>OX463233.1:176772399-177972399 GCA_949820135.1 Sylvilagus floridanus
CCTTTGCCCACCGAACACGAGCTCTTCAGTGTCTCCTCTATTTGGCTGACAAGGAAACCATAGAATCTCTCTTCAAAAAACCCATTGAAGAAGTGAAGTGAGTAGGATTAACTCTGTTACTAAATAGAAACCAGAGCATTTTTCAGAACTTCAGACTGCATTAGAATAACTATGCAAGTATAGTTCTGCCTTGCATATCCTTGACATTTTGGCAAAGGAGAAATCGGCCTTTGAGAACATCTTGTTTCCAGCATTTCATAGAGACGATTAGAAATGGAATGTTTTCTTCATCTTGCTTAAATTGATTCCTGTTTAATGTTACAGTCAATGAACACATTTACAAGCCCAGAATGGACATGTGAAAACAAACCAACCCCTACTTTCTGTATGGTGGCTTTATTTTAAATGTAAAAGTGGCTGATGAGAGTGGTCCTTAGAAACTCGTCTGTTTTACAGATCCTATTTGAAATGTATAACTTTCCTGGCATCATTTGAGACTTTGAACATCCCCATCACCTTTGAGTTATTTTGCAACAGCCCGAAAGAAGGAATGATCAAAGGTCTGTGGAAGAACCACAGCCATGAGGCCATGGTGCGTACTCCAGGTTCTGCAGGGGTGGGGTCCACTCAGATTCCCCAAAACTCTATCCCTGGTCAGCTGTTAGTGGCATGGGAATGACCATCTGCCTCTCTCTCTCTCTCTCTCTCTCTCTCTCTCTCTTTTTTTTGACAGGCAGAGTGGACAGTAAGAGAGAGAGACAGAGAGAAAGGTCTTCCTTTTTTCCGTTGGTTCACCCTCCAATGGCCACCATGGCCTGCGTACCGAGCTGATCCAAAAGCAGGAGCCAGGTGCTTCTCCTGGTCTCCCATGGGGTGCAGGGCCCAAGGAGCTGGGCCATCCTCCACTGCACTCCCGGGCCACAGCAGAGAGCTGGCCTGGAAGAGGGACAACCGGGACTAGAACCTGGTGTGCTGGCGCTACAAGGTGGAGGATTAGCCTATTGAGCCGTTGTGCCAGCCCTGCCTCTCTTTCTTAAAGTCCACAGGTTAAGGTCATCTCTGCCTGCAACAAAGAACTTTTATGCAATCCCTTCCTGTTGTCTACAGGAGTTTAGTGGTTTTGTTTTTGTTTTTTTACGATTTATGTATTTGAAAGAGTAACAGAGCAAGAGGGAAAGACACAGAGAGAGAGAGATCTTCCATCCACTGGTTCACTCCCCAGAAGGCTACAACAGCCAGGGATGGGCCAGCCTAAAGCCAGGAGCTTCTTCCAGGTCTCTCATGTGGGTAGCTGGGGCCCAAGCATTTGTGCCATCTTCCACTGCTTTCCCAGGCCATTAACAAGAAGCTGGATCGGAAGTGGAGCAGCCAAGACTCAAATTGGTGCCCGTATGGGATCCTAACATCATAGTAGCTGCTCTCCCCACTAAGTCCAAATGCCAACCCTGGGAATTTAGTCCTGAGGCAGTTGGAGCCCAGGGCACAGGAGTTTGAGGCAAACAGGCAAACTCTTCTTTTTTTTTTTTTTTTTTAACTTTTATTTAATGAATATAAATTTCCAAAGTACAGCTTATGGATTACAATGGCTTCCCCCCGCCTCAAACTCTTCTTAAGTCTGTGATGTTGCTTGTGAGTCCATGACAGCTAGAAAACCAACAATCTCCTTTGTTTGTTCCTTTAAAAAGATGGGAGCTAGGGGCAGGCATTTGACCCACATCCCACATCAGAGTGCATGGGTTCAGTTCCGGGCTTCAGCTCCCAGTTCCTGGGAGGCAGCAGTGATGGCTCAAGTAATTGGATCTGCCACCCTAACGGGAGACCTGGATTGAGTGCCCCGCTCCTGGCTTCAGCCTGGCTCCGCCCCACCCTGCCCTGGCTGTTGCAGGCATTTGGGCAGTGAACCAGCTGATAGGAGCTCTCTTTTTCTCTGTTACTTTCTTGCCTTTCTGTCTCTACCTATCAAATATAAAACAATAATAAAGATGGGACCTTCATTAAAATTAGGCAATACACATTTGCAGATTAAATGCATATTTTGTGTTAAACTGCCCTGCCTTTTCCAATGGCAGTCTTATTTACTGATGTCTTGAAGGGGTGTGACTTTCTTTTCTTTTCTTTCTTTTGGGGGAACTTCAGGCAGTGAGATTAGTGGCTGAGCTTTGTTTAGAATACAGAGTCTACGACCTGCAGCTTTGGAATGGACTCTTACAGAAGCTTCTTGGTTTCAACATGGTAAGTGAGACTCAGTGCCCACGACTGAGAGTGAGTGCCTGTAAGCTTTGCACAGCAGCCCCTACGCCTGTGGTACTGACACTTGTTACCCACCTGCTACGTGCTGAAAGTGTCTGCTCTCACTGGGTTCATGCCAAACTGAAGAACTTAGTGCTGGCCGGGGAAAATGCAAACTCCAAACTGACACAAATTGTACTGGAAACAGTTGAATGGTTCCCTGGCCTTTTTTGGAATTTATGGGCTTGAAAGTGAAAATCTCTGGCAGTTCCCATGGCAGATACATTTGTATGACTCCTCCTTTTGAAACGTTAAGAACCCAGTATCTCCTGTTGAAGTATTCTATTTTGGTGATCTTTAAAGCATTTTAATTTTGTTTTGTCTTTTTACAGATTCCTTATCTAAGGAAAGTTTTGACAGCCATTTGTAGTATTCATTCTTTATGGCAGGTATGTAGCTTTATAGTCATTTTTATTGAATTTAGTCATTACACTTACTGGCCTTACCTTACACTAGATGAAGCAGTCAGCTCCTCGGTATAGGACAGAACTGACCACCTAACAGGGTCATCTGGAATTTTCTATCCTGATGTGGCCTCCTGCCAGACATCGCCTTCCTGAACTCTCCAGGCCTTATGAGTCATGTCTTCATTTATGGCTGAGGACACTTTGGCTCCACCCTTCCATTTGTCACCACAAAGTTTACCTAATGATGTGTCGGACGGTCTGTTCCCTCAGAGACTCAGGGCATTCAAAGTCAGAAGCTGTGTCTTCCTCATCTCTGATTTCATAAGCTGTGCCCCCATGGAGTCGTTATAATACCGGGGGTTGTCAAAAAGCTTGGGAACCAGAATAATTTATTCTTGGTTTAATTAAAACAGTATGAAAACAGGCTGAGTAAAACATGGACATTCTTCTTTACTGTTTCTCGTCTTGATTATCTCCCCAGGGATAATCACTATTTACCCTTTCTTATGTATTCTTCTAGAACTTTCCTACTGTCATCCAAGCATATGCGCATGTACATATGTGTGTTTGTGTACATGCACATTTTTGTATGCATAAGTGGGATCACATTCTAGACAAAATGTCATTTTTACCTAACAGTGGTATCTGAAAGGTTATTCCGTTTCAGGACATTTGGATCTCTTTTTTTAATTGAGATGTAATTCTCATGTCAAATTTACCCTTCTAGAATCAAAATTAAGTGATTTTTTTTTAGTATATTCACAGGATTTTGTTACCATTAACCATTATCTAATTCCAGAACATTTTCCTTGCCGCCCCCCAAATATCCATTAGCAGTTACTCCTCAGTCCCCTTCCTCCAACCCCCTCAATGACTACTCTGCTTTCTGTTTGTGGATTTGTCTCTCCTGGACATTTCTGTCAGTGGAATCCCACAGCGTGTGACCCTTTGTCTGGCTTCTTTCAGTCAGCAGCATGCTACACTGTGGCACCTGTCAGACCTTCACTTAGTTTTACTGCTGCAGGACGTTCCATTGTATGGGTAGACTGTGTTTTGTTTAGCCTCCCATGAGTAATGAACATTTGGGTTGTTCCCCTCTCTCCTTCATGAATGTGGCTATGAACATTGCTGCACATGTTTTTATGTGGACTTCTGTTTTTGTTTCTCTTTTTTTGGGTATACCCACGCATGAGGTTGTTGAATCTTACAGTAACTCTGTTTAGCCTTTCAAGGTATCCCATTAATTTCTTAATTATTCTGCATAGTATGGACTAAAATATATCCTCTGTTGATAGAAGTTGATGACCTTTTCTTATTTATGTTCTTGAATTCTGTGGTCCTTGTCCCCCTTTCCTATGGCCCTGGAATGTACTAGGTTTAGTATTCATTTTGTTTCATGAGTTGAAATGAATTCTGACACTGTTTGCCAAATGGAACAATAATCGGTCAGCCAGTACTGTATAATAAGATCCTGAGAAGGACAGTTCTGCAGAAAATTACCCTAGAATGTGAATCATTTCAAACAGGGAGGTACTAATTTATGATTTTGTCTTAGCATCTAGAATGTATATTCAGTGTACAGTTGTGTGACCAAAAGACTCTGTTATATCGCAAGTAAGAATCCTCGCACTGTTTCCACAGATTCCCTACTTCAGCAAGGCCTGGCAGCATGTGATACAAATCCCTCTGCTTTCAGGTATTTGCCCTCTGAGATGTTGACAGGAGCGTTTTATAGCTGTGTGTGTCTATATCATTGCTGTTTTTTTTTTTATCTTCAGCCTGTTGTCCTTTGAGACCCGGTCAGCTATCAGATTGTTGTGAGAGTCTCATTGCTGTCCTAGAGTAAGTAAAATATTTATTTTCTACCAAGAAAATAAAATGTTTGCATCATGAAATTCCTTTCTAATAGACACCTCTGTGAGCACAGTAGACTCTCCTTATCTGTGGTTTTACTTTCTGAGGTCCCAGTTACCCACTGCTGTGCAAAAATGTTAAATGGAAATTCCAATTTTAAATTGCACTGTTCTGAGTAGTATGGTAAACTCTCACTCTGTGCCACCTGGGACCTGAATCATCCCCGGTCCAGCAAACCCACATTGTATGCCCTACCTGCCCATTAGTCCCTGTGTGACCATTCCAGTTATCAGATCAGCTATCCTAGTATTGCAGTGTTTGTGTTCAAATTACCCTTGTTTTACTTCATAATATTCCCGAAGCTCAAGAGCAGTGATCTGGCAATTTGATTACAGAATATTGGTATGTATGTATGTATAGGAAAAAACAAAATATCTATAGGGTTCAGTTTTAGGCACCCACCAGAGGTCTTAGAACATAGTCCCCTTTGAAAGGGAGGGCAACTATAATTCCTTTTTGTTGGAAAGTTAAGTATGATACTTGTTTCATAATAAAACGTCTCCATGATTTTTGGTACCTGATGTTAATGTAAGTATACTTTTTGTAGCTACCTAGATCTTGCAGTATTGTCTCTTAGATATTGAGTCTTCTGAGAATTTATCTTTAGGCATCTATAGGCTTTTAGGAAAATAATTTTCTCGCACTCTAAAATAAATAGAACAGAGCATTTTGAGATGTTATTTCTCTCACAGGTGAATGAGCCAGTAGATAACACATCTATATAAATGAAGCTACGTATTTCCTATTTGATATATTAGTTGCATTTTTCAAAGCCGTCTTCGGAGAATTTATCTTTAGGCATCTGTAGGCTTCCAGACATCATAGTGGTAGCAAAGTTCTCTGTTCCCCTAGGAAGGTTCTTTTATCCAAAGTAGAACATACTATGAGCTGTCATGTATGTTTGAAATTATCAAAGGCCTGGACAGATAACAGCTGTGGAAACCAAGAAAGGTTGAATGTCTCTAATTTGAAAATCTGAAATCCAGTGTGCTCCAAAATCAGACTTTTTGAGTGCTCCTCATGATGCTATAAGTGGAAAATTTCACTCTTGGCCTCACGGTGGATAACAGTTAAAACACGGGTACACAAAATAAACTGAATAGAATTACCTTCAAGCTATGTGTATAAGGTGTATATAAACGACACAAACGAATTTCGTGTTTAGACTTGGGTCCCGTGCCCAAGATAATCTCATTATGTATATGAAATATTCCAAAATCCAAAACGTTTCTGGTCCCAGGGATTTGAGGTAAGAGATGCTCACCTGTATCTTCTAGTAAGTCTGACGGGGTTTTAACTAACTACTGTGCTCTCTCAAAGATGTCCAGTTTCAGATGATCTTGACATGATGGGAGTCGCCAGGCAGTATGTCCAGTTAGAGCTTCCGGCTTTTGCATTAGCTTGTCTGATGCTCATGCCTCACTCAGAAAAGAGACACCAGCAAATTAAGGTATTCTTGCACATTATTCCCCTGGGGCTGCCAAGGAAATGGAAGGTCTTGTATTGTGTATCCTGGCAAAAGGTTGCATTTTCTCTTCACGAAATCTGTAAAGCAGGTGTACCTCAGGATGGGTGATGCAGACGGTTTGTGTAGGGGCTCAGTGGGAAGCAAGATGGAAAGAGGGATAAAGGCCCAACAGAGGGATGGCTAATGGGAATTTGGGCTGGATTCCTTGCAGTGGGAGCAATTGATTTCCTTGGAGGAATGAAATGAGATGGTATAGACACTGTTAGGAGATCAAATCTGCCAACCCTGTAGGTTTGATCAGTGGGGAGCAGGGACAAGGAGAGAAAATGTTGGGGAGCCATTGCATTTCAGTAGAAGGTTGGGTGGTGGAGAAGTAGACACAGTGAGGGAGGCAGTCCGGCTTAGCAGTGCACTGTGGGAGAAAGCAGAGGGAGGAGAGTCAGATTCTGTGTGGGAGCTTAACAAAAGGAGCCTCAAGCGATTTGAGGACGGAACTTATTTAAAAATAACTAAATAATTTCCTCACACTCTAGAATAAATGGAACAGGGTATTTTGAGATGTTATTTCTCTCACAGGTGAATGAGCCAGTAGATAAGAGATCTATATAAATGAAACTACATATTTCCTATTTGAGATATTAGTTGCATTTTTCAAAGCCGTCTGTGCTTGCCTTAGTTTTTTCTTTCTTTGATTATTCATAAACTCACCCTTGTAGCTTTTCAACAGTTCTGTATTTAAATAGATTCATTTTGACACCCAGCATGACAAAATGCCTCATAAACAGCTCTTGCTGTTAGAATGAGTGGTTGTAAAATACTTTTACCCTTTGCTTCATTCATTTATGATCAAAGTGGTTTTTTCCCCATGTTATAAATTATGTAAGATTGTTCAAATTTAAACATTTAGATATGACAGAAAAGAGTAGTAATAATACTTTTCCATTAATTATACTTTGATTTTTCTCTAGAACTTTCTGAGCTCATGTGATCCTCAGATCATTTTACAGCAACTAGAAGAACATATGAGTACTGGCCAGTTAGCAGGATTTTCACATCAGGTAAAAGATGTTTCATGTCTCTCTCTCTCTCTCTCTCTCTCTTTTTTTTTTTTTTTAATATAAGGCAGACAGATGGATAGCCAATCTGTTGGTCTACTTCCTAAATGCCCAGAACAGTTGGGACTGGACCAAGCTGAAGTCAAGAGCTAGGAACTCAACATGGGTCTCCCACATGCGTGGCAGGGACCCAAGTACTTCAGCCATCACCTGATGCCTCCCAGGGGGTCCATTAGTAGGAAGCAGGACTCGGAGTTGAAGGAGCCAGGATTCCAACCAGGCTCTCCAGTATGGGTATCACAAGCAGAGTCTTTACCACTATGCCAAATGTCCGCCTCTCATCTCCTTTTTGTCCTAAAAGATTTGATATTAGAAATTAATCACTTCCTCCAAAACAAGATTAAGCTGGAAACTACTTCTGTCTCTGTATGTTAGTATAAAAAATTATCTGCTTGTTAAGACCTCAGTAAGATTTTTAAAAGACAGGGATCCTGGCTGACTTGTTCACCACTCTGCTCACCACTCTATAGCCTTAAAGAGCTTGAAATTGTGAACATATCTTCTTTATAAAACGTCCTAAAGGGGCTGACACTGGCATAGAAGGTTGGGCACCACCTGTGATTCTGGTATCCCTTATGGGTGTCGGTTTGATTCCTGGCTGCTCCACTTCTGATCCAGCTCCCTGCTAACGTACCTGGAAAGCAGTGGAAGATGGCTCAAGTCCTTGGGCCATCTTCCACTGCTTTCCCAGGTACGTTAGCAGGGAGCTGGATCAGAAGTGGAGCCAGCCAGGCACTCCACACCGACACCCATAAGGGATACCAGAATCACAGGTGGTGCCCAACCTTCTATGCCAGTGTCAGCCCCTTTAGGACGTTTTATACAGAAGATATGTTCACAATTTCAAGCTCTTTAAGGCTATAGAGTGGTGAGCAGCGTGGACACAAGTCAGCCAGGATCCCTGTCTTTTAAAAATCAATATAGCGCGCGTGTGAAGGAGGCTTAGTCACAATACAGTGAAATTCATATTCTGGTCCACATAAGTGTTTCACTATTTAATGAGTTGGAATTCAATCCATTTTTAACATCAAGATGCCTGTTCTATAGGTTAGAAGTCTGGTCCTGAATAATATCATAAATAAGAAGCAATTTGGGGTTTTGGCAAAGACAAAATACTTCCAAGTGTTGAAAGTACACATGATGAATACCAACAGCATCACTGAGCTAGTGAACTATTTGGCAAACGAATTCAGGTAAGTTAACTTTTGGAAAACACAACAACAACTTAATGTTAAAATTTATCTTTATTTTAGAGGAAAACAACGGCAGAGCCGTTTGTAATGAAAGCTCCACATCCCGAGCTTTCGCAGTAGCTGGTTGTCTGGCAACCCAAACCCTTGGGAACCTGGAACCCAGCAAGCTGTCTGAATCCCCGCAACGAGTGTCTCCCAGCCCTGCTCCAACCCTGAACTACAACTTCCTCCCTGAGACACTTGCTCAGAGCACCAGTGGCTTTGTGTGACACATGACTTTTGCTAAACTTGCATTTCTGCTGCTCTAGCACCCGCAAGTTCAGAGGCAGTCAGGTTTTTGGGATGGAGCAGGAGAAATGGGATGACACGGAGAAAGGGAAAGTGCAGTCAGGATGCAGCGTGCTCCCTCCCCTCACTGCCTTTGGTCTGCCGTGCTGGTCAGTTGAGGGCCCTCCTGCTACCATGCCCCCAGCTTCTTCCTGCTTGTTGGATCACGTGGGTGTACCATGATTCTGTACTGCCATTTATGAGTGAATGTGTGTTTGGAGGTATAACTGGTGCATATCATATGCTGTGCATACTGGAAATACACAGCTTGAGAGATTTTGACACGTGTATGTCCTTGGGAAGTCTTCCCTGTATTCAACAGAGCAACCGTATATGTCATCCCCAGGTGTTTCCTCATGCCCCTCTTTTCTCTTTTGGATCCCACAGTGTGGATGAAGCATCAGCCTTGATAACTGAATATTCAAAGCACTGTGGGAAACCTCCACTGGACGCTGCTCCCTCTGAGATTCTGAAGGTAAAGCTGGCTGACGGCAAGTCCTGGCCTGACGCCACCCACAATTCTATGGTCTTAAAATGGACTCTGCTTTGTCCAGTGTTCTGGAGAGAAGTGTCTTTATGTGTGGCTGCATGTATTTTATGTTTTGCTTTTTGCATTGGAGAATCTTAGGCCAGAAATGATTCCAATCCAGTCACTTCATCTCTGGCTTCAGTCTTCAGAGCTGGACCCTGGGGTCTCTTGGGAACTTAGTGTTGTGAAGGGTTCTTCTTTAAATAATGAAGCAAGTGAAAAATCACATTTTAAAGGGTTTGGATACCGTCCTGCTCGGGTACTTGTTGCTTTTATTTCTTCTCTTTTTGAATTATATGTGACACATGTGTTTGCTTCAGAAAAAGAGAAATACAAAAGAGATGGGGAGGGAATCCCAAACAGATTATCTGAAATCTCGCAGCCCAGAGATGGGCCTGGTGTCAACGTTTCCTGATTTCCTTCCAGTTTCTCTCTCTCTCTCTCTCTCTCTCTCTCTCTCTCTCTCTCTCTCTCTCTCTCTCTCTCTCTCTCTGTCTCTCTCTCTCTCTCTCTTAAATGCCCATAAATTACTTTACTCCTACTGTGAACTTAAATGCAAGAGTGAGGTAAACTCTGGCTCTGACTGTGCTCTGGCAGACTTAACGAGCCTGTGTGTGGTGGTCTGTTTCCTCCTTTGGTCCTGAACAGTTGCCTGAAGGTAAGCCTGCGTCTTAGAGCCCCAGCATAACCTCCAGTGCTCACTGCAGTCACATGCGCTCAGTGCCATAAGATTATTCTGTTCAGGAGCCACAGCCATGGCCCTTAAAATGTGTCTTTCACTAGTCGCCTCTGCCTAAAACGCCCAATAGTCGTCCATGTAGATCTTTATCACGACAGGTAAGTGTTTAGTTCCGTAGCTTATCTGACCGTTTCTCATTTATAAAACGGTGATGTTCACAAAATATGCTTCTGTTTCTTCTCATTTAGATGTTCCTTGCGGGATTATAGCAAGTCAGGAAGCCCAAGAAGCTTGGAGTCTGCTATGAACTGACTGTACTTAGTACCATTTCCAAATGTGCAATCTGTATGTTACAGCTCTTTGTCAAAAATTGTCCCCCATGTCATAGCTAAAATGCTCAATGTAAGTAATGAATCTTTTTGTTGCCAGTCACTTACGTAATTTATAGACTCTCGGTTTTCACTCTGTATTCAGAACCAACCAATGTACAAATAGTTTACTCTCCCCTTCAAGAAAAGCAACTGCTACTTATATCCTGTTTCTTCTGTATATAAAAATAAGTTATCCATCTTTTCAGTGTTATTCTAAGTAAATATTTACATAATCTGAGTGGTGGGGTTCATCAAGAGGAAAGGTAGAAACTACCCTAGATATGCCAAGCCGAGGAAGACTTAGTGCCAGGGCCTGGTTGTAAAGATGTTGAAAGGACCAAAGCAAAGGGAGCTGGAGGGGAGAGCTAGAGGAGGGAGCAGCATCGGCAGCCAGGAGGAGCCTGAGCTGCTTTCGGCATTGAGCTGCTGGAGCTGCCACCGCCACGCCTGGCCACGGAAGCGAGTCTCCTGTCGACGCTGCCGCAAGCCGCGCTCAGCCTGTGCTGCTGCTGGCCAGGCCCACTCAGAAAACGCTGCTACTCCCTTTCTCCACCCTTCTGATTCTGTGCCAGTGCCAGCAGGGACGGATTCAGACAGAAAGTCAACTGGCAGTGAGTAGGAAGGGGCAGTGTACGGCTGTGAGGGTCGAGCAGCCCAGAGGCAGCCAGATGGGTGGTGCAGAGCCGAGAGCCGGCCTTGAAAACGCGGACTCCGCTGGGACTGCCGGGCTGGCCTTTTGCCCTGCTTGTGAATAACAGCTTGAATAAACTGATTTGGTCTGACTGCAGTTAGTTTGCGTTTCTTTTGCCAGTTGAGAAAAATATAGTTTCTGTATAGAAAACTCATTGCAGCGTGATGATTAAACACACAGGTTTGGATTTAAATTCTGGTTCTATCGATTACGAATTGTGTGGTCCTGGACTAGTAGCTTAGTTTCTCAAATCGCATTCATTCCCTCATCTGTAAAACGAAGACAGCACAGTACCTGCCTTTGAGTGGAAAATGGCCCAGGTCCCTGGACCCCTGCACCCACGTGGGAGACGAAGATGAAGCTCCTGGCTCCTGCCTTCATCCTGGCCCAGACCTGGCCTTTGTGAGCTTTTGGGAAATGCACCAGCAGATGGAGAATCTCCATCTCTCACCTCTCCGTAACTGCCTTTTATAAAGAAGAGAGATCAGCAACTAACTACTACAGTTTCTCCATAATTTGATTATTGTTAATACCTGCCAATTCAAGTGGTCAGAACTTGTACAGTAGAAGATAAAATCAGTACAGTTTACCCCCGTCAATATACACTGTATTGTGAGTGATCGGCGAGATAACTGCCATGAAGCATAATGGATGGAAACAGCGACGACACAAAGCAGTTTTAAAACCACATGGCGTGATTTGTACCATACGCTGTTAGCCGAAACAGTGAAAGCCCACTCAGAATCAAGAAAAGGACGTAGACCCTACCTCTCAGTGGAAGAAATACCGGAATTTGCAGCCACTAACAGAATTGTTGGGGGTGGGCCTTTGACACAGATTTGAGTCACTTGGGATCATATCAGCGTGCCTGAGTTTGAGTCCCAGCTCCGCTCCTGATCTCAGCTTCCTGCTAACATGCACCCCAAGGTCCACAGGGAAAGCTCATGTACTTGGGTCCCTGCCACCACATGGGGGGTCTGGATTGAGTTCCAGGATTCGAAGAGTAAACCAGTTGGTGGAAGATATTCATATTCATTCTCTCTCTCTCTCTCAACTGAATGCAGTAAAAATTGTTTCCTTTTTTAAAAATTGTTCTTATGATAAAATACATAATTATTTATTATCAATCATTTTTAACTATTTTTTCAGTGATATTTGGCTGTTTTAAGAGTTTTTTTTGAAAGGCAAGATGCAGAATGGTGTGTATTTAAATCTGTAGATCTTCAGATTTGAAATAATTATAACAGCTGCCTACTCACAAGTCCCCCTCAGTCGTGTCTTGTCAAAGTGTAAAATATTTTGCTCACTGATTGCACATTGAGGTATTGGGCCCACAGAAAAGCATTAGACAGATTTTCTGTATATAATTAGATTAAAAAAAAAACTTCATGTGCCAGATATACCAGTTAATCCACAAGAATATACTTAACTTTAAGTAACAAATTTATTAGAAATCTATCATCAGGTCAGCTAAAAGAACTGGAGTGCTCACTTGGTGCATAGAACTTTTTTTTTGAAAGACAGACAGATCTCCCATCTGTTGGTCTATTTCCCAGATGTCTGCAACAGCCAGAGCTGGGCCAGGCCAAAAGCCGGGTTCCAGGGACTGCACCTGCACCTCCCAAATGGGTGGCAGGAAATCAGCTATGTGAGCCATCACCTGTCTCCTGCCTCTTAGGGTGCTTGTTAGCAGGGAACAGAGCTGGAACTCAGACCCAGGATCTCCAGTGTAGGATGCAGGGTTCCTCTAAGGGGTCAGTCACAGGGGCTGCACCCTGATGACCCTGTTGAGCCCTAATCACTGCCCAAGGCCCCACCCCTGAATGCCACGATGAGATTATGTCTCCACCCTTTGATACCGCTCAGTGGGAACTGATGTTCAACAGGAGGACTTGGGGGATGCAAACCGTATCCAGACTGTAGCATTGAGTAAAGTTCCCTTGAAGGTTACATCAGAACGCGCGGTCAGCGTCTCCGGAAAGGGGACAGAGGTTCCATGTGGCGCAGGGTCCTGCATGCCACTCGTCAGGAATTTCAACAACTATTTGTAAAAATATTCTGTGTGGTAGGAATGCAACTTATGCTCATAACATTTTTAATAGAGATTTAAAAATAAAATGTGTCTTAGGTATGGAAAATACAAACACTTAGGGCATGACTAATCCCCTCAGCAGATTGGGTTTCTTATTTCTGAGCATCGCTTCCTTGTGGTTCTGTGGAGTCACGATCCTACTGCATGTGTCGTTTCGTACCTCTGTCATTTTCTCCACTGTTAAAAACTTTCAGACTGGGGCCGGTGCTGTGGTGTAGTGGGGTCAATCCTCTGCCTGCGGCGATGACATCCCATATGGGTGCCGGTTCTAGTTCTGGTTGCTCCTCTTCCAATCCAACTCTCTGCTGTGGCCTGGGAAAGCAGTGGAACATGGCCCAAGTGCTTGGAGCCCTGCACCCACATGGGAGACCGGGAGACACCTGGCTCCTGGCTTTGGATCGGTGCAGCTCCAGCCGTTGCAGCCATTTGGAGAGTGAACCAACAGACGGAAGACCTTTCTCTCTGTGTCTCCCTCTCACTGTCTGTAACTCTACCTCTCAAATAAATAAAATCTTTAGGCCAGCGCCACGGCTCACTAGGCTAATCCTCCACCTGGAGATTCTAGTCCCGGTTGGGGTGCCTGATTCTGTCCTGGTTGCTCTTCCAGTCCAGCTCTCTGCTGTGGCCTAGGAAGGCAGTGGAGGATGGTCCAAGTACTTGGGCACTGCACCCACATAGGGAGACCAGGAAGAAGCACTTGGCTCCTGGCTTCGGATCAGCGCAGCGCCAGCCATAGCAGCCATTTGGGGGATGAACCAATGGAAAGAAGACACCCCCCCCTTACTGTCTAACTCTGCCTGTCAAAAAAAATCTTTAAAAAACACCTTTCAAACTATTTTTTACATTTCTTGATAATTTTATTGGGTTGTTCTTCCTCTTTTTAAAATTTTTCTTATTTTCATTTAATTTGAAAAAGAGAGATCTTCTGTCTACTGGTTCTGTCCCTAGATGCTGACACCAGTCCATGGCTGGGCCAGGCCAAAGCCTGGAGCCAGCAGCCCACCCAGATCTCCCACGTGGGTGTCAGGAACCCAAATGCTTGAGCCGTCTGCTGCCTCCCTGGCCTGTTGGCAGGGACCTGAATCAGAAGCAGAGTCGCTGGGACTTGGACAGGCGCTTCCTTATGGTTGTAAGCTTCCCTGGTGCTGACTCAGCCATGCGCAAGTCACTCACCCCTTATTTTTAATTTATAGGTTACTTTTTGACTTTATTAACAGATAGTACTTATACGCTTTAATGAGATACAGTTCAGCTGTCAGAACACATACACAGTGTCAACCAATGTCACCAGGCAACTGTTTCACTTCCCTGTCTTGTGGAGCCTCCGGTTCAGACAGAATTCCGTGCATCACTGTGAACAGTCGTCTCGCTGTGTTGTGAGCTGGAGTTTTTATCTGACCGTGTTTGGTATCTGTTTTCCTGTCTCCCTCTACTCCCTGCCCCAACCTTTCCCACCCTCGGCAGTCACCATCCTATGCTCAGATGGACTTCAACAATTTTAATGTCCTTGATATGGTAAAAAGTGGGGCCACAGCTCTGTGTCTGCTTAATTACAAGCTTGTCAGCTGGATGAACTGCTTAATCTCCCTGAGGCCCTTTTCGAAGCCCTAATATGGGGATAACATTCCCCTCCCATGGTGTCTGCGAGGATCAGATGAGGGTTCACTGCCTAGCAGAGAACGACCCTCAGAATTCCTAGGGCATCGCCTTGGGCTCTCTGGCCAGTTACACTGAACTGACACCGTTCACAGGGCTTCTCCATATTTGGGGTTATCGCCTTCAGATACATTCCCAGAAATAGATCTGTTAGGTCCAGTGGAATGAGGGCGACATCCTAGATGCTGTGGATGCAAGTTCCCAGACTGCGCCTTTGGAAGGCTCTGCACCAGCTGATGGAGGCGTGTGTCCTCCCCAGCATCCCCGGTCTCGGGGCGAGACGGGCACCTCACGGTGATTTTCACGTTTCTTGGATGTTTCTTGTATAGCTGAGCCTGAAGAAAATCAGTTAGGAGGCTGCGACGGCAAGGGGAGCCCCAGTGTGTTCTTGGGCACAAACGGGTGAGGAGCAAAGGGATCAGGCGGGGGCACTAGAACCTCAGAAACAGCTCCGTGCAGCCCGGCTCAGGCTGAGCTCAGCCTTCACGTGCTTTCAGTGCTCAGAGAGAACTTAGGTCGCCTTCGGAAATCCGAGAAGCCACCTTTTTGGACGTAAATCAGCCAGGATCATCGTTGTTGTCCCTACGCCTGTTATCTTTTCATCACTCGGATGGCTCTCTGCATTACTCGGCCCTCTCCATGCTGTTACCTAAGTCGGCTCTCACAACATAAGCCGGCCTTGGCACCGCCTCAGACTTCTCGCTTGGCTTCCATTTCTCTTGGCGTGAACCCCGAATTGCAGGCTGAGGCAGTAGAATTAGGGGTCTTCTCCAGGAACATGCCTTTCAAGACTTGCTGCAGAACAGCGCAGGCGCTGTGGCATGGTGGGCTGAGACAACACTTGGCACACTGCATCCCCTCTCGGGAGGCCGGTTTGAGTCCTGGCTGCACTGCCTTTTTTTTTTTTTTTTTTTAATTATTTATTTTATTTGAAAGAGTTACACAGAGAGAGGAGAGGCAGCGAGAAAGAGAGAGAGCGCGAGGTCTTCCATCCACTGGTTCACTCCCCAATTGACTGCAATGGCCAGAGCTGCACCAATCAGGAGCCAGGACCTTCTTCTTGGTCTCCCACATGGATACAGGGGCCCAAGGACGTGGGCCGTCTTCTACTGCTTTCCCAGGCCACAGCAGAGAGCGGGATCGGAAGTGGAGCAGCCGGGACTTGAACTGGCATCCATATGAGATGCTGGCACTGCCGGCAGGACTTTACCTGCTGTGCCATAGTGCTGGCCCCTGCACTTCTAGTCCAGCTCCCTGCTAATACACCTAAGAAGGCAGTGGAAGATGGTCCAAGTTCTTGGGCCCCTGCCACCTATGTGAGAGACCCAGATAGAGCTGGCTTCAGCTTGGCCCAGCCCTTGCTGTAGTGGACATTTGGGGAGTGAATCAGCAGATAGAAAAGTGTTCTCACATATTCTGTGTGTGTGTGTATCGCTCAACCTTTCAAATAAATAAATCTTAAGTAAATAAAATACCCCAGTGAAAGGTCATGGTTTTTGTTATTTTTTTTTTAAGATTAATTTATTTGAGCCAGCGCTGCGGCTCAATAGGCTAGTCCTCCGCCTGTGGCACTGGGCCTTCCAACCCGGGTCACTTGCTGTGATGTCACTGTGTTTCCTTCTTTCCTGCTGCCCCTAAAGTTCTGGTAACTCATTACCAACGCTTTCCCCAGAACGGAGGCTTCGTGCCACCAGGAGCTTTCTCTAGGGTGTTCATCCTCGGATCCCCAACCCCTAGGATGATGGCTGGCGTGGGGCAGACACTGAATACATGTCTGTGAAATGAATGAGTCGGAGCTTCTCATTTCCAGGATGAAAGTCCTTCCTTGGATGTTTCGTGGTCACGTGTACAAATCCGGCACCTCGTCACACGTGATGTGGAAAAGTGGGGGAGTCAGCAGTCACAAGTGAGTGCAGGCGCCCGGCTAACTTTCAGGGCTGCTGCGCGTCTCCCTCATCTCTTGCTTGGTACAAAGCAGCCACGTTTTCAGTCCTTTCACTTCTTGGAACAGAGAATAAAGAATTAGTGGGAGGTACTCCCTCCGCTTCCTGGGGATAGAAAACTCGGCCTGGTGAAATGTAAGAAGTCCAGTCTCTCCTAGGGACTGGAGATTTGGAATCCATCATTTGTGCTTATGCAAACACAGTTCCCTCCCTTGGGAAGTTCTGATAAGTTATCTTTGAGTAAGAGAACGGGACTGAATAATTTTGATCAGTAACTTTACACATGTGCTGTACCCATGCAGAATAGACCAGTAGTCCCAGCATATTTTTTTTTTGCATTTAAAAATTTAAATTTAAAAATTCTTTTTAAATTCATTTAAAAAATCTGACACAGGTACCAATGCTGTGGCATAGTGGGTAAAACCGCTGCTTACAGTGCAGGCATCCCATATGGGTGCTGGTTGGAGTCCCAGCTACTCTACTTCTGATCCAGCTTCCTGTTGATGTGCCCGGGAAGGCAGTGGAGGATGGCCCAAGTGCTTGGGCCCCTGCACCCATGTGGGAGACCTGGAGGAAGCTCCCAGCTCCTGGCTTCAGCCTGGCCCAGCCCTGGCTGTTGCAGCCATTTGGCGCATGAACCAGCAGATGGAAGATTCATCCTCCCTCCCTCCCCTCTCTGCCTCTGCTTTTCAAATAAATAAATAATATTTATTTATTTGACAGGTAGAGTTATAGATAGAGAGAGAGCGAGCCAGAAAGAAAGGTCTTCCTTCCATTGGTTCACTCCCTAAATGGCCACTACGGCCAGTGCTGCGCTGATCTGAAGTCAGGAGCCAAGTGCTTCTTCCTGGTCTCCCATGGGGTGCAGGGCCCAAGCACCTGGGCCATCCTCCACTGCCCTCCCGGGCCACAGCAGAGAGCTGGACCGGAAGAGGAGCAACCGAGATTGGAACCTGGCGCCCATATGGGATGTCAGCACCACACGCGGAGGATTAACCAAGTGAGCCACGGCGCCAGCCCCATAAATAATCTTTTTAAAAACTTAAAAATTATTTGTATTTATTTATAAGGCACAGTTACACAGAGCAAGAGTGAGAGCGAGAGAGAGAGAGAGGGCTTCCATTCATTGGTTTACTCCCCAAATGGCAGCAACTGCGGGGCTTGGCTGATCTGAAACCAGGTGCCAGGATCTTCTTTCTGGTCTCCCACGTGGGTGCAGGGGCCCAATTCCTTAAATTACTGAGAATATCTCATTTAATATGAATTTGTATATACATTGAAACTTTTAAAACTCATGGAAAATTGAATTAAAAGACTTTATATTTTGATGTAAGCAAATTGAAGTCCATGTATAGTTTTTATATAAAGATTTACTTATTTATTTGAAAGGCAGAGCTACAGAGAGGCAGAGAGAGAGAGAGAAAGGTCTTCCATCCACTGGTTTACTCCTCAGATGGCTGCAACGGCCAGAGCTGCGCCAATTCAAAGCCAGGAGCCAGGAGCTTCTTCTGGGTCTCCCCCTTGGGTACAGGGGCCCTAAGGGCTTGGGCCATCTTGTACTACTTTCCCAGGCCATAGCAGAGAGCTGAATCGGAAGTGGAGCAGCCAGGACTTGAACCGGTGCCCATATGGGATGCCGGCACTGCAGGTGGTGGCTTTATGCACTACGCCATGGCGCTGGCCTCATCTGTAATTTTTATTTTCCTGAGGTGACATTTGGTGCTGTGGGTAAGTCACCACATGCGATGCCACATCCCATATTGGGTGCCTGGTTTGAGACCTGGCTACTTCACTTGTGGTTTAGTTTCCGGCCAGTGCACACCCTGGGAGGCAGCAGGTGCCGGCACAAATACTTGGATTGCTGCCACCCAAGGGGAAGACCTGGATGGAGTTCCAGGCTCTTGGCTTTGGCCTGGTCCAGCCCTGGCTGCTCCAGGCAGTTAGGGGGTGAACCTGTTGATAGAAGATGTCTTTCTGTCTCATTTTTCTCTGTCTCTCTGCCTTTCAAATTAAAAAAAAAAAAAAAAGTCCTTTCTATGAGTTTTCCAAAGAGCCCTCATGTATGGAGCATTAGAATTTTCCTTGTTCAAAAGGATAACGTAGTAAACCAAGAGGAAGTAGTTATTTTAAAACCAAGATCACTGTCAACTCATTCCTTCCCATGTTCTTTATATAGACTTGGTGGTTTTTTTTAAAGTCTTACAAACATACATTACTCATAACCCATAAATATTTCGTACCTCAAAAGCAGAAGTGGTGATTTACAGATTTCTTCCCCCTTTCTTACTCCATAAAGTCATGGGCCCTGCAGTTGTTGCTGTTTTGATCACATGGAGTCAGAACATCTAGGAAAGTTTTGATTGTTAAACTATAGGAATGCATATTCTGGTTCCTCTCTCTCTCTCTCTCTCTCAATATTTATGTATTTATTTAGAAAGGCAGAGAGAGAAAACTCCCATCCACTGTTCACTTCCCAAACGCCTACAACAACCAGCGCTGGGCTAGGCGGAAGCCAGGAGCTGGGACTCAGTCTGGACCTCCCACACGGGTGGCAGAGACCCAGCGTAGCCATCACCTGCTGCCTCCCCGGGTGCAGTGTCAGGAAGCTGGAAGTGGGAACAGAGCCTGGACTTGAGTCTACACACTCCAATCTGAGGTGCGGGATCCAAAGTGGCTTCAGCCACTATGCCAAACGCCACCCTCCTCCCCCAACCGGGACTCAACCAGCCACCGGCTCCGTCTAGATTACTGGGAGGATTGTTCTGTTTTCATTTTTACTTCTGGATTTCGGAAGGAATAGAAGAGAAACTGATAGAGTCAAGTGAAAACAGAAGTGATCCTGGCTGTAACAAGAGTGAAAGAGCCTAGAGTTTCAGAGGGACCAGCATGAAGGGAGGAAGAGCCAGGGTCTCCCAGCAGCCTCCAGTTCCAGCAGCCGCCTTGCTAGGTCTCTTGGGAGATCAGTGTTTCTCGCCCTGCTTTGCCCCAAATGCTGCAGGAGTGGCTTCCTAGGGCTGCCCTAAGAAATCCCCACAGCCCCAAACCCCACTGCCTCGCAGTGCCGGAGGCCAGAATCAAGGTGTGGTGGGACCCACGCTCCCACCTAACGCACTAGGGCGGCTTCTCCGTGGCCGCTCCCGGCTCCTGGGGGCTCCGGCGTTCCTGGCCTCGTGGCCCTGAGGCTCCGGCCTCTGCCTCTGCTCGCACAGCCTCCTCTGGGTGGTTGTTTTCCCTGCCTCTTAGGAGGACACTGTCTTTGGATTTAGGGCCCACCCTAAACCTGTACAATCTCCACCTTTGGCTTGATGAGGTCCCAGTCTCGGGCTCCAGGGGGACATGCATTTGGGGAGTGGGAGGCGCTC
This sequence comes from Sylvilagus floridanus, assembly GCA_949820135.1. NCBI lineage: Eukaryota > Metazoa > Chordata > Mammalia > Lagomorpha > Leporidae > Sylvilagus > Sylvilagus floridanus. The sequence goes on from OX463233.1 coordinate 176,792,436, forward strand.
TTCAGCCTTTATAAACTCCTTCCTCAAGTTCCACTACTTGAGTCCTTCCAGTAGCAGTGGGCTCTCCATCTTACGAACCTGGAGGTAAACTAACACTGAAAATACAGAGAAATCACAGATTCTCACAAGGTGGATGTGGCAGTGGGACCATCACCCAGACCAGGAAGCAGGGGCAGGCACTTGACCTGGGGACAGGACGCCTGCATCCCACTGGGTTTGGGTCCCAGTCCCACTCTCCATTCCAGCTTCCTGCTAACGAACTCTGAGAGGCGGCAGTGGTGGCTCAAGTGGTTGGGTTCCTGGGTTGAGTTCCTAGCTTCCGGCATCAGCCAGGCCAATCTGGGCCGTTGCTAGCATTTGGGAATGGAACCATGGGACAGATGAGAGCTCTCTGTCTGTATGTCTCTCTGTGTGTCTTGCAAATAAATAAATACAAAAAAAAAATTTAAGAGAATATTCTTTTTCTAAGGACTTATTTATCTGAAAGGGAGAGTTACAGAGAGAGGAGACACACATACATGCAGAGAGAGAGAGAGAGAGAGAGAGAGAGAGAGAGATCTTCCATCCACTGCTTCACTCCCCAAATGGCTGCGACAGCCAGGGCTGGGCCAGGCAGAAGCCAGGAGGTAGCGACTCCATTCAGGCCCTCCACACGGGTGAAGGGGCCCAAGGACCTGGGCCGTGTGCTGCTGCTTTCCCAGGCGCATTGGCATTGAACTGGTGAAGTGGAGCAGTCAGGACTCGAATCCACACCCATATAGAAGGCTGGCATTGCAGCTTAACCTGCTGCGCCACACTAGCCCCAAAGAACTAGGAATCATCATCTTTCTTTTTTCCTTTTTTATTTTTAAAGCTGGTAAAATGCATATAAAAGTGACTATCTCAGCAGTATTCATACACATGGTTCAGAGACAGTAAATCCGTTCATTTTGTTGTACAACCATCACCACCATCCATCTCCAGAACCTTGTAAAACCGAAACTCTGTCCCTGTCAAATGCTCACTGCTCTTCCCTCGTCCCCCAGCCCTGGTCAGCGCTGTCCTGCCGTCCGTCTGTCCGTCTGACTGCTGGGAGTGCCTCCCCTCATCCCCCAGCCCTGGTCAGCGCTGTCCTGCTGTCTGTCTGTCCGTCTGACTGCTGGGAGTGCCTCCCCTCGTCCCCCAGCCCCGGTCAGCACTGTCCTGCCGTACGTCTGTCCACCTGACTGCTGGGAGTACCTCCCGTGAGTGGAACCAGGCAGCACTTGTCTTGTGGCTGACTTTTCTCCGAGCGCCAGGTCCTGGGGCCGTGCGGCCTGAGCGGGGATTTCCTTCCTCTTTAAGGCTGAGTCACAGGGACCACATCATTCTCCCCTCCAGGTGCTAATCAGGCCGGATCTTGCTTAGCTTCCGACATCAGACCAGATGAGGCGTGTTGGGGTGGTGTGGTCGTCGAGAGGAACCACGTTCTCGTGAAGGAACAGGCGTAACCGCCCGTGGATTCTCACGGCTGAGTCCTCACTTATTTCCACTCCTGATTGTAATTAATAAGCAATGTGCATTTCCCTCCTTGGTGATTATAGGTTTTAGAAATTTTTGAAGTTTTATTTATTTATTTGCAAGGAAGAGAGAGAAAGATGTTCCACCTGCTGGCTCACTCCCCAAAGGCCCACACAAAGCCAGGAGCCAGGAGCCAAGAGCTCCATCCAGGTCTCCTGCATGGGTGGCAGGGACCCACGGACTCGAGCCACCATTGACCCTCCCAGGCTGTGCTTTAGCAGGGAGCTGGATGAGAAGCAGAGCCAAGACTCACACCAGGCACTGATGCGGGATGCAGACGTCTAAAGCAGCAACTTAACCGGCTGTGCCTCCACGCCAACCCCAGATTCTAGTTTTCTAAACCAGAACGTGGTGCTCTCCCCTAGGTGCTGTGGTTTTAACCGTGTGAACCAGTTTCACATACATTTTAGTTATCCCACTGAGTCTATGGTAAAGCTACCGAATCAATCAACAGGTATCAGAAGTAGCAAGTGGGTGATTGATTGATATCATTTTCATTTTGTTCGAAAAGCAGAAAGACCGAGGCAGACACAGAGTTCCCACCCACTGGCTCACGGCCCAAGTACCCACACAGCCAGGGCGAAGTCAGGAGTCTGCAACTCCATGTGGGCATTTTACCAGCTTTAAAAATAAAAAAGGAAAAAAGAAAGATGATGATTCCTAGTAGTTCTTTGGGGCTAGTGTGATACAGCAGGTTAAGCTGCAATGCCAGCCTCCTATATGGGTGTGGATTCGAGTCCTGACTGCTCCACTTCTTAACCAGTTCAATGCTAATGCGCCTGGGAAAGCAGCAGCACACGGCCCAGGTCCTTGGGCCCCTTCACCCGTGTGGAGGGCCTGAATGGAGTCGCTACCTCCTGGCTTCTGCCTGGCCCAGCCCTGGCTGTTGCAGCCGTTTGGGGAGTGAAGCAGTGGATGGAAGATCTCTCTCTCTCTCTGTATGTGTGTGTGTGTGTGTGTGTGTCTCCTTCTCTCTCTGTAGCTCTGCCTTTCAGATTGATAAATAAGTCTTTTGGCACAGCAGTTAAGACACTGCTTGGAATGCCCACATCCCATATTAGGGTACCTGGGTTTGAATCCTGGCTCTGCTCCCAATTCTAGTTCCCTGCTCATGCACACCCTAGGAGGCAGTAGTGATGGATCAGGTGCTTGGTCCCTGCTACCCCGGTCAGGATGGGAGACCCAGGTGGAGTTGCAGACTCCTGACTTCGCCCTGGCTGTTGTGGGTACTTGGGCAGTGAGCCAGTGGGTGAGAGCTCTGTGTCTGTCTGTGTCTGTCTTTCTGCCTTTCAAATAAAATGAAAAAAAAAAAAAAAAAAAGTGGGTCAGAGTAGCTGACGGTGGGGGGTGGGTACAGACCTTCCTCTCTGCTGCCCTCCAGGCGGCCCTGCGGGACCCTGGCCGCTGCTTACATTTGCCTCAGCGTCCTGGGCCTGGCAGCCCTCTCAAAGTCAGCGAGGGTTTGTGTTTTGCTTCCTTTTATTTTAGCACACGTCCTGGTTGTTTTGGAAATATCTCACATTCCAGGCAGTTTAAGACCTCTTGAAAAAACAGCTCCCCGCTTTCTAGACAGGGCCCGTTGGATATGTGAATTCCCAGTGAAACAGGGGTGAGAGGGGCGGATCCAGAATGTGAAGACAGAACATGGTTTTCACGTTCGTTTCCCCACGAGCTTCTGGAACCAGTGGGGCACCTTAATCAGCAGAGACCCGGCACGGTTTCCCTTAATCCATCAGCTGTGAAACAGGTTTTCACCGAGGGCGACGTAAGTCGTTTATTTTCATAGTTTACACGTTACACAATGACTTGGGTCTACGAGCAAAGGAACATGGTAAGGGCGAGATCAGAGCCAACCAGGCACGCAAGTCTCAGCCCCTCACGTTGGCGTCTGAGTGCCCTCCGCAAAGCCCACCCAGCTCTCTTCCTCTGAAACCCCTCCACGTGAGGCAGGTGTGGTTAGGGGCTGCCCTGCCGGGACCTTCCCGAGCCATGGAGACGGGGGACGGGAGGGACAGCTGCGGAGAAGGGACTCCGTGTTTTCCTCTGCTGCCTTACGGTCACATCCTGTGATGCAGAAAGGTCAACCTGGCTTGGAAAAGGGACGGAAGGGGTCGGCATTTCCTAGAGCGTCAGGTCCCGTCGCGGTGTCCGATGCCAAGCTCTCAGGTCACCGGAGAGGGGCGACCCCGACTCCAAGGCCAGTGGCTGATTCCGCCTGGCCTGTGGGGCTCAGAGCCCACAGCCCTGTAATTAGCTGTGGCACCTACAGCTCGTGCATCCTGTTTTTCCGAACACTAGGGCTGGTTGGAGACAACCGGGAGTGGGAGACCTTGGTTCCCCTTGGCTGTCAAGCAGTGTACATGGATCCTTCCCCACCCTCGAGAACGCCCTGCTGCGTCGCCAGTTGTTTACCCCTTTAGCGGTCACCACACACAGCGAGACACCTGGGTGTGCAGAGGTGGTTACTGGGAGCCTGGGGATTTCTTGTTCCTGCTTGGATAAGACTAATGCCGTCACTGTGCTTCATCAGAGCCTTGAGGGTGCTTTTGGCTGCACAAACTAAAAAACCCAACTGCAAATGTCTGTAGGCAAAGGCGATACTCGTCGTCTCTCACAGTTGGGTCCACAGAAAGTCCCCAGCCCAGGCCAGTGACAGTGTCAGAACCTGGGTTCTTCCCACGGTCCCACTCGGCCGCCCTTTAATGTGCTGGTTCTGCCTTACCGGGTCACCTCATAATGCAAAACAGCTCGGCTGCTCCAAACTTGACATCCTTGCAAAAGTTTCCAACTGTCTTAAAAAAAAAAAAAAATGCCGGCGCTGTGGCGTAGTTGGTAAAGCTGTTGCGTGCAGTGCCGGCATCCTGTATATTGAAGTCCCGGCTGCTCCACTTCTGATCCAGCTCTCTGCTGTGGCCTGGGAAAGCAGTAGAAGATGACCCAAGTCCTTGGGCCCCTGCACCTGCATGGGAGACCCAGAAGAAGTTCATGGCTTCGGATCCGCGCAGCTCTGGCTGTAGCAAAAGGGGGAGTGAACCAGCAGATGGAAGACATCTCTTTCTCTCTCTCTCTCTCTCTCTCTCTCTCTCTCTCTCTCTTCCTTTCCTTCTCCGTGTAACTCTGACTCCCAAATAAATCTTTTAAAAAATTGAGCAGAAATTCATATCATGTAGCATTAGCTGCTTTAAAGCAAGCGATTTGGGGGTGTTTAACTCTTTCACCATGTGCTGCAGCCACCACCTCCATCAGGTTCTAGAACATTCCGTCATCCCAGAGGAGACGCAGTCACCTCCCATTCCCCCGTCGCAGCAACGGCCTCCGGCAGGCACCTGGTGCTTCCTGTGCGGATGGCCTCGTCTGCTGTGGACATTTAATAGAAAAGCAGTCGCGTGATCCGTGGTGTCCACTCAGCGCAGTACTCCAGGTACTGAGCATCGGTGCTGCGTTCCTCTTGCTGGCGCACACACTCCACCTTTCGGACAGAGGTCTTCTCTGTCCGTTCCTCGGCCGATGTGCTGTGTCCCTCTTGGCTTCTCTGCACAGGGCTGAGAACTTCACGTGGATTTGCTTGAGCGACCTGTTTTCTTCGAGCGTACAGACCTCAGGGCAGAACCGCTGGATCCTGGGTAATTTTGTGTTTAACTTTCTGAGTAGCTGCCCAACTCGAAGGTTCTTTCTAAAAGTGGGGACAGCTTTTGGAAGGCTTCCCCTCACACCAAACCAGCCAGAACCGTCACACCTCCGTGCCAACAGCAAGGTCTCAGCCAGGGCTGCGAGGCCACGCAGTGGCCTGAAACTCACCCAGACTCACTCTTGGGGGTCCCGGCCCCTCACAAGGACCGCGGGTGGCACCGGTCGACAAGCTCTCTGCCGTCAGAGCCGTCCGTAGCCTGTTCAGGGCGGTGAATCCTGTGGACCTCAGCCTTGCCCTCGGGGCCTGGGTGGCTCCCTCAGTCAATTCTGCAAACTTCTGTCTTCATGAAGAAGTGCAGGAACCTGAGTCCCGACTCAGCAAGCAAGGCTGCGCTCTCCGGAACCTTCCGAGGGCTTCCTGTCTCTGGGGATTTCCACTCTGGAAGTTCCTAGCGTTGTTTCAAACACCAGCTGACCTGCTGTGTCTGACTTCTTTGTCTAGCATCGTGTTTTCGAGGTGTCAGGACTTTGTGACTTCCTGGGTCTGAATCACTCCATCGGGTGGGAGAGGGCTTTTTCTCATCCATTCACCTGCCAGGGGACATTGGGTTGTTCCCGTTCTTCGGCTGTTGTGAACAGCACTGCAGTAGGTGTTTGGCACAGCAGCTGAGCCTCCGCTTGGGATACCAATCCTTCGTAAGAGTGCCTGCTAACCCCACCTCCCATTCAGCTCCCTGCTGATGCACACCCAGGAGACACCAGATGAGGTTCACGTTCCCGAGTCCCTGGCGCCCATGCCACCCGCGTGGGAGATCCAGGTTGAGTTTGAGGCTCCTAGCTTCAGCCTGGCTCACTCCCTGGCTACTGTGGACATCTGGGGAGTGAACCAGCAGATGGAATGCAGCCGGCCAGTGGGGCTGGGAGTCTGTGGCCCCTTCAGACACAGGTAGAATGTCCTTCACCGCAGGCTATCGGCTGTGGCTGGAAAGCCGGTCTCCAGGCCAACTGGCATCTCCCTGCTAACCGCTTCTTGTGCTGCATGTGCGACCTTTTGGCCTTCAGTCACACCTTCAGGGTGGGCGCAATGCTCCGCTCAGAGCTGGCAGGGGAAGGGGCCGAGCCCCTGGGGAGAGTCAGACTGGCTCCAGGAGATCCCGGCTATCTGTGTGACCTTACGGCTTTAAATCACCCTTCAGGGTGGGTGCAATCTTTCACCCACAGCTAGCAGAGGAGGGGGTCTGAGCCCCTAAGGAGATGGGACATCTCCAGGAGACCCCCCACCATCTCCTTGAGCCCCAAGCCAATCAATATACATATGTGAAACCCCCCTATCCAATGGGCACTCCCAACACAATAACCCAATGAACAGATGTAATGCCTTCAAAACCCGGCACACTTCATCAAAGCCAGTGTCCCGCTCGGGCACTCCGCCTGGGCTCCTCTCAGACCGCACGCTTTCTCTGTCGCTTGCCAATTTCTGCCTCTTTGCAAATTGTTTCCTGGCTTTTTATTTCTATACTAAGCTGAGGAAAAGAACCCACGACTCGCTCCGGCAACCGCCCTCCCCTCCATGACGTGTAGCGTGGAGGACCTCTCTCTCCCCCTCTGCCTGCCCTTCAGTTAAAGGGAGCTGCTCCCAACGGCTGGCTGTCTTTTTTTCTTTTTTTCTTTTTTTCTTTTTTTTTTGACAGGCAGAGTGGACAGTGAGAGAGAGAGAGAGACAGAGAGAAAGGTTTCCTTCCGTTGTTTCACCCCCAAAATGGCTGCTGTGGCCAGAGCCAGGTGCTTCTCCTGGTCTCCCATGGGGTGCAGGGCCCAAGCACTTGGGCCATCCTCCACTGCACTCCCGGGCCACAGCAGAGAGCTGGACTGGAAGAGGGGCAACCGGGACTAGAACCCGGCGCCCATATGGGATGCTGGCGCCGCAGGCGGAGGATTAACCAAGAGAGCCACAGTGCCAGCCCCATGTCTTCTTTTATTTGAGCACTTGCTTCCCACTCCTTGGGCTGTGCTGCCGGAGCGGGACTGCCGAGTCCTGGACTGAGCTTCTGCAGGAGGGCGGCACCGTTCCTGTCGTCCGAGCGAGCATCTCCCTGTGCTGCCCCTGCCACACGTGGGAGGCCTGGGTTCTGTTCCCAGCTCTGGCTCCTCACTCTGCCTCCCTGGAGGTAACAGTGATGGCTGAATAAGTGGGTCCCTGCCACCCACGCGGGAGACGTGGATTACGTTCCTGGCTCCTGGGTGTGGGCATTTTGGGGAGTGAACCAGCGGATGGAAGATCTCTCTGTGTGTCCCTCTCAATTAAAGTGAAGATAAGTAAATGGAGATTCACCAGGCAGGTGGCAGGCTGGCCTGGCCCGAGGGCCACAGCTTTCCACTCCAGTCAACCCTTTGTCCCCACCCAAGGCCTCTTTCTCCAGTTTCTTACTCCTCAGCCCACAGCGGTCTCCCGGCCCGTCCCTTCCCTGAGGGGGACGGACGTTAACAACCGCGGGAGTTCCTGCTGCTGTCTTGGGCTCAGGTGAATCCCTCACGGAAGTAAGTTTGGGGACAGTGGTAGAGAAGACGCACTGTTGCGTGGACGGCTGCAAGTCCGGGCAGCTGATTCCTTGTGAACGGCTGTGGAACATTCCGGAGTGGCTGCAGCATAGCCCACTCAGCCTTCCCCTGTCCCTGCACCGAGCATCCACTGTGTGGCCCATTGTCCAGCAAAACAAAACAAAACACACCAGTAACAGCGCTCCAGTAAACATCCTTGTCCTTGCTGTTGGCGGTTTTATTTCTTTGGGATAGAGTCCCAGGAGCGGGATTAGCGGGTCAAAGGGCTTGTGTAGTTTCGGTTTTGACAGGCGTTGCCAGATTGCTTTCCCAAATGGCTGCAAAACCCCATCTGGGTGAGAAGGGCCTTTCCTCCACATTCCTGCCAGCCTCTCAGTCCGTGGCCAGGTTGCGTGGCCGCTGCCCGTGGCCTTTCTTGCACCACCCGTGCACCTGAGTCTCTTTTCATACGTGTGTGACCCGTTTGGTTTTGCTCCTCTGTGAACAGTCTTTTTCTGGTCTAGGTCCGTTTCTGTACGGGTTGTTTACCCTTTGCAGATCAGTTTGCAAAAGCTCTTTGAATAGTGTCTGTTTGGCTTTTGGCTTTCATCTGAGAAGTGATTAACAGTGTTGGCTTGGGGACAGCCTGCCAAGGGTCACATGTTGAGTGTGCTCGGACCGGCCGGGGCCGCGGTGCTGTGCCTCAGCTTCTCCATCCGTAACATAGCCTTCGTGGCCATCGCGAGCCGGGTGTTGCGTGCTCTCTGCTTCACTGCCTCGTTAGCCATCAGCCATTAATCCGCGGAGAGCAAACACGCTGATGCCTGCATGGGGACGTTGGTCAATAAAAGCCACTGACTGCTATTTATATTACAAATATTTTTCCAGCTCTGTCAGTTCCATTGGCTCCACTTTCTGTCCCCTTTGTCACACAAACGTCTGAATGTTTATGTAGTCAGATGTATCCATGCTTTCTCTCAGAGCTGCGGAGTTCCCAGGCTCGTCTCCCGTTTCCTTCATGACGAATTCCCTCGCTCTGAAAATCAGAAACCTCATCGTCCGTTAGCTCCTAGCCTGAAGTGCACGCCACCTCTCAGCTCCCTGATCCATTTTCTCCCTAAACGGAAAACAAATCATTTTTCTTTTTTAAAAAATTGTATTTCAGGAGCCATTGCTGTGGCGTAGTAGGTAAAGCCATTGCCTGTGACGCCAGCATCCAATATGGACCCCAGTTCTAGTCCCGGCTGCTCCACTTCCCATCCAGCTCTCAGCTATGGCCCCTGCACCCACGTGGGGGACCCGGAAGAAGCTCCTGGCTTTGGATCAGCCCAATCAGCAAGTGGAAGCTCTCTGTCTCTGTTTCTCCCTCTCTCTGTAACTCTGTCTTTCAAATAAATAAACTTTTGTTTAAAAATGTATTTATTTGAGAGAATGAAAGTGCTCCCATCTTCCGGTTTACTCCCCAAATGGCCACAGGTCTAAGGCTGGGCCAGGCCAGATCCAGGAGCCAGGACTTCCATCCAGATCTCCCTCACGGGTGGCAGAGACTCAGCTACTAGGGCCATCACTTGCTGCAGCTGAGGGTCTGTGTTACTGGAGTACATTTGCTGGGTTCTTGCCCACAGACACCCAGGCCTCCCGGACGGCCTCAGGCAGCACCAGCAGAGAGCTGGGCGGTGGAAACCAAACCCTGGTACAGGGCATGGCTGGTGTCTCAACCAGGGTCTTTTTTTTTTTTTTGACAGGCAGAGTGGACAATGAGAGACAGAGACAGAGAGAAAGGTCTTCCTTTGCCATTGGCTCACCCTCCAATGGCCACTGCGGCCGGCGCGCTGATCCGAAGCCAGGAGCCAGGTGCTTCTCCTGGTCTCCCATGGGGTGCAGGGCCCAAGCACTTGGGCCATCCTCCACTGCACTCCCAGGCCACAGCAGAGAGCTGGACTGGAAGAGGAGCAACCGGGACAGAATCTGGCACCCCGACCAGGACTAGAACCCGGTGTGCCGGCGCCACAGGCAGAGGATTAGTCTATTGAGCCGGGGCGCCAGCCAACCAGTGTCTTTTTTTTTTTTTAAAGATTTATTTTTATTATTTATTTGAAAGTCAGAGTTACACAAAGAGAGGAAGAGAGGCAGAGAGAGAGAGAGGTCTTCCATCCACTGATTCACTCCCCAATTGGTCGCAATGGCCAGAGATTTGCGGATCCAAAGCCAGGAGCCAGGAGCTTCTTCCGGGTCCCCCACATGAGAGCAGGGGCCCAAGGACATGGGCCATCGTCCACTGCTTTCCCAGGCCATAGCAGAGAGCTGGATCAGAAGTAGAGCAGGCAGGTCTCAAACTGACTGCCTTATGGGATGCCGGTGCTTCAGGCCAGGGTGTTAACCCACTTCGCCACAGCCCGGCCCCACCCAACACTTCTGACACCACATTTTCCCACACCACACAGCTCTCCAGTTCCCTGTGGACACTGGCTGGGTTTCCTACTATTCAATTCAGATCTGACATGGACCCGGAGTTAGCGCAGACCTCACAGGTTTAGGGCTCAGGTTGCTCAAGAAAGCCCCTTGCTCAGGTGCCGAGAACAGAGTCCCAGGTCTCCACCCATCCTGCCAGCCCAACAGCTGGAAATCGGGCTCCGCACAACCCCCTCCCCAGGTCCCTAATCTGCTAGAATGGCTCCTGTCACGCAGGACACGGCTCCAAGTGGAAGAGGTGCATGGGGGCCGTGCACCTCCAGGTGCACCCATGCCCACTCCCACTGTGTTTGTCCTGCCAGGAGCGCTTTTATGGAGGCTTCGTAAGGTGAGCGTGATCCATCCAGTCACCAGCCAGGATGACCAGGGCAGGCTCCGCCCCCTTCCTGCCAGAGGTCAAAGGCCAGGCTGAAAGTTCCCAGTCTCGCATCATGACTTGGTCTTTGTGGGACCAACCCTCCTCCTGAAGCTCCCTGGGGTCCCAGCATAGTGAGCACCCACCTACCACCCTGCGGACGTCGGGGGTCTGCAAAGCTCTCGCGTCAGGAACCAGGGACCAAGACCAACAAAAGGTGTTCTTCGACCCCTGTGGCTCAGAAGATGATGAGCTGTGTCAGGAACCAAGGAACCACAGGCAGAGAACAAACCGAGTTAGTTGGCCCCTGTATCTGCGAGTTCTACATTTAACCAACCACGGGTCAAACAAAAATGTCTCTACTGTGCCCAGACTTTTCTTCTTGTCGTTATTCCCTGAACAATGCAGGATAGCAGCGATTCAAAACACATGTATATTATGTTAGGTATTGTAACTCACCTAAAGAGATCATCTGCGAAGCACACAGGAGGGGAGCAGTCATGTCGTGGAACGGTTTAAGACACCAGCTGGGATGCTCATATCCCACGTTGGGGTGCCTGGGCTCAAATCCTGGCTCTGCCCCTGATTCCAGCGTTCTGCTAATGTGCACCCTGGGAAGGAGCAGGGGACGGGTCAAGCAGTAGGGTCCCTGCCACCCGTGTGGGATCTGGATGGAGCTCTGGGCTGCTGGGTTTGACGTGGCCTAGCCCTGGCCACTGTGGGCATTTGGGGAGTAAACTTGTGAGGAGAGCTCTGTTTCTCTCTGCCACTTGACTAAATAGAACTTAACAGAAACCTAAAATAGGTGAATAAGGCAAATAGGATTGTGTGTATGCCAAGATTACATTTAAGGTGAGGGACTTTGGTGGAGGCATGGGTGCCCTGGCACCCGCCCCTTGCGGCTGTTCCTGCTCAAGGTACCCTTCGCTCCTCCTTCACCCCTGGACGACAAGACCTTCTAGAACGTTCACCACCCCCTCTTCCTCCTGCCCCCACCCCTACTCTCCGAGGCTGGGCTGAGGCCGCTTCATGTCTCCTGTCATTTCCCTTGCAGGGCATCACTGGGTTCCAAGAGTCTCTCTTTCATGAGAGCCCTTCCCCAGGCACAAACCCCCGTCTCTCCCGGTCCACTTAGAGCTGAGCTGTCAAACGCTGTTGTGTGGACCTGATTTCCTCTCTCCTTTGTCCCCTTGAGATGTCTTTCCAGGTGCCCTTGTGGGCCAGTTGGCTTTTTTTCTCAAGTGGTTTCATCAGATGGGGTCCTGGGGATTAGACTCCAAATTCTTGGGCATCCTCGAACGTCTTCCCTTTGCCTCAACAGAGCAGGTGCAGTGGGTTAGCTGCTGCTGGATGTGCCCACACTCCTCTCAGAGTCTCACCTCCACTCAGCTTCCTTTTAATGCAAGGAGAGGCAGCAGGTGATGGCCCAAGTACTTGGGTCGCTGTCACTCACATAGGAAACCCGGACTGATTTCCAGGTTTCTGGCTTGGACCTGGCCCAGCCCCAGCTGTTGCAGGCATTTGGAGAGAGATCAAAGAGCTCTCGCTCTCTCTCTCTTTGAAATGCATACACTGAATTTCAAATAAATAAATTTTGAGGGGAAAATAAAAGGGGTTTGAAGACTGGATAGCAGGTTCCTGGGTTGCAATTTGAGAGATTTCCCCCTAAGTTCCCCTTCCCTAATTTTCTTACCCTGTTAATGGCATTTCTTCATTTTAAGAAAAGCACATGGTGACTACAGAGACCGATGGCAGATGGTGTTTTCTAGGGGTAGTGGGGGTGGGAGGTGGGGAATGACGGCCGGAAGAAAAGGTTTCTCTTCAGGGTGATGAAAGTTCTAGACTCAGAGGGTGGTGTGATTGCACAAGTTTGTGGATAGACTGAAAATAACCGAACTATGCATTTTAAAGGATGACTTTATTGCTTCTTGGCATTTGGGCTAAGATCCCGCAGAGTGTGTTTTCAGTAGTTGTCTGTTGTGGCTCAAACGTCTATACCCCTACCCCCCGAGTCATCTGTTAAAAGGCATGTCCCCAGGGTGACAAGGTGGCCTTTGAGTGGTGATAAAGTGGTGAGCAGAGCCTGCGAGCCCCTGGAAAAGAGACCTCAGGGGTAGGCCTGGCACACGCAGGTTCGGCCACCTGTTAGGATCCCGAATCCCACGTCATGGTGCCTGGTTCAGGGGCCGGTGCTGTGGCGTAGCAGGTGAATCCTATGATGCCAGCATCCCCTGTGGGCACTGGTTTGAGTCCCAGCTGCTCCACTTCCAATCCAGCTCCCTGCTAATGGCCTGGGAAAGCATCTGAAGATGGCCCAGATGCTTGGGCTCCTACCAATCATGTGGGAGGCCAGATGGAGTTCTGGGCTCCTGGATTCGCCCTGGCCCAGTGCTGCCAGTTGTGGCCATCTGGAGAGTAAACCAGCAGATAGAAGACCTCTCTTTGTCTCTCTCTCTCTCTTTCTTTAACTCCGACTTTCCAATAAATAAATAAAAGTTTAAAAAATGTTATACAAATGAAATGAAGGAGCTTCTTGCCTGTTTTTTCAGTTGGCAAAGTGTCCTTGAGATCCGGTCGGGCTGTTGCTTGGATCAGTAGTTTATACTTTAAAAAAAATTGAGGGGCCGGCACTGTGGCACAGCGGGTTAAAACACCAGCATCCCATATGGACGCCAGTTCTAGTCCTGGCTGCTCCACTTCCGGTCCAGCTCTCTGCTGTGGCCCAGGAAAGCAGTAGAAGATGGCTCAGGTGCTTGGGCCCCTGAAGCCAGGTGGGAGACCCGGAAGAAGCTCCTGGCTTCAGATGGGCTCAGCTCTGGCCGTTGCGGCCATCTGAGGAGTGAACCAGTAGATGGAAGACCTCTCTCTCTGCCTCTGCCTCGCTCTATCTGAACTCTACCTCTCAAATAAATAAATAAATAATTTTAAAAAAGAAAAAACTTGCTGCCTTGACTAAAGATGACCAAGTTATAGTTTAAATTTATAATCAAGCCTACCATCCCACAACAAAATGACAGTTGAAACAATTATAAACGTTTATTTGAAAGGCTGAGAGAAAGACAGACACAGACCAAGAGGCCACAAGCAGAGATTCCCCCATCCCTAAACGCCCACAATAGCCAGGGCTGGGCCGTGCTGAAGCCAGGAGCCACGAACTCAATCCAGGTCTCCTATTCGAGTAGCATTGCCCCAAGTGCTTGAGCCAACACCCTGCTTCCTCCAAGGGTGCTGAGAATCAGGTGGGGAGGTGGGACTTGAATCCAGGCACTCCAATGCAGGCTGTGACATTTCAAGCAGTGTCTTAACTACTAGGCCAAATTGCTGCCTGCCTTTTTCAAAATTTTTAAGAGACGAATAGACAGATTGAGAGCTCCCATTTACTGGTTCACTCCCCAGTTGTCCACAATGGCCAGAACTGGGCTGGGCAAAAGCCTGGAGCTGAGAATGCAGTCTAGGTTCTCCCATGTGGGTGGCGAGGACCCAATTACTCCATCCACCACTGCTGCCTCCTGGAAGCTGGACTCAGGACTCAGCCCAAGCACTCGGATACGGCCATGGGGCCTTCCGTCGTAACTGCGGGGCACATACTCTCTGAAGCATGTGCTAATATGTCGTGGGATATGGATGATAACTGAGGGTGCTCTGTGATGTGACTGTTCTACAGTTTGTTTATTCACCCTTTGAAGGGCATTTTCGGACAACCTTTTTTTTTAAAGATTTTATTATTCATTTGAGAGAGAGAGAGCTACAGGCACAGAGAGGAAGGGAGAGAGAGAGAGTCTTCCATCCGCTGGTTCACTTCCTAGATGGCCATAACGGCTAGAACTGGGCCAATCCAAAGCCAAGAGCTTCTTCCGAGTCTTCCACATGACTGCAGTAGCTCAAGGACTTGAGCCATCTTCTACTGCTTGCCCAGGTTATAGCAGAGAGCTGGATCCGAAGTGGAGCAGCCAGGACTCGAACCAGCAACCATATGGGATGCTGGGCCACAGGCGGAGGCTTAGCGCACTGAGCCACGGCACTGGCCCCCAGGGCCATCTTTTAAAATGAAATGAGTGTTACAGACACAGCGGAGCCGCTGCCCTCTCCCTCTGCAGACGTGGCCTGAATCCTGACCTTAGTGTGCATCCTTCTCACCCAGGATCTCCATGGGACATTACACACTGATGCCACCATTCTCTGCTTTTGCTTAGTGTTTTAAATGTTACACAGATGTTACTGTCTTGCCTATATCTTTTGAAACTTGCTTTGTGCTTTAGATATGTCTTGTTGATACCAGTAGCTCTGGTTCATTTTGCTTCCCTGTGACATGGTATTCTATCAGGATGCATTTATCTCCCCCCTAGTGGGCACCTAGGTGGCTGGCGCTGTTCCAAGTTTATATTGCCGACAACATCGTTGCCTGTCTCCACGGGAGCTGGCAGATAGATGTTAGACTAGCAGCACCTTCAATGAGGGAAGAAGCGTTCATTCGGGGCGGAGCTTAAGAGAACGGAAATGGCATTTGTAGAGCATCCAAATCCCCAACCTCAGCCTGGGCCTGGGAGGGGCTGAGGACCTCGGTCAGGCAGCCTGGGAGGCTCTGGGAACACCGACCCCAGCCGGGCTGAGGTTTTCACCCTGAGTTTCCAGTTCAAGTTGCTCGCGCCTTGGAACTTTCGAGGCAAAGACTCTGGAGTCAAAATGCCCAAGTTTGTTCTCCTGCGTCCTCATTTACCAGCTGTCTGAGCCTGGCCGTGTTATTCACGCCGGCTGGGCCTCCACTCCCTTATCTAACAACCAGGAGGCAGCACCTGTCCTGGGAGGCTGTTGAAAGGACTGAATGAGGTCATCCACTCGAAACCTTTTGCAACTGTCTGCCAGATGCCGCAGCCAGTGATTGACGGTGATGGTGATGGTGATGCGGAGCCTGTCTCCCTGTCACTGCGTTCGTGTTGCTTCACCAAAGCAGTTCATGCCATTTTCCTCCCCTGCATTGTATTACGTATTGTGAAGGTGTGCAGAGAGGAAACCAGCTGTGTCCCAGCCCGACGCCATCAGCTGGTGAGCTGATCTCTGCACAGCTGCGCTGAGCGCGTCACATCCTGTTCAGTGCCTATTGATGGCGCGAGGTCCACCCGGGTGTGACCAGAGCTCCGAGCAAATCAATATTTGCTCAGAGCCCAGAAGCACTTGACTTTCCCCTGGGGCCGTGGGATTGTAGACTACAGGACAGGCCCTGGTGCCGTTCATGCCACACGGCAGCTCCTGTCCCTGAAGACACAGGACAGCCAAGTGGCACTCGTGAGCCCAAAGAGCATCCATTCCCGGCTGCAAAACGGCAACGTTTCTCCCATCACAGAAGACAAGAAACGGGGAACAGAGCAAGCTTCGCGGCCAGCTGCCCACTTCAGCTAGGTCTGCCGAAGAGCCTGTCTCTGCCCTGAGTTGACTGAACGATACATAGGGTCACAAAGGCTTTGATTCTCCAGGGACGCCTTCTGAAGGAAGGACTTGGGGAGGCTCTGGAGATGCCTGGGGAGGTGCACGGGAAGTGGTGTACCTAGCTGCAGTTTAGGGAGCTGGAACTCGCGGTCCCTGTGAAATGGTGCTGACTGTGTAACTGCTGCTATTTAAAGTGGGTTTACAGGAGGAAGCACTGGCTCCTGGCTTCAGATCAGCGCAGCTCCAGCCGTAGCGGCCATTAGGGGAGTGAACCAGCGGATGGGAGACCTTTCTCTCTGTCTCTCTCTCTCAAACTCTGCCTGTCAAAAATAAATAATAAATAAATAAAGTGGGGTCTCCATGCCCACCTTCCGGGACCAAGGCAAACTCTAAGACTCCATTCTGTTTGAGTATCCAACGGGGTACCACCCCCTTCCTTATAAAGAGTTGGAAGGCAGGAGAGAGTCCTTTTGCACCGTGCAGCGGGCGGCTCCCATGTGTGCTCTTCCATCCAGAGTGGTCTCGGGCAGACCTTCCCAATCACAGGTACCGTTTACCGTTTTTCTTTTCTCTCTCATTTCTGGATGATTCTTTCATGTTGGGTATTCCTCTCTGTGGGGCGGCCCACACGTACAGGTGAATGCATGCTCATTCCCTCACTACCCAATTAGCTCTGTTCCTGTGTGCTCGCCGTACAGTCTCCGCTCAGGATCTCTATCTCTGTGGGAGGCAAGAACTTGCATCCAAAAGTGAGTATATGCGTCGCCTACAGGAAACAGCTGGGTGAACTCCATCAGGACTCATAGCCTGCAGGACCACGCTCTTGTCACAGGGCAAGAATCGGAAGCCAGAGAATTGTGATCCACTTTGCCGAAAGCCGGAACGTGCTTGTGGAGTGGAGAGAGAACCCTGGCAGAGAGAATGGCTTTGGTTCAGAGAGATCCTCCCTAAGAATGCATGTGCCAAGGGGCTGGATTGCTTCTGCCCTTCACTCCCCCGCTCTTCTGCCCCCACTCGCCCCAACATGAAGACAGCATGTGATCCCCAAAGCCCTGCCCATAGCCACCCAGATGAGGGGAGCCTGCCCAGCCACCCCAGAACTCTTGCTGTGGCTGGAGAAAGT
Source organism: Sylvilagus floridanus (assembly GCA_949820135.1). NCBI lineage: Eukaryota > Metazoa > Chordata > Mammalia > Lagomorpha > Leporidae > Sylvilagus > Sylvilagus floridanus. Next base: position 176,809,517 of record OX463233.1, read on the forward strand.
GTGCCCCATTCCCAGGGACGCCCCGTTCAACGGGAAAACCAGACGCATGTGTGTCTGCATAAGGCCTTCTCCTGGCTGCTTCTTCACAACCCTCCCGTCCAGAGTGATGTGGGAGCTACTGCCACCTCTCATGTGATTCTGGCCCTGAGAGTCAGGCGTTGGGAAGCTGAGTCACAGCCAGAGCTCAGAGCTGGGTGAAGGGTCCTGGGCCGGCCGCCTGGCGCTGCCCACGCCTGCGAGCTTCCGAGAGTTCATGAAAAGCCTGTCATGCGAAGACCACGCCTGGGCTCAAAACGGTTTTGCACCAAAATAAACTCATCTTCTGCTCGCATCGTTCCACAAGCTCTTTGAAGTGGCTGCATGGTTTTCTTGTTTTTATTTTTTGTATTATTTTACTTTTTTAAAAAGAGTTGTTTATTTATCTGAAAGAGCTAGAGAGAAAGAGAGAGATCTTCATCCACTGGTTCGCTCCCCAACTGGCCGCCAGCTCAGGGCCAGGCTAAAGTCAGGAGCCTCCTCCGTCCGGGTCTCCCACGTGGATGCAGGGGCCCAAGCACTTGAGCCATCTTCCTATACTCTCCCCAGGCCACAGCAGAGAGCTGGATTGGAAGTGGAGCAGCCGGGAGTCGAACCGTCGCCCATATGGGATCCTCACGTCACAGGCCTAGGCTTTTCCTGCTATGCCACCATGCCAGCCCCAAGCCTCAGAGTTTGATTCTTAGTTTCCATGGGAACCACTGTCTTCTCCCCAGCACCCTTCCTCTCTCCCTATCTTTGATTTTTTTTTTTTTTTCACTTGAACCAATCTGAAGTGTGCCCCTTCAGTCCTTAGGAACTTCTCACTACACCGAGGAAACAAGACACAACCAAAACATGAATTTCCGTCTCAGGAAGTTTGTCAGTAACACACACAGCCCCAACCCAAACCATGGAAGAGTTTCGGGCACGGTGCAGCTGCAGTTGGGAGAAGTCGTGGGTACGAACTAAGGATGGACGAGCAGACGATGATCGGTGGCCCGGCAGGTGCTCCACCGCCAGTGCTCAGCGCCTCCACCAAGTGCGACCCTGAGCCGAGGGCCACAGAGAGCCGGTTCCTCGGCTGAGCCTCTGATTGCAGAAGCCCAGCCGGGAGACGGGGTCAGAGGCTCCCGCGTCTGTGAAGACAGCGCCTGTCGTAATCGGCAGAGCCAGCTGATGCACAGATCGTCATCAGGAAGTATTTTGAAAATTAAACCAAAAGGCGTAGGAAGGACCTGTGTGATGCATCCGCTCCAGATTGGCGGGGGCTGTGCAGATCCCGTCCTCAAGCAAGGGGCCCAGGGAGCAAACGGGCAGTGAGTCTGGAGAGCGAGGGAGCTCATGGAGTCGGAACGACATGGCCTTCCACCCTGGCTTTTGGTTCTGGACCCAGGGATGGTCTCTTAAGGTTCGGAAGAGATGGAGAGCAGCTAAAAGAAAATCCCAGCTTGCACCGCGCAAAAGCAAGAAAGCAGCTGTAAGATGGGTTTGAAAGGAGCAATAGAAAAATGAATGCGTAAATAGTTATAACCACTCTTTCATGGACATGCACACATATGTCTTCCTCTCTCTCTCTCACACACACACACACGCACACACACACCGCTGTAGTTTGAGACAGAGCTTCCATTACTGCTCCAGTACATACAGCCTCACTTGTTTGTGTTTGAGACTGACAGCAGCGTTGCCCTGCGCAGGGAGCAGCCGTATCTGAGGACACACTCTCGTAGTAACCGTTGCTGATGATGGTGTTCTTATCTTACAGGGACATGACTAAATGAGACTTAATTTTTATTTAATTTTGTTAAAGATTTATTTATTTATTTTGAAAGAATTAGATACACAGAGAGAGAGGGATCTTCCATCCTCTGGTTCACTCCCCAGATGGCTGCAACAGCCAGGGCTGGAGCCAGGATCCAGGAGCTTCTTCTGGGTCTCCTACGTGGGGAGCAGGGGCCCAAGCATTTGGGTCATCCTCTGCTGCTTTCCCCAGGCCATTTGCAGGAAGCTGGGTTGGAAGTGGAACAGCTGGGACGTGAACCAACGCCTAGATGGGATGCCAGCATTGTAGGCGGAGGCTTTACCTGCTGTGCCATTTAATCTTTAAAGCAGCATACCTAACTCTAAGATAAGTTCACTGGAACGAATGTCGATGATTTAAAAATAAGGAAAAGTCCAGAAAGGTACAATCCACTTTAAGGCTACCGTTCTGTGCCTGAATACACAAATGCACACAGTTTTCTCTTTTTTCAAGTTTTATTTATTTTTATCTGTTGAGTAACAGAGAGAGAAAAAGAGAGCAAGCAAGCGAGAATCTTCCATCCATTGGTTTACTCCCTAAATGTCTGCAACAGCTGGGAGTGGACCAGGCCAAAGGCAAGAGCCAGGAACCCAGCCTCGGTTTCCCACGTAGGTGACAGGGAAAGAAGAACTTGGACGATCACCTGCCACCTCCCAGGGCTACACATGAGCGGGAAGCTGGGTCATGAGCGGAGTCGGGCCCCAGAGCCAGGCACTCCCATCTGTGCGCTTCTCCACCACTGCGTCACAACGCTTGGGCCCACGCGTGCTTGTTTTGTTTTGAAGAAAACAAAGGTGGCATTCTGTTTGGAAACTCTCTGCTTGGGCTAAGAGGATCTTTGTCTCATCTCTGCTTTGCTCAGGGTGCAGCCGCCACCTGCCCACAGCGCCAGCTGCTCTGGCTTCTGTCTTCCTCATTACAGGCGATTGGATTGTGGCTCCCCAAAGTCGGTTCACCCTGAGCCTTAGAACGTGACCTCCTGGGGAGAGCCAGTGCCAAGTGTCCTCAGGGGCTGCAGAGAGGGCACAGAGCACCAGGGGAAGGCCACGTGCAAATGCAGGCAGAGATGGGGGATGCATCTGTGCCCAAGGAACACGGGGCTGTCAGCAACCTCCAGCTGTGGAGTTGGGCGGAGCCTCCAGGAGGGGCAGCCCCAGCTGACACATTGGTTTTGGACTTCTGCCCTCCAGAACAGTGAGAACGCAAATTTATATTGTTTTAAGCTGTGCAATTTCAGGGTCTCTATTAAGGCAGCCACAGGAAGCCAGTATGCTCACACACCCCAGCCACTTCTCACCCCAGGGCCTACGCACTCCCTGTTCCCTCTGCCTAGCATGTCCTTCTGATATTTAAAAAAAATATTTGTTTGTTTGTTTGAAAGGCAGAGGCCACAACAGCTGGATATGGGCCAATCTGAAGCCAGGAGTGTCTAATGGGTCTCCCATATGGGTGCAGGAACCCAAGCAGCTGGACCACCCTCCGGCTGCTTTCCCAGGCACATTAGCATGGAGCTGGATTGGAAACAGAGCAGCCGGGACTTGAACTGATGCCCACATGGTGTGCCGCCCCCTTCCCATAACATTTTACGTGGCTTGCTCTGTCTTGTCATTCATGGCTCACCCTGAAGTCACCTCCCCAGAGAGGCCTCCCCATGCATCCCAGCCCTGGCTACTCTTCCTCCCACTCACCCTGCTGTGTCTCCAGGATCCCCGGAGCCCCTTATCCCATTCCCTTTACATCATGTTTGCTTTGTTGCCATCTCTCCCTCAGCCTTGAATGTGAGTCCAAACGAGACCCAGACTGCCTCGGTCCTCGCTCCTCACTCCTCGCTCCAGGGCCACCACCCAGGTGTGGAATCGGTGATGAATACGCGGAAACCAATGGGGCCTGAATGAGTGAATGGATGAGACCTGAACTCCCAGTGCTTCAAGCCGCCCGGTCCCGCAAAGCCCTGGGGCCTCACAGCCCGGTGTCCTGGGGCCAGCAGCTGGGGGCCCCTGGGGCGAGCAGCTGGGGACTCCACGGAGCTCAGCTCTCCCGTCCCCTCCCAAGAAGGCGGTGCCCGCCTTTGACTTTCTCACGCTGGGCGTTGCTGGGTGCTGCAGACACGCGGGTCTTGAGAAATCCAGGAACGCGTCCTTCCTGGGACTGGGCGTCTGAATAGTTAAGTTCCTTATCTGTGTCCAGGCGCGGAGGCTGGAGCAAGCCTCATCACGCTCATCTCGCTCAAGCCGTGAAGGCGGGACAGCAGATGGAAATGAAAGCGTAACAGAAACTTGGGCGGATCAGGACTCAAACCAGAACATCTCCTTTCTGTCTCGGAACTGGGAACTGAAAAGGCCCTGCAGGAAACTCTTCTGCCTCCTGCGGAGGACTTGGTCTGATCCGATCCCTTCCTTAACACACAAACGCTAACAGCAGAGCTCACACAACTCCAGGTAGAACGTGAGCTCCTCCCGGAACCCTGCCCAGGCGCCCTTCCACGTCAGATGGCTCTCAGGTGTCCCGGCCCCTTTCCGTCCTCAGCCGGACACCAAGCTTGATTTCTGGGTCAATTTCTCGCCATGCCACCAGCACCCCAGTCCTTGTCTTGCTTTTCAGTGCACAGCATTTTTCTGCCAGCACAGAGTTAACCACCCAAGAAAGTCTGCGCCTAAATTAGAAATCTGTCTGTGAACCGTAACCCAGACATACACAACGCCAGACTGCATCTCCTATCAAAATTTATTGAAATGGTCAATTTCTTTTAAATACAGAAACACAAGCAAGTGAGCCAGAAGGAACCTTGCCCCCGGCACCCTGGGGCGGCTCCCCGTTAATGACCTAAGCAAACAGAAGCAGCTTTCGTCCCGAAGCCTTTTAACTGCTCAGCGCTCACATTAGTGTAAACGGGAGAGAAATGGATCCAAAGATCCGGATTCCTGCCTGGCTGTAGCACAAAGACCATTTCCTTTCCCCTAATAACACTGTTTGGCTCGGTCCCTCCTGGGGCTAATCCCCTTGTCACCACAGCTGGAAACTCAGATATTATCCAAAATTTATGAGTCCCTTTGCCTGCTCCTCATCTACTAAAGTGTAAGGTGACCTAAGGGCTTGTTTCGTGATGCCCTGGGCTTCTACCAGGAGCCACGTCCATCCCTTCCAGTCTGTTAGCACTCTTTGCCTCTGCTGGAGCTCACACACAGACAAGGCATCACCCCAAGAGCTGAGAACCGTCCAAGTCTCAGGCAGGTGAAGGAAGGAGGCCGCCAAGCCACAGACCCCCAGGGGCGGCCCTGGGGCTCCAGCTCTGCCCAACAGAGACCTGGACAGTTCGCCCATCTCCAGTGCTGCAGGGGTCAGAGACGGAGCAGCGGTTTCAGATGCCCAGAAGTTTGCCATCTGTTCCCTCACGATGTCTGTGGTCGAATCTTACAACCACACCGCCCGCAGGACCACGCCGTCTCTCCAAATCCGAGTCTGAATGTGGAAGTTGCAGGAAGCCTCAAGCCAAGTCCAGCCACAGCGCCCTGTGCGCCAGCCCCGTGTCTCTCCAGGGATCTCGCTTCTTGCCGACAGTCTCCTTCCTGCGAACCACCGTCTAACGAGGACTTGGGACCAGGTAGGAGGGGCTCCGTGGCCCGTTGGGCTCGGCCATTAGTGCGTCCGGAGCGTTTCGAGCGGTGCTCGGGTCCCCAGTGAGCTCCACGCTGGTGCTCCTGTTGTTTTCTGGCTCACCTGCTGGGCTCCTCCGGAGGCAGCGGTTGATGAGCATGGAGAAGAAGTTGGGGAACGAGGGGCTGGAGAAGTAGTAGACCAGGGGGTCCAGCATGCTGTTCATGTAGGTGAAGCTGAGGGTGATGAAGAAGGCCAGGTCGACGGAGCGGTACACGTCACAGTCCTGCGTCCCCGCCGTGCGCAGGAGCCAGAAGATGCGCATCCGCACAGCTACGCTGGGCAGAAAGCAGATGATGAAGACCACAGCCACCACCATGATGAAGTTGATGGCCCTCTTGATCTTGACGTGCCTGTCCATCTGCCTCTGCCGCAGGCTCCAGACGATCCGGGCCGAGCAGAAGAGGATGATGGCGAGGGGCAGGAAGAACTCCAGGAGGAACATGGCGTCGTGCCAGCGGAAGGTGTCGCAGATGCTGAAGCTGCTGCACAGATGGGCCGGGCCGTTCTGGGTCAGCATCTTCTTGCGCAGGAGGTGGACCGTCAGGCCGATGGTGACGCCCCACAGCAGGCAGGAGATGGCGGCCGCTGTCCGGTTGGAGATCTTGTTCAGGGCGTGGTGAGGGTGGACCACCCGGAAGTACCTGTCCACGGCCACCACCGTGAGGAAGATGATGCTGCCCTGGCGGTTCATGGCCAGCATGAAGAGCATCAGCCGGCATGGGATGTCCCCGAACCTCCAATCCCACTTCCTCACGTAGTTGTCCGTCAGGAAGGGCAGGCAAATGATCAGGAGGAAGTCAGCCACGGCCAGGTTGAACAGGAAAATCCTGCTGGATTTCCAGGACTTGAGGTGGAAGCAGAAAATCCACAAGGCGAGGCCATTGCCCAGCAGCCCGAACACGAACTCCAGCCCCAGCACGGGCGGCAGCACGTTGGCGATGAAGTCATCTCGGAACACGCAGCAGTTCTTCTTGTCTATCTCCAGAAAATGGCTCTGCGGGCGGTGCTGGTTCATGGGGAGACCAGAATGGGGCCGCTCAGGAGCGCCTCGCCTGGGAAGGAGGTGTGCGTCTGTGTGGGGAGCCCGCGGCTCAGGGCTCGCCTTTATGTCATGTCAGGGTGTTGAAATGATGACTGAATGGTTACCAGGAAGCTACGAAATCGCTTAAAGAAAAAAAAAAAAAAGCAGTGAGGCTCTTATGCAACCTGCTGTTTGCATAAACAAGTAATAAAAATCCCCTGGGTAGACGGGAACCCAGAAAATGTTCTGGATGTAAAGGGTGAATCTGGGCAAGCCGACTGTCACCTGCCACTGATATGTGCGGGGAACCCCCAGCGAGAGAGCTGGCTGGCCTGTCTCCTGAGCAGGTACTTGGCGTGGGAGAGGCCACTCGCTGTCACTCGCTTGGCTTGCACAATCGACAAAACAAGAACTGCAGCCGGAATTGTGGACGGGGCTCCACGGCCGTTCAGCGAAGCGCTAAGCTCAGAAGCACGGAGGATCAGCGTGGAATGTTAGCGTGCGCTCTGACTTCAGAGCCAGTAGCATGCGGATGATTTCTTGTTTGCTTTTTAAGATTTTATGTATTTATTTATTTGAAAGGCAGAGAGAGAGAGAGAGAGATCTTCCATCCACTTTGGTTCACTTCCCAAATGCCCTTAATGACTGTAGCTGGGTGATGCTGAAGTCAGGAGCCAGGAGCTTCATCCGGGTCTCCCACTTAGGTGCAGGGGCTCAAGCACTTAGACCATCTGCCACTGCTTCCCCAGGCCATTAGTGGGGAGCTGGATCGGAAGTGGAGCAGCCAGGACTTGAAACAGCGCCCATATGGGATGCCAGCGTTGCAGGCAGCGGCTCTACCCGTACAACAAGCGCCGGCCCCACCTACGACCTCTTGAAAAGGCTGAGGAGGCAGTAATTGCCCATTTTACGAGCACGGACGAGTGGAACGTGAGCAGCACTTGTCCTGTGTTGCCTCCAAATGGATGTGGCATTTTCCGCACCAGCACCCTATGATGATCTAGTTAGGGGAAAAAATGCTACTGGAGAGAGTAAGCTTTGGTGAGATGTTTGCAAATCTGAACCTGATTTGAGCTGCCCAAGGTCTGTGAAAGCAACTGTCTTCTGTCCGTCAGAGTCTAATCACCTCTGTGCTCAGCTGAGTCACTGATCTTCAAGGAGGTGTTTTTCTTAAGGACCGACGTTCTGTTCTAGACCAGGTTTAGCTTCACGGCAGAATTGAGCAGAAAGTAAAGGCAGTTCCTTTGTACCCTGTCCCCGCATAGGCACAGCCTCCTCCAGTCAGTGCATGATATTTTAAAACTCCTGTTTTCGTAAAGTTAATCTTGGAGCAGAGGGATCTCAGCGGGACACCCTTTGCTATCCAGTGTAATTAAGTGTCACCCTACAGAGCATTGCTACTTGGTTATTTCTGTCTTACAAATTCTTGCTGTCCTTCTACATTTTTTTTAAAGATTTTTTTATTTATTTGGAAGGCAGAGTTACAGGGAAAGAGGGAGAGACAGAGAGAGAGTGAGGTCTTCCATCTGCTGGTTCACTCCCCAAATGGCCACACTGGCTGGCACTGGGCCAGGCAGAAGCCAGGAGCCTGGAACTCCAACTGGGTCTCCCATGTGGGTGGCAGGGGCCCAGGCCCTTGGGCCATCTTCCGCTGCTTTCCCAGGTACAATAGCAGGGAGCTGGATTGAACGTGGAGCAGCCGGGACTGGGAAGCAGCACCCATGTGGGTATGGCGGCATCAGTAGCAGCGTCTTAGCTCACCGTGCCACAACGCAGGCCCCAGCGATGCTCCTGCTTTGATTAGGAAAGTTTGGTTGCATACCTGGACGCAGTAAGAAGGGATCATGGACCCTTCACAGCAAGAGTCAGGATGACTTAATATCAGACTCCTCCACATCCGGGGATACTTGACGATGACGATGCTGTGAAGATGATGCTGGCCCCTGTGGTACAGAGAACTTGCGGTAGGCTGGAGCCCGGGCTCGGTGCTTTGCATCCATGCACCTGTTTCACGCAGCCTACGAGGGAGGGACTGTTACTGACTCTGATGTCAAAATGCAGAAAGTGAAACTCATAGAGGTGGGTCGTGTGTTGAAGGCCCCCCAGCTCATGAGGGCAGAGGCTGGATTTCAGCGCACCACCGACTTCCATGCCGGTGTCGCTGGCCACGATGTGCAGGTGAACACTGCTCGTCCCGTGTGTGTGCCTTGTCCATCAGGCCGCCCTGGACCCAGGCTTGCTGCAGTGACGGGCATTTGGTTTTCTGTCCCTGCTGCTGGGACTCGGGAAACAACCCTACTCACCGTCAGGAAAACATGTTAAGAGCAGTGACTCCTGGGAGCTGGAATCTGGGAGGGAGGGCCCCTCCCTCCCTGGGTTTTTTGATTTGTGGTGGTATCTGAGCGGCCTCGATGGGTACGTTGAGCAAAGCAGGACAGTAGACGGCGTCACGTTTGGACACAGCGGCTGTGAACCTCCTCACCCCTCGGCTTGCCCGCGGGTGACTCGAGGAACGGCAGGATCCCCAGGCTGGCGTCCAGCGCGCACATTCCGTGACTCTGAACCAAAGTTCACAGCTGCTCAGACAGACCGTCAGTTCCGGCCTCCCTGGACTCGGGTGCCTGCTGTGGAATTTCCAGTCTCCCCACGGTGCCACAGGCGTGTTTCTTCTTGCTCCTGCCTTTTTTTATTAGTATTATTAATGCTTGACTTGCATAGAAACTTGTTACAATGAATCATTTCGAGAGCACAGAGTGTGGTGGAAATTCCACTTAAAATTTATGACTCTCCATGAACTTGTGTCTGGTTACCTGTCTTAAGACAGCCTGAATGTGCACCACTGACTGAAATGGGCTGAACTGTTTCTTAAAATTAAGAAGTAATTCCAGAGGTGGACTCCCACATCCCTCCCTGGAGTGCCTGGGTTCGAGCCCTGGCTTTCTTCCAATCTAGCATACTGCTATTGCTCAACCTGACAGGCAGTGGGTAATGGCCCTAGCGCTTGGTCCCCGCCACTCAAGTGGGAAACTCAAATTGAGATCCTGGCTCCTGGCTTCAGCTTGACCCAGCCCTGGCTGCTGTAGCTATTTGGAGAGTGAACCATCATGGAAAAGATAGTTCTCTCTCTCTCCCTTTCAAATAAATATAAATAAGTAAATAGAAATTCTAAAAATAGCACCAGCTATCATTTTTCAACTGTTTGCTGTGTGCCAGACATGGAACATGGAGATTTGCCTATGTGACCTCATTTAATCCTCACAAAAATCCTGTGAGAGATGGGCTATCATAATCCCCATTTTGCAGATTGGAAAAACAAGGCTAAGAGAGACTAAGTAATTAACTATTTCATGTCTTTGAACTCAACTGAGATTAGTGGCTTTAAACTGCACTGTTGTGTTATCTGGTGGATCTCTGGGTGGGCTGGGCTCAGCTGGGCGGTTCTTATTTGCACTGTTGTGTTATCTGGTGGATCTCTGGGTGGGCTGGGCTCAGCTGGGCGGTTCTTATTTGCACTGTTGTGTTAGCTGGTGGATCTCTGGGTGGGCTGGGCTCAGCTGGGCGGTTCTTATTTGCAGGCTTTCAGATGGCCACTGAACTAGACTTATAGGGATGGCCAGCAGGACGCTAGGACACCCGAGTCTGTCTGTCTGTCTCTCCATATGGTCCTGTGCCTCTCCCCATGGCCTCTCTGTGTTCACATGTTCTTTTCACAGAGCAGGCGAGATTTCATACATGGACTACCCAAGGGTCCCAAGAGCACACGAGGGAACCTTAATGATTGGGCGGAGAAATCCCAGAACATCACCTCCACCACACCCGAGTGGACAGGCAGCCCACAGAGCCAGTCCGTGTCCCACAGGAGGAGTCTCAGGAGGTAAAGTGCCTGGGGGCTGTTTTGGAGACTTCCTTCTGCAGAGTGGGAGTGACTGGGTCGGGGCAGTTGGACTCCTGATGAGGGAGGTGCAGGACAAGAAGCTGGGGCTGTGCTGTGCTGTGCTGTGCTGTAGCTGGTAAAACTGCTGCATCTTTGGGGCATTGGATTGAGTTCCGGCTGCTCCACTCCTGATCCAGCTCCCTGCTGATGTCCTGGGAAAGCAGCGGAAGATGGCCCAAGTGTTTGGGTCCCTGCACCCATGTGGGAGACCTGGATAAAGCTCCTGGCTCCTGGTTTCAGCCTGACCCAGCCCTGGCCATTGCAGATAGAAGATCAATCTCTCTCTCTCCCTCTCTTTCTGTAACTATGACTTTCAAATAAATAAATAGTCCAGCGCCATGATTCAATAGGCTAATCCTCCGCCTGTGGTGCCGGCGGCACCCCAGGGTTCTAGTCCCAGTCAGGGCGCCGCAGTCTGTCTTGGTTGCTCCTCTTCCAGTCCAGCTCTCTGCTGTGGCCCAGGAGTGCAGTGGAGGATGGCCCAAGTGCTTGGGCCCTGCACCCACATGGGAGACCAGGAGAAGCACCTGGCTCCTGGCATGCTGGCCACAGCGGCCATTGGCGGAGTGAGCCAGCGGAAAAGGAAGACCTTTCCCTCTGTCTCTCTCTCACTGTCCACTCTGCCTTTCCAAAAAATAAATAAATAAATCTTTTTTTTTTTTTTTTTTGGTCCAGGCAGAGTTAGACAGAGAGAGAGACAGAGAGAGAGTTATAGACAGTGAGAGAGAGACAGAGAGAAAGGTCTTCCTTCCATTGGTTCACTCCCCTAATGGCCACTATTGGCGTCGCTGTGCCGATCCGAAGCCAGGAGCTGGGTACTTCCTCCTGGTCTCCCATGCGGGTGCAGGACCCAAGCACTTGGGCCATCCTCTGCTGCCCTCCCAGGCCACAGCAGAGAGCTGGACTAGAAGAGGAGCAACTGGGACTAGTACCCAGCGCCCCAACTGGGACTAGAACCTGGGGTGCCGGCGCCGCAAGTGGAGGATTAGCCAAGTGAGCCAAGGCGCCAGCCAATAAAAAAATCTTTTTACAAATAATATTTTAGGGTTTAAAAATGTAATGTTGGGTTTAATGTAAACCTAAGGCAAAACAGACTAAGTAGGGTCCAGCGCTGAGGCGTAGTAGGCTAAGCTTCCACCTATGGCGCCAGCATCCCATATGGGTTCTGATTCTAGTCCCACTGCTCCTCTTCTGATCCAGCTCTCTGCTGTGGCCTGGGAAAGCAGTGGAACATGGGCCAAGTGCTTGGGCTGCTGCACCCATGCGGAAGACCCAGAAGAAGCTCCTGGCTCCTGGCTTCGGATCGGCCCAGCTCTGGCTGTTGCGGCCATTCGAGGAGTGAAAGAGCAGATGGAAGACCTCTCTCTGTGTCTCTTCCTCTGTCTGTAATTCTGCCTCAAATAAATCAATAAATAACCTTCAAAACAAAACAGATTTAGCAAATAATCTTGAAAAAGAAGAACAAAATTGGAGAACTCACATTTCCTGATTTAAAAACTTTGCTACGAAGTTACAGTAATCTAAACAATGTGATTTCTCAGAGTCCACAAATAGTCAAGATAGCAGGTTTTATGGTCAGCTGGGTTTTAGCAAGCATGTCAGAGCAATCCAATCATTGTAATAAATGATATGTGAATGATCAGAGAAACCACAAGCAAGAGAAGCGAGCCCTTTCCTTACACTGCTCACAGAGTGAATTATAGACCTAACCACAGAAGCTCAAACTGCAAAACTCGTAGAAGAAAACATAACTCTACGTGACCTCAGTTAGGCACAGCCTTCATGGGCATGACACCAAAAACAAATGCACTTCACTTTATTTTTTTAAAGATTTATTTATTTGAAAAGCAGAGTTAGAGGGAGAGAGAGAGATCTTCCATCCATAGGTTCACTCCTCGATGGCCTCAATGGCAGGTGCTGGGCCAGGTCGAAGCCAGGAGCTTGGAGCTCCACCCCATCTCCCACTTGGAAGGCAGGGGCCCAAGCACTTGGGCCGTCTTCTGCTGCTGGCCCAGGAGCATTAGCGGGGAGTGGGTTGTCAGTGGAGCAGCATATGGAATGCCGGCGTCACCAGCTAGCGGCTACACCTGCTGTGCCACAACGCCAGCCCCGACTCCACTACTTTAAAAAGGAAAATAAAATGGCATCCCAAGTGCCCACTGCAAGATGAGCTCATCTTGGTATAGAAACTTTTTGAAATCCACGCATGTGAGGGATCTTCAGAAAGTTCATGGAGAAATGTTCTGGAAAATGCATATTATGAATAAACCACACATGAAGCTCAAATTTATAATTAAAATTGCGTATGCATACACCTTACAGCCTCCTTCCCTGGGAGCCCAGCAGCGCCCCACACAGCCTGAGAGCTCGGCCGTCACACGGTGAAATTCTCTCGGTGAGTCTGCGCTTTGCCCTGAGCCCTCCCAGCGGCGGTGCCCATCCTGAGCCACTAATGTCTGCCCGGTGAGGCTGGGTCTGGAGTCACACTGGAAACCTCTTGGATCAAGGGCCCAGAAGGCAAACTCCTGGAGCCCTTGCCACACAGCATGGCCAAGCTCCACCTTGCTGGCTTAACCCCTGTGCCCTGTGCCCTCGGGTGCCGGTCCCCTGCAAGCAGCCCTAGCTGACCATTTCCGTTTGGATAAAAGGCAAGGGACGTGCCTCTGAGGATGGAGCAGAATCGACACTTTCACCACGGTCAGCACTCCTACTGGGTGCCCCTTAGGTCTCCCACGTGACCCCTGCAGAAGAGCTGGTCTGATTCCCTTCTCATGTCCAGTGGCCTTTCCTGAAACACCCAACGGGAGAAAACAGTTCCCTCCAAACCCAGTGCTGTCCCGCCGGACAAAGCTCTCCCTTCCTCCTTGCACTCCGGGAAGAACAACTCTGGATAAGATTTACAGGTTTATTTTCGGGTCACACTCTGCAACCTTGAAAGGGGGAGCAAATTTCGAACCAAGGCTGTGCCTGAGCTTGTTTGTGACTCCCCTTTCTCTGTGTCCTTGACGAGACCCGCTGTGTGTGAGCCTGTCCCAAGCAGGGATAGAGGAGCCTTCACCCCCCGGGCCAGGCTTATAACAGAGACACACAGAGACTTTTCTTTTGGATCCCATTTTTATTAAGATGAAGCAACACAGGAGCAGCCCAGAAAAGCATGTTAGCTAAGAATAGAATTGAAAGCTGAGTGGAGTTTTTTCGGGGATTCCTATCAGGAAGATTTGTGGACTTTGGGGGCTGATAAGAATCCTTGTCTTCACTCCTCCCCTGGCAGCTGGGGAGCAGGGAGTTTGGGTGGAGACAAGGGGGCAACTCCTAGGAGCCCCGAGCCTCAGAGAGGCTGTGCTGTCTCTTGTTTGCATTTAACATGCGTCCATGTAATACAGCATCATCTGGAGCGATTGCTGTCAGCCACTGTGCTCAATGCTCCACATGCACTCAGGCGTTCATTCATAAAAAAATCCATGCGTTAAGCACCTGCCGTGTGCAGGTGCCCTTCTAGGAGGTCGTAACAGTAAGCAAAGTCCTTATGCTTCAGGGTTGCATGTTCACCAAATCCACCCCGCCACCCTTTGGAATCAGAATTACTGTTTCCCTTGTTTACCAAACCAGCAACCCGAAGCTGAAAGTGGTTAAATAAAGAAGGGCTCCAAGAGCGCGGATGTAGGAAGTGGTTGCACTGGGACTCAAGCTTCCACCCCTCTGACCCTGCACCATAGCCCACAGCTTTCATCGCGGGGCGCACAGCCCCCTGAGCAAGCAAGCAGGAGAGCAGCCTATGGGGGTCTTAGCAGGCCAAAGAGCTTGGAAAAGGTACACTGGGAATTTCGGAAGCTTGCGTGCAGGAGCAGAGAGCTGGCTGGACACTGGGGAGAAGGTTGGCAAGGACGCTCTCCCCCAAGTCCAGGGCAGGGGCAGCCTGTCTGTCACACGGTCGTCCAGTTTTCAGGACCCCAGGGACGTATTAGGGAAATTAAAATCACGAGCAAAAAGTAGTCCCACAGGAAGAAGAAAACGCAACGTTTGCAGAAAACATCTAGAAACTACGTGATAAGGAAGAGCGGGGGCCCTGCTCGGCCACCCCAGAAACAGCCGACCCACAAGAGCCGGCCAGCGACCCTGCAGGAAACAGGGACGCATTCTGAACTTAATGAATCCTGCAGAATGGACGGAGGGCTGGGCAATCTTGATCCACAGCCACAAAACAGCATGGCAGCGACTGCGCTGGCCTGGCACCTCCCTGAAGCCGACCGGGATTTTTTTCAGGCTCCCAGCTCCAGCCTGGGAAAACCACGGCAGGTAAACATATCCTCTGCGCCTTCTTTAAAATGCAAGGATCTGCAGTAAATGTGAACTCAAAGGCCAGAGCGGGTTGTTTTGCTCTGGTCTTGGGCTGTCTGGAAGTCCAAACAATGACGAAGAGGGGCCCCTGTTTCCACTGAGCCTGGACTAAGCGTGCTGGCCTAGGCCAGTCTCTGTTCTCCAAGGCAAGCAATGAATTTGGGGCAGGGGGTAAGACATTCCCACAAGCGGTTAAGTTCCCTAAACCCCCCAGCGCGAGAACACGGTCCCATAAGCACACCTTTTTGCCCCGCCATTTAGAATTACCCGGAGCTGAGCAGCTCCTAACTCCTCACCCAACACCCACGCACTCCACTCCACGCACATCCCGGCCCCCGCCCTGGGTACCAGGACTTGTCAATGCAACCGACTCACTGCAATCAGCCGGGACCTTCCGAGAGGCTAGAGTGACACGACTTTCACTTCCAACAGAGCCAGGCGGTTACGGCGGAGAAAGCTGGTGGTGGCCTCTTCCGAAGCCCCGGGCCACCAGCGCGAACGCCTGTCCCCCGCCGCTCAGCACGTGTGCTGATCCCACTGGGCATCGCATCGGCTTTGGAAGCTGTTGGCCACGTTGGCGCGGCCCTCGCCACACAGGTTGGAAGATGGCATCTCTTCCGGCCCTCGGGTCTTGGAGGGTCCTGACCACTTGAGTCTCAGACTGCGGATTTTGAGCTTGGAATAGAATTTGGGGAAGGATGGACTTGAGAAATAGTACAGCAGGGGGTCCAGCATGCTGTTCATGTATGTGAAACTGAGGGTGACGTGCAGGGCCAGGTGCACAGAGGCGTCGCAGGCGCTGGCGGGCACCGTCCACAGGAAGTAGAGCCGGGCCGACACGCTGGGCAGGTAGCCGGTGACGAACACCACGACCACCACCAGGATGAACCAGGTAGCCTTCCTCATCCGGGACTGCCGGGCCAGCTGCTGCCTCTGCCGCAGGCGCCCCACGATCCGGACGGAGCAAAACAGGATGATGGTGAGCGGCAGGAAGAACTCCAGCTGGAACATGATGTCATGCCAGCCGTTGGCCGACTCCATGATGAAGCTCTCACAGGACGCGGCCCCCTCGTGCACGCACAGGCGGCTCCCCAGCAGCAGGTGCACCGTCCCCACGATGACCGAGGCCCAGAGGGCGCACACGATGCCAGCCGCGGTGCGGCGGGAGATGGCGTTCACCGCGTGGTGGGGGTGGACCACTTTGAAGTACCTGTCCACGGCCACCACCGTGAGGAAGACGATGCTCCCGGCCCTGTTCATGGCCAGCATGAAGAGCACCAGGCGGCAGGAGACGTCTCCGAAAGCCCAGCGCCGGTGTCGCCGGTAGTAGTCCGTCCGGAAGGGCAGGCACACCATGAGGAGGAAGTCGGCCACGGCCAGGTTGAAGAGGTAGATGGTGCTGGGCTTCCAGGTCTTCACGTGGAAGCAGAACCCGCACAGGGCGAGGCCGTTGCCCAAGACCCCGAGCACGAAGGCCAGGAGGAGCAGTGGCGGCATCACCTGGGAGATGGGGTCCCCCTCGATGGCACAGCACGACCCGTTGTCCATGGCGGGCACGGGGCAAGCGGCCCATGTGCCGTAGAGGCACCGGTGCTCAGCGAAGCTGCCCTCTCTCCGACTTCAGCTCCCTGGGCTGCAGCTCCGCACAGAGTCGGTGAGGGGTTGTGGGTGCTGCCGCTGCGCCCGGGACAGGAACTTCATCCAGCCGCGGCTACCACCCAGGCTGGGGACTGCGTGCAGTCGCGTGCGAGGGGTCACCCTGGAAAGCGGCCGCAGGCCCTGGGCAGATCCAAGTGCAGAGCTGCCCTCGCCTCCGGCCCCAGCCTCGCTTCGGCTCAGCTCCTCGGACTCCGCCTGTGCCGGGGAGCTCAGCTCGCTGCTGCCCAGGGGCTCGGGGAAAGTGTGTTTGTCCTCCCTCCTGCTGGAGAAACACAAACATTTCCTGCCGTCCTCCTGGGCCTCTGCCCTGCTTCCCTCCCCTAACCTTTGCCTGACTGCCCGGCCCCCTCTCCCTCGTCCCACGGGGCGCAGGCAGGAGGTAGAGAGAGGGCAGGCGCTGCCCGGCAGCTTCCCGGGCCCTCAGAGGTCGCGGGGATCCGCGGAGGAGAGCAGTTGGCAAGACCACGCTCACCCAGTGTCAGCAAAATCCTCCCAGGAGTCGCCTTGGTCCCCGACCCCCCTGCTCGTGTCTGCGTGCACGGAGCGGCCTCTTGCAGGGCCAGCTCCCCGCTTGAGCAGAGCCCGGGGCTTTGGCGGGGAGCATTTGGCCCTGAGGTCCCCGTTGGCCAAACACCAGGACATGTGTGTTTTTCATTGCAATTGTGTACTGAGCCCGTGGACCGCGGCGGATGCGGGCTGGGGAGTCAGTCAGGGAGGCTGTCTAATCACAGGTAACATCAGACTGCAGGAAGAACGGGGACTTGGCTTCCTTTCCTGTCCTTTGGCCTTAGGGGTTACGCGTGTGTCCTGTGTCTTTTCGGCAGGGTTTGGGAAGGGTGTGGGGGTGAGGAGGAGCGCGTGGAAAGAACGCATTTGTCTTGCAGACATGGAATGAAGCAGGAGTCTCCTGCCCGAGGCTGGGCTCCGGACCAGTCCCAAGCTGTCCCCACTGCCCCGTCCTGTGGCGGGCCCCGACCTCCTCCCGCCTGCACCATGGAAACCGGATTCCTGAGGGCTTCCCGTCCTCTCACCCGCTCCCTGGAATCCTCGTCCTGCAGTCGCATTTTGCTGAAGCACAGACGGGGTCGTGGCCCTTTCTCAGTGGGCGCCTTCAGGAGCTCCCAAGGTGGCACACTGTTGGTCCAGGGCCGTGTCCTCTTGGAAAACCAGTTGTTTGTTTGGAACTACGAGTTTTAAAAACCCAGACCGTCGCATAAAAATCTGAATTTGCAACTTCTAGAAAGCCGGGAGGTCTGACCATGCGGCTGTCACCACCATATGGGAGCAGTCAGCTGGAGCAGGAGTGGCTGCCCCCTTCAGGCCGGAAGTGAGTCCTGCATTTTGCCACAATCCCCACCACTCCCTGTTACCTTATATCTGGCTGGCTTCCCTGGTGTACAACCTGGTCTCTGTGGGATTTTGCGTTGGTCACCTTTCCTGGGTTGACATGCAGGGTCCCTCGCGGTGGTTCCTAGCCTGCCTCCGCCGTGTCATTCTGCCCCTTTCCTCCTCACTCATTAGTTTCATAACTTATGGTGCATAAATATGTCCATCTAACACCCACACCTAGCTCCCCCACTAATACTAATCCAGGAGCCCCTCGAAGACCAAGCCCCTGTTCTCGGCAGGGGGGACATGCCTAAGGATGGGGATGACTCACTCCTACTTTAAAAAATTATTTATCTTCATTTCATTTGAAAGGCAGAGAGAGAGAGAGATCACCCATCTTCTGATCCACTCCTCAAATGCCCACAACAGCCAGGGCTGGGCCAGGTGGAAGCCAGTAACTTAATCCCAGCCTCACACCTGGGTGGCAGGAACCTCACTGCCTGGGCCGCCACCGGCCACCCCCCAGGACGCGCATTAGCAGGGAGCTAGACTGGAGCAGAGTGGCCAGGACTCAACTGTCCCCGGTATAGGATGCTGGCTGCACCACACACCCACCCAGGCTCACGCCGGCTTTCCCGAGAGCTTGTTGCAGCCACCTTCGTTCTGTGGGCCTTTGTGGCTGTGGGGAGGGGGCGCCATGGGGGGCTGTGGCACCCCCAGGGGAGGCTGAGTGGTGGCCTGAATGCCTGGCCGTGCTCGGCCGACTTTTACAGCAGATGGTAAATATCTTTCACCCTCTGCTCTGGGTTACTGGCAGGCGCAACACTTCCCCTTTTCCCACGTGACAAACGCCTGCCTCTCTTATGCACATCCTCTTTGTCTTGTCACATCATCATCCTCTCTTGTTGACGGGAGAACGGACTGGAAGTCACAGTGGAAGAGATCGGCTTGTCTTTCTCTGAGAGTCGACTGCTTTTTCCCATGTGCGACCTGGTCTTCCACCCAGGGGCCTCCCTCTTGTGGGAGACGGCCTCTCTCGTGGGATGACCTGTCCCAGGGCATGCCCTGGGCTGCGTTTCTTTGGGTATCAAATTAAAATCTATCGAAAAAATGGGCTCGAAATGGCCCCAAGACCTAAATGGAAGAGCTAAACCATAAAACTCCTAGAAGAAAACCTAAGGGGCAGGTGTTCATGATGTGGAAGGTGGCTCTGCTTTCGTGGCCGTGGCACCAAAAGCACAGACAGCAAAGTGGAAACCTAGATGCATCGGGCTTCATCAAATGGAACATCTGTGTGCGTACAAGCACTCTCACTGTCAGCAGAATGAGAAGGCGGCCATTGGACTGGGGGCAAAGCTTTGCAAGCTATGGATCTGCTAAGCAATTAAGGCTACAGAAGGAGCTTACAGCACAAGGACAAAAGTCAAGCAGTGCACGTGTAAATGTCTGTTTGAGTCTTTTGAACAGAATCATAATTAAATGCTCATGACCTCCATGAGCTACTACTCACTCACATCAGGATGCTCTTACGAGAGACGGAAGCGGTAAGAACCGGAAAGCAAGAAGTACAGCCCCTCTGCACGGCTGGCGGGGCTATAAAATGGAGCAGCCACCGTGCAAGACACAGTCTGGTGATTCCTTGAAAACATTGAGTGTAGAGTCACCATGAGGCCCAGAAATCCCATTTCGGGGTACACACCCTAAGAAGTGGAAAGCAGGGACTCAGGAGGTATTTGCGCCCGGAGTTGGTTGCAGCGTTATTCACAAGAGCCACAGCGGTACCATCCACGGTTGAATGGAGAAAGAGAACGTGCTCTTCAGACACACGGGAGCGCTAGTCAGCCTTTGAGAGAGGGAGTCTGACACGTGCTGCAGCGTGGGCGAGCCTCGAGCGTGCTCCGCTAAGTGAATGAGCCAGCCACAAACGGACAAGAGCGCGTCGCCGCACAGGAGGCGCCCGGAGCTGGCAAAGTCACGGAGACAGAGGCAGGACAGTGGGCTCCAGGGCGCGGGGCACAACGCTTGGGGAGGTAGTGTTTCGTGGGGATAGACAAAATTCTGGAGATGGATGCTGGTGAGGGTCGCACAAAAACGTGTGTGTGAGGCGCTGGCGCTGTGGCGTAGTAGGTTAAATTTCTGCCTCTGCCAGCACCGTGTGTGTTCCGGCTGCTCCTCTTCTGATCCAGCTCCCTGCTAATGCGCCTGGGAAAGCAGCAGAGGATGGCCTGAGTGCTTGGGCCCCTGACACCCACATGGGAGACCCAGAAGAAGCTCCTGGCTCCTGACTCCTTCGGATCGGCCCAGCTCCAGCCATTGTGGCCTTTTGAGGAGTGAACCAGAGAGTGGAAGCCCTCTCTGGCTCTCCCTCTCTGTCTGTAACCCCGCCTCTCAAAGAAAAAAATATTTTTTAAAGATGTATGTGATTAACACCACTGAACTGCGCACTTAAACATGGTTAACGTGGAAAAGAGACGATTGATGGACGGTCACAGAAATGCCCTGTGACAGACTGTTGAGTGATCAAACCATTTGCAGGCAGCCTATGCAGTCCAACTCATTTCTGTACAATTACCTTTCCACACGTGTCTCTACAAACAGGGTGAGTGCTGGATGGAGGGAGCCAAGAGGGGGTGACCGGGCGTTCAGGAATTATTTATTCATTTATTTTTACTCCTTGCATTTTTTTTCTTTTTTTGACAGGCAGAGTGGACAGTGAGAGAGAGAGACAAAGAGAAAGGTCTTCCTTTGCCGCTGGTTCACCCTCCAATGGCCGCTGCGGCTGGCGTGCTGACGGCCGGCGCGCTGCGGCCGGCGCACCGTGTTCATCCGATGGCAGGAGCCAGGTGCTTCTCCTGGTCTCCCATACAGGTGCAGGGCCCAAGCACTTGGGCCATCCTCCACTGCACTCCCTGGCCACAGCAGAGAGCTGGCCTGGAAGGGGGGCAACCGGGACAGAATCCAGCGCCCCGACCAGGACTAGTACCCGGTGTGCCGGCGCCGCAAGGTGGAGGATTAGCCTAGTGAGCCACAGCGCCGCGGCGCCCCACACATGTTTCTACAAACAGGGTGAGTGCTGGATGGAGGGAGCCAAGAGGTGGACGACAAGTGTCTTGGGGGTGACTGGGCGTTCAGGAATTATTTATTTATTTATTTTTACTCCTTGTGTTTTCTACCAGCTGAACTGAAAAAGACAAAAGCAGGAAAATAGGAATGGGAAATACCACCGGCCTTGGGGGTGCATTGCTGGACTTGACTGTGCTGTCTCCCTGCCTCGCTGTGAGTCGGACCCTTTAATTCCTTCTTCCTCGCGATATTAAGATCTTTGAGTGTTTAACCTCCTCTTTGTTACCCACGACCCCGGGCTCCGTGGCGGCCGCCACATCTGAGTGCCCGCACTCGAGTGCCAGCTCCACTTCCCATACAGCTTCCTGCGAACGAGCGACCGGGAGGCGCCGGGTGATGGCCTGGACCCAGCTCCAGACTCACGGCTTCCGCCTGGCCTAGCCTTGGCTCCTAAGGCCATCTGGGGAGCGAATGAGTGACTGGAAGACCTCTATGTATGGATCTCTGTCTGCTTCTCTATCTAATCGCCTTACTGGGTTTTTGAGAAAAAAAAAAATTGAAGTCCACGTCAGGGTTACTACGAGGGACAATACAGGCCATGTTGAGTGGGGCTGCTGGCTGGGGGATCTTGACCTCTGCGGACGAGGGCCCACCTGGGAGGAGGGGCTTTGGAAAGGGTGGGGCAGGGACAGGTGAGAGACAAGGGGGAGGACCAGGATTTGCCCCCCACTTCTCCTGGAGCCACACCCCCCATTAGGTCCCCTGGGAGCTCTAGGCCAAGCCCTCAACTCCTCAAGCGCCGACACTGAAAACAGCTTCTCCCGCTGCTCGCCAGACGGAGGGAGCGGTCAGCACCGGCCACACGCCGCTCACGCGTCGCTCGGTTCCTCTTCTTGCTGGCTCAGCCATGAGCCACAGACTGCATCCCGAGTCCCTCCCTGCCCACGGTGCTGCCCCTCTGGCTGGCCCAAGGTTCTGAAGGGAAACCACCGGATTCTGTCTGGCCCCTGCCTCCAGGCTTTCTCCCCTCCCATCCGTTCTCCAGAACCCACACCCAGCGCCGGGACGCACCTGCTGCAAGTCCAGTGCCTTCCACAAGGAGGCGCCGCCGTCGCCGAGGCCCTGGGCAGGCCCCTGGGCTTGGGAAGCCCTCAGCCTAGACTGGCATCTTCCAGAATGTCCTGCAAGCTGGAAGTGGCCTGCAATATCCACACAGCTGCCCAGTCTTTCCCTAAGGATTTCACATTGGCTACTAGAGAAAACCTTTAATTCATTCTTAATTTAATTTCATGTATTTGAAAAGCAGAGAGAGAGGGAGATTTCCTGTACACGTCCCAAATGCTACAGCTGAGGCTGGGCCAGGCCAAGGCCAGAAGCTAAGAACTGCACGGGGGGCAAGGACCCAACTATTGGGCCGCCACCTGCTGCCTCCCAGGGTGTGCATTGGGGGGAAGCTGGAACCCAGGCCCTCCCTAATTGAGCCCAAAGCCTGCCCTAGCTTATCAAGATCTTGAGAAGGATCTAGGGGGAACTGAGTTCTTATGTTATTTCATTTTAATTCATTAAAAATGTGAAAGGCACGTGTGGCTCGGCGCTACCATCAGCACGTGCAGGAGAGACCGCCTCCTGCCTCCCAAACCCTGTGCGAGTCCCCTGGAGTCTGAGTGAGGCCTCCTCTCTGTGCGCTTCCTGCAGCACCTCATGCCCGCCGGACGTGGCCCGGCTCTCGGCCCCAAGACGACCCTGGAAACGATGTCTTGAAGAAATGAATGAACCAGTGCATAAGTGAGTCCAAGCCTCCGCAGTTACTCGTCCTGGCTGGCAGGAGGCGGAGTGGACGGAAGGCATGGAAACACACCAGCCAGCCCCCTGTGGGGTGGGCGCAGGGCTCTGTGCCTGTCCTGCCACCTTATCAGAGGTGCGATAGGACAGCACTTCCCTTGACTGTGACAAGGGCAGGAAGTGGTCATTCCTGTGAAGGCTACCTCACCGGTTGTAGGAGGAGAAACTGTCCATGTGGTAAGAGTTCAGGGGCTCTGCTTCCCCAGAACCTCCCCAGCCAGAGGCTTGAGTATGTCACCACGTGGGCAGAACAAGTGACCACAGACGTGGTGGCTTAGAGCCTTCTCTCTTAGCTCTGGAGGTCAGAATCAGAAATCAAGATATTGGGGCTGGCGCTGTGGCATAGCAGGCAAAGCCGTGGCCTGCAGTGACAGCATTCCATATGGATGCCGGTTCGAGACCCGGCTGCTCCACTTCTGACCCAGCTCTCTGCTATGGCCTGGGAAAGCAATAAAAGATGGCCCAAGTGCTTGGGCCCCTCTACCGGTGTGGGAGACCCAGAAGCAACTCCTGGCTCCTGGCTTCAGATAGGCTCAGCTCAGCTCTGGCCATTGTGGCCATCTGGGGAGTGAACCAGTAGATAGAAGACTCTCTCTCTCTCTCTCTCTCTCTCTCTGCCTCTGCTTCTCTGTAACTCAGCATCTCAAACAAATAAATAGGGGCCGGCGATGTGGCATAGCAGGTAAAGCCACTGCCTGAAGCACCAGCATCCCATACAGGTGTCGGTTCAAGTCCCAGCGGCTCCACTTCTGATCCAGCTCTCTGCTGTGGCCTGGGAAAGCAGTGGAAGATGGCCCAAGTCCTTGGGTCCCTGTACTCATGTGGGAGACCTAGAAGCAGCTCCTGGCTCCTGATTGGTACAGCTCCAGTTGTGGCCAATTGGGGAGTGAACTATTGGATGGAAGACCTCTCTCTCTCTCTCTCTCTCTCTCTCTCTCTCTCTCTCTCTCTTTCTCTCTGCCTCTCCTTCTGTGTGTAACTCTGACTTTCAAATAAATAAATAAATCTTTAAAAATAACAAATAGAAAAATCTTTTTTAAAAAATCAGTCAAGGCGTCAGCAGGGCTGTCCCCCCAGAGGTTCCAGGAAGTGTGTTCCTTCCCTTGGCTGTGTCCTGGCTCACAGCTGTACCCCTCCAGCCTCTGCCCCTAATGGGGCCCGGCCCTCTCCTGCATGTGTGTCTTGCATGGACACTGCCATTGGTTTTGGGGCCCAGCTAATCTAGAATGAGCTCCTCTTGGAATCTTTAACTTCGTTGCATCTGTAAAGTCTCTGTTTCCCAAACAAGGCCACGGTCACAGTTCCCGGAGTTGGCCGGGGTGTGTGTGGGGGTCACCATCCAACCCACTGGGTCCTCTCGGTGTCCTCACTGGGACCTAGAGCCCCCTCTCCAGCGCCCTCTCTGGAAGGAGGAGGAATTGCTGACTGAGTTTAAGGTGTGAGTCATCTTTGTTTTTTGTTTTTAATTGGTTGGTTTCTGCCTGGAGAGGATGCAGCAGTTCTAGAGAAAACTGGGGACTTACAGGTCACGGGAGGTGGGGGTGGGGGTTGGGGGGTGGGGGGGGAGGATTGGGGGAGGTGGGGTTGCATCATGGCCTGGCCAGGGATACTGTGACCCGACTCAGGCTCTGACAAGGAAGCTCCCTGCTGTTTCAAAATGAGTTTTAAAAATCACAAGGCCGGCGCCGCGGCTCAATAGGCTAATCCTCTGCCTTGTGGCGCCAGCACACCGGGTTCTAGTCTTGGTCGGGGCGCCGGATTCTGTCCCGGTTGCCCCTCTTCCAGGCCAGCTCTCTGCTGTGGCCCGGGAGTGCAGTGGGCCCTGCACCCCATGGGAGACCAGGAGAAGCACCTGGCCAGCCACAGCGGCCATTGGAGGGTGAACCCACGGCAAAGGAAGACCTTTCTCTCTCTCTCTCTCTCTCACTGTCCACTCTGCCTGTTAAAAAAAAAAAAAATCACAAACAACAATTTAGTCAAACATATAAAGTGCGAGCAAAACATTCAAAAGAGATTTTTTTTTTTTTAATTTTTTGACAGGCAGAGTGGATAGTGAGAGAGAGAAGGACAGAGAGAAAGGTCTTCCTTTGCCGTTGGTTCACCCTCCAATGGCTGCCGCGGCCGGCGTGCTGCGGCCGGCGCACTGCGCTCATCCGATGGCAGGAGCCAGGTGCTAGGTGCTTATCCTGGTCTCCCATGGGATGCAGGGCCCAAGCACTTGGGCCATCCTCCACTGCACTCCTGGGCCACAGCAGAGGGCTGGCCTGGAAGAGGGGCAACCGGGACAGAATCCGGTGCCCCGACCTGGACTAGAACCCAGTGTGCCAGCACCACAAGGCGGAGGATTAGCCTGTTGAGCCACGGCGCCGGCCATCAAAAGAGATTTAAGAGGGAACAGCAAAGAGATTTAAGAGAGATGTCCACCAACTGTTTGTGCTCTGGTCAGCTCCCGCCGCTCTGAAGGCGGGGCTATCTGGGGAAATCTGAACACTGATTGGCTAATAGAGCTTATCAAGGAATAGTGGGTGTGAAGATATTGTGGGTCTGTTTAAAGAGCCATCTTCAGAAATAACCACTGCATACATGGGGTGAAATGATATGACAGTCAGGACTTGCTTCACAGTGGTGCAGCAGGCTGAGCCCCCACTTGGGATGCCCGCATCTGATATCAGACTGCAGGTTCGAGTCCCAGCTGCTCCACTTCCCATCCAGCTCCCTACTAAGGCGCCCGGGAAGCAGCAGAGGATGGCCCAAGTGCTTGGGGTTCCTGACACCCACGAGAGACCGGGTGGAGCTCCTGGCTCCTGGCTTCAGCCTGGCCCTGCCCTGGCTATTGCAGCCAACTGGAGAATGAACCAGCCAATGGAAGATCTCACTAACAACAACAACAACAACAACAACAATAACTAAACCTTATTTTTAAATAGTAGTAGTAGTGGGGAGCAGAGCTCGGGCTGCCCGAAGCGGGCAGAGCGCCGGCTCGCCCCGAGTAGCGCCTCCTAAACTGCTCCTCCCCTCCACTGAATGTCCCCCGTGGCAGCACAGGCCGAGCCCCGGGCAGTCCCGGGCGGCAACAAGCCCGAGGTCCGGGGGAAGAACAGGGCAGGGCCTCCGGGACCGAGAGCGCGGACCCGGCTTTGGGGCCCCGCGCCCACGCACCTCCTTCTGACACTAGCCCCCGACTTGCCCGCGGCGCGCAGGCTTTGGCCAATCACATCACGCTATCCCTCTGCGGCCACTGTGATTGGCTGAGGCGTGGACACGTGACTCGAAGGCTGCTGGGATTCTGAGTTGTTTGCTAGAACCCTTGGAAGAGAGCTGTCTCTTTATCCTGGGATTGCGAAACCAGCAGAAAATAGCCTAAGTATCTAAGGAATGCGAGAGAAAAAAACCAGAGCTTAAAGAAGGGGCAAAGAGATGAAAATTTTCCTTTAAAAAAATTTCAGAGTTGAAATAGGGGCAGGTCTGATGGTGCAGATGTGGCTGGACGGCCACAGCCCGTGTCAGATGCCTGGTACCAGTCAGTCCTGCTGCTCCACGCTTCCGATCCAGCTCCCTGCTAGTGCACCTGGGAGGCAGCCGATGATGGCCAAGGGACCCTGCTCCCTGCACACAGCGGGGACCCAGATAGAGTTCTTGACTCAGCTTAGCCTGGTGTAGCCCCGGATGTTGTGGGCATTTGAGGAATGAACCAGCAGATGGAAGATCTCTCTTTCTCTCTGCCTTTCAAATAAATATATTAAAGTTGAAATAAGTTCAAACTTGCAGAAAAGCTACAAGTATTTACCACTAAATATAGATGCTTTTCCCACTGGCTGTATCATCCTCAGAGAGATTCCTGAACGTGCTGATTGCCTAAGTTTACCTATGCCTGTAGCTGAGACTCACTCCCGCACTCTTGAAAATGTTTTCATAAAAAAAAAAAATTTAACTAGTTTGAGCACAATGACCCAAAAGGAGGTGCTGAGAGAGAAAGCTGATTTTTTAAAATTTTATTTGAGACACAAAGAGACAGAGAGAGGTCCCATCTGCTGGTTCACGCGTCCTGCAACTGGCAGGTGAGGCTGGGCCAAAGTGGAGAGCTAGGAACTCAGTTTGGGCTTCACACATGATTGGCAGGGACCCAACGATTTGAGCCATCACCACTGCGTCCGGGGTCTGCATGAGCTGGAAGCTGGAATCTGTCACTGGAGCTGGCTGCTGCACCCAGGCACTTCAGTACACACATGGGCTTCTTAACCCATGCCTTAAACATCAGGCCAAATGCTAGCCCCTGAGAGAGTTCTTTTTTTTTTTTTTTTTTGACAGGCAGAGTGGACAGTGAGAGAGAGAGACAGAGAGAAAGGTCTTCCTTTTCCGTTGGTTCACCCTCCAATGGCCGCTGCAGCCGGAGCACTACGGCCGGCGCACCGCACTGATCCGAAGCCAGGAGCCAGGTGCTTCTCCTGGTCTCCCATGCCGGTGCAGGGCCCAAGGACCTGGGCCATCCTCCACTGCACTCCTGGGCAGTGGACCTTTCTCTCTGTCTCTCTCTCTCACTGTCCACTCTGCCTGTCAAAAAAAAAAAAAAGAGTGGACAAGTGAAAGCTGTATTGATAGTAAAATGGCAGTCTTACCTGCGGCACCATCTATGCCCCGATGCCATCTTAGGCTCCGCCCCCCGCCCGGCGGCCACCTTGCACAGTAAGCTTCGGTCCTAAGCCCCATGGCCCAACCCCAGGTGTCAGCTCTGCTGCTCCTACCCCCCTGCCCCCGCAAACCTGTAACAGGACCTGCTTCCAGCACACATCCTCTCTCTCTCTCTCTCTCTCTCTCTCTCTCTCTCTCTCTCTCTCTCGCCCTCTCCTCTCTGCCTGTCGGGCTCCCCCCACCCGACTATAAACCTTTCCCTTAACTCTGCTGTTCGGTGTGTTTTGTGGTGGCCTTCCAGCGTGTTGTTGAAAATCTCGGTGGTGTTATGATAACATATCGCAGCATGTCCCACAAAGCCGCTTCTTCAAGAACCTCAGGCAGGGGCTGACGCTGCGGCATAGCAGGTAGAGCTGCCACCTGCAGTGCCGGAATCCCATGTGGGTGCCAATTCGAGTCCCAGCTGCTCCACTTCCCATCCAGCTCCCTGCTTATGTGCCTGGGAAAGCAGCGAAGGATGGTCCAAGTGCTCAAGCCCCTGCATGTGCATGGCGGACCTGGAAGAAGCTCCAGGCTCCTGGCTTTGGATCGGCGCACCTCTGGCCATTGTGGCCATCTGGGTGGGGCGTGAACCAGCCGATGGAAGGTATCTCCCTCTCTGCCTTTCAAATACATTAAATCAATCTGAAAAAAAAAAAAAAGAAGCAGACTCTTTGATTCTTGTCAGAAGACTTCTCAGAACGCGAGTGTCAAAAGCACCCCCCACGCTTCGTCTGAATTCCGTCTTGCGACATCGCTTCCCCATCGTCCTTTGGCCACCCTCCCCTTCCCCGCCTCCTGTGTTGAAGGAAACACCGGGCTTTCTGATAAGGTCAGTTCGGAACGTGTTTAATGATTCGTAGCCGACAGACAGCCCTGCTACCGTGGCTTAACAGGCGGAAAGTTGTCTTTCATGCTGGGAAGACTGGGAATGGAGAAGCCGAGAGCTGACATGGACACCCAGACCGCCAGGGACGCGGGCTCATTATGCGTGTGCACAGACTGTGAGCCCGGCGTGGGCGCTTCATCCGCAGCTTGACTCTCATCACCTTCTGCCCTGTGTGCGTGTCCGACTACACAGAGGGAGAGAGATCAGGCTTTTTTTTTTAACATGAGCTCTTTAACATGAGCATCTTGTTAAATGATACATTTTTAAAGCATAAAACCATGATTCTTTGGCAACTATAAAATAAACATGTGTCAAAGATTGTATTTCTTTCTTTTATTAATACAGAAATCAGCAAGATGATAAACCAGTTCAAAGGAGAATTTACAACCGTGTAGGAACAAGCAAGCACACACATACACACACGCACACATGCACGCACACACATGAACATGCATGCAAATGCACACACACACACACATGCACTCGCACACGTGCAGTCAGGGATGCTGAAAGGAGTCTCCAGAGCAGTAATGCCACAGCTCCTCAGATGGGATTTATCTGCATTTCCGTGAACATTGCTGTGGGCGCCCTGCAATGTACAAAATTGTAAAATAACCCTTTTTTACCCATTGCAAAGTCTTTCATGGTGTTTCCTGTCGAAAGGGGTCACCCCCCCTGCATCTCCTGGACCAGAACGCTGTCACTTAGCCGCTTCTGTCGCCAGGGAGGATGGAAAACGAAGCATGTGTAGCCAGATTCTGTTGGGCAGCTCCGCCTAACCTACACAGCCACGGGACGAGTTGGAGGTGCCGGGTTATGGGGTGATTTTCAGCGTCTGTGAGAGGAGAGTGCACCTCTATCAGTTTTGATTGCTCAGTGTCACTCCCTGTTCCGGTGGTGGTGCCTCAATGATCCTTTGGGAGGTCACCTCTCGCCCCTCTCCAAACTCAGCTCCAAAAATGGACCCTCAGGGCAGGTGCTGTGGCATAGCGGGTAAAGCCACCCTCTGCAGTGGCGGCATCCCACATGGGCACCGGTTCAAGTCCCAGCTGCTCCACTTCCCATCCAGCTCTCTCTATGGCCTGGGAAAGCAGAAGATGGCCCAAGCCCTTGGGCCCCTGCACCCGTGGGGGAGACCCAGAAGAAGCTCCTGGCTCCTGCCTTCGGAGTGGCACTGCTCCAACCATTGTGGCCAACTGGGGAGTGAACCAGCAGATGGAAGACTTCTCTCTCTACCTCTCCTTCTCTCTCTTTTTAACTCTGACTTTCAAATAAATAAATAAATCTTCAAAGATGGACCCTTGACCCAGGGCTCCATTAGCTATGGTGACTGACTTTCAGCAGAACAAGATTGTAACTGTCAGGGGCCGGTGCTGTGGTGTAGTGGGTAAAGCTGCCGCCTTCGGTGCCGGCTTCCTATATATGCGCCAATTAAAATCCTGGCTGCTCCACTTCCCATCCAGCCTCTGCTATGGCCTGGGAAAACAGTAGAAAATGGCCCAAATGCTTGGGCCCCTGAACCCATGTGGAAGACATGGAGGAGGGAACTCCTGGCTCTTGGCTTCAGATTGGCACAGCTCTGGCTGTTGTGGCCATTTGGGGAGTGGACCAGTGGATGGAAGACCTCTCTCCCTCTCTGTCTCTGCCTCTCTGTAACTCTTTCAAATAAATTAAAAAAATAAATAAATAAAAACAGCCTGTGACTGTCACTAGAAAATGGTGATCCCCGGGTCTGAGAGACACCATCAAGTCACTGGGAACCTGGAGGGTGCAGGTGGATCCCTGCATCCTTTGTAGAAGCCCCACGGCCTCTGGGCGTCTGGCTTCCTGGTGAGGAGCCCCTGAGCTCTTCTTCACCTCAGGTCACTCCCCGTCAGCAGGTGCGGGTCACATCGGGCAGACTGAACCCAGAAAGCAGAACCCCCTGCTGGCAGCCAAGGAGCACTGCATGAACAATAAAAATGGAAAGCTAAGCAGAGGTGGTGAGGGAAGACGGCTATTAGCAAAGGCAGGACCCTGCCTCCACCCCCAGGCAGGAAACTCAATCCAGGGCCCGGTATCCCCAAGACCCAGAGATCCAGTTACTCAGAGGAGCTGCTTAGGGTGGATGGGGCCGGGGAGGGGACCTGGGTGTTTGGGAGAGCTGCCTCCCATCAGCTGAACCCCACTGGAAGCCACAGCACACGGAAGCCCGAGTCTACAGGGGTCAGCGCTTCCCTCTGTAGGAAGTGGAGCAGGAGATGGGTGAGGAATGAAACTGAAGACATCGGTCTCTGACGCCAGCAAGGCTGGCCCATGTCCATGTTTCACCACCTCTAAGATGCCAATGCTTGTAACGCACGCTACCATTTTATACCCCCACAAAAGCAAAATGCTGCCGACAATACTGTGGCCCAACGCCAAGACGCCACCGTCCCAGCGCCTGGACGGAGAGAGGTTGGCATGTGAAACAGGAGCCTCTGGAGATGGGTGAGACACTGTTTGCTGCTCCTGTGTGCTCCATGCATTTCCACCTTTGGGCCTCGATGTTTCCTCCTGGGAATGAGGAACAGGAAACTACTTCACCGGGTGTTTCTGTGGATCAAGTCAGCTGACACAGCTAGGACTGTCAAACTGAGTGAGGGCAGGGACTTTGTTAGTGAGGGTGAGGACTTTCCCTCTGACTCCTGAGCCATCCCCAGTGCCCGGCAATGCCTGGGTGCACAGTGGGAACTTAGGAAGACTTCTGGGATGAACCACCTAGACTCTGCACCTCCATCAAGGCATGGTTCCCGGCACATAGTGGGGACGGGTGTCAATGAATGGAGCTATTATTATTGGAGTTAAACATGCTTTGGTGGGAACACGCTCTTCTCTTCCCCCGATGTCACCTAGAATTGTGTGTGTGTTGGGAGGGGGGCTCCTCTTAA
Source organism: Sylvilagus floridanus (assembly GCA_949820135.1). NCBI lineage: Eukaryota > Metazoa > Chordata > Mammalia > Lagomorpha > Leporidae > Sylvilagus > Sylvilagus floridanus. The sequence continues at coordinate 176,840,645 of OX463233.1, forward strand.
TTTTTCAAAAAGATTTATTTATTTATTTAATTTGAAAGTCAGAGTTACACAGAGAAGAGAGGCAGAGGGAGAGAGAGAGGTCTTCCATCCACTGGTTCACTCCCCAATTGGTCGCCAACGGCCAGAGTTGTGCCGATCTGAAGCCAGGAGCCAGGAGCTTCTTCCAGGTCTCCCACCTGGCTTCAACGGCCCAAGCACCTGAGCCATCTTCTACTGCTTTCCCAGGCCATAGCAGAGAGCTGGATTGGAAAAGGGGCAGCCAGGACTAGAACCGGCATCCGTATGGGATGTGGCGCTTCAGGAGAGGGTGTTAACCTGCCGCACCACAGCACGGGTATCAGCAGGGAGCTGGACAGGAAGTGGAGCCGCCAGGACCCCAACAGGTGCTCCCATGGGATGTGGGCTCCGCATGCAGCGGCTTAACCTGCTGTGCCGAGACTCAGGCCCCAGGGTCTCTTTTTTTTTTTTTGACAGCAGAGTTAGACAGTGAGAGAGAGAGAGAGAGAGATGAAAGGTCTTCCTTTTCCGTTGGTTCACCCTCCAATGGCCGCTGTGGCCAGCGCACCGTGCTGATCCGAAGCCAGGAGCCAGGTGCTTCTCCTGGTCTCCCGCGGGGTGCAGGGCCCAAGCACCTGGGCCATCCTCCACTGCACTCCCGGGCCACAGCAGAGAGCTGGCCTGGAAGAGGGGCAACCGGGACAGAATCCGACGCGCATGTGGGATGCTGGCGCCGCAGGCGGAGGATTAACCTAGTGCGCCATGGCGCCGGCCCAGGGTCTCCTCTTCATTCAAACAAGGCGTCAGAGTGGACACCGTGGACGAATCTCGGTAGAAGAGGCTGCGCTAGGTGGCTAGTGCACACGCAGACCGAGCTGTGGACAGAAGATTAAAGGGCGGTGGTGGAGCAGGGGGCGCGGGGGGCGCAGCGCGGCTCAGCGGCCCTCGGCCCATTTCACAAACGCCACTCGGGCTGGCTAGGGATTGGAGGGATCCTCCGCAAACGAACAAGTGCACGGAAGGAGTCCCGAGACGGGAGAGACGGAGCCCAGCTGCAGGAGGCGAGACTGTGGCGAGGAAAAACCCGGTTTACAGAGCACCGATGTCATCGGTTCAGCGCGGGCAGTGGCCTCAAGCCCCGGGGAGTGACTGATCCAGCAGGGCGGAGGTCGCTCAGGGCTCCAGGAGGTTCCGCAGACCCCGGGCAGGGCTCCTTCGCACGCAGGTGCGCGTCCAGCGCCCGCGACCCAGCGGCTCGCACGTGCAGCGAGCGCCGCCTACTGGCCGCTCGGCTCTCGGCTGCTCGGCCCCGCCCCCAGAGCGGAAGGCGCATGCTCTCTGCTTTCGCCCCGCCCCCTCCTCCAGGCTTCTCGCGACATCCGCCCGGCGGCGGCCCGAGTCTCGCGGTAAAAGCTGGTTGTCTCGCGGGACGCGCCTGGCCCACGGGCTCTCGGGCGGCCCTGGCCGGGGAAGGGGAGCTGCATGTGTCGCTTCGGCTGGCGGGAGCGGCGGCGGCGGGGCCTGTGCGACCGCCCGGGTAACGACCCCTCGCGCCTCCCCGGCGTCCCGGGAGCTCGTGCAGAGCGTGGGCGGGGCCGAGGCGCTGCGCGGAGGCGGGGGGCCGGGCCGGGGGCGTCTCCGCGCCCCGCCGTCGGGGCCCCCTGCCCACCCGGGGTCGCCCCCTGCCCACCCGGGGTCGCCCCGCGCCCACCCGGGGTCGCCCCTCGTCCTCGGGCCGCCCCCGCGTGCCCGCGCCCCCGCGCCCCTCCCTGGCCGTTGGGCCGCCCCCCGCCCCGCGCGCTCGGGGCGCCCCCAGGCCTCGGGGCGCCTTCCCCTCCCAGCCCGGCCCCCGGGGTCGCCGGCCCTGCCCCGGGCTTGCTGTGCACCCGCTCGCGGGGCGCCCGACGCTGCAGGCCCACGAAGCCGGGAGGGGCGGGCGGGCGCGGCCCCGTGGGGTCTGGGGCGGGACGGTGAAGGGGTGCCCCTCGCGGGCGCGGCCCCGTGGGGTCTGGGGCGGGACGGTGAAGGGGTGCCCCTCGCGGGCGCGGCCCCGTGGGGTCTGGGGCGGGACGGTGAAGGGGTGCCCCTCGCGGGCGCGGCTCCGTGGGGTCTGGGGCGGGACGGTGAAGGGGTGCCCCTCGCGGGCGCGGCTCCGTGGGGTCTGGGGCGGGACGGTGAAGGGGTGCCCCTCGCGGGCGCGGCCCCGTGGGGTCTGGGGCGGGACGGTGAAGGGGTGCCCCTCGCGGGCGCGGCTCCGTGGGGTCTGGGGCGGGACGGTGAAGGGGTGCCCCTCGCGGGCGCGGCTCCGTGGGGTCTGGGGCGGGACGGTGAAGGGGTGCCCCTCGCGGGCGCGGCTCCGTGGGGTCTGGGGCGGGACGGTGAAGGGGTGCCCCTCGCGGGCGCGGCTCCGTGGGGTCTGGGGCGGGACGGTGAAGGGGTGCCCCTCGCTTCGCTCGCAGGGCTGTGAAATGGCTTCTGACGTGTCCGAGTCCAGCGCTGCTGACTGCAGAGGAGACCCTCGGAACAGCGCCCGGCTGGACGCGGGCTACCCACTCCGCGTGCTCTACTGTGGAGGCAAGTGGTGTGGGCTCTGGCCATTTTTTTTCCCCCAAACGCATTGTGGTAGTTAAACACTGGATCCTACTGAGCTTTTTCTGCGTCTCTCTAATTTTTGTTTTTTAATTGTCTTCTCACTTGAAAGGCAGAGAGAGGTTTTCCGTGCGCTGGTTCACTCCCCAGATCCGGGTTTCTGGGACCAAGAGCTGGAGGCATCAGCCTCCCATGGCCTTAGCAGAAGCTGGATCGGAAGTGGAGGCGCCGGGACTAGAACCTGGCGCTCCAGGATGGGGTGTGGGCGGCCCACCTTCCCCCTCCGCTTGCCGTCTTTTTCTGTTATTTGGTGAACCCCTGCTCCGGGCAGGGCCCTGCAGAGGAGGAGGCGTGGGTTAGCGGATTTTCCCAGCCTGTGTGACTCGGGTCTTGTTCCAGGCCTGCAGGGGGATCCAGACGCCTGGGTCATTCCCTCATTCCAATATGGGGCTCTCGTCTCGCTGTTGAAGGGGCTCCGTGGAAGACACGGCGTGTTCAGATGAGGAGATGGGGAGAGTGTCCCAGGTGAAGGGACGGCGAAGAGGCGTGTGGCCTGTCGGGAGAGACGGGCAGCTTCGAGTTAGCACGGTGTGGAGTGTGTGCGCTGTCAGTTAAGGAGTGCGAGATGAGGTTGGAGTGAGGGGTTTAAGGGCAGTCTTGGGAAGGTCTTCCTGGCCTGGGTAATGCGTGGCTGAGAGTTAATCAGTGTTTTCCCTCCGAGATCTCATCGCCTTTGTTGTTTAAGATTTGCTTATTTATTTATTTGAAAGGAAGAGCCACAGAGAGATCTTCCCCCGCCGGTTTACCCTGCAGGTATCCACAGTAGCTGGGTCTAGGCCAGGCCAAAACCGAGAGCCGGGAACTCCAGCCAGGCCTCCCACTTGAGGGGCAGGGGTCAAGTGCTTGAACCGTCTTCCACTGTCTTCTGAGGCCCATTAGCAGGAAGCTGGACCAGAAGTGGAGCAGCCAGGACTTGAACGGGCGTGCTGAGATGGGTTGCCAGTGTTGAAAGCAGTGGTTAATCTGCTGTGCCACAGTGCCCATCCCTCCTCTTTTATTTTTTATTTTTTAAGGATTGATTTATTTGAAAGAGTTATGGGGTGGGGGTGTGGGTGGGGGGAGAGAGAGAGAAATCTTACATATGCTCATTCACTCCCCAAATGGCTGCAATGGCCGGTCCTGGTCCAGGCCAAAGCCAGGAGCCTAGAACTCTCTCCAGATCTCCCACATGGGTGGCAAGGGCTCAGACACTCGGGCACTCAGGCCGTCTTCCACTGCTTTGCATCAAATAAACTTATTTTTTAATTCTTTTTGTGAACTTTTGTTTTCAAGATGATTGATTGATTTGAAAGGCAGAACGACGGAGATTGTCCATTGGTTGGTTTATTCCCCAAATGGCTGCAACAGCCGGGCTGGGCCAGGCAGCGCCAGGAGCCAGGAGCTCCATCCTGGCCTCCCCCTCGGGCACCTACCGCTGCCTTCAGGTGCTTTAGTGGGAACCTGGATTGGAAGCAGAGCAGCCGGCACTCAGACCAGCGTTCAGAAATGGGGCGCTGCGTTGCCGCCGCCGGCCCACCCTGCCACAGCACAGTGCCAGCCCCTGCGTGAACTTTCTGAAGTTGTGTAAGCGAGGATTTCAGGAAAGGGAGGGATCTTTGTTAAAAGGTAGTAGAACGTTTTCAAGGAAGTGGAGCTTGACTTAATCTGCAGACCAGGGTAGGGACGACGGGGTCGTTTGTGGGAGACTTGCGACCCTGAGGAGTATGTGAGTTTAAATCCTGGCCTGGTGGTGGCCGGTCTCATCCATGAAGTGGGGAGAGCAGTGGGGCCTGCCTCAGCTGGGGAGTGCATTAGACTGCCTTGGGCAAAAAATGACAATGATGAGGGAAGACTAGTGCATTGCATTGTGGAGGAGGGAGAACCCACAACCTGAAAGGCCAGTGCAGAAATGTAGGTTTGAGGTGAGTGAGTGCTTTGGTTAGCGTGGGAGCCGTGAAAGAGGAAATGAAGGGGTTAATCACAGAAAAGACAGAAGGGAGAAGGATTCAGTGGATTCAGTCCATGTTTTAGAAAAATACATATTTATTTATTTGAAACAGTTACAGAGAGGCAGAGAGAGGTCTTCCATCTGCTGGTTCACCCCTCAAATGGCCACAGTGAGCAGAGCTGGGCCCGTCCGAAGCCAGGAGCGGGGAGCTGCTTCTGGGTCTCCCACGCGGGCACAGGGGCCCAAGGAGTTGGGCCATCTTCTCCTGCTTCCCCAGGCCATAGCAGAGAGCTGGATCGGAAGTGGAGCAGCTGGGACTTGAACTGGCGCCCATGTTGGATGCTGGCCCTGCAGGTGGTGGCTTTACTTGCTACGCCGCAGCGCCAGCCCCTGGATTCCATGTTGGTAAAGTGGAAGAGTTGAAAGCAGGAGGACCCCCACCACAGGTGAGACGTTGGGAAGGGTTAGGTTTGGAGATGGATGGTGGCTCATTTTCCAGTTACGTGGATTTGCGTCTCTGCAAATGGAAGAATACAAATACGCTATAGATGGGAAGTAAATACCTGGGTTCTCAGCCACGGAGGTGGTAGTTTGAGACTACGTGAGCGTTTCCCAGTCAAGGAGAGAGAAAGAGCCCTGGGAGTGCTTGGAGTGAGGAGCTGGGTGGATTCTGAGGCTGGGTGGAGGGGTTGCTTAGGTGGCGAGGAGTTAGGAAGCTCGGGGGGCATGTCTGCCTCTGGTAATCCTCCCCGCCCCAGTAATTATGAGCTAAAACTAAGGGTGCGGGAAAAGCTGGTCCCAGACGCCCAGAGTGGAGATCCCTATTAGGTGTCTGTATGATGGCTACTACGGAAGAACCTTCTCTGTAAAGACTCGCTGTATCTATTTGAAAGAGTAGTGGAGAAAGAGCGTGACAGAGGCACCTGGGCCGTGCCCCGCTGCTTTCCCAGGTGCGTCGGGAAGCTCAGTTGGAAGCCGGGCAGCGGGCCTCTGGCTTCAGAGGTGACCGCCATGGCACGGCCCAGGAAGCAGCATTTTCCACTTGACGGCTGCTGTGAGAAAGGATGAGACCGTCCTGTGCCCTCAGGGTCAGTGCACGAGGACTGGGAAGTGGAAGTGATTGAGCGGGTCACGTCTGTCTGGTGAGCACTGTCCGGTACAACGCAGGCTTCCACTTGGTGTTAGGTTTACTTGAACAACCAGTAATGGAGATGGGTTAGATTTGCTTCTTATTTTCCCTCTGACATTACCATTTTCTAAAATTGGTGGCCTTTGTTAACTAGCTTGCTGGGAAAATACGATGGCCTTGTTAATGGGATCCACAGCACAGTGAATCAGCAGTGTGCAGCGTCAGGTTTTCTGAGTCCCTTTGATGCAGGCGGTCCTGGGCTGAGCTGTGTGGTGGAATAGGCGGCGGTGAGACCTGCCCTGCACTTCCTGTCAGTGCAGCTCGCATGGGGTAGGAACCGGCGAGGGCTGGAAGGAAGGTGCAGATAAGGGGCTGGTGCTGCGGCGTAGCAGGTAAAGCTGCCACCCGTGAAGCCGGCACCCCATATGGGCGCTGGTTCAGGTCCTGGCTGCTCCTCTTCTGATCCAGTTCCCCGCTAATGGCCTGAGAAAGCAGCAGAGGGTGGCCCAAGTGCTTGGGCTCCTGCACCCGTGTGGGAGACCCAGGAAAGGCTCCTGGCTCCTGGCTTTGGTCTGGCCCAGTCCTGGTAATTGTGGCCATTTGGGGAGTAAACCTCAATGAATGGAAGATTCCTCTCCCTACCCTCATAACCCTGCCTTTCACATAAATAAAATAAGTCTTTAAAAAAAAAAAAGATACAGGCGAGATTGACAGCAGGGAGATGGGCCGTAAAGGCCTGGCGTGATGGCTTCTGTGCCAGCGCAGAAGGGTAGTGGTTTCTGCCAGCTGTAGGGAGTCCGGGACTGCTTCCCAGGCGTGGTTTGAGCGGGAATTCAAAGGCAGTAGCATTCAGGCAAGCACTGAAGGGCGCCAGGACTCGTGCTCAGACCAAGGGAGAGGGGAAAGTGGCCAGGGACGTGGGTGCAGCTGGCTTGCAGTACGGGCGTCCTGGAGTAGAGGAGCAGGCACTGTACGGCCGTGTGGTTTGGGACCAGGTTAGCGGGGCTTCGTTTGTTGGGGTGCTAAGTCACTGGAGGTGTTAACAGAGAAGTGAGGTGGGATGAACCTGGCAGCAGGGGAAAGGCTGAGGAGGGCAAGCTTACTGGCCAGGCCGTGGGAAGACTGCAGACGCCATTAATGAAGCTGTGAGTGAGTGCAGTAATTAGGAAGCGTAGGTGGAGAGAGAGAGCCTGGTGGGTAAACAGGACAAAGGATAAACAGGATAAAGCGGTGAATTAAACGTGAAGACTAGGGAGGAGGGAAAAATACGTTTCATTAAAACTGATGAAAGCAATTTGTGAAAACATGTAGTACTCTTGGAGTGCTTCAAGAAGAGGGAAACCCTGAACAGAAAACCTGACTGATGAAAGAGAGAAATAGCAGAGAAAATGACATGTTCCTTGTCGATTCTACCTCCTCCTCTCCTTTCCCTCTTTTCAAAAAAAAAAAAAAAAAAGATGCAAATTAAAGGCCAGCTCCGCCCTCAGCCAGAGGCCAAGTCGCATTGAGAGCAGCTGGGTTCATTCGGAAAACGTCTCCTAAGCATGTGCACTCTGCCAGGCACCGGGCTCCCTCTACAGGAGTGGGTGAGCCTGATTGTCACAGCCTCACCCCGAAGTCAGACATGCTAACGTGAGCTGCAGTGTTCCTCATTGCAGTGCAGAGCTGACCTGACTGCTCTGGGATACAGGACCAGCTGACTGCCTGGGAGAACGGGAAAAAGTGAAACTTTCTGAGTGGATTTTGTGGTTTTGTATGTTATTTAATTTTTATAACATGTAATACTCTTCTGCTTTTATTAAAGATAGGTTTCTGAATCGTATGGGAGGTGGGGCCAGGATTAGAATCTGAGACAACAGCCATTACGGCATGAGGTGTCGGGAACCCGCACGGGGTCTGGAAGCATGGCTGGGCCTCGGAGGGACAGCGTGGATGGAAGTGGCCGTGGCTGGAGCGCAGGTGGCAGCAGTTTGTGTGCAGCAGTAGGAAAGGATGTTTGGGAAGTGTTAGTCTGGGAGTGATGGGACCGGGTATGTCTTTAAGGATGACAGCTGTTTGGAAGGAAGGAGGTTCCGAAATGGTGAGCCTGGCGCAGACATCAGGTAGGAGCCCTGGGCTATGATTTACACGAGGGCTGTGGAACCAGGGTGAGACACGTTTTTGAGGAAAAGTAAAAAGGACGTAAATGCGCGTGGAGGGTGAACTGAAGATGGATTTGAGGTTGGCAGATTTCCAGAATGTGCTCTCGGGCCCATAAGGGCCTCCAGTAGCTGAAGTAGTGATTCACTGAAGGGACTGGTGTCCTGTCTCTTGTTGTCTCCCATTCCCTCTTCGCTGTTCCCAAAATGCATTTAGAGTGCTGGGTGACCTTGTTTTCTCCGTCTTCTCATTCCATTCTGGCTCGAATTCCATTTCAGGGATTCCAGGTGATTGACTTGGTGAAGGCTTGATGTACTGTCTGTGCCAGGCACACCGTGCTGCACACAGCGGGAACAAAGCTTCAGGGAACTTTACATGATCCTGGATGAATGTGGAATTGGAGCTCATCAATGCCAGGAAGATAAGGGGCGTGATCGTCCAGTAGAGGACGGTGTGGAGTTGCCCTAGTCCTGGGAGTCAGGGGTGCCGATCCAGGCGAGTGATGATTCAGTCAGATCTCTAGGATGGGCAGGTTTTGTTTTGTTTTAAGGCGTATTTTACCTTTTTTGAAAGGCACAGTGACAGAAAGGGAGAGACAGAGATCTTTGATCTGCTGGTTCCTTCCCTAATGACTGGGACTGGACCAGGCTGAAGCCAGGAGCCCAGAATTGCATCCAGGTCTTTGACGTGGCAGAGGCACAGGCACAGGCCATCATCTGCTGCTTTCCCAGTGCATTTCCCAGGCAGGGAATTGGATCGGAAGTGGAGTAATTGGGACTCCACTGGCTGGCTGGTGTGGAATGCCAGCATCATGAATGCTGACCTAGGGCTTAACCTACTGTGCCCCAGTGCTGGCCCCTGATGGGTTTTTAAGCCAGGAGAAGTGGGAGGAGTGGGCAGTGGGAAGGAGCATGTGCAGGGTCCCTGCGGCCAGAGGGAGTGTATTTAGCTGAAAGATAGAAGGAAGGCAAGCTGGCTAGGCAGTGGCTGACAGCAAGAGGAGCCCAAGAGCCTGCAGGCTTCAAATGTGCAGGTCGGCAGTCAGATTTGCATTTTGGGAAGTTCATCGTATGAGCAGTGTGTTTGGCGGGAGACCCGTGTAGAAATTTTGGCAGTGCTCCAGAGAGACACTTGGGTGGAGAAAATGAGGCTGAGGTTGGGAGAGGGAATTAGAAAATGGATCCATTATCAGGGGTGGAGAAGGAAGGGTCAGGGGTGACATGCTCGGCTTCTGTTTTGTGTGACAGAGGGCGAGTCTTCCTGCAGGCTAGGTGGATGATGACAGCAGTAGGGTGAACTGGTCTCTCTGACACAGAAGGAGGGGTCTAAGGAGTGCTGGGGACAGCTGAGAGAAGAGGATGTCTCCAGATTGAGTAGATCCATAGCTCTAATCTGGAAGGGACTCAAGACTCCGTGCATGGTAGCCAGTGGAGCATTACTGAAAAGTTCCTGGAATGTCTAAGAATCTATGCCTGGGCTGGCGCCATGACTCACTTGGCTAATCCTCCGCCTGTGGCACCAGCACTCCGGGTTCTAGTCCCGGTTAGGGTGCCAGTTCTGTCCTGGTTGCTCCTCTTCCAGTCCAGCTCTCTGCTATGGCCTGGGAAGGCAGTGGAGGATGGCCCAAGTGCTTTGGCCTGGGAGACCAGGAGGAAGCACCTGGCTCCTGGCTTCGGATTGGCGCAGCGCACCGGCCATTTGGGGGGTGAACCAACGGAAGGAAGTCTTTTCTGTCTCTCACTGTCTAACTCTGCCTGCCAAAAAAAAAAAAAAAAAGAAAGGGATCTATGCCTGGTCGGGGAGGGTGATGCAGTGAGCTTGGGCTGGAAGCAGGAGCGATGTGTGCCTGCTCATGGAGTTCATACTAGGAGGGAGGGAGGGAGGGAGGCGGTACGCCCTACTTTTTTTCTTTGAGACTGCATTTCAAAATTTGGCAGTGCCTGAGTTCAAATCCTGGCTCTGCTTCCCGATCCTGCTCACTCTTAGTGCACACCTGGGAGGCAGCAGGTGACTCAGGTACCTGGGGCCCTGCCACCCATGTAGAATTCCAGGCTCCTGACTTGGCCTGGCCCAGCCCCACCTGTTGCAGGCACTTGAGAAGTGAATCGGTGGTGGAAGATCTCTGTCTGTCTCTCTCTTTGTGGCTCTGTCTTTCAAATAAAATGAAAATAAATAAATAAAAATCAGAAATAAAAATTATTAAAATGTTGGGGGAGACTGCCAGTGTTGTAGCATAGCAGGTACAGCTGCCTCTGACGCTGGCATCCCATAGGCGCCGGGTTCATGTCCTGCCTGCTCTGCTCGCTGTCCAGCTCTCTGCTAATGCCCTGGGAGAAGCAGCAGAAGATGACCCAAGTGCTTGGGCCCCTGCCACCCATGTGGGAGACCTGGATGGAGTTTCAGACTCCTCCCTTCAGACTGTCTCAGCCCTGGCCACTACAGCCATTTGGGAAGTGAACCAGTGGGTGAAAGATCTGTCTCCTCCCCTCTCTTTTAAACTCTGCCTTTCAAATAAATAAATATTTTTAAAAGGAGGGAGAAACATGCATTAAATTGATAAAATATGACACTATAAAAATGCAAATGAATTGAAATTAGTGTAGGAATTTTTTAAGCATATATCCTGGTATAAAGTTTTAACAACTATATTGATAATTGTTTGTATTTTCCACACTTTTTAATTGTGAAAATATTTAAATGTATGAAGTAGTTTAAAGAACATTACGGTGAACACCTGTATACTTCCACCAAAATTAATGAATACTGTACTTTTTGGGGTCTATTTCGGGTTTGCAGAGAAGTTGCAAGAGTATGCCAAGTTCCTCAGAAAGGGGGAGTGTTTCACAGCGGTCCAGATGCTCTCTGGGATACCGTGGTGCCTAGGGTCGAGTCCTGGCTCTGTTCACAGTTTGCAGCGTCCAGCTACTAGGCACCCTGGGAGACAGCAGGTGATCGCCAGAGTACTTGTGTCTCTGACACCCATGTGGGAGACCTGAATTGCATTCCTGCCTCCTGGCTTTGGCCTGGCCCCAAACTGGCTATTTGCAAGCATTTAGGGAGTGAACAATAGATGAGAGCTCATTGTTTCTCTCTAATGAGGTAAATAAATATATATTTGAAAATTAAGCAGTTTTTGGCAGAAAGGTTTTATGGTAAACGAATCCTTAGTTTTCCTAGTACATCACATCAGGAGATAATGATGTTGGGTTTCCAGTATTAGGAATGTTAACCTTGGAGGTGACTGCTAAGTTCTTCACTTTGAAAAGGTAGTTTCAGCCGGCGCCGCAGCTCACTAGGCTAATCCTCCACCTGCGGTGCCGGCACCCCAGGTTCTAGTCCTGGTTGGAGCACTGGATTCTGTCCTGGTTGCTCCTCTTCCAGTCCAGCTCTCTGCTGTGGCCCGGGAGTGCAGTGGAGGACGGCCCAGGTCCTTGGGCCCTGCACCTGCATGGAAGACCAGGAGGAGGCACCTGGCTCCTGGCTTTGGATCGGCGCAGTGCACCGGCTGCAACGCACCAGCCGTAGCAGCCAGTTGGGGGGGTGAACCGATGGAAAAAGGAAGACCTTTCTCTCTGTCTCTCACTGTCTAATTCTGCCTGTCAAAAAAAAACAAAAGAAAAGAAAAGGTAGTTTCTCCTTTGCAAATAGTAAGCTGTCAATGGAAGAAATTGAGGTTTTTTTTTTGTTTTTGTTTTTCCCCAAAGAAACCTTTTATTTAAGAAATACAGATTTCATAAGTACAACTTTAGGAATATAGTGATTCTTCCCACTGTACCCACCCTCGCACCCCACGACCTCCTCCCTCTCCCATTCTCGGTCCCATTCTTCATTAAGATTCATTTTCAGGCTGGCGCTGCGGCTCAATAGGCTAATCCTCTTCCTGTGGCGCTGGCACACTGGGTTCTAGTCCCGGTCGGGGCACTGGATTCTGTCCCGGTTGCTCCTCTTCCAATCCAACTCTCTGCTATGGCCTGGGAGTGCAGTGGAGGATGGCCCAAGTCCTTGGGCCCTGCACCCCATGGGAGACCAGGAGAAGCACCTGGCTCCTGGCTTTGGATCAGTGCGGTGCACCGGCCACAGTGCCATTGGGGGGTGAACCAACAGCAAAGGAAGACCTTTCTCTCTGTCTGTCTCACTGTCCACTCTGCCTGTCAAAAAAAAAAAAAAAAGATTCATTTTCAGCTAACTTTATACACAGAAGAACAACTCTATACTAAGTAATGATTTCAGCGATTTTTGTGCACACACGTATACACACATACACACAAACTGAGAAGTAGTTTTACGGTTGGTGCTCATAATACAACTCATTGAGGACAGAAGTCCTGCATGGGAAGTAAGTGCACAGTGACTCCTGTTTTTAATTTAAAAATTAACACTCTTACATGTGACATCAGTGATACCTGAGGCTTTTGACGTGAGCTATGGAAACCTCTTGAATGCACAATCTCCATTAGTATTTAGACAAGGCCATAAGCAAAATGGAAGTTCTCTGCTCCCTTAAGAGAAAAATACATCTTTGTTTGATGGCCACCTCTTTCCACTGGAGTCTCACAGAGATCCTTCATGTAGGTCATTTCTTGCCACTGTGTCTTGGCTTTCCTGAGATGCTGAGATGCTCTCATGGGCTTTTCAGCCAGACCAGAATGCCTTAAGGGCTGATTCTGAGGTCAGAGTGCTATTTAAAGTGATTGTCATTCTATGAGTCTGCTGTGTGGACTTCTTCCCACATTGAACATTCTCTTCTTTTTAATTCTTTCTATTATTGCCAGACACTTGATCTTATTTATATGATCCCTTTAACACTTAATCCTATCCATATGATCACTTTAACTCTTAGATGGCATTTTGGATTTGGGGTCCCGTGGCAAGTTTTTAAACTGCACCCTTAGAAGTAAGTCTGTAGGAATATATGCAGAACTGTACAGCTTTACAGTTACAACTTCCTCCTCCCTCTCTTATTTCTACTCTTATTTTCTACTGAGATCAACTTCAATTGTCTTTATACACATATGATTAACTATGTCAAGTAAAGAGTTCAACAAATAGTATGAAGAAGGAAAAACTGTTCCTCGACAGTTGAGACAAGGGGCTATCTATGGTAATCACCATTGGTGATGATGGTGTCACACCCCCTCTCCTTCAGAAGTCTCAAGATGGGGGCTGGCATTGTGGCACAATGAGTTAAACACTGTGACACTGGCATCCCAGAAGTGCCAGGTTGAGGTCTGGCTGCTCTGCTGTTGATCTAGCTTTAGGCAGTGAAGGGTGGCCCAAGTGCTTGGGCCCCTGCACCCTTGTGGGAGACCTGCATAGTTTCTGCCTCTTGTCTTCAGCCTGGCGGCCATTTTGGGGGGTGGACCAGCAGATGTAGGATCTCTGATTTTTTTGTCTCTGTCACTTTGCTTTTCAAATAAACAATGTAAAAGAAAGAGATCTTAAGCTGTTGGGCAAAGTGAACTACTCATTATTAGCCATAACAAATGAAAACAGGTGGGGCCAGTGTTGTGGCATAGAGGGTAAAGCTACGGCTTGTGATGCTGCATCCCTTATGGGTGCTGGTTCGTGTCCTGGCTGCTTCCCTGCTAATGGCCTGGGAAAAGCAGCAGAGGATGGCCCAAGTGCTTGGGCCGCTGCTAAGACCCAGAGGAAACTACTGGCTCCTGGCTCTGTGTGGCCCAGTACTGGCTGATACGACCATCTGGGGAGTGAACCAGCAGATGGACGATCTCTCTCTGTCTCTCCCTCTCTCTCTGTGACTCTGGCTTTCAAATAAATAATAAATAAATAAAACAAGGCCAGCGCCGTGGCTCAACAGGCTAATCCTCCGCCTTGCGGCGCCGGCACACCAGGTTCTAGTCCCGGTCGGGGCGCCGGATTCTGTCCCGGTTGCCCCTCTTCCAGGCCAGCTCTCTGCTGTGGCCCGGGAGTGCAGTGGAGGATGGCCCAAGTGCTTGGGCCCTGCACCCCATGGGAGACCAGGAAAAAGCACCTGGCACCTGGCTCCTGCCATCGGATGAGCGCGGTGCGCCGGCTGCAGCCATTGGAGGGTGAACCAACGGCAAAGGAAGACCTTTCTCTCTGTCTCTCTCACTGTCCACTCTGCCTGTAAAATAAATAAATAAATAAATAAACAAAAGAAGCAGTGAGCCCAGTAGTGGGATTATAAGTAGGTGGGGAAGCTACCTGAGTTCCTGCAGTCCTTGCTGATGCAGGCCCTGCAGTGACAGAATTGAACCAAAGTCCCTGCCAGCTTTGCAGCAAGGTCTTGCTCACATGAAAGAGGAGGAAAAGGAAAATTTGCAGGGAGATGGAGTGTGCCGCCGACGTCTGTGAGTGTGCGCAGAGAGATGGCAGTGTGCCGCTGGCGTCTGTGAGTGCACAGAGATGGAGTGTGCTGCTGACGTCTGTGTGCAGAGAGATGGCAGTGTGCTGATGTCTGTGAGTGTGTAGAGATGACAGTGTGTGCTGACATCTGTGAGTGTGTGCAGAGATGGCAGTGTGCTGACGTCTGTGAGTGTGCGTAGAGAGATGGCAGTGTGCTGACGTCTGTGAGTGTGCGTAGAGAGATGGCAGTGTGCTGACGTCTGAGTGTGCACAGACAGATGATGGCAGTGTGCTGACGTCTGTGAGTGCGCAGAGAGATGATGGCAGTGTGCTGACGTCTGTGAGTGTGTGCAGAGATGACAGTGTGTGCTGACGTCTGAGTGTGCGCAGAGATGACAGTGTGTGCTGATGTCTGTGTGTGCAGAGATGACAGTGTGTGCTGATGTCTGTGAGTGTGCACAGAGAGATGGCAGTGTGCTGACGTCTGTGAGTGTGCGCAGAGAGATGGCAGTGTGCCGATGTCTGTGAGTGTGCACAGAGAGATGATGGCAGTGTGCTGACGTCTGTGAGTGTGTGCAGAGATGACAGTGTGTGCTGACGTCTGTGAGTGTGCGCAGAGAGATGGCAGTGTGCTGACGTCTGTGAGTGTGCACAGAGAGGTGGCGGCAGTGTGCTGCTGATGTCTGTGAGTGTCTCCGAATGGAAAGCAGAGGCTATGTCAGGAAAGGAAAAGAGAGATAACTGGCTCCACTGGACTTTGTTGTGTGAAGAATTGTTTCCATGTTAGCTTAGTTTCAGACCTGCTGAAAAAGTTACGGTGTGGCCATGGTAGATGCACGATAGTATAGTTTGATGTTCCATCAACTGCCAGAGACAAAGAAGAAGTCAAGATGGTGTCATCTCAAGCAGCCATGTACCTCTTAGCTCACACCTTGAAGAGCAGTATTTGCATAGTGGTACAGAAAATTCAGGAATGACGTTTGTTAAATAGATAAGGAACGGCGAGCCCATTGGTGTGTCTGACGTTTCCCTCTTCTTCTCTCCCCCCAGTGTGTTCATTACCAACAGAGGTAAGTGATTTTGTTCTCATTTTTTAACCTATGCATTTGAAGTCACCGTTGATTTTAAAGCTAGATTGAGAGCTGATGAAGTATTTTCTATTACTAGATTTAGAGTCTCAACACTCTATAATTTTAGAATATTTTTATGGTCTTAAAATTTCATTCCTTTGGACTTTGAGTTCCACATGTACATCTTTTTCATTTGGCTGCACGTTTTGGATTTTTGTATGAAACTTGTGAATAGTCAGCTAAGAAGACAAGAGTGACCTTAAAGCCAGAATTCAGATGTCCAGGCAGGGGAAAGAAACAGCAGTATAAATTGCGTGTAAGACTTGGGAAGTCAGTCTCATGTACCTAAAGCGAGAACGAGATGTTTCTATTTTTAGTTTTTGCTCGTTTTCTCGTGGCTGATGGAGAAGCCAGTTGCTCAGTGGAGAGGTGCCTAACCCTTCCCACCTTGTACTTCCCTTGGGGATTTCCTGGTTGGATACAGACTGCCTGTACGTAAGGAGGCAGGTGGCCGTGGTTGGTTTTATCGTTCTTTATATAGCAAGTATAGAAAATGATTTTTAATTAAATATGTTGGTTGCAAATGCCCTGTTGTGACTGACTTTGTTCTTTGTCCCTCCCAGTACTGTGAATATATGCCTGATGTTGCTAAATGCAGACAGTGGTTAGAGAAGAATTTTCCAAATGAATTTGCAAAACTTACCGTAGGTATGGACATTTTCTTTCTCCTGAAACTTGTGTGCCTGAAGCACATGGACCGATGGCATGACTGACAGGTTTGAAAGTCCTCCTTCGGTAGGGTGTTAGAGAATGACAGTAATTATAGAACTGTAAGTTCTCAGACCAGATAGGGCTAAGACTCAGCTTTCTGTGTGAAGTAAATGGCTCAGGGACACGTGTGTGTTCCCCTTTGCCGTGCGCACACTGTACGCCACACACTCAGGTTCTGAGGATAAAGCAGTCACAGAGCCGCTCCCGCTCTCAGGGGAGGTGCTTCCTGGAGGAGGCCACAGATGAGCAAAGCAGTGTGCAGGGAGTGCTGACAGGAACAAAGAGAGGATTTATTGGGAGGGAATTTGAAATTTTAGGTAATGGCTGGTAAAAATTTTGCTGGAAAGATGGTATTTGGTTAAAGACCTGTGGAAATGAGGGGTAAGTCTTCTGTATCTGTGGGAAGAGCATTCTGGTTAGCACAGTGCAAAGGCCTCGAGGCAGAATCTGACTCTGGTGCGATCAAGAAGCAGCAGACACCTCTGTGTCTGGAGCTAATCAAAGCAGGAGAGTTGGACATGGAATCAGGCAGTGGAGAACCGAAAAATATTTTCTTTTTGGGAGCCGACGCCGTGGCGCACTAGGTTAATCCTCCGCCTGTGGCGCCGGCATCCCATATGGGCGCCAGTTCTAGTCCTGATTGCTCTTCTTCCAGTCCAGCTCTCTGCTGTGGCCCGGGAAAGCAGTGGAGGATGGCCCAGGTGTTTGGGCCCCTGCGCCTGCAGGGGAGACTGGGAGGAGGTACCTGGCTCCTGGCTTTGGATCGGCGTAGCTCTGGCCGTTGTGGCCATTTGAGGAGTGAACCAGTGGAAGGAAGAGCTTTCTGTCTGTCTGTCTCTCTCTCTCTCTCTCACTGTCTGTAACTCTGCCTGTCAAATAAATAAAATATATATATATATATATATATATTTTTTTTTTTTTCAAGGCAGAGAAATAGATCTTCTACCCTCTGGTTCACTTCCCAAATGACCGGGGCTGGGCCAGCCCAAAGCCTGAAGCCCAGGAATTCCATACTGGGCGTGCATGCTTGGATCATCCTCTGCTGCCTTCCCAGGCACATGAGTAGGGAGCCAGAACTCAAACTGGCGCTCTCATACGGGGTGCTGCTCTCAAGTGATGGCTACACCTGCTGTACCTCAGAGTAGGCCCCAAGGACCACTTCTTGTGAGGAGAACCTTGTAGGTCAAGTCTCAACTTTGACTCGAATGAGCTGAGGCGCTGCTAGAGGGATCTGAGCAGAGAAAGATAACTTCTGGCTCGTGTTCCAACACGTCACTTTGCTGTGCTGAGGATGGACTGAGGGGAGCCGGTTCTGTGGCACAGCAGTGAAGCCACTGGCATCCCCCGTGGGCACTGGTTCAAGTTTCACATGGTTAGGGTGGGCGTTGTGCACAGCAGGTTAACCCTGTCTCATGCTGGAATGCCTGGGCCCAACTCAGGCCTCCGCCTCTGATCCGGCTTCCTGCTGGTGCACACCTGGGAGGCAGCAGGTGATGGCGGCTCAGGCATTGGGTCCCTGCGACCCATGAGGGGACCTGGATGGAGCTCCTGGCTCCTGGCTTTGGCCTGGCCCAGTTGTGACTATGGCAGGCACTTGGAAGTGAACCAGAGGATGGAAGATCTCTGTCTGGTTTTCAAAATCAATACACATTGAAACAAAACACAACTTTGTCCTCTAGATGCAGTTCAGAAAAGGAAAGGTTAAGAAAAAAGTTTAGTATTAGTGTTGTATGTGCCTCTCATTTGGTTAAAAAAAAAAACCTGATCCTCCCATAGCACAGACATTGTTTTCTGTCTTTTCGTCACTTACGGGTGACTTCAGTATGAGGTTTGAGTAGGGATCTGACCAGAGTGATCATCTGCTGTGCAGTCTCCAGGCTCACTTACGATGCCTTGTCACACGTGCAGTCATGCTTGCTTTAATGTCAGTGTGAAATGATGGTGCTTTTAAATTTCATTTTCGTTTTTTTAATTTCATTTTTCTAGAAAATTCACCCAAACAAGAGGCGGGAATCACTGAGGGTCAAGGAACAGCAGGGGAAGAAGAGGAGAAGAAAAAACAAAAGAGAGGTGAACCCTGAATCCATGTTCTGGTTTGTCACCTTCCCTCTGGTGGGAGGTAGCAGTCTTTACAAGGGCTCCCAGAGTGAGTGACAGCTGCCTGTCCTTCGTTCTGTGTGTCATTCAGGGGGTGAAAATCACTTCTCAGGATCGCAACTGGATGTAGTATGATTTGTAAGAAAACATCTTATTTGCCCTGGATGTATGTAAAAGCAGGCAGCTTGCTAAATGCCTGCGTGTTGTGCATGAGTGCAGTGAGGACATTCCTGTCAGTTTTTCCGCTCCTTCTGGGTGCTCAGTTGGACACTTTGTTTTACAGCTGTTGTGTGTACTTACCTCTCCTCCTCCTCCAGCTAATTCCTCAGCCCCTGGATCCTGGCCCTGCCTTTTTCCTCATTGATTATTTTCCCCTGTGACTCAGATCAGCTTGCCGATATTTTCAGGACATCTTTAAAGAAACAAAGAAGAACTCTGACCCAAAGCGCTTTCTATCTTAAACTTGCTCTTCCTTCAAGACTAGACTCGCGGTCACCCTTGCTGGTCACTCCTCGGCTGCCCCACCCCTGGCTGTCCAGGTGGGGTCCCCGGTGGCCCCGCGGTGGCTGGGGGAGGGAGCACTGGTGTGCTCTGCTCCTGTCGAGGTGCGGTGCTCCCTGGGCTCCTGTGTCACGTCTCCCCTCGTCTCCCAGCACCGCTCCCCAGGATTCTGTCACAGGCCCCCTGCATTCTCACTCTGCGTGTTCTGGGTGATGTCTCGTCCCTGATGTACCCTCATATTCTCACAGCTGCACATGGACCTGCTGTCTGCTCTGGGAGTGTGTCCCCCAGACACCGCCAGTGTAGCACATGCAGACCGAAGCTTGCAGGTCCCACTCAGCCTCTTCAGTTCCGTGTTTTCGTAGTGACCCGTGACTTACCTGGTCGCTGGGCTGCAGCCTGAGCACCATCTTCGGTTCCCTCTCTTTCCTCCTTTAGTCCATTCTCCTCTCACTTGCCTGGCCTCACTCTTCCCTTTGTCTTGTGCCTGGTGGCGCTCACGTAGCCATTGCTTTGGTATGGATTTGATGGGTGCAGGAGCTTCTCGTGGGCCTTCCTGGTCAGGCCTGTGTTCACAGATGCTGCACGCTGTGGCGACCTTGATAAAGCCTAGAGCTGGTTGTTTCGTTCCTGCACAGTCTTTCAGGCCTTCTCTTCACAGTAGGAAGTCCAGTGCCAGAACTTGCTGTACCAGTCCCCGAATGCCTGGCGTCGGGATCTGCTCCGTGCCATCAGCACCCTTCACTCCGCTGTGGCCTCTGAATGCAGCGCCTTGTCCCTGCCCCCCCCCCCACCCCCGTTCTCGGGAGTGCCCTTTCCTCCCCCGTGCTGGTCTCCTGCTGGTGCTTCCTGCTCTCCAGGTTCCGCCTTAGGTGTCGCCTGCTCCGGGCCCTCTCCTGCACTCTGGAAGCAGGTCAGCGCGGTGCCATGCTCTTGGGTCCCACTGTGGTGTGTGCCAGGTTGCCACCACCGTGTAACTTGTCTCCTGCTGCTAGACTCTGGGTCCCAGGAGGGCTGGTCTCCGGTGTCCTCAGCCCAAGGGTGCAGGGTAGCTACCCAGTGTTCATTCAGGGCTTCCATGCTTGTGAGGGTTTTTTTAATTTAATTTTTTTGGTTAGAAAAGGAATGTGAACCTTCTGAAAATTAGAAATCAGCTGTTTAAACATTTAATATTGTTTATGATTTAAAAAATGATTAATGTTGAACTCTCTCTTTAAATAAAGGTGGAAGAGGTCAAATAAAACAGAAGAAAAAGACAGTACCACAAAAGGTCACAATAGCCAAGATTCCCAGAGCAAAGAAGAAATATGTGACAAGAGTATGCGGTCTGGCAACTTTTGGTGAGTTCAGACTTAATGTTTAAAATGCGTGAACTTGTTTCTCTCTCCCTCTCTGGCATTGTGAACACATCTCAGGCCTTTTTTGCTAAGAAGATACAAAACGAGATTTTGCATTTTAATGATAGTTTCAAAATCAGATTTTGCAGAAATTTAAAAATCTTTCATAGAGGGGACAGATCACTTTCCCGTTTCTGAATTCCTGCTTGGGCACCTTGTCCGTGGATGAGGAGGGCTGGTGGGGTTCCCTGTGCCATCTCCCGGTGCTGTCCCTGTCCTCCGTGGGCCTGGTGGCAGAGGGCTGCAGGGTGGCGCTCCCCTCTGGGCATGGCGGTAGAAGGTGAGGGAAGCTGGAGGCGGCGTCTGAGCCCATCAGCGCCCGGGGCCTTGACCGAGTGGTGAGGTGGGGGTGAGAGTGACAGAGGCTGAAGAGCAGTTCCTGGACTGCATTCACGGTGTGAAGGTCTGGTTCTCTGCTGTGTTTCTGTTTTGAAAGGAATTTAGACCAAAGAACTTCATTCCTACTTGGCAGTGTGTAGGTAGGGCTAGGAATTAATGTGTTCCTGGGTTTATTGTGGTCTTACTCTATGAGTCAGGAGTAGTATACATGATACTGTTTTCATGTGCTGAGTTTTTATTTCACTTGAAAATTTAATTTGAGTTGCTAAGACCTGCTTCTGGAATTTGTAATTACTATTCTGGAAGGAATGTAAAACCCATTAACACCATCTGTTATGAATTTAAAATACTGATTTAATTTCAGAAGGACACAATATCTTTGCATAATTCTAATTATAGTCTTGTTCTTTCTTTAAAAAAAAAAACAACAGAAATTGACCTTAAGGAAGCACAAAGATTTTTTGCGCAGAAATTCTCCTGTGGTGCCTCAGTAACAGGGGAGGACGAGATCATCATTCAGGGAGACTTCACAGATGACATCATTGACGTCATTCAGGAAAAGTGGCCGGAGGTGAGTGTGGGACGTGTGCGTCTGTGGAATTGAGTCTTTATAGCAACTTGCTTCCATTGTTCTTGCTGGATAGCACAGTCCACAAAACCTAATCATCTGTGTTTTGTAGGTGGATGATGACAGCATCGAAGATCTTGGAGAAGTGAAGAAGTGATTCTGAAAGTTGTCTGTATTTGATGATCTGAACTGAGAATTGATACGGCCAAAGGGAGAGAGGCCTTTTAAAATCTATATATTTATCCTGCAGTAAGACTGTAGACGACCTTCGTTCTCGGCATCTTCACTGTTCTGTACGAGGCTGCTTGTTTTTTTATTGCCAAAGTCTAATGAACAAGGGAGACCGTCATGCTTATGCATGAAATAGAATTAGTCACAATAAAACGTTTTGGTCATTTGGTACTGACTTTTTCTCTAGCTTTCATTTTTGAGAAACACTGTAGACTTCGTGGGAAGCATCTCTGTTGATTGTTTTACTTCACAGTAACCTGTCTCCTGGCTTCCGTGGTGGGAGCTCTGAGGTGGCTGAGCCCTGGTAGACTTGTGGTTGACTTGCCTTCATTTTGCCCTGGCAGTCTGCTTGGCGGACATGACAGCATCCTCCTGGTAGGGGCAGTTCACGCCGATCTGGAGATACCGTAAACTCTTTAAAAGCCTTAAGAGCGTGTGTGCTGTCTGACCCCTGTGCTATGCTGAAGCAGTGATCGTCTTGCCTGACACTTAAGGGTGAGAGGGTTCATCACAGTGTTACTCATAATACCAGAAAACTGCAGGTGATAGCAGATGGACAGTGGGGACATGGTTATGTAGCAGAATTTACATACATGTGTAAGAATCATATGCTCCGGGAATACTTGGATGTTTGATCATCTTGAGTGGGGACAGACCCCAAATCCACGTTTGATCTTCCTTGTCGTCCTGAGCGCAAGGCCACGCAGAAAGGCTGGAGTCCCTGCTCTCACTGTGTTCTGTGAGGAAGGTCCTCCTGATCGAAAAGAGCACATGCCCGCCTCTGTGTAGTCTGAGAAGCAGCCCGAGACTGCCCTCTCACAAGAGAAACCTTGGCAGTTTTAAAAATGAATGCATTGGGTGAATTTAAACTTAGGTGCTGCAGATTGGAGACTTGTGGTATTTTTAATTGCTGTAAACACCTTTAAGAAACTTAGAACTCATGAGCCCATTGTTATTACCATGCAAATAAAAATTTTGAATGGATTTTTTTAATAGTCTTAGAAAAAGGTGTGTAATAAAGATGTAAGTTGTAAAATGAAAATCTGTTATAACTGAATTTTACCAAATACGATTACTTAGTGAAGCAGACCTGTCCGTCGGATCTGGGAGATGTCCCTGTGTGGTGTGAAGATCCCTGTCTTCACAGGTCTGGCAGGGGTAGTTGTAGTCCATAGGCAGCCAGCAGTGGCTGTGACTACAGGACAGAGCAGGATTAAAACTATCCTTGTGTGTAACTTGTGAATGTTCTTCTTCGACTTGATACTTAAAATGCGACGGGGGGTTCCAGCGCTGTGGCATAGCAGGTAAAGCCGCCACCTGCAGCGCCAGCCTCCCATATGGGCCCCAATTTGAGTCCCAGCTGCTCCATTTCTGATCCAGCTCTCTGCTGTGGCCTGGGAAAGCAGTGGAGGATGGCTCAAGTCCTCGGGCCCCTGCACCCACGTGGGAGACATGGAAGAAACTCCTGGTTCATGGCTTGGCGTTGTGGCCATTTGGAGAGTGAACCAGTGATGGAAGACCTCTTGCTCTCTGCCTCTCTGTATGTGTAACTAACTCTGCCTTTCAAATAAATCTTTTGAAAGTAAATAAATGTGACAAGGGAGAGGAACTCAGCCTGTTGGCTGAGCCCCAGCATCCCTCAGTGGCGTGCCTGTAGTCGACTGCTATTTCAGTCTCTCCAGTTTCCCGGCAGTGCAGACCCCGGTGGGGGGCAGTGTTAATGGCACAAGTATTTGGGTTCCTGCCACTCTTGTGGGAGACCTGGATTGCATTCCTGGTTCCTGGCTCACAGCCCCTGCCCCAGCTCAGCCAATGGGAGTCCTGTCCGCTTTTCTCCCCCGACACATACACTTTGTCTTTCAGAATAAGCAAAGTACAACACAGTTTGACCTCTGATTGGTGTACTGACGGGGAAGGCAGCCTCGAGGTGAAGATGCTGGCTACGGTGCCTGGGCACGTACTGGAGCACATGGATTCTCTGCCTACCGCTGGCTCCACTGCAGCTTCCTGCTAGCGCACACCCAGGGAGGCAACAGCCACGGTTTAAACCGTAGTGATAGTCCAAGGATTGACTGGTTCACACATTTTTAGCATAAAAGGATCTAGACTTTCAAGCAGCCTTATGTAAGAAATGTGCCATGATTAAGCTGGCAACTTCAAATGCAAATATGGTTTTGCTAGGTGGTCTTTCGCTGAAGACAGATGCTGGGTGGATGTTTGCATAGCAGCCGGGATGCCTGCTTCACAGATGGGAGCGCCTGGGTTGCAGCTCTGCCTCCATTCTCCACTCCAGCTTCCTGCTAATGCCGCCTTGGGGTGCGGGGTGGGGTGGGGTGACAGCTCAAGTACTTGAGTCTCACCTGTGTTGGGACCGGGATTGAATCCCAGGCTCCTGACATTGGCTTATCCTAGACTTGGCTGTTCTGGGTGTTGGGAGAGTGAATCAGTATATGAGAACTTCGTCTAATTTTTTAAAAAGTAGATGCCAAAAAAGATAACCAACAACAAAAATACAAGTGATTTCAAAGTATCTTTTTGTTACTACATAAAATTTACTTTAAAGATGGTCCTGAGGTGGGTGCTGCGTGGGACAGCAGCCGAGCGCCTGCACTCAAGGCCGCCTCCACTTCCCATCCAGCTTCCTGCTAACGCACCTGCGAGCAGTGAGGCAGCAGGTGAGGGCTCAGGGACACGGGTCCCAGCCACCTCGTGACTCCTGGGCGGAGTTCCAGGCTCCTGGCTCCAGTTCCTGCCCCAACTGTGGTGGGCATTTGGGGATGGAAGGTAGATCTGTTGCTCTGCTTTTCCAAAACTATTGTTAAACATTAATGTTTCCCTTCCAGTTCCTTTAGTTTCAGAATCGGGAAGACATTCTAGAATGAGTCCGTTCAGGACTTCAGTCTGGGTTTGTAAGTGAAAAACTAGATACGGTATAATTCTTTTGTTTCTAAGTGTATTGTCTTTATTTGAAAGAGTGATAGGGACCTTCATTTACTGGTTCACTCCCCAGATGTGCACAACAGCTGGGGCTGACCAGGCCAAAGCCGGAAGCAAGGCCGTCTCTCCAGCTCCCCCCCACACCCGTGTGGGAGGCGGGGCCTGCAGAACTTGAGCATCCCCTGCTCCAGGTGCATTAACAGGGAACTGAGTCGGAAGTGGAGGTGACTGACGCGTGGCAGTTGGATGAGGGAGCAGGCGGCCCGAGCTACAGTTGAACCTGCTGCACCATGCCTGCACCCTCAGAGTAATTCTCGAGGGGCTCATTTATGTCAGTTTTTTAAACTTACACCTCTCCTTACATATGTTTGTTGAAAGAGTCTGTCGCCTGGCTGGTACTGTGACCTAGTGGGTTAAACCTCTGCCTGTGGTGCTGGCGTGAACCCCGGCTGCTCCACTTCCCATCCAGCTCCCTGCTAATGCACCTGGGAAAGCAGCAGAAGATGGCCCAGGTGCTTGGGCCCCTGCACCCACATGGGAAACCTGGAAGAAATTCCGGGCTCCTGGCTTCAGATTGGCCCAGCCCTGGCTGTTCGCACCATCTGGGGAGTGAACCAGTGGATGGAAGATCTGTCTCTTCCCCTCTAACTCTGCCTCTCAAATGAAATCTTAAACCCTCCTCCCCCAGCACCCAGACTCCACTTCCGATCCAGCTACCGATAGGCTGTAACCACCAGTCTCAATTTGCTTTTTAATAGTGCACAACATTAATAATTGCAAAGGTTGTGATTCAGAAAATAGGTCATTTCGGATTGAAAGTCTCAGGAGCTCACTGATCATAAAGAAAAAAAAAAAATGCTTGGGATTATTAGTGTTTCGGGAGGGCCTCATCCGGACTGACCAGACCAGAATGGAGGTAAAAAGGGACAACTTTCCAAAACACCGAAAAACAAAACTCGCATCAAACACGCAGCAGGCAGAGAAGTCCCCGGCCTCGACCCTCTAAGGAAATCAACCTTTGAAACCCGAGACACGCGCGTCGTGAGGCGCGGGCAACGCGACCCCCGCGGACGGGGCCAGCCCCGCCGCCCCTCGCTCCGCAGCGCCCCCGGCCCCGCGGACAGCCCCGCCGCCCCTCGCTCCGCAGCGACCCCGGCCCCGCGGACAGCCCCGCCGCCCCTCGCTCCGCAGCGCCCCCGGCCCCGCGCGCCCCGGAGGCCCCTGCGCCCCTCGCTCCGCAGCGCCCCCGTCCCCGCGAACATCCCCGCCGCCCCTCGCTCCGCAGCGCCCCCGGCCCCGTGGACAGCCCCGCTCCCCGGAGGCCCCTGCGCCCCTCGCTCCGCAGCACCCCGGCCCCGCGAACATCCCCGCCGCCCCTCGCTCCGCAGCGCCCCCGGCCCCGTGGACAGCCCCGCTCCCCGGAGGCCCCTGCGCCCCTCGCTCCGCAGCGCCCCCGGCCCCGCGCGCCCCGGAGGCCCCGCCGCCCCTCGCTCCGCAGCGCCCCGGCCCCGCGCGCCCCGGAGGCCCCTGCGCCCCTCGCTCCGCAGCGCCTCCGGCCCCGTGGACAGCCCCGCGCGCCCCGGAGGCCCCTGCGCGCCGCCGTAGGCCGGACGAGGCGCGCGCGGCCGGCGGTTTGCGGGGCCTGCGGGGCCGGCAGAGGGCGCGGGCTCGGGGGCTCCGGGCTCCCGCCGCTGCGGGCCGGCGCGCCCATGGCGTTCCCGAGGTGACGCTGCCCACCCGACGTGTCCGGCGGCGGAGGACGCGCCCATGAGCCTCTCGGAGAGCTTCCTCGCCGGGCGCCGGGTTGAGCGGCGGGCGCGGGCCTGCGGGGAGGCCGGGGCGCGGCGGCCGGAGTCGGCCCGAACTCGAGAACCGCGGGTGGACGGGCGGCGTCGCGTCCGCGCGGCCCCTTGACCTCCGACCTTCGCCCTCTGACCCTCGCCGAGGCGCGCCGTGACGGGAACCTCCGTCTTACCGAAGGGGCCCGCGTTTCTGAGAGGGCGGTGATAAGGTGCCCTGAGTGTCCCCTGGTCGCTGGCCTGACGCGCGCCCGTGCTTGCTGACCGACTGCCCGACGGACTGGGGTTCCGGCCGGAGACTTGCAGCCCCTGGACTCCGGGTCTGGTGCCCCGCCCCAGGCGGCCCGGGTGGCCGAGGGGGCCCGCGGCGAGCTTTGAGCTTGCAGCGCCTGGAGCCCCGTGCTGGCCATCAGGTTAGGTCGGGTCCGTGCGCCCTGGCCGGCGTCTGGCGGGGGTGCCCTGCGCAGGCCCGTGCCGAGCGCCCTGCGGAGTGAGGGCATCGCCGTTTTTAGGTGGGAAAAGCCGGGTTTGGGGAAAGCAGCCCTAGCCCCGCTTAGGCAGCTTCCGAGTGGCCAGGCCTGGATTCGTGCTTCGTCGGACAGCCCCAGCCCCCAGACTTTAAAACGACATCACTTAGGGGTCGGCGCTGTGGCGCAGCCGGTTAAAGCCCCAGCCTGCGGCCTGGCATCCCATTGGGTGTCGGTTCAAGTCCCGGCTGCTCCTCTTCCCATCCAGCTCTCTGCTGTGGCCTGGGAAAGCAGTGGAAGATGGCCCAGGTCCTTGGGCCCCTGCACCCATGTGGGGAGACCCGAGGAAGCTCCTGGCTCCTGACTCCTGGCTTCGGATCGGCGCAGCTGAGACCTTTGTGGCCAAATGGGGAGTGAACCAGCAGACGGAAGCTCGCTCGCTCGCTCTCTCTCTCTCTCTCTCTCTCTCTCTCTCTCTACTTCTCTCTGGGACTGATCCAAACTTGACTACCTTAAAGTCTCTTAAATCTCTCTTGGGACTGATACAAACTGAATTAAAATCAATTTTGTGAGAGAAATTTTTACATACACAAAAGACAGCAGTACAATAAACGCCCACACATTCAGTACCTGGCTTGTACATTACCACGATGTTGTCACATTTGCTTCGATTTCCTTTTCCTTTTCATTACTGATTTTTAAAAAGTCATTTCAGCTCACATACTTCTGTATGAATTTTTTTTTTTATTTTTAAGGATTTATTTATTTATTTGAGAGGCAGAGGTAGAAAGAGAGAGAGGTCTTCCATCTGCTGGTTCACTCCCCAAGTGGCTGCAATGGCTGGAGCTGCGCTGATCCGAAGCCAGGAGCCAGGAGCTTCTTCCGGGTCTCCCACGTGGGTGCAGGGGCCCAAGGACTTGGGCCATCTTCTACTGCTTTCCCAGGCCACAGCACAGAGCTGGATGGGAAGAGGAGCAGCCGGGTCTCAAACCAGTGCCCATATGGGATGCCGGTGCCACAGAGGGAGGCTTAGCCACTTCGCCACAGCACCGGCCCCAATATGTACTTTGAACAATGAATATTTCTTATAAAACTATGATGCCACTTTCATACCTAACAATATTACTTACAAAAATTCCTGTTCGGTAACTTTTTTAAAAAAATATTTATTTATTTGAAAGAGTTACAGAAAGAGAGACAGAGACAGAGAGATCTTCCATCTGCTGGTTCACTCCCCAGATGGCCACAATGGCCAGGGCTGGGCCAGGCTGAAGCTGGGAGCCAGGAGCTTCCTGTAGGTCCCCCAGGTGGCTGCAGGGGCCCAAGCGCTGAGACCATCCTTTGGTGCTTTTCCCAGGTCTTTAGCAGGGAGCTGGATCAGAAGTGGAGCAGCCAGGACTTGACCCAGCGCCCCATGGGATGCCAGTGTCAGCTTTACCTGCTGTGCCATAACGTCAGCCCCATTCACATTTTTTAAATGTTTATGTATTTATTTTCACCCACTTGAAAGGCAGAGTGACAAAGAGATCTCCCATCTGCTGGGTCACTCCCCTCGTGCCTACAACAGCCAGGGCTACACAGGGCTGAGGCCAGGAGCCCAGAACTCCATCAGCGTGTCCCACATGGGTGGCAGGGACCTAAGTACTTGGACAATCTGCTGCTGCCTCCCCAGGCTCATTGGCAGGGAGTTGGACGCGAACCAGCGCTCCGCTATGGGATGCCAACAGCACAGGCAGCAGCTGAACCTGCCGCACCGCAGTGTCACCACAAGAGTCCCACTTTTTAAAGATTTTTGTGTATTTGAGAGGCGGAGTTACAGAGAGAGGGAGCGACAGAGAGGAAGGTTTGCTGTCTGCTGGCTCACCCCCCAAGTGGTCGCAATATCCAAACAAGCCAGGAGCTAGGAGCGTCTTCCAGGTCTCCCACGTGGGTGCAGGGCCCACGCACTTGGGCCACCTTCCACTGCTTTCCCAGGCCCTTAGTAGGGAACTGGATCGGAAGAGGAGCAGCTGGGACTCGAACCAGTGTCCATACGTGATGCTGGTGCTGCAACCAGAGACAACCTCCTATGCCACAGTCCTGGCCCCAAGTCCTGCTTTTTAGGGGTGTGTGTGGACAGAAAATGACAGAGAGCTTGGTCTCTCTTTGTTGCTCTACTTTCAAGTAGATGAAAATAAGCAAACTAAATATATATATATATATATATATATATATAGAGAGAGAGAGAGAGAGAGAGAGAGAGAGAGAGAGAGAGATAGGGAGGTTGGGGCTGATGCTGTAGGTGCAGTAGGTTAAATCATCTGCATGCGGTGCTGGCATCCCATATGGGCGCCGGTTCTAGTCCCGGCTGCTCCTCTCCCGATCCAGCTCTCTGCTGTGGCCTGGGAAAGCAGTGGAAGATGGCCCAAGCACTCGGGCCCCTGCACCTGTGTGGGAGACCAGAAGAAGCTCCTGGCTCCTGGCTTCAGAGCAGCCCAGCTGCGGCCGTTGAGGCCAGCTGGGGAGTGAACCAGTGGAAGGAAGACCTCCGTCTGTCTCTCCCTCTCTCTGTAACTCTACCTCTCAAATAAATTAATCTAATTTATAAAGAGGTTAAGTGCGTGACAGGTTTAAACTTGTTTTAAATATGCATAGTTTTGATGCCATGTAATTAACAGTGAGTAAAACTTAATGTAATTACTTAGAATTGGCAACAAAAGAAGATACGATGATTGGGGCGCTATTCATTGACTGATTTAGGTGATCGATTAGTTTCGTTCTGATGTCAGGCTGCTTTGTGTGTTTAGAACATCGGGTCAGAAACTGAGATCTCCACCGTCGAGAAGCAGCGGAAGGAGCTGCAGCTGCTCATAGGAGAGCTGAAAGACCGAGACAAGGAGCTCAATGACATGGTCGCCGTGCATCAGAGGCAGCTTCTGTCCTGGGAAGAGGATCGGCAGAAAGTGCTGACCCTGGAGGAGCGCTGCAGCAAGTTAGAAGGTGAGGGCGCGCTCAGCAGCGTCGTGGGCACTGTGTCTGCCTGCCGGCTCGCTGGGGAAGGCGGGACGAAGGGCTCCTGCCTCTGCGGTTTAGACTCTGGAAAGATAGGCGGGCTCTGAGCGGCCACGATCAAACAGGCACCAATGGTGAGGCAGACGCCTGGGGAGTCAGAAAGGATGCTGGGTGGAGCCCCGTTGACGCGGGGCGAGCTAGGTGCGCTCACCCTGACTTGAACGGCACCAGTACGTGTCTGAAGCTAACCACCCCAGGGTACCCCATTAAGATGTACAATTTCCATGTGTCAAGATTGAAAAAAATAACGAGCGTGGGCAGCATTGCGGTGCCAGTAGTTAAGCTGCTGCCCGCAACGCTGGATCCCGTACGAGCCAGCATCTCACATGGGTGCGGGTTTGAACCCCGGCTGCGGCACTTCCAATCCAGCTCCCTGCTAGTGCTCCTGGGAAAGCAGTGGAAAATAGCCCAAGTCCTTGGGCCCCTGCCACCCACGTGGGAGACCCAGTTGGAGCTCCTGGCTCCTGGCATGTTGCAGCCATTTGGGGAGTGAACCAGCAGACAGAAGATATTCTGTTTGTCTCTCTCTCACTCTCACTCTGCCTTTCAAATAAATAAATCTTAAAAAACAAAAACATGGAACAAGAGGCACGGTGTATTTAGAGACATTTTGAGGAAGAATATGAGTGAAGACGGCTTCTGCCCACCCACTGCTCTTGAACTGACTCAGGTCTGAGACTTTTAGTATTGCACTTGCGTACCCAAAGCATCTTTTCTTCCACGTTCTAAGGCTGTTGTACTGGTCGGGAAGATGCTGGTGGGAGTTCCCGGGTGCAGGCTTTGGGACATGTTTGCCGGTCTCTGGTACCGTGGAGGGTGCCCGTGCCCCACACCCAGCGTCCCACTCCTGGGGATATGCTCACCCTCGGTGAATCCCCTGAGGGTCTTGTCAGGATGCAGATTCTGGTTCGGTGGGGCTGGGGCTGAGTCTGTGTTTCCTGCAGATTCCCAGGTAGTATCAGTGTTGCCAGTCCAAGGACCACAGGGAGGCTCCAAGAAAATCTCCCAAAAATGTGTGGAAATGCATATTCAGAGGTGGGCGTCTGGCCTGGCGGGTCAGACACTGGTCACGATGCCTGCACGCAGAGTGCCCGGGTTCGATACCCGACTCTGGCTCCTGACTCCGGCATTCTGCTATGAGGACCCTGGGAGGCACTGGAGACCAGGCTGAGTTCCCAGCCCCTGGCCCAAGGGCCGTTTGGTGCATCTGGCCGTGAACCAGCGGGCGGGAGCGCTTGGGAGCTCCCACTCACCCTCTCTCTGCCTCTCAGAATTGCTGCGAGGAGGCGGCCGCTGCCGTCCCCTGCTCGCCCTGCCCTCCTGTGGTTTTGCCCCAGGTGTCCCAGGAACCTAGCTTTGCTTTCCAAGAGGAGGACATTCAGAGCAGCGTTGTTGATCACTGGGATCACCATCAGGCACGGCCTGCATAAATAAATGTCGTTTGACCATCTCACGGCCTGTTGTGTAACAAGGTCATGTGCAAATGTGAGTCGGCAACAGCGTGAGTGGATCCCAGGATCCGCTTTGCAAATGGAATTCCCAGAGTGTCTGAATCCCCGTCTGGGTCACCTGAAGCTGTGTTTTAGGGGTGCAGGTGGTGGGTGCGGTGGGAGCTGAAGGGACTACGGAGGAGGCTGCGGGCTCGCGCCTGGCACGACAGAGGGTTTCCTGGGAAGAGCTGTGCTGTAGAGCAGTACTTAGCACGGGTTCACTGTCCAGCCCCCGATTCTGAAAACTGCGCGTGCTAAGCGGGCTTCCCAGCTGCCCCGGAGTAAGCGCTGCTGCCGTTCCCCGCAGGCGAGCTGCAGAAGCGAACCGAGATAATCCGGTCCCTCAGCAAGAAGGTGAAGGCGCTCGAGTGCAGCCAGGCCGAGTGCCAGCTGGTGCTGCAGAAGACGCAGCTGCAGCTCCAGGAGATGGCGCAGAAGGCCACGCACTCCTCGCTGCTCTCCGAGGACCTGGAGGTGGGTGCGCGCTGTCCTCCCGGAGCTCCGCGAGGCGTGCTCAGCGGCTGTGTCGCTGGGGTGAGGAGCATCCCCCATCGCCGAGCAATGGGTTGTTTGAGGAGGCTTGTCTCAAGGCTGAGAGAAACGTCACTTTTTTGTAGCTTCCAGTGATTTCTCTCTCTCTCTCTCTTTCTTTTTTTTCTTTCTTTTTTTTTTTTTTACAGGCAGAGCGGACAGTGAGAGAGAGAGACAGAGAGAAAGGTCTTCCTTTTCCATTGGTTCACCCCACAATGGCGCTATGGCTGGCGTACTGCACTGATTCGAAGCCAGGAGCCAGGTGCTTCTCCTGGTCTCCCATGGGGTGCAGGGCCCAAGCACTTGGGCCATCCTCCACTGCCTTCCCAGGCCACAGCAGAGAGCTGGGCTGGAAGAGGAGCAACCGGGACAGAATCCAGCATCTCGACCTGGTGCCGCAGGCAGAGGATTAGCTATTGAGCCGCGGCGCCGGCCTTTTTTTTTTTTTTTTTTTTTTTAAAATTTCCTTTCTTTTCTTTTCTTTTTGACAGGCAGAGTTAGACAGTGAGAGAGAGAGAGAGAGACAGAGAGAAAGGTCTTCCTTCTGTTGGTTCACCCCCCCAAAATGGCCACTACAGCCGATGCTGCGCTGATGCCAAGCCAGGAGCCAGGTGCTTCC
Source organism: Sylvilagus floridanus (assembly GCA_949820135.1). NCBI lineage: Eukaryota > Metazoa > Chordata > Mammalia > Lagomorpha > Leporidae > Sylvilagus > Sylvilagus floridanus. The sequence goes on from OX463233.1 coordinate 176,872,681, forward strand.
TCCTGGTTTCCCATGTGGGTGCAGGACCCAAGCACTTGGGCCATCCTCCACTGCCTTCCCAGGCCACAGCAGAGAGTTGGACTGGAAGAGGAGCAACTGGGACTAGAACCCGGCGCCCATATGGGATGCCAGCACCACAGGTGGAATATTAACCAAGTGAGCCAAGGCGCCAGCCCCTATTTTTATTATTTTTAAAGATTTATTTATTTATTTGAAAGGCAAAGTTACAGGGAGGCAGGGAAAGAGAGAGAGAGAGGTTGAGAGAGAGGTCTTCCATCCACTGGTTCACTCCCCAGTTGGCCGCAACAGCTGGAGCTGAGCCAGTCCAAAGCCAGGAGCCAGGATTGTCTTCTGGGTCTCCTACGCAGCTGCAGGGACCCAAGGACCTGGGCCATCTTCTACTTTCCCGGGCCATAGCAGAGAGCTGGATCAGAAGCGGAACAGCCAGGTCTCAAACCAGTGCCCATATGGGATGCTGGCACTGCTGGTGGTGGCTTTACCTGCTATGCCACAGTGTTGGCCACATCAACCATATTTTTTAGAGCCATTCTAAATTCACAGCAAAATTCAGTGGGAAGAACAAACTTCCTTATGTGTGCCCCCCCCCCCACATGCACAGCCTCCATGTGTCCCGGGTCTGCACGCACGAACTCCATGTGCCCCGGGTCTGCACGCACGGCCCCTGTGTGCCCTGTGTGCGCATGCACAGCCCCTGTGTGCCCTGTGTGTACATGCACGGCCCCTGTGTGCCCTGTGTGTACATGCACAGCCTCCATGTGCCCCGGGTCTGCATGCACGGCCTCTGTGTGCCCTGTGTGTACATGAACAGCCGCCACGTGCCCCGGGTCTGCACGCACGGCCTCCACGTGCCCCGGGTCTGCACGCACGGCCTCCACGTGCCCCGGGTCTGCACGCACGGCCTCTATGTGCCCCGGGTCTGCATGCACGGACTCTGTGTGCCCTGTGTGTACATGCACAGCCTCCATGTGCCCCGGGTCTGCATGCACGGCCCCTGTGTGCCCTGTGTGCGCATGCACGGCCTCTGTGTGCCCTGTGTATACATGCACAGCCTCCACGTGCCCCGGGTCTGCACGCACGGTCTCCCTGACTCTGAGGACCCATAGTACCAGGGCGTTTAGTCAGTGATGCATGTATGTAGATGCAGCGGTGTCACCTGAAGTCGTTGTTCACGTTCAGGTTCACTGTCTCCTTCTGTTGGTTTTGGCAAATCTAGTGCAGATGCTCAGGGTGTGGCGCCTGCAGAGCCACTGCCCCCTCCCCCCCCCCCCCCCCCGCTGATACCAGTGACGCTGATCTTTTTGCTATCTCTATAGCTTTGCCTTTTCTAGAATGTTAGTTGGAATCATGGAGTGCAAAGATACCTCAATATGTGCGTGGGAAAATGAGATAGAAGATAAGTTTATTTGGGCCCAAAATATTTTTAAATCCGTGCATGGTTTTTCATGCTACGCATTTCCATGGACTGTTTGAAGCCCCCTGCGTATAATCTTTTCACTTAGTACCATGCCTGTGAGTTTCTTGCTGAAGGTGTTTGAAAAAAAATCTGCTTATCCTTTTTTTTTTTTTTTTTCAGTTTGTAAGTACAGCATAAACACAACCCATTATAGCAGATAGGATGCTGTGGTTTTTTTTGTTTTGTTTTGTTTTGTTTTTTTTTTTGACAGGCAGAGTGGACAGTGAGAGAGAGAGACAGAGAGAAAGGTCTTCCTTTGCCGTTGGTTCACCCTCCAATGGCTGCCGCAGACAGCGAGCTGCGGCCGGCGCACCGTGCTCATCCGATGGCAGGAGCCAGGTGCTAGGTGCTTCTCCTGTTCTCCCCATGGGGTGCAGGGCCCAAGCACTTGGGCCATCCTCCACTGCACTCCTGGGCCACAGCAGAGGGCTGGCCTGGAAGAAGGGCAACCGGGACAGAATCCGGCACCCCGACCGGGACTAGAACCCGGTGTGCCGGCGCCGCAAGGCGGAGGATTAGCCTGTTGAGCCACGGTGCCGGCCAAAGATTTATTTATTTGAAAGTCAGAATTACACACAGAGAGAAGAGGAGGCAGAGAGAGAGGTCTTCCATCCACTGGTTCACTCCCCAATTGGCCACAATGGCTGGAGCTGCACCAATCCGAAGCCAGGAGCCAGGAGCCTCTTCCAGGTCTTCCATGCAGGTGCAGGGGCCCAAGGACGTGGGCCATCTTCCACTGCTCTCCCAGGCCACAGCAGAGAGCTCTATTGGAAGTAGAACAGCCAGGACTCAAACTGGCACCCATATGGGATGCCAGCACTGTAGGCGGCGGCTTTACCCGCCACGTCACAGCACTGGCCCCGGGTGCTATGGTTTGAAAACAGCTGGTGAATGGGAATATTCTAGTGTGAACTTTTTTTAGCATAGAATTTTTTGAAACACACAGAATTCACTGGTGCTCCTTTATTTCAGCAAAGGAGATTGCTGACTTATCCAGTTCTCATTCATTCATGGTCTCCTTTCTTCCCAACCTAAAATTATACATAGGAGAGATTAGCAGCAGGCGTGTTCACTCCCATAACCAGCATAATCAGGAGGGTGAAGCTGGGTACTGGAGGAAGGAGAGTCAGAGGGGGAAACAGACGCAGTTCCTGTGCATGGTTTCTTAGTTGGCTCTCTCTTTATTTCTTTAAGATTTATTCTTTTATTTGCTTGGAAGGCAGAGTTACAGAGTGAGAGAAGGAGAGAGAGAGATCTTTCATCTGCTGGGTCACTCCCCAAATGGCTGCAACAACTGGAGCTGGGCCAGACCAAAGCCAGGAGCCAGGAGCTTCTTCTGGGTCTCCCACGTGGGTTCAGGGGCCCAAGGACGTGGGCCATCTTCTGCTGCTTTCCCAGGTGCACTAGCAGGGAACTGGATCAGAAGTGGAGCAGCCAGGACTTGAACCCTATGGAATGCCGGCGTTATGGGGGGTGGCTTCACCAGCTACACCCCAGTGCCGGCCCCGGCTCACTGTATTACACAGAAATGTTACAGAAGAAACAAAGCAGAGGCATGCACCCAGACTGTGGCTCATGGTGGTAATGCAAGCTTTCGAAGGACTCAGTGGACGTTCTGTGTGCTGTTCCCTTGCAGGCTAGAAATGAAAATCTCAGCAACACGTTGGTGGAGCTCTCTGCTCAGGTGGGGCAGCTGCAGGCGCGAGAGCAGTCCCTCACCACCATGATCAAGCTGAAGGTAAGAGAGCAGAGGGCTGTGGAGCTCGCAGATCCGTCCCCGGGCCCCACCCGGCCGGAGGCACAGGGAGAAGCCAGGGAAACGAGTTTAAAATCATGTCCTCAAAGCCCTGAGAGGGGCGGCAGCGCTCCGTCCTGGCCGGGTGCCTGAATCCCCTTGCTTTCCTCCCAAGGATCCACGGATGGGAATCTGATTGGTTGGTGCCATTTTGTGTGTCAGCAGTCAAGCGTTGCCATGGTCACTAATGTAGACAAGTGCAGTGGTCCTCATTGTCTTGCTGTGGGCTGCCTTGGACCCCAGGAACAGGGGGCTGGTGTGGGTGCAGCAGGTGCGGGGAGTCATCTGGGTATTTACGACATCATCTTCACTCGCTTGCGGCGGATTCGTGGGATTTCCAGGCCCTCCTGCGGGTGCCTCGGCAGGGCCTGTGCAGGCCGGTCCCCACCCTGGAATGGGCCACTCGTGCTACTCTCTGTGGAGTTTTTCCCAGCACAGTGGTGATTTAAAGGGGTGTGGGTGGGCTCTCTTGAAGTTAATCAGAGTGTTTTAAAATCTACAGAACTGTCTTTAGTCCAGCAGTGGCCATTTTGCTGGCTTCCACGCCGCCATGGTTTCCCTCTTGCCAAGCCATGGTCCTAGGGCAGATGGCGCGAGGGCCTTCCCCGCAGCGTGGACACAGGGGGTCAGTGAAGAAGGAGCGGGGCTTCTGTTTTCATGGCGGCGGTCTCTATTAGAGGCGAATGCTCTCCAGGGCGTAGTTACTGCAGGTGGAGGCAGGAGCCCCGGCGTGGTCTGAGGGAGACTGGCTCGCTGGGATCAGCACCTGTGAGCGCTGTTGCTCCGGGCCCTGGCCTGCTCACAGGTTGCGCTGGTTTGAACCTGCCGAGCCCTCTTGCTGTCCTCCTGCAGGGGGAGGCTCGGACTCTGAGCTTTTCTGGAACGCAGCCTGTGACGTGTGACGCCGAAGCAGGGGTGGAACCCATTGTTAGTTGTTCTTCCACCTAATCCGGAAGGGCCTTTCCTGGTTGTTTGAGGCCTTTGGTATTGTTTGAATTCCTTTCAGCAAGCAGGCACCTTCCTGTGATTCATCAACTCAACAATATGGTTCTCACGTGCCCAGGTTGGGGCTGAGGTCGTGGGGGCCCTCGGGAGAGGTCTCCCCACCCCACGCTGTCCGGCCGCCCATGGCTGTCTCCTCTGGAACCTGCTGACGGACAGGAAATAGAGAGGCAGCACGAGGCAGCAGTGAGCACACCATCTTGCTGTGCAGGTTGAACGAGTTACTGCATGAGAAGTGCTTAGGGCGGAGGCTGGCGCTCAGCGACAGCCTAATCAATGTCACCTTTTCTCACCAGTTAGAAGGAGTTTATCAATCTAGTGTAACCATTTTCCAATTTGGTTTTTAGGACAAAGATATCATTGAGGCAGTCAATCACATTGCCGACTGTTCGGGTAAATTCAAGTTGTTAGAGCACGCTTTACGCGACGCCAAGATGGTGGAGACTTGTATTGTGAAGGAAAAGCAAGACTATAAGCAGAAGTTAAAGGCGCTTAAGATTGAAGTCAGCAAGCTGAAAGGTAAGCCAGGACGCAGGGCCTAGGGGGCCGGGATGCGGGGCCCAGGGGGCTGTGTATGGCCAAGACACGGGGCCCAGGGGGCCGTGGCTGAGATGTGGGGCCCAGGGGGCTGTGTCTGGCCGAGACCTGGTGGGTCCCAGGTGGCCATGCACAAGATGCAGGTCCCAGGTGGCCGTGGCCGAGATGTGGGTCCTGCAGGTGCACGTTTCATTTGGATTCTGTCTGATACTCACGAGTGGATCCGTTCTGGGCCCTACCTGGTAACATGAGTTATCTGCTGTGTTTACATAGAACTGGGCAACTGACAAAGCGGGGGAGATGTGCGGCGCCTCTGATGTGAAGGGAATCCTGCCCTGGTTTAGGGACCGTGCTCGTCAGTGTCGCCAAGCCCACGTGGGGGAAGAACTCGGAGCTTCCACTCCCTCTCCTGGTGTCACCGAGCATGTCGGTGTGTTCCCCGGCCGGAACCTGTTCTCTCAGACCCCGCGTGTCCTCATTGAGGAATTTGTGTGTAGCCCCAAGTCCGGCCTTCCCTCCCCTTCCAGGAGATCAGTGGGAGGCGGAAGGCTCTGGGCCTGGGTTGCGTGGTCCCCTCCTGAGTCCGTCACCGCCTGCAGCCGACCCTGGTGGGACTCCAGGGCTGCTCAGCTGTGACAAGAACACCTCACGCTCAGGCTGCGGGGCTGTGTGCCAGCGACAAAGGCGTTTCTTGCTTTACCCCAGTCCTGTTCAAGGGAGCCAGGAAGGAAGCAAGGGGGATGGGTAGGGTTTGTGGCAGTGATTGGATTTTGTCCTAAATGCAGCAGAAGGGCTTTTAACCAAGAAATGACGTGAGCAGGTTCTTATTTTTCAAGACTGCTGTGTGCACTGGGCTGAAGCCAGGGAGGCAGGGCCGGAGCAGAGAGACCAGCAGGAGGGGGCAGAGCTGTGGCAGGGGTCACGTGCGGGGTTCGGCCGTGGCTGCAACAGGACACTGTGGCAAGGGGAGGGTGCTGGGCGTGTGAGCTTCGTCGCAGGCTCGCTGTCCTGGGCTCTGGTGTTTATCTGCGGCCTTTCCCCCTTGTGTCGGTGCAGACGACCTCAATGAAAAGACCACAGAAAATAACGAGCAGCGAGAGGAGATCATTCGCCTCAAGCAGGAGAGGAGCGGCCTGCACGACGAGCTGGTGTTTACTGGTAAAAGTAGATGACTTCTTCTAATGACTTTTTTAAAAAATATGTTTATTTATGTGAAAGGTAGAGTTACAGAGAGAAAGATCTTCCATCCGCTGGTTCACTCCCCAAATGGCCACAATGGCTGGAGCTGGGCTGATCTGAAGCCAGGAGCCAGGAGCTTCTTCCTGGTCGCCCATGTGGGTGCAGGGGCCCAACCACTTGGGCTATCATCCGCTGCTTTCCCAGTCCATTAGCAGGGGGCTGGATCAGAAGAGGAGCAGCCGGGACTTGAACCGGCGCCCATATGGGATACCAGTGCCACAGGCTGAGGCTTAGACTACCGTGCCAGAGGGCCGGCCCCAAAGGTACATGACCTTAAGTGACTGAATAGCTGTGCTTGTGGAGCCTGGGCTGTTCCGCGAGTCCTCTGTGACAGCTGGTAAAGCAGCCCTCTCTCAAAAGAGCTGCGCCACGTTTTCAGACTTCTTTAAATGCCCTGTACGCGACTGGGACCAGGCGGAGAGCTGTTTCCCCTTCTGCAGGATGAGGAGCCCTGCCTGCCCTGTGCGGCCTGCGACCAGGCCTCTCACATAAAGCCTCGTCTTCCTGCTTGAAAAGCCACTTGAAAAAATCCCCAAGTGGGCGTTGGCTGCAGTGGCTAAGAGGCCACGTGGGGCACCTGCCTCCCACATCAGAGGCCCTGGGTTCGAGTCTCGCCTCGGCTTCTGATCCAGCTTCCTGCTAATATTTGCCCTCAGCGAGAGCAGACGACGACCCACGTTCCTGGGTCCCAGCCACCCGTGTAGCAGACCCAAGCGGAACTCCTGGGTCCTGGCTTCTGCCTGGGCCAACCCTGGCTGCTGCAGGCATTGGGGAATGAACTTGTAGATGACAGTTGTCTGTCTATCTCTCTGAATCTCTGCCTTTCAAAGAGAAGGGAAAAAAGTGTTCTTTAAAAGAACCCAGCGGGTCAGTGTGTGGTGCAGCAGGGTAGGTCACCACCTGCAGTGCCAGCATCCCCCATCAGAGCACCGGTTTGACTCCCAGCTGCTCCACTTCCCATCCAGCTTCCTGCCATTGCTCATGGAAGCCATGGAAGGTGGAAGATGGCCCAAGTGCATAGGCCCCTGCCGCACATGTGAGAGACCCAGGTGGAGTTCCAGGCCTCAACCAGCTCTAGCCTTTGTGACCATTTGGGAATGAACCAGCACATGGAAAATCACTCCCTGTCTTTTCCCTCTTTTTGTCTGTCCCTCTGCCTCTCAAATAGATAAATAAATAAATCTTTTTTTTTTAAAATCTTACAGATCAATGAAGGGAGGACATTTATAATTTTGCAAATACTAGATAAAACTGGAAATTCAACATTTTTCCAGTTTTGCAAATATACCACATACAATTATTATATTTAGAAAAATATGTGTTTTATTATATCAGTGTGACCTTAAAATAAGAATGCAGGGATGACATTTTCTGGATTTAAAGCAAGTTTCCTAATGTCCCCTTTGGATAAACATGAAAATCACCTTGGGTCCCCCTGCCCACCGCCTCTCAGCATGTGCACTGGGGATGACCCCGCTCTCTCCCCTCCCAGCTGAGCCTCAGCGGTATCTGGAGCTTGTTTGTCTCCCTGCCAGCCACAGATTTTACTGGGTTTTGTTTTGATAGGAAGATCATAGACTTGGAGGCAAAGTTCAAAATGGGAAATTAGATGAACAATTTCGACTCTGCTCATGCCTACCCTCCATCCCTCTTTCTAAGGGAGAATAAGTTTCTGAACACTAAAAGGACAAACATCGTATTCCATTGAAGATTGTCCGGTGGAGTGGAATTCTTGTCTCCATAGAGGACGGAGGAAGGCAGAGTGATCCTCCACCACGAGAGGGCGCTGTGTGCACTTCTGGGGTTGCCGGGCCGCCATCGCTGCCGCCTGTTTCGGGCTGTGCTGGTGGCTGGCGTCCGTGTGCCTGGCACCCTGGGAGTTGTGAGAGAACGCAGTGCTTTACAAATGCTGTGCACAGAGCGCCTGTGCAGCAGGGGAGGGGGCCTTGGATGTTTATGACATCGTGCGCAGGCCATACAGGATCATCACGTCCGTCTGCTGTGGGGTTACTGAGTGTAAGTGGTGCCTGCGGCTGCCCTGGCAAGGCCAGGCCAGATGGTTCGATGATTGTGTGGGCCGTGGACAGCCCGTGGGCCAGACGTCCCCCAGCACTGCTCTAGGGGTGGGAGGAAGCGCTGCAGGATGGCTGCCAGCGCCCCTTCTCACTCCCCAAACTCGTGCCTCCTATTCTGTGCAGCTGGGCAAGCATGGAATTTGCTGGGTGAAATCACAGCCTGCTTTGTGAAATAACTTTTCTGTCATTTCCTAAGCTGATTCCTTTTCTTCTTTTCCTTCTCAAAGTTTTATTTATTTATTTGAAAGACAGAGTAACAGACTGAGAGGGAGAGGCAGAGATCTTCCATCTGTTGATTGACTTCCCAAGTGCCTGCAATAGCAAGGGAGCTCCATCCAGGTCGCCCACATGGTGGCAGGAACCCAAGTGCTTGGCATCATGTGCTGCCTCCCAGGCACATTAGCGGGGACCCGGACTCAATCCAGAGTGGGGCTGGCGCTGTGGTGCAGCAGGTTAAGTTGCCGTCTGCAGTGCTGGCATCCCATGTGGGCACCAGTTCAAGTTCTGGCTGCTCTGCTTCCAGTCCAGCTCCCTGCTAGTGCACCTGGGAAAGCAGTGGAAGATGGCCCAAGTACTCGGACCCTGCACCCACGTGGGAGACCCAGAAGAGGCTCCTGGCTCCTGGCTTTGGCCTGGCCTACCCCCAGCCATTGCGGCGATTTGGGGAGTGAGTCAGCAGAGGAAGATTCTCTTTCTGTCTCTCCTCTCCCTGTGGAACTCTGGCTTTCAAATAAATAAATAAATCTTAAAAGAGAGAGAGAAAGTCAGTCCAGAGTAGCCAGGACTTGAACTTGGCCCCTGCCGTGGGACACAGGCAGCCCAGCAGCCGCTTGACCACAGGTCCACACCTGCCCCGAGCTGGTCTCTTAGGAGTCTTTTCTCCCGACAGCGATCTCACACCGTTGTCTCAGAACAGCTCCCACATTCCAGTCACAAATGGGAAGTAAGCCCAAGACCAGCATTTCGAAAGGCTTAACGGGATAGTACCATAGTAGAAGGCTGGAGGTCGACACATTGTCTCTGAGGTTTACTTTTTTCTTCTTCTTCTTTTTTTTTAAGATTTATTTTATTTATTTGAAAGAGAGAGGTAGAGATAGAGAGAGGTCTTCCATCCGCTGGTTCACTCCACAGATGGCTGCAACAGCCGGAGCTGGGCCGATCCATAGCCAGGAGCCAGGAGCTTCTAACGGGTCTCCCACATGGGTGCAGGGGCCCAAGCACTTGGGCCATCTTCTGCTTTGAGCTGGATTGGAAGAGGAGCATCTAGGACTAGAACTGGCACCCATATGGGATGCCAGCACTTCAGGCCAGGGCATAAACCTGCTGCACCACAGCACCAGCCCCCATTTTTTTTTTAAATATAAATACTTTTTTTAGAAGTATTTGAAACAGAGAAGGAGAGAGAGAGAGAGAGAGAGAGAGAGAGAGAGAGAGAGATCGAGATCTTCCGTCAGCTGGTTCACTCCCCAAATGGCCTCGACAGCTGGGTCTGGGCCAGGCCAAATCCAGGAGCCAGGAGCTTCTTCTGGGTCTCCCACAAGGGGGCAGGAACCCAAGGACTTGGGCCATCTTCTACTGCTTTCCCAGGCTTGGAGGCCTATTCATTTGTGCGAAGTCCCCTAAGCAGTATGCAAGTGGATCCTGCCAGGGCTGGGCTGAGGCTTGGGCTAAATCTCACCCAGGTCTCCCAGGCAGTAAAAGGCGGAGTCCTGGCTGGAACCTAGCAGGTCCCACAGGTCCGGTGCACTTTGCATCGTGCTCAGGAAACAGTGGTCCGCTCCGCTCCGCTCCGCTTTCATCTCCCAGCTAAGCCACGCACAGAGATGCATTGCCAGTTATAGTGGTCCTGCCTCGCTCCAAAATCAGCAATTAGGGCAAAAATGCTAGGATGGCTGAAGTTACCTGAGGGCCGATAAACAAGTAGGTGTTTAGGGGCCACGCCGTGGGGTACCTGCGGCACAGCAGAGGCCAAGGGGCGGAGACCAGCACGGGTCAGGTGACCATGGGCGGTGATCATAGCTGGGTTTCCCTTTTTATTTTTCCTTTGTGGGGATAATTGAATTCACATAGCTAACGGGACTCCCTGGGAGCGATGCAGGCCCCCTGAGGATCTGTTACACTGTTGACTTGCGTGGTGCGAAGGCTGAATTAATAATGACTTGGCCCCGCGGTTCTAAAGCTTCTCCAATTCTGCACCTCGAGAAGGAAGATGACACCCCAGGCCTGAGCGGGGAGGGCCCCAGCAGTCGGCCTGCTGTGGGGGGTGGGGTGGGAGTGGCCTTCAGAGACTCCTCCCCACGCTCTCCACTGCTCGGGCCGCCCATGGAGGCTTCCCTTGTGGAGCTGGGGTCTCCTCGAAGCCCGCGCCTCCCTCTGAGTGCTCTCCGCAGGTCGCAGGTCGCAGGTTGCAGGTCGCCAGCGTGGTGACGATCCACTGCATGGTGCGCAGCCCTGGGGAAAGTGCAGCAGGCATTTGCGTGCGGGGCCCAGAGAGTGGTAAACGTCCGTGTGCTGTGTTAGGTGTCCTGAAAACGGGTCGGTGCACAGTCGGGCTCACTGTGCCCATTCAGCCGGAGCCCTGTTTTTAGGAAGGTGTTTGTCGTGGGAGGGGCAGTGCCTTTTACTTCAGCCATTCTTATAGTTAGGTAGTGAGGGCTCATTGGGTTTTTAAAATTACTTTTAATTGAGACATAATGGAGCCAGCCCTTCCATATGGGATGTGAGCATCTCACGTGGTAGCTCAGCCTGCAGTTCCACACCACCGGCTCTTGAGTTTGAATTTTTTCTTAGATTTATTTTTATTCATTTGAAATGCAGAGAGAGAGAGAGAGACAAAGAGATATTTTTGGGGCCAGCTCCATGGCACAATAGGTTAATCCTCAATCTATACCAGCATCCTATATGGGCGCCAATTCGAGTCCTGGCTGCTCCTCTTCCAATCCAGCTCTCTGCTGTGGCCTGGGAAAGCAGTATAAGATGGCCCAAGTCCTTGGGCCCCTGCACCCATGTGGGAGACTGGGAGGAGGCACCTGGCTCCTAGCTTTGGATCGGTGCAGCTCTGGCTGTTGCAGCCATCTGGGGGGTAAACCAATGGATGGAAGACCTTTCTCTCTGTCTCTCCCTCTTGATGTCTGTAACTCTACCTCTCAAACAAATAAATATATATATATAAAATAAAAAAGAGATATTTTCCATCTGCTGTGTGCTTCCCAAATGGCCACAACAGCTAGGCTTCTTCCAGGTCTCCCACGTGGGTGCAGGGGCCCAACCGCTTGGGCCATGTCCTCTGCTTTCCCAGATGCATCAGCAGGGAGCAGCCAGGACTTGAACCAGTGGCCATATGGGATGCTGGCATCGCAGACAGCAGCTTAACCCACTGTGCCACAATGATGGCCCCTCCTGAGTTTGATTTTAAGTGAAACGTTTAATGTTGGTGTCTCAGCTCTGTGGGAATCAAATCATTTCTCCTAAAACATAGTAACATTTTTTCTCATGATACGTTACCTTAGAGTCTTTAAGATTTATTTATTTATTTGGAAGGTAGAGCAGAGAGAGAGAGAGGGAGAGATAGAAATAACTTCCATCTGTTGGTTCACTCTCTGAATGCCTGCAGTAATTGGGCTGGACCAGGCCAAAGCCAGGAGTCAGGAGCTTCATCCGGGTCTCTCCACACCGTCCTCTGCTGCTTTCTCAGCCCCATTAGCAGGAAGCTGGTTGGGAAGCGGAGGAGCTGGGACTCGAACTGGCACTGTCATGTGGGCTGCTGCTGTTGCAGGCTGCGGCTGAACCCACTGGGCCACAGCGCCGGCCCTGATTCTCTTAGTTCTGCAGGTTCTCACCTGCTCATCGTCAGGCCAATCTACAGATGCTGATTTCTCCTAGCAGGGCCTGGAGTGCTCACGTTTAACCACGGTGTCCGTGGGCCTTGTAACAAGGACTTTAAAAACACGACGCTGCCTCTCTCAGTCCTTGCGCACTGAGACATTGAATGTGCTACTCTGCCTGCGAAGGAGAGCTCTCAGTCTCCGCTCCCAGCAGGCGAACAGAGCTCGGGAAATCAAAGGCTTTGGAAGTGGGCGGGGCTCTTAGCGAAGCCGAAGCACCACCTGCTCCTGCGGGGTTGAGAGGTTGCTTGTGTAATATGAGAAATGTGGTTTTTTGTTTGTTTGTTTGTTTTTGGACAGGCAGAGTTAGACAGTGAGAGAGAGAGAGAGAGAGACAGAAAGATCTTCCTTTTCTGTTGGTTCACCCCCCAAATGGCCGCTGCAGCTGGCGTGCTGCACTGATCCGAAGCCAGGAGCCAGGTGCTTCCTCCTGGTCTCCCATGCAGGGCCCAAGCACTTGGGCCATCCTCCACTGCCTTCCTGGGCCACAGCAGAGAGCTGGACTGGAGGAGGAGCAACCGGGACAGAATCCGGCGCCCCAACAGGGACTAGGACCCGGGGTGCCGGCGCCGCAGGCGGAGGATTAACCTAGTGAGCCGTGGCGCCGGCTGAGAAATGTTTAAAACTAAAGTAATACGCAGTAAGTGTAGAGGTTTGGAAGCCACTCCCACTTCCTCCCCTGCCAAGAGGAAGACAAATGACCGTCCAATCCTCCCGTCTAAGCTCACTTCCAGTTTCAGCCTCTTCGCTCTCAGAGATTCTCTGTGTTTAGGTAAACACAAACACACACGTGAGTTTGAATCCCTCTGTGCGACTCAGCATTAATTACACTGAACGTTTTTCCAACTGGGAACAGCACTGTAGCTCAGCAGGTTAAGCCGCCACTTGTGACACGGTTCCAGTCCCAGCTGTTCCACTTTTAGTCCCGCTCCTGCTAATGCCCCTGGGCAAGTAGCAGAGCATGGCCCAAGTATGTGGGTCCCTGCGCCCACATGGGAGACCTGGATGGCCTAGGCTCCTGGCTTCATCCTGGCCCAGAGCCTGTTTGTTGTGGCCATTTGGCAAGTGAACCAAAGGATGGACAGTATCTCTGTCTCTCTTCTTCCTCTCTCTCTGTCACTGTGACTTTCAGATAAATAAATAAATCTTAAAAAGACACAAATTTTCCCATTTGGCAAATGAACTGGTCGGGATCACAGATCAAAGCTCCCTGGTCAGCCATTTTGCTGCATTTAAGTTCATGAACAACAACAAAAAATGTTAGTGTCCCCCCCTCTCCCCACCTCCAGCTGTAGCCGGCGTTTGGGGAGTGAACCAGTGCGCAGAGGATCTCTGGCTCTTGTTCTCTCTCTCCTTCCTCTTTCGGTCACTCTGCCTTTCAAATCAGTAAATAAGTCTTTAAAAAATAGTCAGTTGTTGGGAAGGGGGCTCTGCACTGATGAGGCTGGCGGAACGTGCTTTGACGGTTGTCCTTCGACAGTGGAGAGAGAGAAGAGGAAAGATGAGCTACTGGACATCGCAAAGTCAAAACAGGAGCGCACCAGTGCTGAGCTGCACAACCTGAGACAGGTGGGCATCTGGGACTGCTCTCTGCCCGTCTCCAGGAAAGTCCGTGCTGTTGGTGGTCTTTTGGGATCCAAATTCCCTTGGGTGCAAACCATGTTTAGCATAGCAGATGGGGTCTTCCTTACGGTAATTAAAGGCTAGGAGACCACTAACAAACCTGTTGCAAAAATAAAAGCGAGTGTATTTATTGTATTTCCCCAGTAGCCCCCTGATCTGTTTTTGGGTTTGAAGCTGCCGTATCGTGCACTGGTTCAATTTGGTCTTGTTATATTCCGTGTTGACTTGTCCGTGTCTGTGACAGATTTATGTGAAACAACAGAGTGATCTGCAGTTTCTGAATTTCAATGTGGAGAATTCTCAGGAATTAGTGCAGATATACGACTCCAAGATGGAGGAACCGAAGTCTCTGGAGTGCAGGTAATCCTGTTGAGGCGGTGTCATGATGCACTTGTTCTTTTTTTTTAGGTTTATTTGAAAGAGTTACACAGAGAGTGAGAGAGAGAGAGGGAGAGATCTTCCACCTGCTGGTTCACCCCTCAAATTGCTGCAATAGCAGGACCTGGGCCAGCCCAAAGCCAGGAGCCAGGAGCTCTTCCAGGTCTCCCACGCGGGTGCAGGGGCCCGGGCACTCAGGCCATCCTCTGCTTCCTTTCCAGGCGCATTAGCAGGGAGCTGGATCGGAAGAGGAGCAGCCGGGACTTGAACCACAGTACCCATAAGAGATGTGGCGCTGCAAATGGCTTCTTTATTTTATTTTATTTTTTGACAGGCAGAGTGGACAGTGAGAGAGAGACAGAGAGAAAGGTCTTCCTTTGCCGTTGGTTCACCCCCCAAGAGGCCACTGCAGCTGGTGTGCTGCAGCCGGTGCACCGCGCCGATCCGAAGCCAGGAGCCAGGTGTTTCCTCCTGGTCTCCCACGGGGTGCAGGGCGCAAGCACTTGGGCCATCCTCCACTGCACTCCTGGGCCACAGCAGAGAGCTGGACTGGAAGAGGGGCAACCGGGACAGAATCCGGCGCCCCAACTGGGACTAGAACCTGGTGTACCGGTGCCGCAGGCGGAGGATTAGCCAAGTGAGCTGCAGTGCCGGCCTGCAGATGGCTTCTTAACCACTGAGCCACAGTGCCGGTCCCATATAAATCTAGAAAAAATGAGGTGTGGGAAAGAGAGGGCCTAGGCAAGCCTTCCACATGGCATGGAAGCGCAGGTCTGCACTGGACGGACCTTGCCGCCTGCCACTTGCGGGGCCTGAGGCCTTGCTGGGTGCTGTTCCCCTGTTGCTCCATGTCCCAGCAGCTGCTGTGCCCAGGAGATGCCAAACCAGCTCAGGGTGCTCCTCCCGGAAAGCCCCTAACAGATTGGCTCTTTGTTCTCTGAGCTTCGTTGACATCAGATGAGCTGTGGCCATTCCTTGAAAGTGTAAAGTGGTTTGTGCCGTTACAGAGGGCACTAGCTGTGTTTTCCAAGGATCAGGTGGCCTGAGCGCGTGTGGCATGCACACTTCAAAGGGAAATGGTCCCGTCCTTGTAGTAGTCTTGGTCTGTTGCAGCAGGAGATAAGAAAGGAAGGGAAGGTGGAGGGAGGGGCTAGGCCTGGGCTGTAAAGACCAGGCAAGTGGGTCTTCCCCAGGCTTCGCTGTGTTCATGAGATGAGAGTGTCAAATGTATCTCACCACGTCCGTGTTTTTGTAATGTTACCATAGCAGAGACCTGTGTTTATCAGACCTTGAGATTCACCACTCAAAAGTCGACATGAAAAGGGAGAAACATCAGAAGTCACTGGTTAAGGACCAAAAGCTGGAGGCGGCGTTGGCTCAGCACAGTAGGCTGGACAGGGGCGCCTGTGACGCCTGCAAGGAGGGCCGGCTGCAGGCGGGCGCTGCGTTAGGGGAGAAGGGCGCGGTCGCACTCTCGTCTCTGCTCACCAAGGACTCGACCGAGAGGCAGAAGCCGTGGTCTCTGGGAGGGAAACTCCAAACTGAGCCTGAGAGCAAAGTGACCTTGTGCAAGGCCCACGCGAAGTCACCAAAGGGCGACGGAAGTGGGCTTCAGAGCGAAGAGACACCCGCGGCCGGCGACAAGCAGTGGCACGCCGTGAACGTCTACCTGGGCCTGGCCGGCTGCTCTGGCTCCAGACCGCCAGAGAAGCTGGATGTGGAGTGTCAGGACCACACGGAAAGGGCCGAGATCTCTTGTGGCCAAGACAGCGAGGCCTGTCTGGATGACACCGATGTGTGTGAGTCCGCGTGCTGCCACCCCAGCAACCTTGTCGTGGAGGCGCTGGGCTCTGTGTCTGACGTCGCGTGGATGAACATCTTCAAGCCTTCCAAGACGCAGAGGATCGTCCGCCACAAATCCGTGTGCACCTGCTCAGGAAACGTCAGTGGCGTGAAACACAGCTCCTCCATGAGGTTGGTAACGCCCTCGCGTGTGCTGACGGCAGAGGCAGAAAGGGCCGCGGCGGCCCCTCTGTGCCCACGGTGAAGCGGAAGTGGTGTCTGCGAAGGGCAGGCTTGTCTTAGGCGAGCCGTTGGGTCTTTTCCTTGTTGCGTGGCAGAGTGCTTTGTTGTTTGTACAGAGACTGTTAGATTCCAGCGAACAGCCTCTGAGGCAAAGGTTTTGCTTCAAAACAAAGCCAGTTAAGAGCTGAGCAAATACGTTTTATAAAAAAGCAAACGGACGATCACCACACAGTGGAGTGCTGCTCGGAGCAGCCCTCGCCCGGGAGCCGCTGTGGAGGTCAGACCACGCGTCCCGAACCCGAGCGGGGGTCTGCCCGGGTCCGGGGCCACCTGGCGTTTTGCTTGCCCGCGTGTCCAGCGTATGCCTGCCTCTAGATTTACATTTCCCGAGGTCTCTGGTTTTCAAACTCGTGTGTGAGAGAGAATGTTTGTGTTTAACAAGCCGCTAAGAGTTCCTGGGGGTTCTGGGAGAGGAAACAGATGAGTTGTCAGCCTGTGCGGTTCTCCAGGCTCGTCTGCTGTCCGGGCGGCCGAGTCCTGTGCTGAGCGGTGCTGCGGTGCTGTCTGTTGCTAAAGGAGGCAACTCTTCAGTCCTAACGCCAGGAAGGACGAGCTTTCCATACCGAGAACCTTCCCAGTCATCGTGCTGACTTTCACGGGACTTCGTGACTGCAGCCTCTTGCTGCTACACACGGCAGTTGGAGTAGGCTTGGGCTCTTACAGGCTTGAGTCATCACAGATCGTCCAGATGTTCTGCCAAATTGCAAGCTCTAGAAAAAATTGTTGCCCCACTAAATGTCATCTATTCATATTTGGTTTTTTAAGGATCTTCTTTGAATAATTGCACAGCTGCCCGTTTCTCACTGGTAAACGCGAACACTCATGTTAAGGGGAGAGCTGGTGGCAGGCGGTTTTGAGCATAGTGGATGGCTGTAAATTTAGTGAGTGAGACTCACTCACTGTCCCACTCAGTCATCTTCCAAGGCCCCCTTGGCTCGCTTCCTTAGAGTGACCCAAGTCCACTTGTTCTTCCCACAGAGGCACGTGCCAGGGCACCGTGTGATACATGTGTGATCGTGTGGAAGAGAGTTGTAGATTGTAGGAGCTGGGTGCCCACTTCCTTATCTGACTGCAGTGTGGGCGTTCCTGCAGCGGCGCGGGGGGGGGGGGGGGGGGAGCTCCTGGTCGGCTGGAACTTGAGTGACAGGCACAGAAGCTCCGCCCCGTGTTTGCCCCGGGTGCTGAGGCCCTGCCGACCTCAGCGGTCCCCACAGTAGAGCCCACCTCACAGAAGGGCTTTACAGAGCCAGGCACAAAGCCCAGCGCCCTGCCAGTCTTGCCTTAGGCTGAGATCGCCCTGCCCTCCCTTCCCAGCATCCTGTCCCTGGAACCTTCTCCTTGGTTGTTTGGAGGCGGGATAGCTCCCACTGGGCAGTGACCCTTGACTGGGACTTCTGTTTTGTGTCACATTTGTGTGAGGAATGCTTTGACTGGTAACGTGCCTCGCACATGTCTCTGGCTGAAGAAGTGACTTTTAGCCCTCCTGGGCCACGTGGCGGGGGTGGTGCTGGCGACACGCTGTTCTGAGTTCCGCTCGGTTCTGCTGTCCACAGGGAGCTGATCGCCACCCAGCACACCCACTGCTTGGGTTCTTCGAAGCCTGCCTCGCGGGAGGACGAGGCCGAGGCCTCGTGTGATAAAAAGAGCCCGTGCAAGCCTTCGTCCGCCCCCAGGGACGCGGTGCTGCCCGCCGAGCAGGTCTGTATCTTGCCCAGCTCCCGGCCCCCGCGTCAGCCTTCCCACCAGAGCCTTTGCCTCCTTCCCTGTGCTCGCTTCATTCTGGCCACTCAGTGATCTTAAGTATAGGACTTGTTTTAAGCAATCCTCTTTTTTTTTCTATTAAGAGAAGATTGTATTGCTTTTTTGAGTAATGTGATATGTGTTCATGGTTTTAAAAGAAAACAACAGAACGGAACAGAACAGTACGAAAAGCGCCCCTTAAGGCACACCCAGCTGCTTGTGTGCAGCACTTCTTGCCAGCAGGCACCCCAGGAGACGTGGCCCCTTTGAGAGTGGCGTGCCGTGGCCGTGGCCGGGGCTGTCCCGGGTAGGAGAACTGGTGTTCTTGATAACTGGGATGGCGAATTTCAGCCTTTGTTCTGCTAATGAGAGAGCCTGTACCGGGCCCTGGGCGTCCTGGCCACTGTCGCACCTGCGCCCTCAGCGCCTTGCTGCAAGGATTCAGTAACTACAGCGTGGTTAGTTTTCCTCAGTGTAAAGATTAAGTAAATTTATTTTTCCCTCCTTTTTTAGTATTTAAAAGTTATTGATAGGCCGGCGCCTGGTTCACTTGGCTAATCTTCCGCCTGTGGCGCCGGCACCCCGGGTTCTAGTCTCGGTCGGGGCGCCGGATTCTGTCCCGGTTGCCCCTCTTCCAGGCCAGCTCTCTGCTGTGGCCCGGGAGTGCAGTGGAGGATGGCCCAAGTGCTTGGACCCTGCACCCCATGGGAGACCAGGAGAAGCACCTGGCTCCTGGCTTCAGATCAGTGTAGTGCGCCGGCCATAGTGGTCTTTTGGGGGGTGAACCAATGGAAGGAAGACCTTTCTCTCTGTGTCTCTCTCTCTCTCTCTCACTGTCTAACTCTGCCTGTCAAAAAATTTTAAAAAGTTATGATTTATTTGAGACAGAGAGCTCCCAGGTGCCCGCAGCAGCGGGAACTGGGCCAAGACCGAAGCCTGGAGCCAGGAGCTCGATCCAGGCCTCCCCATGGATGGCAGGGACCCAAACACCTGAGCCATCATTTGCCTCCCAGAACCTGCATTAGGAGAAAGCTGGAGTTGGCAGTGGAGCTGGGACGGAACCCAGGCATTCCAGTACGGGATGCTGGTGTCTTAACTGCTAGGCCAGACTCCTGCCTCTTCTTTCTTAAAAAATGAAATGGGCCCACCAGTTCATTTCAGATGATAAAAAAGAGAAATAAGTTTTGAGTCAGCACAGGTTTTTTTTTTTTAAGTTCCCTTTCTGCACGGCGGTTAGTTTCTGTGCACAGCTTGGAGGAAGGAGAGGACAGCAATGGTTCTTCCTCCATGTGTCCCTTAGCGCAGCGGCAGCCCTGGGAACTTGCTGGACATGCGTGCTCTCGGGCCACCCTGCACCTCCTGAGTCAGAACCGTGGGAGCCGGGCAGCCCCCGGTGCTCCGATGCACGCTGGGCTGGGAGAACCTCTGAGCTAGGGGAGACTGACCTCCTCACCCCACCTTTTGGTTGTCTTACTTGGGGAAGTTTGACTGAATCTCCACAGCTCACTTTTTTATTTTTATTTTTGTTTATTTTCATTTCATTTGAAAGGCAGAGAGCTCTTCCAGTGTCCACAACAGCCGGGAAGCCAGGAGCGCAGAGCTCGACCTGGGTCTCCCGCATGGACGGGGCGGGGGAGGGGCCCATGTTCCAGGGTGCCCCTTGGAGGAAGCTGATTGGCAGTAGAGCCGGGACTCGAAGCCCAGCTCCCACCCCTCGCTTCTTTTGCAGTAGAGGGCTGGGCGGAGGCTGTTTCTGCTTCTCTGGGTTGGGCGGTTAAGCCACGTCCATGGCCTCCCCTGCTGAAGAAATGAGCACTGGCGACTAACGTGGAGCCCACCTGCCCGTGCCCTGCGCGCTGCCCCAGCTAACCCCTGTCCCAGGTGGGCTCTGCTCGTTTCTGTATTTCCCACCTGATGTGCCTCTGTGTGTGTGTGCTTTGAGCATGTGCAGACATGGAAAAATGCGTATGTGTCCTTTTGCGGTGTTGTTTTTCCAACTCTGTCAGTGTGTTGAGACATTTAACCACGCTCACACATGCAGACCTTCTCTGTTCATTTAACTGGGACTCAGCGTGTGGCCCCTGAGGGAATGAACCGTGTCGGGTGCCCAGTCCTGACCCCTGGGCAGTGAGGTGGTCTCCCCACGCGTGTGCAGGGAGCGTGCTGGCCTTGCTCGCCGTGCCTACAGACAGGTTTCCCAAGGTGTCTTCATCATAAACAGCTGTTCCTGTAGCTGCTGCACAACGAAGCAGGTTCAACTGAGCTTACCTGGGTGCTATTTCAAGAAGATCCTGAGCTTGGAAATCAGAATTACCTGGGCTCAGAACCCCATTTTGCTTTGTCTTTGTGACCTCAGTAGAATTACTGAATTTCCTTGAGTCTTAGTGTCCCCGTCTGCACGTGTGCAGCAGTGACCTGGCCACTGCTGGGTGTGAGGTGGCACGGGCGTGGGTGTTTGACAAGTGTTAGTTCTGTTAGCACAGCACCGAGATGAGGTAAGACCGGACAAGCAAATAAGGGAGGTGTGCTCAGCCGTCCCCGAAACCCGATGGCTGGGTTCAGAGGTAACTAAGTGAGTGCTCTATCATCAGGAAGCAGAGCTGTAAACACAGGCAGATTCGCACTTGAAGAGGCACAGACGGTAGGCAGGGGGGTGTAGGGGAGAACCGCGCTGGGCAGGCTACACCCACACAGTGTCTGCACCTGTTGAGTGGGATCTGAGTGGAACCCTGATGAGGGGCTGGGAGCCGTGCGTGCTGCGTGCCCAGCCTTTCCACTCCTACAGAGGGGACAGAGGGCTTTAGGTGAGTGTGCATGAGCTTGTGGGCATCCCCGCCCGCATCGGCTGCAGAGCTGGGAGCAGCCTAAACGCCCACCAGCAAGTGAACCCTGAGGGACAGGGCAGGTGATGGACACCCCACATGGGCAAGAGGAACCATAAAACACTGGGACGTGCCGATACTCTGTGGTTACAGACAGCACGTCAGTGGTGGCTGGGCCAGGGAGGGACTGCAAGGGGCTGGGCGGTGAGGAGCGTGTGCCCTGCTCCTTGTGGTCGTGGTTTCATGGGCGTGTGCATGTGTCAGACCCATCGGATGGTCCCTTGGGTTGTACAGTCAGTTGTGTGTCAGCTACACTCCGGTCAGGCTGTGCACTTTCTAGAGGCCTACGTAGGGGACATGGCTGTGGTCTTTAGCTCTTGGAGACCCTTCCGCAGTGTTTGCAGCCACTGATCTGCAGCACAGCGCTGACCCTGCACACCTGTGTTGTCCATGTTTATATTCACAACAGTCATTTGGCAGATGCTTATGAAAAAAGTAAAAACGATGTGTTTATCTATTTGAGAGGTAGAGTTACAGAGAGGGAGACAGAGATCTTCCTTCCACGAGTTCAAAATGACCACGACAGCTGGGGCTCCATCTAGGTCTCCCATGTGGGTGCAGCGGCCCAAGCACTGGGCCATCCTCTGCCGCTTTCCCAGGGGCCGTAGCAGGGAGCTGGATCGGAAGTGGAGCAGCCGGGACTGGAACTGGTGCTCGAGTGGATGGCAGCAGCACAGGCAGTGGCTTGACCTGCCGCGCCACAGCACCAGCCCGGCACGTGCCGATGGGACGTCTTCAGTGTGCTGGGCCAGCACTGGACCAGGTCATGGAAGAGTCAAATTCACCTGTCTTTTTAAGAAAAATTTTGGGGGCCGGCTCCGTGGCACAATAGGTTAATCCTCTGCCTGGGTGCCAGCATCCCTTATGGGCACTGGTTCTAGTCTCAGCTGCCCCTTTTCCAATCCAGCTCTCTGCTGTGCCCTGGGAAAGCAGTAGAAGATGGCCCAAGTCCTTGGGCCCCTGCATCCACGTGGGAGACCCAGAAGAAGCTCCTGGCTCCTGGCTTCAGATCAGCCATTGCAGCCAACTGGGGAGTGAACCAACAGATGGAAGACCTCTCTGTCTGTCACTCTACCTCTCAAATAAATAAATAAATCTTAAAAGAAAAAAAATTGCTTAATTTTATTTATTATTAGAGAGGGAGTGAGAGACAAAGATCTCCGCAAATGCTCGAAACAGCCAGGGCAAACACTGGGAGCGAGGAGCTCAGTCCACATCTCCCGGGGGCGGCAGGGACTCAGGTGCTTGAGCCAACTCCTGCTGTTCCCAGGTGCGCATCGGCGTGTGGAAGCTAGGCCCTCCGGTGTGGGATGCACGTGTCCCCAGCAGCTGGACCGCGGGGCCCAAGGCCCGCCTCTCCACAGCTGTAAAGGCCCCCAGGCCTTTGGTGTTAACTCTCCTTGTTGCCAATGTTTTGTCTGCTCAGTGTGGCTTGGGAAGTTGACTTGGGAGAGCTAGTAAGCAGTGGCTGGGACTCTCATCACCCGGCTGTTACTTAACCTGTCGTCACGGGTCCTGTGTAAGTCAGAGTATTTGTCGGAGCGGGTCTGAGAAGCAGATGGAATTGGGTTGTGCCAGGACTGGAGGTGCTGCCTTGCTGGGCAGAGCCAGACCCTAGCAGGGCGGAGCCAGACCCTAGCAGGCTGCTGTCTGCGCTCGTCGCCTGCTTTCCTGCGTGCTGAAGCGGTGCTGTCTCCCCAGGACGCCTTCTCGCCCACGAGCAAGCTTCAGCGTTTGCTGGCCGAGTCCCGTCAGATGGTGACCAACCTGGAGCTGAGCACCCTGCTGCCCATCAGCTGCGAGACTCTCAGCCAAGGCGTACGTGGCGTCGTCTTTCTCTGCCGTCGCGGGAACCGCGGGCCATGTGTGTGCTGCGTGCGTGCCACTGTGCCGGTGTCTCCATGTTTCTTTCATGGTGTGTGTGTGGTGGGGGGAGTGTGCTTCAGAGAGGAAAAAATGACTCCAGTGTCCCGCATGCAGACCCCTCGCTCTTATTACCGGGGACAGGTGAGTTCTTGGGGATTTTGAAACAACATTCGGTCGTGGAAAACTTGAAATACACACGGAAGTAGACGGAGCAGGCGTCTCTCGCTCAGCAGCCGCCCCTTTCTGCCGTGGCGGCTTTATTTCCCCGCACGTGCATCTCCTGCGGCGACTTACAGCAGACAGGGAGCACCGTGTGAGGACCTCGTGAGCAGCCACAGTCACCAGGCTGACGGTACAGCCTTCCTGCCAGCTCAGACCAGACCGCGCTGTTCCTCGCTCATCTCAGAAATGTCCTGCCATGCTACCCAGACCACAGCAGCCAAGGCCCACACCAACCTCAGGTGCCCTCACGCCCCTTCTGTCCTGGCCCCTGGCCCACAAGGCCCTGCCCTCACTTCCTGTCTCCTTCCTCACCTCCTCTTCCCTCTCTCTTTCTTCCCCTTCCTCCGTCTCCTTTTGTGTGTGTGTGTCTGTGTGTGTGTGTGTGTGTGTGTGTGTGTTTAATGCCATTTATATGTGGAAGAGGCACTGGTCATTCGTCCTGTGGAAGTCTCCACATCCCTGCCTGACCTCATATTTTTTTTTAAGATTTATTTATTTATTTGAAAGAGTTACACAGAGAGAAGGAGAGGCAGAGAGAGAGAGAGAGAGTCTTCCATCCCCTGACTCACTGCCCAGTTGGCTGCAATGGCCAGAGCTACACGGATCCAAAGCCAGGAACCAGGAGCTTTTTCCGGGTCTCCCACGTGGGTGCAGGGACCCAAGGTGTTGGGCCATCTTCTACTGCTTTCCCAGGTCATAGTAGAGAGCTGGGTTGGAAGTGGAGCAGCTGGGACTTGAGTGGCGCCCATATGGGATGCTGGCCCTGCAGGCAGCAGCTTTACCTGCTACACCACAGCACCAGCCCCAGTGACCTCGTATTTTTAATGTGCTCGCCAGCCCCTGGAATCCCTATGAACTGGTGGTTCCATCCAGCCCCTTGATGGGACGTGGGGTGGTTTGGGGCTCCGGGCTCTGCTGGGCCCTGTGTCTCCTGTTGGGTGTGATCGGGAGGCTCCTGGCACTCGGCCCCTGGCGGACGTTAGCCCTGATGGGCGCATTCTGGTCCAGCCAGAGCTTCCACTGTGAAGTTCACGTAACGGCGTTAGCGTCGTCATTGATGGTGATTTCTGAGATCCTTTACTTGCTTAGGAACTGCAGCATAGTCATTTGCTGCACCTCCCGTTCTTACCCAGCGTTTCCCTGTTAGCTTCAGCTCCCTCTGGGTGGATGGTGCTCGGCAGCAGTGACGTGAGTGACTTGGATTTTACCGCGTGCAAGTGGGCAGTGCAGCGAGCCTGGGCTGGGAGTCGGGACCCTGGCTGCCACCTTCCCGCTCATAAACAAGTGCTTGGAACTAAGACTTGGCAGTTCCGGCTCTTTTCCTGAGCATGCTGTAGACATAGTCAAAGACATTTGAAAGCCACTGAGTTAAATTTTTTTATTTGCCTGACCAACAACCAGAATAGGCAGGAAAAAAAAAAGTGTGCAGGAGGGGCAGGTGCTGTGGTGCAGTGGGTGAGGCTGCCACCTGCAGTGCCGGCATCCCATATATGCGCCAGTTCAAGTCCCGGCTGCTCCATTGCCGATCCAGCTGCCTGCTACGGAGCCTGGGAAAGCCGTGGAAGATGGCCCAAGTGCTGCACCCTGTACCTATGTGGGAGACCTGGATGGAGTCCCAGGCTCTTGACTTTGGCCTAGCCCATCCCTGGCCATTGCAGCTATTTGGGGAGTGAACCAATGGCTAGAGGATCTCTCTCTCTCTCTCTCTCTCTCTCTCTTATTGCCTTTCAAGTAAATAAATGTTAAAAAGGAAGGCAAAAAGTCTGCAGGAACACGGAAATACTTTTCTATTGAGATGAACTTTGATGTCTATTGAGACTCTCATTACGAATGTCTTTCAAGTTTATGCTGGTATTTAGAGAAGAAGTCCTGTGGGTCACACTGGTTCCAGAAGTGTAGACAGATCTGCATGCCCCCGTGTAGCCCGCGTCTCTGTCCTCAGAGGGTGCCTCAGGTTCTGAGAAGTGACTCCCTTACTGCACGCCCCAGGCACCACTGGGTCTCATCCCAGGGCACAGTGCTGCCTCCTCGGCACCCTCCCGCAGACACAGGCCTGCAGCGTGCACAGCAGTGCCTCCTCTTGGCCATCTCCACTGCTGACCAGGGACCCATGGTGTGACTGCTCCACCTGTTATGTGTTCATCTGTGGCTGGCATCTGTGGGTTATTTCCAATTTGGGGCTATAATGAGTAAAATTCCTCTGAACTTCTAAAAAAATTATTAATCAATGTGAAAGGTGAGAAAGATCTTCCATCCACTGGTGCAACATTCAGGTCTGGACCAGCCCGAAGCCAGGAGCAGGAGTCAGGAGCCAGGAATTCCATCCATGTCTCCCACATGGGTGGCAGGGACCCAAGCACTTGGGCTGGCTTCCTGTGCCTTCTCAGCACGTTAGCAGGGAGCTGGATCCAAAGCGGAGCAGCTGGGACTCAGAGTGGCACTCCAGTATGGGACGCCGGCAGCTGAACCCACCGCACCACGACGCCGTCCCCGTGAACATTTTTATGTCTTTCTGTAGACAGACACTTTGATTCCCGCGGAAAGGAGACCTATGAGTGAAATTGCTTGTTAGAGGACTGCTTTGTGTTTATTTTTTAAAATGTTATTTATTTTAAAGATTTATTTATTTATTTGTTTGAAAGGCAGAGTTACAGAGAGAGAGGGAGAGCGTTCCTCCTCTGGTTCACTCCCCAAATGGCTGGAGCCAGGCCGACCCAAATCCGGGAGCCAGGAACTTCTTCAGACCTCCCACAGGGGTGCAGGGCCCAAGGATGTGGGGCGTCCTCTACTGCTTTTACAGGCCACAGCAGAGGAGGTGGAGCAGCAGGACTTGAAGCCAGTGCTCTGATTTGGAATGCTGGCGTTTCGAGTGGCGGTTTAACCCGGTCTTGAAATAACCTTGTATTTAGAACTCCTTATATGCCTCTTAACCACATGTTATAGTTTGCATTGTAGAGACCTTGTGCATCTGCCAAGTGTCTTCCTACAGTTTCGTTCATTGATGCCATTATACATGGTATTTCAATTTCATTGTCAAACTGTTTATTGATGATATAAATAACTATAGTTGATTTTTGTAAATTACAACTTTATTGAATTCACCTAGTAGATTTTCTGTAATTTTCTAATAATCATAATTTTATCTTATTTATTTATTTATTTTTACAGGCAGAGTGGACAGTGAGAAAGACAGACAGAGAAAAAGGTCTTCCTTTGCCATTGGTTCACCCTCCAATGGCTGCTGTGGCCGGCGCACCGTGCTGATCCGAAGGCAGGAGCCAGGTGCTTCTCCTGGTCTCCCATGGGGTGCTGGGCCCAAGCACCTGGGCCATCCTCCACTGCACTCCCTGGCCACAGCAGAGAGCTGGCCTGGAAGAGGGGCAACCAGGACAGAATCTGGCGCCCCGACAGGGACTAGAACCGGGTGTGCCGGCACCGCAAGGCGGAGGATTAGCCTAGTGAGCCGCGGCGCCGGCCAACAATCATAATTTTAAAAAATTATACTTATTTGAGGCCGGCGCCGTGGCTCAACAGGCTAATCCTCTGCCTTGCAGCACCGGCACACCAGGTTCTAGTCCCAGTTGGGGCGCCGGATTCTGTCCTGGTTGCCCCTCTTCCAGGCCAGCCCTCTGCTGTGGCCCGGGAGTGCAGTGGAGGATGGCCCAGGTGCTTGGGCCCTGCACCCCATGGGAGACCAGGAGAAGCACCTGGCTCCTGCCATCGGATGAGCGCGGTGCGCTGGCCGCAGCGTGCCATCCGTGGCAGCCATTGGAGGGTGAACCAACGGCAAAGGAAGACCTTTCTCTCTGTCTCTCTCTCTCACTGTCCACTCTGCCTGTCAAAAAAAAAAAAAATTATACTTATTTGAAAGGCAGAGTGACAGAGAGCACAGAGACAGAGATCTTCCATCCACCAGATGCCTGCAGTAGCCAGGGCTGAGCTAGGACAAAGCCAGGAGCCTGGAGTTCCATCTGAGTCTCCCTTCCGCTGCCTTCCCGGGCACACCAGCAGGGAGTTGGATTGGAAGTGGAGCAGCCAGGTCTGGAGCCCGCGCTCTGAGCAGGATGTCGGCGATGAAGCACTGACGGGTCGGAAGTGGAGCAGCCGGGTCTGGAGCCCGCGCTCTGAGCAGGATGTCGGCGATGAAGCACTGACGGGTCGGAAGTGGAGCAGCCGGGTCTGGAGCCCGCGCTCTGAGCAGGATGTCGGAGATGAAGCACTGACTTTCCCTGCTTTGCCACGGCGTCGGCCCCACTCGTATCGTTTTTTAACAAAGACAGTTTTATGATTTTTCCAGTGTTGGTTTATCTTTCTTACCTTTCACTCTGGCTGCAGCTCAGACTGCGTGAGAGCCGGCGCCCGGCCTTGGCCCAGGCGCCTGGTGGCCCTTGCCGTGCGTCTCTGCTCTTCACAGGGCGTGGCTAGGTCACAGCGCCTGGAGCAGCTGCCACGTGACACAGTGACCCCAGGCTGGGACGTGAACCATTTTAGAATCAACATGCCCATTTGCATGAGCCTCAAAGGTGGTTGCAAAGATTATCTCAGGGGCCCGGCGCTGTGGCAGAGCAGGTTAGGCTGCTTCCTGCGGTGCCGGCATCCGTGTGGGCGCCAGTTCGTGGCTTGGCTGCTCCACTTCCGATCCAACTCCCTGATAATGGCCTGAGAAGGCAGTGGAAGAAGCCCCAGGCCCAGTGACAGTCACTGCAGCCAGCTGTCCCCTCTCCCCATAGCTCTGCCATTCAAATAAATGAAAAATAAATTTTTAGAAAAGAAAGATTATCTCAGGGCTAGCGCCATGGCACAGTAGGTTAATCCTCTGCCTGCGGTGCCAGCATCCCATGTGGGTGCCTGTTCTAGTCCGAGCTGCCCCTCTTCCAGTCCAGCTCTCTGCTGTGGCCTGGGAAAGCAGTGGAAGTTGGCCCAAGTCCTTGGCCCTGCACCCATGTGGGAGACTGGGGAGAAGCTCCTGGCTCTTGGCTTCGGATCAGGGCAGCTCCGGCTGTTGCCATTTTGAGAGTGAACCAACGGAAGGAAGTCCTTTCACTCTGTCTCTCCCTCTCACTGTCTGTAACTCTACCTCTCAAATAAATAAATAAATAAATAAAATCTTTAAAACAATATGATCTCAAAGAAGAATAGGCTCTGGGTAGGCTCGCTGGCATCATAGCCACTGGGTCAAACACCTGCCGTACTTTTCTTTTTCACAAATGTTATTTATTTGAGAGGCAACAGGCGCACAAACAGCTCCCGTCGCGGTTCACTCCCCAGATGCCTGCAGCCTGGGGCTGGACCAGGCCAAAGCTGGGAGCCGGAATGCAGTCCTGCTTTCCCAGTTACTTGAGTCACCACTGCGGCCGCCCAGAGTCTGGGTCAGGAGGAAGCAAGACGGGGTCCATCTGAGCTGGGGATCAAATTCAGGTACAGTTACGGGTCAGGGACATCCGAGCCCAGACAAATAGCCAGTCGCCAGGTGCAGACTTTTATTTTTTATTTATTTATTTTTTAAAAAAGATTTATTCATTTGAAAGGCAGCATTACAGAGAGGCAGAGAAAGAGAGAGAGAGAGAGCTTCCCTCTGCTGGTTCACTCCCCAAATGGCCACAACAGTTGGAGCTGGACTGATCAGGAGCCAGGAGATTCTTCCAGGTCTCCCACACGGGTGCTGGGGCCCAAGCACCTAGGCCATCTTCCACTGCTTTCCCAGGCCATAGCAGAGAGCTGCATCGGAAGTGGAGCGGCCGGGACTTGAACCGGTGCTCATATGGGATGCTGGCACTGCAGGCAGTGGCTTTACCCACTACGCCACAGCACCAGCCCCTCCAGCTGACACTTTTAAAAACTTAAATAAAAACTTTAAATAAATCTTCAAAAAAAAATGCAGACTTTGCATTGTATAAGGAGCGCACATTCCAGAGGAGTCTGCTGTGTATCGTGATGACTGCAGGTGACGACAGGCGACATTCTTGAAAAGTGCTCAGAGACAGTGTCCTCCACACACGTGTCCGTGAAGTGTGAGGTGACATGTATGTTAGCTCGATTTAGTCCCTTCACAATACATGTGTTCACGGTATATGTTTCAGAACATCATATTATACTCTGTAAACAAACAAACAAAATCTTAAATACAAACTTAAAAACGTTTTACTGGAAAGACGGGCAAACAGAGAGAGGTCTCCACCCACGGGTTCACTGCGAAATCCCCACAACAGCCCGGACTGGGTCAGGCTGAAGACAGGAGCCAGGACTCAGTCTGGGGCTCCCATGTGGGTTGCAGGAGCCCAAGTACTTGCCTAAGGGCACACCTGCTGCCACAGTGAGCATCAGCAGAAAGCTGGAATCAGAACGGCAGCAGTGTCTGGCGCCGTGGCTCACTAGGCTAATCCTCCGCCTGTGGCGCCAGCACACCAGGTTCTGGTCCCGGTTAGGGCACCAGGTACTAGTCCGGGTTGCTCCTCTTCCAGTCCAGCTCTCTGTTGTGGCCCGAGAGGGTGGTGGAGGATGGCCCAAGTGCTTGGGTCCCTGTACCCGCATGGGAGACCGGGAGGAAGTACCTGGCTCCTGGCTTCAGATCGGCACAGCTCCGGCCATAGTGGTCATTAGGGGAGTGAACCAACGGAAGGAAGACCTTTCTCTCTGTTTCTCTCTCACTGTCTATAACTCTCTCTCTCTCTTTCACTCTGTAACTCTGCCTGGCAAAAAACAAACAAACAAACAAACAAAAAAACCCTGGACACCTGCCAGCCTGTGCCTTGGATACAGAAAAAACAAGTAATTTTGTTTAAAAAAAAAACCCTAATTATCTTAAATATTTTAAGTATTTATTTGTATATTTAAAATAAACAGAGACAGCAATCCGATCCTCCATCTGCCTGTGACCTTCCATCTCCTAGTTTACTCCCCAGGTGCTCACAACAGCCAGGGCTTTGCCAGGCCGGCACCAGAGCCCAAAACTCAATCAGGATCTCGCACCTGGAGGTCAGGGACCTGCTGTCTCCCAGGGTGCGCATTCTGGGGTACCTGCAGTAGCACCACTCTGAGCGCTGCTCATCCTCCCGTGGTCTCCGCTGTGCTCATCTTTGTAGTAGGAGGCAGGGCATGGTTCCGAGCAGTGTCTGTGTGCCCCTGGCTGAGGACAAGGGTGGTGGTCCTGGAGCCGCTGTGAAACCCGCTCAGACATGGCCCCGGGGCTGGCACACAGCAGTGCTGTCCTGGCTGGCGCTGTGGGAGTCTCCCGGAGCTCCTGAGAGCCTTCTGGCCTTTTCCCCCAGCAGGGTGGTCTGAGCCAGGAGGCGATCCCTGTGTCTGTCCTGAGCCCTGGGGGTCTGCACACCCCTTGGCCCTGGAAGTTTTCCTGGAAATACACGCTTATGTGGAAAAGACACAAGTTCCTGAGGGTTCATAGGGTCTCTGCCTGTGGAAGAAGGGGCGGGAATAGAGAGTCCCCTCCCCCAAACCCTGCACAAGGGCACAGCAGAGGCGAGGGCTGCGCCCCTTCCGCTACACCCCTTTACCTTCCTGTTTGAGCCAGTGTTGGTGTGTTAACTCTCCAAAAAATCACCCAAAAATTAATAACAGAGAAACTGCAGCACAGGTGAGCACGTCCCCTGCCCCACAGCCGGCTTCTGGCTGTGTCAGGTGTGTGCTGGGGCGGGGTGGGGGCAGGTGGGAGCTCAGGCTGGCCTTGCAGTGGTCACTGGGATTGGGACCAGACACTCTGATTCCTGGTTGGTGTTGGGGTTGTGAACCTGTCTCATGTGAGGCTGACAAAGCCTGGGGATCCCTCTGGAATAATGTGGGTTTACACCGTTTGTTTCCTTTTTTCGTTTTTATGTGCAGAAATACATATAAAGTAAAGTTTACTCTCTTGTTTATATTTTTAAATTTATTTATTTTCATCTTATTTGAAAGGCAGAGAGAGATCTTCCATCTACTGGTTCATTCCCCAGATGCTCTCAAAGTAGCCAGGGCCGAGCGAGGCCAAAGCCAGGGGTCTGCAATGCAGTCTGGGTCTCCAGGATGGGCGGGAGGGGCCCAAGCGCCTGGGCCACCTTGTGCTGCCTCCCGGGCACGTTGGCAGGAAGCTCCATTGGAAGCAGAATAGCCGAGACTCCTAGCCGGCCCAAGTGACGTCTTGGCCAGCGTGCCAGAGGCCCGCCCGTGTGGAGGTACACTCGGTGCCGCTCATACGTCACCACCAGCCATCTCCAGAAGCCCCTGCGGAAACCTGAAGCTGCACAGCCCCTAGGCAGTGACGTCCCCTCCCCCAGCCTGGCAAGCGTTGAGCTGTCTGTGACCTTGACCACGACAGTGGAGTTGCCCGGTGTTTGGCTTTCTGTGGCCGCAGACTTCGCTGTCCTCAGGCGCATCCACGCTGTGGGTAGCCCGCATTCAGCTTGGATTGCCGCCACGCGTTAGCCACGTGAATGACGTGGCCGTGGGCAGATCTGTTGTGGAGAGCCTGTGTTCAGTTACTTTGAGTATATAGCCAGCAGTGGAGTTGCTGGACGGAATGGTGTTTTTCAGTGAATAAAATATATTGGGCTGTAAAATAGGTGGACAGGCAAGAGACAGGTGCAGAAGCACTGAGGGGTGCACTTGAGCCGTGCGCTCTGGCCTTGGCCAGAGAGTGTCGCCGTGGGCGGGGCCGGGGAGGTGGCTGGGCAGATGCGCCAGTGTCCTCCCCTCCGGCCCCTCCGCCTTCCTTTTCCTCTCCCTCCTGCTTTTCTCCTCCTTTGCTTGTCTTCCTCTCAACCCCCAAAACACCAAACAAGGCCTACTGAGCGCTGCAGGAGGCCCGCACAGAGACTTGTTGGTTCTGACCGACCACTGTCGGCCGCCAGGGCTCCCCCCACAGGCTGTGCCAAGGCTGCCGCCGGCGCAAGCTCACTGCCAGAGTCCAGCCTTCACACACGTGATAAAGCGAACAGGGCAGCCCTGCTGCGAGGTCAGAGACACAGGAGGCCAGGAATGGGTGGACGGATGGATGGACGGATGGATGGATGGACGGACGGATGGGTGGGTGGATGGGTGGACGGGTGGATGGGTGGACGGATGGGTAGATGGACGGACGGATGGGTGGGTGGATGGATGGATGGGTGGACGGATGGACGGGTGGGTGGATGGATGGATGGGTGGACGGATGGATGGATGGGTGGATGGGTGGGTGGGTGGGTGGATGGATGGATGGGTGGATGGACGGATGGGTGGATGGATGGATGGATGGGTGGACGGATGGACGGGTGGGTGGGTGGATGGATGGGTGGGTGGGTGGATGGATGGATGGGTGGGTGGGTGGGTGGGTGGATGGATGGATGGGTGGGTGGGTGGATGGACGGGTGGACGGATGGACGGGTGGGTGGGTGGATGGATGGGTGGGTGGGTAGACAGATGGATGGGTGTGTGGGCAGGTAGATGAATGGCTGGTGGTTGTAAGGAATTACTTTTTGTATTCCAGTAACTCCCTAAGGTCATTTAACGTGACTCCTGCTGTATGTGTGTGCGTCTTCTGAAGTGGGTATTAATCTGGAGTTGTTTTCTAGAACTTGGACGTCTCGGAAGGGTCAGCTCAGAAACACACCTTCGTGAGTCACTGAAGACAGCGGAGTCACCTTGTGCCTGCACTGTGCAGTAAGTCCCTTGTGTATCTCGGTGGGTATTTAATGAGTAACTCGGGGACATCGATAATGCAAAGTCAAGGCCATGCGTGTTTGTCCTGCAGGCCTGTTTTCTGCTTGGCCCATTGATACTGCACAGACCTGCTCAGCTTAATCTTTTAATCAGAGTGAAATGTCAGGTATTTGGAAGGGAAATGCGGATGAGAAAGTTCTTGTTCTCAGCACCTGGGGTTCTAAATCTAAGGGAGTGAATACACAGAGCCCCCTGGGGAAGGAGCAGTCGTCCAGCACCCCCTCCCGAAGTCTGCAGGGCGCAGCCGTGGGCCCGGCGAGCGGCGCCTTGATTTGTCGCCTTCTGTGGGACTCTGGTGTGCACACTTCCTCCAGAATCCTCCGCAGGTGAAGGGCCCAGTGACGTCGGGCAGAGGAGAGCACCTGGCCGGGCAGAGGGTGAACCCCGACACCTGTAGGGTGTTCAGCCACGGGGGGCTCGGAGTACGCGGGCCCAGCTTCCTCAGGTTCTGTGTGATGAACTCTGTCTCCCTCCCCAGAGACGGAGTCGGGTCTGGCGGCCGTGTGGAAGGCGGGGGAGGAGCAGTCAGCAAGGCCCCGGGCCAGTGTCGCTTCTCTGAACATCCTCGTGTCCTGTCTGTTTCCTCGCTGTTTCCGGGTGTAGCGCTGCAGGGGCCACTGCCCGAGGGCCCTGCCGCCCTGCCCTCTCCATCCCTGCCCAGGGTTTGGAGCCGGGGTCGGCGGATCCCTCGCTCTTACCCAGGCGCAAGCTTGCTGGGAGATCAGAGTTCACATGAATATTTTTGTATCATTAAACTTAGAACACTTGCATTTTAAACTTGTAAAATAATTTTAATTTTGTAAAAGACTATACCGTGAGCCTGTGTGTCCCTTCTGAGAGAACTGAGCAGCTTCAGTCAATAAAAAGTATTTTACTAATAAAACAGTACGTTTCCTCGGTTTCCCTTCGTTATATGGGAGGGGGGAGAACCCAGGGGGATGCGTTGCCTCCTGGGATCGGGAGGGGAGGGGGCGTGGTGTTTTCAGCCCCCACAGTCTCCGGCCTCTCGGCCAGGGGGGATTTTCATGAGAGCAGCCGCCCACCCCGGGAGGCTTTTTACTTAGGGTGCTGAGAGGAGAGGGTGGGTGGGGTTGAGCTGTGCTCTCCCCTCGCTGCCGTGCACACCAGGCTGAAGAGGGCGTGGAGGACGTGTGCCCGATGGGTGCTAACGTGTCCCTGGGGAGGTGGCTGGCAAGCCAAGCGCATTCCCCCTTCCCTGGGCAACGCCAGCCGACCAGGACACGGTCGGGCAGCAAAGGGTTGAAGATGATTCAGGGTCGCACTGTTAGCTCTGTTCCTGCTGTGCCTGGGCCGCGTCTGATCACAGACGGAGCTGTTCATATCCGTGCGTCCGTCCCAGGGACGTGCCCGAGACGACGAGAGGCAGTCTGGCCCTGCGCTTAAACAGTTTCCAGACGAAGCGAGACTTCAGCATGGACGTTTTTATTTTATGATCAACTTTTTCTTTAGGATGTGTTTATTTGAAAGGCAGAGTTACAGCGATAAAAGGAGAGACAGAGAGATCTTCTCTCTGCCGGTTCACCCTGCACATGGCTGCATCGGCCAGAGCTGGGTCAGGCCAAAGCCAGGCGCCTGGACGTTTCTCCAGGTCTCCCAGGTGGGTGCAGGGGCCCCAGCCCTTGGGGCAGCCTCCACTTTCCCAGGCGCATTAGCAGGGAGTGGAATTGGTGCCCACATGGCTTAACCCGCCGCTCCACAGTGCCGGCCCCACGATCCGGAGACGGCTGAATTGCCTAATTTGCCCGCCAGGAATCATCTGGGCCATCGGGAACGACTGGTGAACAGGTCACGTCAGGATTGGGACCAGAAATAGGAAGACATGGTGCTCTGAGGGCACTGCACGCCTGCAGGTCACGGCCTGGGGAGGCTGGCGGGCGACGGGCTCCCTGCGTGGTGGGAAGGCGGCTGGGACTAAGCCGTGCCTGCTCCGCTGCTCGGCCCCCGGAGTCCTCTTCTGTGGCCCTGACTCGTGGCTCCTGTGGCCGGCTCCCGTGGTGGGGGTGGGCAGGATCCCTCTTGTTTTCCTTGGGCCACCTGATGGGGGTCGGTCTCCATGCGACGGAGGCCAGAGCGAATGACACGGGGCCGAGAGGGCAGGTGTGTGGGACCGCGGCCGCCGAGGCCACTCCAGGGCACTGAGCCGTGGGTCCTGTGACGACTTCCGGGTTCTCAGCCAAGCGCACCAAGGAAGCCCAGGAAAAGATTCTGAGTGAACAGTCGTGCCGTCTGGGCCACCGCTGAGGCAGGAGAGCAGAGCACACGGTCCCGCTCCCTCGTGTGGCGACGACATAACAGGTCCTGGAGACAGAAGCAGGGCTAGGAAGCAGGGCTTGCATACCAGGACAGCAATGACAGGGAAGTGGGTCAAGGGCGGAGGGTTCAGGAAGGTCTGAAAGGTAAACAGATGCTAAGTAGGCAAACAGGAGGAGGAGCATTCCAGAGGTCCAGACAGTGGCAACAGCGTGTGCAAAGGCCCTGGGGCAGAAGGCTTGACACACAGACCTGCCTAAAGGGAGGGAGGGAGGCGGGGCCAGTGAAGCTGCGAGGGTACTGCAGCGCTCACTCAGAGAGCCCCCTGTGTCCTTGGGTTTTCTTTTAAATGAGGTCTAACTTGCTTTGCCTTCGTGAGACCCTTGAGGTCAGGTTAAGAAGCTCTGCACAGCCCCCAAACAGCGCCTGCCAGCGGCGTCAGGCTCTCAGTCCACCAGACAGGGCCAGGAGAGGAGCACGGCGGGAGCGGGAGAGCTTGTGCCCTTGTGTGCCCGGCACTGCCCTGTCCCCAAATAAGCCGCAGGCCAGAGCATGCCGCGGGTCCTTCACGCACAGTTTTTAAAAACTTTTCATTTTATCTTGAGACATCTTCCGTTCACTGGCTCAGTCCCCCAGGGCCTGCTGGGCCAGGCCGAAGCCAGGAACTCCAGCCCCGTCTCCCGCAGGAAGTCCTGGGGCCACACTAGCAGGAAGCTGGATCGGAAGCAGCAGAGCCGGGACTGCGTGGGAGACGTGGCTGTCCGGGGGCGGCCTAACCTAACACCTGCCCCCCCCACACAGTGCCCACGGGATGCGGCAGGGGTGGCTGTGGAGAGCAGCCGGGCCTGCCGTGGCCGCCGTGGAACCAAGCCGGACCCTGAGCCTGCTTCTGGATGCCGCGCCCCTGCCCGGCAGGGTGCTGGCCCGCTTGGCCAGGCTAAGGAAGGGGTCTCGGCCCTCGGGTAGCGGCCTGGCGTCTGCATTCGGACACGAAGCTGCCGCGTGCCAGCCACACCTGGGAGTGGAAGGAAAAGGGTGCAGGCTGGTCGCGTGTCCAGCTGTTTCTTCTTACTGCAGCCCGGAGCCGCGGTGGCCCAGGTTAACCGGACCCTGGCCTGCTACTCGGGACTCGGCCCGCGGGACGGAGCGCAGCCGGAACCGGAGGTCGGACCTGTGTTTCATCTCGGTTTGGGGGGAGGCTGGGGTGTGGAGGGGCTGAGGGGGTCTTTTGGCCGGTGCCTGCCTTCACCTGGAGAGAGAGGGTGCGGGGCGAGCCGGGACCCCGGGAGGGGTGGAGGTGTCGGGGGTGGGGGCAGGTGCGGAGGTGGGGGCGGGGCGAGCCGTGAGCGCGGGGCGGGAGGGTGGAGGTGTGGGGGGGGGGGGCAGGTGTGGAGGTGGGGGCGGGGCCAGCCGGGAGCCCGGGAGGGGTGGAGGTGTCGGGGGGGGGGGGGGGCAGGTGCGGAGGTGGGGGCGGGGCGAGCCGGGAGCGCGGGGCGGGAGGGTGGAGGTGTGGGGGGGGGGCAGGTGCGGAGGTGGGGGCGGGGCGAGCCGGGAGCGCGGGGCGGGAGGGTGGAGGTGTCGGGGGGGGGGGCAGGTGCGGAGGTGGGGGCGGGGCGAGCCGGGAGCGCGGGGCGGGAGGGTGGAGGTGTCGGGGGGGGGGGGGCAGGTGTGGAGGTGGGGGCGGGGCGAGCCGGGAGCGCGGGGCGGGAGGGTGGAGGTGTGCGCGGGGCGGAGCGAGCGGGGCGGGGGCCGGGCTGCGGGGCCCCGCCTGCCGGGAGGGCGGGCGGCCTGGCGGGCGCGGCGGCGGCGGCGGCGGCGGCGGCCGGGGCGCTCGGAGCGGCGGCGGCGGCGGCAGGATGAACAGCATCAAGAGCGTGCCCGCGCGGGTGCTGAGCCGCAGGCCGGGCCACAGCCTGGAGGCCGAGCGCGAGCAGTTCGACAAGACGCAGGCGAGCGCGGGCGGCGGGCGGGCCGGGTGCTGGGCGCCGGGGCTCCGGGGCCGCCCGCGCGCAGGTGAACCGGAAGCCGCGCGCCGCCGCCGGGTCGGGCCTGGGCCGCTGCGAGCCGGGGCGGCACCGGGGCGGGCCGGGGCCCAGGTGCGCGCGGCCCCGCGGCGGGGAAGCCCCGCTTCCTCCCCTGGGGAGCCGGCGCCGGGGCGGCCGGGCGCCCAGGTCCCTGCCGGGAGCCAAGTTGCGCGGCGTGGCCCGAGCGCCGGGCGCGGGGAAGTCGGCTCGGAGCCGGCGCCGCGCGCGGAAACTGCCCGGGCCGGGCCTCCGCCTCCGCGCCCCTTGCAGACGCGGGCCGGTCCCGGGGTGGGGAGTGGTGGCGCCCGCGCCGCGGCTCTGGCAAGCCCGGCGGGGGACCCGCGGCGGCTGGGGGCGGGGGCGCGTGCCGTGGTGGCCAAAGACTCTCACCTGAGACCCCTCCCCGCCGCCCTGGTCTGGAGAGGGCGGGTGACCTGTGCGGGTCCCTCCCGGGTCCGCGCGCGGGGCGGGGACCCGTGCGGCCGCTCTCGCGTCGGGGGAGCGCGCAGCGTGGGGAGCCGGAGACCCGGGAGCCTGCCCGAGCTTCGCGCGGCGGGGGCCGGGGTCTGTCCCCGCGCCCCTGCGGGAGGGGAGCAGAACTTGCCCGGCGGGAGGCGGTCTGGGGGGGCCGGGAACTTCGCTTCTGGGGTTTTTCCTGGCGCTGCCGAGCCCGGGTTGCTGGTCGCCGGCGGCCGTGCGTCGGGGACGCCGGGACAGGGTCTCGTGCAGGCCCGCGGGCTTTGCGGAACAAGGCGGCGGATTATTGGTTTGTTTTTTTTTCTCGGGGCCTGAGCGCATAAGGAGTCTTTGCCGTAGGTGGGTCAGGCCGCTTCCTCTGGTGGGGTCCTCAGAGCCGCCGACCGGGGGATGTGAGAATGAGGTTTGTACGTGGTTAATATTTAATTAGCTCATTCCCAGAAATATCTAGCGGGCTGCCAGCAGGGCCGGCGGAGGAGAAGGCCCGGGAGCTGCGGCTGCTGTTTCTGTGTCTCCCTGGGGACAGAAAATAGCACATCCGGGCCTGGGTGCCTCCCCCGGGTGCTGCCTGTGTGCTGGTCTGCCTGGGCTGTGGGGGCGGCCGGAGGAAGGGGGTCCTGCGCTGGTCAGGCAGTCTCGGGGCCATGTGGCCCAGGGCCTGTGGTCGTGTGCCCCCGAAGGCATGGAGGTGGCCATGTGGCAGCATCCAGGGTGCACCTGCGTGCGGGCAGGCTGGACACTGATTGCCAGGACACTGTGCAGGACCTCTGGCCCAGAGTCGGCTGCTAGTTCCGTTCTCCATGGACTTTTTACTTTGCATTTCTGTTTGAAGGGGAGAGGATAGTCGCTGGGTCAGGTCCCAGCTGCTGAAGCCAGGAGCCGGGAGCTCCATCCGGGTCTCCCACGTGGGTGGCAGGGACCCAAGCTCTTGAGCCACCACCTCAGGGTGCCTGTGAGCAGGAAGCGGGATCTGAGTGGAGTGGCTGGGCCTTGAACCAGGCACCCTGACTCCCGTGCCGCATGCCTGCTCCGCCACAAATCCCCCCCATTCCGAACTGAAAACTCTGCCATTCCACAGGTGGCGTGGGTTTGAGGGAGGCAGTGCAGGCGGGTGGCCCCTGGCCAGTGGCTCAGCCCCTGAATCCGCTGCTCTCCTGGCTGGGGTGTAAGAGAGGTGTCGGGCAGCGGGCTGAGAGACAGCCCCGCGTCCCCTGGGTAGGCTGCAGGTGCCTGAGCTGGGCAGGACCCTGGCTGCAGGCAGGCCAGGGGTCATCGCGGGGTCCTAGAGCGTGGGCGAGTGGGAGTGAGGCAGCGAGCAGAAGACCCCTCGTCTCTGGGCCTCAGTATCCCCCGCAGGATGTGGAGAGAGCCCAGAAGCGTCCTGAAGTGGGGGGCGGAGGAGAAAGCCCTTGTATCAGAGCGCAGGGGCCACTGCCCCCACCAGTGAGCGAGCATCAAATCCACGTGGAAATGGCCAGGGTGTCCCGCGGGGCTCTCGGCCCAGCTGCAGGTCAGCGTGACGTCCGGCAGCCCGTGCAACCGAAATCCTGTAAACACCAACGTTTCCTGACAACTTGGAACTTGTTTTCTTTTTGATGTTTATTTTATTTATTTGAAAAGCAGAATTACAAAGAGGGAGAGACAGACAGATCTTCCGTCCACTGGTTCACTCCCCAAACGGCTGCAACAGCTGGGGCTGAGCCAGGGTGAAGCCGGGAGCCTGGAATCCCATCCAGGTCTCCCACATGGGTGCAGGGGCCAAGCATCTGGGCCGTCTTCCGATGCTTTCCTAGGCACATTAGCAGGGAGCTGGATCGGAAGTGGAGCGGCTGGGACTGGAACCAGCACCCATATGGGATGCTGGCATTGCAGGCGGCGGCTAAACCTGCTCTGCCACAGCGCTGGCCCCGACAGTTCAGGACTCCCAGCCCTGGCCGCAGGCCGCCCGGCGCTGTCCCGTGGGAAGGGAAGAGGGGCCCAGGTGTGCTTTGAGATTGGCCGGCAGGCTCAGCAGCAGCAGGTGAGGTTAATTTCAGGCGTGCCCTTGGTGAGTCCCACACTAATAAGTCCCGCTGTCTGCTCTGAGCTCAACACTCAGCTTAGGGCCGTTTGGACTCACTGCTGTCCCACCGCTCAGCGCTGTTGGTTCGGCACAGCAACAGGGTTAGAATCAGGGGTAGGGACCCTGAGCAATGGCAGTGGTGTCTCTGGGCTTGGGAGGGGCCAGCACCGGGGCCTGGGTCCAAGGCGTGGGCACTGGGTGTTTAAAAGTTCCTCAGCCAGGTGGTGTTTAGAATCTCTTAGTAAAAATGGGGGCAGGCGTCTGGCCCACGTAACACCTGCGTCCCACTAGGAGTACCTGGTTCAGTTCCCACCTCTGGTGCCTGTCTCTCTGATGGCTCCGCTTGCTGGATTCCTGCCATCCATGTGGGAGACCTGGATTGAGTTTCCAGCTTTGGCTTGGCCCAGCCTCCGCTGTCGGCGTCTGGGGAGTAAAGTGGCAGAGGGACGCTGTCTCTGTCCTGGAGTGAATGGATGAATGAGTGAATGAATGATGCAGGTGCTTGGGAAGCGGCCTGAGTTCCCGGTTAGAAAGCTGTTCGCCAGTGTGCAGCTTCGTTGACGGTGGTATTTTGGGGCAGAAGCACCCCAACACGCACACAGGTGCCTGGGGTGCCGGCCGAGTGGCGCACAGAGGCAGAAGAGGAGCCAGGCCCCAGCTGCTCCAGCCACCCCCGGAGCGGATGGCAGGTTGAGGTCGCGGTCGCGGTCGTGGCTCCCTGCGAGGCTCCGCCCCTCCCCTTACAGCAGGTGGTTTCCTGGCACTTCCTGGCAGAGCCTTTTCTGAGGTGACTTGGTCCCGGCTGTGCTTGGGACGGCTGCCGTCCTGGACGCCACGTCCTGTCGTTGGAGTGCACTGGCCGGGGTGTCCCTCACCGCCTGTCTTGCCTCTGCAGGGCGGCCGAGGGTCTAGGGTGCAGCCGACGCCCTGTGTTGTGCACAGGGAGGTGAAGGGAGCTGAGAGAAGGGGCGTGGTGTCCCACGGGGCTCTGCTGCCTGTCCCTGGGGAAATGAGCCACAGGCCACCACTTTCCAGAGACCTCCAGCGCGGACCCAGTGTCCAGTGAGCAGGGATGCAGGGGGCGTGAGGTGGAGCCAGCCCAGGACGTCCCCCTCCTGATTGGGGATGGGGTGTGCATGGCCGGCTGCCGCTTGTGAATGAAACTCAGCTGCCCACGGCAGAGCCTGGTCTGCACCTGCTCTCCCAGGAAGTGGGAGGCCCTGCCTGCCAACCCGAGACGCTGGGCGCGCTGGCCAGCTGGCCCGCCCTGCCCCCTCCCTTGGGTGCTGCCGGTTCAGGGCCGACTCGAATAGCAACTTGGAGGCGCCAGCACCTTCCACCTCCCGCACCTGCCGCACCGCCCTGTCTGCCACACCCCGAGACCCCGAGTGGGCCCCGGGTTTCCCCTTCAGGGAATGCTGAGCCCTGGGCCAGGAGATGAATTCAGACAAGGTTGTTACTTGTCTTGCAGGAGTAAACACACGGCTCAAGCTGCGGGTTTGTCTGCCTGGGAGTGACTCAGCCCCCTGGCTCCTGGGACAGACAGGTTTTTGGTGATGTCACGGGATTCAGGGACTGAAACCTCCCAGGCTGGGGGTGGAGACGCGACCCGGGGCTGAGCCCTCCTGGTTCCAGCTTCGCCCACTGAGTCTGGGGCAGAGGTGGGGGGGCTGCGGCTCTCCCCCAGCTCTCGCCGCCTCCCCCGGCTCTGCCGCCTCCCCTGGCGCACCGAGCTGGGCTGGTCGGGCAGGAGCTGACTTCCTGGCGGCTGCAGTGGCCGCACCCCGGCGCCGCGGCCACAGGCATCCTGTGTTTGCCTTCATCAATGGCCTTTGAGGGGCGCAGGCGCTTGAATGAGGCCTCTCTGTCCTTTAGACCACTCTGGGAGCGCCAGCGCCAAGCGACAGCCTCGCGGCTGGGCTGCTTTTAAAAATAGAAGTTGTCATATAGTTACTTTCACTTTGTACCTCCTGCGCGAAGATCCTGAGAGACGCCTAGGAGGCAGCTTGCGCTCATTCTCGAGTTCACTCTTGCGTCTCCAGTAAAGTCGGACGGGCTGGTGGCATGGGCTGGCGTGGCCCTGGGGTCAGCAGGGAGCGGCCCGGGACCCCTGCTGGTGCAGCAGTGGGTGGGGCGCTGCTCAGGGCCCAGCACGTGGTCGGCTCGGTGGAAATGACTTTGCTG
The DNA here is from genome assembly GCA_949820135.1 of Sylvilagus floridanus. NCBI lineage: Eukaryota > Metazoa > Chordata > Mammalia > Lagomorpha > Leporidae > Sylvilagus > Sylvilagus floridanus. The sequence goes on from OX463233.1 coordinate 176,914,188, forward strand.
CTAGGTCTTGAGGCCGGTGTCCGGGCCTGGCGCTCGGTGCTGGGCTCTGGGCTCTGGCTGTGCCTCCCCCACCTCTGCCCTTGAGAAGGTCAGGCTCTGCCTGCTCCCGGGGCCCAGTCTGGGATGAGAGGGGCTTGGGGACTGTCCCAGTACCGCGGGGTCCGTGTGCCTCGCTGCCTCTGCCCCCCACCCTGCCGTTTCTGGCTGGTGGCTGACACAGAACACCCCATGGTTGCTCTCCACGTCCCTGGCCCAGAGGGGCCGCTCCTGCCTCAGCAGTGGGGAGAGCCACCCTCTCCCTGGTGTCCTCGTCCCCGGCCGTCACGGGGAGGTGTGGAAACTGCCCTTCCAGGCCTGGGTGGCCACCTGCCCTTGGAAGCTTCCTTCTCCAGCGCTGGGTCTTCTCCCGACCTCAGGGTCACGGTCATTCCCTTTGCTCCCTGGTGGACTTTCTGTCCTCAGCTTGACCCTGCCAGCCCTGGTCCCCACCCCCACCCCCACCCCCACCGCTAGGCCTGGGCCTCCCTCCAGCTCCACCCCAACCCCGCAGCTTCCTCCCCTTCAGAATGGGGACCCGGCCTCTTGGCGCAGGGTTGGGGGTATCTCTGACAGATGGATCCCCCAAGACTTTAACCGCAGGCCAAAGCTGGCCGAGACCCCCCGGGAGCTGCTTTCCCGAGGGCAGCCCCATGGGACAGCACGGGCAGGGGAGCTTCACTGGGCAGGGCACCCACAGGCCCCCGCTGTGTGAGCACTGGGCCTCCTTGTGTGGCCCCATGCCTGCCCCACACATCTGCCCGTCTGCACACAACGGGGCAGTGTTCCGGGAGCTCGCCCGGCAGCCCGGTGCTGTCCTCAGGAGCCAGCACGGGCCACGCTGCCGGGGCCTGGTGCGGACAGGCTGTGCTGCGCTCCCAGGGCCTCCCTGCCCTGCCCCGAGGCTGTCCCTGCGCCAGGCCGGTTATGGCAGGGTGGCACCTACCCCCCATGGTGGGCAGAGTGGGGGTGAGTGAGGAGCAAGTGGGAGCAGGGGGACAGGGCCCTGGGGACCACAGGCCATGTGCAAACAGCCCCAGGGAGGCCGCTGGGGCCGTGAGGGGCTCCGCGCCTGTCTGCAGCAGGATGAGGCCCCCTTGGCCTCCCACCAGCCCTGCCACCTCCGCGTTGGTGTTCGGGTCTGGGCTGGGTGCCCCACCTCCACCAGAACAGGTGGCAGGGGTTACACCCCCGAGGGGTGCACCCCGGTGCTGGGGGGGAGCAGGCTGGAAGAGGACAGACCAGGGTCTGCTCGCTGCTGCGGTGAGGGGCCTGGCTCCTTCATGGACACTGGCGTCCTAGCCACGCCCCAGGATTGCTGCCAGAGCCCCCGTGAGCACTTGGTAAAGGCGGTCATCGGTCAGCCGCCACTGCCATGGACAGCGTCCCTCCCGGCACCGTCAGCATCCGTTGCAGCCTCATGGCGGCTGCCTGGTGGGCACCCGCACGCACGGAAGCCCGGGGTGCAGGCTCGGCAGACTAGCAGGTGGCAAGAGCTGGTGGCCGGCCCCTGGAGGCCTTGACGAGAGAGGCCAGGGCCGCCCCAGGTCCCCGCATCCCAATGAGCTGCCACAATGGGCCCAGTGTGTGAAAGGGGGTCAGCCCAGCCCCCAGCACGGGCCTGCCGGGGAGGAGCTGCAGGGCCCTGCGGGGACAGAGTTTAGGGGGAGGCCGTGTGTGTGTGTGGGATGGGGTGGGGGCCCCTCCAGGGAGCCTCCCGGCAGTGCTGAGCTGGGGGAGGAGACTCCGTGGGTGGAGGGCGGGGTTACGTTACGGTCACGGCTGTGGTGGCAGCTTGCTCACACCCTAGCAGGGCTCTGCTCCCAGGGGGCCACCAGCACCTTCCTCTTGGAGGGGGTGGGGGTGGGAGCGAGTCAGGACGTGGCCCACCCAGGGCAGGCAGGCCAGGGGGCTGGGTGGGGAAGGGGATGGCATGTCCCTTGGGCCAGGCCGGCTGAAGGCCCAGCTCCTCCCCCAACAGGGCAGGGGCCTCAGATGCTGCGGGGTGGGGTGGGGGGCATGAGTTCAGCCACCCTTCCCTGGGCTCCGGGGGACCTCGGCCTCCAGGAGAGCCACGTGGCCCGGGCTCAGACCGGCAGTCCTGAGCACCTGCCCAGAGTGGGTCTTGGTCACCCAGGGCCCCGGCCCTCGGGGGGCTGCGTGGCCTTGGCCGTGCGCCGCGTGTGGGAGCTCTCCAGGTGTGCTTTGCTGGCGGCTCCCCGCGCTATGTGGGCCGCCCTGGCCCGCGTGGGGCCCTGAACGCGCCTCCATCGCCTCACAGGCCATCAGCATCAGCAAAGCCATCAACAACCAGGAGGCGCCCGTGAAGGAGAAGCACGCGCGCCGTATCCTTGCCCTCGCGGACCGGCCGTGCCCTCAGGGCCGGCGGCTGTCTCCCCCGCGTGTTCTGGGTCGTGGCCTCGCCCTCCTCCCTGTGCCCCTCGCCGACACCCGTGGCGCAGCCGCTGCCCTCCCCGCGTGTTCCCGGCCCGGGCGCGGGTCTCTGTGCGTGCACTTGGCCTTGACCCCGGAGGCATCATTCTCGGCACGCACCACGAGAAGGGGGCCTTCACCTTCTGGTCCTACGCCATCGGCCTGCCGCTGGCCAGCAGCCCCATCCTCAGCTGGAAGTTCTGCCACGTGCTGCACAAGGTCCTGCGCGACGGGCACCCCAATGTGAGTGGCGCAGCCGCCCCCTGCCCGCCCCTCGGCTGCGACTCAGACCCCGCCCCCTGCCCACCCCTCGGGGCTGCGGCTCAGACCCCGCCCCCTGCCCGCCCCTCGGCCCACCCTCCAGGCGGGACTGGGACTCAGACCCCGCCCCTGCCCGCCCCTCAGCCCACCTGGCGGGACTGGGACTCAGACCCCACCCCTCGGCCCACCTCCAGGCGGGACTGGGACTCTAAGGCCCCACCCCGCCCCCCTAGGCCCACCTCCTGGCGGGACTGGGACTCAGACCCCGCCCCTCAGCCTACCTCCTGGCGGGACTGGGACTCAGACCCGCTCCTGCCCGCCCCTCGGCCCACCCTCCAGGCGGGACTGCAACTCAGACCCCACCCCTCGGCCCACCTCCAGGCGGGACTGGGACTCTAAGACCCCGCCCCCTGCCCGCCCCTTGGCCCACCTCCAGGCGGGACTGGGACCCTAAGACCCCACCCCGCCCCCCTAGGCCCACCTCTTGGCGGGATTGGGACTCAGACCCCGCCCCCTGCCCGCCTCTCGGGCCCACCTCCTGGCAGGACTGGGACTCTCAGACCCCGTTCCCTGCCCGCCCCTCGGGCCCACCTCCAGAATGTGAGGGGGTGCAGCCCAGTCCCTTCTCCAGTCCCCTCCGGCCCACCTCCAGGTGGGGGTGTGACTCAGACCTCTCCCTGCCCCCGCAGGTGCTACACGACTGCCAGCGGTACCGGAGCAACATCCGGGAGATCGGAGACCTGTGGGTAGGCGCAGGGCCGGGCCTGGGGCCTCCACGCCTGCCTGGGCCCAGAGCCTGCGTGGCCACAGGCTCAGTGGTTTCCCTTCTGTCCCCTCCATGGTTCGTAGTGGCCACAGCGGTGGGGACGAGCACCGGTCTCTGCACGCAGAGTAAAGGAGGGCCCAGGGGACCCAGAGTGGCCGGCAGAGCCCACGGGAGGGGCGTGCACGCCGGGCAGGGCCAGGGATGAAGGTGTCCCTGGGGGCCTGCGAGTCAGAGACCCCTGCCTGTCAGAGGTGGCCCCGGAAACAGACTGGGGAGACGCCCAGCAGGGCTGTCGTCGGCCCCCAGTGCTGGGGTCAGTGTCCCCGTCGGCCTGGCCCCTCGTCCTGGACAGAGCCCCACTTCCCACCAGAGTCTGATTGGCGGGAGTGACGAGGCACGGCCGGAGGCCGGCGGGAATCCGCTGCCCTCGCGCGTGCCGGGAGGACCCTGACCCGGGCTCTTCCCGCAGGGGCACCTGCATGACCGGTACGGGCAGCTGGTCAGCCTCTATACCAAACTGCTGCTGGCCAAGATCTCCTTCCACCTCAAGGTAGCTTCCCGGGGCCTGGGGAGCGGAGGAGGGCGGGTGTGCCCCAAGGCCAGGACTTTATGACCCCCGTACCCCGGGTGTCTCCCGGGAGTGGAGGGACCAGCCCTGCCCCTACTGCACCCGGCTCCCACGAGCGAATGGGGCTGCACGGGGCGGGGGCTTCTCCGGCATCGGCCCCCTCTCTGGAGCTGGGCCTGGACCGGGCCGGGGCGCGGGTCAGCGAGGAGCGGGGCCTGGCACGTGGGCGGCCACTGAGGGGCGCCCTCTGCAGCACCCCCAGTTTCCTGCGAGTCTGGAGGTGACAGACGAGGTGCTGGAGAAGGCGGCGGGCACCGACGTCAACAACATGTGAGTGCCCTGGGCGAGGCCGCGGGCGCGGGGTTCCTCCGGGCTCTCGGGGCAGAGCCGGTGCGCCGGGCCCCTGCCGCGTTTTCATCCCGGGCCCTGGCTCTCTGCAGCTTCCAGCTCAGCGTGGAGATGTTCGATTACATGGACTGTGAACTGAAGCTTTCCGAGTCAGGTGAGCCGTCGGATGGGGGGGGGGGGGGGCGACACAGCGGTGAGAAGCCTCACCTGCCCCTCCCAGGTGCCCCCATGGCGCCTGCCCCCGGCCTGGGGTGCAGTCTTGGCAGGGAGCGTGGGCCTGACGCAGGAGCTGCCGCCTCGGGCTCCTGCCCTGGCCTCCTGGGAGACTTGCTTTGGGTGGCGCCCACATTCTGCCCTGAGAAGCCTCCCGGCTCCAGCCCAGGACCCCGCCCTGCTGGACAGGAAGCGTGGGGGTGGGGCGTGGCAGGCAACTTGCCCTGTGCGGCAGGAGAGACGTGGCTGCCTTTTTTTTGGGAAGCTCAGGAGGTAGAAAGAGGCCGGCAGGGCAGCTGCCCAGCACCCCGAGTGTGGCCGGGCCCAGGGTGCTGTTGGCTCCGGTGGCCGAGAGGGCAGCTGGGGGCCAGATACCGAGTGGACCCCGAGCCAGAGCAGCAGGCCCGTGTTCAGGGTGTGGCCCCCAGGGGCTGTCAGGCGGAGATGTGCAGTATCAGAGGCCACCGGCAGGGGGCCACATGCCTGGTGCTCCCTCCCCGCGCTGCTCTTGGCTTGGGGGATCCCACAGCCCCCCACCGAAGCCTAAGGAAGGGACCCCCGGTGGTGCCGGGAGACACGCAGGTGCAGGGCCTTCCTTGCCCCATGGCGAGGTCTGTGGTCACGGAAGACGGGGACAGCGGAAGGCACTGGGCCCATGGGGCTGTGCAGGAAGGGAGCCTGTGCCCAACGCACAGCCCTCAGGGGGAGCGACTGCTCACTGCCTGCCAGGGCGGGGGCGGCCTCACGCCTGCCCCACCCTCTGACACCCTGGCTGTCAGGGTGCCCCGGGAGCAAGTGAGGTTTTGGGGTCACTTGGGTCCTGACCCCACTGCCAGGCCTCTGAGCCCACCTGGCTGTGTCCACGTGGGGCAAACGAGGTATCCGGGTGACACCGTCCATCCCCCTCGTCCCCGGCCCACGGTGGTGGAGGCTTCCGGAAACCCTCGCTCAGCCGAGCCGGGGCCCTGCCCTGCTGCTGCCCTGCTCTGCGCGGGAGCGGCCTCCCCGCCCTGCCCTCCTCCCTGCGGCCAGCGCGCCCTGCGGCCAGCGCCAGCTGCTCACGCGCGCCCTCGCCTGCCCCTCCGCAGTTTTCCGGCAGCTGAACACGGCCATCGCGGTGTCGCAGATGTCCTCGGGCCAGTGCCGCCTGGCCCCGCTCATCCAGGTCATCCAGGACTGCAGCCACCTCTACCACTACACGGTCAAACTCCTGTTCAAGCTGCACTCCTGTGAGCGCCGCGGGTTAATGCGCCCTCGGGAGCCCCACGCAGGCGGCCTTTGGGGAAGGCCCCGCCTTCTGGGACCAGCAAAGATGCAGTAGAAGAGGCTCAGTTGCGTGGTTCACGAGCCGCCCGCCGTGTCTCCCGGCCCCCATGCAGGGCAGGGCAGGCAGGCGCGTGTTCTCCGTGCTCGGCGCTGAGAGCTTTGGCCTGGGCGGACAAGGCCGGGTGGGCGGGCGGCCCTAGGCTGGGTGGGCAGCTCCCCTTCTGGTCAGGGCCCACCCTTCTCCCAGGGTCTCTGCTCCCTTTCCTGGTGGCGTGGGGCTGGCCACGGGGGTCTCTCCCACCTGCTGGTTCTGGAACGGGAGGGGTGGGGGGCAAGGAGCTGCCCGGCCTCACGGGGGTCCCGTTTAAACCGTGTGCTCCCCAGGTCTCCCCGCGGACACGCTGCAGGGCCACCGGGACCGGTTCCATGAGCAGTTTCACAGGTAGCGCCCCTGGCAGGCCTGGGCGGGGCCAGGCAGAGCCTGGGCGGGGCCAGAAGAGGCCCCCCCGCAGCCCCCTGACGCCCGCCCTGCCGCCCTTCCCCCCGCAGCCTCAGGAACTTCTTCCGCAGAGCCTCGGACATGCTCTACTTCAAGCGGCTCATCCAGATCCCCCGGCTGCCCGAGGTACCCGCGCCCCGCGCCCCTGCCCCAGGCCGCCCGCCGGACTGCGCCCAGGGCTTCCTCCCGGAGTGGCTGAGCGGCTGCCCCCACAGGGACCCCCCAACTTCCTGCGGGCCTCGGCCCTGGCCGAGCACATCAAGCCGGTGGTCGTGATCCCCGAGGAGGCCCCGGAGGACGAGGAGCCGGAGAACCTGATCGAGATCAGCACGGGGCCCCCCGCCGCAGAGCCGGTGGTGAGCTGCCCTCCCGTGTCCCCGCCGTGTCCCCGCCGGGCCGGGGCGCGGGCGGAGGGGTGAAGGCCGTGCTTTGCCGTGGCAGGTGGTGGCCGACCTCTTCGGCCCGACGTTCGGACCCCCCAATGGCTCCGTGAAGGACGACAGGTGAGGCCCGGGATGGGCTGTGGTCACCCTGGAGGGGGCGTGAGCGAGGGCGGGGCCTGAGCACCTGTCCACGTCCCCAGGGACATGCAGATCGAGAACTTGAAGAGAGAGGTGGAGGCGCTGCGCTCGGAGCTGGAGAAGATGAAGCTGGAGGTGAGATCCCAGGGGCAGCGGGCGGCCGGAGCCCCCTGGGCGGCCGGCCCCATGCTGCCCGCTGCCCGCCCCGCAGGCCCAGCGGTACGTGACGCAGCTGAAGGGCCAGGTGAACGCGCTCGAGGCCGAGCTGGAGGAGCAGCGCAAGCAGAAGCAGAAGGCCCTGGTGGACAACGAGCAGCTCCGCCATGAGCTGGCCCAGCTGCGGGCCGCGCAGCAGGAGGGCGAGCGCAGCCAGGGCCTGCTGGAGGAGGCTGAGAGTGCGTGCGGGGGCGTGGGGGCGTGGGGGCCCGGGGCGGCCCGGCGCCCCCGCTTCCCCGGGTGACGCGGCCCCTGTCGCCCAGGGAAGGCCAGTGCCACGGAGCTGCGCTACCAGAAGCTGAAGGAGAAACACAGCGCGCTCATCAACACGCACGCCGAGCTGCTGCGGAAGGTAAAGCCGCCCCCGGCCCCTGCACAGGGCGGGCAGGGCCTGAGCCCCGGACCCTACACTCCACTCCCACCGGCCTGGCTGCATCATCCAGTAGAGCCTGAGTCCCCATCCTGCCCTCGCTGGCCTTGCTGCATGGGGCAGGCACGGCCTGAGGTCCCCCCCATCCCCACCGGCCTCGCTGCACAAGGGGCAGGGCCTGCGCCCCCCACCACTCCCGCCCCCACTGCACAGGGCTGGCAGGGCCTGAAGCCCCGGACCCTACACTCCACTCCCACCGGCCTGGCTGCATCATCCAGTAGAGCCTGAGCCCCCCGTCCGCGCTGCACAGGGCGGGCAGGGCCTGCGACCCCCACCCCACCCCTCATCCCCCCAGAATGCAGACACAGCCAAGCAGCTGACGGTGACGCAGCAGAGCCAGGAGGAGGTGGCGCGGGTGAAGGAGCAGCTGGCCTTCCAGGTGGAGCAGGTTCGGCGGGAGTCGGAGATGAAGGTGCGTGCCATGCCGCCCCCTGCGCCCCCTCCTCCCCCGCCCCCCCTACCCCGCTGACTCCCCGCCCTGTCCTAGCTGGAGGAGCAGAGCGACCAGGTGGAACAGCTCAAGCGGGAGCTGCAGGCCAAGGCCGGCGAGCTGCGGCACGTGCAGGAGGCCCTGAGCCGCACGGAGCAGGTGCGGCGGGGCCCCGGGGCGGCCTGGGTGCCCTCGGAGGGAAGGGGGGCACCAGGTGCGGCCTGCTCAGGTGCCTGGTGTTCGCAGAGCGGGTCCGAGCTGAGCTCGAAGCTGGACGCCCTGAGCGCAGAGAAGGACGCCCTGAGCGGGGCCATGCGGCAGCGGGAAGCCGACCTCCTGGCAGCGCAGAGCCTGGCCCGGGACCAGGAGGCGGCGCTGAGCCAGGAGCGGCAGCGTAGCTCCCAGGAGAAGCAGGAGCTGCAGGGGCGGCTGGCGGAGAAGGTACGAGCGCCCGCAGGTGCAGGGTGGTGCATCCCCCTGCTGGCTCGTGTGGGCTTTCCATGTTCACCACCCCTGTGTATGCCTTTGGGAAAACATTGGAGCCTTCAGTTTTCTTTAAGATTTTATTTGAAAGAGTCACAGAGAGGGAGAAAGAAATCTTCAATTCGCTGGTTCAGTCCCCAGATGGCTGGGGCTGGGCCAGGAGCTTCTTCCGGGTCTCACACGTGGGTGCAGGGGCCCAGGCACTTGAGCCATCTTCTGCTTTCCCAGGAGCATTAGCAGGGGGATGGATCAGAAGTGGAGCAGCCGGGACTCAAACCTGCGCCCACAGGAGATGCCGGCCCTGCGGGCACCACAGTGTTCTTTACTTGGGGTTTTAGAGTTGTCCAGCCCCCTACTGCCTCTAAGCTGAGCCTCTAAGCTCCCCCTCTCCTCCCCCAGGAGTCGCAGGAGCAGGAGCTGAGGCAGAGGCTGCTGGACCAGCAGTTTGCAGTGTTGTGTGGTGCCGCCGCCGAGGCTGAGTGTGTCCTGCAGGACGCGGTGAGCAAGCTGGACGACCCCCTGCACCTGCGCTGCACCAGCTCCCCGGGTATGTGCTCGGCCGCTCTGCCCCCAGTCCGGCTGCAGGCCGCACAGGGCTGCGGCCTCACCCCCTCCCTGTACCCGCAGACTACCTGGTGAGCAGGGCCCAGGCGGCCCTGGACGCGGTGAGCACCCTGGAGCAGGGCCACGCCCAGTACCTGACGTCCCCGGCGGGTGAGTGCAGCAGCCCCCACCCCTCCCCAGGACCCAGTTCTGTGCGCACGTGGCACACGCGGTTCCCTTCCTCTCCTCGGCTCAGGGGCCCCTCCCTGTCCTCCACAGACGCCTCCTCCCTGGTGGCAGCCCTGGCCCGCTTCTCCCACCTGGCTGCAGATACCATCATCAACGGCGGTGCCACCTCCCACCTGGCCCCCACCGACCCTGCTGACCGTAAGTGGGTCCCGGGCACCAGGCCTGGCTTGGCTCCCACCAGGGGCCCTCCCAAGGGAACTGGGGCTTTGGAGTTCACGGGTGTCTGCCCCCAGGCCTGATTGACAGCTGTCGCGAGTGTGGGGCCCGGGCGCTGGAGCTCATGCAGCAGCTGCAGGACCGGCAGGGAGCAGCCAGGGCGCAGCCCGGCCTGGTGCGGGACCCCCTGCAGGGCATCCTTCAACTGGGCCAGGTGAGCCGGGAGGGGTCGGGAGGCCTCTGCCCTGTGGCTCCGCCCCCTACCCACACTGCCTCGTGTTGAAGGGAGTGAGTCCACCTGCCTGACTCCTGTGCTCCCAGGAGCTGAAGCCCAAGAGCCTGGATGTGCGACAGGAGGAGCTCGGTGCCATGGTGGACAAGGAGATGGCGGCCACGTCCGCGGCCATCGAAGATGCCGTCCGGAGGATGGAGGTCAGGACCCCAGGCAGGGACCCGCCCCTTCCTGCGGTGGCTCGGGGGCGAGGCTGTGCGTGCAGCTTAGGGTCCAGGGCCACCCCCTCCCAGCTCAGGCTGTCTTTCTGCACAGGACATGATGGACCAGGCTCGCCACGCAAGCTCGGGGGTGAAGCTGGAGGTGAACGAGAGGTGAGCCCCTTCCGCTCCCGAGCCCCAGCCCAAGGTGGGGTCCCTGCCGAACCCCGGTCAGGGGTCTGCCTGTCTACTGCTGCTGCCGAAAGGCAGGCGCAGGAGTAAGCAGGGCCCACGCCCCCACTGTGCCAGCCCCGCATGGCGCCTGGGGCTAAGCAGAGCCCATGGTCTCCTCCTCTCACCTCCCTGTGCTCCCCCCACCCAGGATCCTCAGCTCCTGCACAGACCTTATGAAGGTGAGTGGGCAGCCGGGGCTTGGGGCGGCCTCCGGCCCGCACAGGCTGCCCTGAGTCAGCGCTGGGTCTCGGCAGGCCATCCGGCTCCTGGTGATCACCTCCACCAGCCTGCAGAAGGAAATCGTCGAGAGCGGCAGGGTGAGTCGGGGGGGCTCTGGGCAGGCGACCCAGCCTCAGGCCCCTAAGGACGTGAGACACTCCCCTCCACACAGTCTCACTGGGCTCTGGGGGCAAGGTGGACCCTGGGGACCCAGTCCCACGGGCCTGTCCTCCTCTTGCCACTAGGGGGCAGCCACGCAGCAGGAATTCTACGCCAAGAACTCCCGGTGGACTGAGGGCCTCATCTCCGCCTCCAAGGCTGTGGGCTGGGGAGCCACGCAGCTGGTGTATGTGGCCCAGGTGGGGGTGGGCAGGGGGCAGCCGCTGGGGGGGCAGCCCTCGGGGCGGAGCCCAGGCCCCTAACGGGCCCCTCCCCTCAGGGAGTCAGCTGACAAGGTGGTGCTGCACACGGGCAAGTACGAGGAGCTCATCGTCTGCTCCCACGAGATCGCGGCCAGCACGGCCCAGCTGGTGGCAGCCTCCAAGGTGAGGCGGCCGGCGACCCCCGGGCTCCCGGCCCTGCCCCGCCCCAGGCTGGGAGACCATGGCCCACGCTGACCCTCCCCCCAGGTGAAAGCGGACAAGCACAGCCCCCACCTGAGCCGTCTGCAGGAGTGCTCCCGGGCCGTCAACGAGAGGGCCGCCAACGTGGTGGCCTCCAGCAAGTCGGGCCGGGAGCAGATCGAGGACAGAGGTGAGTGGGGGGCGGGGTGGGGGGCCTCAGGCTGGGGGTGTGGCGTCCACTCACTCACCTGCCCCCGGCCGCAGACACCATGGACTTCTCTGGCCTGTCCCTCATCAAGCTGAAGAAGCAGGAGATGGAGTCGCAGGTGGGTGCCGGCTTGGCTGGGCTCCAGCAGGGTGGGGAGGGAGGCCCGGGGCCGCGCTGAGGGGCTGTGGCGGTGGGCCTGCAGGTTCGAGTCCTGGAGCTGGAGAAGACGCTGGAGGCTGAGCGTGTGCGGCTCGGGGAGCTGCGGAGGCAGCACTACGCGGCGCTGGCCGGAGTCGTGGCAGCCGCGGATGAGGAAGAGCCCAGCCGGCCCACCGCTGCCCCCCGCAGCGCGACCAAGAAGCCGCCCCTGGCCCAGAAGCCCAGTGTGGCCCCCAGACCGGACCAACAGGTGCCAGGTGTTGGGAGTGGCTGTCCCCAGGCTGGGCCACGTGCCCCTGGCCACAGCCACTGAGCCCCTCCCGTCTGCCTCCTGCAGCTGGACAGAAAGGAGGGTGTGTACCCGGCTCAGCTCGTGAACTACTAGCCCGGGGGCCAGCAGCGTGGCTGCGGGTCTGAGCCCCGGGCCAGGCTGCCAGCGCTCGCTGAACGAGAGCCTACTTATCTGCAGCAGGTCCCGGCAGGCCCGAGTCTCCGCAGAGAGCGTTAATATTCTGAGTTAGAACTTACTACAGTCAGTACACTGGGAAAGAGGCCGTGTCGGGCCCCTGCCTTTTGGACTCTGATGCCACCGTGCCCTCAGCTGCTGCTCCTGGGGCCAGGCGGGAGAAGTGGCCGCTGTCCTGTCTACAGAGCCAGGCAGTCCAGGCCCCAGGGCCACCTCTGCTCCAGGAGGCGCCATTTCCACCCTCCCATTTCCTGTCTAAGCCCAGTGACGGCCACGTCCCAGCACTCACCCCCGCCAGCCTGAAGGTGGGGCCCTGGCCTGGGGCCCTCCAGCAAGGAGCCTTAGGCGGGGCCAAGGCCAGGCTGGGCGGGGAGCCCTCTACTGACTGCCGGCCGAGGTCTAGCACTGAGCGAGGTGGCAGCTCCCTGCTCTTGATGTCCCACTGACAATAAAGCGCACTGTGACTGTTCCCAGCCTGGCTCTTCATTCCTCCGGGGCCCACAGGAAGCCTCACTGGGGCTGCCACAGAGCGTCCGTCGTCCTCTGGGACACTTCTGTAGCTCAGGTCCGCCTATGACAGCCCAGCCTGCACCCCCGCGGGCTCCTTGGACCCTGCCAGCTCTTGAGACCACGTGGTCTGGACACGGGGGCCGGCGGGGACTCGGATTCCCAGCTGGCCTGGGGCTGATCATGGTGGTCATGCGGGGCCTGAGCCTGCACCTGGCCTGAAGCATAGGCCAAGCACACACAGCCCATCAGGACGGCTCCTGCCCGCAGACGAGACTCCCGCCTCCCCCACGGGGGCTGCTGGGATGGCACCCACGCCTGCTTGTTCACAAGGCAAAACAGCTTCAGCCCTCCGAAAGCAAACGGTTACCGCACCAAGCAGCGGGGACGGCATGAGGCAGCTCCACGTGACGTCAGGTTTCCTGGGGTCAGTGAGGCCCTGGGACAGCCTCCCAGGGGCTCCATCTCTAATGTGCTAGGCTGGGGACCGCTGCCCGCCATGCTGGCATCCCATCTGCGTGCCAGTTCCAGTCCCAGGTGCCCCACTTCCGATCCAGCTCTGCTTATGCACCTGGGAAGGCAGAACGCGGCCCGAGTGCCTGAACCCCCATACCCACATGGCGACCTGGGAGCTCCTGGCTTCGGCCTGGCTGTTGCAGCCATTTGGAGAGTGAGCCGGCAGACGAAGGTCAGTCTCTCCCTCTAACTGTGCCTTTCAAAAATCAATCCTGAAAAAGGATTCGGGCTGGAAAACCAGAGGCCTCCAGGCCACGCCCTCCCCAGTCCTCGGTGAGCACAAGGCCCACAGAGGCTCCAGCGAGGCCGAGCTCACGACCAGCAGCCACGAGACTTACCGTCAAGTCCAGCGTCACCACGGTGTACAGATCTGGTTAGAAGCTTCCCGGCAGCCACTGGGAACAGAGAGCCTCCAGACATGCGCCCTCCCCTTTTTATAAAAAAGGAAAACTGATTTCCCAGAAGTGTCCATCTCAGAGAGCAAAGTCAGCTTTCCCCTGGAAACCCTCAGGACAACGTGCAGGGATGGCACCCTGTTTATACAGTGATGTGGTGGGGCAGACACGCCAGAGCCCACGGCACAGGTCAATGGGGCAGACATGCGAGGGCACACACATGGCTCAGCAGGGGCAGCGGGCACACTAGAGCACACAGCACAGCTCGGAAGGCATGCAAGGGCACACGCATGGCTCAGCAGGGGCAGCGGGCACACGAGAGCACACAGCACAGCTCGGTAGGCATGCAAGGGCACACGCATGGCTCACGTGTGAGCACGTGGCGCGGCTCGGTGGGGGCGGGCACGCGGGGGCAGCAGGCATTTGGCCTAACGATTAAAGCTCCTGCATTGCACGCAGAAGTGCTTAGGGCGGGTCTCAGCTACACTGGGTCCCTGCCACGCACGTGGGAGACCTGGATTGAGTTCCCGCCTCCTAGCATTTGGGGAGTGAACCAGTGGATGGCGGTTCTTGCTACTAGAAGCTCATGCCCCAGTACACAAGGCCACTGGCATCTCCGCGGAGGAGGCGGGGCGGCAGGGTCCGCCCCCCCAGCCTGGAAGGGGAAGCAACCCCCCCAAACACGACGAGCGCTGTCAGCAGCTGCGCGGCACGCGGCCACCCCAGGGACAGAGGACACGTTCTCTCCGCACGGCAGGACACGCCCTCGCTGCCCGTCCTCGCCGTTCATGACACTAATAGAAAAGGCACAGGCCCTGCCACTCGTGCCGCAGGCCAAACACAGCCAGAGCCACCCGCGGCTTGTTTCTACCTTCAAGACCGGAGCCCTGGCCACTGCCACTGCCGAACCAAACCCATCAGGTCCACCCAGGCAGAGACGCGACAGGACAGTTACCAACGATTCTGTTTATTAAAAAGGGTCCCGCGGCTTTACAACCACAGTGCCACACGCAGCCCTGCACGGGGCGGCGAGGCCGGGCTGTGGGCGTTCCCGACGGAGGCCAGCGGCAGAGGTGTGGGGGAAGAGTGTGGCACCGCTCGAGATTCACAGAACATGGCGAGCCCACGTGATGGGCATGGCAGGGAGCCATCCTACATGGCTCCATTTTCTTTAAAAACAGACCCGACAGAGTTGGAGTCGAGGACCAGGAGTGTACGGTACAAGGACAAAGTTGGTGGCCTTGCCTGTGAGCCACTGGGACAGGCCCGCTTCAGCTGGCTCGATTCTGTCACCCTGCATGGCAGCCTGCTGGTCCCGGGCCAGCGCCTTGGCTGCCTGACAGGTGACAGTGAGAGTGGAGCCACAAGTCCCGCCCAGGGCTTGTTGACAGGTGTGTGGTGCACCCCCACCCCAGCAGGGGCCTGGGGTTCTGCACACGTGGCACCAGCAGGTGAGACCCCAGGGGGCAGGAAGAGCCACTTCCTGAGTCCAGCTGCCAGCCAGCCAGCGGCAGAGTACGGCTAAGCGTCTCCTGGTTTGAGGCGGCCAGACTTCCTGTACTGAGACAACGCGCGGACGAGCCCTTCCACGAACAGAGCGCCACCCGGGCCCCAGCCCCGCGGGCATCCCGGTCCTGGCAGCGGGGCGCTAAGGCACAGCACGGGCCGCACAGGCGCACCGTGCACGCTCACACAAAAGGAAGCTGCGTTCATTCCTTATCTGCTTTTCAATCTGGCCAAACAATATTTGCATTTTTTAAAAGTTTCCCTGAATGGTCTTGTGTCAAAAAGGTTTCTTTCCAAATATAAAACAGAATTTCACGTGTAGTAAAAATACTGAGGGAGCATTCTTCACAGAAATCCTGGGGCTGGCTTGAGGCGTGAGGGGCTGGGCACGATCCCTGCTGCCAAGTCCCACTCACCTTGGCTCCTCACGCCCGGCCTTTGGCCATGGCTGTGGCCGAGAGTCACCTCTGCCGGGGTGGGTGGGTGGGGCCTGCGGCACCTGTCCCACTCCGCCTCGGGGAGCAGCAGAGCCACGCGTCCGAGCCCGGCCACAGCCGCACCTTCCAGGCTGGCCGACGCCGGGCCGGGACACACGGAACCACCATTCGCAGATGAAACATAAATTAACCATGCTTACGAAGTCAAGCTCGGACGGGAGGACCACGGCTCCGGGTGGGAACTGGCCGTTCCCTCCCAAACACACGAGCCGGTCGACATGACGGCGGTGGCGACACCAGAAGGCAAACCGTCAAGACGCAGGGCACACAAACATGGCCTCGACGCAGAGCCTGGGTTTCTACTTCTACTCACCACTGACCTACAGTTCTAGAATGGACGCTGGCCCAGAGCACCTGGCCCTCGGCACAGCAGCTGGCCCCACGGCCGCCTCGCAGCCCAGCACAGCGGGCGGAGGCGTCTCCCAGGGAGGACGGCGTGGCGCTCACTGCAGGATGAAGCCTGGCTGGTGCGGAGGCAGCCGGGGCGGGGGTCTCTGAGGGAGAGCCGGCGGGTATGGCGACACGAACTGTGCGGAGAATCCGGGCTGTGGAGGGAGGCCCCCGCGAGGAGGCAGGGGCGGGCACTGTAATCCTGCGTACGGAGCGGCCTGTCCCGCGCCCGTGGCGGCAGTGAAGGGGGTGGCTAAGCGTCCTACAGGCACCTGGGGTGGCGGTGGGGGGATGCGCCGAGGCGCGACAGAAGGGGGCCCGCTGGCCTCTGGGGCGGGCGCCGGTTCGGCCACCCTGGGTGGCAGCGGGGCCGAGGCCTGCGGGGGTCTCTGCCCCTTCAGCACCATCTCCTGGAGCTTTTCGATCTTCACCCTCCGCGTGTGCGCCAGCTTCCGCTTGCTCTGATAGACGTCGATGAAGGAGTCCAGCGGGAGCTCTCCGTCCAGAAACTGCTCAGCCATGTTCTGGGGGGGGGGGCGGGGAAAGTCGACTAGCACCCACCCCCTCGGGGGACTCCCCGGGGGCCGACACTTCACCACCACTCAGCCTGCAGACCCTAGGGGTGCATGCGCAGGGCCTCGGGCTCAGGAGCCACCATGGGGAGCAGGCCTTCGGACAGGGGTCTTCTGGTGGCCCCAAGCTGCCAGGCGTCCCAGGTAAGGAGGTGCCCACTGTGCCCACTTACTTCTCTCGCTGAGCCAACTGGAGCCCACCACTTCCTGGCTTTTTGCCTGGCCGCATCCTGCCTGACAGTCTCACCCAAACAGGGTCAGCAGGAGAGAAGTTTGCTAGGACCCCAGCGAACGACAATGCACCTGACCTTGGCAACACGGCACCAGGCCCGGCTCATTTCCCGACTGCCTACTCAGGCCCAGCACCCAGCTGGCATGGGCCGCAAAGCTCTGATTGCAGCTGGCTCAGGCCTTGGCCACGAGCACCCATGGGGACAGTGTTGACCCTCAGGGCAGCATGCACCTGACTAACCCTGCATGGCGTCTTCCCCACCCACAGCCTGCACACGGGGGTGCCACCTCCTGGCCGTGGAGGCGCAGTGCTGGCGCTTACCACCCCGGAGGAAGTGGGCCTGCTAGCTGCCCGGAGCAACCCGAGCCCCTCCGCGGCGGCTGCCCCGGCCTCACCTCAGTGTCCTCCTCAATCTTGGCCCCTTCTGCTTGGAGAAGCGCGAGCAGGGTCTCCAAGGAAGCACTGCTGGACTGTTTGTCTGGAGGAAGCAAGAGGCACAGTACAGCCAGGGCCGCCCAGGCACGCGCCTCCCAAACCTTGTCCCACCCGGTGTCTCCCCAGAAAGTCTAACCAGAGAGGTCACGGGAGCATCACCTCCACGGAGGGCTCACTTCCCTGCCAGCTGAAAACCCACAGCACGGGGCCGGCGCCGCAGCTCACTAGGCTAATCCTCCGCCTGTGGCACCGGCACCCCAGGTTCTAGTCCCGGTCGGGGCGCCAGATTCTGTCCCGGTCGGGGCGCCAGATTCTGTCCCGGTTGCTCCTCTTCCAGGCCAGCTCTCTGCTGTGGCCCGGGAGTGCAGTGGAGGATGGCCCAAGTGCTTGGGCCCTGCACCCCATGGGAGACCAGGAGGAGCACCTGGCTCCTGCCATTGGATCAGCGCGGTGCACCGGCCGCAACGCGCCAGCCGTAGTGGCCACTTGGAGGGTGAACCAACAGAAAAAAGAAAACCTTTCTCTCTCTCTCTCTACCTCTGCCTGTGGTGGCATGGGGCTTGGTGAGACTATTTTTTTCTTTTAAGATTTACTTATTTATTTGAAAGGTCAAGTTACAGAGAGAGGGAGAGACAGAGAAAGAGATCTGTCCACTGCTTCACGCCTCAAATGGCTACATTGGTCAGGGCTGGGCTGAAGCCAGAAGCCTGGAACTCCATCCAGGTCTCCCACACGGGTAGCAGGGACCCAAGTACTGGGGCCATCTTCTGCTGCTTCCCCAGGCACATTAGCAAGGAGCTGGATTGGAAGAGTGGCAGTCAGGACTTGAACTGGCGCTCCTATGGGATGCCGACATCCCAGCAGCAAACTGGCTGTAACAGGTTAGAACTCATAGGTGCTGCCTGGGACCCCGACAACCTCCATGAGGGCGGTGCCTTGTTCACCTCCCAGCTACGTGCTTCTGACCTAGGTTCCTGCTAACGTACACCCTGGAAGTATCTGAGTCCCTGTCACTCACATGGCAGATCTGGATGGAGTTCCAGGCTCCTGGCTTGAGGTCACCTGGCCCTGCTGCCACCAGCACTTAGGAAGTGAACCAGTAGAGGGAAGATCTGTCTCTCCACCTTTCAAATAAGATGAAAATGAGCCCAGAAAAATTCATTTTAAAGGGGCGAGTATTGTGGTGTCTTGGGCTAAGCTGCCACCTGCCAGGCTGACATCCCGTACTGGGGTGCTGGCTTGAGTCCTGGTTGTTCTGTTTCCAATCCAGCTCCTTATTCTTGGGCCTGGGAAGCAGCAGATTTTGGTTCAAGTACTGGGGCCCTGCTACCCATGTGGGAGACCTGGATGCAATTCTAGGCTTCTTGCTTTAGCCTGGCCCAGCCCAACAAACACAGCCGATGTGAGTGAAAGAGCAGATGGGAGAATAATCTCTTACCCCTCTGTCATTCTACCTTTAAATAAATAATCTTTTTTTTTTTTTTTTGACAGGCAGAGTGGACAGTGAGAGAGAGAGACAGAGAGAAAGGTCTCCCTTCCATGGGTTCACCCTCCAATGGCCGCCGCACCGCGCTGACCCAAAGGCAGGAGCCAGGTGCTTCTCCTGGTCTCCCATGGGGTGCAGGGCACGAGCACTTGGGCCATCCTCCACTGCACACCCGGGCCACAGCAGAGAGCTGGCCTGGAAGAGGGGCAACCGGGACAGAATCCGATGCCCCAACCGGGATTAGAACCTGGTGTGCCAGCGCCGAAAGGTGGAGGATTAGCCTATTGAGCCGGGGCGCCGGCCTAATAATAAATCTTTAAAAAAAAAAACAAAACTTTCTCTCTCCTTCACTGTCCACTCTGCCTGTCCACACACACAAAAAAAAAAAAAAAAAAAAGCACCAGGGCAGATTTGGGGACAGCACCAGAAAGCACGGGGTCCTGTATCACAATCCTACAGGGCGGAATATTTCAGTATGTGACGGTAGCTAATCACAGCAATTTAGAGCTCTATTTTTGAGAGAAACCCAAGTAAACCCTGACCACGCTTCCTAGAGGAAGACACAGGATTTCCACAGAGCTCCCTCGCGTCCACTCCCAGCGACGCCCCTGGAGGCAGCCCTACCGGCCTGGCTGCACACTTCCCGCCCCCGGAGCAGACGGCACCCGCTCTGCGCCGGCTTCTCTTGCGTCTGTTCATTCCAGGTACTATTGCAGTGTCCGAGTATCGAACTCACTCACTCACTACTCTGCAAATGGACATTTAGCTCCTTTCCAAACGCAGTATCAGAAAGAGCTAACGGGAACGTTACCGTGCTATTTCTGCTGTGCCCGCACCGGGCGTGGCACTGCCAAACCATGCCTCCAAGGTGGTTTTACCAAATCAGATGCCTCCCAGCAACCGATGAGTGGCATACCCCCCCCCCCCACCGCTTGCTGCTGCCCACCCTTTACTTCTCTCCATTCTCCTGGGTTTGTTATTATGAATTTTTGCTCAAGTTAGGGATTCAATGAGGAGATTGCAAAACCAGTGTCAGAATGTAAACATTCCTGAAGGGGAGGGTTTTAACCCAGTTCCTCTTAACCTGAACGTCTCTTTAAAGAAATTCTCAAAAGCATCCGGGACTCTCAACAACACCAAATTCCTACTGAAGTGTGACATCAAAATGTTCCAGTGTGAGGACTACTGTTTCACTGTTCACGCCGAGAGCCAAAGGACGAAGCATTTACTGAAAATCATAATTCAGAAACTGCCTTTTTCCTATGCTCTGTGGAAAAGGCATCAGTCTTTTTTTTTTTTTGGACAGGCAGAGTTAGACAGTGAGAAAGGTCTTCCTTCCAGTGGGTCACCCCCCAAGTGGCCGCTACGGCTGGCGCGCTGTGCCAATCCAAAGCCAGGAGCCAGGCGCTTCCTCCTGGTCTCCCATGCAGGTGCAGGGCCCAAGGACTTGGGCCATCCTCCACTGCCTTCCCGGGCCACAGCACAGAGCTGGACTGGAAGAGGAGCAACCAGGACTAGAACCTGGCACCCATATGAGATGCCGGCGCTGCATGCAGAGGATTAACCAAGTGAGCCACGGCGCCGACCCCAAGGCATCAGTCTTGAATTTAACCCATGCTGAAGTCACTTTTCAGGAGCAACAACTCTGAACACAAACTGCACGATAGCACAGCCCTGCCTCAACCCCACAGTGTCCCTTACCGGCTCCCCAGCCCTGCCTCAACCCCACAGTGTCCCTTACCGGCTCCCCAGCCCTGCCTCAACCCCACAGTGTCCCTTACCGGCTCCCCAGCCCTGCCTCAACCCCACAGTGTCCCTTACCGGCTCCCCAGCCCTGCCTCAACCCCACAGTGTCCCTTACCGGCTCCCCAGCCCTGCCTCAACCCCACAGTGTCCCTTACCGGCTCCCCAGCCCTGCCTCAACCCCACAGTGTCCCTTACCGGCTCCCCAGCCCTGCCTCAACCCCACAGTGTCCCTTACCGGCTCCCCAGCCCTGCCTCAACCCCACAGTGTCCCTTACCGGCTCCCCAGCCCTGCCTTAACCCCACAGTGTCCCTTACCGGCTCCCCAGCCCTGCCTCAACCCCACAGTGTCCCTTACCGGCTCCCCAGCCCTGCCTCAACCCCACAGTGTCCCTTACCGGCTCCCCAGCCCTGCCTCAACCCCACAGTGTCCCTTACCGGCTCCCCAGCCCTGCCTCAACCCCACAGTGTCCCTTACCGGCTCCCCAGCCCTGCCTCAACCCCACAGTGTCCCTTACCGGCTCCCCAGCCCTGCCTCAACCCCACAGTGTCCCTTACCGGCTCCCCAGCCCTGCCTTAACCCCATAGTGTCCCTAACTGGTTCCCTTCCCCGGGCAGCAGCCCCATCTCAACCCCACAGTGTCCCTAACCGGTTCCCTTCCCCGGGCAGCAGCCCCACCTCAACCCCAGTGTCCCTAACCAGCTCCCCAGCCCCACCTCAACCCCACAGGTCCCTAACCAGCTCCCCAGCTCCATCTCAACCCCACAGGTCCCTAACCGGTTCCCTTCCCCGGGAAGCAGCCCCGCCTCAACCCCAGTGTCCCTAACCGGCTCCCCAGCCCCATCTCAACCCCACAGGTCCCTAACCAGCTCCCCAGCCCCATCTCAACCCCACAGGTCCCTAACCGGTTCCCTTCCCCAGGCAGCAGCCCTGCCTCAACCCCAGTGTCCCTAACCGGCTCCCCAGCCCCATCTCAACCCCACAGGTCCCTAACCGGCTCCCCAGCCCCATCTCAACCCCACAGTGTCCCTAACCAGCTCCCCAGCCCCATCTCAACCCCACAGGTCCCTAACCGGCTCCCCAGCCCGTGCAGCAGCTTCACAAGGTCTTCTCAGCTCTAGTCGAAAGCTCGCCCAGTCCAAGTTACCTAATTTAGTCTTCTTTATCTGATAGGCTTCAAAGAGAACCTGCAGCTCCTGGTACTTCTGGGTCAAACACGCTTTCCGGGAGTCCAGCCGGGGCTGGTACAGAAGGTTTCCCTCTGCCAGGCTCCGGTTGCTGGCGAGCGTCATTTCTTTGTTGAGCTGGACAGTCTGCGTCTGCGAGGAACACACAGGCTGATGAGAACCCCCAAGTGCATGAGCTCACCCCCAGTCCCCAGGAGCCTGGCGCATGGACTTCCGTGCCGCTGCCCAGACTTGCCCACGCGCGGGGCAGCCGCTGCAGCCCAGACTCCACCCCCCACCCCGACGCCACGCCACTGCTCCCTGCGCGTGCACAGCAGGGCTGCTCCCTTTCCAGCAGGCTCCCAGGTCAGGGGGCGCCTGGGACTCCATGGAAGCTTTCACTGCCGGGCTGTGCTGTGACTTGAACCCCGCGCAGGAGCTGTAGGGACTTGGGGCTCAACATTTTGTAAGACAAGTTTCTGCCACGACAAAGAAAGCTTCAGAATCACTTTCATCAGCGAGGGCGGCTAATGCAGGCTCCGGGATCAGACTGAGCGATCAAACAAGCCGCCTCAGAGGCCCTGGGGAAGACGGTGCTGACCCTGGCTCTCATCATCCCTGGCCCCAGCCCAGCACTTCTGGGTCTTCCCAGCTCCCGCTGCGGCCCATGAGCAAATCGGACCCACAGCTGGGGCGGGGCTGGGGGAATACTGTGCCCAACAGGGGCTCCACACTGCCT
The DNA here is from genome assembly GCA_949820135.1 of Sylvilagus floridanus. NCBI lineage: Eukaryota > Metazoa > Chordata > Mammalia > Lagomorpha > Leporidae > Sylvilagus > Sylvilagus floridanus. Next base: position 176,936,072 of record OX463233.1, read on the forward strand.
TTCAGGCCCCAACAGGGTACCCACCTGCTCAGACCTCGTTCAGAAGGCGAGAAACAAGACCTAGCCAAGGTGCCAGGGCTACGCAGTTCACGGAAAAGTTCATCTTGGTGCAAGAAATATTTTAAATCTATGCATAGTTTGTCTATAACCGGTATTTTTCAAGAACTTTTTGAAAACCCCTCATAGTTAGAGGAAGTTAGAAAACATGAACTCTTCTCACTGCCCCGTGACCGTGACCGTGACCCCGACCCCGGCCCCGCCTGGCCAAGTCCCAGTAGCACAGGTGCCCTCGCTCAGGGTCTGTCTGCCTTTCCCTTTAAGGGGCTCTTCCTCCCCGCCCTCCCATTTCCTAGCACTCACGAGTCTGTTTTAGCTGCTCCTTCCTTCCTTCCGAGTCAGGTATGGGTTCCTGGCCATGCTGCTGGCCTCCTGCCCCATCACACCCATGCATTGCTCAGTGCCTCCACCAGGAGACCCCTGACTGCCCCCCAGGGTTCTCTCTACCCCACAGACACAAGACCTGCAGCTCCCAGACAGATGGGCTGAAAACTGCAAGCGTTTTGGTAACAATGGAAAAACAAACACCCAGTTCAACACTAGGGAATAACACTGGGAGTGTCCCCAAAGCCAGGGCAGCAGAAATGCGCCTGGTTCCTTCCTGCTGCTCAGAGCCAGCAAGCCCTGGATCTGGAGAGACCTAGCATAGCTCCAGGCAGGCAGGTGAGGCTCCGCCCCCGTCTCCCGGCCTCGCACGCAGGCGGAGGGGCCTTTCCTCCAATTGTCAGGCCAATTAAAGAACAAACAAAAATACACATTGTCCAGCCACTCTGGAAAGACGGGGCACCTTCTTATAAAAGGAACCACAGAGTAACCGTACGACCTGGAAACTGTTGTCCTCGGCACTTATTCCAGAGAAACGAATTTACGTTCGCACAAAAACCTGCCTGTATTTGTAGCAGCGCCATTTCTAACAGCCAAAACCTTGAAGCAGCCCAGATTATGAGCCAACAGGTGACCGGTTAGACATTCCATCCATACCACGGAGTAATGCTCAGCCATCAAAGCGAGCTAGGACCTAACTGCTGACCCCAGTCACAGATAAAGCTCCAGGGATCTGTTACAATGAAGAAACAAAAGACAACCCCAAAGGACCACTATCCCACCATCCCCTCAGTACAAGGATCTTCAAACAACAAAATTACAAAATGGAGAACCCGTGAGCGCTGGGGAGGCGGCGGGGAGCAGTGGGCGACATCAGGAGGATGCAGTCAGCACGCCAACCCTGACTCCACAGTGTCCGGGACTGCACCAGCTGCCACCAGGGGGACCGGCAGCGGGGCACAAATCAATCAATCAATCTTAAAAAAGGAAAAGGGATGTGTTTGCTAAGCAGTACTACTGTACCCCAAATCCTTTCAGCAACAGGTGGGTTCTGAGTCTGTGGGGGCCTCACACTGGACCTGAGGGTGATTCTGAAAGCAGAATTTCCCCCAAAGTCCTAAGCTCAGGCAGCACAGTCAGTGCCCATCTCCGAGGCGACCCAGGGAAAGGCAGAGTTGAATGTTTCAATTCCAGCATGATGATAAAGACCATTTTATAGCAATGGTTCTCAACTTTGTATATTAGTCACCGCCCTAATTTTTTTAAACTTATTTTATTTGAAAGGCAGAAAGAGAGGGAGACACAGCAATGTATTCGCTGGTTCATTCCCCAAATGTCCACAACAGCAGCAGGAGCGGGGCCAGACAGGAACTCAGCCAGGTCTTCCACGTGGACGGCAGGGGCCGACGCTTCACGCCATCGCTCGTGCCTCCCAGGGTGCAAGCCAGACGCTGGAACGGAGTGCTATCGGGACACGAACCCTGGCACTCTGACCTGGGCTGCTGGCATCGCAAGCGGCATCTCCCGCGCCACCTGACGTGCCCGCCCCTACGATCACCTGAAGTGGCCAGGGATGTCCAGAGTCCTGACACCCACGCTGACCAGCTACCAGGCCGGACCCTCTAGGCGAGGCCCACACACCCTTCTCAAGGCTCCAGGAGACTCCAGCACACCGCTGCTCTGAAGCACCAACTCCACGGGGCAAGGCCCGAGGGGCGGCCACTGCCCGGCCTGGACCAGTGCCAGCCTTGGCGCCAGCGGTCCGATCTGGACGACAGACCTGAGCATGCTTAGAGCGCGCCAGGCACTGCTTTAGGGCCCATCAGCGTGGAAACAATGAATTGTAAACTGCCGATGTCCTCATTTTCGTAGAAGGCTCAAACAGCAATCTCCCACGGAAAACAGGGTGGCCAACCGCCCAGTATTTCTCACAACTCTCTCTAAAGCCACGGCGAAACCATTTCAGGAGTCACTTCCTCCTGGTGAAGACACGCGTGTATGAACGTGCTCAGTTTCACTTCCCTTTCTGGTTTTCTCTGAAGCTGCCTCTGCCCATCTGTTGGTGTGTTAGGACTGTTAACCTAAAGTTTACAGCAATTTCTCTTTTTTTTTCTTTTTTTTTTTTTATTTTTGACAGGCAGAGTGGACAGTGAGAGAGAGAGACAGAGAGAAAGGTCTTCCTTTGCCGTTGGTTCACCCTCCAATGGCTGCCGCAGATGGTGCGCTGCGGCCGGCGCACCGCGCTCATCCAATGGCAGGAGCCAGGTGCCAGGTGCTTTTCCTGGTCTCCCATGGGGTGCAGGGCCCAAGCACTTGGGCCATCCTCCACTGCACTCCCTGGCCACAGCAGAGGGCTGGCCTGGAAGAGGGGCAACCGGGACAGAATCCGGGGCCCCGACCGGGACTAGAACCCGGTGTGCCGGCGCCGCAAGGCGGAGGATTAGCCTGTTGAGCCACGGCGCCAGCCTCCAATTTCTCTTTTTTTAAACATAGTTGTCACCTCACATCATGTCATTTGTTGTAAGACATTTGGAATTTATTCTCTTAGCAATTTTGAAATGTATAATAAATTATAATGAACTATAATTGCCATTTGTGCAATAGATTTTTTAAATTAATTTATTTGAAAGGCAGAGTTGTAGAGAGAATCTTCCCTTTACTGGGTCACTCCCCAGATGGCCACAACAGCCGGAGCTACGCCAATCTGAAGCCAGGAGCCAAGAGCTTCTTCCAGGTCTCCCATGCGGGTGCAGGGGCCCAAGGACTTGGGCCATCTTCTACTGCTTTCCCAGGCCACAGCAGAGAGCTGGATCAGAAGTGGAGCAGCCAGGACTCAAACCGGCACCCATATGGGACGCTGGCACTGCTGATAGCGGCTTTACCCGCTACACCACAGCATTGGCCCAGCAGCAATTGTCTGGATGGTGTGATTTCCACACGTTCCTCTCTGCTTTCAGCTATCATAGGGTGTTTTTTTTTTAAGATTTATTTATTTGAAAGGTAGAGTTACTGAGAGGCAGAGGCAGAAGAGAAGACAGAAGAGAGGGAGAGGGAGAGAGAAAGGAAGGGGGGGGAGGGAGAGGGAGAGAGGGAGAGGGAGAGAGAAAGGGAGAGAGAAAGGAAGAGAGAAGAGAGGTCTTTCAACCACTGGTTCACTCCCCAAATGGCCACAATGGCAAAAGCTGGGCTGATCTGACGCCGGGAGCTTCCTCCGGGTCTCCTACGCGGATGCAGGGGCCCAAGCACTCAGGTCATCTTCTATTGCTTTCCCAGATCATAGCAGAGGGCTAGACTGGAAGTGGAGCAGCCAGGACTTGAACCAGCGCCCCTATGGGATGCCGGCACTGCAGGTAGTAGCTTTACTTGCTACACCACAGTGCTGGCCATAGGGTTTGTTTAAGATTTATAGATTTATTTATTTATTTGAAAGTGTTTCAGAGAAGGGGGGTGGGGAGAGAGAGATCCTCCATCTGTTGGTTCATTCCCCAAATGGCCATGGCCACAACAGCCAGGGCTGGAGGCCAAGAGCCCCAAGACGGTCTCCCATACGGGCAGCAGGGGCCCAACTTGGGCCATCTGCTGCTGCTTTCCCAAGCACACCAGCAGGGAGCTGGATCAGAAATGGAGCAGCCGGGACAGACAGTGGCTTAACCACTTACCAGGACGCTGGCCCTTATCACAGTGTTTGCTTCATTCGCAGCCCGCAGAATTTTTCAGAAAGTCATTTTTAAATTTAAAAACTATGTTATATAAGTAGTATAAGCAGGACAGATGTTCTAGGAACACACACACACACACACACACACACACACACATTCTAGCAGAGTAACACAGAAAGAGAGATCTTCTATCCATTAGTTCACTACCCAAATGGCCAGGCCAAAGCCAGGAGCCAAGAGCTCCACCTTGGTCTCCCATGCCGGTGGCAGGGACTCAAACACTTGAGCCATTTCCCACAGCTTCCCAGGAGCATTAGCAGGGAACTCGATCAAAGGTGAAATAGCCCAAGGGCCAGCATTGTGGTACAGCAGGTTAAGCCACCTCTATGACGCCAGCATGCCATACGGGTGCTGATTCGAGTCCCCGCTGCTCCACTTCCAACCCAGCTCCCTGCTAACGTGCCTGGGAAGGTAGCAGAAGGTGGCCCAGGGCTTGTTCCCTGCAGCCACACGTGACACCCAGATGAAGTCCTGGTTCCTGGCTTCCGCCTGGCCCAGCCCTGGCTGTCGCAGCCACTTCAGGAGTGAACCAGAAGATGGAGATCTCTGTCTCTAACTACGTATTTCAAATAAATAAAATAAATCTTTAAAAAATAAAAGTGAAATGGCTGGGACTCGAACAGGCATTCTGATATGTGGACATCCTAGTAGCAGCTTAACCCAGTGCATCACACGCCTGCCCCGACTGGCTTTTTTAAAATGTTATTTATTTGATAGGGAGGGAGGGAGGGAGCTCCCATCCACTGGTGCATTCCCCAAATGCCTACAACAGCCAGGGCTGGGCATGTGATGGGGTCAACAAATTAAATTCCCACTACCCAATGGACGGACTTCCGGCCTCCTGGCTTGCGGATGGAAGATCTCTCTTCCCCCTCTCTGACTTTCAAATAAAATGAAAATAAATTAAACAACAACAACAACAACAACAACAACAAGGTAGCACGTGTACTTGTCCAGGCAGAAATGTAGTTCTCTGAGAACGCACACTCTGTTTCAAGTGTCCATGTCACTATTTCTTCATTCCAGCTCGGTGAGTGTGGTGAAAGTGGCCTAAGGAAGGAAGGAAGGGAGAAATGGATATGCAACACACAAACGAGAGGCAGTCAGGGCAGGACACTAGGCAGAGGCAGTCCTGCTGGCCCCGGGTCAAGGGTGTGGGTTTCCAGTGGATGCCTCCAAACCAGACTTCCACAACGTGCAGTTCTGTGACAACTTGGCCACAGTCTGGCTCCCTCATCTGTAATTGCAACGGTGCCTCCCTGAACACCAAGCCAGACACATCTGTCCATGTTCCCAAGATAAATCTTTTTCATGACAAACATTCTTGGTGATCTGACTTGACCTTCACACTATAATCTAATCCTTATCATAACAAAGTAAATCCCATCACCAAATTTTGTTAGCAAAATTTTTTTTTTTTTTTGACAGGCAGAGTGGACAGTGAGAGAGAGAGACAGAGAGAAAGGTCTTCTTTTGCCGTTGGTTCACCCTCCAATGGCCGCCGCGGATGGTGCGCTGCGGCCGGCGCACCGCGCTCGTCCGATGGCAGGAGCCAGGTGCCAGGTGCTTTTCCTGGTCTCCCATGGGGTGCAGGACCCAAGCACCTGGGCCATCCTCCACTGCACTCCTGGGCCACAGCAGAGGGCTGGCCTGGAAGAGGGGCAACCGGGACAGAATCCGGCGCCCCGACCGGGACTAGAACCCGGTGTGCCGGCGCCGCAAGGCGGAGGATTAGCCTGTTGAGCCACGGCGCCGGCCTTTGTTAGCAAATTTAAACAAACAAATGGAAACAAAATGCTCAAACCCTGTAAGCACTTGGAAATGAGGCTGAGTTACTTAAAATAAAGACAGGGGGCGGGCGCTATGGCGCAGCAGGTTAATCCTCCACTTGTGGCGCCAGCATCCCATATGGGCGCCAGTTCTAGTCCTGGCTGCTCCTCTTCCGATCCAGCGCTCTGCTATGGGCTGAGAAAGCAGTAAGGTGCCCAAGTACTTGGGATCTCGCACCCACATGGGAAACCCAGAAGAAGCTCCTGGCTCCTGGCTTCAGATCGGCACAGCTCCGGCCATTGTGGCCATCTGAGGAGTGAACCAGTGGATGGGAAGACCTTTCTCTCTGTGTCTCCCTCTCACTGCCACTCTCCCTCGCAAATAAATAATTTTAAAAAAAATAAATAAAAATAAAAACAGAGCTATGCCTTTTTCACCTAGGGCCATTCTCAGAGTTCTCTCCACAGCCACAAGCTGGCGTGGTGGCACAGTCGGTAAAGCCACCACCTGTGACTCTGGCAGCCCATGAGTGCAGGTGCATCTCCTGGCTGCTCCACTTCCCATCCGGCTCCTTGATGATGGCCTGGGAAAAGCAGTGGACCACGGTCAGGTTTCTGGGCCCCACCAACCACGTGGGAGAGCCGGAAAAGCTCCTGGCTTCATTGCAGCAATCTGGGGAGTGGAGCAGCGGATGGAAGATCTCTCTGTAACTGACTTTCAAAAGTAAATAAATAAGGGGCTGGCGCTGCGGCGTGGCGGATAAAGCCACTGCCTACAGCATCCCATATGGGCACTGGTTCGAGTCCCAGCTGCTCTACTGCTATGGCCTGGGAAAGCAGTAGAAGATGGGCCAAGTCCTTGGGCCCTTGCACCTGCGTGGGATCCCCGGAGGAAGCTCCTGGCTCCTGGCTTCAGATGGGTGCAGCTCTGGCCATTGTGGCCAATAGGGGAGTGAACCAGTGGACGGAAGATCTCTCTCTCTCTCTCTCTCTCTCTCTCTCTCTCTGCCTCTCCTTCTCTCTGTGGGTAACTCTGACTTTCCAATCAAATCAAATAAATAAATCTTTAAAATAATAAATCTTTTTTTAGAAGTACTACCATAAAGTAATCAATCACATTTTATTCACTGAGCAAACATTTTCTTAAACAAGAAGATCCAAACCTGGTAAACAAGATGCTCCTCCCAACAGCTGTCTTGACTCCCACTGGCTTCTCAGCCAGCTGCCCTCCTGCCCATTCACCTCCAACTCCCTAATGCAGGGCCCCAGACAATGGCTCTGAACCTCGTCTACGCTTCCCCCAGCCCCAGCCCAGCCAGATCCTCAGCCCGGGTGCTCTGAGGCCCTCTTCTAGCGAGATTCAGGCCGATTATCACCGAAATCCCTGTCACCAGCAGAGTCCAGCTCTCTGAACACTGGCACAGACTCCACAGGCTGAGCATCTAACCCGGGAACTTCCAACATCTCGCACTCGGAGCACCACCGATTCGAGCATTTTCCGACTTGGCGAGCTCAGCCTGCAGGATTCACACAGCGGAGCCACGAGCCAAGGAAGCAGCCCCGGCAAAGCGAGGGACAGCTTCTCTCCCAGAGCCTCCGGGGGCACACAGGAGCCTCAGTTTCAGACTCCGGCCCTCAGATTTCCGACGGGATGGATTTCTGCTTTAAGCCGCTCAGTCTGTGGTAATTTCTTAGAGCAGCCAGGGGAAGCTACCACAGTGCAGTCTCCTCCACGTGCCCTTGGCCCCGCCCAGGGGCCGCCTGGCTGCCCTGACCCCTCCAACACGCCCTCGCCCTCTGGTTCCAGCTGGATCAGGAGGACGATGACGCAGGGAGTCACTCCATCACCTGGGACGCCTGTACCCCAAATCGCAGTGCCTGGGGTTGAATCCCCCGCCCCCCCCCCCCCCCCCCCCCGGCTTCCAATCCAGCTTCCGGACAACGCACACCCTCAGGGCGGGAAGTGATCTTTCAGTCCTCGGGCCCCTGCTGCCCATGTGGGAGACCCAGACGGAGTTCTGGGCTCCTGGCTTCAACCTGGCCCAGCCTTGGGCCCCTGCTGCCCATGTGGGAGACCCAGATGGAGTTCTGGGCTCCTGGCTTCAACCTGGCCCAGCCCAGGTTGTTGGGGCCATTTGGGGCGCGAATCAGTGGACAGAAGACGTTCCTGTCACTCTGCCTTTCAAATAAATGAAATAAATCTCAAAAAAAAAAAAAAAGACAAGAACAGAATCTGTTTACTGAACTCAAGTTCCCAAAGCAAAATGTGCCTGTGTCTTGCCAGAAGCCTGACACAAAAGGGAATTTTCCTCATGAAATGATATTTGAGCTCAGGGTACCCTCTGATGAAGACAGTAAGCCCCCACGAGCAGAACCGCCTTACTTGTTCTGTGCACAGGCCAACAAGAGCACACAGCTAAACACTTGTTCAATTTCATCCCTAAAAATCCTGATGGGGGATAGAGGGTGGCACTGTGGCACAGCAAGTAAAGCTGCTGCCTGCGGTGCCAGCACCCTATATGGGCGCCGGTTCAAGACCCAGCTGTTCCACTTCCAATCCAGCTCTCCACTATGGCCTGGGAAAGCAGTGGAGGATGGCCCAAGTGCTTGGGCCTCTGCACCTGCATGGGAGACCCGGAAGAAGCTCCTGGCTCCTGGCTTTGGACTGGTGCAGCTCCAGCCATTGCAGTCATTTGGGGAGTGAACCAGCAGATGGAATACCTCTCTCTGCCCCTCTGCCTCTCTGTATCTCTACCTTTCAAATAAATCAATCTTTAAAAAAAAAAAAAAAAAAAGTCAGAGTTACACAGAGGAGAGGCAGAGAGAAAGAGAGAGGTCTTCCATCTGATGATTCACTCCCCAAATGGCCGCAACGGCCAGAGCTGCGCCAATTGAAAGCCAGGAGCCAGGAGCTTCCTCTGGGGCTCCCACGTGGGTGCAGGGGCCCAAGGACTTGGGCCATCCTCCACTGCTTTCCCAGGCCATAGCAGAGAGCTGGATGGGAAGTGGAGTAGCTGGGTCTTGAACTGGTGCCCATATGGGATGCCAGCGCTTCAGGCTAGGGCGTTAACCTGCTGTGCCATAGCGCCGGCTCCCAAATAAATCAATCTTTAAAAAAGAAGAACTCCTAATGGAGGTGCATGCTGTGGCACGGCAGGTCAATCCTCTGCTTGAGATGCCTGCACCCCATATCAGAGTCGACCTGCAGTCCCCGCTGCTCCACTTCTGATCCAGCTTCCTGCTAATGCACCCTGGGAAGCAATAGCTCAAGTACTTGGGTCCCTGCTACCCCCCATATAGGAGATCCAGATGGAGTTTCAGGCTCCTGGCTTCAGTCTGGTCCAGCCTTGGCTATTGTAGACATTTTTTTTTTTTTTTGACAGGCAGAGTGGACAGTGAGAGAGACAGAGAGAAAGGTCTTCCTTTTGCCGTTGGTTCACCCTCCAATGGCTGCCACGGCTGGCGCACCGTGCCGATCCGATGGCAGGAGCCAGGTGCTTCTCCTGGTCTCCCATGGGGTGCAGGGCCCAAGCACTTGGGCCATCCTCTACTGCACTCCCTGGCCACAGCAGAGAGCTGGCCTGGAAGAGGGGCAACCGGGACAGAATCCGGTGCCCTGACCGGGACTAGAACCCGGTGTGCCGGCGCCGCAAGGCGGAGGATTAGCCTAGTGAGCCACGGCGCCGGCCAATTGTAGACATTTTTTTAAAAAGATTTATTTACTTGTTTAAAAGAGAGAGTTACAGATAGGCAGAGGCAGAGGGGCAGGGAGGGAGGGAGGGGGGAAGAGAGAGGGATAGAGAGACAGACAGAGATATCTTTCCAATAGCTGGTTTACTTCCCAAATGGCCACAATGGCTGGAGCTGTGCTGATCTGAAGCCAGGAGCTTCCTCCAGGTCTCCCATGTGGACTTGGGCCATCTTCCCCTGTGTTGCCAGGCCATACCAGAGAGCTGGATCAGAACTGGAGCAGCCGGGACCCCTATGTGAGATGGCACTGCTGGCAGAGGCCTGCCCCGCTCCACCACTGTGCCGGCCCTGCTGCAGACATACTGAGAGAGAACCAGCAGACGGAAGATCTCTTTCTCTCTCTGCCTTTCAAGCAGATTAAAATAAACAGACATTTAAAGGAAACAATCTCAATGACTGAGGCTCCAGGCTGCTGTCACTGTTAAAAATCGTGGTAAGCTTTTCTAACGATCACAGCCTCTCTAAACGTTTATAATACATTTTTAGATAGTAACAACACAGAGTAATGCTTATTATTACAAACAACCACATGTCGACGGGGCAGTACTGGTACTCTTGGCTTAGCGCAGCCATGATGATGGCGCAGCAGTAAGGGAAACACTGAGATCACAGCGACTGCTCTAGGGTGAGGCTACCCTACCCATCACCACAGTGAAACATCAGACACAAGCTGGTTTGTGCGATCCCTTTCTCCTTACTCGGGATTCAGCCCTTGCCACTTCGAAAGTGTGTGAGTAAGTGAGAGCAACGTTGCTCTAACAGAGCCCGGACGTCGCTGTGATTTACACATGTGCATTTAAAGGCGCTCACAGGCCTCCCTACCCTGACTGCATCTCAGACTGGACAGCGGATGAGTCATCCATTCAGGAACACACAAGGGCTGTCCTTGCAGTGCAGTGCGTTAACTGGTTCGAGTCCCAGCTGCTCTGTTTCTAATCCAGCTCCCCACAAAAGTGCCTGGAAAAGCAGCAGAAAATGGCTCAAGTGCTTGGGTCCCCAACAACCATGTAGGGGACCCAGATGGAGTTCAAGGCTGGTGGCTTCAGCCTAGCCCAGCCCTGGCCATTGCAGCCATCTGGGGAGTGAACCATTGGATGGAAGACCTCTCTCTCCCTGTGTAACTGTTTCAAATAAACAAACAGATAAAATACAATAAAAATCTAAAAAATCTGAAATACATGAGTGTGGACATTTGGTAAAGCATTGGTTGGCATCTCCATGTCCCATGTCAGTATTTCTAGACTTGAATCCCAGCTCCACTTACAATTCCAGCTTCGTGCTAATGCACACCCTGGCTCAAGCACTTGGGTCCCTGGCGTCCATTTGGAAAACCGGAGTTGAATTCCAGGCTTTGGCCTGACCCAACAACGGTGCTGCTGTGGGCATCTGAGGCATAAACCAGCAGATGGGCATTTCTTTCTGCCTTTCAAATAAATATAATTTTAAAAACACATGGGAAGCAGCTCTTCATGCAGTTTCTGAGGAGGCTGCAATGCAATCTGGGTGCCCCGTGGACGGCAGGAACCAGGCGCCGGAGCCGTCACCTGCTGCCTCGCAGGCTCTGAGTTGGCTTGTTCCGAACTTGACGCGGCTCTCAATCTCAGGCACTTCTACATGGGGTGTGGTGGTCCACGCAGCCACTTAACCACTGCACAATACCTGCCCGCCAACATTTATTGAGCACTTACTGCATGCCAGGCACTGGGCCACCTTCTCCTCACACCGCTATCCCCATCTGATCCTCCTGGGAGGTTCAGTGATTTGCCAAAGTCTCAGCTGCCGGTAGCAGAGCTATGCTGGGTCGTCTGTCCCCAGAATTCCACACAATTATCCCACAGATTCACATGGAGATCCATTCACTAGTTTACTGGCATCTATTTCCAACTTCCATTAACCATCTAAATTTCATTGCTATTGACATCTCTTAATTTTTTGAGATCTTCAAATACACTACGGAGATAGCATAATAAACCATGCATAAACTTCTCCTGGGTTCAGATATTAGCAATATTTGCCACTTTTATTTGATCTAGAATCGGATTTTTTAAAAAGCAAATCTCAAGCATCCATTTTTTTTTTTTTTTAACAAAGGTTTATTTATTTGAAAGTCAAAGCTGCAGAGAGGAGAGAGACAGAGAGAGTTCTTACATCCTCTGGTTTATTCCCCTAGACGGCTGCAAGCAGCCAGGGCTGAAGAGGGAAAACAGGGAGCTGCATCGGAAGGGGGGCAGCTGGGACGTGAACTAGAGCCCAGATGGGATGCTGGAGTCACAGGAAGCACACCCCATAGGCCACAACACCGGCCCCAAGCGTCCATCTTGAAAACTTGGTATCTACCTCTTTCCAAGCCTCCTCCAAAGCTGCCATCACACTGTAGTCAGCAAGTCCTACCATCATTGCACAATGCAGGCTTCAACTCTCCTAACACAGAGCTCTGCCTCGTCTACTGGAGTATCTGAAATCTATAAACCCAAAGTAACATAAGTGCTGGATTCTTTTCATTTTTTTTGTTTTTGCTTTTAAACCCTCCAAGAATGATACAAGGCTTCGTGGAGTATTAGTAAGGAGTAGTTTTACTGTTGATGCTCCTCCCTCGGTGACGGCTCCTGGCCTTTCTGACCAGCAAAGTGCCCACACTGGCCAGTGGGAGACCCTTCCGGGCCACTCTTCAGGTTGCCTTCAACGCGCTTTTGCTCGCCAACACAACTCATTGTGGCAGGCTCCACCTGACACTTGCTGCCCCGACCTGGCCTGGTCTTTCTTAACAGCGGTTCCTTTTGGAGGGAAATCCATTTTGGATTCTGATATTTTCCTCGCTACATAAAATTAAATTCAAAGTTGTCTATACTAAAAAGTTGAATAAAAGAAATCTTAGCTTCCACACTATTCTGAGAGAAGAATGTTGAGTCCATTACTACCTGAAATACATCAGGCTCACAGGTCAGGTGATAAAGCTGCTTAACTATATCTCCTTTTAATCACACTATTTGATTTACCTCATTAAAGTTGAATTTTACCAAAATCATGCGCAATTGGAGTTTGGGCTTTATATTAAAGGTTACTAGAAAGCCCAAGTTCACCTTCCATTCAATAAAAAGATTTTGTTAATGATGAATTAATTTCACCACAACCTGCCACTGAACTCAGGCTTTAGGGTTAAGTGTGTGGCCCAAGCATACAGTATCCCAGGGGTATGTTGTGACCACAACCTAACAAAGCCTAATTCAATTCAAACTCTCATTTTACTGAAAAAATGAACAGCTGTATACTGGACAGCTTAACAGGTTGACAAAATCAAAAATCCAAAAATACAGTTAAAGAATTGCAAAAATTATCAAACTATTCCAAAATACAACAATCCCAGGGGCTAGGTGAACTCGTCTCCAGGGCTACTACCCACTCAGGAAGGACAAGCACCACCCGCTCACCCAGTGTCCCACCACACAACCCAGGTGGCACACAGCGCACCACTGTCAACTACCAGAGGAATGACGACAGCTGTTTGTGACTGAAGACGCCCAAGTCCTTCTGGCTGAGGTCAAAGTTTCCCTCCGAAAGCAGCGGCTGCGGGCCCCAGGGTCACACACCCCTTCCACGTGGAGCTGGCCTGCCTCTCAAAATCACCAGGCCGTGCCCTTTCTGCACAAGTGACCGCAGAAACACAGAGAGCTAGGCTTGGGACTACACAGACCAGTCCTGGGGAGTAAACACAGTGGTCGCGGGGACACAGTTTGAGTCTCCTACCTCTCACAGGCACACACACTGGAAGACTTACGTCCTGATACTCAGAGGGACACAGCTCTTCCTACTCCTGGATTTACTATTTGGATCTGGTGTAACAGATAAAACAGTAACCGGTATGAACAGCATGTTGCTTTACCAGACCACCAGCCCCCGTCACCTGGGCAGCAGGTGGAGGAGGGGAGGAGTGAGAGCCACACAGGTCACAACCTCTTCTCTAGTCTTCGGAGAGCAAGGGGTTTGTCACACGTGGTCCCACGTCAGACCTACACAATCAGTCTCAGCAGACGGACAGGTAACCCATGCGGATGCCCACCCCACAGTCAGAACCAGGTTGCCCTGCTCAGCAGGATCCAGGAGCCCTGCTGAAGAGGGTGAAGGGAGAAACGTGTACGGCGTCATCTTGAGCTGTCGCGTCCGCGGTCTTGCCCACCTCCAACCTGGCTGCACACTCTGTGAACGTCTAAGCGCAACAGGACACCATGCACGATGCGTCTCCACATTGGATCAGGTAGAACAACTCATTAGCATATACTCTGACCCATCAGGCAGAAAAACACCAGAGTCTCGAGCCAGGCAGTCCTGGCCTGCAACCCTTCCGGGGCCTCTCCTGGCTGCCGGGAGCTTTCTCTGCTTCTTTCAATAAACTTCCTTCTCTTGGCTCACTCTTCCTCATCCGTGTGCCTCACTTTTTGTGATCATGAGACAATGAACCCAGCAAAGTCTTCAAGAAATCTGAATGTGGGGGGGCCGGCGCTGTGCTGTAGTGGGTAAAGCTGCCCCCTGCAGTGCCGGCATCCCATATAGGCACCAGTTCAAGTCCCAGCTGCTCCTCTTCCAATCCAGCTCTCTGCTATGGCCTGGGAAGGCAGTAGAAGATGGCCCAAATCCTTGGGCTCCTGCATCCAAGTGGGAGATCTGGCTCCTGGATTTGGATCAGCCCAGCTCTGGCCATTGTGGCCATTTGGGGAGTGAATCAGAGGATGGAAGGCCCCCCCCAACCTCTCTGTAATTCCACCTTTCAAATGAATAAATCTTGAGACACACACACACACACACACACTGTGTCTACTAGCTCAAGTTCCCAAAGTTCTTTTTCCACATAAACCACGGCCCTTCACAGAGAGAACTCAGACACTGGACAAGCACCATGAGTACAGAACCCTTAGGAATTCTTCAGTTTCTCCCACTCTGGTCCACACCAAATTCACCAGTACCCCCCCCCCCCCCCCGCCGCCCAAGGGAATCATTTTATATTAACTCTTTCCAAAGCACTCAGCTTGCAGTTTTCAAAGAAACAATTCTTTCTCATTTCACTCATGGCTTGTCAGTGCCAGAATATTCTTGAGACTGCACATTAGGGGCTGGCATTGTGGTGGAGCGGGTGAAGCTGCCACCCACAACATCTCATATGGGCACAGGTTCGTGCCCTGGAAACAGCAGCAGATGGCCCAAGTGTTTGGGCCCTGCCACTCACACTGGAGACCTGGAAGAAGCTACTGGCTTCTCTGTAACTCTGACTTATTTTTGAAAGCCAAAACTACAGAGAGACAGAAAGGGGTTTTCTGTCTGCTGGGTCACTCCCCGGATGGCCACAAAGGCCAGGGCTGGGCCAGGCCAAAGCCAATAGCAGGAACTTCTTCCTTCCTGGTCGCCCACATGGGTGCCGGGACCCAAGCACTTGGGCCATCCTCTGCTTTCCCAGGCCATCAGCGGACAGCTGGATCGGAAGCGGGGCAGCCAGGACTTGAAGCAGCGCCCACATGGGTGCAGGGACCCAAGCACTTGGGCCATCCTCTGCTTTCCCAGGCCATCAGCGGACAGCTGGATCGGAAGTGGGGCAGCCAGGACTTGAAGCAGCGCCCACATGAATGCCGGCATTACAAATGGTGGCTTAACTTGCTGTACCACAGCGCCAGCCCCATAAATAAATCTTTAAATGAAAGAAGGACAGAAAGAAACTGCACATTAACCATAACAAATAAAACCAGAATGGCAGTCCTGGGAGCAAATGCATTCTCCCGAGTAAGGCTGCAGCTCCCGTGTGAGCAGACACGCAGACGCCCCATCGTGACCGTGACCGTGCGGAGAGGGGTGTTCAGGCACCGTCCCTGCAGGAGGGATGGAGCACACAATTGCTGGGACACGTAGCTAAGTGGACGCAGTGGAATCAACAGTTTCTACTGTAATTTTTTATACTTTTCTTATTTTACTATAATTTTTTTAAAAGTATTTTTATTCTACAAGAGGGGGTGGGGAGACCCCTCCTGGCATCTGATGCATTTTCCAACTGGGGCAACAGCGGGGCTGGAGCAGGGCAGAGGCAGGAGCTCGGAACTCCCTATGGTCTCCCCGGGGATGGCAGAGGCCCGAGCACTTGACACGTCATCTGCTGCCTCCAGGATGCGCTGGCAGGAAGCTGGGTCAGGAGCAGAGCAGCTGGGACTTGAACAAGGCACTTCCACTGGGATGCGCATATCAAGTGGCAGCTGAGCCCAATGCCAAGCCCTCTGCACACAACTGCCTGCCCCTCTACTGTAACTTTAAAATTAGGGTCCTCTTCTTTATGTCCTACATTCACCCCAAAAACACAGCTATGGAAGACAGAATTTCTAAACTCTGATTTTCCATAGCTGGCCAGGACTAGTAGTCAAACACTCATTTGTTTAGTAAGGCCTTAGAGTTTTTCCCTATTCTATTTCCTTTTAACAATAATTTCAAGAAACTCATGTATGAGACTTTCAGACTAGTCTTTACACAGGCAGAAATAAGGAAATGCCTATTCAGGTAGATCCTGGATTTATGCTTATTAACCCATTAACTCTAAAGTTTTCAATTTTTTTTTTAAGATTTTATTTATTTATTTGAGAGGTAGAGTTACAGACAGTGAGAGGGTAAGACAGAGAAAAAGTCTTCCATCCACTGGTTCATTCCCCATATGGCCGCAATTGTCAGAGCTGCACCAACCTAAAGCCAGGAGCCAGGAGCTTCTTCCTAGTCTCCCACACGGGTGCAGGGGCCCAAGGACTTGAGTCATCTTCTACTGCTTTCCCAGGCCATAGCAGAGAGCTGGATGGGAAGAGGAGCAGCTGGGACTAGAACCAGCACCCATATGGGATTAACCTACTGCATCACAGCGCTGGCCCCCAAAGTTTAATTCTGCAAATACTTCAATGTCATATTTATTGCAAAGTCACCATAAACGGTATATTATTGCTTGGTTTAAGTCTTTACATATGTCATATATATTTGGGACAATGGGACAGAATGGATTAAGAATGTATTTTTTATTTTCTTTTTTTGGACAGGCAGAGTTAGACAGTGAGAGAGAGACAGACAGAGAAAGGTCTTCCTTGTGTTGGTTCACTCCCCTAATGGCCGCTACGGCCAGCACTACATCAATCTGAAACCAGGAGCTGGGTACTTCCTCCCGGTCTCCCATGCGGGTGCAGGGACCCAAGCACATCCTCTGCTGCCCTCCCAGGCCACAGCAGAGCGCTGGACTGGAAGAGGAGCAACCAGGACTAGTACCCGGCGCCCCAACTGGGATTAGAATCCAGGGTGGGCCGGCGCCGTGGCTCAACAGGCTAATCCTCCGCCTTGCGGCGCCGGCACACCGGGTTCTAGTCCCGGTCGGGGAGCCGGATTCTGTCCCGGTTGCCCCTCTTCCAGGCCAGCCCTCTGCTGTGGCCCAGGAGTGCAGTGGAGGATGGCCCAGGTGCTTGGGCCCTGCACCCCATGGGGAGACCAGGAGAAGCACCTGGCTCCTGGTTCCTGCCATCGGACAAGCGCGGTGCGCCGGCCGCAGCACGCCAACCGCGGCGGCCATTGGAGGGTGAACCAACGGCAAAGGAAGACCTTTCTCTCTGTCTCTCTCTCTCACTGTCCACTCTGCCTGTCAAAAAAAAAAAAAAAAAGAATCCAGGGTGCCAGTGCCGCAGGCGGAGGATTAGCCAAGTGAGCCAGTGTTCTGGCTTAAGAATGTATCTTTTGAGCACCTGGCTCCTGACATCGGATCAGCGCAGTGCGCTGGCCGCAGCACGGTGGCCATTGGAGGGTGAACTAACAGCAAAAGGAAGACCTTTCTCTCTGTATCTCTCACTGTCCACTCTGCCTGTCAAAAAGAAAAAAAAAAAAAAGAATGTATCTTTTTACAATTTTGCTTTTACATTTAAAATATCTAATGACAGGGCCAGTGTTATGGCATAACGGCTAAAGCGGCCCCCTGCAACACTGGCATCCCTTACGGGCCCCAGTTCACGTCTTGGCTGCTCCACTTCGGATCCAGCTCCTTGCCTAACAGCCTGGGAAAAGGAGGAGATGACAACCCAGGTGTTTGGGCCCCTGCCACCCAAGGTCAGGACAAAGCTCTGGGCTTCCACCCGGCTTAGCCATGGCCATTTTGGTCATCTGGGGCATAACCAATGGATTGAAAGATCTGGTCAACTAGAATCACAAATAAAATATTATTTCCTTACCTTCTTAGAACAGAGTGCAGGAAACTGAGGGAGCTTTCCCTTGATGATAAATACTCCCAGATGTGTCCCTAAGGACCTAAGTAACTCTACCCTAGTGCCCTTGGGCTTTGGCAGCAGACGAATCAACGTGACCCCTGAACAAGTAAATCCCCGGGCACCAGTCCTTGGGGTTCTCGACAACAGTCTGGCAATCAGATGAGCTTGAGAGGCGCTGTGTACACACCCCCTCCAGCTCCAACACACAATCTCGCAGTGAGAAAGAAACACAAGAGAAAAAAAAGAAAAACAATACAAACCTCTTTTTCCAAAATTAATTTACCAGAGAGCCCTTTCGAATGTAACTTCCATTAACATCCTCAAATTAGGCTCAGGAAAACACCACACTAAGTGGAAAGGCGCCAGACCACCATACCAACACCTGCCACTTATTTACTGAGTTTTATTACTGTCGGGCACAGTGTGAAACATTTTACAAACATTTTATTTAATCTTTACAATAACTCAAATTACTGAGACCAGCACTTAAAAGAAACTGACATTTAAGAAGGTTAAATATTTGCCCCCAGGTTTCCTAGCCAATCAAATCCTGTCTTAGGGGCCAGCACTGTGGTATGGTAGGCTAAGCCTCCACCTGTGGCGCCGGCATCCCACACAGGCACTGGTGTGTCCATGTGGGAGACCCGGAAGAAGCTGCTGGCTCCTGGCTTCAGATCAGCCCAGCTCTGGCCGTTGCGACCATTTGGGGAGTGAACCGGTGGATGGAAGACCTTTCTCTCTGTCTCTTCCTGTTTTAACTATGCCTCTCAAATAAATAAAAACTTCAAAAACAAAAAAATCCTGTTTAATCACTATGCTTAATACTTGATGTCCCAGTTTTTGTGCGGCTTTTATATGTATATTTTTTAAAGATTTATTTATTTACTTGAGAGGCAGAGTTACAGACAGAAAGAGGGACAGACAGAGAGAAGGTCTTCCACCTGCTGGTTCACTCCCCAAATGGCTGCAAGGGCCGGAGCTGGGCTAATTTGAAACCAGGAGCTTCTTCCGAGTCTCCCACAGAGATGCAGGGGCTTGGGCCATCTTCCCCTGCCTTCCCAGGCCACAGCAGAGAGCCTGGATCAGAAGAGGAGCAGCCGGGACACAAACTGGCACCCATATGGGATGCTGGCACCGCAGGCAGAGGCTTCGTCTCTACGCCACAGCGCCAGGCCCCAGCTTGCATGTATTGACTTTTCTCTGTAATGTACTTCTTGATATCAGCTCCACCAGTTTTTCTTCTCCAAGCTTTTATTCAAGTATGTTTGTTCATTTTCATCAACCTTTCAGGCAGAGCCACAGAATGAGAAAGGGATCTTCTGTTCACTGGTTCGCTCCCCGAATGCCTGCAACGCCTGGGTCTGGGCAGGCTGGCCAGGAACTCTACCCAGGTCTCTCACATGGGTGGTCGGGACCCGAGCACCCAAGATACATCAGCAGGAAGCTGCATCAGCGGCAGAGGAGCCCGGGCTTGACAGGCACTCGGACATGGGGCGGTGTCCCAGGCAGCAGCTCAACCCAGTGTGCCACAGGCCTGCCTCCCTAGAAGCTCAACTGTGCCCTGACAGAGGACCCCCGACCAAGCATGCGTATAGCCACACTAGCAGGACTGCTGTGCCCTGACAGAGGACCCCCGACCAAGCCGTGCGTACAGCCACACTAGCAGGACTGCTGTGCCCTGACAGAGGACCCCCGACCAAGCCGTGCGTACAGCCACACTAGCAGGACTGCTGTGCCCTGACAGAGGACCCCCGACCGAGCCGTGCGTACAGCCACACTAGCAGGACTGCTGTGCCCTGACAGAGGACCCCCGACCGAGCCGTGCGTACAGCCACACTAGCAGGACTGCTGTGCCCTGACAGAGGACCCCCGACCGAGCCGTGCGTACAGCCACACTAGCAGGACTGCTGTGCCCTGACAGAGGACCCCCGACCGAGCCGTGCGTACAGCCACACTAGCAGGACTGCTGTGCCCTGACAGAGGACCCCCGACCGAGCCGTGCGTACAGCCACACTAGCAGGACTGCTGTGCCCTGACAGAGGACCCCCGACCGAGCCGTGCGTACAGCCACACTAGCAGGACTGCTGTGCCCTGACAGAGGACCCCCGACCGAGCCGTGCGTACAGCCACACTAGCAGGACTGCTGTGCCCTGACAGAGGACCCCCGACCGAGCCGTGCGTACAGCCACACTAGCAGGACTGCTGTGCCCTGACAGAGGACCCCCGACCGAGCCGTGCGTACAGCCACACTAGCAGGACTGCTGTGCCCTGACAGAGAAGCCCCGACCGAGCCGTGCGTACAGCCACACTAGCAGGACTGCTGTGCCCTGACAGAGGACCCCCGACCGAGCCGTGCGTACAGCCACACTAGCAGGACTGCTGTGCCCTGACAGAGGACCCCCTACCAAGCCGTGCGTACAGCCACACTAGCAGGACTGCTGTGTGCCCAGCGTGTGCCCTGGGGGTGGCTAGTGTGGCTGCCTTAGGTAGATTATCAACCATCTTTCAGCCTCCCAGTCGATCTCCCTGCTTTTTGGTCTTCTCCCCCTCACATCCCTTCTGCCCTGACTGACAGGATCATCGTGGGAAAGGCAGGGGACCAGCCCAGCCCTGCCTGCGGCAAATCCTCCAACAGCCGCTCGCCTGAGGATCAAGCCCAGGCTCCTCTCCCCAGGGCGAATGGGCCATCTGGTCCCGGCTGCCTCTCTGGCCACAACCCCCACAGTGCCCTGTGCACACACTCACCCTCTCCCAGCTCCTTCCTCTGCCTTCGTCCCTGCTGTCCACCCCCAGGCTGGGAGCTCTTCTCTCTCATTACCTGGTTAACTCTTAACTCACCCGCTGAATCAGAGCCCATGAGTCATTGGTCTCGGCCAGGAAACACTCCCTGTCCCCCCCCCCCCCCACCGTTTTGGTGTGCGTTCCAGCTGGGAGAGCAGGCGTCTCTACTGCCGCGCACGTGCAGGGTCTTAGGAAGTCTGCCTCTGCCCACCTGCACAACCCTCACAGATGACAACCGCGGGGCTTTCTGCTCTCCCTCCCCCAGGGTGGTGCTCTGCCCGCCCCGGCCTGGGTGAACGAGTCACCTTCCCCGACCTCAGCTGTCCTGGGAACACCGGCTGGCACAGTCCCTCCCCACCCTAGGCACTGGGCTAGGCACTGTAAACACACTCCGAGTGTGTGGTGAACAGAAGACTGGGTTCTGCACATCAACTCTCTGGCGCGGGGGCCAGCATTCTGGCACAGCAGGTTAAGCTGCGGATTCCCTGCTGCTGTGGCCATTTGGAGAGTAAATCAGCAGATGGAAGCTCGCGCGCTCTCTGTCACTCCGCCTTTCAAATGTATTTTTAATTCTTTGACATAGTAATGAACAATGTTCTTCACAATTCCATCAGAAATACTTGTAAAACTGCTCCTTCCCTGGCACTCCGTAACATAACCCAGAGACGCCAAGTCTGACCCCACCTCCCTGCTTTCATTCCTCCCCTCCGCCTCTGTGCTATGGGTGAGACAGCTTTCCAGAGCCACGAGGGAATCCTAAAACCACACAGCTAAGGAAGGAAATAAACCGAGCACACGTCCTGTCTGGGCACGTTCTGGCGCTGGCGATCACCTAGGTGAACAGCGGCTGGCACACAGCCTTCCTAGACCGCTGGGGCCTGTGTGCCCAGCTCCAGAGACGGAAGCCAGATAAGCCTCAAGGCTGACCTCCCTCAGCCCAGGCCCGGCCACTCCGCACGTGACGGACGGGTTCAAACGCATCCCTCTGCAGCCGGTTCCTCTCCTGGCCAGGCTGACGCAGTCCCCAGCACTGTGCCGGGATGTCAGCTTGTCTGAGATACAGTCACCACGCCCGTCTCCCACCCCTCAATGGTACCTGCTTCCTTCTCCCAGCTCACCAGTTACGCCTGCAGGCTGCTCACTTCCACACTGTCCTTGACTGCAACAGGCACTTGGTGGCGGTGGCCTCAGATGGCACCAGAGCTCTGAACCACTTCCACCATCTGCAGGACAGTGAGGGCCAGCACCCTGCCTGCCTCTCACTCGGGCTAACAAGGCCTCGGCCACCCCTCTCCTCTCCTCACCCGCACCTGCCTGCCTCTCACTCGGGCTAACAAGGCCTCGGCCACCCCTCTCCTCACCTCACCCGCACCTGCCTGCCTCTCACTCGGGCTAACAAGGCCTCGGCCACCCCTCTCCTCACCTGCACCCTGCCTGCCTCTCACTCGGGCTAACAAGGCCTCGGCCACCCCTCTCCTCACCCGCACCTGCCTGCCTCTCACTCGGGCTAACAAGGCCTCGGCCACCCCTCTCCTCACCTCACCCGCACCTGCCTGCCTCTCACTCGGGCTAACAAGGCCTCGGCCACCCCTCTCCTCACCTGCACCCTGCCTGCCTCTCACTCGGGCTAACAAGGCCTCGGCCACCCCTCTCCTCACCCGCACCTGCCTGCCTCTCACTCGGGCTAACAAGGCCTCGGCCACCCCTCTCCTCTCCTCACCTGCACCCTGCCTGCCTCTCACTCGGGCTAACAAGGCCTCGGCCACCCCTCTCCTCTCCTCACCCGCACCCTGCCTGCCTCTCACTCGGGCTAACAAGGCCTCGGCCACCCCTCTCCTCTCCTCACCTGCACCCTGCCTGCCTCTCACTCGGGCTAACAAGGCCTCGGCCACCCCTCTCCTCTCCTCACCTGCACCCTGCCTGCCTCTCACTCGGGCTAACAAGGCCTCGGCCACCCCTCTCCTCTCCTCACCCGCACCTGCCTGCCTCTCACTCGGGCTAACAAGGCCTCGGCCACCCCTCTCCTCTCCTCACCTGCACCCTGCCTGCCTCTCACTCGGGCTAACAAGGCCTCGGCCACCCCTCTCCTCACCCGCACCTGCCTGCCTCTCACTCGGGCTAACAAGGCCTCGGCCACCCCTCTCCTCTCCTCACCTGCACCCTGCCTGCCTCTCACTCGGGCTAACAAGGCCTCGGCCACCCCTCTCCTCTCCTCACCTGCACCCTGCCTGCCTCTCACTCGGGCTAACAAGGCCTCGGCCACCCCTCTCCTCTCCTCACCCGCACCCTGCCTGCCTCTCACTCGGGCTAACAAGGCCTCGGCCACCCCTCTCCTCTCCTCACCTGCACCCTGCCTGCCTCTCACTCGGGCTAACAAGGCCTCGGCCACCCCTCTCCTCTCCTCACCTGCACCCTGCCTGCCTCTCACTCGGGCTAACAAGGCCTCGGCCACCCCTCTCCTCTCCTCACCCGCACCTGCCTGCCTCTCACTCGGGCTAACAAGGCCTCGGCCACCCCTCTCCTCTCCTCACCTGCACCCTGCCTGCCTCTCACTCGGGCTAACAAGGCCTCGGCCACCCCTCTCCTCACCCGCACCTGCCTGCCTCTCACTCGGGCTAACAAGGCCTCGGCCACCCCTCTCCTCTCCTCACCTGCACCCTGCCTGCCTCTCACTCGGGCTAACAAGGCCTCGGCCACCCCTCTCCTCTCCTCACCTGCACCCTGCCTGCCTCTCACTCGGGCTCACAAGGCCTCGGCCACCCCTCTCCTCTCCTCACCTGCACCCTGCCTGCCTCTCACTGGGGCTCACAAGGCCTCGGCCACCCCTCTCCTCACCTCACCCGCACCCTGCCTGCCTCTCACTCGGGCTAACAAGGCCTCGGCCACCCCTCTCCTCTCCTCACCTGCACCCTGCCTGCCTCTCACTCGGGCTAACAAGGCCTCGGCCACCCCACTCCTCTCCTCACCTGCACCCTGCCTGCCTCTCACTGGGGCTCACAAGGCCTCGGCCACCCCTCTCCTCACCCGCACCCTGCTGCACTTCCTCCCAGTCCCTGCTGCTCACATTCCCTGGAACCAGCCGTCGTCACTTACCAGCACTAACGGCACATCCTGTGTGCCAGGCGCCAAGGACACAAAGAAACAATAGAACACAGCCCCCGCCCAGTCAGGAACACGGGGACACTTTGGGGGCTGGCACTGTGTGTTGCAGGTAAAGCTGCCGCCTACAAGGCCGGCATCCCATATGGCTGCTGGTTCGAGTCCCAGCTGCTCCAGTCCCACTCCCTACTAATGCACCTGGGAAAGCAGCAGACGGCCCAAGTTTTGGGTCCCAAACTCATGGGGAGACCCAAAAGAAGCTCCTGGCTTCCAGCCTCAGACCAGCCCAGGCCCAGCAACTGTGGTCACTTGGGAACTGAAGCAGCAAATAAAAGATCTTCATCTTTCCCTTTCTAATTCTGCCTTTCAAATACATAAATAAATACTTAAAGGTTTCTATTTTTATTTATTTGAAAGAGAGAAATGGAGAGACAGAAGGAGACAGCGGTCTTCTATTCGCTGATTCACACTTTGGAGGGGAAGCTGAGGGGGTCCCTGAGACAGAGAGAGATCCCACCTCCTCTCCCAGAACCTTAGCACAAATTGTCATTTTTTTTTTTTTTTAAGCTGGGAGATTCTTCTGGGTCTCCCACGTGGGTGAAGCAGCCCAAGGACTTGGGCCATCCTCCACTTCTTTCCCAGGCCACAGCAGAGAGCTGGATCAGAAGTGGAGCAGCCGGGACTCAAACCTGCGCCCATACGGGATGCCAGCACTGTGCCACAGCGCCGGCCCCCATCCTCACTTCTTAACCAGCACTGTTTCTGCTCGTCTCCAACCTCAGCCTGAGTCTCCCGTGCCAGCCCAGCCAACACTGCGCTGCCAGGTTAATTTCCGGAAGTGTGGCCCTGATCCTGTAATGCATCTCTGTTCCAAAATGGTCACAGAAGCTCTGTGCCACCAGAGCGCCCGCCCCAGAGCACACGCCCTGACACCCAGCCTCCTCAAAGAGACTCTTTCCACGTGAACTTCAAAGTCATTTACTTCTTATTCTCTTTTTTGAAAGCTGCGGTAAGACATACAACACAAAGCTTACCATTTTAACCATCTTTAGGAGTGTAATTCAGTGGCACTTTAGGAACATTCGCACAGCTGTGCCGCCACCACCCCTCTCCAGACTCTCTGCACCTCTCATTCTCTGTGCTGCAGATGTCTGTGGACCTGGCTCATTCCCAACGCACAACACAGGGATCTCGCCCCTTCACTGCGCCGTGCACGCGGGGCGGAAACGGACTCTCCCAGCTGGGCGGTCAGGACACTGCGTCTTCATTTTAGCAGCAGTGGCCACTGAGAGCTGCTCACCAGCCTCCCGGGCTGGCTCCCAGAGACCTACCTTCCCTAAGCCACCCAACAACCCTATCAGGTAGTTTACTGTTATTACCCCCTTGACTGCCAACAAGGACACAATCGGCCAGGCTGAATTCTTGCCAAAGGTCGTGCTGTTGGCTCCAAAGGCCAGTTCTGACTCCAGGCACTCTGCACACAGCCCCTGCAGCGATTTCAGTAAAGGCAGGGGGTGGGGGGACAATTAAGTAAGTGATCAGATTTCACCTGAGCCAGCTTGGCAATTCTGAAAACCTCTCATTAACGAGCTCCCACTGAATACGTCCTCTGTGCCCAGACGGCCATCACCTGCTGTGACATTTCACAAGTCGCCTCCCAAGAACCCTAAAGTGCAGAGTCTGAACTTAGATGATGTCACTCTCAGCCACGAAATCTTAACGCCTCCTTTAAGGAGAGATGAGGGGAGGGCACTGGCCTAGAGGTTAAGGCACGGTGGAGACTGCAGCTGGTCTGCAGCTTCCTGCTAACGCAGACCCTGGAATGAACCAGCAACGGCTCAGGTGACTGGGTGCCCTGTCCACCACGTGGGAGATGCGCATTGTGGTCCCAGCTCCTGCCCAGCCACTGCAGGCATTTGGGGAGTGAACTGAATAAATCACTATTTGTCTCAGCGCTCAAATTAAAAAAAAAAAAAAAAAAAAGGTAAAATGAGCTAAAGGTGAGCTTCAGAAATGTCCTTCAGCACAGAAGTTTTTTTACTTAAAGTGATAGGTCCACGGAGAAATTCAGCCAAAAAACCCGAAGCCTTCCTAAGTACAAGAACGTACAACAAGGGTGAAAACCAGCCTCAGCAGTGTCAAGGGCTCGAATCTTAGCTTGGAAACACCCCCCTCCTGTCTTCCCTCGGGGCCGCCCCTGGGTTTAAGGCAGGGGCCGCCCAGGTCAATGAGCCGTGGGATTCATGCAGTAGCCCCGCGGCCTCACATGCCAACCACACCCGCTTCTTCCAGGCCAGAGCGCTCTGCTCTCCACACACAATCTTTCAGGCCCTCAGCATTTCTGCACGAGGGCAGTTCCACTCGCACAGGGACAAAGATCCTGAACTTGAATCCTTAGTGAGACTGTGAGCACCAGGCACACGGGGAGAGGCAACGGAGACACTTGGCTCAGCCGCCTGACCCCCTAAGCCACGGCTCCTTTTAAGGGAGTCACTGCCGGCCCAGTGGGTTAATGCACAACCCACTGCCATGTCAACACAACTCTAAAACAGGTGCACAAGAAACGCCAGCCCACTAAGAACAGGGAACTGCACGATGGACAAGAACAGGAAAAGATCAACTATAGCAGCAGCCCAGAAAATGAGAGCATGCGCAGCCCCGAGCGGCGAGAACTTGCTCACCACAACCGACACGCTGCCGGGGAAGCACCGGGCACAGCTGCACTTACATCCAACAGTGAACGCCTTCAAAACCCAGCCACGCTTTCCAGCCGGCCACAAAATACCCCCTCGGGCCTGCAGAAGCCTTACTCTACAATTTACAACTCCTCCTTCTGCCAACTTGGAAAAAAAAGCCTTCCGCTCAGGTTCAGAGATTCGCTGAAGTTCACTTACGTTTCTACAAGGCTTCCCAGACCTGCTTACTGAGACAGATAATCATTCTGCCCACAGGACAGCAAGACGGTTGTTCTCAGGCAAACGGCGAATCAAAATCTACTTAAAGCTCCCAGGAACAGGGTGATCAGTATTAGCACCTGTCAGCAATGTTTAACAAAGAGAACCGCAGGTGATTCTGAGCACTGCCATGATCCCTTCCTGAGCCCCAGCAGCAGGCGGTGTGGGTGCGTAGCAGGCACCACCACACAGGATCCACACAACTCTGTCCAACAGGCACCAGCAGATGACCCTCGCCACAGACGCTAGGGGAGGTGACACGCCAGCCGAGAGGCCGTCACGTGCAGCCCCCAGTGAAGGATTCCAAAGCCGGATGTCGTCCTTCAGCGGTGTCGCACACCCACGGCCCAGGAACCACCCACGGCAGCACCTCGGCGAGTGCCAACAGCAGGGGTGTCCACAGGACACACGGTTCCTTCAGAAACACCACGCACGACCAGGACAACAGGCTCGGCAAAGTGTGACCCTGCCTGAGGTATTTTGGTTTTCAGGGTCAGTTTCCTTGTTTCCAAAGCACTACGCCCAGAAAAGCAAACTCCTGATGATTAAGTTAACTTGCACCATGTGGTCTGACCAGGTGGGGCCAGTGCTCAGTCCTTCCACGGGGCATTCTGGGAACAAGTCACTTTTACTAAAAAAAAAAAGTTCCTGCTAGATTAACCTGCCTTTCCCTCGAAATTCTAATGCCCAGGGTCTTCGGGTGGGCGACAGGGGAGCCCGTCCGCAGCCTCGCCTGCTCCTGTCCGCCCCACTAACTGCATTTCTGTGCGGTGTGACCCCAACAGCAGCAGCCGTCCGTGCTACCGAAACACAAAGTCCCACACAGCACAGCTCGTCGGTGGTGTTACAGGAGAAAAACACGGCCATCGCTTTATTATTAGACCAGAAAGACGCCCTGCTGACAACCGACGAAAGGTCTCCCAGCAACCACAGAGCTGAGACTCGGCAAAAGCTGTCCTTCCTCCCATTCAGCCCAGCAGGATGGATGCTGTCACTTATTCTCCTCCAAAACAAAAAGTGCCGCACGGAGACCATCAGCGGGGCGGCCCGGCCACCCGCGTGTGCCAAGGCAGAGCCCCGAGGACAAGGGGTGTATGAATGGAAAGACTGATACGCTCCCACCACAGTGGCCTCTCTGTGGCTGCGCACAATGAGCTGTTGAGGGTTTTCCAGGGATTTTCAATGTGCAACCTCCACACAAGCCCCCTTGTAGGGGCTGGCTAACAATTCCCTCCTGGGAACGGCGGCCAGGAGGCCCCCACGCGGGCTGCGGGGCTCAGCGCTGTGGGCGTGGGAAGGCGCAGATCCATAGACGGGGAGTGGCAGGTGGTCCCGGCCGGGCGGAGCGAGGGCGAAGCCGGCCACACCGCAGCTGCCCAGGTGACCACACACGGCGGCAGGCCCTCGCCCAACAAAGGGGTCGGCGTAGGGGTCAGCTCCCGGGACCCAGAGGAGCAGGAGGCTGGGGGGCGACCGAGAGGGCGGAGGGGGCCCACAGACCGAGGGGCAGCCCCCCGGGAACGCTGACCCAACCCCATCGGCCCTCTCCGAAGCCCCTCCTGGCCTCAGCGCCCCGAGCTGGGCCGCTCACGCCCCGCCGGCTCCCGAACCCCGAGAACGGCCTCGCTCCCCCCCCACCTGCCCCCAGAGCCGCCCCTCCTGGCCTCAGCCCCCCCCCCCCCAGCCTCGCCTCCCACTCCGGCCACTGCGACCCCCAGCCCCAGGTCTTCGTCCCAGGCTCTCGCTCGAGTCCCCGCCGCGAACCCAGCTCCGCCCCGGCCCCGCCGGCTCGCTCAGGCCCCCAGCCCCGCCGCGGTCCGCGGACTCCGTCCCCAGCCCCCTCCCCGCCGCGGTCGCCTCAGCCTCGGGCCCCTCTCGAGGCCCGCGGGCGCCACGCGCCGCCCGGCTCACCTCCTCCATCTTCTGCACCATCTCCGCCAGCTGCGCCTCGTCCTCCAGCAGCTCGTGGAGCTGCATCAGGGACAGCCCGGCGAACCGCGCCTCGCTCGCGGCGCCCGCCATCCCCGCCGTCCGCCGCCGCCGCTCAGGCCGCCGGGCTCCGCCGACCGGAAGCGCCGCCCTCAAGGCCCGCCTCCGCCGGAGGGGGAGCGTGACGCCAGCCCTGGGCGTGACGTCATCGCCGCGCGGGCGGGCTGAGTGCGCCGGCGGGGGCTTCCCGGGAGGAGCTGGGGCGGCGGGAGCGCGGGCGTGATGTCATCGCGGCGCTCTGGTGTCCTCGGAGCGTTGTTCCCCAAGGAAGAGAGGCCGATTTCCACAGAGAGCGGGCGTGGGGAGGAAATCGGGGCTCCCTTTGGGGGCCTGACCGGTGAACCCCGAAGAAGATGGGGAGGCGAGTTGGTTCCGGGCCATTTCCCTGAGGTCCGCGCGTCCCCGGCGCTGGGTGTGCAGATCTGGATAAAGGACCCCAGCCTATCTGGAGCTAACAGACCCACGGGGGACACGCAGCATGGCCGTCAGTGGGGGCGCGCGAAGGAGTCGGAGTAGCAGGGACGTGTCCCCGCGCGGCCAGGGGCGGCCAGGGGCGTGGGCGGCGGGAGCCGCGTGTGCAAAGGCCCTGGGGCCAGGCTCGCCTGGCAGACCAGGGCCCGTTCGCGGGGGTATCAGGAGCTGGGGTCCCCCGTGCCACCGCGGAGGAAGGGCCAGGCGCAGGGTGTGGGGGCCGGGGTGCAGTCCCCTCGGCCAGCCTCCCCCCGCCTTGCACGTAGGAACGCTGAGGCCCCCCGGGGCCGGGGGACAAGCTTCCTGGTTTGGTTTTTTGCCTTTTCCCCACATCGAGGCCTTGGCAGGCGTCCTGGCTCCCAGTCTGACACCGGCGACGCCGGCCTCGTCCCACTCTGACCAGGCATAGCCCAGCCCCAGCACAGTCGGGGCATTCAGTGAGCGCTCACTGGCCGACTAGAGGCCTTTGTGCGGCCGCCAGCGCCATCAGGGCGGCAGAGGGTCTGAGCCATCCACTCACGCGCTGGGCTGGCCCGCGCCGTCCCTCCAGCCCCTGTACAAGGGCACGGGTTTCCAGGGCCACGAGGGCCGCCCGGGAGGTGTTCCACGGGGCCGTGTGAGCGCCGGGTTCTGCTCAGTCCCCGCGCACTCTGGGGCGAGTGTGTGGCCAGCGGTGACCACGCTCCCGCCCCACTCCCCTGCCTGGGTCTGGGTCCCCGCTGCTCCTGGCGCCCACCTGGGAGACCTGGGTGTCGTCCTGGCCTGGCCTGGCCCCGCCCGGGGAGTGACCAGCACACGGGACTGTCTTGTGTGTGTGTGCGTGTGTGTGTGCGTGTGTGTGTGCGCACGCGAGCGTGTCATGTTGCTCTGCCTCTGCTGTCGCCGTCTTCCTTTCCACCTGTAATTTCTGGACAAGGAGCTGCTTCTAGGGGCCGGTGCTGTGGCGCAGCGGGTTAATGCCCTGGCCTGAAGCACAGGCGTCCCATAAGGGCGCCGGTTCGAGTCCTGGCTGCTCCTCTTCCAACCCAGCTCTCTGCTATGGCCTGGGAAAGCAGTAGAAGATGGTGCAGGTCCTTGGGCCCCTGCACCCGCATGGGAGACCCAGAAGAAGCTCCCGGCTCCTGACTGGATTGGCGCAGCTCCAGCCATTGCGGCCAATTGAGGAGTGAACCAGTGGATGGAAGACCTCACTCTCTCTCTCTCTCTCTCTCTCTGCCTCTCCTTCTCTCTCTGTGTAACCCTGATGTTCAAATAAATAAATAAATCTTTAAAAAAAAAAAAGACAAAAGACTGCTTCTAGAGGACTCGGTAAGTGGGAGGGGTTAGGAAGCTGTCTTTGTAGCCTGGGTGACGTCCGTGGACTTTGTGTCCCCCCCCCCAGGAAATAAGCCCCAGTGTTTCCAGGAAATTGACAGCTCTGAGACCTGAGTGGTCCCCACAGCTCCTCAGGCCCCACACGGGGGAAGCAAGGTTAGTGGTCAGAGGATTCCAGAACCCGGAGGGCAGAAGTGCTGAGCACCAGCACATCCCTGGCCGGCTTCCAGTGTGGTCACCTGGGCCTGGCGCGGTCCTGCTGTGGGCCACGGCCACGGTGTCACATGCCACTTCCTGTGTCGACAGCGCAGGCCTCACCCCATCTCCTGTGTTGTGCAAGCTTCGCCCCGCTCTGAGACGTGGCTGAGAGAGAAGAGGACGACCGTGCAGCCTGCCTCGCACTGGCGCCGGTCTGTGGGTCTAACGCCCGCGTGAACTGCGTCTCTTCCCCCTTTTCCTGCTCGGCTGCCGTGTGCGTGTCTCTAGGCACCTCTGTCTGCCAGGAGTACCTGCAGCTTACTCGAGATCCTGCTCCGGTGACTCAAGGGCAGTGTGCGTGCGTGCCAGGACCCCGTCTCAATGGGAGCATTGTCGCCATCTCAGCGACGACTCCAGTTACACGATATCAGGAATTGTTTGGGAAGCACACGTCAAAAAATACATAAATAACCTCCTCGTAGCTGAACCTCAAAAACCTGCCCTTGGGATTAAATTCCTCGTCTGGTGGATGCTGGCGGCAGAGTTCGTGAATGGTTCCAGTATGACTTCATGAAAGTCTGTCTGTAGCATGGGCAGGCACGCAGGAATGACTCCCTGGGCGTGCGTCAGGTGGAGCAGCCGCGCCCTCGCGGCCCGATGTCACCAGCATAGTCACAGTCATGTAATCACCCCTGGATTCCCGAGATGACCTACCAGCTCGTCATCAAGGAGAAAAAAGCACTCAGCTCGAGTTCTGCTGTGGAGGGTAAGAGCAGGCATACAAATACAGAACAGCGCTACGGTGTAGCAGGCAAAGCTGCCGCCTCCAATACCGCATCCCACTTTGATCCAGCTCTCTGCTCCACTTTGATCCAGCTCTCTGCTGTGGCCTGGGAAAGCAGCAGAAGATGGCCCAAGTCCTTGGGCCCCTGCACCCACATAAGAGACATGGAAGAAGCTCCTGGTTCCTGGCTTTGGATCGGCGCAGCTTCGGCCGTTGCAGCCATCTGGGGAGTGGACCAGCAGATGGAAGACCCCTCTCACTCTGCCTCTCTCTCTCTCTCTGCCTCTCCTCTCTCTGTGTAACTCTGACTTTCAAGTAAATAAATAAATCTCTAAAGAAAACTAAACTAAAAATAGAGGATGTTGGGACTGGTTATTTTGATGTGAGGTTTGACTTTTATGGAGTTCGGATTTTTTTCTGTCCTCTTGTTTATCTTTTGCTCCCATTGGGCTTGGTTTAATGAATGATTTCAAACGCAGGAGAGAGACGGGACAGAGAATATATAACAAACACTGCGGTGCGCGCCCGAGTGAGGGAATCAGGGAAGCGGGCCTCTGCGAGTTCCTCCTCTTCAAGCCCACTTGCCTTCTGCCCCAGAGGCCAGCGACGGCGCTAGCTCATTACCTCCCCGTGTGTGTGTGTGTCTACAAACTTCATCGAAACAGTACAACATATCTGCCACTTGCTTTTGGAGAATCAACATGAAGTTTCTGAGATATATTCTTGTTGGTTTATTAGTTTGAAATTGTATGTTTGTACAGGGAAAAGTCCTTTCTTCCACTCTGCGTGTACACAGACACGCGTGAATACACATGTGACAGTGTGCTGGTGTCACATTTGTTGTCTGTTGCATACATAAATGATCATGAGGATTCACACCTCCAGCTTTACCTGACATTGTCAAGTTGCTCCCCAAAGTGGTCGTACCAGTTACTGCCACTGTTGTGCTAAAGTACACACCACAGGGGCTGGGCTGTGGCGTAGCAGGTAGAGCTGCCGCGTGCGACTCCAGCACCCCATACTGACACTGGTCTCTGCCCTGGCTGCCCACTTCCCATCCAGCTCCGTGCTAATGACCCGGAGAAAGAGGTGGAAGATGGCCCAAGTTTTTAAGCCCCTGCATTCACATGGGAGACCCAGATGAAGCTCCTGGCTCCTGAGTTCAACCTGGCCCAGCCCTGGCCATTGTAGCCATCTAGGGAGTGAACCAGTGGATGGAAGATCTCTCTTTCTTGCTCTCCATCTCTCTGTAGGTCTACCTCTCAAATAAATAAATATTAAATAAAAATAAAATAATGGTTACCCTAGGGTTTTGGGGGCTGGGGTTTAGGGTACTGTGCTGTGACCTCGTTTCTCAGCGTGCATCAGATGCAGGGTCCAGAATGTTCCAGACCTTGTCGTCAGCCATGCAGTCCAAGAAGTAGGATGTAAAGAGAGTTTTGGCTGGGAGAGAAATGAATTCTCGGTACATAAAGGATTCGGTTGGTTGTTCCTGCAGCACAGCTTTTCTTAGATTGAGACCCAGAATTGTAAAGTGAGGAAGGAAAGAAATGGGACGCTGACGGCTGAGAGACCAGGAAGGCAGCCGGCGTCCAGGTCAGCACCCCGCCGCCATCTCAGTGTGGACCCTCGGCCCCCTAGCAGCCTTCCCCGGAGCTGTGCCCCCCAGCAGCCCTCCCCAGCGGAGCTCTGGATGACCGCAGATGTGGCCGTGAACCTGAGCTCAGAGACCTTGCACCAGAACTGCCCAGACGCTGGCTCTCGGGACCTGTGGGGGACACCCGTCGCTGTTGTCAGCTGCCAGATGTTAGTGTGATTTGTTGCACAGTGTGGACAACTGCAGCACCCAGACGTTGAGCCTGGGGCCGGTGGTGTGCAGTGGCGGTTTAAGCTTCCGCCTGTGACGCCGGCATCCCATATGGGTGTGAGTTTCAGTCCCGGCTGCTCCACTGCTTTCCCAGCTCCCTGCTGATGCGCCTGGGGAGGCACCAGAAGATGGTCCATACACTTGGGCCCCTGCCACCCACGTGGGAGACCCAGATAGGGTTCCAGGCTCCTGGCTTTGGCCAGCCATGGCTGTTGCGGCTGTCTGGAGTGTGAACCAGCAGATGAAAGACCGACCTCTCTGTCTCTCCTTCTCCCTCTGTAACTCTGCCTTCCAAATAAATAAATCTGAAAAAAAAAAAAAAAAAGACAAGACCCTAATGGGAAGATGAACGAGTGACGATCATCGTCATACTGTGAATGCCCAACACCAACAGAACGGGTGACGAAGTGGTGGGAAATCTGGCCAATGATTCCTTTCCAAGATGCACAAAGACAATGAAGCTACATGGGAAGCCCAACGTGAGCTTCTGTTAGGGTGGGCAAGCAAAACACGAACACGCGTGTATGCTGTGACGCTGACCGTGAACAGCCATGCTTCCCTGGGAACAAAGTCGCAATGGGAAAAATGTGCTGGCTTTTTAAGTGGTTGGTGGAAAAGCCAGCTACTAGTTATTTTCCCTTTTATTTATTTATTTATTTTTTGACAGGCAGCGTGGACAGAGAGAGAGAGACAGAGAAAGGTCTTCCTTTTGCCATTGGTTCACCCTCCAATGGCTGCTGCAATCGACGCACCGTGCCGATCCAAAGCCAGGAGCCAGGTGCTTCTCCTGGTCTCCCAGGCGGGTGCAGGGCCCAAGCACTTGGGCCATCCTCCACTGCACTCCCGGGCCACAGCAGAGAGCTGGCCTGGAAGAGGGGCAACCAGGACAGAATCCGGGGCCCCGACCGGGACTAGAACCCAGGGTGCTGGCGCTGCAAGTGGAGGATTAGCCTAGTGAGCCACAGCGCTGGCTATTTTCTCTTTTATTTGAGTCACATTAAGGTTACAATGGTGCTTGCACATTTAAGGTATTTTTAACAAACAAGAAAACTGGTGTAGATTCACTTTGGCAGCTGCTAACAACATACAAAGATTTTATTGAATATCAGTGGAAAGACCAAAATGGTCACCAAAAATGATAACAAACCCTCCAGGGGCCGGCGCCATGGCACAGCAGGTTAATCTTCCGCCTGTGTCGCCGGCATCGCATATGGGCACTGATTCTAATCACAGCTCTCTGCTATGGCCTGGGAAAGCAGAAGATGGCTCAAGTCCTCGGGCCCCTGCACCCACTAAAGGAGACCAGGAGGAAGCACCTGGCTCCTGGATTCGGATCGGCGCAGCTCTGGCCGTTGCAACCTTTTGGGGAGTGAACCAACCGAAGGAAGACCTTTCTCTCTGTCTCTGCCTCTCACTGTCTGTAACTCTACCTCTCAAAAAGTAAATAATTAAAAAAAAGAAAGAAAGAAAGAAAGAAAATCTGCAGCATTCTGAACTTGCACTTCCCTGAAGCTCCCTGGCTCTGGTCGCCCTGGAGAGGCCCCTAGCTGCGGTCTGAGTGGCCTGTAGAGTGACCTCGCGCTGTCTTGCCTGTTTTGCTTTGACACAGCAGCTAAGCCGCGGAGGAATGCGCGGTCTGTCCTGAGACGAGAGCATGCGTTCACGCAGCGAGAGATTAATTCAGCTTTGAGAGTTGCTCACCGCCTGGGCACCACGGAGAAGAGAATCTAACACCCACGCGTGGTTGCAGCGCTTGGGCTGGTTCACCTGTGCGCAGGGGGCTGAGACACGGTTTCCAGGCACTGGGTTTGTAAAGTCTCTAGAGAGAGACGAGAAACTGAAACTGAGCATGGTATTTTTAGAAAGGATCTTTAAAGGGGTGTGTGTGTGTGGGTGGGTGGGAGGGTGGTATGTGGTTTTTGGTTTTTTTTTTTTTTTTTTTTAGTTCAAAACTAATTTGCAGCTCTCATTTCTTTTTTTTTTTTTTTTTATTTTTGACAGGCAGAGTGGACAGTGAGAGAGAGACAGACAGACAGAAAGGTCTTCCTTTTGCTGTTGGTTCACCCTCCAATGGCCGCCGCGGACGGCGCGCTGCAGCCGGCGCACCGCGATCGTCCGATGGCAGGAGCCAGGAGCCAGGTGCTTTTCCTGGTCTCCCCATGGGATGCAGGGCCCAAGCACCTGGGCCATCCTCCACTGCACTCCCGGGCCACAGCAGAGGGCTGGCCTGGAAGAGGGGCAACCGGGACAGAATCCGGCGCCCCGACCGGGACTAGAACCCGGTGTGCCGGCGCCGCAAGGCAGAGGATTAGCCTGTTGAGCCACGGCGCCGGCCAAGCTCTCATTTCTTAACTGGGTGAGGGATTCATGGTGTTACCCCTCCCCCCAGCAGATCTGGTACACATCATACAACAAAATACAAATTGAAAAAATCTGTTTTTTAAGGTTTATTTATTTGAAAGGCAAAATGACATGAAGAGACGCAGAGAGATAGAAAGAGAGCGCTTTTGTCTCCTGGTTCAATCCCCACATGGCCACAACAGCCAGGTCTGGGCCAGTACTGAAGCTGAGGGCCAGGAACTCCATCCTGGTCTCCCATATCAGTGGCAGGGGCCCAAGCAAGAAGCTGGGTCAGAAGTGGGGTAGCCAGACCCAAACCGGCACTGTGATGTGGGATGCTGGCAGCACAAGTGGTGGCTTAACCAACAACGCCTAACGCATGCCGTGACAAATTCTTAAAAAAAAAAAAATACAGTGAAGAACCATGTTTCCCATATAAAACATCCAGGGACAGGAGTGAGAGCAGCAGTCAGGGCGCCACTCGCTAGGCCGGCAGCCCGCATCGGAGTGCCTGGTTGGAGTTCCGACTGCTGATCCAACTCCCTGCTAATACAGGGGGGAGGCAGAGGTGACGGCTCAAGTCCTTGGGCCCCTGCCACCCCTGTGGGAGACCTGGATGGAGTTCCAGGCTCCTGGCTTCGGCCTGATCCAATCCTGGTTGTTGGCGGGCATCTGGGGAGTAAACCAGTAGATGGAAGATTTGTGTCTCCCATTGTCTCCCTGCCTTTCAAATAAAAACAGAAACAAACTATTTCTTAAAAAAAAAAAACTCTCAAAATAGAAGTCTCGGTTTATGAACTGAAAACTTAGAAGCAAATCTGATGGTCTGTATCTAGCGGCACAGTGAGCAATGCTGTGCTTATCTTCCTAGAGTTTGTCTGCGTCTGGCTGGCCTGTTCACGTCTCACTTTCCTCCACTTAGGTGGAGGGGGCGCTTGCTGCTCTGTAGCTGCCATGTGGGACTTCAGCCTGAGCTGCTTCCTTCAGGGTCCAGAGTGCTTGGCCAGTCAACCTACATGTGAGACGCGGATGGGTCTGCTTCTCTCCCTATTGTTTTAAAGCACAAGGATCACACACTAATCCCACTGAGTGTGTCTTTTTTTTTTTTTAAGGTGTATTTATCTGAAAGTCAGAGTTACAGAGAGCGAGGAAGAAAGGCAGAGAGAGAGAGAGAGAGAGAGAGAGAGAGGTCCTCCATTTGCTGGTTCACTCCCCACATGGTCGCAATGGCTGGAGTTGGGCCCATCCAAAGCCAGGAGCCAGGAGCCTCTGACAGGTCTCCCACACAATTCAGGGGCCCAAGGACCTGGGCCATCTTCTACTGCTTTCCCAGGCCATAGCAGAGAGCTAGATCGGAAGTGGAGCAGCCAGGTCTCCAACCGGTGCCCGTATCGGATACCAGCATTGCAAGCGGCGGTTTTACACCACAGCACCAGCCCCTGAGTGTGTCATTTTGAAATCAAGCTAAAAAGAGAAATCAGGGTGACTCCTTAATACTATCTGACCCCAAGGCCGGCGCCGTGGCTCAACAGGCATTAATTCTCCCCTTTGCGGTGCCAGCACACTGGGTTCTAGTCCCGGTTGGGGCGCCAGATTCTGTCCCGGTTGCCCCTCTTCCAGGCCAGCTCTCTGCTGTGGCCCGGGAGTGCAGTGGAGGATGGCCCAGGTGCTTGGGCCCTGCACCCCATGGGAGACCAGGAGAAGCACCTGGCACCTGGCTCCTGCCATCGGATGAGCGCAGTGCGCCGGCCGCGGCGCGCCGACCGCGGCAGCCATTGGAGGGTGAACCAACGGCAAAGGAAGACCTTTCTCTCTGTCTCTCTCTCTCTCTCTCTCACTGTCCACTCTGCCTGTCAAAAAAAAAAAAAAAAAAATCCTATCTGACCCACGATGGTCCCCCAAACATCTGAGACATGCTCACTGTACTTGTCCTCTGTTGGTTCTGAAGATACTTCTGGTGGTTTTCTTTTCTCTTTTTTCATCTCATGCACTTTCGCATCTTTTCAAGTGAGGACGCCTCCGCAGGAGGTGTGAAGCCAGGCGCTAAATCTGCGCGTTCTCGTCACTGTGAACTTCTGCATGTCTCCTCTTAGGCAGAACATGTGTGAAGTCGCGAGTGTGTCGCTGACACCTTGGGCCTGTCGGGAGGCTGGACACGTGCTTGCTCCAGCTGCCTCCCACCGCCCTCCCCCACCCCCGGCTCCTATCTGCGGCGCCCCGGAAGCCTGTCCAGATCACTTTCTCCTTCTGAATGGACAACGGACCCCGTCAGATGCCCCTGCTTCCCTTCGACACGGCGGACGCGTTCAAGGCGAGCAAACAGCAGCCACACTCCTGACCTAGCGGTTCCTCTGCCTCTCTCCTTGGCAGCTGTAACTGCCACAGACTGAGCGACTTAAACACACACTTTTGGAGGAAGTTATTTTAACTTATTAAAAAAAAAAAAAAAAACCTTTGGGGCTGGTGCTGTGGCATAGCAGGTAAAACCATGGCCTGCAGTGCCGGCATCCCATATGGACACCGGTTTGAGTCCCGGCTGATCCACTTCCAATCCAGCTCTCTGCTATGGCCTGGGAAAGCAGTGGAAGACGGCCCAAGTGCTTGGGTCCCTGCACCCGTGTGGGAGACCTGGAAGCAGCTCCTAGCTCCTGGCTTCGAATCGGCCCAGCTCCAGCCTTTGCAGCCATTGGGGAGTGTGTCTCTCTCTCTGTAACTCTGCCTTTCAAATAAATAAATACATCTTAAAAAAAGAAAAGAAAAGGAAAGCTTGGAAGAGAAAAAAAAAAAAAACTCCACAAACCATCTTGGCAAACTTTGCCGCTTGAGCTCCATGAGCCCTCCCATGCCAGGCGGCCCCAGGGGGAGGAAGCCTCTCCCAACCCGCGTGCGCCCCAGCGCCGTGTGATCCCAGGAGCAGGAACCAGTTTCCCCCGCGAGCCCCTCAACCCCACAGGAGCCTCCGTCAGGGCTGGGCCATCTCCTGAGCAGCTGAACTGAGTCTTTTATGAACTTGGCTCCACACACTGCATTCTTTGAACCTGATGGCCCGCCCAGTCAGGTGCCAGCGACACACGGCAGGAAGTCAGAGGCCCCGAATCAGGAAGTCCCGGTGGCAGCGGGCTGGCCCTGCCGGTTCTTTCTGGAAGCTCCTCTGTAGCTGGATTCGTGTATCCAGACAAGACACTAAGGCCTCGTAACCGGAAGCAGTCTTTTATGACGCCAGCCTAAGGCCCAGGTGGAATGTCTTACCCAAAAGCCTGAGCCCCAACACAGAAGGGTTTTCCCTTCTCTATGGTGTTAGCCTCTTTGTCTCCCTCGCGTACATTTGGATATTCTAATGTTGCATGGCGGCCACAGGATTGATACAGTCCTGCCCACGCAGTTATGAAGATGGGTTTTTCCCGCACACACGAGCCTCAGCTGCCTGGCTGTGCACGAACAGGCAGACCCCGAGACGGTGGCCTACAGCCAAGAGGAACTGCGGCAGACGCGTTCAAGGCGAGCAGACAGCAGCCACATTCTGGTCCTAGGACCAAAGCCGCCCACCCTCTTCTTCCGACCTTGGAAGGCCTTGACCGCAACTTGAATCCCGTCGGTAGAAACAAGTCTAATTAGAAGACAGAGGCCTCGCCACAGCTCGGAGGAGAGAAGCCACTTCCCTGCCTGAGCCGGTTTCCGGAGGTCCCCGCCTCACTCCAGGCTCAGCTCTGTCCCCAGGTCACCGCCTGCCACTCCGCCCTTTTGGCCTCCTTCCTTTGGGTGGACCGGAGCCACCCAGCAACCTGGGGTCACCGGCCCTTCCCTAGACCCTTCGCTGAGCCTCATCCCCGACTTCCTCGTGCCGCCTCCAGCCCCGCAGCCCCTCCATGAAAAACACAAACCCCGCAGAACGAGGAGGCCCGGCCTCCCCCTCCCTCCCCAGGGCAGCCACCGCCGACCACCAAAGCTCGCACCCACGGTTCACCCCTCAAATGCCCACAACAGCCAGGGTGGGGCCAGGCCTCCCCCATGGGTGCCGGAGTCCTCGCCGTAGCTTTTCCAAGTCTGCATGGGCAGGAAGCTGCAATCAGGAGCCAGGGCCGGGAATGGAACCCGGCGCCGGCAGGTGGACGTGGGCGTCCAAACGCTCTGAACCCCTTGGAGGCCTCACCGTCCCCGTGCTCCGGGGCATACGGCTTGCTTCTCATTTTCCTGTTACAAACAGTGCAGTACAGTGTTTTACTAACAAAACATCATGGTGTGTTCTCCTGGTGGAACGATCTTTTCTACCATTGCTAACGTTAATCAAAATTCTCTACAGGACACTGCTCTACGTTTAAACAATGTTTTTAAGAAGCAAGGCGTGAAGACGTGTTCAGGTCTCAGACGTTTGTCCCTAGAAGACACAGCAGGGAAGTGGGAAGCCCTGTGCTCCACCCCCTGCGCGACCTTGCAATGCCCACGAGGACTCGTGCGAATCCTTGGACGGCTCTGCCTCGATCTGCTCATCTACAAAATGGGGCTGAAGCTGTCTGCGTTGGGGCCGGCGCTGTGACATAGCAGGTAAAGCTGCCACCTGCAGTGCCAGGAGCCCATATGGGAGTCCCGGCTGCTCCACCTCCGATACAGCTCTCTGCTGTGGCCTGGGAAAGCAGAAAACGGCTCAAGTCTTTGGGCCCCTGCACCCACGTGGGAGACCTGGAAAAAGCTCCTGGCTCCAGGCTTCAGATCAGCACAGCTCCGGCTGTTGCGACCGTCTGGGGAGTGAACCAGAGCATGGAAGACACACACACACACACACACACACCCCGCCGCGCCTCTTTGTAATTCTGCCTTTCAAATAAATCTTTTTTTAAAAGTGTCTACAGTGCATTCAGGACCACATGAAATGCTACCAGCTCCATTCCTTCCTTCAAGCCTCCCTCTTTCAAAACAAACAACCTCACCTGCTTTCTACAAGCTACAAACCAGGCAGCGAGCTGGATGCGGGGAACAGAGCAGTGAACACAGCAGAAGGGAGCTCTCACCCAGGGAAGCACGTGGAACGCATCGAGCAGCCAGGGCAGTGGGAGGCGGCCGGCTCTCCACCAAACGGGATCCCTGCAGCCCAGGGCTGCGTGACACAGCAGGCGGGCAGAGCGGGGGAGGTTATGTGGTTTGCATTTATGAACACCTCCATCTCAATAAACCTTTCTTTTTTAAAGACTCATCTGGCCGGGCATGGCGGGCTTGCTCAGGAGAGCCATGGCACTTTCCCTCCTGTCGGGCCGTCAGCGTCCTATTTGCTCTCCATCGATCCGGCCTTGTTTGCTTTCACGTTTGAAACCTTTCCGGTCTGGGTTTGACCTGCCCCTGCCAACTGGCTGTAAATGCCAGGGTCAGGGTCAGGGTCAGGGTCAGGGAGCCCCTGAGAGTGTGGAAGCGAGCAAGGCCACAGGAAGTGGATCCAGGGGACGAGGCTATGCAGGCTCAATGAGAAGAGGTCTGTCCGGGGTCTTGACATCGGCAAGCAGGGCTCAGTACTCTGCTCCTTGGGCCTCCACTTTCTCACGTGCGCAATGAGACTGTCAGGTCTTTTCCCACATCGAGAAGGTGTGGGTGCACCACCCCGTACCCCGGGAATCAGGACAACTACCACGTGCCAGTTAAAAACGTACTTCGGTTAAGGGGCGAGTCACGGCTTGGGACGCCCACCTCCGTATCCAGGTGTCCTGTTCGTGTCCCACCTCCACTTCCCGTCCAGCTTCCTGCCACGCGCACCCTGGGAGGCAGCAGGTCACGGCTCAAGGGTCTCTGATTCCCACGTGGGAGACCCGGATGGAGCTCCTGGCTTCCGGCTTCAGGACGACCCAGCCCTGGCCATTGTGATCTTTTGGGGGGTACACGAGGAGGTGGAAGATCTCTGTTTGTGTCTCTGTCTTTCAAACATATATACGTAAACAAGTAAGCAAACGACCAGGCTCACTTAGAGAAGGCGTGCAGGGCAGTGCGGCGTCTTGACAAGGGGCCCCTGAAACCTGGCGGAACGGCAACGCCAGGCGCCCCCAGCCCTCCACCTCCCACCCTCTGGGGTTCTTCGCCTGCCTTGGGAGCGGCTCCTTCCGTTCCAGGAGAGAAAGGCGGCTGCATAGCGGCTTCTCTCCCCCAGCAGACAATGCTGCAGGTCTGGAAGGCTGCAGCTGGGCGGGCAGCGGCCGCCTGGCCGGGCCCGTCTATTTTAAACAGCCCAGATAGCCAGCGAGGCGGAGGCGAGGCGCCCAAGCAGCCCAGCGGGGGACAGGCATCTGGTGCTGGCAGCGGGCGGCAGGCTGGCACAGATCTTGCTCTCACTGGGTGCGTAGCCCGGCAGGGAGGAAGAGGGGCTCTCTGTCCCCTGGAGCTCTCCCTGGGGGGCAGGCAGGAGACGCCCCTGTCACCTGCTCATGTGCTCAGGGACAGTCTGGCCTTTTCCAGTCTGCAGGCTGTCCTCGGGGCCGGGTAACCCCAGCCATTCTCTCTGCACTGCCATCTTCCTCCCCATTCCCCTTGCCCTGCCCCCAGGAAGCTCCAGACACTGGGGACAGAATTCCTCAAGGCGACTCCGCTCTCACTCCTCTTCTATCCTGTGTCTCCCCGCGCTGCACTCTGGGTCATTTCTTCCTCTTCCTCCTCCTCCTCCTCCTCCTCCTCCTCCTCCTCCTCCTCTTCTTCTTTTCAAAGATTTTTTATTTGCAAGGCAGAGTTACAGAGAGGCAGAGGCAGAGGCAGAGAGAGAGAGGTCTTCCATCTAATGGTTCACTCCCCAAATGGCGGCAATGGCCGGAGCCAGGAGATTCTTCCAGGCCTCCCACACGGGTGCAGGGACCCAAGGATGTGGACCATCCTCTGCTGCTTTCCCAGGCCATAGCAGAGAGCTGGATCAGAAGTGGAGCAGCCAGTACTCGAACCGGTGCCCATAAGGGATGCCGGCACTGCAGGCGGTGACTTTACCCACTATGCCACAGCGCCAGCCCCCATTTCTTCTGACATCTCACTAATGACCATGAACAATCTTCTGCCCAATACGATGACCGAGTCCATTCTTTTGAATTTCTAGAAGCCCTATTTTTCTTTTCTAAATCTGTCACTTCTCTAGCCTTCTGTCCCCGGAGGCATTATCTTTCTTTCTTTAATTTTAGTTATTTCTTTTCATTTCACTTGAAAGAGAGAGAGGTCTTTCATCCCCTGGTTCATTCCCTAAGTGCCTGTGCCAGGCAGGGCTGGGCCAGGCTGAAGTCAGGAGCCAGGAGCTGCATCCGGGTCTCCCGCGTGGGTGGCAGTAGCCGCCATCCTCTGCCTCCCAGATGTAGAGGAGGCAGCGTGGAGTCGGTGTTGCGGCACAGCCCAGCGAGCCGCTGTCTGCCCGCCGGCCCCCCATCAGAGCCGCTCAAGTCCTAGCTGCTCTGCTTCCAGTCCAGCTCCCTGCCTACGAGACCGGGCCCGCAGCAGAGGGTGCACCCCCAGCCGGACGGAGTCCTGGCTCCTGGCGTTGGCTTGGCCCAGGCCTGGCAGTTGTGGCCATGTAGGGAGTGACGCAACAGATGACAGTTTGCACACCTCTCCCTGCAGCTCTGTTAACAAAGTAAACAAATCAGTCTTTCCAAAGAGCAGGAGAGGAGGAGCCAGGACTCGAACCAGGCACTCCAACGTGGGATGCACAGTGGAAGTTGCCCCAGGTGGCGATTTGACCACTGCACCAAACCCCTGTGCCTGGAAGTGTTTTTGGCACGAGTTTCGTGGCCACCGTGTGGGACAGAGGGACGCCTCGGTCCCTGCCACCTGCTGGTCCTTGCTCGTGCACCTGGTTTCCACGTGGGCTGTCTCCAGCTGGGTGGCCGTCACTGCCCTAGCACAGTGACTGCAGGCCCTTCAGGGCTCCTGTCTGCTAGGGCCGGGCTCACAGGGCACGCCCCCGGCCTCAGGCCCTGGGCGCCGGGTTGCCCGGTGTCCATGGGCAGGCAGACGTGCGGTGGTGATTCTCCGGGAGTGTTTTCTCTTCCGGTTCCTTTCTCCGACTTACTTAGCATCAACTCCTCTAAGGTGGCCCGGGGTTGGGGTGAGTGCCATGCGTTGGTGGCATCCAGGAAACCTGTGGCCGTCGGATACCCCCAGGGGCAGTAGCCCCACCTTGCAGATGTTGGCACGATGTTAACGCTCCCACCAGTGAACTCCAGCCAGGAGGACAGGGGCCCGGCCCGCCCCAGGCAGCTCGGCCCTGTGTTCTGGGCAGCTTCGCCACTTTTTCCCCCTCTTCTCCCGGGGGATGTCGATGGCCTTGCGCCAGCAGTGGCTCTGGAATTCCCCTGGATGCCCCAGGAAAGGGGATGCTCGCTCAGGAACAGAGGCCTGAGTGACACAAAGCCAGCCTCCAGCCAGCAAGGACGGCGCACAGCGTG
Organism: Sylvilagus floridanus; assembly: GCA_949820135.1. Lineage (NCBI taxonomy): Eukaryota > Metazoa > Chordata > Mammalia > Lagomorpha > Leporidae > Sylvilagus > Sylvilagus floridanus. The sequence continues at coordinate 176,980,136 of OX463233.1, forward strand.
GGGAGAGGGGGTACGGCAGTGCGTGAATGTATGCCCAGGGGTCAGCCTCGGCCCAGGGTGGGGAGAAGCCTCGTAGGTCTGATTCATAGCGGGGAGGGGGGCACCTAAGGGGGATGAGGAATAAATGTAGCGTGAGACCCTGGGACAGAGACTGGGGTAGGGGGAGGCAGCTAAGGGACTGAATAAAGTGTGGACTCTGGTTAGCCCTGCTGGCCAACATTACTGGTTGTTTCCAAGGTAACCCCACACAAGGGCGGGGCTAGGATAGGAAGCTGGATGGGGGTGATTTGACCAGTCAAGCCTGGCCCGGATGCCCGCTGTGTGGAGGACGGGTGTCGAGGGTGGGGCGGAAGGAGCAGGTGACACAGGGGCTTGGACTGGGGTGGGGCAGGAAACAGGATCCGAACAGGGAAGTGGCATGGACACCTGGCAGGCCCGGGTCCCGTCAAGCTGTGGGCCATGAAGAAAGGGAGGAGCCCCAGCAACACCCAGATCTCTCGACCTGAGCAACTGGCACACGGTGTGGTTGGCTCGCACACACCGGCCTGGGGCAGAAATCTCAAGATGCTTCACTTCCTTTCTTTTCCCTCTTTTTTTTTTTTTTTTAACTTAAGTCATTTATTTCTTTGAAGGGGGGAGGGGAGAGAGAGAGGTCTGGGCCAAGCAGAAGCCAGGAGCCAGGAACTCTGCCCAGGTCTCCCATGTGGGTGGCAGGACCCCAAGCACTTGGGCCGTCATGGTTGCTTTCCCAGGCCACCAGCAGGAAGCTGCTCTGGACACGGAGCAGCCAGGACTCAAACCGGCACTCCGATGTGGGATGTGGGCGTCACAAGCGGTGCTTGCCCCCGAGTCACAGCGCCAGCCCCAGGACACTTGACTTCCGCCAACAGGCAGGAGGAGATGCGTTAATTCGTGGGGGTTACGGTTAGCATGCCCATGGTGACGAGGGGCACAGCGGGGGAGGGGCCCGGGCACCTGCCCCTCAGAAGCTTCTGTGTGCTTGAAGAGCAGGTGACATGTTGGAGAAGCCTGGACAGACCAAGTGTAGCTGGGCTACTGAGGAATCGGGGGGACTGCACGGAGGCGGTGGGCACAAAGGAGGCCTGCTCTGGATTCCCCACATCAGCCATCTTCCTGCTGGGGAAAAGCCTCAGGGGCCGGCGTTCCGGCACCGCCGGCTAAGCCGCCACTGGGGATGCCAGTGTCCTCCCTGGAGCGCCTGGTTTGAGTCCCAGCTTCCCGCTGCGAGGCAGCAGGTGACGGCTCCTGCACGTGGGCCCGGCCCCTCACGGCAGACCCGGAAGGAGCTCCTGCCTCCTGGCTCCCGCTTGGCCCAGCTCCGGCTGGTGTTGGCATTTGGGGAGTGGACCAGCAGATGGAAGATTCCTGTCTCTGTCTCTCCCTGTCACTCTGTCCTTCGACGAATAAACACATAAAGAAGAGCCCCCGTCCTGGCTGGCAGCTGGGGCTCCTCTGTGGAAAGGCCTCCCCCCCTCCAGGCTGGGGAACGGAAGAGCTGGACAACTCAGGTCAGAGGTGAGAGAGCGCGTCTGGCAGCCGACCAGGCCTGGGCAAGGCGGGCGCGGCCCAGAGCGCCCTGCACGGCTCTGAGTCACAGCCGTAAAGGCTGCCATTGCCGCAGGGCGTGTCCGGCACTGCCTCGTGGGCCAGGCGCAGTCCAGGGTCACGGGGCATGCAGCTCCCGGCACTCCCTGCGAACAAGGTCCTGGCTATAAATAGCAGCAGCACATCCGGAGCAGCTGCTGCCCCTCTGCCGGCGGCATTTCTCACCCCCCACCCTGGGGGGGCCAGGCCCGGCCCTCAGGGGCAACCGCTCTGGCCCCCCGCCCATGGCCAGCACATTCTCTGCCCTGAGCCACAGGATCAACCAGGCCACGCCGTCCAGTCCTGGAGGAGAAGTCAAGCCCCTCCCGGCACCCACACAGGCCCCGTCCCCCTTCCTGTCCCCTCCTCCGCCCTCCCTTGCACCCTCCTCGCTCCGTCTGCAGCCCTGGCAGCCGGACACCTTCCTGCCCGTGGGCGTGGTTCTTGCTGTACCTTCGTGGCATCGTTACCCCCATCTTTTTTGATTCCCTTAGGAAGTGAAATCCATGTAGTATACAAACACCCCTTGTAAAGTGCACTGATGCATGAGTACTTAGTGTAGGTGACAGGCTAGCGTTGGGCACAGCAGGTGGGGCGACCGCCTGAGCTGTATGCAGAGGCGTTGGTTCAAGCGCCGGCTGCTTGCTCTGTGCCTGGGAAAGCAGCGGATGGCAGCCCAAGTGCTTGGGCCCTGCCACCCTCCTGGGAGACCTGGATGGAGATCCAGGTTCCTGGCTTTACCTTGGCTCAGCGCTGGCCACTGTGGCCGTTTGCTGAGTGAACCAGCAGGTGAAGTTTCCCTCCCTCTGCCCCTGCTACTCTGTAACTCTGCCTTTCAAATAAATGAACAAATCTTTTTTCAAAACGTGCTTTTTGGACTGCCTGGTTTCAGGACTGTCCCATGGGCAGGCTTGTGGTGCAGTGGGTTAAACCTGCATCCCATCTTTGAGTGCCTGGTTCAAGTCCTGGCTACCCTGGAGCGTGAGGCGGGGGCGACGGGGCTCAGCCGGAGTGAGCTGGAGGGGCTGGAGCGGAGGGCTCGGACCACGCGCTCAGTTTTTAAATTGTTGTAGTTTAGCCTGCGACGCCTATGGTTAGTCAACAATTTGAAATGGCCAGCTGCTTGCTAACGCAGAGCCTGGGAGGCAGTGACGAGGGCTCAGGTCATGGGGTCCGTGCCACTTCTGTGGGAGACCTGCATTGAGTTCTAAGCTCCTGGCTCCTGTGCACCCCACCATGGGGAGTGAACCAGTGGACAGCCTGCTTGTCTTTCTGCCTTCAAAAAAAAGAAGAAAGAAAGAAAGAAAAAACCCTCACGCTGTGAGAGCTCCACGCGTGGCCTGGTCCACGCCGAGCCGTCTATCAATAGCTCCTCCCCTTGAGATCATTATCATTCAACACTTCATCCGGCGCAACGCTGAGACGTAGCTGCTGCCGGCACTGCTTAGGCAGTAATGTCCAAAAATAGTCCGCGCATGTCTAGCACAAAGCCAAGTCCTCTCTGAACACTCCCAGTGCTCCGCTGGCTGATTCCAGGGGTGCAGGCCCGGTGCACACCGCAGGACGCAACAACCCGCTGTCTACACAGCCCACGGCTCCTCATCACTCTTGCCCTGGAGGACAGGGGCTCCTTCCGGCCCTTGGGTTTGGAAACAGCGCTACCGTGTGGGCCACATTTTCGTTCTTTGGGGAATTCACTTGGCCGTGGAACTGCTGAGTCACGTGGTAACTCCACAGTCCACTTCTTTATTTTATTTATTTGAAAGATCACAGAGAGGCAGAGGTAGAGCCAGAGAGAAAGAGGTCTTCCATCCACTGGTCCACTCCCCAGTTGACCGCAATGGCCAGAGCTGAGCCGATCCATAGCCAGGAGCCAGGAGCCTCCTGCAGGTCTCCCACATGGGTGCAGGGACCCAAGGACTTGGGCCATCCTCCCCTGCTTTTCCAGGCCATAGCAGAGAGATGGATCATAGGTGGAACAGCCGGGACTCAAACCGGAGCCCATATGGGATGCTGGCACTGCAGGCCAGGGCTTTAACCCACTGCACCACAGCGCCATGGTCCACTTCTTAAGGAACTCCAAACTACTTTCTGTACTGCTCTTTCCTCAGACACCCAGGGTGCCACAGGTCGAGAGCCGGCACCTCGGGTCGCTGCAGGTTCCCCCCACAGGTGACTCAGCTCTTTTTTTTTTTTCCCTTAAGATTTATTTATTTATTTCAAAGGCAAAGATACAGAGAGAGAAAGAGAGAGAGAGCGCACACAAGCTGGAGCCTGGGCCAGTCTGAAGTTAGGAGCCAGGAGCTTCTTCTAGGTCTCCCACGCAGGCGCAGGGGCCCCAGGACTTGCGCATCATCTACTGCTTTCCCAGGCCACAGCAGAGGAAGTGGAGCAGCTGGGACTTGAACCAGCGCCCATATGAATGCCAGCACTGCAGGCAGTGGCTTTACCTGCTATGCCACAGCGCCAGCCCTGTGACTCAGCTCTTCAAAGGCCAACTCCTTCCTGTCCTAAAGACAGAACCAAAACCAGCCAGGAGAAGTGGCTGGGGAGGTCGCTTCCTTCCTGGGCCTGCACGGTGCTGACTCAGCACAGTCTCTTTTCAGTAATCCCCAGCCCCCCGCGAGCAGTGGAATGGGAAACCCCGAACCACGCACTGGAAAGGAAAACAAAGGATAAGAGTGGGAAAGAATCAGACAAGAACCTGCAGGCTGGGGTCGGGGCTCAGGGGCTCAGGCAGCCTGTTTCAGTTCCCAGCTTGTCACGAGCTGTGGGGTCTTTCACCAGCTTATATCCTTGTCTTTCTTTTCTTGGAAAAACAGGGTTAATAGTGGCAGCTGCCTCCAGAGGACTAAGGGAGTTAAATGCTATAAAGGGGCTGGTGTTTGGCACGCCGGGTGAGACATCCCTTGGGACTCCCCTGTGCCGTCTCAGAGAGCCTGGGACCACGTCCTGGCTCCCCACTTCCGAGCCGGCCTCCTCCTAACGCACACCCTGGCAGGCGGCAGGCGACGGCTCAAGTATTTGGGTGCCTGCCACCCACGAGGGAGCCCTGTTTGAGTTCCAGGGTCCTCTCCCTGTCTCCGTCTCCCACATAAACGAAAAATAAAGATTGGAGAACACCTTAAAAAGCTGAAGGAAGCACTGTGTACGTGTGCTTCCTGCCTGAGATGACGCCATCTAGAACGGTTTGGGGGGGTCACGGGCTCTGGGTTAAACCGCTGCCCGCAGTGCCAGCACCCCGCATCTGAATGCCAGCACCCCGCATCTGAATGCCAGCACCCCGCATCTGGGTGCCAGCACCCCGCATCTGAATGCCAGCACCCCGCATCTGCGTGCCGGCACCCCGCATCTGAATGCCAGCACCCCGCATCTGCGTGCCGGCACCCCGCATCTGGGTGCCAGCACCCCACATCTGCATGCCAGCACCCCGCATCTGCGTGCCAGCACCCCGCATCTGAATGCCAGCACCCCGCATCTGCGTGCCGGCACCCCGCATCTGAATGCCAGCACCCCGCATCTGAATGCCAGCACCCCGCATCTGGGTGCCAGCACCCCGCATCTGAATGCCAGCACCCCGCATCTGCGTGCCGGCACCCCGCATCTGAATGCCAGCACCCCGCATCTGCGTGCCGGCACCCCGCATCTGGGTGCCAGCACCCCACATCTGCATGCCAGCACCCCGCATCTGCGTGCCAGCACCCCGCATCTGGGTGCCAGCACCCCGCATCTGCGTGCCAGCACCCCGCATCTGGGTGCCAGCACCCCGCATCTGCGTGCCGGCACCCCGCATCTGCGTGCCGGCACCCCGCATCTGAATGCCGGCACCCCGCATCTGCGTGTCGGCACCCCGCATCTGGGTGCCGGCACCCCACATCTGCATGCCAGCACCCCGCATCTGGGTGCCGGCACCCCGCATCTGCATGCCGGCACCCCGCATCTGCGTGCCAGCACCCCGCATCTGCATGCCGGCACCCCGCATCTGGGTGCCGGCACCCCGCATCTGCATGCCGGCACCCCGCATCTGCGTGCCAGCTCGAGTCCTGGCCACTCTGCTCCCCTCCCAGCCTCCCGCCAATGCCTCAGGGAGGCACAGGCACCTGGTCCCCCCCATCCCTGTGGGACACCAGGATTGAGGTGCTGGCTACTGGTTTTGACCTGGTCCAGGCCTGGCTGTAGTGGCCATTTGGGGAGTAAACCAGCACATAGAAGCGCTCTCTCTCTCTCTCTCTCTCTCTCTTCCTCCCCCCACCCTCGTGTCTCTACCTTTCTGTCGCTCTGCCTTGCAAATACATACATTTGAAAGGAAAGGGCTCAAGTGGTCAGTGAAACAACGAATCCTCTCCCAACCCCTTGCCACCGCCCCACTCCGGGAGACGCACAAGGACGTTTGCAGTATTGTTTGTAATGACAGCAGCTCTCCTGCCTGGGCCAGACTCGGATGACCTCCGGCAGAGGGCGAGTCCAGTGCCGCATTCCGGAGTGCCCTCTGTGGAATTTTCTAGAATGCCCGGCCCCTTTCCCAGGCTGCGCTCACGGAGCAAGGCGGTGGCGAGACCCACGGAAGCTGCTCTCGCACTATGTTTCTGGGGGCCAGAGTTGGGCCAGCAGCTTTGCGGGCTCCCCAGAGGCCTGGGTCAGCACTGAGCACCTGTCTTTGGAGTGGTGCACAGCCCCCTCCAGGCATTTTGTTTTTAAGAGTTATTTTATTTATTTGAAAGAGTTACACAGAGAGAGGAGAGGCAGAGGCGCAGAGAGAGAGAGAGAGAGAGAGAGAGAGATCTTCCATTCGCTGGTTCACTCCCCCGCTGGCCGCAATGGCCGTAGCTGCGCTGATCCAAAGCCAGGAGCCAGGAGCTTCTTCTGGGTCTCCCACACGGGTGCAGGAATCGGAAGAGCAGCAGCCAGGACTAGAAACGGCACCCATGTGGGATGCCGGCGCTTCAGGCCAGGGCGTTAACCCACTGCACCACAGCACCAGCCCCAGGGACATTTTTAATTTTTGGGAATGACAGACCGTGTGCGCCTGCTTTCAGTTCTACCAGGGGCCTTTAAAAAGTCCAGGGAAAAAGACACATGGAAACACGATACGTGGGCCGGGCGCCGTGAGTAAGGCAGCTCCTGCGATGCCGGCATCCATATGAATGCTGGCTTGAGTCCCAGCTGCTCCACTTCTGCTCCAGCTCCCTGCTAACGCACCTGGGATGGCAGTGGAAGATGGCCCAGGTCTTTGGGCCCCTGCACCTACCTGGGAGACTGGATGGAGCTCCAGGTTCCTGGCTCTGGCCTGGCCCAGCCCTGGCTGTTGCAGCATTTGGAGAGTGAACCAGTGGATGTATGATCTGTCTCTCTATAACTCTGCCTTTCAACTAGATAAGTAAATCTTAACAAATAAAATAAAATAGGCCGGCGCTGTGGCTCACTAGGCTAATACTCTGCCTTGCGGCTCTGGCACACCAGGTTCTAGTCCCAGTCGGGGCGCCGGATTCTGTCCCGGTTGCTCCTCTTCCAGGCCAGCCCTCTGCTGTAGCCAGGGAGTGCAGTGGAGGATGGCCCAAGTGCTTGGGCCCTGCACCCCATGGGAGACCAGGAGAAGCACCTGGCTCCTGCCATTGGATGAGCGCGGTGCGCCGGCCGCAGCGCGTCAGCCACGGCGGCCATTGGAGGGTGAACCAACGGCAAAGGAAGACCTTTCTCTCTCTCTCTCTCACTGTCCACTCTGCCTGTCAAAAAAATAAAAATAAAAAATAAAGTAAAATAAAATAAATAGGGGCCAGCGCTGTGGTGCAGGTTAGTCCTCCACCTGCAGTGTCAGCATCACATATGGGCGCTGGTTCTAGTCCTGGCTGCTCCACTTCTGCTCCAGCTCTCTGCTGTGGCCTGGGAAAGCAGTAGAAGATGGCCCAAGTCCTTGGGCCCCTGCATCTGCGTGGGAGACCAGGAAGAAGCTCCTGACTCCTAGCTTCAGATCAGCCCAGTTCTGGCCGTTTCGGCCATTTGGGGAGTGAACCTCTCACTGCCTATAACTCTACCTCTCAAATAAATAAAAATCTTTTAAAAAAATAAAAAAGGAAAGAAATGAAAGCACGTGTCTGCAGGAGTCCCCACCCCCACACACGGTCTTGCTTTCCGTGGCCTCAGCTACCCGCGGTCCACAGCACCACCACGCTGGCTGTTCCTGCCTCAGGCCTGTCCTCAGATGGTCGGTGGTGGCCCAAGCCCACGCCAGTCCCCACGTCCTCCTCCTCACTCGTCTCCTTGCGGGGGCACGGTGCCACCTCACGTCATCACCAGAAGGCCGGCTGTGGTACAGTAAGGTATTTTGAGGGCAAGAGGCCACAGTCACATAACTTCTATTCAGTATATCTCTATCATTGCTCTATTTCAGTATGAGAGTATTACCCATCTCTTGCCACGCCTAATTTATAAATCAAATGTTATCCTCAGTATGTACAGATAAATAGGATGCAAATTGATAGGGTGTATACACACAGGGTTTGCTACCATCTGAGGCTTCTAGCATCCGCTGGGGGCCCTGGCACGCATCCCCAAGGACAAGGGGCGACCACTGCACTCCTCCCGTCACCCCTTCCCTCCTCACGTCTCCAGAAACAGACTCCAGCGGGAGTCTAATGTGTGCCCCCCAGCCTGTCTGCAAACTCTGCACAGTCTTGTAACCCAAGAAACATATTTGACATCGTTTTGGGCCATTTACTGAACACAGAGCAAAGCTGACCGCACGGGAGCGTGCCGTGCCGCCGTCCTGCAGGCTTCGACACGCGCATGCTCCTGAGGTCCGGGAGGGGGTGTTTGGCTCAGGTCTCAGACACCGTTAGCACAGCCCATCCCACTCCGGAGTGCTCGGGTCCAGCACCCGGCTCTGGCTCCTCACTCCGCTGCCCACTAAGGTGGACTCTGGGGGCAGCAGCGATAGTTCGAGAAAGCGGGCTCCCGGTTCCCAGCTTCTGCCCCAGCTCAGCCCAGCTGCTGTGAGATGGAAACTCCCTCTCTCTCCCTCTTCCTCTCCCTGTCTCTGCCTGTCAAATTAAAACGAAAAAAGTTCATGGAAAATGTGCATCATTGGTGAATTCCATTTTTCCATGGGTGCTTTTTTTTCTTTTCAAGGATTCATTTATATTTGAAAGGCAGAGTGACGGGGGCGGGGGGGAGACACGGACATCTTCTGTCCGTCGGCTGACTCTCAGAAAGCCTGCAACAGTCCAGGCTGGGCCAGATGAGGCCAGGAGCTCACCTGGATGTCCCACCTGGGCGGTGGGGGTCCAGGCACTGGCTTTATCCTCTGCCGCCTCCCAGGCGCGTGTCGGGAGCTAGATCAGACGCAGAGGAGCCGGGACTCAACCAGCACTCAGCGGTGGGACGCCAGCCTCAGCGGTGGCTTAACCTGCGTGCCACAGCCTCTGCCCGTCCATAACTTCTGAAACACCCTCACATATCCAAGCTGACACGCACAGATCCAAGGTACGCCCGGATCCCTTCTGCTCGTCTGCTGTCCACGGCTGTAAGATGCCCAAGACTAGGTACGTTACGGAGAAAAGAGGCTTATTTCTACCCACAGCTTTGGGGACTGAATGTCCACAATCAAGTGGTCTCGCCGCTGGCCTCTGGCGAGGGCCTTGTAGATGACAGCCAGTGGTGGGACGTGGGCCTGCCTGCGGCGGGCAGCCAGCGGGGCAAGTCCTGGGTCAGGCTTGCTCCTCTGTCACAGCCCCTCTCTGGGAACACACTCGGGGAGACTGGCGGTAACCCAGCCCTAGGGAGGGCCCCAGCACCCCTACTCGGACAGAGTCCCCAACTTCAGTCACAACTGGGGACACAAGCTACACCCAAACCGTTGTGGGCCCTGTCACAGCCATCTGCGCTGGGACAACAAAAGACCACAGCCAGCGAACAGAAATGTCCTTGGTTCTCACTGCTAGGGCCAAGGGACTTGCTGCCCGACCAACAGCAGAGCAGGCGTCCACAGAGGCTCCTTCCCACAAGGCCACTCCCACAATCAGCCATCAATTAATCCATTCATTCATCCCAGGATCAACCCACTCAGGGACACAGCCCTCGAGACCCTGCCACCTGGATTCAGTCAGCTCCATGCCCGACTCCACCCGCCCCCGCCAGCCAGCATCTGGGGACTGAAGCAGAGGATGGGCGTTCTGTCTTTCAAGTGAAATAAGATATTAAATACATAAATAAATTTAACCTGCACATTTCAAAGCAGTGAGAGGCCATGATACCAGCCCTGCCCCGTGCCCTCCTCTCCCAGCCTCTCCGGGAGCGCACAGCCCTGGCTCATCCCTGTTCCACCTGGTTCCTGCTCCTTTCCCTCTGTCTTGCAGCTGCTGGTGCACTCCCTGGTAACAGGGCCAGGCGCCGGGGTGCACGGCTCCGTGCCTCCCGTATCCGAGCGCCCGCTCCAGGGCCAGCTGCTCTACTTTCAACCCGGCTCCCTGCTGATGTGCCTGGGGGCAGTGGATGACGGCTCAAGTGCGTGGGCCCCTGCCCAGATGGAGCTCCAGGCTCCTGGCCCAACCCTGGCTGCTGTGGCCATTTGGGGAGGGAACCGCCAGCTGCAGGTTTCTCTGTTGCTCTGCCTTTAAGTAGAAGAAAAGAATAAACATTCAAAAACTAATAGTAACAAAGTCAGCTTTCAAAGCCCCCGCTCTCTGCCTCGCACCCACCACAACGTCCACAACGAAGACAAACAGAAGTCGGGCGTTGGTGATGATGCAGCGAACCCGGAACCCAGATTCCCGCCTCACGCACGCTGGCGGGAATACACAAAACAGGCTGGCGGGTCCTCAGCTGGCCGAACGCGGAGTCCCCAGTCACAGGAGTCCCGCGCTCCATGCCCAGGTGCACGGCCAAGACACGAGCAGCGTCGTCCCTCCACGACTCACAGAGAAGCCAAGTGCACGCCGCCCGCAAGGGGCTGTTGCTCAGTCCGAAAAAAACAACCAGGTGTTGACACCCACGCCGCCCCGGCTGCGAGGCCACGCCCACGAGGCCACGTGTCACGTGCAGCATCCAGAACAGCCAAGTCCATTTGGAGAGCAGGACTGCGGGGGGTGGGGGGGTGGTTAGCGGGTCGGGGGTGCTGAAGACACCCCGGAAGTGGACAGCAGGGCAGGCGGTGCACGCCCTGTCACCAGTGACACACTGTCTACTGTGTGCGTTTACCACGATGCAAGTGTAAGCAGTCTAAGCGCAGTGCGGTGCCCTGCACGGGCTCTTGGAACAGCGTAGAAGCCGCTGGGATACAGAGCCTGACAGGGCTCTGACAAACACACAGAGAAGTGCAAGGTCAGCCCGAGTCCGGACGACAAAGCCACACAGCTTCTCAGTTCCCTCCTGTGAGGTCCTGTCTGTGTGGCACAGGGCCAATCAACTGACTGCTCTGAGCTTGGGATTCATCGACTTTTTAAAAAAAATATATTTGTGGCTGGCGCTGTGGCTCACTAAGCTAATCCTCTGCCTTGCGGCGCCGGCACACCAGGTTCTAGTCCCGGTCGGGGCACCGGATTCTTTCCCGGTTGCTCCTCTTCCAGGCCAGCTCTCTGCTGTGGCCCCGGAGTGCAGTGGAGGATGGCCCAAGTGTTTGGGCCCTGCACCCCATGGGAGACCAGGAGAAGCACCTGGCTTCTGCCGATGGATTAGCGCGGTGCGCAGGCGGCAGCGTGCCAGCCACGGCGGCCATTGGAGGGTGAACCAACAGCAAAAGGAAGACCTTTCTCTCGGTCTCTCACTATCCACTCTGCCTGTCAATAAATAAATAAATAAATAAAATGTATTTGTTTATTTGAAAGGCAGAGTCAGACAGAGAGACAGAGAGAGAGAGTGAGTGAGTGAGCGCGCGCAATCCTCCATCTGCTGGTCCACTCTCCAAACGGCTGGGGCTGGCCAGGCTGAAGTCAGGAGCCAAGCACTTGGGCCTTCCTCTGCTGCCTTCCCAGGTGCATTAGCAGGGAGTTGGATCAGAAGTGGAGCAGTGGGACCAGCCCTCTGGTGTAGTGGGTAAAGCTGCCGCCTGCAGTGCTGGCATCCCATATGGGCGCCAGTTCGAGACCCGGCTGCTCCACTTCCGATCCAGCTCTCTGCTATGGCCTGGAAAAGCAGTGGAAAATGGTCCAAGTCCTTGGGCCCCAGCACCTGGGTGGGAGACATGAAGAAGCTCCTGGCTCTGGATCAGCGCAGCTCCAGCTGTTGCAGCCATTTGGGGAGTGAACCAGCAGATGGAAGACCGCTCTCTCTCTCTCTCTCTCTCTCTCTCTGCCTGCCTCTACCTCTCTGTAGCTCTACCTTTCAAATAAATAAATCTTTAAAAAAAAACCTGCTGTGCCACAAGGCTAGCCCTCTGGGTTGACCAACTTGAAAATGGGCAAAAGGGAATCTCAGAGGGTTGTTGTGAGGATCAAACACAACCAGACGCCAAACACCAAGACACCTGGTCTGAGATTCCACCAGGACCCCGGCCTCGGCCTACATTTTTGCCAGGGGGGCTCACTTCTAAGGCTCAGAATGGCTTTTCAGGGAGTGGGCTCAAGGGTCCAAGACAGATAAGGAGCTCGGGGTGGGGTGGGGTGGGGTCCAAGCGCCTGAGGACAAGCAGGGGGCCCTGCCGGCAGGAAGGCGGGTGCGTGGCTGACCTGAGCGTACAGCAGTGTGACCACACCAGTGGCTGAAGTACTGGAACATTCCTGCCTAGTGCTCTCCTGGTTTGGTCAAACGCCCTCGCCCAGCCCTGCTCCTGGGTGCCAGGCCCAGGCCTCTGCCTCTGCGCTGGCTCTGCAGGCCAGCGTCTCCGTGGGCTGCCGCGGCTGTGGGGGGTCTGGACCCCTAAGGAAAGGACTGTGTGCACTGGCTGCACCTCAGCCATCACGGGAGCACACGAGTCCCTGGGGGCTGGACCACCAGGCTGCACAGCCCCATGGAGCAGATGGACAGACGTGGACGTCTGCTCCCAAGGACATGAGGGGCATGGACGCGGGCTCCAGACACCGAATGGGAGGCCCTGGACCACCCCACACCTCTCCACAACTCCACCAGGCAGGGCTGGGAGGAGAACCGGGGCCACAGGAGAAACCCAACCAAGCGATGGGTCAGACGGCCCACGAAGAAGTCAGAGGTCAAGGGTCAGGGGTCAGAGGTAGTACACTTTATTGACCGGGTTCTCCCAACATCTCGCGACCCCGGGCAAGGCCAGAGCCTGGGCTTTGCCACCGCCCCGTCACCCCACGGAGGAGAGTCGCGGCGCACAAACATCCACGTGGCCTCCAGCAGCAGGACGGCAGGAGTGGCACGAGGGCAGCGGGACAAGCAGGGCGCCAGGCCTGGCCGGCCCCTCACTCCCCCACGAGGGTCACAGTGGTTCACAGTGAGACCGGCTCCGACCGGCAGGGGCCTCGGGCAGACCACCGCCTCAGCGCTCTGCCCAGCCTCGGCATGACTCAGAGGGCCGGGCAGTGGGATAGGCAGAGTCCGGTCCCCTCTGCTGCCCCCTCAGGATGGGGCGCCCCTTCCCTGTAGGGGCAGAGGATGGCGCCTCGGTCTCTCCTGACAGCCCCCAGGGGGTTAGTAGGAAGGGCCACTCACTCCCGGCTCAGAAGTTTCTAGAACATCTTGGTGAACTTGCCCACCATTACTCCCAAGAAGAAAAATGCTTTTGACATCTAGGAGCTGACTGGGCTGTGTCCAGCCAAACAGTCAGAACCCTGGTAAGACCTTGGTGTAAAAGGGGGCTCTGCCTTTGCTTCGAGCCCAGGGGGCCGGGGGGGGCTCCTTGGCAGCGCGGGGCTGGTGCTGCTCCGGGGAGCAGGATGGGATCCAGGGAGATGCAGGAAGCGGTGATACGTGGGACACGGCAGGGGCCCTCCGGTGCCAGGGGCCTGGGCTCAGGGGGCTGCGGGGCTGCTTGGGGCCCCACGGGCACGTCTGCCCAGCGGGCGCCGGGGTCTGTCCCCCCAGGAGAGGCAGGGCCCAGTGATTGGGGTCAGGCCTTGGGACATGCGCTGCCCAGCGGCTCCTTGTGGCCAGCAGTGTAGTCCGAGGCGGGCTCGAGCCCCAGCATCTGGCGCTGCACCAGCTTGGCGTAGAGGCCGCCCTGGGCCAGCAGCTGCTGGTGGGTGCCCTGCTGCACCACGCGGCCCTTGTCCAGCACCACAATGAGGTGTGCCCGCTCCACCGTGCTCAGCCGGTGTGCGACGATGAGCACCGTGTGCTTCTGCAGGTTGCCGTGGATGGCCTGCTGGATCTGCGGGGACAGCAGGGTTGGGCTCGCGGGGCGCCCAGCAGGGCCTGGCCCACCCACCCTCCCCGCCCCGTCTCTCCTGGGGCTTGGCCCCGGGGTCTCTGTTGAAGGGATCAGTGCTCAAGGAACAGGGCGATGGGCCCCTGCCCTGGTCCTGCAGTCTTCCGGCTCCTTCTCAAACCCTTGCCTTGGTGAGCGGCATCACCCCCCGGCCCGGCCCCAAAGCTCAGCAAACACAACCAGGCTGCCCACAGTTCCTCAGCTGTGCCTCATCGCCGGGATCCATGGATACGCAACCCCCCCCCGCCCCCGTCTCTGCCCCGCCCCCACCTTCCCTCTCACCTCTCACACCTGTGTCCTACGTGCCTCTGCCTGACCCGTCCCCCAGGTGTATTTAAAGACTTTCATCCTCGTCCACGTCTGCTCAAAACCCTGCAGCTGTCTCTTCCCCAGTCCGGGGGGGGGGGGGGGGGGGTCTCGGGCGAGAAGCTGCCCGGTGTGACCGTCACAACTGTGCAGTTCGTCCATCAGTTAGAACCACGTCATTAAACAGGGCAACCATGGCAAGGCAAACCACACTGCCGTGGGGGGCCGGGGAGACGGGGGAGATGCGGAGGGGAGCCCGGGGGCACGCTCGGCACTTTCTGCTTCATTTGCTTTCACCTTAAACAGCTCTAAAAAATGCAAAATATGACTCTATATATAAAATGAAAAACAAAGCCAGCTGATGATCATCGAAATCCCCAGCTCCCCGCGGGGCCGCGGGGTGTGCCTCCCTGTGACAATGCCCTCGCCGGCCCGCGGAGCTGTATCCGCGGCCACACTGACCTTTCCGCTGGGCCTTGGACCGACAGAGCTCACGTCCTGCCCCGGCTTCTGTAGACCTTGCACCCCGGCACTGCCTGCAGCTGGCTCCGGGCTCACGGTGAGGACCCCAGGAGTCCCAGCAAACCTCAGCACCCAAGGACGGCCACAGGCTCGCCCAGTGGCTATCAGAACGCCTGCCTGGGCACGCTCAGCGTGGCATGAGAAGCCCCGCCCCCGCCAGCACCGCCCGACACCTGTGCTTTACCAAGGCGGCAGCCCTTGCTGGGGCTCTGAGTTGTGCGCGCAGGGGCAGTGACAGACAAGCACGCGATGGCACAGAGAGGTCTCCAAAAGGCTCATAAAAATGCATATTATGAAAAAATGATGCAGGGGCCAGCGCTGCAGTGTAGCAGGTAAAGCCACTGTCTAGGAAACTGG
Organism: Sylvilagus floridanus; assembly: GCA_949820135.1. Lineage (NCBI taxonomy): Eukaryota > Metazoa > Chordata > Mammalia > Lagomorpha > Leporidae > Sylvilagus > Sylvilagus floridanus. The sequence goes on from OX463233.1 coordinate 176,995,245, forward strand.
CATCCTATGTGGGCACCAGTTCCAGTCCAGCTGCTCCACTTCCGATCCTGCTCCCTGCTGATGCACCTAGGGAAGTGGCAGAGAGTAGCCCAAGTGTGTGGGCCCCTGCACCCAAGAGGGAGACCTGGAGGAAGCTCCTGGCTCCTGGCCCTGCCCTGGCCATTGTAGCCATTTAGGGAGTGAACCAGCAGATGAAGGACCCCTCGCTCTGTCTCTCCCTTTCAAATAAATAAAATAATCTTTAAAAAAGAACAACAAGCTGTGCATGGATTTTCAGTTTATGCATTAGGTTTAAAGACAATCAAGCAGAAAGTGAGAGGGTTCCCGTGGCCGCCCAGTCTCCGTGATCAACGTCTCCCATTAGTAAACCTAACACCTGCTCTCTGGTTGACTTGCTCATCACAGTTGATGAGCTAATAGGAGTCACTATTAAACTCCACACAAAGCACCATGCATGGATGATTTCAAAGAGTTTTTGCTTCAGGATAACAGAGCTATCTATTCATTCCTTTCTCCCACAGAAAGTGCCCTCTTGACCACCGACCATGGGACTGCAGAGAGGAAGGGAGCAGCCCAAGGTCACGGTGCTAAGCTGAAGGGCTGGGCTTCCAATCCGAGTCTCCCGCTCTGTCGCTCGCGCATCATGGAATTTTAGCTCTGCTACAAGGCTGGGCTCAGAGTCCGGGGGACTCCTCCTCCCCTCCGCACCAGGAGTCCCCCAGGCCTGGGCCATCTCTGAGCCTGCTGGGCTGAGGGCGCCTCAGGCCATGGGAGCTGCTCCAGTTCCCCTGTCACTCACCAGGTACTCGCTCTCGGCATCTAGAGCGCTGGTGGCTTCATCCAGGATGAGCACAGGGGGGTTCCGCACCAGAGCCCGGGCCAGGGCCACACGCTGCTTCTGGCCGCCTGACAGCTGGGCCCCCTTCTCCCCGGTCTCTGCAGGGGGAGGCACAGGGGCGTCAGCGGGAGGGGAGGGGAGGCTGGGCAGCCCCAGGGAAGGGCCAGAGCCTCTCCCTGCAGCCGGGGAGCTGGGCTTCGCAGGGAGCATCAGGGCGGCCTGGGCTGGGGGCACCGGCAGCTGGGAAGCTCAGGAGATGAGGCCGGCCCAAGAGACACGCGAAGTAAGCCTGCACGCAAACGGATGCTGAGATGCCAAGCCCAGCACTCCTGAGACACCAGCCCAGCATCCGATAACATACCTCACCTGCAAAATCCTCATTGTTGAAGAATGAAATTCCAGAGAGACACTAACAAGAAGTGGGAGGAGCCGGGAGGGGGGGGCACATAACAATGAGTGGGAGGAGCCAGGCCCAGAGGGGGGACACATAACAATGAGTGGGAGGAGCCAGGTGGGGTTGGGGGTGTGGGGGGAGCACAGAACAATGAGTGGGAGGAGCTGGGGGGCACATAAAAATGAGTGGGAGGAGCCAGGAGGACACATAACAATGAGTGGGCAGAGCCAGGCCCAGAGGGGGGAGGACACATAACAATGAGTGGGCGGAGCCAGGCTGGAGGGCATATAACAGTGAGTGGGTGGAGCCAGAGCCCGGGATCCCCTCCCGGCCCAGCTGTCCCTCCCCCAGCTTCTCCTCCGGAGCAGGGAGAGCTGTGTTCTGGGGACTAAGACCCAGGATGGAGGGGCCCGGACCCTGAGTGTCAAAGGCTGCAGTGACAGGGAGGAGGACGTCCCAGAGACCACGGTTAATGTGCTGTGCACTTGAAGTGCTGAGGGGGCCGGCGCTGTGGTGCAGTGGGTAAAGCCGGTGCCTAGACGCCTGCATCCCACGTGAGCGCCAGTGGAAGTCCGGCTGCTCCACTTCTGATCCAGCTCCCTGCTACTGTGCCTGGGAAAGCAGTGGAAGATGGCCCAAGTATGTGGGCCCCTGCGCCCACGTGGGACACCGGAGGAGTCTCCTGGCTCCTGGCTCCAGCCTGGCCCAGCCCCAGTTGGAGTGAACTGGCAGAGATGGAAGATCTCTTTCTATCTTTCCTTTCAAACAAACAAATCTTTTTTAAAAAAGTGCTGAAAATAGATATTCTCACCACAAAACAAAGTTAAGTATGCGAGGAAACGCTACTGCATGCTAATTAGCTCAGGGTTGCAGGCAGTACACTAGGCTGCTAAACAGACACGCCACTGGCCACTGAAAACACGCGGCACCCGACACACATGATATAAACTCGTGTACTGCCCAGTTACTAAAGACACTGTGGAACCAACTGGTTCTAACAATCAGGAACTAAAACTAGTACTGCGGCACTAAGGGAGATGATGGTTGACAGCACTACGAATGTGCTAAATGCCACCTAACAGCTCCCTTTGGTTTCTTATTATTTTTAAATATTTCTTTTATTTATTTGAAAGGATGAATGGGGGTGGGGGGAGAGGTCTTCCATCCACTGGTTCACTGCCTGAATGGTCAGCAGCAGCCAGGAAGGGGCCAGGAACTCCATCCAGGTCTCCCGTGTGGGGGCAGGGCCCGAGCACTTGGGCCATCGGCTGCTTTCCCGGGCCACAGCTGGGAGCGGGGTCAGGAGTGGGGCTGCACCACAGCTGGCGTCGCAGGTGCTGGCCTACCCCGCTGGATCTCAACACGGGCCCGGCAGCTCCCTGCCCAGGACCGTGTACGCGCGAGGATTTCAGCCCCGTGAAGGAAGACCGAACCGTGAACGGCAGGTGGCGTCCACGCCGGCGCCACCCCACCTGTGCTGTAGCCGTCCTGGAGCTCCATGATGAAGCCGTGGGCGTTGGCCTTCTGCGCAGCCTCCACCACCATCTCGAAGGGCACTGCGGGCAGCCCGTAGGAGATGTTGTCCGTGATGGAGCGGGGCGAACAGCACGGGCTCCTGGCTTACCAGGGAGATCTGCGGGGAGAGCGGGGCGGCACGGAGGCCGGGAGGGCGCCCGTTCAGCTGGCACCAGCCACTCCACCTGCCAGAGCCCGGCCGGCGCCAGGGGCCTCAGGGCTGAAACCAGATCTGGGCACTGCGAGTGCGGAGAATCACTGGCTTCACGCCAACCCTCAGCCCCCACTCCCACCCGCAAGCTGGGGCCCTGGCGGCTGCTGCCTGCGCTGACCAAGCTCCTTGGGCCCCGGAGGGGAAGCGAGCTGTGTTCATCCCCGCCAGGGATTCAGGGAGGAGTCCCCGGCGGCGTATGTACCTGCCCAGGCCAGGGAGCAGGACACAGCAGCCCCTGCACCGGCCCCAGCATTCGCCCCCTCCCCTCCAAGAACAGCTTTACTCATTGAGACAGGGAGAGAGAGAAAGGGGGGGTGGGGAGGGGGGCGGGGGAGAGAGAGAGAGGAAGGGAGAGGGAGGGGGAGGGAGGGGGAGAGGGAGGGAGAGGGAAGAGGAGAGGGAGAGGGAAGAGGAAGGAGAGTTGGAGGGAGAGGGAGGGTAGGGAGAGAGAAGGGGAGAAGGAGAGGGAAGGGGAGAGGGAGAGGGAAGAAGAGGGAGGGGTAGGGAGAGGGGAGGGGAGAGGAGGGGGGAGGGGAGAGGAGGGGGGAGGGGGGAGGGGGAAGGGGAGAGACAGAGGATGCTTTCATCCACTGTGCATCCCCCAGTCGCTGGCAATGATGGGATTCGGGGAGAGTGGGGGGAAGGCTGGGCCAGTCTGGGAGGCGGGAACTCAAGCCGGGTCTCACATGAGTGGCAGGGACCCAGGTCTTGAGCCATCGCCGCCGCCACCCAGTGTGCGCATCAGCAGGAGCCGGGGTGGGCACTGAGCCCAGATGCTCAGACGTGGAGCGACCCGACTGCCCCCATGAGGATCACTCAGGGAACGGTTTTCCCACGGTCTGGGCTGCAGAAACAGGACTGAGGGAAGCGTCTCCGCGGGACGGAAACGGCTGGGGACCGGTCACGAAACCACAGCGCGTCCATGGCTTCACACACACGGCAGGATCCCAGGGTTAACCGTTACACACCCCGGGCTGGCGCTGTGGCGCGGCGAGTACAGCCCTGGCCTATGGCACCGGCACCCCACATGGGCACCAGTTCGAGTCCCGGCTGCTCCACTTCCCATCCAGCTCCCTGCTACTGCGCTGGGGAAGCAGCAGAAGACGGCTGAAGTCCCTGCACCTACATGGGAGACCTGGATGGAGCTCCTGGCTTCAGATCAGCTCAGCTCTGGCTGTTGTGGCCACTTCGGGAATGAACCAGCGGGTGAAAGACTCCTCTCTCTCTGTCTGTCTCTCTCTGTAACTCTTTTTTTTTTTTAATTTGACAGAATTAGACAGTGAGAGAAAGGGAGAGAAAGGTCTTCCTTCCGCTGGTTCACCTCCCAAATGGCTGCCATGGCCAGAGCTGCGCCAATCCGAAGCCAGGAGCCAGGTGCTTCCTCCTGGTCTCCCATGGGGTGCAGGGCCCAAGCACTTGGACCATCCTCCACTGCACTCCCGGGCCACAGCAGAGAGCTAGCCTGGAAGAGGAGCAACACAGAATCCTGTAACTCTGGCTTTCAAACAAACAAATCTTCAAAAAAATAAAAGTTACATGTGTTTTCCTGTGTTGATATGCTTTTAAAAAATATTTATTATTTATTTGCAAGGCAGAGGAGATGACCTAGACGTGGGACAACTGAACTCCCACCTGCTGCTGGCTGGATGCAAACAGTACCACCACCTTGGGAAACAGCTGTGGCAGAACCCACAGCTGGGGACACGGGTCCACCTCAGCAAGCGCCTCCATTCTGAGGGCTGTACCTCGGAGAATGCGGCCACGGATGCCGGGAGACAGGCACTAACTGTCCACCTGCATGTCAGTAGTGCTGCTAGTCACCCAAGATGACCAAGCGTCCACACGGCCATCGCGGGCAGGTGCACAGGCAGACTGCAATGCGGCCCCAGGGCACCGGCACCCGGCCACGAGCTGCAGCCACACCTCTGCCGGGCAGCTCCCGGCGCCACGGGAGAAGCAGGCACACACGAGGGTGTGTGATGAACTGCATCCAAGTGCAGGTGCCAGGCCCGGCTGCTCCGCTTTGGACCCAGCTCCCTGCTAACGCACCCAGGAAACCAGAAGGTAGCCCACGAGCTCGGGCCCCTGCCACCCACCTGGGAGACCTGGATGGAGTTCCTGGCTCCTGGCTTTGGCCTGGCCCAGCCAGGGAGTGAGCCAATGCATGGACGATCTCTCTGCCTTTCAAATAAATAAGCCCCCCCCCCCCCGCGTGCCTTTAAGGACACAAGCAAATACAGTTGTCCCCTGGTACCCACAGGGGACGGGAGCCAGAACCCCTGTAGGTACCAAAACCCATGGATGCTGAAGTCCTGTGTCTAAAAGGCCGCAGCGTCGGCACGGACCCCGCCACACACTCCTCCCGAGTGCTGGAAACCAGCTCGGGGCACCACTCCGCCACGGCGCAGCTAAGGGCTGCACGGTGACAAGAAGCAAGTCTGCCCGTGCTCAGCCCGGTGCTGTCTTCCCTTTTGGGACGCTGTCGTTCCGTGGTCAAGCGGGTCCTGGGATGCAGGGGCCGCCAAGCCAGGCTCACAGCTGTGCCGAGCCCAGAGCACCCAGAGAAAGGAGGAGATGATGGATGACCTCATTTCTGGGGGAGGTGCGAGGAGGGGGCTCCTGGGGGGAGGGAGAATGTTCTCTCTCGCCGGGCGGGGCTGCGCGGGCACTTACCACGCGGTGCAGGTACTTGTGGTCGTAGGCGCCCAGGGGCTTCCCGTCCAGCAGCACGCGGCCGCCCTCCAGCGGGTAGAAGTTCTCCAGAATGTTCACACAGGAGCTCTTGCCGCTGCCCGAGGGCCCCACGAGGGCTGTCACCTTGCCCGGACACAGGCTGAAGGAGACGTTCTGCGAGGGGCACGGGGGAGCAGGCGGGCCACCGGCTGTGGACACCTGGCCAGGCCTCCCGCCTTCTCCTCGCTGCTTCCTGCACCCAGGTTCTCCACGGGGCCTCCTGGTTGGGTCTCAGCTCCAGCCTCGTCCTCCGAGAAGCCCTCCTTGACCCCACAGACACCCCGCCCCCTGGCACCCTGCACTGTCGTCTTCCCAGCATTGTTCCGGCTCTGCCTTCCCCAGCTGGAGCCCAAACTCCCAGGGGTCAGAGACCTCACCATGTCCACCCTGGGCCAGTGTGGGGGAGCGGCCGGGCCACGTCCTCACCTGCAGGACCTGGGTGTGCGGCCGGGTCCGGTAGGTGAAGGTCACGTTCTCAAAGTCCACGCGGCCCTCCAGGTGGTCGGGGGCCAGGCTCCCATCATGCACCATGGTCGGCTTTCGGTCGATGAACTCGAACACCTTCTCAGCCGCGCCCACTCCTTGCATGAGGCCGCTGTAGACGGAGCCCACGGACTGCGGGCGGAGCACACACAGGTTCCCGTGCCTCCCCAGCCGCCCACCCGCCCGCCACACGGAGGGGTGAGGGCCGGGGCAGAGCCCGCAGACCCGGGGGTGGGCGGGGGAGGCTGAGACTGAGGGGGCCAGGTCGGGCACCAGCCATCAGCACGCGGCAGCAGCCAGGCCCGGCGGGCATCACCACGCTCGGTCCCGGCAGCGCGGCAGAGCAGGTGCCATCGGCCACCGTGTCCCCCTTCAGGCAGAGCCGGAAGCTGGCCTGGTGTTGACGTTTCGGGTTTTAAACAGAGTCTCCGTGTGCACACTCCACCCACACACCCTCCGTGGGCACAGAGTGCGCGACAGAAAAGGAGGTGGGGGTGTGGGGGGTGACGTCCCTTCTACGAGCCCCTTCGGGACCTTTCTCCTCTGCACTGCCCAGAGAACCCAGGTGCAGCTCGGGTCACCTGCTCCGGGTGGCACAGCAGGGAAGTGGCGGCTGGCAGGTGCCTCACCTGGGTGTGCTCACTGGTGAAGCGGGGGTCGCCCAGTGCACCACAACCGTGGCTGCTGTCACTGATGGGATACTCAGGGGCCCATCGGCAGGGTCGGCCTCCCGTGCGCCCTCCCTGCCCGCGCAGCCACAGTGAAACGCTCCGCCAGCCGGGCCCTCCGCGTCAGGGCTAGGCCCGCTCCTGTGCTGCCTTGTGGGCTCTCGCAGGCCAGCCAGCCGCGCCTCCCCAACCCCTGACCGCTGCAGCGCACGTCCTGGGACACACCCTGAGCCTGGGCACCCCCGAGCGGAGGATTCCGGCAGCGGAAGCACCGCAGAGCCGGGGACTGCGCTGCAGGTGGCTCTGCAGCCGGCGCACATCGCAGGCCGTGGGGCACCGCAGGCCCTGCGCCCCTCACCCCGCCTCCAACTGCCACGAGCGTGGAGCAGGCCACAAAATGAACACCCCACCCAAGGCTGACCTGGAGCCCAGCTCGCTCGGCCTCAGGTGAGACCACTCCAGGCAGGTGCTTCTGGCCATCACCAAATCACCAAGGAAGGAATCCCGGGCCCCAGCTCCGCCCACTTTCTTCCCTTCTCCCGGCTCACTGTCACCCCACCCCCAGTCACCCCCAACCCCCACTTCCTGGATCCACTGCCAAGCCAACCAGTGCATTGCACTCTGCCTCAGGAGGGAGCCAAATGAACACAACTGAAAATGACCCCTGCTGTGGCCGCGGCCAAGATCAGCTCCCCAGGGCAGCTCAGAACACAGTCCCCACCCCACCCCGAGCCTCGGCCTCCTCCCCTGAGCTACGGGATCTCAGTGGCGCTCAAGCCTGGCCTGAGCTCTCGCCAGCACTTCCGCAATCCTCGGGGTCCCCGCACCCCCACCCCCCTCCAGATCCATCTTCCCCACGGCCCGCCCCTCGGCCGCCCTCACCTCCATGCAGTCCCCCAGGACAAACTCGTAGATGATGAAGGCGATGAGGTTGCCGCTGGTCATCTGGCCCGAGATGACGAGGTGGCCCCCGTAGTAGAGGATGCTGACCTGGACCACCAGCAGCGTGAGCTGGGGGCAGACGGGGCAAAAGGGGCTCGGGTCAGGGGCCTGGGCTCCCAGGCTGCAGCGTCCCCGTGGGCCCCGCACACCCGGCCACAGCTGGCAGGGACGTCCTCCCGGGAGTCTCCCCCGAGACCTGCTCCCACGGCTTGGCCCGAGAGCAGCCTTTCTCCGTGAGGCCCGCGGACGCACACGCCAGCCCTGGGCACAGCACGGCTTGCAGAGGTTGAGTTCCCTGGCTAAGGTCACACAGCAGAGCAGGGTACCGAAGTCTCTGGCTCCTTCCCACCTAGGTTCCATCTGGGCCCCCCCGGGCCCTGACTGTCTCCCAACCCCCACTCCCACCCCCAAAGCAGTGCCAGCGGTTGGGGCGCCCCCTGCAGTGGGCAGATGGCTGAGCGAACCTCAGCCCCGTCCTCTCCTCGTGGCTGGCACTTTGGCGGGGTGCTGGCCAGCGGTCTGCCCTGCGGGGGCCCAGAGCAGCCCCACCCCAGGCTGCTGCTCCTGTCGCCCACCAGCTCCTTGTACATCCTGGCCTCCCGGCTGCCCCTGCCCAGCCCTCCTGCCAGAGTGGCTGGTGAGCGGCCATGACACCTGCCGCTCCCCACGCTCCCATCGGGGACGTGTGGTTGTAGCAGGGGACTCGCCAGAAAGCGGCCCACGGAGGGGGGCCGTGGCTGCCCTCGGGGCAGAGCCTGACGTCCCTCTTTGCTTGGGGGAGGATCCCCCGTTGGGAAAAGCGGGCTCCAGGTGAGGGGAGCGGCTGCACCCGGCTGGGCCGCTGGGACCTGGCACGGCCACCGGGGGGCTGCCTGCTGTCATGGACCCGTGGAGAGCCGGCCCGTGTCCTGGGTCAGGGGCTTCCCCCCACGGCCAGGCCTGCCGGGCCCACACACGTACCCCGCTGCCCCAGACGTAGTACATGTAGGCCGCCGCTTCCTTCCTGTTCAGCCTGTACACCTGCTGCAGCTTCCGCAGGTGCGTCTCGGCCTCCTCCTCCTCGTTGGCGAAGCTGCGCACGGTCTTCAGGGCGCTGATGGTCTCCTCGGCCGAGCTGCTGGCCCTGGCCAGGGCGCTCTGCACCTCTTTGGAGAGCCTCTATGGGCAGGAAGCGGGGCGAGGAGAAAGAGACCCCAAAGCGGGACGCCTCCCCCTCCCCGAGGCCCTCTTCTACCCTCTGTTGGTGCGTGGTCCATGCCGGGAGTTCTGGGACGAGCAGACATGATTCAGCTTTCTGTCTCTTTAGAAGACTCAGAGGACAAACCCGGGGGGCTCTAGGGTGTGGGGGCTGATGATGACATCATCCCCAGTACCCCAAGGAGGCCACACATGACCATAGGGAGCCGCGACACCTGATCCTGGGCTGGCGTATGAACAGGGATGCTCTGGATGGTTGTTCAGGTTGTACGCTATACAAGGATCACCAGTTATGTATGGGGCACCATTTACATCCTCAACATTTCCCATCTCCTGGGACAAACAGAGCAGGCACAGTGGATTATACTGAGGCCTGCAGGGCCGGCATCCCACATGGGCACCGGTATGAGTCCTGGCTGCTCCACTTCCGGTCCAGCTCCCTGCTAACGTCTCTGGGAAAACAATAGAAGATGGCCCAAGTGCTTGGGTCCCTGCAGCCATGTTGGAGACCTGGAAGAAACTCCTGGCTCCTGGCTCTGGCCTGTCCCAGCCCCGGCCGTTGCGGCCCTTTGGGGAGTGAACCGGCGGATGGAAGATACCTCCCTCTCTCTCTTCTCTTTCTCTGTAATTGTGCCTCTCAAATAAATAAATCTTTCTAAAATTATTTATTTTCATCTTATTTGAAAGGCAAGGAGACAGACATACAGAGATAGAAAGAGGGAGAGAGAGGGAGGGAGGGAGAGAGAGAGAGAGAGAGAGAGAGGGAGAGATCCATCTATTGGTTCACTCCCCGGTGCCTACGACAGCCCAGGCTTAAGTCAGGAGCGAGGTCGCAGCAGTTGTCTGCTGCCCCGAGTGCTGAGCAGGGAGCGGAGTGGAGTGGAGTGGCCGGGACTCTCACGGGAGCGGTGGCCCCCAGTGGCGTCTGAGCCGCGGCGCCGCACACTCCTGCCTACTGCCGGTGCTGCACCCGGCTGTCTCCCGTCTGCCCGCAGAGGCCGTGCCGGCGCCTACCTTATAGTACCTGCCGTAGACGCTGGACACCATCATGATGATGGGGAAGCCCATGAAGGTGACCAGGGACAGCTGCCAGGACAGGCTGAACATGAAGACCACCACGCCCGTGACCTTGACCGTGTTCCGCAGGAAGATGTTGATGTTTTGGGACACCAGGTCGCTGACCATGGTGGTGTCCGAGGTGAGGCGGGAGATGAGGTCGCCTGCAACGCAGGGAGGGCCGCGGTGGTGGGTGCAGGGTCGGCGAGGGGCTCAGGAGATGCGGGCGGCCCCCTACCCCGGCCTGTCACCACCACCTTGAGGAAGTGCCGCCCGACCCCATGGTCCAGCCAGGGAGCCCCCCCCCCCGACCCCATGGTCCAGCCAGGGAGCCGGCGTCTGCTCCTCCTGCTGGGTGGTGGGGGCCCTGCCCTGCAGAGAAGAAGCGTGGCCAGAGCAGTGGGGGCAGAAGAGCAGACTTCGCCTCCCTCATGGGCAAGGGCTTCCCAGCAGCCCCCTGGTGCTGGCCAGTCGTCCTATTTTACAGGCGGGAAGCTAGCGGCCGGCTCAGCGTGTGGTGAAACCGACACCCCAGGCTGGCCTGTCTCAGCGCCGGGGATCCCAGCCGGTGCTATGCTGTCTTTGCCGGACTGGCTGGTGACCCCGGCTGCCGACCTGCAGGGGAGCCATAGGCTGGCGTGGGCTTGGCCCTCAAGGGAGGCGAGTAACAAGTAAGGCCTTGGCCCCCGGTGGGGAGCTTGGGTGGCCTGGCTGGGGTCCAAGAGTGGCCACGGCCCACACCACAGCCGCAGTGGCCGGGCCAGAAGCCCAAGCCAATCCCTGAGGCGTGTCCAGCCTGGACTTGCTGGTGGGTTAGGCCAGCGGGGCTGGGCACATCGCCGGGCCGTTCAGCTCCTCAGCGTGACGCAAGCCCTCCCTGGCCAGTGTCAGCCCCCAGCCCCGAGCCCTGGGACGCCGAGGCCCCCAGAGGACCGACCTGTGCGGTTCTCATCGAAGAAGCTCGTCTCCTGCGACACCAGCGAGCGGAAGAGGCAGCTCCGCAGTCGGACGTTGAGTCTGGCGAACACGAGGGTGAAGATGCCGCCCCGGGCCCCTGCGGCGAACGAGCTGATGGCAGGTGGGAGATATCAGAGCATGCCTTCCACAGCGACCCCTCAGCCCACGGGCCCTGCTCTGCAAGGGAGCCTGCTCCTCAGAGCCGCGCCTCGGGGGGCTCCAGGCCAGGGACCCCAGTTTCCCGGCCAGCACCCTCTGCCGCCAGGCGGCCTGTGGCAGGCCAGATTCCTGCTGGGGAACCAGCCAGGGACCGGGAGGGCACCCTGGAGAACTGAAGCCATTTTTAGGGCCTGGAGCGTGTGGCCCAGTCCCCCCCAGGGGTACTTCCGGGGGTCTCCTGGTCCTGGTTCTCCTGCCCACCCTGCGGTGCGGGGCCGGCTGGCTACCTGCCGATGGCCAGCAGACACACGATGGTGACGGCCGTGCTGAACTGCTCCATGCTCTTCTGGAGGACGATGCTGTCGATGGCGCGGCCGGTGTAGTAGGGCAGAAAGGTCTCTCCTGGGGGAGGCAGGCGGGGCTCAGGGCGCCTGCAGCCAGGGGCCCGCACCTCCCCCCAGGGCTTTCCTCCCCGGCCGATGCCAGGTGACCTCCACAGAACTGCCCCTCTGGAGAGCGGGGAGGCAGGAAACACGTGGCCCCGGGCGGCTGGAGCGCCACCCCCCTTTATGGACGAGGAAGATGAAGGCAGGAGGACCCGGGCCGCCGCTGGCTGGCTGGCTGGCTGGCGCGGAGGCTGACCTCGCCCTCCTGCCGGCAGAGTGCGGTCTCCAGCACCTTGCGCGGTGTTCATTTTCTGGTTTCAGCCATGGCTGGGAATCGCCGCCCCGGCCCCTGGGTGGACGTCGTCCAGCCGACCAAGTGACGCCTTCCCCCAGGCCCAGGGCTCCTGGCCCCTCACAACCATCCCAGGACACTCAGAGACCCAAACTGGCCTCCCACGTGCCGTCCCTTTCTTTGTCCTGACTTGGTCACAGGCCACTCCGTGGGGGAGGGCGCTTTGGGAGTGATGGGAGGGTGGACCCCCCAGGGCGGATTAGGGCCAGCTCCTGGACTGGCTGGGGGGGGGCTTTGCTGCCTGCACGTCCGCCTATTGGGACGCACGCACCCAGGAACCAGGCGCCCCCTCACGGGCAGAGGGCAAATCCTCTCTGGACGCCATGCCTGCTGGCAGCTGGACCTGATGGGGACACATTTCCACCACCTATGAAGGACCCAGCCTGTGTCCTGTGTCGCAGCAGCACACATGGGCCTGCTGGACGGTCACCACCCTCAGGGGCAGCCCCTGGCACGGAGCTGGGCCCCTGCTCCTCCCAGGACACCTTTGTGCAGAGCCGGCGTGGGGCTGGGCAAACAGTAGGTGCTCCATAAAGGCTGGCGAACACACCAAGGTCAGGTCTGGCCAGGCCTTCTGGGGCCAGCTCCACCTGGCCTGGCTCAGCTTCCCGGCCAGCATGGCTTCTGTGGGGGTCTGGTGCCCTCTGCTGGACTTGCCTGGGGAACCACAAGGTGGTGGCTGGAGGGCCTCTGCCCCCTAGTGGCGTTCTGCCTCGGTTTACCCACAGGGAGGAACAGGGGTCACCGCTGTGGAGCCGGCAGGAGAACTGAGCCCGCCCACGCCCTTCCCCCCAGCCAGGATGCCAGACTTGCCCTGTCTCAGCAGCCCGTCCACCGCACGCAGACAATGGGGTCCGGCGGAAGCCTGCCCACATCATGGTCCCCCTCGGCTCAAAGTCCAGTCTCACCCAGGGGAAGAACCAAAGTCCAGGGCCTTTGCCCGGCCTGGCCCCTCTCTCACGGCCTGGGCAGCTCTTATCTCAGCTCTTACCTCCTTCAAGTCTCAGAAAGCCACCCAAGGGGCCGCAGTGGGTTACTATGACACCAGCATCCTATACGAGAGCTGGTTCGAGTCCCGGCTGCTCCACTTCCCATCCAGCTCCCTGCTGTGGCCTGGGAAAGCTGCGGAAGATGGCCCAAGTCCTTGGGCCCCTGCACCCCCATGGGAGACCCGGTTGGACTTCCAGGATCCTGGCTTTGGCCTGGCCCAGCCCTGGCCAGAGCAGCCATTTGAGGAGTGAAGCAGCAGAGGGACGATCTCCCTCTCTCCCCCCCATCTATTCATTTATTATAATTTGAAAGGCGAAGTTACAGAGAGAGCCTCTTCCAGGTCTCCCATGTGGAAGGCAGGAGACCAAACGCGTGGGCCATCTTCTGCTGTTTTCCCAAACCATGAGCAGGGAGCTGGATGGAAGTGGAGCAGTGAGACATGCACTGGTGCCCATAGGGGATGCTGGCACCGCAGGGGCGTCTTTACCCGCTACACAATGCCAGCCCCTAAATAAATCAATCTTGGGGAAAAAGCCACCCAATACCCAGTATGGACTGTCATGCAATCCATATTAAAGAATTCTAATTGAATAGGATGGAATACTCAACCCCAAAAGAGTCTTGTATTTTTTTGATTATCAAGGAACAGAAAAACCTGGGCACTGCAGAATCCTGGTGAATTCTCACGGCCTGCCCCCAGTAAGTGCTTCCTTCTGCCAGGCCTCGCGCTTCATCCCATTCGGTTCTCACAGCCCGAGAAGGTCTCTGCCGGGCGAAGACTGAGGTCTGGCCTGGTCAAACAAGTGCCCTGGGGCCGGCGTTGTGGCGTAGGAGGCTAAGCCGCCCCTGCAGTGCTGGCATCTCCCATGGGTGCCAGTTTGAGTCCCGGCTGCTCTGCTTCCAGTCCAGCTCCCTGCTATGGCCTGGGAAAGCAGCAGAGGATGGCCCAAGTGCTTGGGCCAGTTCCCCAAAGTGGGAGACCTGGAACAAATCCCGGCTCCTGGCTTCGGCCTGGCCCAGCCCTGGGTGTTGTGGCCATTTGGGGAGTGAACCAGTGGATAGAAGATCTCTCTGTGTGTGTGTGTGTGTCTCTCCCTCCTCTCTCTGTAACTGCCTTTCAAATAAATCTTGGGATAAAGAAATAATGGCACCACTAAAACATACCAGTAATAACTGCTAGGGTCGCTCACAAAGATGGGGCCTGAGCCTCGTCTGCACAGGCAGGAGCCGCCCCCCCATCCACCTGCAACACCCCTCGGGCGCCCGGCGTGGGAGCTGCCGCGGAGGCAGGAGGGTGCTGCGCACCTGAGGTGTGGCCGAGGGCCACAGTCAAGTGGGGCCACTGTGCGGCCGGCAGGAAGGCGCCGTCCGCCCCTCAGAGCTGCAGCCGGGCGCTGGCCGAGCCGCCTTCCTCGTAGGAACTCGGCCATCCTCACGGCCCCGAGCGCCGAGGGTGTTGTGAGCCCATTTTACAGATGGGGAGGCTACGCCCAGCGAGCACGAGAAACCGGCTAGGGCCCTCGGCTGTGGCGTGGCCGGGAAGTGGACGGGCTCAGGGTCGCTCCGGTCTGTCTCCAGCACGTTCTGGCTCCGTCTGCCTGAGTTCAGACCTTAAAGGCTCCGGTCAGCTGCCATCTCTGCTTCCCACGTGCCGTGCCCAGCGCAGCACCCAGCCCCGCCCATCTGTTCCCGTTCCAGCCGGACAAGGCCATCGGATAAGGACTCTTTTTTGGATTATTTATTTGACAGGCCGAGCTGGTTCACTCCCCAACTGGCCACAACGGCCGGGGCTGGGCCAATCCAAAGCCAGGAACCAGGAGCTTCTTCTGGGTCTCCCATGTGTGTGCAGGGGCCCAAAGACCTGGGCCATCCTCTGCTGCTTTCCCAGGCCATAGCAGGGAGCTGGATCGGAAGGGGAGCAGCTGGGACTTGAACTGGTGCCCATACAAGATGCCAGCACTGTCGTTGGCGGCTTAACCCACCATGCACAGCGCCGGGCCCCCAGGTAAGGACTCAAACGACCCCGTCTCCATGGAGGGGGTGACAGAGGCCCAGGAGGGTTCACTAGTGGCCCAGGGCACACTGCTGGGTAGGGATCAGGACCAGGATCCGTGCCCTCAGAACCCAGGAGCTTGGACCCTGCCATGCCCGCGACTGCCCCCGGGCTGGCTCCACCTCAACTCGCATCTTCCCCGGCCAACCAGGACCCACATCCACACCCGTGCCCGTGGCGATGCAGCGGCCCCACAAAGGAGCACCCTCTTACCCTGGATAACATCCTCAGGGGTTTCTGGTTAATGACCAAAACGCCTTGGGCGCAGAGACCCCACTCCCAGGAATCCACCCCACAGGCCCGGCCACGTTCGCGGGAAAAGGTAGCAGCAGGAGAAAAAGACAGGAAGCCACGCCAGGGCCCAGCGGGAGGCTCGCTGGCTCATCACGGGACGTCACGTGATGGACTAAGCTGGCAGCCCCAAAGAGAAGGAGGCCTGACACAGAACATTCTAGAATACCTTGCGAAGAGAAAGGAGCAAGACACAAAGTGTGTGGGAGAAACAGGGACGGGGCTGGTGCAGGGGCGCAGCGGGTGAAGCTGCCACCTGCGACGCCGGCATCGCACCTGGGCACCAGGTACGGTCCTGGCCACTTCACTTCTCATCCACCTCCCTGCGCGTGAGCCTGGGAAAGCAGTGGAAGATGGCCCAAGTCCTCGGGCCCCTGCACCCACGTGGGAGACCTGGAAGAAGCTCCTGGCTCCTGGCTTTGGATTGGCCCAGCTTGGGCTGTTGGAGCCATCTGGGGAGTGAACCAGCGGATGGAAGACCTCTCTCTCTCCCTCTCTCCCACTCCCTTTTTTTCACTCTGCCTTTCAAGCAAATAAATCTTAAAAAAAAAATACAAGATGTGAGCCGGCGCCGCAGCTCACTAGGCTAATCCGACGCCTTGCGGCGCCGGCACACCAGGTTCTAGTCCCGGTCGGGGCGCCGGATTCTGTCCTTGTTGCCCCTCTTCCAGGCCAGCTCTCTGCTGTGGCCAGGGAGAGCAGTGGAGGATGGCCCAAATGCTTGCGCCCTGCACCCCATGGGGAGACCAGGAGAAGCACCTGGCTCCTGCCATCGGATGAGTGCAGTGCGCCGGCCGCAGCGCACCGGCCGTGGCGGCCATTGGAGGGTGAACCAACGGCAAAGGAAGACCTTTCTCTCTGTCTCTCTCTCTCTCTCACTGTCCACTCTGCCTGTCAAAAAAAATAAAAATTAAAAAAAAAGATTTATTAAAAAAAAAGATGTGGAGCAGTGATGTGTTCCTTTTGCTTGTTGCTGCATAAGGAAACACTGTACACGCACCTACGAAGCCACAGAGCGAGTCCCTGCTGCCCTCCCGGAAGCTTCCAGAAATGTGTCCCACGGTCAGCCTTGGGCAGCAGGGGCAGAATCAGGAGCAACGTCACAAGGTTTTGCTTTTTGTGTCAATTTGCTGTTTTAAGTATCCAAAACCAGGAAGGACGACGGGGCGCTCTACCCCACCCCCCGACTGAACTCCGGTGGAGCCGGGGCCCGGGTCCTCACTCACCCAGAGCAGCCACGATGAGGAAGAAGGAGGCAGCCACGAGGAAGGCCACGTCGGGCTTGGTGTAGGACAGCAGCTTCTGCAGGGTGGCCCCGGACGCCTGCTCGGCGGGGAAGCCGTCGGCCTCCGTCTCGGCGCCCGCGCCCGGCTCCAGGACCTCGGCGTAGGGCCGCACCGTGGACAGCAGCCACCAGAGCAGGAAGGAGGCGGCGAGCGAGACGTACGTCCACACGAACAGGGCCCAGAACCACGGGTCCCGGATGGGCCTGCGCACCTCCGAGAAGAGCAGCAGCTTCACCACGGCGTAGATGCCCACGAAGAGGCACACGAGGGTGATGGCCACGCGCGAGGCGCGCAGCCGCCGCGGCCCCAGCGCGCTGTTCTTGGCCACGCCGATGGTGGCCCCCAGCAGCAGGCAGCTGCGGTAGAGGCAGGCCGCCCACAGGTCCAGCACCGAGTCGAAGACATTGAAGTGGCGGATGTCGTCCAGCAGGCTGCGGTCCAGGTGGCTGAAGACGTAGATGGCCGTGGTCACGCCGACGTCCAGGCTCACGTAGGCCAGCGTCACCACCACTGCCTTCCACAGGCGCATCCTGCTGGCTGGCGGCGGACAGGCAACAGGGTTGGCGGCTGCAACTCACGAGGGCGAGGACATCTCCCACGGGGTGAGGTCCGACCTACAGGGGCGGGGGGCTCAGGTCACCCGACGCCTCCGAGCCCCAGCCCCGACATTTGTCACTGACTTCCCCGTGCTGCAGACTCCGACCCCGCGCACCTGCTGGGCGCCGGATTCTGCTGTCAGGGATTTGACAGCGAGCAACACCCACAGGGATCCTGGGGGTGGGAGGCTCCCGCGGGGCACAGGATGCTGGGAGAGCGGGGGTGGGGAGGGTGCCTGCGACAGGGAAGTGGGGTGGGGTGGGGGGCAGGGAAGCAGGGAAGGCAGTGCTTGGTGAGATGGGAGGGAGTCCTGGGGTAGAGCGCTGGCACAGGTGGAGCGGACGATGCCAGCTTCCTGAGGCAGGATGGAGTAAAGACAAGGGGCCCCCAGGGGTGGGGAGCACACGGGAGGACTTCACCATGTGCCGGGAGGCCCGCAGGGCTCAGGGAGCACCGCCGGGAGCCCCTCTGCACCTGCCTCCTCACTCACAGCGCGTGGGGGGGGCTCCAGCACGCAATCACTGCTGGTCCTGTCTAATCAGTGTTTATTCTCAATCAGGCTTATCTGCAACCCCATAAAAACCCTGACCCCTTAGGCCAAGGGCAAGTGAGGGTGGGGACAGGCCCCAGGCCACCCAGGGACCTCCCTCTCTGCTTGGAAGTCTCCAGCATCTTTTCCTCACTCCAGCCCCAGGCCCCTTGGGGGACAGTGGGAAGCAGGCAGTGGCTTGGATTTGGGAGTGGCCTTGGCAACAGGCTAGGTCCAGCCCGGGGTAGGGCCGCCCCTTCCTCCAGGTGTGGGGAAGGGGTCCCGCTGTCCTCTGCAGATTCGAGCCCTCGGGTGGACACCTGAGAGCCATCACAGGGTCCAGGACCAGCCTCCGCCCACGGCGAGGGGACTGACCTCACACTGGGGGGGCATCAGTCCCTCGCACTCGCCCACGCACAGCTGGGAAGACTGAGATGCAGAGACACAGTCGCCGGCTCCAGACACTCGGCCAATGAGGGCCCAAGCCAGGGCTGCACGCGTAGGAACCTGGGCCGCACGCGTAGGGACCTGGGCTGCACGCGTAGGGACCTGGGCCGCATGCGTAGGGACCTGGCACCTGACACTTCGCCCCGGCGCTGCCGGGCTGGCACACGGCAGGTGTCCGATAACTCCGAGCTACACGGGGTTATGTAACACAGCTCCTACAAGCCTGGCCTGTGCCACACGCGCCACGTGGGGCCCACGTACTTAATCCTCACAAGGAGACGGACGCCAACATCATCCCCCTTTGGCACACACAGAAACTGAAGTCCAGAGAAGTTAAACACTCACCTGGGGTCACACAGCAGGTGCACGGCGCGGCTGGGAGACTCAGGGCTCTTCGCTGCTAAGCTAAATGGTTTTTTAGCTGAGAACTTGCTAACAGGGAGTGTCTACGTTCAGCTCAGAGGGGCTCATTCAAGCTGTGGAGGGGACAATAAAGCTAATGATGATAGTAATAGCTCACACCAAGGCCAACAGGTACAGGCCAGTGCTATTCTGATTTACATCTAATTTACATATGTCAATACCCACGAGAATCCTGACAAGTAGGTTGCAATGACATCCCAATTTCATGGGTGAAAAAACAGAGATAAACAGAGAGGGCACGCAATCTGCCTGGGGTCACACAGCTAGGAAGTAGCAGAGCTGGGAGATGAGTGCAGGCTGTGGAGTTTCAAAGTCTGTGTTCTCAATCCCAAAGCTCCGTCCTCCCAAACAGGCTCCCCACGGGTGGGAGGCCCCTCATGAAGGCGCAGGGTGGGACAACCCCCAAGCCTGGCCATGCTCTCACGCCAGGGCCTCCAGGCAGAGTCGCATCTGTCCCGGGGACGAGGGTTGCATAGTCAGCAGCTGCCCCTCCAAAGATAGCCAAGGCCAAGTCAGGTCAGGAGAGGGGAGGGGACGGGACGTCAGCCGTCCCCCACCCAGCCTCCTGCTCCACGATGGCCCTGGCTGAGCCACCGGCGCAGGCTCCGTCTGCTGCAATGCAGAGGCCTTGGAACCAGCTAGTGGGTGAGCTCGAGTTGGAGCCCAGGCAGAGGGAGGCTCCTGGCCCAATGCCCCCGGCCTCCTGGCTAGGCCAGTGCTGGAGGCACCAGGTCCCGCCGGCCAGCTCCGCCTCGGCCTCCCGCTGCCAGGAACGAGGGGTCTTGCAGCACCAAGAAAGAAGCCGGGGTTCAGAAGTGGACAGAAGGCACATGGCCAGAGACCTGGGGGCCGCACAGCAGCCCGGGGGCTTGGCCAGCTCGTCCCCGGCTCTGAAGACTTCCTCCCCACATCCCTAGCCTGGGCTGCCAGCCACCACCTGCAGCCCCAGTGGAAAAACAGAATTCCAAACACCCAATCACAGCCTACGGAGGGGACAGAGAGGCCCAGCCGGGGGTGGGGGGGTGGGGAGGGTCACCCAGCAGGTGGGGCGACGCTGGGACGCCTGGCTCCCCTGCCCCAAGAGCTCCAGGCTCGCAGCAGGCAGAGTCTGACTCAGGTTGGGTTACAGCGCTCGGTGGGGCCAGGACCAAGGCGGTGAGGCGGCCAGCCAGGCTGGGGAGCGCGGGCTGCCCTCGGGCAGGTGCAGCTGTGGGCAAACGGTGGGCAAGTGGGGGATGTGCGTGGCCTGAGCGACAAGGACGAGTTGGTGGCCAGAGGTCAGAGCAGGACACACCAGGCCCAAGCTGGCCCAGGAAGGTGGGGGCGATGCCAGCGACCCCCCCCCCAGCATCCTGCCAGGGGCCCTCCCTCCTTTAGAGGGGATGTCAGCCGGGCCATGTCCAGCAGTGGGAAGGGGAAGTCTGCTAGGGGCAGGTCACGGACAGCTCCCACCATGGCCATGCCAGCTACACACGTCTGTGCCTGCCACCCATGTCCATGCCAGCTTCCCATGTCCACGTCGGCTTATACATGTCCATACTGACTGCCCACGTCCATGCTGGGTGCCCATGTCCATACTGACTGCCCACGTCCATGCTGGGTGCCCATGTCCACACTGGCTGCCCACATCCATACCGGCTACCCATGTCCACACTGGCTGCCCCACACACATGTCAGCTACCCACATCTATGCTGGCTACCCCGCATCTACACCAGCTACACACAATCACGCTGGCTTCTCACCTCTATGCCGGCTGCCCACTTCCTTGCCGGCTACCCCACATCCACGATGCCTACACATGACCATGCTGGCTACTTACACCCATGCCGGCTGCCCAGGTCCACACCAGGTCCACACGACCACACTGGCTACCCCACATCCACGCTAGCTACCCCATGTCCATGCCGGCTGCCCCATGTCCATGCCGGCTGCCCAGGTCCACACCAGGTCCACACAACCACACTGGCTACACCACATCCACACCGGCTACCCCACGTCCATGCCAGCTGCCCCACATCCACGCCGGCGGCCTCACGTCCACGCCGGCTGCCCCGCGTCCATGCCAGCTGCCCCACATCCATGCCAGCTGCCCCACGTCCACGCCGGCTGCCCCACGTCCACGCCGGCTGCCCCACGTCCACACCGGCTGCCCCACATCCACGCTGGCTGCCCCACATCCACGCTGGCTGCCCCACATCCACACCGGCTGCCCCACATCCACACCGGCTGCCCCACGTCCACACTGGCTACCCCACGTCCATGGCTGCTGCCCCACATCCATGCCGGCTGCCCCACGTCCACGGCTGCTGCCCCACATCCACACCGGCTGCCCCACGTCCACACTGGCTACCCCACGTCCATGGCTGCTGCCCCACATCCACACCGGCTGCCCCACATCCACACCGGCTGCCCCACGTCCACACTGGCTACCCCATGTCCATGGCTGCTGCCTCACGTCCATGCCGGCTGCCTCACGTCCACGCCGGCTGCCCCACGTCCATGCCGGCTTCCTCACGTCCACGCCGGCTGCCCCACGTCCACGCCGGCTGCCCCACGTCCACACCGGCTGCCCCATGTCCATGCTGCCCACAGCAGGGTGGTGCCAAGTGCCACCCCTCATCTCCGCTCTGAGGGTCCCCAGGGTTATTCCCATCTTAGAGAACCCTGAGGAGTCAACAGGGCAGGAAACAGGACAGCAGCCTGGCCTCGCTCAGCGGCTGCAAGGCCCAAGTGACCTCTGTGCACCCCTAACCTAGGGGGCTTCACCCCAAAGTGGTCAGCCCCCCATCCCAGCTCAGCACGTGCTGGCTGAGCCCAGGGTCCCTGGGGCGGGAGGGACAGCGCTGGGCATGCAGCACTCGCCCTGACTCTCACGCTGGCTCTGGCTCTCTCTGGGGTACCTGGCAGCCTGGCCCGCTGGGGAGCACGGGGTCCTCTCCACTGTGCCCCTCCGGCTGCAGCCAGCCCCTGCAGGAGGGGCTCAGAGCCACCCCATCCCAAGGGGCACAGCAGAGGCCCCTCTCAGCTCCCCCGGCCCCGCCGCAGGCCTGGAGGGGCCCAGACACAAGGGAGGGGCCCCTCGGGGACCAGGCCGGTAGGCCGGCTGCAGGGACTGAGGGCTCAGCTTTGCCTGGGAGCAGGCCCAGGCTGCCACAGCCAGGGTACCCGGAGTGGCCCCGCAGGCCCTGCCGTGGGGGTGGGCAGCTCTCGGAAGCCCGATCCTGGGGGGAAGACAGTCCCTCCAGGGCCCCCCAAAGCCCGCCCTCCCCCATTTTCCAAGAGGCGGTGGTGCCTGAAGGGTTAAAAAAATGGAACCTTCGCCCTGCGGGCGCCGAAGGGATGCTGCAGGGATGCGGGGCGCAGGCCCGGGCTGCGGGCGCAGGGGCGCGGGCCCGCAGGGCTCCAAGGAGGCGCCCACCTGCGAACGAGACGCCCACTCTCACCGAGGCAGGGGTACGGACGCCCCCGACCCCCGCCTGACTAGGTGTCGCGGCCTGGTGAGGACCGGGGTCTGGGGTCCCGGGCGCCGCGCCCTTACCTGCGAGGCACCAGGTGAGGCGGGGGCGGAGCGCGCAGCGGGCTCTGGTCGTCGGGGGCGCAGGCTTCGCGCCGCTCATTGGGGGCGCCGTGGGGGCTGCACTCGCTCCGCGCCTCCCGCCCGCGCGGTGCCGCTGCAAGGTCGGAGCCGAGCCCGGCGGGCGCGGAGGCCGGGCGACGACGGGGCGGGGCCTCCGGGGCGGGGGCGGGATCCGCAGGACGGGGCGGGGATCCCCGCGCGGGGCCCGACGAGGCCTCCTGGAAGGGGCGGGGCCTCTGTCCGGTGGGCGGGGCTTCCGGGAGGGGCGGGGCCGGAGCTGCGGGCGGCGCACCTGAGCCGACCTCGGCTCCCAGGTGCCCGCAGGCCGTGCGCTGTGCGCCTTACCTGGAGGCCCCTGGCCGCTCCGTGGGAGACGGAAATGGCCTCACCTGCTGCGGCCTTGCTCCTTCCCAGGGAGCCCAGGATGCTCACCCATCCAGTCTCCCCGCGGTCTAGCAAGGACTTGTGCAGCCCCTACTAACTGTCGCACAAGGTCTGAGAGTCCCACCGTGCGCCCTTGGGGAGCCGGCATTCCAGCCAAGGGGCCGGGCAAGGGGGCTGGGAATGCAGGCAGGGGAGGCAGACGGGGACGCCCAGGCTTCATGCTGTGGGCGATGGGGCTGGCGCTGTGGCAGGGGGTTCAGCCTGCCGCTCACGCCTGCAGCCGGTATCAGAGAGCTGGCTGCAGCCCCCCCCCCCATGCACCCAGGGGCGGCAGAAGAGGGCCCGGGCGCTGGGGGCCCTGCTACCTGGTGGGGGACCAGGATGGAGCTCCTGGCTCCTGGGTCCCGCCTTGTCAGCCCCAGCTGCTGTCTGCCATTTGGGGAGTGAACCAGTGGACAGAGGAGCTTGCTGTCCGTCAGTCAAATAAATAAATAACTTCTAAAGGAAGAGGACTCCGGGCAGTGGTGCGTTCTGTGAAAGTGGGGCGAGGGACAGAAGTATTTTGTGGGGCCCCTGTAACGAGAAGGCGTCTCTGAGAGGTGGGGGCCGGGGAAAGCGCTTTCTAGGCTGCGGGGCTGAGGGCGGAAGGCTGGGATGGGGACTTGCTCGGTCAGGACAGGGTCAGCGTGGCCCGAGCTGTGGCCGGGGCAGAGGGTGGGCGGGGCTCCCAGCGCTCCCTCCTCAGCAGGGGTGGTGGGGCAGAGGGTGGGCGGGGCTCCCAGCGCTCCCTCCTCAGCAGGGGTGGTGGGGCAGAGGGTGGGCGGGGCTCCCAGCGCTCCCTCCTCAGCAGGGGTGGTGGGGCAGAGGGTGGGCGGGGCTCCCAGCGCTCCCTCCTCAGCAGGGGTGGTGGGGGCAGAAGGTGGGCGGGGCTCCCAGCGCTCCCTCCTCAGCAGGGGTGGTGGGGGCAGAGGGTGGGCGGGGCTCCCA
Organism: Sylvilagus floridanus; assembly: GCA_949820135.1. Lineage (NCBI taxonomy): Eukaryota > Metazoa > Chordata > Mammalia > Lagomorpha > Leporidae > Sylvilagus > Sylvilagus floridanus. The sequence continues at coordinate 177,018,704 of OX463233.1, forward strand.
GCGCTCCCTCCTCAGCAGGGGTGGTGGGGCAGAGGGTGGGCGGGGCTCCCAGCGCTCCCTCCTCAGCAGGGGTGGTGGGGGCAGAAGGTGGGCGGGGCTCCCAGCGCTCCCTCCTCAGCAGGGGTGGTGGGGCAGAGGGTGGGCGGGGCTCCCAGCGCTCCCTCCTCAGCAGGGGTGGTGGGGGCAGAAGGTGGGCGGGGCTCCCAGCGCTCCCTCCTCAGCAGGGGTGGTGGGGGCAGAGGGTGGGCGGGGCTCCCAGCGCTCCCTCCTCAGCAGGGGTGGTGGGGGCAGAAGGTGGGCGGGGCTCCCAGCGCTCCCTCCTCAGCAGGGGTGGTGGGGGCAGAGGGTGGGCGGGGCTCCCAGCGCTCCCTCCTCAGCACCTCTGCTGCTGGCACGGACAGCTTTCTTGGGAGGGTGGCAGAGGTTAGAATGTATTTTTAAAGATTTGCCTATTTAATTGAAAGAGTTACAGAGGGGCAGATCTCCCATGCGTTGATTCACTCTCCAAATGGCTGCAGCGGTCAGGGCTGGGCCAGGCCAGGCCAGGAGCCAGGAGCTTCCTCCGGGCTCCCACGTGGGTGCAGGGGCTCAAGGACCTGGGCCATCTTCTGCTGCTTTTCCCAGGCTATTAGCAGGGCACTGGATCAGAAGCGGAGCAGCAGAACCCAAAGTTTAGGATTTAAAACACTTATTTGGGGGCTGGTGCTGTGGCCTAGTGGGTAAAGCCACTGCCTGCAGTGCCGGCATCCCACACAGGTGCTGGTTCCAGTCCCGGCTGCTCCATTTCCTGGGAAAGCAGAAGATGGCCCAGGTGTTTGGGCTTCTGCCACCCACCTAACTAAACAAAGTTTAACACAAGAGGCCGGCGCTGCGGCTCATTAGGCTAATCCTCCGCCTTGCGGCGCTGGCACACCGGGTTCTAGTCCCGATCGGGGCGCTGGATTCTGTCCCAGTTGCCCCTCTTCCAGGCCAGCTCTCTGCTGTAGCCCGGGAGTGCAGTGGAGGATGGCCCAAGTGCTTGGGCCCTGCACCCCATGGGAGACCAGGAGAAGCACCTGGCTCCTGACTTTGGATCAGCGCGGTGCGCCAGCTGCGGCGGCCATTGGAGGGTGAACCAACGGCAAAGGAAGACCTTTCTCTCTGTCTCTCTCTCTCTCTCTCACTGTCACTCTGCCTGTCAAAAAAAAAAAAAAAAACACAAGGGTTGGGGAAGGTGGGCAAGGCAAGCCTGTGGCAGGGGCATACCAGGAGGCTGCCAGCATTGTGGGGGGAGGGGGTAGGGCAGAGAGTGGACATCATGGCCACGTCCCCACATCCTGCAGCCCATCTCCACTGTGCAGCAGCCAGGGGTGTTAAGTGGCCCAAGCCCAGCCCCGGCCTGGTCACAGCTCGAGCTGGGAGCCATGAGCAATGGACTGGATGGGGGCAAGCTTTATGGGGGAGGAGGGGGCGACGGGTGCCCTGAGGATGGATTGTGGTGTTGGTCGCACGATTCTGGGACTAGACTAAAACCCACGGAGGGGCACGTTCTCAGTAGGCGGACAGTCAGATACACCAGGCACAGCTCAATAGAACTGTAACTGAACAGAAGATGAGGGAGGAGGAGGGAGAGGAGGAGGAGGAGTGAAAGAACCACTGTGTGTTCTTCCTGCCTTCAGGAAGGCAAAGCTCAGAGCCTGTGCTGGGGATTCTGGGATGCAGAGGACTTTGCCCAGACACGGGTGGAAAATAAATAGCCCGGGACGTGGCGGTCGGGTGGAGACCCAGGCTTGGGATGGAGTGGGTAGCAGCGATAAAAAGAAACAGAGCGGCAGTGGAAGGTGGAACAGGAAGCCAAAGACACAACGCCATTTACATTCGCACCCCAACAACGAAATTCTTGGGGGTAAATCCAACAAAATCCCGCAAGATCTAAGTGGGGAAAACTACTAAACTGGTGAAAGGGATCAAAGAACGGAATAGTGGCTGGCTGTGGCTCAGCAGCTAGGCTGTCACCGGAGATGGCAGTGCTGGTTCCAGTCCCGGCTGCTCCACTTCTGATCCAGCTCCCTGTTAATGCCCCCGGGAAGGCAGTGGAGGATGGCCCAAGCACTTGGGACCCTGCACCCACGTGGAAGACCAGGCTGGAGTTCCAGGTTCCTGGCTTCCGCCAGGGCCAGACCTGGCTGTTGTGGCCATTTGTGGAGTGCACCAGAGGATGGAAGATCTGTGTGTGTGTGTCTGTCTTCCTTTCAAATAAATAAAAAATAAATCTTTTAAAAAATGAATCAAATGGAAATCACATGTTCATGTGCAGAAAAGACTCAATATTGTCAAGATGTTGATTCTTCCCAACTTGATCTAGAGATTCAATGCAGCGCCAATCAAAATTCCAGAACATTCTTTGAGATTATTCACAAACTGATTGCAAGGTTTATGTGCAGAGGCAAAAACCCACAGCAGCCAGCACCCTCTGAATGGACAACAAAACCCGAGGCAGGGCGTCACCGCTTCAGGACTCACTGTTATGCACTGTGGCGTGGCAGGAGAGAGAGCCCAGCAGATGCCCAGAAGTGGGCCCAAGAAACAGCGCCCACGGGGCTGGCGATGGGCACAGTAGACTCAGCCACCACTTGCAATGCCGGCCTCCCGTATCCGAGCACCGGCTGAGTCCTGGCTGCTCCGGTTCTGACCCAGCTTCCTGCTGCCACATCCTGGGAGAATGCAGGGGACGGCTTAAGTCCTTGCCACCCACATGGGAGACCCGGGTAGACTTCCTGGCTCTTGGCTTCAGCCTGGCCCGGCCCTGGCTGTGTGGCCATCTGGAAAGAGCACCAGTGGATGGAAGATCTCCCTCCATCTCTGTCTCCCTCTCTCTCTCTGCCTTTCACATACATAACCTTAAGAAGACACACAGATGGCAGATGAGCATATGACCCTGTGTCATCAAGAACATGCAAGTACGAACAGCGAGACGCCGGCTGGGGTGTCCACAGACTGGAGCAACAGGAGCGCTCTCAGTCCTGCAGGGGGCAGCTACTTGGGAAGATCATTCCGCCGTTTCTTATAACACTGAACATAGTTTTACCGTCGACACCTCTTGGTAGTCACCAAGCAGAAAACCCCTGCCCACGGGGGTACCGCAGCGTCATTCATAACTGCCTACGCAGGGCGACAGACAGGGGAGCACGGACACGCCAACCTTGGTGCATCCAGACCGGGGCGCATCGACCTCGGGGAACCCCCACACACATCAGGAAACGTTCCCCTGGGCGGACGCGCCGCCCACCTGGCTTGTCCTGCACCTGCTGAGCACCGAGTCCCACCTGTAGGGCAGGTGACACGGGGCAGGTGCGGAGGCATGGGCAGAGGAGCTCGCTCCGGGGCCGCCAGGGCGCAGGCGTGTGTCACGCGTCATGCACACGGCCAGGAGCCACAGCGCCCACGGGGTGAACAGGTGTCAGCCGGGGAGCGACGGCCACACAGAGGGGGCGAGGAGGTGAGGGCGGCTGCGGCCGGGGCGCGGAGGACGCGGGGACCATGCATACCCTCCACTCGGGCGCGGAGGACGCGGGGACCATGCATACCCTCCACTCGGGCGCGGAGGACGCGGGGACCATGCATACCCTCCATTCGGGCGCGGAGGACGCGGGGACCATGCATACCCTCCACTCGCTTGCGCGGAGGACGCGGGGACCATGCATACCCTCCACTCGCTTGCGCGGAGGACGCGGGGACCATGCATACCCTCCACTCGCTTGCGCGGAGGACGCGGGGACCATGCATACCCTCCACTCGCTTGTGCGAGTCTGCAGCTGCTCAGGAAGTGAAACAGAGTGGCAGGCGCCGCGACGGGTCACTTACCCCACGTACGAGCAGCTCACGGCGGTGGCGCACGCGCAATGCTCCAGCAGGCCACCGCTGGATGGGCCGCTTGGTTATGGGATGTCCAGCCCAGGGAGCACCACGAAGCCTGGACAGAGAACGAACCGCGGCTCTGCACAGCACGACGCTGCCCGGGAGACGCCGCACACAGACCGTCTCGGCATCGAAGGTTCTGGAGTGGCGCCTGCCGTGCCCACCCGGTGCTGTGCGCTGGTTGTGTCATATTCAACGACAGACAAGGCTCGGCTTTGCGAGGAGGGGGTCAGCGACGTGACTCCCCTTGGGTAGTGGCGGACAGGGAACGCGGGGTCTGGAATGTTCCGCCTTGGACCTGGGTGCTAGTTCCATGTGGGTGTCCACATCATGAACGGTCACTAAACTGTGCACTTAGGCTGCGAGTCCTCGTTTTGCGCGTGTGCTGCCGATTACAGATGCTGAGCGCGCGCGCGCACACACGTGCACACACACCACTCTAGAATCGGAGGGACGGGGTTCTAGTCCTGGTTCTGCGCCACACTGGGCTTACTGGACCGTTCTAAACTGCGAAGCACAAATACTCCTCTTGCAAACCGATGCAAAGGGAGAGACCCCAGCAGGTGAGCTGGGGCGGGGCAGGGCGCACCCGCCTGGCCTTCCTGGCGCCAGGAGACAGGCGGTTGGGCAGGTGACAGCCATGAGCTGGGGACACTGATCCTTTCCCGGGCAGCAGGGCCCTCCCTTCTCATCCCACCTGGCAAAGACTACCGTAAAGGTTTAGCCGCTTCCCTGGGCCAGGCAGCGGGCGGGCTGGGGAGCTGGGTCCTGGGGGGCGGGGGCAGGCCTCGACAGCTACTCCCCTCCTGGGGGAAACCCACTAGCTGCAGGAGGTCCGCCTGTAGCCCGAGCCGCGGTCTCAGTGGACAGGTGCTGGGGGCCGGTTCTCCCACCCGCAACGTGGCGACCTGACAGTACCTGGCTCCGGGACACGGGGCGGCTGGGTGGCAGCTCAGGGGAGCCCGCAGGAGCCGTCGTTCCTGGTCACCTGCTTATCTGGGGACAGGGCTGGAGTCGGACGCCCGCATCCCCCTGCGTCGTGGGGGGAACGCGGCGGGCAGGGGCAGGTCCGGGGGACCCGGCTTCCTCCCCTACTCCGAGCCGAGGGTCTGTCACCCAGACCTGGGCCTGGGGGCTGCACGGGGGGCACGGGCGCGGGGGCTCTGTGAGGGTCTCCCCGAGGTCCCGCAGCGCGCCCTGGAAGACACTAGCACACTTCAGCTCGAACCCGGTCCCGGCGTGGGGGTGCGGCCGCCCGAGGCCCCGCCCCGCGTCCCGCCCACACCACGCCCCCGGCCGGGCCGCCGGAAGTCACCCGAGCCGGAGCGTTTTCACCGAGACCACCACAGGGCAAACGAGGACAGGGCCCGAGCGACCTCGGCAGACGCCCCGCCGGCGCCGGTCAGGCACCGGGGGTAAAGGCCGAGCTCCAGCTCAGGCGTGTAGGACCGCTGGTCGCCAGCAGCTCCGAGCAGCCGAGAGGGCGGAGTCCCTGCCTGCTCCCGCCCTGTGACAGCGGGGCCACTTAGTGCGTACCCCACGGTGGGGCTTCTGTGAGGCGAAGCTGAGGGACCGTTCTCGCCCACGGACGGACCCGTTTTGGGCACGCAGTCTTCGTTCTTTTCCGCTCTTGGGAACCTAGGACGGTCCCTTGACCGCTGGTCCCACCCACCCGGCTGGGGGCGTGCCCGGAAGTGCCCTGCGGCCCCGGGAGCGCGCGGCGCGTCACCATGGCGACGGCCGGGGCCCCGCGGCGCTTCTGCCGCTGCGCCTGCTTCTGCACCGAGAACCTGTACGTGGCGCGCTACGGGCTGCACCTGCGCTTTCGGGACGAGCGCCAGCTGCGCCGGGACTACGGCGCGGTGAGTGGCCTCGGCGGGCGGCCAGGAGCGCCCGGGGGTCCTGCGGGGTGCGGGAGGGCAGACGGAGGCCGGGCAGGGCCGGGCCGGAGCCACGCCCACTGGCCACCCGCCCCGGGGGTCCTGCGGGGTGCGGGAGGGCAGACGGAGGCCGGGCAGGCCAGGGCCGCAGCCACGCCCACTGGCCACCCGCCCCGGGGGTCCTGCGGGGTGCGGGAGGGCAGACGGAGGCCGGGCAGGGCCGGGCCGCTGGTACACTGGCCACCCGCCCCGGGGGTCCTGCGGGGTGCGGGAGGGCAGACGGAGGCCGGGCAGGGCCGGGCCGCTGGTGCACTGGTCACCCGCCCCGGGGGTCCTGCGGGGTGCGGGAGGGCAGACGGAGGCCGGGCAGGGCCGGGCCGCTGGTGCACTGGTCACCCGCCCCGGGGGTCCTGCGGGGTGCGGGAGGGCAGACGGAGGCCGGGCAGGCCAGGGCCGCTGGTGCACTGGTCACCCGCCCCGGGGGTCCTGCGGGGTGTGGGAGGGCAGACGGAGGCCGGGCAGGGCCGGGCCGCAGCCACGCCCGCTGGTCCACTGGTCACCTGCCCGCAGGTCCTGCGCGCCCGAGGCTGCGTCGGCGCCGAGGATTTCCGGCAGCTGCTGGCAGAGGTAGCAGCACCCGCCCCGCCCCGAGCCGAAGCCGTGCCCCGCGGCCTCGATCCGTCAGTCCCTGCCCCAGAAGGACCCCTCAGCCCACCCTTTCCTCCCTCCCGCCCCGGCCCGGCCACCTGCGGGAGAGCCGGCCGCCACCGCGCCCGGGCGGCGGGAGCAGGTGCACTGCCCAGGGTGTCACAGCGGGTGGGGGAGGCTGCAGGGCCCTGGCACCGCTTCCCCGAGGCTGCGCGGCTGCCCCTGCCCGCCGGGAGTCAGCTCCCCGGGAGAGCCCTCCGCGGCCCCCGATCGTGGCCCCGCTTTGAGGGGACCCCGGGGCTCGCGTCCCATCGGGGCTCAGCCGGGTAAGCCTCCTCCGGCCGACAGCTCCGGTTCCGAAGTGCAGGGCACTGCGGCTTCCCGCCGGGCCCGAGCGGCCCTGAGCCGGCCCCGTGCCTCCGCAGCTCGAGCAGGAGGTGGGACGGCGGCGGCGGCTGGCGCAGGAGTCGGCTGCCCGGAGAGCCCTCATCGCCAGCTCCTACCTCCCGGCCCGGCCGGACGTGTACCGCTCGCTGCAGGTGCGGGGGTGGGGGAGGGGTGGGGTGGGGGCGGCTCGGGAGGAGGGCGGTGTCCTGACCCAGCCGCCGCCCGTCCCCAGGAGGCGTCTCTGGCCCCTGAGTTTCTGGCTGCAGCTGAGTACAGCTCGTCCCCGGGCGCAGGCCTGGAGGGCCTTCTCCAGCGGCTGGAGACGGTGTCCGGTGAGGGCCTGGGGGCGCTGGGGGGCAGCAGCCTGAAGTTCCTGGATGTGGCGGGCCAGGGCCCCCCAGCAAACCCGACCACCAGGAGCTGGGAGCTGCGGTGGGGCCGGTGTGCGGTCACTCACTCACTCCGCACACAGCAGGGTTTGTGTGGGGGCAGCAGGGACACAGCGAGCCTCCTGCGCGGACCCCGGGCCAGATCAGGCAGAGCTGAGGCACCAGCAAGGGGCGGAGCCCACACCGACGCCCCACCTCGCACGGCCGGCAAAGGAGAGCGCTTAGCTCCCCTAGCTCGTGGGGAAAGTGACCCAAGACCCAGCTGCCGGCCAGGGGCCACGGGGCCGGAGCTCTGAGCAGACTTCCTGCCGCGGTGCCCTTGCGTGCTCACTGCCCTGTTTCCTTATGTCCCCCCTCCCCGCGTTGTCATCCTGTGTCCCACTGCTGTCAGCCAGGTCGGGACTGGGGGCGGGGGCGGCCCTGGGGGCGTGGCCAGTGCAGCGCAGCCCCTCCCGGAGAGCTCTCGCCCTCACTGTCCCCGCCGCTCAGCAGCTGAGGTGGGGCTGCAGGGGACACGGGAGCCCTGCTCCTCCGGGCGCCGGGGCCTGTGCTAAGAGATGTTTAGCCTGGGGTCTGTCCCCAGGGCCCAGCTGGAAGGAGCAGCCCCCCCCTTGCTGTGCGGGAAACAGCCTCCAAGAGACGCTTCTGAGCCGGGTGCAGACCTGGGGGGCCCGGCCACGGGACAGGGTGCAGGGGGCTGGCTCCGCGGCTGGCCTGCTGGGTGTCCCGGCTGGCTCCCTTCCCTCCGGGCCGGGCTCTGCTGTGCGGCCGGGGCGCCTGCAGGACGCTCCCCCAGGCGCGCGCAGCTCCGCCACAGCCAACAGGGCCGCTCCCTCCCCAGAGGGGAAGCGCATCTACCGCGTGCCCGTGTTCGCCGCGCCCTTCTGCCGCGCCCTGCTGCAGGAGCTGGAGCACTTCGAGCAGTCGGACCTGCCCAAGGGACGGCCCAACACCATGAACAACTACGGGGTGGGTGAGCGGCCGTGGGGGGGAGGGGGCGCCCCGGGGGTGCCGGCTGAGCCCCAGGCCCCCTCGCAGGTGCTGCTGCACGAGCTGGGCCTGGACGAGCCCCTGGTGACCCCGCTGCGGGAGCGCTTCCTGCAGCCCCTGACGGCCCTGCTGTACCCCGACTGCGGCGGGGGCCGGCTGGACAGCCACCGTGCCTTCGTGGTCAAGTACGCCCCGGGCCAGGACCGCGCGCTGGGCTGCCACTACGATAATGCCGAGCTCACCCTCAACGTGGCCCTGGGCAAGGCCTTCACGGGGGGCGCCCTGTACTTCGGGGACCTCTTCCAGGTGAGCGTGAGACCCCAGGGCCCGGGCCCGGGGCAGCCGCGCGGGCGCGCAGGCCTGAGCCCCACGCTCCGCAGGCACCCGCAGCCCTGACGGAGCCCTTGGAGGTGGAGCACCTGGTGGGCCAGGGCGTCCTGCACCGGGGCGGCCAGCTGCACGGAGCCCGGCCGCTGGGCAGCGGCGAGCGCTGGAACCTGGTCATCTGGCTCCGGGCCTCTGCCGTGCGCAACCGCCTGTGCCCCATGTGCCGCCGGGAGCCCGACCTGGTGGACGACGAAGGCTTCGGCGACGGCTTCACGCGGGAGGAGCCCACCACGGTGGACGTGTGCGCGCTCACCTGAGACTGGCAGGAGCAGAAATAAACGCGGGCGCGCGACTCCCAGCAGCCTCCGGGTCGTTCCTTGGGCAGCCTGGTGCGGGATCGTGCGGGAGGGCCCTCGCGGGGCGGGGCGGGAAGCGGCTGGGCAGAGACCCAGTTTGCAGGCAAGTCCAGCCTCGCCAGGCCCGGCAGGGGCTCCGCAGTCGGTAGCTGCGGGATGCGGCGCGCGGGAGGGCAGCTGCCTTCCCAGCCCTGCACCTGCGGGTCAGCAGTGGGCGCAGGGCAGGGCCGGGGCGCTCGGGCTGAGCTCGCACGCTGGCTCTGCCGCTGGGGCCGGGGGGCCGGGAGGCCGGGGGTGGGGGGTGGGGGGGTGTCGGGGGTCGGGGCCGAGGGGCTGGGGCTGGGACTTGGGCTGAGGGGCCGGGGGCCGGGAGGCGGGGGGGGGGGGTCGGGGGCCGGGGCCGGGACCCGGGGACGGCCGAGGGGCTGGGGCTGGGACCGGGGCTGGGGGCCGGGGCGCACCCACCCAGCCTCGGCGCCTTCGCTTTCCTGCGTCGTGGGGACGCAGCGAGTCGTTCACCAAGCGCTCGGCCCCCGTCCGCCCTGGGCACGGACTCGAAAGCCCGAGTCCGTCCGCACAGCGCAGAGCCCCGCCGGCGCCGAGCCTGGGGCCTCCCCTCGCGCCACGCGGGGTCTCGCCGGGCCCTGTCGGGGCGACCCCGGGCGTCCCAGTCCGACGGAGCGGGCGGCAGGGCCACCTGCTCCCCTGGACCTCGCGGGGCCGGAGCTGCGGCGAAGGCCGGCGTGCGGGGCCCGAGAACTCGGGGCTGGCGCCGCGGCCGGCCCTGCCCCCGCCCGCACTCGGCAGCCGGGAGCCCCCAGCTCGCGCCGCGGAAGGTGGGCGCGCCGCGGACGGAACCTGCGGCTCCAGGACCGAAGGCAGCGGGGCGTCGCTTCCCGGCCGGACGGCCTCCCTGCGCACCGCCCGGGCCGGAAGCGGCGGCGGCGCGGGGCGGGGCGGCCGCTGGACTGTCGAGCGGGGGCCGGGACTGCCCCGGGCCCTCTTCAGGCTCGGACGGCGCGGCGGTGAGGGCGGGCGAGGGCGTGGGCGGAGGTGGTCTGCGGACGTCCCTCGCGGCTGAGGTGCGCGGCGGTTCCCTGCGCGCCCAGCCGCTGCGCAGGCGTGCGGCGTCTGCCTGGGGGCGGGCCCTTAAAGGGGCCGCTTCGCGGAGCCCGGGGGTCGGAGAAGCCGGGGCCCCGAGGTTGCGGGGTCGTGATGGGTGCTGGGTGCTGGGCGCCCCGAGGAGCCGCCCGCCGAGCCCTGCCTTCGGGCCAGGCCCAGGGGAGCTGCGGGCTAGGCGCCGTCTCCCCTTCGCAGCCCGCGCGCAATGGCTCACGGCGGCTCCCGCAAACGCTCGAGGAGTCGCAGTCACTCCCGGGGGCGAGGGTCGAAAAAGCGGAGGAAGAACAGTAGGGACGCCTCGAGGAACTGCTCGGCCTCCGGGTCCCAAGGTCGCAAGGCCGGCTCCGCTTGCTTGGCGGCGGGTGAGGACCGTGCGGGTAGGGGACGGCCGGGCCGGCTTCGGGGGTCCCGCCGCGGGGAAGCGGGAAGGAGGCGCAGCCTGCACGGAAAGACCCCGGCCTGGCCGGGAGGCCTGGAAGTGAGCGCGCTGCACCCCGCTCCCTGGGCGGCGGGGGTCTCACCCTGCGCCCTGCAGCCGGGCCCGCTCCCTGGGCGGCGGGGGTCTCACCCTGCGCCCTGCAGCCGGGCCCGCTCCCTGGGCGGCGGGGGTCTCACCCTGCAGCGCCCGAGCCTGCCGCAGGCCAGGGCGAGGATGGTTTTCTTCTCCCCTCCTGGCCCCCAGCCTCACCTTCCCCCGGTGTCACAGAGCGAAGCGAGCACAAGGCCCGGCGGAGCGCGCGCTGCAGCTCCCCCTCCTCTTCTTCCAGCTCCTCGTCCTCCTCGTCCTCCTCGTCCTCCTCCTCGTCCTCGTCCTCGAGCAGGGGCCGCAGGAAGCGGGGAAAGCACAGGCACAAGAAGAGGAAGAAGAGGAAGGAGAGGAAGGAGAGGAGGAGGAAGCTGAGGGAGAAGGCGGAGGCGCAGCCGCCCGAGGCGCTGCCGGGCCCCTCTCTGGACCAGTGGCATCGATCCTCCGGAGAGGGGGGTGGTGGCCCAGGTACTGAGCGGCCCAGCCTTGCGGGAGGGAGAGGACCCCTCCCCGGGGCCCGCCCCCCACCGCCCTTGTCTCCCTTCCAGCGCTGACGGACGCGCAGAAGTCTCGCATCCAGGCCATGAAGCCCATGACCAAGGAGGAGTGGGACGCGCGGCAGAGCGTCATCCGCAGGGTGGTGGACCCTGAGACCGGCCGCACCAGGTAGGGGCCCAGCCCGGCCGTGCCCCAGGGGGCAGGGCGGTGAGAGCGCCAGGCACCCCCTGCATGAGGTGCGCGTGGGGGCTTGGGCCTGGAAGCAGGGCGGTGCTGGCCCCGCAGCCCGGGCACCAGGGACCCTGTGCAGGGCGGTGCTGGCCCCGCAGCCCGGGCACCAGGGACCCTGTGCAGGGCGGTGCTGGCCCCGCAGCCCGGGCACCAGGGACCCTGTGCAGGGCGGTGCTGGCCCCGCAGCCCGGGCACCAGGGGCTCAGCCTGCTCTTGCTGACCCGACACACGCCCGCCCCCAGGCTCATTAAGGGAGACGGTGAGGTCCTGGAGGAAATCGTCACCAAAGAGAGACACAGAGAGATCAACAAGGTTGGTGCTGCCCCTCCCTTTGCCTCCAGTCCCAACCCCACCACCTCTGACCCCCCCCTTTCTGTGTGCTCTCTTCCCCAGCAAGCCACCCGGGGGGACGGCCTGGCCTTCCAGATGCGAGCCGGGCTGCTTCCCTGAGGCCCCGGCTGGCTCAGGGCCCTGGACGGTGCTGGCCGCACAGCCTGGATGGGCAGCCCCCGCCGGGTGCAGGGCTGGAGGAGGGGGTCCCCGACCCCGCACCCCCAACATTAAACACATCCTGGCTGTCACTTGCTGTGCTGTTGCTTTCTGTGCTGGGTGGATGGGGAGGGCGCCCCTGACTTCCAGGGACTCCAGGAGCCCTGGTGGGGTTTCCGGGAGTCCCCACCCCGCCACCTCTGCCCTGCTCAGCCGCGGGTCAGCCCTCCTGGAGCAGACCCTGACACCCCCACCCCCAGCCCCAGCCCCGCGGAATCCAGGCTGACTCGCGGCGCCTGTGTCAGTCACTCAGGCCTGGGAGAAACCGCCCCCTGTGCTGTGCGTACTCAGCAGTGGAAGTGGTTAGGAGCCCAGGCGGGAGTCACCGGCGCGTCCCCACGGGGCACTGCGGATTTAACCAGGTCCGTGCCTGGGAAGGTGCTCCAGGAGGGCCAGGCACAGCGCGAGCCCTGCTCGTGGACGGCCGTTCCCACCCCCGGAGTGAAGAGACCAGAGGGAAGGCTTCCTGCTTCTTTAATCCGTAACAGACGAGGACGCCGTCTCCAGAGCACACTCAGGCCGACAGTGCGGGGACAGCAGGCGGGAGGAGGCAGGACACCGCTCGCACGCACACACGCACGCACACAGGTGCACACAGCCCAGACACCGATGGCACAGGACAGACGGGAGGGGCCCAGCTGCGAGGCTGCAGACAGGCGAGGGGGCGGTGTCTGCCCACGGCCTCCGAGGCCCAGGTCCTAGGAGGCGGCTGGTCAGATCAGGGGTTCAGGGCACAGGTGGGAGGGGCTAAGGCCTCTACTCTAACAGGCCTGGGGCGGGGTGGCAGTCGGCAAGGCCTGCCTCACCCTTTGGTTACGACTGGTCGGGCCCGGGCGCTGTGGCTCGGCACCCAACACTGTAAACATTTTTGGTATTTTGGAAGGGCTTCGCCCTCTCTCTCTTAGTTTGCTTCCTCAAGAGAATGTGCCAGAAGGAATCTTCAGGGAGGGAGCAGGCAGACCTGGATACAGGAGAGACTCGCGTGGGGAGGGTGGCTATGGCTGCGGGCCGCTGGGAGAGGCCCGGAGACTATTGCTGTGGTCCTTGGCATGGCCGGCGGCAGGGCGGGCAGGCAGGTTGCGCAGGGCCACGGCGCGGGGGGCCCGGCACAGGTCGGCCCCTGCCCGCAGGGCCCCCGCACCGAGGCCTCCGGCCTGTATTGCAGGCGGGCTGACTTGCAGGTGCTTCTCCGGATGGCTGGTCACCGAGGCGGCAGGCGACACGGGGGACGTGGGAGGACGGGGGAGGCACTGGCCACGGGCCCCTGGCAGGGCTGTGATTGTCGGGCCAGCGGCTTCCTGCCCGGGAGCAGGAGGGCTGTATATTGCACTTTGACTGCAACAGTTACGTGGAAACTTGGTCCATAAAATAGTCCTTGCTTTATACAGAACTCCTGGAACAACAAACGCTACATGAATACGAGTGAACCCTGAAGGCCCCTCCTCTCACAAACCCAACAGCTTTTCCTCTGTGTAGACCCGGCCCTCGGGCTGTACATACCCACACAAGGGGAGAGGCTAAAGACCCTCCGGGCACACCCCAGGCCCAGCCCCTGGGACCCTGAAGGTGGATCCAGGTTGGTGGCAGCTTATCTTCTCGGTGGGGACAGCCTGGCCAGGGCCAGGTGGGCTCTCCCACCTCAGGGAAGGTGCAGCGGCCGCCGAGCCGGGTGCTGGGGAGGGGGAGGGCGGATGCCGAGGCCCGGCCTGCAGGATGGTGCGGTGCTGGCTGGGGGTAGATGGAGCCCGGCTGCCTGCCCCTGGGCTAAAGAAGCCAGCCATAGCTTCTCGGAACTGGCGATAAAAAGACCTAAGTGTGTGCCCACCCACCCAGAGTAGAAACCCAGTGGAGTTACAGGGGTTGGGTGAGGCGAGGGAGTCCACACCCTGCTGCATGGGGCAGGGCCCAGGGACCCAGAACCAGGCTGGACTCCGTCACAGTGCTGGGTGTTTTCAATGTGGAGGGGCTGCGCTTGGTACTGAAAGAGTTAAGAAAAGGAAGCAGCCAAGGATCGCTCATTTAAAAAAACCTCATAGAAATCAGATTGAGAAGTAGAAAGGCGGTAGAAACGCGGGCGGGTCGGAGGGCCTCGGATGGCAGGGAGTGGACGAGGAGGGTGGACTGGCCGGGCCCCGTGGCCTGAGGCTGGGCTGCTCGGGAGCCCGCTTCCCCCTGGCGTGTACCCAGGCCAGGCCTGCTGCTGGACTGGGCTCCTGGGGGCAGGCGCACAGGTGGCCGGGGCCCGGGCTGCATAAATGAAGATATGGCCTTTCTCTCCTGCTCGCACGGGAGCCTTCTGTGTGGCAGTAGGTCCTGGGTCAGCAAATACTGAATTTTCATGCACGTCAAGAAGTCTGTAACCAGAGATGGTACTGAGTCTCCGCTCCCAGAATTCAGTGCAAAGCCAGTGAGGTTGAACAGTTGAGGAACTCGAGTCAACAAGCAGCAGGCTGCACCCCTGTTGGAGCTGCTACTGAATGTCGGGGAGCTGGGGGTGAGGCTGAGTCACAGCACGGGGCGGAGGCAGGCTGGAGCCGGGCCCACGCCTGGTGCCAGGATGCTGGAGCCCAGTGCAGGGCAGAAGGTCCAGGAGCACCTCCCAGGCCTGTCTTGAGTGGGGAGTCCTGGTCCCTCGGTCACCCTGGGGCTGGCTGGCCTCAAGCCCCGAGGACACGAGGCAGGGCGGGGAGGATGGTGTGGTGCGGCCTGTGTCCTGCGCGGGGCCCTGGGGCAGGCTCCCAGGTCGCGTCTGTGCCCGTCTCCTGGCGGGCTGTGTAGCACCATGGAGACCACAGCGCCTCATTGACGATGCCCTACTTGGGGCCCACAGCTGTCCCCGGCTCAAGCCGGCTGGCCATGGTGCGGCCCCAGCAGCTGGCCGCCATGCTCATGCTGCGCTGGCCCCGCTGGTCACTGTCCGCCTGGCTCTGGGTCCGCTCGTGCCGGTGGCCGGCCCCACTGGGCTGGGCCGAGATGGTGCGCAGCAGGTGGTTCCGGGAGCGCAGGAAGTCACCCTGGCCAGGCAGGCCGAAGCTGCCCTTGCGGAGGGCCATGCGGGTGGCTGTGTTGCGGGCGGGCCGTGCCCGGTGGTTGTACTTGAGCTGGGCCAGGTGGGCCGCGTAGCCATCGGTGATGAACTGCGGGGGCAGTGAGCGGGGCTGACGTGGGCGGCCGGGACCCTGCAGCCGCCTGCCTGCGCCCGGCCCCGCACCGCGCCCACTCACCTGGCACTGCTGCTGTAGCTTTTTGGTGGGCCGGCCCACGATGTAGATCTGCATGGGCGACAGGCTGATGGAGCTGTAGACCGCCACGTCCTTCGTGGAGCCGTAGGCCGCGTGCACGCGCAGGTGCAGCTGTGGGCGAGACCGGCGTAGGCACAGGCACGGCCCCCACCTCCCCCCGCCGCCCCGCTCTTCCCCAGACCCCCACCTCAGAGATGAGCAGCTTCAGGAAGTTGGCCTTGTGCCGCAGCGGGTCGTGCACCAGGCCATCGCAGAAGGACACCACGCCGTGGGGGAAGTTGTGCTGGGCCAGCCACGCCACCACGCGCTGCTTCTGCATGTCGGGCCGGCCCGTGACGTAGATGATGAGGTAGCCCAGGTCCTGCCAGTGCCTGTGGGCGAGGGGTGGGCCTGGTGTCTCGTGGGCCTCACCCGCTCCGTGGGAGTGTCTCTGACCATGCTCAGACAGTAGAGGTGACCGTGGCATGGCAGTGACGGCGGCAACGTCAAACCCTTACAGGGACCCCCCTGAGGCTGGGTCGGGTTCCATCCCCTCACAGGTGCCCTCTGCGGGGCCCTAAGCAGCCCCATCCTCCAGGCGAGGGGGACCCCGGCTCCAGAGGTAGTGGGCTGTGTCAAGTGTTCCCCTGCTGGGCACCCCAGGCCCTCCCGACCTGGTCTGCAGGAGCTTCCTGCTCCTGAGCCCGCCCACCCAAGTCCCACGGCGCCATTAGGGCCACTCACCGCACCACATCCACGGCGCCGGCCCGCACTTTGGGGTCACTGCCCATGATGGACACGCTGGCGGCAAAGGAGCCATCGATACTGAAGACGACAAACTCTGTGCCCTTGGGCAGCACGGTGATGTAGCTGTCGGCAAAGGTGTGGTCCCCCCTGGCCGGCAGGGGCCTGTTAGTCAGAACCAACCACAGCTCCTCCTCCTGCCCGGGGAGCCCAGCCCTGTGGCCCGGCGAGGCGCCTACCTGACCACCATCTTGATGGGGTAGACGCCCACTCCAAGACGGTGCGTCTCGGGGATAGTGTAGGAGACACGCCCGCTGCTGTTGGTCACCAGAGTGTCCAGGTACAGCCACTCGCCCGACGGTGGCTGCATCATGATGTGCACGTCCACCTGGGGGCCCAGGCAGGCTGGTCATGGGCTGTGCTCCAGCCAGTTGGAGACAGGGGCTCCCTGAGGCCCTATGCTCCTACCTTCTCCCCCGTCAGGGTGACCATGTCCAGGGGCCCATACATGAACCGGCCGGTCACCACCTGCGGGCCGTCCTCGTTGGCGACGGCGTCATTGATCCGGTGGTTGGCTGCCACATTCTGGGGAGGGGAGGGGAACAGTTGGGTTAGGGCTGGGATGGGAGGTGGCTGGGGCCTGGGGGCTTAGCTCAAGCTCCTGTGGGCCTGAAAAGAGGGGTGGGCCCAGACCCAGGCAGTGTCAGCCACGCGAGAAGTGACGCGACTTTGCTATGCTTTCTTGTCTGCAAGATAGGCCAACAGCATCACCCTCAAGGGCCGTGTGGGGGCCAGACAGCCTGCGTCCCTGGACTCGGTTCCAAAGCTGTAACGGGTGAGGTGGGGACACAGCATGGCTTTGTGGCAGTCAGTTAAGCCACTGCTTGTGACGCCGGCATCCCATATCGGAGTGCTGGTTCAAGTCCTAGCTGCTCCACTCCCGATCCTGCTCTGTGCGAATGTGCCCAAGGGGGCGGTGGAAGATGCCCAAGTACGTGGGCCCCTGCCACCGTGTGGGAGACCAGGATGGAGTTCCTGGCTCCTGGCCCCAACCACTGTGGCCACTTGGGGAGTGAACCAGCGGATGAAGGATCTCGCTCTCACTCTGCCTTTCAGAGGGAGAAGACTCTAGACCACACGGGACGGCGGCCTTGGCGCCTGGTCACGGAGGACCCTCACCCGCAGCTTCACGTGGGTCCTTCTGCGCTGCCACTTCTCTCTGGGCTTTGAGGGGGTGAAGATGGACACCTCCTTGCCATCCAGCTCCAAGACACTGGCGTTGTCGTGCCTCATGACCTGGGGAGGGGCAGAGGCTGGGGGCCAGGCACAAGGGGCCCCACGGCCCTAGGAGCTGGCAGCAGGAACCTGTGGGTCCTGGGGAGCACCATGCAAGCCCCCCACCCCAATACCCCAGTCTGAACTCATCCAGCACAAGGGCTCCCCCGTCGGGCTCACTATGAGGTGGGCCCTCCACCGCCCCCTCATCTATGGGACGAGGCCGAGACACTGGCGCTGTCACTCAGGGCCGTCTGGTGCGGCTCAGGGGCCTGAGCAGCAGGACCCTGGTACCTGTCTCAGCAGGAAGGAGACCACGTCTGTTGACTCCCAGTAGCTGGCGTGGAAGAGGTGGGGCAGGGCCACCGTGGGGAAGGCCGTGAGGGCGTCGGGGCAGTACAGGGCGTAGTCGATCCGCTTCTGGCCCCACCACTTTGCAGCGACTGCCAGGAGGGGGAGCTGTGACTGTGCTGGGCAGCCCCTGGCAGGACCCCTGCCGAGGGTCACCTGGCCTCTCAGGCCGGCTCTGCCCAAGGCCCCTCCCTCCAGCTGCAGCCAAGGCGAAGCTTCTCGCAGGCAGGTGGCAGAGGGGAGCAGCGGTGTGGGCTGAGGCCACCAAGGAGTGTGAGGCGAGGGAGCGACATGCGGGGTCTGGGGGCAGGCGCTGCTCCTGTCCTGCCATAGCTGTCCCACCTGTCTGAACGTCCAGGCACAGCCCAGGGCCCGCCCCCGCACATGGGCCCTGGACGTAGCAGGGTGGGTGATGACGCTCAGGGCTGGGGTGGGGGGCTGGTGCTGGTCATTAGTCTTGCCTCTGTACTCAGGGCCAGGTGACCCCAACACCAGACAAGGCTGTGGCGTGCCCTGCCTGGTGACCACACACAGGAGTTGCCAGCAAGTGCCGCACATCTCACTGGTCCTGGCTCCCCAACTTCTGCCTGTAGTCTGGGTGATGGGGACCCCCGGAACCTCGTTGGTCCTCGCACTGCCTCATTCCAGTTCTGCAGTGGCCCTGGTCCCCAGCCAACCGCAAGCACTCCCCCATCCTCCCTGAGTGTCCAGTCCCCAGCCCAAGTCTCCAGCTCCCTGCTGGTCAGTGGGGGTTTGAGTGGCAGGGACTGGTGGGGACACGGTGAGGCGTGCTTGGCAGCAGTGAGTGACCCAAGTGAGAGGGGAGGGCGTGTGAGTGGAGGCTGGTACCTGCTCTGATGTCCAACTCAGGGAGGCTAGGGGCCCTCTCCAGGCTGGGGCTGGCCCGCCTGGCCTGAGGACAGGGCCCAGGAGGGGTGGGGGGTGGAGGGGGCAGGGCGAGCAGGGACAGGCGCCTGATGCTGGGGGTGTGGCTGAGCGACACGGGGGCCTCTGGGAAGCAAGAACAAGTAGGAATGGCTCAGCCACACTGAGGGCCACCAAGCTGTCCATCTGCTCTGCTGGGGGCCTCTCCAGGGGGAAGGACACAGCTGTCAGGCTCTGGCAGGACCCTAGGACCGCAGCTGCAGGCCCCAGCATAGGGGAACTGAGGGCCGGCCCTCGGCTCTGCTGCTGGAGGCTTCTGAGTGGGGCAGACCAAGCAGCAAGAGGGGCCGGGCCGGCTCCTGGAGCCTGGGCGCCGTGAACACTGGCGTAGTTCCCTACCCACTGGATGCCAGCAGCAGCCCGCCCCAGCATGGCCGCCTGTCCTGCTGAGACCGCGGCGGGAGCGCAGGAGGCGAGGAGGGCACTGCACTCACTTTGGGCGATGCTGGACGCCGAGTAGCTCTCGGCCATGCCCGACACCTGGCTGGCAATGCTGATCTCGCTGGCCCGCCGGAAGCCACGACCCGCAGGGGCTGTGCCAGGCGAGGAGGGGGCCGCGTGCTCTTGGAAGACCGTGTTGTGGGCCTGGAGTGCATCCGCTGCAAGTGGACAAGGACCAAGGCCAAGGTGAGACAGGCCCAGCCCAGCCCAGCCTCCAGCAGTGGGGGGGGGTTCGGATGGGGGAGGCCAGCGTGCACCTAGGCTGGGAGGGGCTGTGCCAGGGGCCACCGGAGCACAAGACTGAGAGTTGAGGGGGGTGAGGGGAGGACGGACAGACGGGCACAGACAAAGGGTACGGAGGCAAGGCACCGGGCTCCCAAACCCTGGCCACCATCTTCTACACTCAGCTCTTCAGCTAAGCCCTGGCAGCCCCACTTGCGACAGGGTTTCATGACCACAGCCCAGGGCAGCAGTGCTGGCCCCATCCTGAGTTTGAGGGTGCTGACCACAGGCAGCCCCCAGGGGCCCCTCACTCACACGCCACGTGGGGTGGTCCCAGTAGGCGCTGAGGGCTCCAGCCAGCCTCTTCAGGCCAGAATGAGGGCAGGACAGAGCCTGTCCTGGGAGGGTGGCTGGGGCTGGAGGAGGGTGCTGCTGGGGCTGGAGGAGGATGCTGCAGGGTCTGGTGGTCCTCGGGGAGGGAAGGAGCATGACTCCTTGCTGGGACCACGTGGGGTGGTCCCAGTAGGCGCTGAGGGCTCCAGCCAGCCTCTTCAGGCCAGAATGAGGGCAGGACAGAGCCTGTCCTGGGAGGGTGGCTGGGGCTGGAGGAGGGTGCTGCAGGGTCTGGTGGTCCTCGGGGAGGGAAGGAGCATGACTCCTTGCTGGACCCAAGGCGTCTCCAGGTGCAGGGTGGGACCAGGCTGGCTCATGGCTTACCCTGTTTCTTGTCTGCTCTGCCAGCCTCACCTCCGAGGAGGGCCCCTGTCACTGCCACTGCGTGGCCCGTCCCTGGGGTGCTACGCCAACTGTCTCTTTGGGGTCCCAGTGGCTCCAAGGCCATTCCTTGAGACCTGCCTGCCTAGGTCAGCGTCCTCACCACCAAGGTCCCCCCAGCTCCAGTGGCCAAGGCGGGCGTGTGTGCATGGGGGGGTCCCTGAGCCAACAAAGCAGTTGTCACACGAGGGGGGTTACACACACTCAGCACAGCCCGGGCTCTGGCGGGGCCCGTCTTGCCAGGTGAGCGCGGGAACAGGGATGCTGGTTTCCAGGAAGCCATCCCCGTGGGGGAGAGGGGGCAGGGGGCCGCCCTCCAGGACCAGCTCGGGGTTTCTCTGCACGGTGTCGACTAGAGGCAGACGGGAGAGAACAGAGGACAAGAACAGACACTCCTGTGGGCTGTCTCACAGGTACGACATGAGCGCGGGCTCCTCGAGGACCAGGACACACACACGCAGGGTGGGGTGGCTGCAGGGAGGCCCTCGCCCACGCTCCAGCCCAGACCCACTGCCTTCACGGACTCTGCTGTGTCCCCATCGCTGGGCCAGCGCCTGCCGCCGCGGGCCCCAATTCAGAGAGGGTCCCTCCTGGGGGTCTTAGCTCTGTTTCTGCTGGATGGAGGCTGGGCAGTTGTGGGGAAGGGAGCTAGGGTGGTCCTGTTCTCCCGTAAACCCAGGCACCCGGGGTGAGGGCCTGACCTGTGCTCTCTGAAAGGCGGGAACACGGTGATGCACCTGCACCCATGCCCCGTGTCCTGCCCACTTAGGGGAGAGCCGGGGCTTGGGCCACACCGCTGGGGCCATCTCTGGCCTGCAGAATGGAGGGGTGGTGTCAGCTCCCACCTCCCCCCAGGGGAGCCGGGGCCAGGGGGCCGCAGTCCATTTACCCAGCAGCGTGGAGCAGCCGTCCCCCAGCGGGTAGCGCTGGTAGCGGGGGATGCTGAAGGGCGGCAGGGCGTGGAAGCGGCGCTCCAGCAGCGGCTCCAGCCGGGAGGCTGACGGGTCCGCAGGGTGGAAGAGGTTGTACACCTGCTGGCAGGCCGGCCGCAGCTGGAAAACTGGGCGGGGGGGAGGTCGCCAGCTCAGAGCTCGGCCCTGAGGTGGCAGCCGGGGGTCTGTTTGGGTCATTGTCTCTGTAACAAGCAGGACATTCCTTTTAACGGAAAAAAAAAGTCGTAACATGCTACTGTAAAGAAAGTGCGTTAAGCACAGAGCAGTCACGGGGAATGGCACCTCCTGGGAAGCTCCCTTCCAGGCCAGAGTCCTGGGATCCCCTCCCCGCACTGTCGCTCCATGCATCTTGTGGGCGCAGCCCAACCCTGTGCTGGTAACTGCTCCTGGCTTGGGGGCAGTCCTCCCGTCTGTAAACTGGGACTGCTATTCAAACAGTGTCATGGAGTTAGGGGAATCATATGGCTGCCAGAGCGTTGGGAACACACTTCCCATTCTGCACCTCATTATGCCTCGCTTTTATTTATCCATTTATTTATACTTGAGAGAGAGAGACAGAGAGGGAGAATAAGCGCTCCCATCTTCTGGAGTGATTCTCAAATGTCCCCAACAGCCAAGGCTGGGCTGGGCCAAAGCCAGGAGCTGGCGAGTCCACCCAGGGCTCCCACCTAGGTGGCAGGGACCCAAGCACTTGAGTCGCCACTCACTGCCTCCCAGGGTGCACATTCGCAGGAAGCTGGAGTCACAGGTGCCGCAGGGGGCTGGTGTTGTGGTACAGTGGGTTAAGCTGCCACCTGGGATGCTGGTATCCCATGGGAGTGCCGGTTCAAATCCCAGCTGCTCCGCTTCCTATCCAGCTCCCTGCCGATGTGCCTGGGAAAGCAGCTGTGCGTGGCCCAACTGCTTGGGTCGCTGCCACCCACATGGGAGACCTGGATGGGATTCTGGGCGCCTGGCTTTCGCCTGGACCAGCCCCAGCCATTGCAGCTCCTGAGGAGTGAATGGGCAGGTTTACCATCTCCATTTCTCTCTCTCAACCCCTCTCTCTCTGTAACTCTGCCTTTTAAACAAATGAAGACATCTTTAAAAAAAAAAAAAAAGCGTGGAGCGGGGCACTGCACGCGGCCCTCCTCTGCGGGGTGTGGCAGCCTCTGTTCCCCCTTAACAGAGGATGCGTGGAGTTTGGGGTCTTCCACTGTCTGCAGGAGACTGTTAAAAGGCCTTCCCCTGGGGGACGGTGTTGGAGTTGGTCCTGGACTTCCATGATCTCAATGCACTTCAGTGCCGGTGCCCCTGGGTGGGAATCTCTGTGGGTAGTCCAGGGGTTGTCGGGAAGCAGGACCATCCGGCGTCTTGGTGGCAGCAAACGCCACGCTGCCCCTGCGGCTGCTCCCCTGTGCACCGGGTGTGAGCTTGCCTGGCCGCTGGGGAGAGCTACAGTTCCCTCTTCTCGACGGTGCCGCGCCTCCAGGTGTGGAGGGGCAAGGGCACGGGGTCCGAGTCTGGGGCCACCACTCACCCGCTCTCGGCGAGTGTCTAAGTCTCTCCAGGCCTCAGTTCCTCCTCTCTAACCAGAGTCCTGTGAGGACTGTGGGGACCCCAGGGGTGCAGGGCAGGAATGACCACCCTGACGGGCTCTGGTGGGGCCCAGCCCACAGAACCACCTCCCTTCCATGCAGGCTGTGAGCAGCCGGGTGTTGGCCCCTCGTTGTACCCAGGAGGCTTTGGGGCTCTGTGCACTCACATCTCACGCAGGGGAAGGACTCTGGGCCTGGGAAACTGGGTCTGTGCCCATGTGACCCTCCGGGACCCCAGCGTCCTGTCTGTGGAAGAACCCTCTGCTCCCAGGAGATGAAGCGACAGGTGTCAGGGACTGAGCTGCTGGGCTAGGAGCAGAGGAGAGCAGCCACGAAGCCGGCTCTAGAAGAGCCTGTGGTGTGACCACAGCCCCGCGACAGGGTTCTACTGAGATGCCCCTGCCCAGCTCAAGTATGCCAAAGGGCTCTTACCGTCCAGGGCAGGGATGACCGTCTTCCTCAAGGCCAGGACCAGCCCCAGTGGGCACCCGAAGAGGAAGAGGTCAGCGATCTCAAAGTCAAACTTGCCCAGGGTCCCCGTGCCGTCCAGCATGGTGGAGCTGCTTGAGCGGCGGGCACTGGGTTCGCTCCTCAGCACGCTGGCGTGGAGGCTGCAATGGGGACGCCCAAGGTCACACCAGCAGCCTCCTTGGGGTCGGCCTTCCCCCAGCCTCAGGAAGGAGAGGCTGGGCCTGGGGACACTTTCGGGGACAATGGGTCCCAACCTCTCTAGGACACCTACTGCCTTGGGACAGCCCTGACCCGGGCTATGCTGCCCCGGGTCAGTCCCCCCCCCCCCCCAATTCCGCTACAACCCACCCCACCCACAGGACAACCTGGCTCAAGATGACCATTGGCTCCCGAAAGCCGTCTCCTGGCCCGGTCCTCACGTGGGCAGCTGGCCCGTGGGGAGTGAAGGAGCCCCCTGACTTCCTCTGAGCCGTCTGCCCTCTGGGGTCTCCTTCCTCCCCTGGAGCGGGCCCCGGGGTCGGCGCCCCCAGCCCTGCCAGCCCTGCCCACCTGGACAGGAAGGCCTGGTGCTGCTGGATGGTGTCCAGCTCATAGGTGGACGAGTCGCTCCTCTTGCGGGGCAGCTGTTTCTTGGGGTCCTCAGTGCCGTTGCTGCGAGGGATGTCGATGTTGCTGCGGCTCAGGTGTCGACTGCTCTCCAGGTTGGAGCTGCCGCCGCCGCCGCCGCCGCCGCCGCTGCCGGAGCAGTGCGCCGTGCTCACCAGGCCGCCCGGGGACAGCAGGTCCGCATCCTGGAACAGCCCCATGGAGGCTCACTGCCAGGTGGCCACGGGCCTGGCCCCCTCCCAAGTGTCCTGGAAGCTGCCTCCTTTCTGACTCTAGGCCCAGCTGGTGCACCCAAGCCAGAGGGGAAGCCCTTGTCCCCTGCTGACCCCAGCCCACTGGCCAGTCCTATTAGCCCTCATTCCTGGCCTGACTGGCCACCAAAGGGCACTGGGCAGCACAAGGACTCAGGGCCCTCCCTCCCTGCTAGGAAGTGGGCAGGGTCCTCTGGTCCTGCCTCTCGGGACTGGCGCCTTTCTGTGCTGACCCTGGTTCACAGTGCAGGGAGCTGCGTACGCTCCTGAGCTTGGCTGGGCTACTGTTGGTCACCTGCCCCCATACAACTGCCCTTCCTGTCTTTATTTAGGGGGTGGGGGACGGGATTCTGAGAAACTCATGCAGTTGCCTCAGGCCTGGGGGACACCCCTACAGTGTCCTCAACCAGATGAGCCGGCCACCCTCTGCTCCCCTATGCCACTTCCTCTTGAACCTCTCCTGTCCTAGACAGGGGCTACTCGGGGAGAGGCTGGGATGCAGACAACGTCGATGAGCACACGGAGCTCAGCTGGGCAGTGTCCAGGTCAGCTCGCCGCAGGGTCTCTGTTGGGCACCGCAGTCAGGCAGAGCAGGGGGCGGAGTGATGGTCTGGTAACCGCACAGCACATGGGGCAGCTGCTCTGTGTGGTATACGGGAGACTGCAGGCCTCGGTGGATGTCTGGGGTCAAAGGAGAGCCTGGGTACCTGCACGCTGGCCACACTGCCCCGGCGGCTGCTGCTCTGGCTCTCAGACACCGGCTGGTTGCTGTAGCATAAGGCATCGAATGCCAGGACGCCCCCAACGCAGTCCCCAATCAGGCAGACCTACAGGTAGGGAAGGCCCAGAGATCCGAGCGTCTGTCCTACTGGCAGGGTATGAGCAGGGCCGGGCTGGCCCCTGGGCCTCAGGCCAGCCCCCGCCCCCCACGACCTTCCCATCCCCATTCCACAACTCACTTGCCCATTGAAGGTCACACCCTCCTGGGACTTGATGAAGTCCCCGTAGGCCAGGTTAGCCCGCTGAATCACGGTGGCAACCGCCTCCTGGTACTGGGGTGAGGAAGTGGCCAGCAGGGGCAGGGCGGCCAGGGGGATGTGGTCCTGGCTGCTGGACAGACAGCCCTCGTCGTGGCTGTAGGGGCTGAGACTGGGGGTGAAGGGCCAGTCAGGAGAGAGTGGATGACCTCGGCCCAGCCCAAAGGGCTCCCTCTCTCGTCTGGGCAGCAGGGTACACAGAGCCGCCTGTCCCCAGATCTCGGCTGGAGACTCAGGCCAGGCCCTGGGCAGGCTCTCGGGAACAGGCCCTTCCAGGGAGGCCTGCATCTCAGAGGCAGCTCAGCATCCCCGCGTTACAGACTCGGAATCTGAGGCTCAGCTGCCCACTTGGGTTTTGCTACCTCTGGGTAGAGGGGGCCAGGTGGCAGGTCTGGATATTGGGGGAGGGTCCCAATGCTGGATGGAAACCCACTGGCTGCTCAGGGCAAAGGTGGGCGCCAGTGAACAAACAGCACTCACTTGGAGACGAGGGCGAAGGCGTCCGAGCAGACAGGTGGGCAGGGCACCAGGCGGATGGCCAGGTGGCCCAGGGCGCTGGGGTAGTGCACACGCATGACCGTGTCGAACACGGTGGCGATGGTGTTGGCATCGCCCTGCTTGGAGCTGGGGTCACCGGTGCCCGTGTCCAGGATGGTGCCCCCATGCAGCACCAGCAGCAGCACGTGGATCTTGGAGGGCGGCGTGGCCAGTGGCTGGCTGACTTCATCCTGCAGGGGTGGAGGCGCACGTCAACTCCCTGGGCACTGTGCGCTCTGCCTTGGCCCAGCTGGTTTCTGCTCCTCGGTTGTGGGGCCTGGGGTCCAGCTGCTACCACTCCTTCCCTGGGACCCTCGTAGGGATGGGGGCCTGGAAGAGGAGCTGGGTAAGCGAGGAGGGTGCTTCCTCTTCCAGGGGCATACAGGGCATGGCTGGGGGAGTCTGTTCCTCCAACGCCAAACTCCACCTCCGAGAGGAAGCCCGGGCAGCAGCTCCCAGGGCTTCCGGCTTGGGGAGGAAGCAGAGGCTCTGCTGGCTGTGGCTCTGAGTCCTGCACGCCCGAGTGGTCGGAGCAACCACAGCTCGGTGGGCAGTGACCCGGCCACTCTGTCTGCAGCAAGCTCTCTCTCCGTCGCACATGGCCTCCTCCCCTGGCCCCCAACACCAAGGTCCCCAAGAGCAGAGACGACCTGGCAGAGGCGGGACCCTAGCACCTCAGAGCAGGGACAGCGGCATGGGTCTGTCCATCTGATTACAGGGTCATAACCCCGCCTTCTTACTGGCCAGGCCTGCTTGAGAGATCAGAGTTTGGACTTCCAACCAGTGCCTGGGGAACGTCACTATTTCTTTAACTGAAGAGGTGGCGCGAGGAGACCCAGGGACTGCACTGAGGTCAAGCTTGACCAGCACCCAGAGCTCCTCAGCTCAGCACACGTCCTGCCCTGAGAGCTGTGGCCCTGAGCCCAAGGACCTCCCTACTCCTCCCTGGCCCTGTGCATTTGGTGTGCGATGAGCTGGGGGTGGGGCAGGGCCTGAAAGGAGCCACTGGACTGCAGTGGACTCCCACTGGGGAGACAAAGCAGCTGAGGCTGTCCACAGGGCCTGTAGCAGGGACAGCTGGCCTTGACGCGGTCACCAAATAGTAGGAGGTGGGGTCAGCAGCAAGATCCAGGAGCTCACTCAGAGCTGGGAAAGGTGGGCAGGGGCAGGGGCAGGGCCCGGGGGCTGATGCGGTCACCAGGAAGTGCAGAGAAAGGGCCAGAGCCACAGAAGGCTTGGGGTGGGTGAGAGGGAGGAACCTGTGGGAACATGGGGCAAGGGACAGAGCGGAGGATGGGCGGCCTCCATCCCAGGAGGGGCTGGGTCACAGGGCTTCTGGTGGAAACGCCCCTGGCTCCTTACGGGGCCTGCCCTCTGCTGGCTGGCCTGGGTGGGAATGAACTCACAGCCCAGGGCACGGCAGAGCCAAGCCGGGCTGGAAGAGCCAGATGCCCACTGGGCTAGGTGGGCAGGGGCTGCTCCGACCCAGTGAGGCGATGGGCTCATGGAAGAGAAGTGCCCGCAGCCCTGGAGGCTCTCAGTAGCCCCTACAGCCCCAAATACAGCTTTCCTCAAGCCCCCAGCTCTGCCCAGAACCCCAGGGGGAACGGACAGCGCCAGGCCACCTCTTCCTGTCTGTCTGTAAGGCCGCCCCCTTCTACAAAACGTGGGGGCTCCGGTTCCAGGGCTGTTGCGCACAAAGGGATCTGACTTTGAATGGCAGTGCCCAGAACCTGCTGCTGGGATCTAACGCACATCCTGAGTCCGACCCCGAGCCCCGGGTCCTGTCTGCCCCTCCCTGGGGGCTGTCGGAGCTGTGTGCACTGCAGGAGGGGCAGGGGCTGTTAGCTGTGTCTGGCTGCCAAGTGCGACTGGAAACCAACACCTGGTAACCCTTCTCGAAAATCCTTAACAGGCCTTGAGGCAAAACCACAGGGGGGCTGAGGGGCAGGGAGGCTCCTCTTCCCCCAGGCCCCAGGAGGTCCCAGGACCCTGCCTCAGGCAGCTCGTGGCCAGAGCCTGGCGAATGGAGCACGGGCAGCCAGCCCCGGCCCCTGCCCACGGGTGGAGGAGGAGGGGGTGTGAGCTCCGGCAAAGAACCCCTGAAGCGGACACAGGCGCTACTGAGACAGCTTTATTGGACACGGTGAGCCCTGCCCGCCCCCACCTCCCGCCAGGGCTACACCAGTTCTGCCTAGGACGACCTTCGCTTCCTGCCCTTCCGTGGGTTTCTCTTCAGGGCCAGCAGACAGGCTGAGCACAGGGTGAAGATCTTATTTTTGATCTGGAATTTACAAGTATCTCATCTTACTCTCCCATGGGCTGGGCTCGGTCAGGGTCTTCCCTGGGGACTGTCTGTCTGGGGTCCCTGCTCCCAAGGGACATGGGGGCGGGTGCTGGCGGGTGCCACAGGCCTCTCCAGGCAGCATCCTGGCCAGGCGTGGGTGTGGGGTGGTAGGTTCCAAGCTCTGCCTCTGTAGCGCCCAGGACCAGTCTTCTGCCTTCTGCCCCCTGCCCCCTCTCCTGGCAGCTGTGGGGACCTCGGGCAGCCAGGCACCCACCTCGATGATGTTCAGCTGTTCCACACTGGAGGCCACCCTGAACTCAGGGCCACTCTGGCGGTACAGACCATCTGCAATGCAGAAGTCCTGCTGTGAGCTGTGGCTGCAGCCGGGCGGCCTGGGGCCAGCTGGGCTGAGGCTGTAACCAGTGAGGGGAGCTTAGGCCCAGGGTCCTCCTCCCCAGGGTCAGAAGGGAGGGAGTGTGGCCTCGCAGCTCCCAGGGCCAGTTACCCTGGTTGTCCTCCGGCTCCGGGCTCTCGATTTTGTCCATGAGGTCATTGGAACTCCACTTGGTGATGTCCTTGGGGAACATTTCTTCTGAGTCAGAAAGGTCCTCTGGGGAGGAGAGAGGGGGCTTCAGCAGGGACGGGGGTCTCCCGGACGCCCCCGTGCCCCTCCGTGCTGGGCTCTGCTGTCCCCTCCCCTAACAGGGACTTCACCATTCCAACCACTAACGTGGCATTTAGTGCGTCCTGAAGGTTGTGCAGCCTCCCAGACTGCTTTCATCACCGGGTGGAAGCCCCGACCACCAAGCCAAGTCCTCCTTCTTGTCTCTGCCCAGCCCTGGCCACCAGGCATCAACCACTGTCTGCAGGTGTTCACCTCCTGCAGACATCGCGGGGCCAGCACCTGCAGGGGGCGGGTTCCAGGAACCCCCCGACTACCAAGACCCTGCTATACAGTGGCGTCCGCACATCCTCCTGCACACACGGAGTTATCTCCTTCTCTTGCATACTTACTACAATTTAAACAGTACATACATAACTGTTATACTGTGCTGGTTAAGACCCTGCTATACAGTGGCGTCCGCACATCCTCCTGCACACACGGAGTTATCTCCTTCTCTTGCATACTTACTACAATTTAAACAGTACATACATAACTGTTATACTGTGCTGGTTTTAAAACAACTGTTTTGGGGGAGGGAGAGAGAGACAGAGACAGAGATATCTCCCATGCACTGGTTCACTCCTCAAATGCCTGCAATAGCCGGGGCTCGGCCAGGCGGAAGCTGAGAGCTGGGAACTCAGCCCAGGTCTCCCATGTGGGTGACAGGGACCCTGGGATTTGGGCCGTCACTGCTGCCTCCCAGCGTGTACATTAGCAGGAAGCTGGCCTCGGGCCCAGGCGCTCTGATATGGGATCCCAAGTGGCAAGTTAACCACTTACTACGCTGTATTGTTTGGGGACTAATGACAAGAAGTCTGTACATGTTTCACACAAACACAATTTTTCCCCCAAATATTTTCTATCTGTGGAACCCGAGGAGCCTGCGGAGCGCGGGCTGTGGGTGGGACCACATGACGTGGGCGCGAGCCAGGGCTGTGTCCCTTTTCAGGGCTGAACCATGCTCTGCTGTGAGGACAGATCACTTCTGCTTAGCCACTCGGTGGATGACGACCCTGATTTTTGTCCTTTAATACAGAGCTCTCTGCTGGTTTCTTTCCCAGATGCCTGCAATGCCTGGGCTGGGCCGGAGCCGGGAGCTCAGGACTCAACGCAGGTCTGCCCTGTGTGTGGCAGGGACTCAACTACTTGAGCTGTCACTGCTGCCTCCCAGTGTCGGCATCAGCAGAAGCCCGAGCCAGGACTTGAGCGCAGGGGCTCTGAGAACTGGTATCCCAACTACGAGGTGATGCCCATGGACGTGTGGCCTAGTGAGAAACGCTGCAGCCAGGACTCGTTCTGCTCTTTGGAACTTCCACCCAGAACCACCAGGGCCGGGGCAGCTGTCCAGCTCGGGCACGGGCCGGCCCTCCTCCTGCCGGGGACAGCCCCTGGCCACTTTCCCAGGACACTCTGCTCTGGCACCTCCAGCGTTGCTGTCTCCTCTCCCTAGCAGCTTCTTCCACATGAATGTCTGTTTTCCTCTTGTCAGGAACACAGAGCAGCTGGGAGGGGTGGGGCAGCACCCTCAGCAAGGCCCCCGGAGTGGAGGTGGGCTCAGGAAATGCCTGCCACCCATTCCAGCGGCTCTGGCCCCAGGGTCTAAACAGGCACCTTCCTTCTGGCTGGACACAGACTCCCCAAGTCCCTTCCCATTAGGGCCAGCTGGCCAGTGAGCTAACATGCCAGCTGTATGTGGCGCCTTAGTCCCCCAAGCCACAAGAGGGCTCTGGGCCTGTCCCCGTCCCCAACCCCCCCCCCCCCCCATGAGTCCTCATTCCTTTATCTTTTAAAAAATTATTTATATATTTATTTGAGCGGCACAGACACACAGAAAATGAGAGCTGGCATCCACTGGTTCACCCCGCTAAATGCCCACGGCATCCCAGCTGGAGCCGGGAACACATTACAGGTTTCTCACAGGAGTGACGGGAGCCATTAGTCACTGCTGCCTTCAAGGTGTGCACTAGCAGGAGGCTGGAGTCAGGTGCTAGAGCCAAAAACTGAACCTGGGTTCTATGATGTGGGACACGAGCATCCTAACCCCAGGGTAAACACCCGCTTCCCTGTCCTTTTCTGGGTCCTGGTGGGTGACCTGGGGCTGGCTCGGTGACCTGGGGCTGGCTCAGCCACCAGTCCACAGAGGGACCGTTTCCCCAGGCTCGCCTGCTAGCCCTCCAACGTGCGAGTGTGCTGTTCGCAGTGCAACCCACCACGCCGTGTGGTCCTGCGATTGACTGGGGGCTGGCGGGAAGGGAAATGGAAGCTCTATAATTTTTCTGTTTATTGCATTTTCAGAAGCAGCTACATAGATGCACAATAATTTAATCAAGAAAAAAAATTAGAGGGCCAGCATGCAGAGGGTTAAGCTGCTGCCTGCGACGCCAGCATGCCATGTGAATACTGGTTTGAGTCCCGGCTGCTCCACTTCTGACCCAGCTCACTGCTAATGTACCTAGGAAAGCATCGGAAGATGGCCCGAGTGACGGGGCCCCTGCCTCCCACGTGGGAGACCCAGATGGAGTCCTAGGCTCCTGGCTTTGGCCAGGCCCAGCCATGGCTGCTGAGACTATTTGGAGAGTGAACCAGTGGATGGAAGATCTCTCTTTCTCTCTCCCTGTCTCTCTCTGTAACTGCCTTTTAAATAAATAAATCTTTTTAAAAGAAAAAGTTTTTCCCTAACTTTTATTAGTTAGAATTTATGGAAATAAATTCACATATGGAACATAGTCCTGATCTGTGTCTTTTTCTTAGGGATTTCAAGCGCTAGCCCCCCCCGCCAGGCCCACAGCACGTTCTGACATCTGGGTAGGTGGGCCTGAGGCTGCCTCCGGAGATTTGTCTCTTCCTTTGGGTCCCCCACCCCGACACCACACTGTCCCCGGGGAACCGTACAGGTACAGGACGCAGGAGCAGCAGGGCAGCAGGTGAATCCCACCTCAACCCACATCCCCCTCGGACCCAGGACTCGGGGATCGGCCACCTACCATGGGCGTCGAAGAACTCGTCGTCTGAGCTCTCGTCCGAGTCCCTGGCGATGCTCTGCATCCTCCACTCCGAGATGCTGTGATGAGAAGGACTCGCTGGAAGACAGAGCCCCAGGCTGACCACCCAGGCTGGAGGGAAGAGCCTGGTGCCGTGCCTGGCCACCTGAGGCAGGGACGTGTGGCAAGAACCCGCAGGCCGAGACAGGCAGTCGGAAGCTGCTCTGGGAGCCAGGAAGGTTGCAAAGAGAATGAGCCGGAGTCGTGAGGGGAGGCGCTGCCAGGGCTCACTGTGGAGGGAGCTCCTGGGCTCTGGAAGTGCCCCCTGCCCTCCCTTCCCCCTGGGGTGTGTGGTCACGGGAGAAGGCCAGGGCAGGAGGGGTAGCAGGCCCAAGTCTGGGGTGTGCACTCAGCTGGCCTTGAGTCCACTCCCAGGCCTGACCATGAGAAATCCATGGATGGGCGGGCACAGCACTGCAGGGCCAGGGAGGCAGGGAGACAGTTCCTAGGGCACCCGGCTGGCTGGAAGGCTGGCCTGGCTGCCGGCCCTGGCTTGGCTCTCTTTCTCAGGATCTGAAGCCTGCAAGGTGCCCCCTCCCCTAGGGAGATGAGGCCCTCCCAGGCTAGGGGAACCCACCCTGACCTGCCTCCCCCAGGCAGGCTGCGGGTTGAGACCTCACCTGGCACCAAGCTAGAAAGGGAACTGTTCTGTCTCCCAGTGTGCTTGGCGCCACGGTATCCACGGGAAACAGGCCGTTTTCGGGGTAGAATGGCCTAGCAGTGGTGTGACTGAGCGGGACCAACAGAGGGCAGGGACCCTGAGGTGGGCCTGGTGGCACCGGGGGCTCACCTCCCCGCTTGGACGACCGTGACGACTTGGAGGACGTGGACCACTGCTTCTTTAGGCCCCGCCCTACCAGGGGCTCCCCATTGCTGCTGCTGGGCTCGGGGGTCTCCCAGGAGACCTGGTCCTGGGCGGCTTGGTCCTTGGTGAGCTCTGCGGCCTCTTCACTGTCCTCGGTGAACTGGGCCATCTTGCGGGACAGCATGAGCTGCGCCTCCTTCTCTAGCTCCCGGATGTTCTCCATGCTCAGCCCGAACCACTCATCCTGCCAGCACCAGGCCTGCCGGTGGGCCCGCACCATCACCCTCCGGAGCCCTGCAGGGTGGGGGCGGGGCAGGGAGTCAGCTTCAGGGCCAGCATCGGGACCCCCAGGCTGGAGCCTGTGGCTGGGCAGCCGCGTCAGCGTTGTGGGTCAGGCGTGAGTCACTCACTGCCCGTCGGTACCTCGGCTTCCCCAAGCACAGCCTCACCAGTGGTCTACAGTCAGGGCAGAGGGGCCTCCCAGGCAACGTGTCTGGTCAGGGCCACAACTAACTGTGGGAGACTCCTGCCCCCAGGGGGGGTGCAATAGATTTGCCAAAAGTCTCTGGTCTACACTTTTTGTGGAATTTCTCTTGGAAAACCAAGTTCAAACTGGGTTGGTTTTTTTTTTTTTTTTTTTTAATGCTTTAAGAAGAGTATGTTACACAGATGACATCTATAAGAACATGTTACACACAGAAAACCAGACAGAGCATGAAGGATAACAGCAGCGACAGTGA
Organism: Sylvilagus floridanus; assembly: GCA_949820135.1. Classification (NCBI taxonomy): domain Eukaryota; kingdom Metazoa; phylum Chordata; class Mammalia; order Lagomorpha; family Leporidae; genus Sylvilagus; species Sylvilagus floridanus. The sequence goes on from OX463233.1 coordinate 177,051,446, forward strand.
CAGACGGCGGACTGGGGCTGCCTTGGAGACGGAGGCTCAGAGGCTCACTCTGAGTAGCCAGGGGGCTTCTGAGTTCATGGAAAATGTGGAAACACACGTGTGGATTTCAAAAAATCTCTGCACCCAAACATACTTGTGTCCTAATCCCATCTCTCCCCAAACCGCTCCCTTCTCTGTGAGTGGCCTGACAGTGTGACGTGCACTTCCGCTAGCGTCTCTCCTCGGGTCTAAACGAAGTCACCCTCGAACGTGGTGACACAGATGTCTGCCGTAGGGTCTCAGGCTGACTCGGGGCAGGACCGACCCCAGGTGCTGTGACCCCGTGCTGCGACAAGGCAGGCAGGGGCTGGGGGTTCTAGGGGAAGGGAGCAGCTTGGGCCAGGCCCCCAGGCCGTCCCTTGGTCTATCTGCTCCCTGGGCACCTGCTCTGAAGCCAGCGGCCCTGGCGAGCAGCAGAGAGGCTGTCCCCAAGGGCTGTTTGCTTCAACCGCAGGCCAGGCCAGGAGTGTCTGGGGCATTCATGGGTGGTCGGAAAAAAGCCACAGGGTCGAGATGCACACGGGCTTTGGGGTCACCTTTTGGGAATCAAACACAAGTGCAGAGTCCCAGGCGGACAAGCAGAGTGGAGGCAGGATGGAGGTCTGGGCGCGGGGTGAGCTCACCAGTGTCGTGGATGAACCTCTCGATCTTGGACTGCATACCCCAGTAGCGGAACTCCACCTTGCAGAGCTTGTAGGCGCACATGAGGGGGAAGACCTGCCTCTTGTACTCCTCGATCCAGTTGTCGGACAGAGGCCCCCGGCGCGTCTTGGCTGACTGGAACAGCTTAGGGTCCTCCTCCACCTTGTACTCGTTTGGGGGCACAGGGTCCTTGACGATGTCGATGAAGTCTGTTGGGGGGTCCTACAAGTGGTTACTTCTGCCAAACCTCGACCCTGCCCTGCCCGCCCCTTCTCCACTTCCACCATCCCAAGTCCTTGCAAGGGCTCTGGGACACTGGTGCTCCGGCAGCAACTGGGCCCAGGACCTGCGTCCATCTGCTGCCTTTTAAGTCATTCAGCCACGCCCATGTTCCAACTGCACTGGTGAGCTGAGGAGGGGCGTGGGGTGCAGCCATGGAGAGTGGGGTGGGGAAGCGTCCCAGACAAGTGGCCCTTCAGCCAGGATCACAAGGGTGAAGGCGTCCTGGCAGCTCTGGGGGGAGCTGGGGCTCCAGGTGTCCGTGTGTGGGAGGGAGGGAGGCCACCGTTATGGAAGCTGCCCTTGTTTGCCAAGCTACACACCCACACGTTGCCCCAAACTACGAGTCTCAGCTGGCCCCTTGGAAAACTCCTGGGTCGAGAAGAGGCCAGAAGAGATATCTGAAGGAACCAGGCAGAGGCGTTGGGCCTGAGGCTGGGTGGATGGCAGAGCTGGGACACAGGTTCCGGGGGGACCAGACGCACGGAGCTGCCAAGGGCTCGCCTGGTCCTTCCCTCCTGCCATGGGGACAACTGTGCTCCCCTTAGATTTCTATGCTGAGCCCTAAACCCAGTGTCTTCAGAATGTGGCCCTATTCCGAGACAGGGTATCTATAATGTGGTAACTGAGTTGAAATGAGGCCATTAAGATGGGCCTAGTCCATTGTTACCAGTGCCCTTATTCGATGGGGAAGTCTGGGAGCAGCTGTGGGGACACTGGGGGACGTATCTCATGGGCACTGGCTTCCCCCACCCCTGCCCTGATGCCAGCCGTGCACCTCCTGAAATGCCCCACACGCACTTGGCCTTGGGTGGAAGACTGGGGCTGCATTTGGCCCACAGATGTGTGTTGTTAGATGGTACAGTCTTACAAGGATTTCTGATTAGTTGGTAACACTTAGGAATTGGAGATTTCACATGAAAATTCGGGTGTCTGGCTTCCCTTGATGATGATGTAGCGAGTGGGGCCCATTTCTGGAAGGCACTGGCAGCCGGAGGGGAGTGGGCACGCTCGACCACCAAAGGGAGCAGCCCCAGTGTCCGCCTGGCCTCAGCCTGACACGGCCCCAGCACTGGGGGGCAGAGGGAAGGGGCTCTGGGTGGGCAAGGTGCTTGGACTTGATGTGCATGTCAGGGACGTGGGCCAAAGAGGCCCCCAAGCTTGCTGGACAGGCCAGGCTGGGGGCCAAGGGGCCGGGTGGAGGGGACCTGTGAGTGGGAACCCAGAATTACCAATCGTCAGCTGGTTCTTTTCCACGGGAGAGAGACTGAACACGTTGGGGTTTTCTCCAGCATCGGTTTTATAAAAGGTCTCGATGTCGATGGAGAATTTCTCCACAAAAGGGCAGGTGAACCTGGGGGAGGAGAGCACCGTCAGGACCTGGCGTGGAGGGGGCACAGGAAGGCCCGGCCAGGCCGCCAGACCCCAGGGAGAAGCAAAGCAGGACACAGTGGGAACGGGAGGCAGGGAGGTGGCTGGGACCTCCTGGACTGTGGTCTCGGGCCGAGAACATCCAGGCCAGGCTGGGGGAGGGTTCAGGAGGACCCCGAGATGGCGCGGAGAGCTGCTAACTTCCATCACCCACAACTGGGCGTACGTCATGGGTGTGTACCGTGGGGTGGGAACACAGGTGCGGCCACGGCTGTGTAAGGCTGAGCCAGCAGACTGTGGGTCCAGCGCTCCCAGGATGTGCCCCCTGCAGCCCCCCAAGGAGGAGGCAATGGGCAACAGCTCTCTCTGGGCTGGAGATGAGCTCTCTGTGGGTTCTCTGGCAAGTTCCAGCAGAGTCCCAAGGATGGGGAGGAAGGGAGCCCGAGGAGATGTGGGGGCACCCACCTGCTCAGCAAGCAGGCAGCCGGCAGGAGCAGCTCCCATCTGTCTACCCTGCAGTGCTGAGCTACACGTGGGGCGGGGTGCACACGGTCAGGAGAGCCCGATCAAGCCCTGCTGCAGCATCTCAGGCCCCCCAGGCCACTTGCAGGCTGCTCCTCCCAGCAGGCTGACCGTCCGGTCTGCCCTGAGGAACCTAGTGAGTTTGTATTCTCTAGCCTTGCCAGGTGGCCAAGGGTCATCACCAGACTCACGCTTTCATGGCTTCCACCCCAGTGATCTGGGGCCATGAGGAGTGAGCCCTCTCCCGCCTGTGCCCGCCCTGGGGACCTTCAGGGCACCTGCCTGCGACAGACAGACATTGAGGGATAAGGGGTGGAGCCTGGTGCAGGCCCTGGGACCTGTAACACAGGATGCTTCCTGCCACGTGGGAAGGCGGAGGCAGGGGGAGGCAGCAGTGGTGCACCTGGTTCTGGTGTAGGGGTAAGCGTTCCAGGACTCCTCCACCACCCGCAGGGCCGCCTTGGGCAGGATGGAGCGGAACCAGCCAGGGATGTGCATGCCCACGTGGTACACCTTGTGCGTGTACTGCCCAGAGCCGCCGGGGCCATCCGTGTACGGCCGGTTCTCCAGGATCTCCACGCCACTGCCTTCACCGTACGTCTCATTGCGGCTTTTCTTCTGTGGGGACAGAAGCACTGTGGTGGTGGAGGGGCCAGAGCACCCCACACGAGGCAAGGGCTCAGGAGACAGAGCCTGGTGTGGGGCAGGACGGGGGCTTTGGCCAGCAAGGCTGGCTCCTCCCAGGCCACTTCAGGATCTCTGAACCCAGTCCCAGGCTCCAAGTGCCGCAGGCCCTGGGCAGGCGACTGAAGGGGCCCTGGATTCCCTCTCTGGGCCCCAGCACGGCACAAACAAATCCTCTGCTCTGGCTCCTGTCTGTCAGGGCTGAGCATCCTCAGGATCAGGAAGAAGACACGGCGCCCACTTTCTCACTTCTACACACTCGGGAGAGCGACCGGGCAAGAAAAAGACACAAGAGGCATCCACACTGAAGAAGCATAACTGAAAAGCTGGGGCTGGCGCTGTGGTGTAGTGAGTTAGGCCTCCACCTGCAATGCTGGCATCCCAGATGGGTGCCAGTTTGAGTCTTGGTTGCTCCACTTCTGATCCAACTCTTTGTTAATATGCTTGGGAAAGCGGCAGAAGATGGCCCAAGTACTTGGGCCCCTGCACCCACGTGAGACTGGGATAGAGCTCCAGGCCCCTGGCTTCAGCCTGGCCCAGCCCTGGCTATCATGGCCATTTGGGCAGTGAACCAATGGATGGAAGATCTCTCTGTCTCTCACTATCTCTCAATCTCTCCTCTGTGAACTCTGTAACTCTGACTTTCAAATAAACAAATTTAAAAAAAAAGGAAATTAAGAAATAAATTATAATAGTATTTGAAAGAACAAAATACCTAGGAATAATCTTAACCAAAGAGGTGAAATATTTGTATACCAAAAATATAAAAATGTTGCTATAAAAAAAAAAAACACAACACCTAAATACAACGGGAAACTCTCCCATGTTCATAAATGAAAGATTTAATGTCATAAAGACATGATTCTCTTGGGCCGGCGCCATGGCTCAAAGGCTAATCCTCCACCTTGCGGTGCCAGCACACCGGGTTCTGTCCCGGTTGCCCCTCTTCCAGTCCAGCTCTCTGCTGTGGCCCGGGAGTGCAGCGGAGGATGGCCCAAGTGCTTGGGCCCTGCACCCCATGGGAGACCAGGAGAAGCACCTGGCTCCTGGCTTCGGATCAGCGCGGTGCGCCGGCCACAGCGCGCTGGCCGCGGCGGCCATTGGAGGGTGAACTAATGGCAAAGGAAGACCTTTCTCTCTGTCTCTCTCTCTCACTGTCCACTCTGCCTGTCAAAAAAATAAAAATAAATAAAATAAAAGACATGATTCTCCCTAGAGCAGCCTAAAGACTCAACACAATTCCTATCAAAATCACAGCAGCCTTTTTTTTTTTTAGAAATGGAAAAGCTGAGGCCAGTGCTGTGGCGAAGTCGGTTGAGCTGCCGCCTGCAGCGCTGGCATCCCGTATGGGTGCTGGTTTGAGTCCTGGATGCACCTAGAAAACCAGCTGGAGGTGGTCCAGGTGCTTGGGCTCCTGCACGCATGTGGGAGACCTGGAAGGCCTGGCTCCCAGCTTTGGCCTGGCCCAGCCCTGGCCACTGCGGCCATGTGGGGAGTGACCCAGCGGATGGAAGACTTCTGTCTCTCCGTCTCTGCCTTTCTTTCTCTGTAACTTCACCTTTCAAATAATAATAATAATAATAAAAAAGAAGTGGAAAAGCTGGTCCTAAAATTCATATGGAATCGCAAGGAACCCCAAATAACCAGAACAACCTTCAAGACAAAGCAAGATTGTGTGCAGGGCTCACGGTTCCCTATATCGGAACAGCACACAGGGCTGGAAGTGTGGTGCAGTGGGTGAAGCCACTGCCTGAAGCACCGGCTTCTCCTACGGGCACAGGTTCAGCCCCGGCTGCTCCATTTCTGATCCAGCTCCTGCTAATGAGTCTGGGAAAGCTGTGGAGGGAGGCCCAGGTGCTTGGGCCCCTGTATCCACGTGGGAGACCTGGAGGAAGATTCTGGTTCCTGGCTTCAGCGGGCCCAGCCCTGGCTGTTGCAGCCACTGGGGAGTGAACCAGCAGATGGAAGACCTCTCTCTGCCTCTCCCTCTCTCTGTAATGCTGCCTTTGAAATAAGCAAATCGTTCTGGTCAATTAGGGCTTGACAAGGCTCCCCAGGTCAACTGGCAGGGAAAGAGCAGGGCCAGGTCCACTGGACGTACACATGCAAAAGCGTCCAGTCAAACCCTGCCTCACACCAAAAGCCACTCACAACGGGCCAGAGGCCAAAATGACCCTCTGAAATCTGAAACTGTAGCTCTGAGAAAAGAGAGAGGTAAACGAGGTCGTTTTCATGGTCTTGAGTTTGGTAGTTGAACACACTCTGGTGGATGAGGGACCACTGAACTTGCACTCCAAGCCTTCAGAGGGCTCCAGCCCACCAGCGGATGCCAAGGGTCCACATGCAACCTATACACCAACACTCACTGCAGCATGGCTCACGACAGCCCCACGCACACCTATACACCAACACTCACTGCAGCTTGGCTCACGACAGCCCCACGCACACCTATACACCAGCACTCACTGCAGCATGGCTCACGACAGCCCCACGCACACCTATACACCAACACTCACTGCAGCTTGGCTCACGACAGCACCAAGCACAACTAATCACCAACACTCACTGCAGCAAGGCTCACGACAGCCACACACAAATCTATACACCAACACTCACTGCAGCATGGCTCACGACAGCCCCACGCAAACCTATACACCAGCACTCACTGCAGCAAGGCTCACGACAGCCCCACGCACAACTAATCACCAACACTCACTGGAGCTTGGCTCACGACAGCCCCACGCACACCTATACACCAGCACTCACTGCAGCAAGGCTCATGACAGCCCCACGCAAATCTATACACCAACACTCACTGCAGCATGGCTCACGACAGCCCCACGCACACCTAATCACCAACACTCACTGGAGCTTGGCTCACGACAGCCCCACGCACACCTATACACCAGCACTCACTGCAGCGAGGCTCATGACAGCCCCACGCACACCTATACACCAACACTCACTGGAGCTTGGCTCACGACAGCTCCACGCACACCTATACACCAACACTCACTGCAGCTTGGCTCACGACAGCCCCACGCAAACCTATACACCAGCACTCACTGCAGCATGGCTCACGACAGCCCCATGCACACCTACACACCAACACTCACTGCAGCAAGACTCACAACAGCCCCACGCACACCTATACACCAGCACTCACTGGAGCTTGGCTCACGACAGCCCCACGCACACCTATACACCAGCACTCACTGCAGCAAGGCTCATGACAGCCCCACGCAAATCTATACACCAACACTCACTGCAGCATGGCTCACGACAGCCCCACGCACACCTAATCACCAACACTCACTGCAGCTTGGCTCACGACAGCCCCACGCACACCTATACACCAGCACTCACTGCAGCAAGGCTCATGACAGCCCCACGCAAACCTATACACCAACACTCACTGCAGCATGGCTCACGACAGCCTCACGCAAACCTATACACCAACACTCACTGCAGCAAGGCTCACAACAGCCCCACACAAATCTATACACCAACACTCACTGCAGCATGGCTCACGACAGCCCCACGCACACCTATACACCAACACTCACTGCAGCTTGGCTCACGACAGCCACACACAAATCTATACACCAACACTCACTGCAGCATGGCTCACGACAGCCCCACGCACACCTATACACCAACACTCACTGCAGCTTGGCTCACGACAGCCACACACAAATCTATACACCAACACTCACTGCAGCATGGCTCACGACAGCCCCACGCACACCTATACACCAACACTCACTGCAGCTTGGCTCACGACAGCACCAAGCACAACTAATCACCAACACTCACTGCAGCAAGGCTCACGACAGCCACACACAAATCTATACACCAACACTCACTGCAGCATGGCTCACGACAGCCTCACGCAAACCTATACACCAACACTCACTGCAGCAAGGCTCACGACAGCCCCACACAAATCTATACACCAACACTCACTGCAGCATGGCTCACGACAGCACCACGCACACCTATACACCAACACTCACTGCAGCTTGGCTCACGACAGCCACACACAAATCTATACACCAACACTCACTGCAGCATGGCTCACGACAGCCCCACGCACACCTATACACCAACACTCACTGCAGCTTGGCTCACGACAGCCACACACAAATCTATACACCAACACTCACTGCAGCATGGCTCACGACAGCCCCACGCACACCTATACACCAACACTCACTGCAGCAAGGCTCACGACAGCACCAAGTACAACTAATCACCAACACTCACTGCAGCAAGGCTCACGACAGCCACACACAAATCTATACACCAACACTCACTGCAGCATGGCTCACGACAGCCACACGCAAACCTATACACCAGCACTCACTGCAGCAAGGCTCACGACAGCCCCACGCACAACTAATCACCAACACTCACTGGAGCTTGGCTCACGACAGCCCCACGCACACCTATACACCAGCACTCACTGCAGCAAGGCTCATGACAGCCCCACGCAAATCTATACACCAACACTCACTGCAGCATGGCTCACGACAGCCCCACGCACACCTAATCACCAACACTCACTGCAGCTTGGCTCACGACAGCCCCACGCAAACCTATACACCAGCACTCACTGCAGCTTGGCTCACGACAGCTCCACGCACACCTATACACCAACACTCACTGCAGCTTGGCTCACGACAGCCCCACGCACACCTATACACCAGCACTCACTGCAGCATGGCTCACGACAGCCCCACGCACACCTATACACCAACACTCACTGCAGCAAGACTCACAACAGCCCCACGCACACCTATACACCAGCACTCACTGGAGCTTGGCTCACGACAGCCCCACGCACACCTATACACCAGCACTCACTGCAGCAAGGCTCATGACAGCCCCACGCAAATCTATACACCAACACTCACTGCAGCATGGCTCACGACAGCCCCACGCACACCTAATCACCAACACTCACTGGAGCTTGGCTCACGACAGCCCCACGCACACCTATACACCAACACTCACTGGAGCTTGGCTCACGACAGCCCCACGCACACCTATACACCAGCACTCACTGCAGCAAGGCTCATGACAGCCCCACGCAAACCTATACACCAACACTCACTGCAGCATGGCTCACGACAGCCTCACGCAAACCTATACACCAACACTCACTGCAGCAAGGCTCACGACAGCCCCACAAAAATCTATACACCAACACTCACTGCAGCATGGCTCACGACAGCCCCACGCACACCTATACACCAACACTCACTGCAGCAAGGCTCACGACAGCCACACACAAATCTATACACCAACACTCACTGCAGCATGGCTCACGACAGCCCCACGCACACCTATACACCAACACTCACTGCAGCTTGGCTCACGACAGCACCAAGCACAACTAATCACCAACACTCACTGCAGCAAGGCTCACGACAGCCACACACAAATCTATACACCAACACTCACTGCAGCATGGCTCACGACAGCCCCACGCAAACCTATACACCAGCACTCACTGCAGCAAGGCTCACGACAGCCCCACGCACAACTAATCACCAACACTCACTGGAGCTTGGCTCACGACAGCCCCACGCACACCTATACACCAGCACTCACTGCAGCAAGGCTCATGACAGCCCCACGCAAATCTATACACCAACACTCACTGCAGCATGGCTCACGACAGCCCCACGCACACCTAATCACCAACACTCACTGGAGCTTGGCTCACGACAGCCCCACGCACACCTATACACCAGCACTCACTGCAGCTTGGCTCACGACAGCTCCACGCACACCTATACACCAACACTCACTGCAGCTTGGCTCACGACAGCCCCACGCAAACCTATACACCAGCACTCACTGCAGCATGGCTCACGACAGCCCCACGCACACCTATACACCAGCACTCACTGGAGCTTGGCTCACGACAGCCCCACGCACACCTATACACCAGCACTCACTGCAGCAAGGCTCATGACAGCCCCACGCAAATCTATACACCAACACTCACTGCAGCAAGGCTCACGACAGCCCCACGCACACCTAATCACCAACACTCACTGGAGCTTGGCTCACGACAGCCCCACGCACACCTATACACCAGCACTCACTGCAGCAAGGCTCATGACAGCCCCACGCACACCTATACACTAACACTCACTGCAGCTTGGCTCACGACAGCTCCACGCACACCTATACACCAACACTCACTGCAGCTTGGCTCACAACAGCCAAAAGGTGGGAACAATCCAAATGTCCGTCAACACACAAATGAACAAAATATGGTGAATGTGTACAAGGGCTATTCAGGCATCAGGAGGAATGAAGTTTTGACATGCCACATGACTGAGCCTTGAACACAGGATGCGAGTGGAAGGAACAGTTAGAAAGTCCATACGCTGGTGACTCCACTGGTGTGAAATTGCCCAGAACAGGCTAATCCACAGAGAGACAGAGAGCAGGCTAGTGTCAGCCTGGGGCTGCGCGACACGGGCAAGGAGGAGTGACACGAATGGGTGTGGGTTTCTTTACAGGTGATGAAGAAATTCTGGAATAGACTGTGGGTGTGGTTCCACTACTCTGTGAAAAGACTAAGAAAACCACCGCACGTACACCCGAGTGGGCGGATTACCCAGCATGCTCTGTATCAGAACTGTATCAGAACTCTGGGTCAAGGGGGCACGGGGTCTGCTGGCCACTGAGAACGTGCTGCTTCTGACCCAGTGCTGCCTGCATAGCTGGACAGAAGCCCTCATGGGCCGCTCAGGATCCACACTCACGTACGCTGCTTGGATAAGAGTGGAAAGAACGAGGAATTCGATGGGGGTGTGTGTCTAGGAATACAGGCTGCTCCGAGGACTGTACTGGCCTGCTGCTCAGAGCTGCAGGCCAAGAGAAAAGCGCTGGGCTGGCATCGTGGAGAGGCAGTCAAGCCACTGCCTGTGACACCCACATCCCATACGCGTGCTGGTTCAAGCCCTGGCTGCTCTACTTCCAATCCAGCTCCCGGCTGATGTCCCGGGAAAAGCAGGAGGATGGCCCCAGTGCTTGGCCATTGCTACCCACTGTGAGAGACTGGATGAAGCTCCTGGCTTCGGTCTGGCCCTGGGCACACACAGAGAGGAGAGGAGAGGGGCCCGAACAGGACTCTTCTTGGGGGGAGAGGACAGCTCCTCCGGCGGCAACGAGCAGGGCATGTGACATCAGTGCTCACAGAGCTGGGCTGAGGCTCAGAGAGAGCGGCTATAGGGGTCAGCTGTCCTTAGTGGCAGCCAGTGCAAGCTGGGAAGGAAGGCTTCCTGGAAGAGGAGGTCCCGGGGCAGGGAGTGAAGAGAGCCTGGCAGAGCCTCCCTGGCCCTGCCTGTCTGCAGCCTGGCCGCACACCTGCCTGCTCCCCTCTGCCCCTGTGGTTGTGACACTGTGGGTCATGCTACCTGTTCCACAGATAAGGAAACGGAGACGTGGAGTGCTGGGGGCACAGGAAGCTGTGCAACACCCCAAAACACAAGAACCTGTGTGTGCACTGGACAGCCCCTTGCTGACCGTATGGGGCTGGGCACTGCCGACGGAGGGGCGCTGGCCAGGGGCTGCGTCCACACTCAAGGGCTCCACGTCCTCTGCTGTCTCCCCAGAGCCCTGCCCTGGGGAGATGCAGGCCTGGCTCTGACCCATTCATTCTCCACTGCCCTGGCTGCCGGTCACGGCTCAGTCTCCCCGCTGAGCCAGTGGCTTCTCATGACCATTGCTCCTGGCGCGTGATGCACTCTGTGACCCTATGTGAGGTCAGGGCCAGGTGCAGGCTGCCAGTTTACCGATAGGATGGCACCTACGAGTGGCAGTTGCTGATGAAGAGCCTGGCCCCAGCCTTGGACTTGGCGCATGACTCAGGACTGTCCTGTGTCCCTGTGACAGAGCTGATGCTCAGGGTACCTGTGTGTGTACACACATGTGTGGCATGTATGTGTGTGCACGCAGGAGCCAAGGGCACACTGGTTCAGTGGACGTGTAGAGAGCCAGCGTGCCCAGAGTCAGCACTAGAGAAAGAGGCCTCAGAGGCTTAGATGAGAACTGGAGAGACACACTGTGGGGAGGGCCTACCTGTGATGTGCACAGAGAAACTCGTGCCGGGGGCAGGAGGCAATGCAGGGGCGACACAGCTCAAGGACCAGAGGCATCTGGGGAGATGGGCACCGTACAGGTCCTCAGACTCCCCCAAAAACAGGGCCTCTCACTGGCTGTGGCTGACAGCTCATTAAAGCCACGTTCTCGTAAATGCAAAGAGGAAACTATAAAACTCTCAGGAGAAGACACAGGCATAAGTCTTCATGGCCTGGGATTAGACAATGGTTTTAGAGCCATGACACCAAAAGCCAAGCAACAAAAGAAAAAAAAGATAAATTGGACCTCATTAAATTAATGACTTTTGTGCTTCAAAGACCATTAAAAAAACCCCATTGTGTGGCGGAGGAAATATTGTAAATAATACATCTTATAAGGGATATGTATCCAGATTATACATTTTAAAAACTCCTACTACATCGCTTCTCGGCCTTTTGGCTAAGATCAGGTGTAAAAAACTCCTACAGCTCAGCAACAAAGAGACAAACAACCCTGTTAAAAAATGGGCAAAGGGGGCCGGCGCTGTGGCACAGTGGGTTAATGCCCTGGCCTGAAGCACCGGCATCCCATATGGGCACCGGTTTGAGACCTGACTGCTCCACTTCCAATCCAGCTCTCTTCTATGGCCTGGGAAAGCAGTAGAAGATGGCCCAAGTCCTTGGACCCCTGCACCCATGTGGGAGACCTGGAGGAGGCTCCTGGCTCCTGGCTTCGGATCGGCACAGCTCTGGCCATTGTGGCCAATTGGGCAGTGAACCAGCGGATGGAAGACCACTCTCTCTCTGCCTGTCCTCTCTCTGCTGTATAAGACTTTCAAATAAATAAATAAATCTTTAAAAAAAAAAAAGCAAAGGACTTGAGTGGACACTTCTCCAAAGAAGACACACAAATGGGCAGTGAAAATCAAAAGTGTGATGAGATGCTGCTTCGTACCCACCAGGGTGGTTAAAAAGACGGACGACAGCGTGTGCTGATGAGGACGTGGAAGTGGAATGCTCACGTGCTTCTGGGGGAACGTGGGATGGAGCAGCTGCCGTGGGAGAGTCTGGCGGTTCCCCAGGGAGTTACACTCCAAGTTCCCATGTGACCCAGCAGTCACCCCCCTGGCTCCATGTCCAAGAAGAGGAAAGCAAAGTCCACACAAAAACCTTACTGGCTAACCTTCACAGCGGCACCACTGGCCTGAGCCGTAAGGCAGCCACAGCACAGCCGCCTATCGGCAGAGGAGTGGGCACAACATGTGGCCCTTCCCACGCACAACCCAAGAAACGAAGCGCCGACTCCTGCCACAACATGGAGGAGCCTTGGGAGCAGGGTGCTGAGTGACAGACGCTGGACGCCGAGGGCCACGTTCCACAGAAGGGTTCTCAAGGAAGGCTGCGGATAAACGGAATTAACTGAGACCTACACTATGTTCTTCATAACACGCTCTCCCCACAAGCTTTGGACAGGCAGAGTTAGAGAGAGAGAGAGAGAGAGAGAGAGAGAGAGAGAGAGAGAGAGAGAGAGAGAGAGAGAAAGGTCTTCCTTCCATTGATTCACCCCCCAAATGGCCGCTACGGCTGGTGCGCTGCACTGATCCGAAGCCAGGAGCCAGGTGCTTCCCCTGGTCTCCCATGGGGTGCAGGGCCCAAGGACTTGGGCCATCCTCCACTGCCCTCCCAAGGCCACAGCAGAGAGCTGGACTGGAAGAGGAACAACCGGGACAGAATCTGGTTCCCCAACCGGGACTAGAACCCGGGATGCCGGCGCTGCAGGTGGAGGATTAGCCTAGTGAGCCGCGGCGCTGGCCACCCCCACAAGCTTTTGAAGACCCTGCAAATGCTTCTACCAACATGAACTTTCCAGGATAGACACAGAGCAGATAAAGGGGCCCCAGGTCAGGGGAAGATGGAGAGCGACTTCTTTTTGGGGAAATAAATAAATACGTCCTAAGATCGACTGGTGATGGCTGCACGTCTCTGAATGTGCTCCACACCGCTGACCAGTATAGATGAGAGGATCAGGTGGAGTGAGACTCACACCTCAATAAAACTGTTATAGAACAAGACACACAGCACCCAATCCTGCCTCTCTGTATGCATGGAAATCTAAGAGCTACAATGAGTGGGCGGGGCCTCAGTGGCACTGAGAGGGATGACCCGGGTCACCTGGAGGTGTCTCTGCCACAAGTGCCCTTCCCAGGGCCCGGGAGCTCCGCCTTCTGCTCGTGTTTGAGCTGCCCAGCACCTGTTTCCATGGTGACGTGGCGGCCTTGCCAAAGCCATCTTGGGTCAGCTCCTGAACGGCAGGTGCAGCACCTGCCCCCAGCTGCACACACACACCTGTGCACACAGGTGCTCCCGATGGCACTATCTCACTCCTGGGCACGGCCCCCCCAGGGCACTAAGGTGTGCTCCATCTCCAGGCTCAGAGTGACGGAGTCCCCTTCGGCAGTAAAGGGAAAGGCCTAGGCTGAGGCCTCAGGGGGGGGGTCTGAGCAGGTGCAGGCGATCCCCTCCCTCTCAGAACTCCGGGAGTGTGGGTCAGATCTGCTGTGAAGGGTGCTCCCATCCCTGCACGCTGTCTCACCTCCTGCCTTTCCCAGTGGCTCCGTTTATCCATGGCTGTGCTGAGCACCTCCCATGGCCGTTCCCCTTTGGTTACAGAAGCACGCCTCGAAAAGTGTGCAGCATGGCTGTTATTCCCAGTTTGCAGATGAGACAGTGTCGAGGCTAGGCGGGGTGGTTACTTGTCCAAGTCCACACAGTTACGAAGCTGCAAAGCCAGCCTCGACCTCAGCCAGACCTGCTTGATGCCAGGGTCTGCTCAGCCCACGGCACTGGGTTGCCCAAGGCAGGCTACCTGGCACCAGGTAAGTGCTGGGCAAATGGGTACTGAACAAACAAACGGATTCTAGGCCCAGCTCTGTGAGAAACTCCCTCTTGTCCTAGACAAGCCATTTCTTTTCTTTGATCTCAGTTTCTGAAAACTGGATGTGAGGACCGACCTACCTATCACCCAAGTCCTGGATCAGCAGCTGAAGTGCTCCCCAGCCCTGATTTCTGTTCCCCAGCACCTCAGGACATGACCTCATTTGGAAATGGGCCTTTGCAGGTGTACCTGGAGTGACGCAGCCACAAGCCAAGGAATGCCTGGAGTGGGTGGAAGACATGGAGGGGAGCCTCTCCCTGGGCTTCGGGACAAAGGGAGTGTGGCCCTGCGGACACCTTGACTTCGGCTTCTGGCCTCCTGAGCTGTGAGACAATCGATCCCTGTTTGCTCACCCAGTTTGTGGTATTTGGTACAGCCGTCCCTGGAGGTGCATGTACAGGCCAGAGGCCAGGCTGCCTATGGGAGACCCTGGGGGCTAAGATCAGGCCCCCCTGCCTTGTAGGGTGCAGAAGGACCAAGGAAGGCTGGAGACGTGGCAGTGGGACTGCACAGAAGCCCCTGCCCTTAGCCTGAGTCATCCTCAGGCCCTCCAGGGAAAGCCAGCGTGCCCACCCCGGCAGCTCACAGGCTCTGGAGGACCCTTCCGGCCTCATCCATCTCAGTGGCCCCTGGTAGTCCCAGCATTCCTTGCATCGTGACTGCGCCTCTTCAACCTCTGGCTCTGTCTTCCTTCTGTCTTCCTTTGTTTCTCTGTCCTCTCCTCTTCTTAAGGGGACAAGAGTCATTCAATCTAGGGCCTCCCTAAATCCAAGACGACTTCATCTCAGGGCCTGTAACTAGTTACACCTTTGGACACTGGTCAGTCAGCTGGTGACTATTCGCAGAAGCCTCCTGTTGGCTTCAGCCTGCTGGTGGGGTACACGGGAACACCCACCTGCCCGCCAGGTGAGCCCCTTCGCCTCCCATCCAGCCACTTCCCCAGCGTGCAGTGACTCTTGGGCTGGCCACAGCACTCTTGGCCTTGCTGCTCACACAAAGGGCCACACTCCCTTTGTCCCGAAGCCCAGGGAGAGGCTCCCCTCCATGTCTTCCACCCACTCCAGGCATTCCTTGGCTGTGGCTGCGTCACTCCAGGTACACCAGCCTCCTACTGCATGTGTCTGAGTCTTGGGGCGGGTGGGACCATGTAGGAACAGCAAGGGTCTCAGAGGCCGGCGGGGACGGAGGGCTCAGCTGCAATCCCCACAGCTCTGACCTCAGAGGTTAAGAGATGTGGTCACAGCGCCTAAGGAAAAGGCAGCCAGCCATGTCTCTGGACAGAGACTGGCTTCATCGGGCCAGCTGTGCACACTTGGGCAAGTTCCTCAGAGTCTCTGAGCCTCCAGCTCTCTCCTGGGAAGCAGGGGTGAACACCACCAACCTCACAGGTCATGGTGAGGACTACAGCTGGTGATGTACTTCAGGCTTGGGCACGGGGCTGCCATCACCAGGTGGTGGATACGGGTGGCTGCTGCCACTCACAGGAGGGCTGCCCAGGGGTGCAGGGCCACAGTTAGTGACAGAGCTGCAGGACCCCAGCACTGCCCCCAAGCTGGTGTGCCCCACACAACACCTCGGTGCCTCTGTGAGGGAGATGCTTGGTACACATTGGCTGAACGAGTCCATGCATTCTAGTCCCAACTGTCACCGGAAACTCTGGGCCTGGCATTCCCAGGGGTAGGCAGCATCCCCCTCGCTGACCTCTGGCTCCCCATGCCTCCCGACCCAGCTGCGGATGTCACGCCACCTAGCATCCAGCTCTTGTTGATCCTCTCTGTGCTCTGACACACAGGACATCACCTGCTCACCCCTGCTGGCCACTCCCATAGGCAGTGTTGCGTTGCCTCCCCCAGAGATGGCGCCTATGGGCAGCACAGCAAGGCCCAGCTACCCTGGGGCTGATGAAGTCGGGGGAAAGATGCAAAAACCAAGAAACCCCCAGGGCAGCAGCTCTTGGAGCTGTCCAGGGTCCTGGCCAAGCCGCCTCTGCCCACTCCCTTCTCAGATGGACAGCTCTCTCCTGGCCATGCTGACTGCTGTTTTCAAACCTCTAACATCACGTACCCTGAGGGCTGCTCAGGGATGGTGCTCGGCTCCCCAACACGTGAGCTCGGTCCTTGAGGTTTAGAGGGCAGGCCCCTTCTCTGGCACCCCCAAGTGGGTGAGCAGCAGGGGCGGGAAATGAACCAAAGCCTCTTTGTCCTTTTCTAGAGAGATGCGACGTGAGGCTCAGCTCAGAACACGTGTGCCGCTGGGGTGCTTGGCCTGGATCCTGTGTGAACACCCACCTCCCCGTCTCCCACACCCTCCCGGCTCCTGCCTGTGCTGGGTGGGCCGCATCCCTATCTGTGTCCTGGAGAAGAGGCAGGAAGGCCTTCACTCAACTCTGCGCTTGGCACAGGGCAGGCAGCAAAGCCTGCTGAGGGCAGCGTTGTTCCAACGTCTTCGCTGAGCAGTTTACATGTAAGGAAAGGGAGAGCTGTGGTTGACGCCTCTCACACCCGCCAACCCGTAGGGTGCAGCGGTGATGCGGGCCCCAGGATCCAAGGCAGGGAAGACACAGCTGCAGCAGGAGCGGGGGCTGGGGTCTCGGGGGCAGACCGGCTGGTGGGCTGGGAAGAGCGAGCACCCACAGGCCCTGCAAGGAGGAGCAACCCTGCTGGCCTCGGGGGGTGGGCAGGACCCCAGGAGGTGGCAGGGGAGCCGTCACTGGGAGTCTTTGCGACAGGAAGTGTGAGGCGAGTGTTGAGTTACAGTCTACATCAGGGTTGGCCTTCTCTTCAGCCCTGGGGGTCACAGCTCACAGCACTGCTAACCAGGACCCTCTTGGGGGAGGTGGGGGAAGCTGGGGGTGTGGGGTAGAGCTCAGCAGGGGGCGGGTTCCTCACAACCCTGCTTGTCCCGATTCAGGAGTTGGGGGGCCTCCTCACCCTCTCCCGTCTTCTCGCCCCCTGTCTGCCATGCACTCTTCACCTGTGTGTTGATAGCAGCTTCCCCCCAACCCACCAGGGCCAGGGAGGCGCCTGGGAGCCAATGGATCTCAGCTCCAAGCCTGCCTCTCAGGGCCTCGATTTTCCCATCTGTAAAATGGGAAAGTGGCCGTGCTCTGTGAAGGCTGCTCGCGTCACAGATGAAGAAACAGGCGTGGAGAGGTTCAGCTGCTTCCTCTCCAGAGCCGGAACTCACACCAGGGTCAGCCTGGCCCACAGCTGCTCCAGCTGGCCACTCCTCAGCTCTGCGGTCAGCTGAAAACGACGACCCTACACCTCAGCTCCAAGACCTACATCTACCTCTGGGGCCTCTGACTCTGAACACAGGAGTCCAAGTTCAGAACTGGCCACAAGGCCTCACCACGAAGACTCGATTCCGCTCTCCTGTCCTGCCCGTGAAGGCCAAGAGGGAAGGCTAGGGCATGACAGCCGGGGGGCTGGGCAGACCTGGGGTCCCTCCGCAGTAGGAACCTTGTCGTAGACGAGGAAGCTGCGCTGGCTTTGAGGCGTGTCACGGCCCTCTGGGGCCTGAGGCTGACGAGAACTGGAGTGTGAGTGCACATGTGCACACATGTGCAACTGCCTTGCCCTACCCCACGTGCAAGTCCTCCTCCCAGAAACACCCTGCCTGGCTTCCCCTTCCTGTCTGAACAGGGCAGGCGCACACTCACAGGCCTGCCCACCCGGAAGAAGCACGGAGGAAGACCCTGGAAGCTCAGAGCTCCAGAGTTGAGTCCAACAAGCACTTAGGGGTGTGACAGGGTTGACGCTCACGACCTGCAACGCAGAGGGGCGTTTCCCTCCACCATAACCACAGCTAATGGCTCAGCGCTCATCCACACACACCGCACGTGTGGGCTCATGGACGAGGTCTGGGTGGAAGAAGATCTAAGGATAACACAGGGCCAGAGAGGCTGAATGACAGCCGTCACTGGGCGGCACAAGGAGACACCACGGAGTTGGCAGGTGTCTCAAGGTGCCCAGACTTAGAGGTGCTTCTTTTTATTTTTATTTTTTTATTTTATTTTTTTTTTTTACAGGCAGAGTGGACAGTGAGAGAGAGAGACAGAGAGAAAGGTCTTCCTTTTTTTTTTTTTTTTTACAGGCAGAGTGGATAGTGAGAGAGAGAGACAGAGAGAAAGGTCTTCCTTTTGCCGTTGGTTCACCCTCCAATGGCCGCCGCGGTCGGCGCGCTGCGGCCGGCGCACCGCGCTCATCCGATGGCAGGAGCCAGGAGCCAGGTGCTTTTCCTGGTCTCCCCATGGGGTGCAGGGCCCAAGCACCTGGGCCATCCTCCACTGCACTCCTGGGCCACAGCAGAGGGCTGGGCTGGAAGAGGGGCAACCGGGACAGAATCCGGTGCCCCGACCGGGACTAGAACCCGGTGTGCCGGCGCCGCAAGGCGGAGGATTAGCCTGTTGAGCCACGGCGCCGGCCGAGAAAGGTCTTCCTTTTGCCGTTGGTTCACCCTCCAATGGCCGCCGCGGACCGCGCGCTGCGGCCGGCGCACCGCGCTCGTCCGATGGCAGGAGCCAGGAACCAGGTGCTTTTCCTGGTCTCCCCATGGGGTGCAGGGCCCAAGCACCTGGGCCATCCTCCACTGCACTCCTGGGCCACAGCAGAGGGCTGGCCTGGAAGAGTGGCAACCGGGACAGAATCCGGCGCCCCGACCGGGACTAGAACCCGGTGTGCCGGCGCCGCAAGGCGGAGGATTAGCCTGTTGAGCCACGGCGCCGGCCGAGGTGCTTCTTTTTATAAAGATTTATTTATTTATTCGAAAGGCAGAGTTACAGAGGGAAAGGACACACACACACACACACACACACACACACAGAGAGAGAGAGAGAGAGAAAGAGAGAGAGAGATCCTCCACCCACTGGTTCACCCTCCAGATGGCTGCAAAGGCCAGGGCAGGGCCAGGCTGAAGCCAAGAGCCAAGAGCTTCGTCCAGGTCTCCCGAGCACTTAGGCCGTCTTCTGCTGCTCTCCCAGGCACATTAGCAGGGAGCTGGATCAGAGTGAAGCAGCCAGGACTTGAACAGGTGCCCGTATGGGATGCCGGCATCATAGACAGCAGCTTAACCTGTTAGGCCACGGTGTTGGCCCCTAGAGGTGATTTTACACTCAAGAAAAGATCTGGGGGACAGGCATCTGGCCCATGCATCCCACACCACAGGGCCTGGGTCTGAGTCCTGGCCCTGATCCTGACTCCAGCTTCTTGCTAATGTACACTCTGGAAGGAAAATGATGGCTCCAGGACTTGGGTCCCTGTCACCCATGGGGGTGACCTGCTCCTGGATTCCCCCTGGCCCAGTCTCAGCTACTGGGCATCTGAGGAGTGAACCAGTAGATGGGAGAGCTCTCTCTGTCTCTTAAGAAAAGAGAGAAAAGCTTCGGGATGCCCAGTCCTCTCAGCCAGACGTCCATCACAGGAGACTGTGCAGCCGGGGCTGCCTGTGGGCCTGCGGTCAGCGATCGACAGGCCACCAGCAGTGCTGGCAGATGAGCCTGCTCCTTGAAGTGCTGAGCTCTTTCCGGAGTGCTCAGAGCTGGGGGGCTGATCTACACCCCTTTTTCTCCCCACTCTCTGGAATAATTAAGGGGTAAGTGGTTCAAGAGGGAACTGAGTGGCGCTTCTGAAGTAGCTCAGAGCAAATGGTCCCAGGGAGGCCGATGCCCCTCCTGTTCTCTTGCAGCCAAGCCGCCTGTGTGGAGATCCCGGCCGAACCCTCGGAGCTTCGTCAAGATCTCCCGGGGAGGGGGTGGTGTAGGGACTCCAGGCTCTGTCCGAGGGCACAGCCACCTCCTCGGACCCAGGCTGAAGGAGGGAGTCCACACGCAAACCCAGGGAGGGGAGGGAGACCCTGCCAGCCAGGCCCTCTCTCTGCAGACTGGCTCAATCTGACGTTGGGATTAGAGGCCGCACAAGAACCTGGACCAGGGCAGTCCCCAGGGAAGCAGGGACCAGAGGCCCTGACGAGCCCAGAGAAGCCGAGCCAGGCCCTGAGCAGCTGTCCCCAGTGCAGGAGGCCCTCACCTGGAGGGAAGCTGCCGGGCTAGGCAGAGGCCAGGCACTGGGGCTGAGCAGGAGCTAGGACGAGGAACACATGGACCCTGGGACCCAATCTTGTGTTCCAGGTTGTTCAGACGCTGAGCGGGGAGAATGGCGATGTCTCCAGGGAGTAGGGAGTCTCCTCTGGCTTGTCACAGAAACCCGCCAGCATCCCTAAACTTGTGTGCTGCTCTGTACATCAGCCATGTCTCCTACACTGCTGTTGTGAGGGCACCAGGGTAGCGAGGAGAGTACAGGCCTGGAGCAGGGAGACAGGCTGTGTGCTGCTGGGCAAGTCGCTCAACCTCTCTGAGCCTTACACCCTCCTGTGTGTTCCTGTGTAGGAACTGAATGCGGTGCTCCCATAGTGTCACAGTGTGGACATGGGGCCTTTGGGAGGTGACCAGGTTTAGGTAAAGTCACGAGGTGGGGGCCCTTGTACCGAGATCAGCGTCCTTTGAAGAACAGGGAGAGACGCCAGAGCTGCCCGTCACGGACGAGCCAGGGAGGCAGCCCTTGCATGGGACAGAACCTGCCTCCAGCCCCCAGGAATGCTCCCGCGCAAAGCCCGACTGCAGGATCACAGGACTGTGGCTGAGCTAGGATGGGGTGATCCTGGTCAGCGAGAGGATGGGTGCTGAGCAGACGGAAGAGTGCCAGCATCCTAAGTGCCAGGGACACAGCCCTGGCAGAACACTGCCACGCCACAGTCACCCTCAGGACACCCTGTGTGCTGTGTGGAGCTCGGAAGCCACAAGCCCAGCATGACTCAGGCCTCTCTCAGGAGCCGGGGGCAGACCCTGTGCTGTGAAGGCCACGCTCCCACCCCACGGCCTGCG
Organism: Sylvilagus floridanus; assembly: GCA_949820135.1. Classification (NCBI taxonomy): domain Eukaryota; kingdom Metazoa; phylum Chordata; class Mammalia; order Lagomorpha; family Leporidae; genus Sylvilagus; species Sylvilagus floridanus. The sequence goes on from OX463233.1 coordinate 177,072,900, forward strand.
TGCAACCCACCTGGATCATGTACAGCTGGGCGATGCGGTACTCCTCCACGGTCATCGGCAGGGGGATCCGATACTCCTTTATGATCATCTTGGAGTCCAAGCCTTCCCGCCAAGGCACCTGCGAGGGGAAATTCTTCCTAGCAGAGGTTCCTTAAATGACCATGGCCGAATTCACCAGGGACCCCTGAGAGAGGACAAGCAGAGAGGAAAAGTCGGTCACTTTGTGCAAAGGCTGTGGACGCCACGGCACGGAGGGCAGGCCTGGTCTAGACCCAGGGCTGCAGCTCTGGTCTCGACTCCAGCATGAGCCGCTCAAGTGACCTCAGGCGAGTTCCCTCCTCGCCTCTCTGCGGCATGGACCGAGCGTGGGGCTGTGTGTGACTCCGGTTCACCAGTAGCCTCGAGGAATGCCGCCCTGCTGGCAGGGGCTGGGAAGAATGTCACGCTCCGGTTCACTCACAGAATGCACGGCAGAGGCCCCTTCCCCCAAAGCCCCCGCGCATGGCTGTTCATGGGGAAGGAGGCAAGGAAGACAAAACTGAAAACCAGATGCAAGAGACAGGGAAATCAGCAGGCTGAGCCCCTGGGTGCCGGGGCCATCGGCTACGCCGGCAGTGCACGGTGCAGAGGGCACTGCCGCATCTTGGCGGAGGCCCTGGGTGAGCGAAGGCTTGGTTCTGGTTCAGTCCAGCAACAAGCATCGACTGGCACCTATTCTATTGCTAATACGGGGTCAAGTCTTGGAGGTGAAGAGAGAAAGAAGGTAAGCACAGAGTGCTCTTGGGAACTTCTGTTTAAGGTGACAGAAAACGGATTTGAGGAAGATGTGCACCTACGGGAAGGGGTCACGCCCTCAGTTCCTGGTGCTGAGATCTCCCAGGACAGCCCCAGCTCCGCTGGCTGAGCTCCACTGTGAGTGGCCCTGTCACCTGCGGAGGCCCCGCACTCCTGACTTTGGGGAGTGGCAGAATCTGGACGGTGTTTTACAAAGAGCACTCTGAGGCCCGAGGTCAGCGAGGATTCATGGTGACCGGGACAGGACACCGGCAGAGCGGTGGGAGCAGGGTCCCGGCCAGCCGGGCAGCTTCCCCACGGTGCCAGTCCATTCCGGGCGTGTAAGTGTCACCCGCCCGGGCGCTGAGAAAAACAAACTTGCCAGAATGCCCGGGAAGATGGGCACACGGGGCGACAGGATTCTTTACGAGGCCCTGTTGGGAGACGGGGGGCAAGATGTCCTTCCCCTCAGACGGCCCTGTCCGTTAACTTCTGCACGGCAGGCAGACCATCAGCCCAGAGCCTGCCGGCACCCAACTCGAACACTCACCTCCAGTCGCTCTAAACACAGTCCAGACACACGGCAATACAGCCAGGGTGCCCCTCACTTCACACACCCCTAATCACACCCAGCATCTGCTGGCCACAGACAAGACAAATCCTGGAGCCATGAAAGACCCCGGATTTATATCCAAAGCCTCGCTCCCGCTCCCCTCGCCCTGGGGTCCAGTCCTCTCTGCACCCTGGGGGGCCTCACAAGCAGCCACACTGTGCCTGCTTCCAGGGAGGGACTTTGCCCACAGGTACCTGCCCACAGGCTGCCCCACAGAGCTGACAGTAAAGTGCAACTGCCGCTCACTTACCCCCCAAATCCGCAGACCTATCACAGAGCAGAGGCACGGAACCCCCAAAGGCTGTGCTTGGATGGGACAGCACCCGGTGCTGGGGAGAAGTCAGCACGGTCAGTCCAGCTGCCACTGGAGACAGCAAAGGGGAGACCGAGGCTCCGCGGGCCGGGAGCTTTCCCACATCATGCTTCACTGCCCAGGACTGCCCCCCCTGGAGGACCTACAGCGTCACACAGGCGCGTGCACTACCTGACTGCTGGGGTGCTGACCTGAGCAAGTGATCTAACTGCAGGGAGCTCGCACACAACCCCAGGTTCTGCAGGACCCTAGGAGGCTGTGCAATCTGGCCTTTTGGGGTCTTAGCTGCTCTGCACAGAACAATCTGCCCATGCTCACTTCCACCCAGATCAGCCCATTCCCCTTCTCTTGGTGTCTCGGGCCATCAGTTGTTGTGGGTGCACAGGTTTGGGGCCAGGCAGAACCCCTGGTGGAGGACTAGGTGTACTCCGTAAACACCTCCATCTCCTTAGATGACAGCCGGGGGCTCTGTGAGCACCTGTCTGGAACATCCCACAACCAAGCTGCCAGTTGAGCTGTGGTCATGCAGATGCTGTCCACAGCTGCACATGCAGAGAGGCACAGAGCCAGGGGCCCCAGAGGCCTCTGGGTGGCTTCTACGGCCCAGGCAGGACTGGGCTGGGAGGCAAAGCCTAGGACTGACCGGGGGGCAGCCACATGACTGTTCTGAGGACCATCGGACTCAGAGATGAGGGCAATTTCATCTCTGAGTCCTGAGTGGACTAGATTCTGCTGGTAGCACTGGAGCAGGTGGGAGCAGGACCCTGAGGTCTGCTGGATTCTGCTGGGAGCACTGGAGCAGGTGGGAGGAGGACCCTGAGGTCTGCTGGATTCTGCTGGGAGCACTGGGGGCAGGTGGGAGGACCCTGAGGTCTGCTGGATTCTGCTGGGAGCACTGGAGCAGGTGGGAGGACCCTGAGGTCTGCTGGATTCTGCTGGGAGCACTGGGAGCAGGTGGGAGGACCCTGATGTCTGCTGGATTCTGCTGGTAGCACTGGAGCAGGTGGGAGGACCCTGAGGTCTGCTGGATTCTGCTGGGAGCACTGGGAGCACTGGGAGGACCCTGAGGTCTGCTGGATTCTGCTGGGAGCACTGGGAGGACCCTGAGGTCTGCTGGATTCTGCTGGGAGCACTGGGGGCAGGTGGGAGGACCCTGAGGTCTGCTGGATTCTGCTGGGAGCACTGGGAGCACTGGGAGGACCCTGAGGTCTGCTGGATTCTGCTGGGAGCACTGGGGGCAGGTGGGAGGACCCTGAGGTCTGCTGGATTCTGCTGGGAGCACTGGGGGCAGGTGGGAGGACCCTGAGGTCTGCTGGATTCTGCTGGGAGCACTGGTAGGAGGTGGGAGGAGGACCCTGAGGTCTGCTGGATTCTGCTGGGAGCACTGGGGGCAGGTGGGAGGAGGACCCTGAGGTCTGCTGGATTCTGCTGGGAGCACTGGGAGCAGGTGGGAGGACCCTGAGGTCTGCTGGATTCTGCTGGGAGCACTGGGGGCAGGTGGGAGGACCCTGAGGTCTGCTGGATTCTGCTGGGAGCACTGGGAGCAGGTGGGAGGACCCTGAGGTCTGCTGGATTCTGCTGGGAGCACTGGGGGCAGGTGGGAGGACCCTGAGGTCTGCTGGATTCTGCTGGGAGCACTGGGGGCAGGTGGGAGGACCCTGAGGTCTGCTGGATTCTGCTGGGAGCACTGGTAGGAGGACCCTGAGGTCTGCTGGATTCTGCTGGGAGCACTGGGAGCAGGTGGGAGGACCCTGAGGTCTGCTGGATTCTGCTGGGAGCACTGGGAGGAGGACCCTGAGGTCTGCTGGATTCTGCTGGGAGCACTGGAGCAGGTGGGAGAAGGACGCGCTCCAACAGCATGGATCACGTGAGCAAAGGCCCGAGGAAGAAACTCAATGCAGCAGAAGCAGTCTTCCTCTAGTGCACCCCTAGAATGTGCAAGCTGGGTCCTGGGGAGATGAGAGGCTGGGCACGCTGAGGCCACCCCACAACCACTTGCCTCAGAGGAGGAGAAGGCTGGAGGCTGACCCCAGGCATTCCCCACAGCCTTGTGTGACTACTCACCCATGTGCCTGTTGCGAGAGGTTCAGGAACAGGTTTGGGGCAGGACCAGGGTGGACTGAGACTCACTAGCATCAGGCTGCACATTTTCACCCAGAAGCCAACGGCATCCTGCAAAGTAGCTCCTGGGAAGACCTTGCTCACCCCACATCAGTGGGGCTCCTCTCTCAGAAGGCACAGGGTCAGCTCCCGGAAGAGGGACAGAGCTGGGGAACAGGCCTGAGTGACGTCTAAGCCTGACGACTTTGGGAAGTGTCTTTCCAGGAACTCATGCCAAAGAAGCAAGGCCAGGCCTGTTTCTTTCTATCCACACCTGCAGCAGGACACCTGACGTTGGCTAGATGGCACAGTAACGCTTGTCTCCCTCTCCTCCCCAGAAAGAAGGTCTTTCTCTTTCTCTCTCTCTCTCTCTCTCTCTCTCTCTCTCTCTCTCCACCTCCCTCCCTCCCAAATAAAAACATTTTTTAAGGTTTATCTATTTATTTGAAAGTCAGAGTTATAGAGGGAGAGGGAGAGGCAGAGAATCCTCCATCGACTGGTTCGTCCTCCAGATGGCCGCAACGACCAGGGCTGGGCAAGGCTGAAGCCAGGAGCTTCATCTGCGTCTCCCATGTGGGTAGCAGGGGCCCAAGCACCTGGGCCATCATCTGCTGTTTCTCCCAGGTGCATTAGCAGGGAGCTGCACTGAAGTGGAGCAGCTGGGACATGTGGGATGCTGGCATCACAGGTGGTGGCTTTTTTAATCACTACGCCACAACGCCAGCCCCTCAAATACAATTTTTTTTAACAACAAAGAAAGAAATTATTTGCCAAGTGAAGAGGTGAATGCTAAAACATGAGCTGGCTGAGCTCAGAGGGAAATGGGAAAGAAAACAAACACATCACAGGTTTCTACGAGCTACATCATCGTCTGAAAATGGCAGTGGTGTTGGCTGCACAATGTCACAGAATCGGACACTTAAAAATGGTTAAAATGGCAGATTTTGTTACATATACATTTATCATAATCTTAAAAAAATCAGTGATATAATATTGCAAAATGTTGGACTGTATGCTTTTAAATGAGTGAGCTGCATAGTCTGTGAATTCTCTCAATAATGCTATTTGTTTTCTCCCCTCTTTTTCTCCCTTTAATTTTTTAAAGAATTACTTTATTTATTTGAAAGTTAGAGTTTACACAGAGAAAGAAGGAGAGGCAGAGAGAGAAAGAAAGCGAGGCCTTCCATCCGATGGTTCACTCCCCAAATGACCACAATGGCCAGAGCTGAGCTGATTCGAAGCCAGGAGCCAGGAGCTTCCTCCAGGTCTCCCATGCGGTGCAGGGGCCCGAGGACTTGGGCTATCTTCCACTGCTTTCCCAGGCCATAGCAGAGAGCTGGATAGGAAGAGGAGCAGCCAGGACTCGAACTGGCGCCCATATGAGATGCTGGTGCTGCAGGCTGGGGCTTTAACCTGCTGCGCCACAGTGCTGGCCCCTCCCTTTAATTTTAACCTTTTAGGAACTACAGACAACGTCCCCAAGCCAAGGAGGATAAGTTCCAAGACTCCTATGGGATACCTGAAACTGCAGACAGTGCTGAACCCCGAGAGATGCTGAGTGTGGTTTACAGATTGGGGCAGTAAGAGATGAAAAGCAGCAGCAGCGAGCAGAAGAGCCTGAACGCCAGGCTGTGACGAAGTCGCCAGCATCATGGCTGCTGCACTCCGGGGCCATCACTGAGCACAGCAGGGGTAGGACCCTCACGAGCCCTGACAGTGCGTGTGTCCTAACACGGCACCCGGGCAAAGGGGTGGCTCACATCCCAGAGGGGACAGAGCAGGGCGCTGTGAGGCCCCATCACGTTCCTGGACCCGTGCGTCATTTACGACGTAGGAATTGTTTATTTCTGGAATTTTCCATGCAGTATTTTCAGGCTGTGGCTGACTGCAGGTAACTGAACCCGTAAATGGGAAGCCACACGTGGGGGGGAGGGGTGCTGTACTATATCCAACAGCGAAGAAAGGCTTTTCTGAAATGCAGTGCTTCCCTCCACACAGATACACAGATCTGTCTTTGGCTAAATTCACGTAAGATGAAACTTGATTTTTTATTTTAGCAATGCATGCAGAGGGGCAGGTGTTGTGGTGTAATGGGTAAAACCACTGCCTGTCATGATGCCAGCGCTGGTTCAAGTCCCGGCTGCTCCACTTCCGATCCAGCTCCCTGTAATGGCCTGGGAAAAGCAGTGGAGATGGCCCACGTGTTTGGGCCCCAGCCACCCACATGGGAGACCCTCATGAAGCTCCTGGCTCCTGGCTTCAGTCTGACTCAGCCCTGGCTGTTGTGGCCACCTGGTCTCCCTCTCTCCGTAAAGCTGATTTTCAAATAAATAAATCTCTCTTTTTAAAAATGCATATATGGCATGGCTCATTTTTTGTTTTGTTGAGGTCATTATTACCCTGTCTGTACAAAGACTCTGAAACAAACGTGTCCTTAATGCTGGTGAGGGACGACCTCACCTGGATGGGGTTTGGGCAGTACTAACTTCGCTTTTCTTTCTGTATTTCTCAATTTGGTGAGATGGCAGCCGCAGAGCCCAAGCAGGAGGTGTGTGGATGGCCAAGGGAGCACGGTGAGTCTCCTAGCGGGGACCCTCGGTGGAAGCAAATCGCTTAGTCTCTCTGACCTTTCACGTGACCTTCCACAATGTAGGGGTAGGGCTAGGGTGTCCACAGTGAGATCACGTCCATGAAATGCTGAGTCCAGTTCCAGCCAGCACTCAACTGGCAGTAGCCAGGCATCAGACACTCCACACAGAGGCACAGGGGTCCAAAAGGGGGGTCCCCAGGACGCAAGGCAGCTAGGCTGCCCACGGGCAGCAGGGAGGTGGCTGGAAGGAAGACAGGCCCCACTGCAGGTGCTGCTGGCCCGACAGCCAGACATGGACCTGCTGTGGCAGGGCAGGGCCTCGTTGCTTTTCTCCTAGGAGGCTGAGGCAGCCTTGTCCCCCTAATTGGAGAAGCTATGTGACTTGTGTGTCTGCGAGCCCCGTGCCCCACTTAGCCGGCAGCTGAACCCTCACTCAGACAACCTCATTACACCCACTCCAGCTGCCGGGCGCGCGACAGACACATTTCATCTCGTCTCTGCTGGAGTCGTGACGGGTTAGACAGAACTGCATTTTACTGCTTGCTACGGGACAGCTTTCAGGGCCAGGCAGAGAGAGAGAGAGAGAGAGAGAGAAATATAGGTCTCCAGGGGTCCTCTGGCAAAAAAAGGTCTGGGTGACCACCTGTATGCACCTCCCACATGGCCGCTCCCCAGCAAGGACAGGGACCCTCTCTGGGGCCCCGGCCTTAGAAAGGGTCCTAGATCCCTGTGTCTCTGAGGAAGCTCGTCAGAGTGGGGGTACTTGGTGTGGCATCCAGGGAGCCAAGGGGACAAGAGTGTCCAGCCCTGGACAGCGCACAAGGTGCGGGCTGTATCCAGGCTGGGGAGGAGGGGTGAGGGGGTGGCACTTTCTCTGGTAGCTGTTAGTTCAGCCCCTGTACATGGGGACGGAGAAAAGAGGCCCCAAGTTAACCAAGAACCCCTGATGGCATCTGGGGGCTCAAGGGCCCAGAAGTCTTCCAGAAAACGCACCTCAGGACACAGAAGAAGCACCACGCTCCAGCGGTGGTGGTGGTGGTGGGGCTGGTGGTGCAGCGTGAGCCGGAGGCACGTGTAGGAGACACAGGGGAGTTACCAGGGTCTGGCTCTGAGGGGGAGGGTGTAGACAGCCCCTTGAGATACCCTGACTGGGAGGGAGGGCCAGAGAATGGAGTTTACAGAACTTAATCTGTTTTTCCGCGATTAGCTAGGGTTTGACGTCACAGATGGAATTTAATAGTGAGGTTGTGCAGAGACCCAGGGGATGGACACTGTCCAAAAGGGATTTGGCTGGATTCTGGCTGTTAAGTCTGGGAGCTCCTGGAAGCCAGAGTAGGAGCCTCCACTGTGGCAGCAGCCAGGAGGGTGGCTGGCTGGGGAGAGAGGGAGCCATGGTCGGGTCCAGGGGCCCTGGGACTCGGGGGCTCATGTGTGCTGGACTCTCCCCCGGGCTCCCACAGGCCTCTACCTCTTGCTCTAAGAAAAGTCCTCTGTTCTGCTCTCTGAACCCCACACTTACTGCTCCCCAGCCAAACAGAAAGGGGATGATTTTTTTTTTTTTTGACAGGCAGAGTGAACAGTGAGAGAGAGAGAGAAAGGTCTTCCTTTTGCCGTTGGTTCACCCTACAATGGCCGCTGCGGCTGGCACGCTGCAGCTGGTGCACCGCGCTGATCCCATGGCAGAAGTCAGGTGCTTCTCCTGGTCTCCCATGGGGTGCAGGGCCCAAGCACTTGGGCCATCCTCCACTGCACTCCCTGGCCACAGCAGAGAGCTGGCCTGGAAAAGAGGCAACCGGGACAGAATCCGGCACCCCAACCGGGACTAGAACCTGGTGTGCCGGCGTCGCAAGGCGGAGGATTAGCCTAGTGAGCCGCGGCACCGGCCATGGGGATGATTGGTAAAGGACTTGCTCCCCATGTGCAGGCGGCAAGGCCCACCCCACCCATCTGTGCTTGGGGCTGGGTTGGGGGTGGCTGTTCTGTGAGGCTGCACTGGCCAGCTTGCCTCTGGGCTCTGGGCTCAAAGCAGGACAGCACTCCAGTGTTGTCAGACACCGGCTTCCAGCAGAGATTCCTCTGCAGAAAGTTTCTGGGCTAAAAGACCAGGAGAGGACCCTGTTCCCTCCGGCCCTCCCCTGCTAAACGAGGAGCTAACGCCTGGGTTTCCCTGGGTGCGACTGGTTGAGCCACACACCTATCCTGGAGAGGGGTGGGGCCCAAGGCGCTTTGAGCAGGACACAGCCAAGCCTCCTCTACTCTGCCTGGCCTGAGTCATGAAAGGAGCCCCAGACAGCCCCAAAGCCCTGGGTACCGCTGCAGTCCCCTGAAATCCCACAGGCTGTAAATTTCTCTGTCGTGTGCCTGCATGCCCAGCTGGGGACACTGCCAAGGCACTGCGGGATTTGTCCCCAGTGACCCATGGCACCATGGCCATCCAGAGGCACCGCAGGGCCAGAGCTGTGCAAGGCAGCACCTGAACCCCAAGAAGTGGCAGGTGCAGCAAGAAAACAGGCTGAGGGGCAGCAGGATGCTGGTGATCTGCTCAAGGGCAGCCACAGCTCAGGGCGTCCCTGTCTCACAACGGCAGCTCCCTGGGCATAGCTCTGCAGCTTTGAGCGGGAGGGCAAGGACAGAGACGTGTGTGGGAGGAAGTCAAACTGAAGCCGGAGCCTTGTCGCCCTTGACCGGACCTCTGGGGACCTGTGGGTCACTGAGCCACCACCACCAGCAGGCTGGCCCCTGCAGTGGGTGCACTGCTCACCACATACTGAGCACTACTGGAACAGGGTGAGCCCTGCCCACACAAGGCCCCTGCAGGCCCAGACTTGCTACCAGAGACAAGCCCAGAGGAGCCTTTGGCCTCAATGTCTGGCTCCAAACTGTGGGCCACATGGCCTGGGGTTTGCTCAGGGGTCCTTGTTCTGGCTCCCAGCTCCCTCCCTTGTGGGCAGCAGTGCCCGGCCACCCCTTACATTGGCAGTGCAGGGGCCTTCCAGGCCCGCCTGGCCTGAGAAGTCAGCACCTCCTGAGGAGAGAAGCACTGGGCGTGCCAGGGGAGGACCCTCCAGGGCAGGGAGACCCAGGGGCCATTTGCATGGACGTGGCCTGCTGCAGGCCCAGCCCCAAAGCCACCCTCAGCGCCATCAACTCCCCCTCCCCCCAGGTAAACCCAAGCCTCAGGGAAGCACTCAAACAGCAGAGCTAGTAAGAGGCTGGGACTTTACCAGGGGCCTTCAGTCCAAACCTAGGACAAGCCCTCTGACGGCGGTGTCACAGGCAGAGAATATACACACAGTGTCACAGTGAGAGGACACAGGACAGGGTCACAGTGAGAGGACCCAGGGTCACAGAGAGAGGATGCAGGGTCACAGTGAGAGGACCCAGGGTCACAGTGAGAGGACACAGGACAGGGTCACAGTGAGAGGACACAGGGTCACAGTGAGAGGACATAGGACAGAGTCATAGTGAGAGGACACAGGATCACAGTGAGAGGACATAGGACAGAGTCATAGTGAGAGGACATAGGACAGTGTCACAATGGGAGGACACAGGACAATGTCACAGTGAGAGGACACAGGGTCACAGTGAGAGGACACAGGACAATGTCACAGTGAGAGGACACAGGGTCACAGTGAGAGGACACAGGACAATGTCACAGTGAGAGGACACAGGGTCACAGTGAGAGGACACAGGACAATGTCACAGTGAGAGGACACAGGATCACAGTGAGAGGACATAGGACAGGGTCACAGTGAGAGGACACAGGGACACAGTGAGAGGACACAGGACAGGGTCACAGTGAGAGGACATAGGACAGTGTCATAGTGAGAGGACACAGGATCACAGTGAGAGGACACAGGACAGTGTCATAGTGAGAGGATGCAGGGTCACAGTGAGAGGACATAGGGTCACAGTGAGAGGACACAGGACAGTGTCATAGTGAGAGGATGCAGGGTCACAGTGAGAGGACATAGGGTCACAGTGAGAGGACACAGGACAGGGTCACAATGAGAGGATACAGGGACACAGTAAGAGGACACAGGATAGTGTCACACGTGAGGACACAGGGTCAGTATCACAGGAGAGGACACAGGACAGTGTCACAGTGAGAGGACATAGGGTCACAGTGAGAGGACCCAGGGTCACAGTGAGAGGACCCAGGGTCACAGAGAGAGGACACAGGACAGGGTCATAGTGAGAGGACATAGGGTCACAGTGAGAGGACATAGGACAGAGTCATAGTGAGAGGACATAGGACAGTGTCACAATGGGAGGACACAGGACAATGTCACAGTGAGAGGACACAGGGTCACAGTGAGAGGACACAGGGTCACAGTGAGAGGACACAGGACAGGGTCACAGTGAGAGGACACAGGGTCACAGTGAGAGGACACAGGGTCACAGTGAGAGGACACAGGACAGGGTCACAGTGAGAGGATACAGGGACACAGTGAGAGGACACAGGGTCACAGTGAGAGGACACAGGATAGTGTCACACGGGAGGACACAGGGTCAGTATCACAGGGGAGGACACAGGACAGGGTCACAGTGAGAGGACACAGGGACACAGTGAGAGGACACAGGACAGGGTCACAGTGAGAGGACACAGGACAGGGTCACAAGAGAGGACACAGGACAGGGTCACAAGAGAGGACACAGGACAGGGTCACAGGCGAGAACACACGGAACTGCAGCAGCTAAAGTTGCACTGTCCTGAGTGCTCACTTCCTGGGCCAGACTTAGCCTGAGGGTCTCACACCCCTCGTGGGGTCCAGCTCCTGGGACCCCACTACATCCACCAGTCCCTGAAGCCCCTACTCTGGACTGCAGGCCTTCTCCCGCCAATCTCCACCATGGAACTGCCAGGCCTGCCACACCAAGTCCGCCGGGGTCACTGCAGTGCGTGTTCACCTCCACCCTGCTCTCACTTCGGGGCACTGGGTCCTTTCTCCTCTTGTCATTCAGGAAACTTCTGGCCTCCTCTCTAGTAGCTTTTGCCTCTCTGTTGGAACCTCCACCCCACAGACATTCAAAGATATAAATACTATCTCATATTTGCAAAAATAAAACCAAACACAACCTCCACAGCCCCCTTAATGTCCCCTTTGGGACTTCCCACTGGGTCCCCTCTCCCCTGTGTCCTTGCTGTCTCTACTGTGTCACCTCCCAATCTTTCCAACCCATGTCGACCCCTGCATTCCACTGGGACTGCAACAGTCAAGGTCACCAATGATCTGTGTGTGGCTAAACTGTGGCCAATCCAACAAATTCTGCCTCTTGGAGTTCCTGCATTGAACACAGAGGGACTGTGTCTACAACAGCAGCCTCCGGGGGCTTGTGGACAGATGGGCACCATCCCGGAGTCACCCTCTGCTTGGACAAAGCCCACTCATCCACCCACATGCCTCTGCCCAGAGCCCACCACGTGCAAGACTCAGTGTGGGGGCTGGCGTTGTGATGTGGTGGGTAAAGCCGCCACCAGCAGTGCTGGCATCCCATATGGGCGCTGTTTTGAGACCCGGCTGCTCCACTTCCGATCCAGCTCCCTGTTATAGCCTGGGAAAGCAGTACAAGATGGCCCAAGTGCTTGGGCCCCTGCACCTGCTTGGGAAACCCAGCGGAGGCTCCTGGCTCCTGGCTTCAGATCAGTGTAGCTCCGGCCATTGCGGCAAATTGGGAAGTGAACCAGTGGATGGAAGACCTCTCTGTCTCTCTGCCTCTCCTTCTCTCTCTGTGTAACTCTGACTTTCAGATAAATAAATAAATCTTAAAAAAAAAAAAAAAGCGTGTGGAAGCCCTCGGTTCATGACTCAGGGGCCTATCAATGTCAGGGCGATGATTCCTCTGCTCCCCAAACAGCTGGCACTGTGCACCTTGCGGGGTGGACTCAAGCCCAGAGATGCACAAACCCTAGGTGCAGTTTTAGAAGCCAGCGTCCCAGTCTTGCCCCCTTAACTCATCCTGCTGAGGAAACCCACTACTCCCTGGTCCATGGCTCCTTCTTACAATTGTTGCAGCCAAGTGGAGCACAGGCCCGGCTTACCTTGGGTCTCAGCAAAAGCATTAAAGACCTTAGCTGGGGTGGGCGTTTGGCAGGGCAGTTAAGATTCCACCTGTGCAATCCCAGAGCGCCTAGATTCAAGTCCTGGCTCTGACTTCAATTCCAATTTCCTGCTAACGTGCACCTTGGGCGGCTGCAGGTACTGGCCCAAGTTCGTGAAACCCTGCCACCCACGGAAGACCAACGTTGAGTTCCTGGCTTCTGGTTTTAGCCTGACCCAACCTTGGCTGCTGTGGACATTTGGGGAGTGAACAAGCAGATGGAAGACCCTGCCTGATTCTGCTCCTTTCTGTATCTCTGCCTTCCAAATAAATAAAATAAAATGAATTACTATATGGGGATATAATTCACATAGTATGTAATTCACCATTTAAAGTGTTTTTTAGCCTATTCACAGAATTGTGCAACCATTATCACCATTTCATTCCGCTACATTCTCCTCATGGGTAAACGACGCCCCACGTTAATTAGCATAACCCGCGCTCTGTGTCTGTGGCTGCACCTGCTCTGGACGGTTCACTTAAATGGAATCATGCAGTGTGTGGTCTTCTGTGTCTTGTGACTGTTTTTGTTGTTTTTAAGATTTATTTTATTTGTTCGAAAGGCAGAGTTACAGAGAGGCAGAGGCAGAGGCAGAGAGAAAGTTCTCCACCCTCTGGCTCACTCCCCAGATGACTGCAACGGTCGGAGCTGCTCTGATCTGAAGCCAGAAGCCAGGAGGTTCTGCCAGGTCTCCCATGTGGGTGCAGGAGCCCAAGGACGTGGGTCATCTTCCACTGCTTTCCCAGAGCACAGCAGAGAGCTGGATCAGAAGAGAAGCAGCCGAGTCTCAAAACAGCACCCACATGGGATGCCGGCACTGCAGACTGGGGCTTTAACCCGCTGCGCTGCTGCGCCACAGCGCCGGGCCCCCTTGAGACTGTTGTAGCAGGTGACCAACCTCATGCCTTTTTTTTTTTTTGGCTGCTAAAGCTGTCCTGCATGGCTGTGACCCGTTTTGATGGCTGAGGAGACTCTGGCTTTGTGCCATTGAGGTCCCTCGCCCAGTCACCCAGTGAGTGGTGGAGTCAGGCCTGTCTCACCACCAGGATAGAAACCGCTTCAGGACCAGACGATCACCTGCTGCATGTACGCCGTTTTACATTAACAACACTACTGTGGCTTACAGTGCTTCTGGCTTTTCCACACACACACACACACACACACACACACACCCAGGTGGGAAAGGCATTAGGACCTCCTGTTTGGAAGGCGTCAAGGCCAGAGGGATTTACTGATGGACGGGGGGACGGGGGGGGGGTGGGGGGTGCTGTGCCGGGAAGCTGGAGACCATGTGAGCCAACGTGGGTGTTCTAGTGCTTTTTTTTTTTTTTTTAAACAAAGATGCACGATTTACAGAAGCAATTTTTTTCTCTTTCAGATTATTCTGTAACGAGTGCAAACTTCCCAGCAGAGGGACAGCCCCGTTTAAGCGCCACCAAAGGAGTGGCTGGGTTTTAATTTAAAGTTTCCGATGAACGTCAGAAATATAGGTCGGTATCCCTTGAAATGGAGGCTCCTCGGTTCCGCCCCAGTCGGCCTCTTCACCAAGGCGGGGTGCTGGGGACAAAACGCAGTCCAGGCCAAGCCCCCTCGACGGCTTGCTTGGACCCTTGCCCAGAATCCCAAGCTCCACAGCCTGCCAGGTAAGGCCGCTCCTACCGGTCTCAACAGGCCCCTCCCAGCAAGAAAGCTTTTCTGCCAGCCCCTCGGACCCTGCGTCTCCGGCAGGTGTCAGCAAGGCCTCTCCTGCCTCCAAGGAGCCCTGCATGCCACAGGTGCTCAGGGTGCAGGAGCCCAAGAGAGAGTCTTCAGGGGGCCCCAGGGAGACGGACAGCACCTGACATGAGTCACCAACACCTGATGGGAAACGGCTTCAGCTTTCAAAGGAAGGCGAGTCTGACGCATGCTGCCACAGGACGCACCTGGAAGGTGTTATGCGAAGTGCACAAAGCCAGAGACAGAGGGATTCCACTGACAGGAAGTACCTACAGCAGTCAGATTCAGGAGACAGAGAGTGGAGTGGGGGGCCGTGAGGAGTTCACGTTTAGTGGGGACAGTTTCAGGCTGGGAAGATGAGAAAGTTCTGGAGCCAGTGGTGGTAAAGGTTGCACAACAACGTGAGTGTGCTTAAGCCACAGAATTGTGCACACACAAATGGCCCGCATGCGAAATCCTATGTCATGTACATTTGCCACAACTGAAACAGAGACACGCTGGCAGGAGCCACAGCTAAGAAACGAGGTGCTACCAGAGGGTGGCTCCCAAGCAAAACAGCCCTGGGGGACCTCTGGGCTGGGACTGCGCCCTCTGTGCCTTCTTCCTCTCCCACCCTCTCTCCTCCAGCCACGGCTCCTTCCCTCAGGCCCGTGGCTGGCTCCGCACTGTTCAGTTCCACTTTCTGCCCTGCATGGCCGGAAGACTTCGTGACCGGCCCTGCCTGCCCTTCTAACCACATCTCCTCTGGCCACCAAGCTGCTTCCTTTTCTTGGGCTACCCCGTGCTAGTCCTCCACCCTGGGCTGCTGCCGTGCCATCGTGCACCAGTCCCCACATTCTCCCAGCAGGGCTCAGTCCCAACGCCATGCCCCCTCACCCCACCCCTGCAGAATGGCTGCCCCCTTGACCTACTGGATCCCCCGCCACACTCCTGAAGGATCTGCTAACCTGCACACCACTTCCCTTCCAGCAGCAGGCCACAGGAGGGCAGGGACCTCGCCTGTCCCACTTGTTGCTGTGATCCAGAAGCGAGAAGACGGCTCGGACAAATGATGAGAGCACACGTGTGTCAAACGCGTCTTTCTAGACGCAGCACCGGGAGCCTGGCACCCAGTAGGCACTCAGGAAAAGCTGCTTGGCAAATGCTCACAAAAGCCCTCCACGAGCAGACAGTGCTGCCAAACAGCCAAAGTGCTAATTACAAACTGCTCCGTTAGCCGCTCCCCAGAGCAGCTCCGCGTCTCCAAGAATAGTGCCCCCGCCCTGCCTTGTCCCTGCTTCTGACAGCATCTATGACTCAGGCTTTTCACGGAGCCAGACTCGCCTTCCTGAACCAGGAGCGTGTGCAGGGGCACAGGCGGCAGACAGACAGACGCTGGCTGGCACGGCGGTGGGATGGGGGTATCTGCGGCTGTGGCAGTCCCCGTGCAGCGGCGAGTGTCTGGGAGGAACAAGCCTGGCTGTGAATGTGGAGCGGCAGTGCCGGGCAGCCCCGATGCCCTTGTGCAACCACCACGCCCAGACAGGCGCAGGCATCACGGTGTGTCAGCGCTCTGCCGCCAGTCTCACCAGCAGCCCAGTGCTCAGAGGCAGCCGGGGCCAGAGCGAAGACGAAAGCCCAGAGGGCTGAATCACCGCACGTCAGGGCAGAGCGCGGCACAATCCACAAGCTGACCACTGCACTCCTGGGCCAGCAGCGGCTCCGAGCGCTCTACCGCTGGGCATGAGCAGGCAGAGCTGCAATGTCGGCCTGCACCGTCCCTGGAGGACACAAAAGGCCCAGCCTGGGGGGCGGCAGGGCCAGGCACATTCCCCGGTCTGAACTTCACCCAGGCCTTGCGTGGCTCACTCTGTGAGTGGTGTGGCCAGCAGCCAGGCCTCCCAGGGCTGCCAGGGAACACAACACGCCTGGAAAGTTTCCCAGGTAACTGGCTCTTCCTTACAGAGCTGTTAGCTTCCCTTCAGCGCCCCATAAACCCTCCAGCTGATGATGGATGCAGTCCTCCTCCAGCGAAGGGGAGGAGGGAAGAAGACGAAGGGAAAAAGGGAAAAACCAACAAACTTGGGAAGTCTCAAGGACCCATGGCTTGGGAAAAGACATCAGAGCCAGCTGGGCTGCCTAGTTCAGCTGCACAGGCTGTGCACTGCCCAACTCTAAGCAGCGCCGCTGTTGTGCACCACAATGCAAAGCTCTCCCTTGAGGTAGGCAGTGCAGGCAAAGGCACTCGCCTGGTCTGTGGCAATGTCTCCAGCATATTCAGGTCCCACTGGCACCTTGACCGAGCTTGAAGACTGCTCTGTTCTCAGGAACTGGTCACTGGCCACATCTGGCCAGAGAAAACTGACAGTAGACAGGAAGGAGTCAAGTCAAAGGGTTTCATTTCCTGAATCTTTAGATTCTGGGTTTTTTTTTTTTTAACATTATTTTATGTATTTGAAAGGCAGAATTAGAGAGAGAGAGAGAGAAGGAGAGAGAGAATGTTCCATCCACTGGTTCACTCCCCAAATGGCTGCAACGGCTGGGGCTGGGCCAGGCAGAAGCCAGAAGCCCAGAGCTTCGTCCAGGTCTCCCACATGGGTGTTGGCGCCCAAGCACTCGGGCCATCTTCCGCTGCCCTCCCAGGTGCATTAGCAGGGAGCTGGATGAGAAGTGGAGCGGCCAGGTCCCAAACCAGCACCCATTAACTCGCGATGACACAGCACCGGCCCCTAATGACTCCATGCCTGAGTCTCCCCGGGGCTGGGCAGGAACCCAGCTCTGAGCCCAGGACCACCTGCATGGACTCTGGCTTCTTTTTCGCTACCTTTCTAGAACTCTGTCATCAGACGAGGGTAAGCGCCACGTCCTCCCGACGGCGCCCCTTCCTTTGCAGTGCTGGGTCCTGGGTAACTTCTTCACGTGTGGCTGCCATTCACTAATCCTAGAGCTTTTTATTCTCCGCACATATGTTCAGCTTTACCTTGTATTTACGTAAATGCCTCAAACACAGTTACTCTGTCGGCTTCGCTTCAACGCAGCAGCATCAGAAGCCCCGAGGGCCCATTTCTGCTGCGGCCTGGCTCCTGGAGCTTCATCTCTCGTGCCCAGTTATTTCTGACCGTGAACTGCCCATTTTCTATGGGCGTTACTTACAGATTTTTATTTTTTTGCACTCAGGACGAGAGTCTGTTTTTGCACGTGACTTACTCATATATTTGCTTTGCCAAATGCCAGGATTATGGCTCTCAGCTACAGGTGCTTTGAACCCCTGGGTAGTGTATGGCCACTATTGCTCCAGGATAGAGAACTAGTGTATTTGTCACCCTGGGCTGCCAATCACAATGTACCGGAGACTTCAAACCGTGTGGATTTATTCTCTCACAGTGCTGGAGGCCAGCAGTCCAAAGCCAAAGTGAAGGTACCCACGAGGTCAGCACCTGCTGGGGGCTCTGGGGGAGGGGGAGGGAGGAGGGCCTACCCCTGGGGGCTCCCAGGCCTCTCTCTCAGCTCTGGGGGTCGCCGGCATGCTGGCAATCCCAGGCTGGCATCGGTATCAACACAGCCTGTGTTCTTGTTGACACGGGGCCTGTTCTCTGGGGGTCTCTGCCCCTGGGGCTTCACATGGCCTCCGTGCACGGACAGCTGTCAGTCAGGGGCCTGGCCCACTGCAGCCCCACCTGTGCCACACACCCAGGACTGCACGTGGGAAAGCGCAGAGCAGCAGAGTTCTCCCAGCTCCCCATAGCAGCAAATGTCACTCACCTGTCAGTTCTAGGATGACAGGAATGTTAATTTGGAAAAACTTGACTATTAAGAAAAACAGTCAATCTAATAAACTGGATTGAGGGAGGGAGGGGGGAGGGAGAGAGAGAGAGAGAGAGAGAGAACTCTTCCATCCACTGGTTCATTTCCCAAATCCCAGGCTGAAGAAGGCAGGAGCCTGGAATTCCACGCTGGTCTCCCATGCAGGTGGCAGGGATCCAAGAACTTGAGCATCCCCTGGTCTTTCTATCCATTGCTCCTCCCGTCATTCATTTTAAACACTACAGTTCAAAAATTTATCTTTGTGGCGTTCCTCACGGTTTCTTAGCCGCTGCAGCTCGCATCTCTGCCTGTGTGGGTATGGGCTTTTAACACTAGTTTTATCTCCCTTATGGAACTGGAACAAGACGCGGCAGCAACATATCTCTGAAATGCAACCATGACCTCACCCTTTCTTAGACTTCCCAGTGTTGTTTGTTTGTTTTAAAGTCCTCTGCACGGAGCCAGCCAGGGAGCAGCCTCAGCCCCGAGTCTTCTGCCTGGAGCCGGTCTGGGAGCAGCCCTGGCTCCGAGCCACTGCTGAGGCTGCCTTCCGCCTGTGCTGCTGCACACAATCCGGTCGGGTCCTCCTTTCGCCCGAGCCAGCTCACATTGGGTTTCTGTTACAACTAGAGGTCCTGACCGGTAGTAGCGGGATGTGTCTTCTTTTGACCTTCTGCTTGCTGTCCACTTGCTAAAGAAACCCTGTTGTCCTCAAGGGCATGAAGATACATTTCAGGGGCCGACGCTGTGGTGCGGCAGGCTAGCCCCCTGTCTGCAGGGCTGGCATCCCATATGGGCACCGGTTTGTGTCCCGGCTGTTGCTCTTCCAATCCAGCTCTCTGCTATGGCCTGGGAGAGCAGTGGAAGATGGCCCAAGTGCTTGGGCTTCCACACTCACATGACAGACCCGGAAGAAGCTCCTGGCTCTTGGCTATGGATTGGCTTAGCTCTGGCTGTTGTGGACATTTCGGGAGTGAACCAGCAGATGGAAGACCTTTCTGTCTCCCCCTCTCTCTGTCTATAACTCTACCTCTCAAGTAAATGAATAAAATCTTAAAAAAAAAAAAAAAGATACATTTCATTCCACCCCAGGGTCAAAAATGATTAAACCTTCCCAGTCACTCAAGGTGTTTTCTCCTTGTGTCATCGTTTGGAAATCCTGCCATCTGCCCACTGAGTGCGGAGTGACATGGCATGAATCTGGTGGTGGTGGCGGGGTTAGTGGGAGTAGCCGGCCACAGGTTGAGGGCAGATGTAGAGTGACCTGAAGCCCCCGCGTCCTGGCCATGGGTAACCACCTGCGAAATGTGGGCACCTTCTGTGAACCCCGAGAGCTTGCTCTGGACCCCCTGCATGGGGCCTGGAACCACTTCAAAGGCCTCTCCTGTCCAAGAGGCAGCAAACGCTACCAGCTCAGCCCACCCAGTGTGCGCAGCACCACGTGGGCTGGGTGCTAAACAGATACAACACTTGGCACAAAAATAAAACCCAGCTCAGTGACATCTTGCTGCCGCGTGCTGGGAACAGCAGGCTCCTGGGTACCCAGTGGTCTGCTCTGCACGCCTGTTTGTAAATTAATCACACATCAGTACACTTGGCTCAGAGTCCCATGTTTCTGGACCACCTTGAGGGCAGCTCCGGCTATGGGATCTTCTCCACTTCAAAACCAGATCCTTTCAACAGACCCTGGGGGAGAGTGCCCCCCTGGCCCGGATCTCGCAAGCCACCTCTTCTTGCTACCTGCTACCCGACAGCAGCTCACAGAGCAGGGGGGACAGTGGTGCCCCAGGGGCCCCATCAACTAGATGTGCTAATACAATAGGTTTATGATGCAATAAAAGCAAACTGGACAGAAACAGAGGGAAGGCTACTCATGAGTGGCACCTTGTCACGTGTTCACACCGCCCCGCCATCCTCGTCTCCCTGGGTTGTTCTCCTGTGACATGAGCACTCCCCTACCTCCTAGAATGCCACCTAGCTCCGAGCTTCCCTGAGTCAGCCCAGAGGAGCCCTGAGGGCCCCGTCCCAGACTCTGAGTCTGAGGTCAAAGTGGTGGTGGTGGCCATGGCTGTGGGTCAGTGGAAGGGACATCGGGCTGTGCCTGGCCACTCAGGGGCGTGGCAGGACTCTGGCCTCGGGTTGCTAATCTGGGACAGAGAGTTGGCACCTGGATGGAGCTGAGTTTTCAGGCAGGGCTGGTGCCTAAATAGAGGTGACGCTGTTGTCTCACCGGTACATCGCCTGGGAAACGAACTCCTTTTCAAACTGCCAGACGTGTTCCACACCAGCCTCTCACTGAGAGGCTTCACCTGAGCAAGGAGGCGTGGCTGGGCCCTGGTCGGCTTCTCTCTGCCAGCAGCTCCTGCCAGTTCCAGGAGGCCTCCTTCCAGGCCTGCAGCACAGAGGAGCCGAACTGATCGATCTTCCTCCCTCAACAAGTCCTCCTGGACAGACAGAGAAAGGCTCTCCCTGCCTGTGTGACACTGGACACTGTCCCTGTCCTCCCTGGCTGGGGAATAACCTCCCACAAGGCGGGCCTCTCCACATTCAGTCCAATCGGGAGTCGTGGGCACAGGATTCCCGTAAGGCGGATGTGGGAACCACGGATGATGGGAATACTGTGAGGTTCTCTGCAGGGCTTTGTAGATCCAGCCCTTGGCCTTGAACGGGGACCAGGCAGGGGTGGACTGGGAAGAGAGGCCACCAGCTCGCTGCCTGGCTATGAGCAACGGAAGCCTTCAGGAGTCTCAGACCCTGAGGGGTGACAAGTGTGAGGAGGGAGGCAGGACCTGTGGCTTCTAAGGGCTCTCTGCTTCCCCAGGCAGTGGGGCATCTGGCCATGCCCGTGGGCACCAGTGGCCCATAGAGGCCAGGGCTGGTGTGAGAGCTGATCTGAGCCTCCAGGCTCACCCCTCCCTGAGGAATGAGCCTCAGGAGGCCACAGAAGGCAGAGACATGTGGCTCAGCCTGATTTATTACCCACGGAGCAGGAGGCGCAGGTGAGGCGGAGGCCTAGGTAGGGGCTCCGAGAGCCTCTGCTACCTGGGGTCAGGGAGGGGACCGGAACCCTCTGGCTGCACAGACCCAAGGGACCCAGCGGAGGGGATGGGAGCTTCTGCAGCAGTTGGGCCACGCGCCCCAGGTACCAGATTGCTCCGCAAAACCCAGTGGGTGCGCCCCTGACCCAGCGGCAAAAGACAAATGACACCTTCATTCTCTGGCCTTGTACTCTCCAAGGTGTTTACAGACAAGTGCTCCTTGTCCTTCCTTTGGGCTTGTTACAGACAGGTAAACCAAGGTCGGGCAAGCTCAGACGACCCAGTCAAAGTCGAAGAGCTGCTGGGGTGATGCTGGGATGTGTGCCAGGCCTCAGGTGCTACCCTAAGGTCCACATCACCCTGTGAACCCCAAATCGCCATGCTGAGCCCCAGGCCTGGAACCTGCTGGGCCCCTCTTTAATGTGCCTCACACTCTCCCTGCCAACTGCAGACGCCCCAGTCCCAGCCTCATCAGCTCTCTCTGGGTGGAGGAAGCAGTCTCTCAAGTGGTCTTGAGCCCTCCAGTTTCTGTTCCCTTACAAACTCCTTCTAGAAGCCAGCACGGGGCATACTCTCAATGCACATCCAACCCTGCTTGAGAAGTCCTCGGGACGTCACCCAGTCTACCACGCTGCACCCCATGACTTCTAGAAGCCAGCACGGGGCATACTCTCAATGCACATCCAACCCTGCTTGAGAGGTCCTCGGGACGTCACCCAGTCTACCACGCTGCACCCCATGACTTCTAGAAGCCAGCACGGGGCATACTCTCAATGCACATCAACCCTGCTTGAGAGGTCCTCGGGACGTCACCCAGTCTACCACGCTGCACCCCATGACTTCTCAGGCTTCTCCCCTCACTCTGTGCCCAGTATCCTGCTACTCCTTGGGGTTCATTCTTGCTGTTCCCTGTAGGCTGCTGGCAGCTCTGCACCTTGGGGCCCTAAGCTCTGAAGCCTGGGGCTGAGGCCTGGGGCGCCTGCCGGTGTTCACACCTGCCGGCCTTCTGTGACTAAAGTTCTTGCCCACTTGTCTTACTGGAAAACACCCAAAGTGTCCATTAAGACTCTGCTTACGGGGGCCGGCGCTGTGGCGTAGTGGGTAAAGCCACTACCTGGAGTGCCGGCATCCTATATGGGTGTGGGTTCGAGTCCTGGCTGCTCCACTTCTGATCCAGCTCTCTTCTGTGGCCTGGGAAAGCAGTAGAAGATGGCCCAAGTCCTTAGGCCTTGGCACCTGCATGGGAGACCCAGAAGAAGCTCCTGGCTCCCGGGTTTGGATCAGTGCAGCTCTGGCCATTGCGGCCGATTGAGGAGTGAACCAGCAGGTGGAAGATCCCCCCCCTTCTCTCTCTCTGCCTCTCCTCTTCTCGGTGTAACTCTGACTTTCAAATAAATAAATAAATCTTAAAAAAAAAAAAGACTTTGCTTACACAGCAAGTGCCCCGAAAAGCCATTTGAGCCCATTCTGGAAGAAGCTGGGGGCTGGGGAGGTGCGCTAAGAGCATCTCACCCCCAGCTCTCCCACACCCCACTCCCACTGTCCCTAAACCACAAAGCTCAGGGCCGTGCCCGCATGTGGACGCCTCTGCATCTTACATGTGGAGCACGCCACCAGGCACTCTGCAGCCCCCCATGAACACCTGGGGGAGGCCCAGCTGGGGGCAGGAGCCGGCGATCTGGAGGAGCCAGGCAGGGAGAGGACTACTGAGGGCACAGAGGGCGGAAAGAGCTCCTGCGCTTCCAAATGGTCAGAGGGAAGAACTTGCAGACTTGGTTTTTCTCCCGCAGATTTTCCAGACCACGTGCAGAGGGGCAAGTCCCTGGCCACCCCCACCTCCTTCCCTGGTGGGCACTGAGCATGAGTCTGAATCCCGAGACACAGCATGGGCTTGGGGTGGGCCAGGAGTGACTCCGAGTGGGCGGGAAGCACCGTCAGAACTCCCCAATCAGGGACAAGGGGGTCAGGGCCTAGTGTGCGTGGTCCCAGGATGTGACACACCCAGAGCACACGGACCTGCCGGGGAGTGCAGGCCTGTGGAGGCCAGGGGCTCGGGGAAGGGAGGGAGGGGGCGTGAAGCTAATGAGGACAAGGTTCCTTCTGAAGTGGAGAGAGGATTTCAGGACTAAGATCAAGGTGGTATTTGCACACTGCTGTGAGCCACTGCAATAAATGCGCTCTAACAAGATGAAGTTTATGTTATGTGAATTTTTAAAAAGCAGAATAGGAAGTCCAGACAGAACCCCAGGTATCAGCTTCCCTTCCTTTCCCAACCAGTCCAGCAGCTGCTGCCCCTTGCGTGAGCCACCACAGGCCTCCTGCTGTCACCCCCCAGCTCCTGAGCTGTGGCTGCTGTTATTACTGTTAAAGATGCCCCCACGAGAGACAGGGCAGGGAACTCGCTAGGTCAGCATTTCTTATTAAAAACCTCCAGCAATCCACCTTACTCCCCAAAGCACCCCTGGGCTCTGTGTGCCGGCATCCAGCTCCTACACTGGCTTGGGAACCTGTCCCCCCTCACCGAGGAGGTCCTGGTCCACTGGGTGCTGATTTTGTGCCATCACCACAGTCCCCGTCCCCAGGGAACACCTCACACACCAGCCGCCTGGTTGGTAGCACTGCCTCGGCCTGTGGCCCCCTGGGACCCTGTGACAGTCTCCTCTGTGTGGCCCCTGCAGCACACTGCTTCCCCTGCTTCTCCCTGCACTCAGTCTGTGGCTGCTGGGTAAACGGCGGGACTGCTAGAGGGACTGCACCTAAGGACATGCATTCTCTCCAAACAATGGTCCTGTCAAGCAAGTCAGAAGAAACTGTGCTTCTGCTAGGAAGGGATGGGCAATGAGAGGTGCAGGCTGGAGGAAGCTGGAGCCAGAGAGGGCTCCAGGGACCCTGAGCACAGGGGCGCTCTCTTTGCAGGTACGTGACCACCTGTGGTGGGGCTGGAGTCCTTAAGGGTGCTAAACTGACAGAGGGGGATAAAAACACTCAGAAGTTGATGAACTTGTAATCCAAACTCATCATTGGATAGATGCAAAATCGAGGCCCAGTGAGAAGCAGGAAGTTGATCTATTCATCCACCTGTCTTGCGTATCCATCCAACCATGTATGTATCCACCTGTGCATGCTTCCATCTATGTATCCTACCAGTCATCTGTGTATCCATTCACTTAAGTATACACCCATCCATGCAACCATCCACTCATGCAGGCATCTACATATTCATGTCCATGTATGCATCCACCCATGCACCCACCCACTCAGGTATGTTGTGTATCCATCCACCCATGTGTGCTTCTATCCATGTATCCACCCACCCATGCATGTATCCATCTGTGCACCCCACTCATGTGTGCCTCTATCCATGTATCCATCCACCCATGTGTGCCTCTATCCATGTATCCACCCACCCATGCATTATCCATCTGTGCATCCCACCCATGTGTGCCTCTATCCATGTATCCATCCACCCATACATATATCCATCTGTGCATCCACCTACCCATGTGTGCATCCATCCATGAACCCACCCACCCATGCATATATCCATCTGTGCATCCCACCCACCTGTGCCTCTATCCATGTATCCATCCACCCATGCATCTATTCACCTGTGCATCCCACCTACCTGTGCCTCTATCTATGTACCCACCCACCCATGCATGCATTCGTCTGTGAACCCTTGTATCCATTCACATATGTGCACCCACTCATGTACCCATCCGCCCATGCAAGCACCCGTCTGTGTATCAACCCACCTATGCAGTCATCCATAGGTGCATCCACGTACACATCCATTCGCCTGTCCACGCATGCATCCATCCGCATATGCATCCATCTCTCCCCTCCCTCTAGAGAGCCAGGGCAGAGCTAACTCCAAAACAGGCCATATTTGACTTCTTTAAGCTCATGGTAGCTCTGAGAAACTTTCTGACCCAGTAAGAGGCAGGCAGGAAGAAAGGCCCTGCTACAGCAACGAGGGGTGGTTATCAGGGCTCATGACAGGCGCAGCCACATCGAGTCTGTGCCCTAAGGCTAGTCCTCATCCACAGCTCAGTAAGGATAGCCGGCCCAAGCCTATTCTGCAGATGAGGCTACTGACGCTCTAGAGAGGCTCACTGACGTGCCCACCACCCAAGGATGGATACCTGGTGTAGCCATAATTTTACCCCACGTTCCTCTGCTCAGCAAGGCCACACCCTTCCATGGTTCAATGACCCTCGAGGTCGGGGTGGCCCAAGCAGTTATGGGAGGCAGCCCCAGGGGAAAAGGCATCTTGGAGCAAAGGTTTTTTTTTTTTTTTTTTTGACAAGCAGAGTGGACAGTGAGCGAGAGAGACAGAGAGAAAAGTCTTCCTTTGCTGTGGGTTCACCCTCCAATGGCCGCCACGGCTGGCACACTGCAGCCAGTGCATCGCGCTGATCCGAAGCCAGGAGCCAGGAGCTTCTTCTGGTCTCCCATGTGGGTGCAGGGCCCAAGCACTTGGGCCATCCTCCACTGCACTCCTGGGCCACAGCAGAGAGCTGGACTGGAAGAGGGGCAACTGGGACAGAATCCGGTTCCCTGACCGGGACTAGAACCCAGTGTGCCGGTGCCGCAGGCGGAGGATTAGCCTAGTGAGCCGAGGTGCCGGCCAGAGCAAAGGTTTTGAGGCAGGGCTGATGTGCTGGGACACGAGGGGTCCTCGGGTCATCACTGATGACGAGTCCCACAGCAAATGCACAGGAAAGAGCTTGTACTGGGGTGTGTGTGGAAGCCCAAGGATTTTAGGTCCTGCCAAGTTCCTGCACCATGAACTGGGGGAAGTGACTGTCAGGAGGGTCCCCCAAAGAGCCAGCAAACAGGATTGGATGAAGTCAAGACTGTCTCCCTGTGTGCTGGGGGCTGCAGAGCATTCCTGAGGAAAGACTCAGGGTCAGACTGCCAGGAGCAGAGGGGTTGCCTGCTGCAGGGACAGAGGGAAGGTGGCACAGGGACTCTGAGAAGCAGACTGCAGCAGAGAGGCGGGAGGTGGGTCCCCAGGGAGGCCCTGCAGCCTCTGCTCCTCCTTGCAGAGGGAGGCGGCTTTGCCTGCACCTGTCTGCTCTCCTCCATGTGCAGCTGGGTCTCCATACGCTGGCTCCCTCCCAATCTCACTCAACATGCTTTGGCTGCAAATCCGTGAAGAGACAGGTGGCAAGAGAGAAGAGGAAGCTGGGACTTCCCAGCCACGTCTCTGTCCTCAGCTAAGATGCAACTTGAGACTCTGAGCCCTCGTTTACTCATCTGAGAAGTGAGCCGGCTCTGCTTTTGTAACTGAAGTTCTATTGGACATGGCTTCATCCACTTAGATACAAAAGAATCCATCCAAGGAGTGGGTAGGATCTGAGTGTGGAGGGCACCCCACACAGGCCTGGCAACAGAGATGTGTCCTATGGCCCACAGGCTGACCTTCCTAACGGTGCTTCTGCAGGGCTGGATAGAGTGCTGGGTGCCTCTGAGGGTGGTCTTGCTCCCTGAGCTCCGGGAATCCCAGAAGAGGGACACCAGGGGACTGTGGACTGAGACCACTCACATCCAGTAAAGAAGTAAGAGCTCCTGTGCTTGGGGCCACAAGAGTGTAAGATCTCAGAATTTCCTGCTGTTCAGACAGGTAGGCTGCGCATCTCAGCACCATCCAATAATCAAATACATCGAAGTTTCTGCTGTGAAATTCGTGAATGCAGGATACATATAGGCTATAAATAGCCTCACTTGGGCTATAAATAGCCTCACCTCAGTTCAGGCAGGATTGTGCTGCCGAATGAGTTATGACAGAGCATCTGGCTTTCAGAGCTTGCTGGAGTTTGGCATTGAGGGTAAGGACCTGTGGACACGCCTGTCAGTGTTTTCAGCTCCTATGGGTTCGTCCCACAGTGACGTGGTTCAGGTGAGCATTATGTGTGCCCTGCCTCTAACACACCCTCTGACCTTGGGGACACAGTTCAAGGACATTAGTCACATGCAAAAGCAAACGTGTGAGTGCACGTGCAAATACAATCACAGTGGCCTGGAAGGGAATCACAGTGCATGGAAGGGAACAAAGACCCAGAGCCCAGCTCTGGGGAGGGAACCTGTGCAGCCCCAGTGGCCATGGAGCTCTGCTGAGGTCAAGCCCAGCCCATGCTGACGACATGGATGAGAGGAAGAGGGCAGGTATGAGGCCCGGGCTGGAGCTTGGTGGCCAGGAGCTTCCCGGTCTACACGGTGGAGCAGGGGCAGGAACCCTAGACAGATGGGGTCTGATCCTGGCACTGCTACTCACAAACCCGGAGGTTGAGCCTTGGAGGGTAGCCTGACCTCTGGGCCTCCCTGGATCCCATGGGGGACATGAAGGTGCTCCCACACTGGGCACAACACTGCTGCTTGAAAATGCTTGCTGGTGGGCTGGTGCCGCGGCTCAATAGGCTAATCCTCCGCCTTGTGGCGCCGGCACACGGGGTTCTAGTCCCGGTCGGGGCGCCAGATTCTGTCCCGGTTGCCCCTCTTCCAGGCCAGCTCTCTGCTATGGCCTGGGGGTGCAGTGGAGGATGGCCCAAGTGCTTGAGCCCTGCACCCCATGGGAGACCAGGAGAAGCACGTGGCTCCTGGCTTTGAATCAGCGTGGTGCACTGGCCGTGGCGGCCACTGGAGGGTGAACCAACAGCAAAAGGAAGACCTTTCTCTCTGTCTCTCTCTCTCTCGCTGTCCACTCTGCCTGTTAAAAAACAATGCTTGCTGGTGATGTTGCAGGAAGTCTTAACTGCACGGTGTTACACGAAAAGGGGGTACACAGGTGGCCGCGTCAGTCCCAGACATGCCCTCACAACCTCGAGAGCCTTCTTTTAAAGGAGAGCCCTTTGTGGGTGTCTGTGCCGCACCAGGGTTCCCCCACATGGATGCAGGTGGAACCTGCTGGATGCTCTGGCTACCAAGGGCAGCCAGGGGATGGCTGGCCCCTGACAGAAGGGGTGCAACTCCCAGGACAGAGCCCAGGCATTGAGCCGGGATGGGAGGCTGTGACTGGGACGCCAGCCCTCACTCGTTACTTACATTCTCTGAGCCTCAGTTCTTATGTGTTTGAAACCAGACCCAGTACCAAGTGCCCCTCACAAGGGAGTGGGGGCAACAAATGACCAGACAGGAATCCACTGTGTCCACACTGTGTCCAGCACACAACAGCCAGGGAAGGCAGCAGCTGCCTGGACTCCGGGGATAGCCATGGGGCATCTAATGGAGCCTCCTGCTAACAGAGGCTTCCCTTTGCATGGTGCCTGTGCACCCGCGACAGTGGAGATCTGGAGCTCGCTCACTGTTACTGCCATTTGGGCCCTGCGCGTCACTATCAACCTTCTGGCACCTGTTGGGACCTCAGCTCCCACAGCCTCATTCACCTCCCAGAAATGCTGCAAGGCCACTGGAGAGACGCCCCTTGCGCATTTCAAATGGGAGAACTAAAGACCAGAAAGGGATGGGAACTTAGTCAAGGTCACCAAGAGGTCAGGAACACTCGGCGGATATGAACCCCGATGTGGGCGCTGGTGATGTCAAACCCATCCCAACCAGCACCCCCACACCCGCAGCTACCTCCCAGACGTACCTAAGGCCACCTGAAGGGTGCAGGTGTGTGGAGAAGCAGCCAGTGGCCAAGCTAGGGGAGCTGGAGGGGAGAGCGACAGGGGAGGGGGGAGCCGGGGTGCAGGTTGCTGAGTCATCCTTCCCCTGGCCCAAGCCCATTGCACACAGTCTGGCATCTCAATCTCTGGCGGGGAGCCGGGGGCTATTTTGGGAAGCCCTGCACACAGCCCGCCACTTCCCTGCCAGGCTGACTGGGTCAAAAACAAAATGAGCCCATCAACAGCCTAGTGTCAGTGGGGTGGGAGCAAGGAGGCACTCAGCAGCTCTGAACTGAACAGCAGGGACGGGGGCGGGGGGGGGGGGGGGCTGTGATCACCTCTCCCCTGCAAGAGAGAAAAACAATGGTGCAGGCAAACAAAACCCAGAGGGAGGCCGTGAGGCGCAGTGAGAGAGGCCAGTGCTGGGACAGACCTGACTTCAACCTTGGCCTCTGAGGGACCCATCTAACAACCCTGAGCCTCATTTTAACTGTTCGTGGGAATGCTGCCCACCTCACAGGGTGGGTGAGAGTGACACAGCTGGGGGGTCACAGTGGGGCAATGGGTATATGAGCCAAGGGTGACACCTGTCCTGCTTCCAGAGGTAAACTAAGCGCACCCTGGTCACCTCTCAGAGCCTATTCAGGGCCACCTCTGCTGGGCAGCCCACCTGCGTCCCGGGTCCTGCAGGGCCCAGACACTCAAGGTAGCCGAAGCCACTGTACAGCTGAACAAGGAGCTTGTCTGCCCTTGAGTGACCACAGTGCTGGGGCCACAGCAGCTGCCCAACAACCCATGAGGTCAAGCCCTAAGCCCCCCCCCCCCCAATAAAGCTCTCTGAGAGCATTGCAGGAAGCAGGAGAGAGGGGAGCAGAGGGTCTCGTGGCTCCCACTCACGGGGAAAGGCCTCCACAGTGGCAGACTGTCCTTCATCAACTGACGGGGACAGGGATGGGGACGGGGGCCGTTCTAGGGGCAGAGACTCATCCCAGGCCTACTGCAGGTCACAGCAGCGATGGACCCGGTCCCTTTCAAACCCAACATCACCGTCAGTGCTGAGAGAATGTCCACCCTGCAAAGGGGCTCAGCCACCTCCTGGCACGGGGCGCTCGTCACCAACGAGGCACTGCTAGGAGTGGAGTTTGCTGCCCGGGACCCACTCCAGAGACCCTGTTGCTCTTCAGAGCTGCCGTCAGCCTTTCTTCCCCAGGACGCCCTAAAACACGCTCAAATGGCAGTCTCTCTGGGGTGGCTGCCCACTGCGTCACTTCCCCACTCTGGCCTCTCCATTCTACTGATAAAGCAAAGCCACCCTAGCTAGTGGGGGGTTGAATAGTTGCCCCCACCTCAAGCTGACATCTACCTAGAGCCTCAGAATGTGACCAAGAAATAGGGGCTTTGCAGACATACTTAGTTAAGGACAAGGTAAGGTCATACGGGATTTAGGGTGGCCTCAATAGGAGAGGACACAGAGACCCAGGGAGAGGTCACATGGTCGTGGAGGTTGACACCAGAGTAACGTGGCCGTAAATGAAGGTGCATCCTGGGCGACCAGAAGCTGGAGGGGGCCGGGGAGGCTCCTCCCCAGAGCACCAGAGGGAGTGGGCTCTGCGGACATCAGAGGGAGTGGCTCTGTGGACACCTGCATGTCGGCCTTGCAGCCAAGGACACGCTTCTGCTGTCCCCGACTTCGGGCTGCACAATCTGTTAGGGCAGCCCTAGGATACTGGCACGCTGGGCTTGTGGATATCCTGAACTGAACAAGTTTGTCAGCCAGCAGCCCCTGCTCTGGGCATCCTGCGGGAGAAGAGCCAGTGTGTCCTGGCTTGGGGGGTGACCCGCGCACCCGGGCAGGACAGAGCCAGGCTGCTGCCAGACTGTTATCAGGCTGCCGCCCAATTAGCTCAGGGCACTTGAGGAGCTCATCTGCATCCAGGCTCTTGAAATGGGAACGGGAAATGGCCACTCGGCCGGCAGTGCACTGGCCTCCCGCTGCCCGGCCTCTCCAATCTCCCCCACTTCCCATGCCCTGGGACCTTGTCATCATTGTCATCCTCTTCTAGAAAACAACATCCAGCCAGGCCAGCCCGGCCCTGCCCAGTGTCCTCAGATGCACCAGCCCTAAGTAAGTGGCCTTCAGTACTAACCATGGGACTCTGGCCTCACCCCAGACTGGGGGTTTCTCTGATGAGAAGCCAGATCTGAGGCACACCGACCCCTTAACCCCAGCAGTCCCTCCTGGGCCTGGCCAGGGCCCCTGGGATTCATGTGACCAGAATGCTCTGAGCTCACAGGCACACCCAGGCTGCACTTCCTCACCTTTCGAGCCTCCAGGAGCCACCGTGCCCTCCCCCAGCTGCCCACGGACTTCTCTGGCTGTCATCAGACTGTCCTATGGCCGCAAGCTTTGTGTCCTATGGCCTTGTGTGATTTCCCCATGGCTTGGCCAGAGCATTGCCCACTAAAGGGAGGGTCCCCACAAATACTTATTAGGTGAAAACTGTTTATGCCAAGGTGTCCCCAAGCAGTGGTCTAACCTTGCACACATTGCTCATCTTATGAACCCTCATGTGGAACAGATCCTGGTCATCGGCCCCAACCGTGCCGCAGGCCAAGGTGAGGATCAGCAGACAGGTCAGACGCGACCTGCCTGGGAAACCACAAAGAGGCAGCCTTAGGCACAACCAACAGGTTCTCCCTGGTTGCTGGCAATGAGCTGCAGGTGCCTGGGTGGGGTGCAAGCAGGTCAGGAGACCCTGCAGGTAGACAGGGGGCCTGGGAGAGAACCTGGGGCGGGCAGATCCCCAAGGCAAGGCACACAGGTGGACTCCAGAGGCTCTGCCTACCTCCTCCTCAGCACAGAACTTGGGGAATGGGGGCCAGCGCTGTGGCATAGGGTTTAAGCTGTCAACTACAGTGCTGGCATTCTGGTTTGAGTTCTGGCTGCTCCACTTCTGATCCAGCTCCCTGCTAATGGCCTGCAAAAAGCAGTGAACTTGGGCCTCTGCTCCCATGTGGGAGAACTGGAAGAAGCCCCTGGCTTCAGCCTGGCCCAGCCTGGGCTGTTGTGGCCATCTTGGGGCAGGGGGCAGCAGCAGATCTCTGTCTTTCCCTATTTCCCTGTAATTATTTCAAATAAATAAAAATAAATCATAAAAAAGAACCTGGAATGAGAGGTTGCGGTGCCCAAGCTCTGCCCCAGTGTGTCCACTGCTTTTGGGGGCACTCATTGTAGGGAGCAGGGACGGGGCCCTAAAAGCTGCCTAGCTGCAGACAGGAGGGTGCAGAGGAGTGGCTGTGGCAAGCAGGAGGTGGGGGTGGGAGTTGAGTCAGGTCCTACCTAAGGGCCCCGGGGACACACAGCTGCTGTCACTGGTGTCCGCAGGGCCCCTGGCAGGCATCTGCCTCAGCGTGGGTGGGGGGAAGATCTGCCCTACAGGGAGGGAAAGGCCTCCTGGAAGCCCCAGGCTGGGAAGCCCAGAGGACTGTGACCTGTGCAGAAGTTGGAGGCAGGGGAAGGGGACCGCCAAAGACATCAGAGGGGGCAGGGCTGCCCATGGTAGGGGATGCCACTCAGCAGGTGGCTTCCTTAGGCTGGATGGCCAGACATGGCTCACACATGCCAGGCCTCCTTGAGAAGAACCTGGGGGAGTCTGGACCCGAGCCCTGTAGATGATTCCCACAGAGACCAGCTGGTTCTTCAGCCAGGCTAGTTGAGGGAAACCCTGATGCCCCTTCCTGAATCTGCCCACCTACACGGCCAGGACATCACCACAGCAGGAACACAGCCCCTCCCCAGCTTCAGGAGAGAGAGGGGGACAGAGGTCAGCTGAGAGACGAAGGGGGGCTCCATCCTGTCCCCCAGAGGCCCCAGCTGTGGTTCCAGGAGGGTCCAGGTGACTCAGGAGAGCTCCCCTGGGTCTGTGTTGGTTTCCCCACCTGTCAGGTCTGAACGGGTTCCCGGGAGCGTGACCTGCCCAGGAGCAGAGACAGGCAAGAGCAGGCCGAGTGCTCAGTGGGGACAGCACAGAGGGGGCCAGTGGTTACTGGCCTCTCGGCCGAGTGGCCGGCTTGTGATTCATGCGTGAATTCTGGCCCCTGCCCTCCTCCTGGGTCCGGGGGAGGCTCCTTCTTGGCCCTCAGCTGCCTAGCATCCTTTAGTGCCTTGGTTTCCCCATCAGCAACACTGCTGACCATGGTCCCGCCTCCCGGGGCAGCAGGGTTGGTAGTCAGAGAGACAACGCTGCCGGCCACTGCGCCAAGGCAGGTGCAGTCCAGGGAGCAGCTCTGCAGCCAGATGGCCCAGGGGTCCGACAGCTGCTGACCCACCCTGAGCTCCTGCATGTTCAGAAGCACGCACAG
Organism: Sylvilagus floridanus; assembly: GCA_949820135.1. Taxonomy (NCBI): domain Eukaryota; kingdom Metazoa; phylum Chordata; class Mammalia; order Lagomorpha; family Leporidae; genus Sylvilagus; species Sylvilagus floridanus. The sequence continues at coordinate 177,105,902 of OX463233.1, forward strand.
CATGTTGGGCCGGCTGGCCCTCGGGTGAGCCCCAGAGAGCACCCACCCCTCCCTGCACCGGTTCCATGAGCTGAGCAAGGGGCAGAGTCTTGGGTCTTCACATGGACCCAGGAGGGTGGGGATGAGGGTCTTGGTCTACACAACAGGAAGCCGAGGGGCGAGGGTATTCAGAAACCCCCGGGAGTCACAGTGCGGACTGAACCTGGGTCTACGTGGTCACCACGGCTTGCCCCTCCTGCTCCCCGAGGATGACCCTGGAGCAGCCGGTTCCGGTTCTCTCTACCCCAGGAACCCTGAGAGAAGGCCCCAGGCACATGATGAGCGGGGACTCAGCAGGCACATGAAACCCGGCTGCAAAGGTTTTAAAATTAACTGTTCCTGTCCGTGCAGCCTTGACAAAGCCCGCTCACAGTCACGGGCTATGCCAATGGCTGCCCACGGCTCTCCAGCCGGGAAGTGTTTTGCGGGGGCAGGGGGCACCAGGCAAAGTGAGGTCACCAGCACGGAGCAGCACGGAGGAAGCTCTGCATACATGGTCCCTTCATCCTTCCCAGTGTCCACGGGCGCCCATCACTAACTCTCTGGGCAAAACAGGAAACTGAGCCTCAGGGAAGCCAAGAGAATCCTCAAAGATCTCACACACACCAGGTTGACGGCAGAGCAGGGACTTGGACAAGGACCTCTGACCCGCTCTCTCCCCTCCCCTCCACCTCTGAGAACAGCCCAGCTTTGAGAGGCAACAGGGTGGGAGAAACTGAGGCACTGAGTGGTCAGCAGCTGCAAGGGGGGACAGTGAGCATTATAATATTAGCAACTTTCTGCCTCCTGCCCTCTCCTGAGACCCCACATCGGCACTCTGCTGGGTGACAGCATGCTCAGGCCCCTGTCCACCCACTTATGCTCAGCTTGGGAGATAACAGAGGCTCAGAGAAGCCGTGCAGGCACAATCTAGACCTGGGTCCAAGGCCAGGGAGCAGTAGAGGAGCCCCGAAGTCCAGCTGGAAGGGGAACCTGCACATGCACAGGGACCCAGTCACAGCCAGTGTTGGTCCAACACCTTCCCAAGACCCACTCTCTCTTACCCTGAGCTCTGGAAGCACAGTCCTGAGCCACAGGGCAGAGGCTCCAGAGCCAGGTCTGAGACTGAATTTGGAGCCCAAACAGGGATCTGGGAGGGAGTTCGACTTCAAGGCACTTGTGTTTAGGAAGAGCTCTACCCGAGGGAGTGAGACTGATGACCTACAAGATCCCAGCCCCCATACCCCCATCCCGTGGTTCCCTGGCCCCTCAGGGCTGGCGGCCACCTTCAGCTTTCATGAGGATGGAGCTCGGATTTCACTCCTCCGGATACAGACAGACAGAATCCTCTGTTGTGTCGAGTTTCTGTCCACCTTTTAGGAAAAGCCTGTAAGTGCTCAAGTCTTCAGTTTCACATTTTTATTTTTACCTAATCTCTAAAACTTGGAAAACTGACATTGGAGCCTCCACCACGTGTGGTTCATCTGCAGCCACGAATTGTTCACTTTCTGCTTCACTGACATCGGCGTCCTACCACACACATCCCAGAGAATCTACCCTGACCACTGGAGGCTCAGTCACCAGACGCTCTGTCTCTAACCACAGCTCCACAGCTGTGACCCACTGGAGGGACAGTCCCTGGACACACTGTGACCATGGCCCGCCACAGCCCCACCACCCCTGCTGCTGCCAGTACAGGTGGCTCCCTCACACGGGTCCTCTGGGTTGAGGCAGGTGAGCAGACAGTACCACCTCATACCACAGGTGAGCGAACTGTGGCTCAGGTTTCCCGGGTGAGTGCCCCCCGCTCCCCAGTGCACTGAGCCCCCACACCCAAGTCCTTCGCACCCCCCAGTGCACTGAGCCCCCCATACCCAAGTCCTTCACATCCCTCCACTGCCCTGAGCCCCCACACTTAAGTCCTTCACCCCCCAGTGTACTGAGCCCCCACACCCAAGTCCTTCGCACCCCCCAGTGCACTGAGTCCCCATACCCAAGTCCTTCACATCCCTCCACTGCCCTGAGCCCCCACACCTAAGTCCTTCACCCCCCCAGTGTACTGAGCCCCCACACCCAAGTCCTTCGCACCCCCCAGTGCACTGAGCCCCCCATACCTATGTCCTTCGCACCCCCCAGTGCACTGAGCCCACCCATACCCAAGTCCTTCACATCCCCCCACTGCACTGAGCCCCCACACCTAAGTCCTTCACACCCCCCCCCCCAGTGTACTGAGCCCCCACACCCAAGTCCTTCGCATGAACCAGAGCCCGTGAGGCAAGCGTCTTCCTGGGAGAGAGCCCCCAGCCCACGCCGCAGAGCGAGAACACGTCAGAGACCCAGTGATCCCGGTTCTTGCCTGTGCACACAGCGGGTGGGGGGGTCCACAGCGGATCGGGCGGGGGTGGGGAGTGGTAGGGAGGACGGCAGCCGGGCGGACCCAGGGGGCTCTGCTCAGCCCAGGCCACTTCACTTGCTCCTCTTGGGGCTCTCTGTTACTTTCCTTTTCTCTTTCTCAGACCCTGGAATGGACAGACACAGAACTCAAGCAGAGCCAGAGGCCCTCCCTGGACCCCCTCCTAACCTGCTCCCACCGGTGCCCTCCCTGTCAGGCAGGGCTAGGTCTGGGCTTCATCTCCAGAGTCGGAAGGCCGCAGGCAGGGCAGCGCCCAGTGTAACTGACGCACGAATGAGTGAGTGAGTGAGTGAGTAAGCCGAGTTCTGGTGTTGCGTTGTAGGGCAGCTCCTCTGAGACTCAGCTTGCTGGTCTATAAAATGGGGCAGCACCAAGTACTAGGGTAGGTCACGAGAGCAAGCTCTAAGAGCACATGAGCCTGTGCACGGGTGGCAGGCAGAAGCTGCCGAGTCCCACTGAGGAATTAAACCAGAAAATGGGGCAAAATCGAGACACAAAGCTGAAGTTGCCAAATATGAACAGTACAGAGGGAGCATGCACGTACCCACACACAATGTATGCTCTTACACACACACACACACTCACCACACACATACCATACTCACATACACACACAGGCACCTCACGCACACACATAACTCACCACCCACACATACCACTCTCACACATACGCGCATCTATATCACACACTCACACTCACACACAATCACATATCACATGCACACACCCCACACTCACGCACCCACACTCGCTCTCTCGCTCTCTCACTCTCTCTCACAATTGCCTTCTCTTTGGGCTGAGGACCCTCAGAAACCCAGGACAGAAGCTGGCACACAGGGGCTTCCCTGCACGTGTGTACGCTCCAGCCTCTGCTGTATGCTGGACACGCAGCAGAGCATGGGGCACGGAGCGCGGCAGTTCTGCCCAGGGTGGGCGGGCTTGGTCTGCCCTGCTCAGCGAAGACTTTGAGCTGGAAAGCAACTGGGAGGGACAGCCACAGACCTGATCAGCACGGGACCGTTCATATGGAGCATGTTATCAGAACGCTAGCTTGTGTGTGCACCCCTGCTAGCAGAAGGGGAAGACGTGTGTGTGTGTGTGCATGCGTGGGTGCATACATGCATCCACATGTGCTTGACATGTGTGCGTGCAGTGTACCTGTGTGTGCACCCACGTGGGCACGTGTGGGCGTGCCTTTTGTGTGCATGCAAATGTACAACTGTGCTCGGGGAAATCACCGGAGAGACTGGAGACAGTTTACTGTTCTCAGGCTTTCTCCTGCATGGTGTGTCACCCATGCAACCCTGCTAGGCACCAGGCTGTGTCGGGGCAGAGACCCAACCTTCCTGGCAGATTTTGTCCTGAGAGTCCCTGACCAGAGTCAGAGCTGCCCCTTCTACTCCTGGATAGCCTGGGTGGTGGAGCCCAGCACGCCGCCAACCAGGCCTGGGCGGAAAGAAATGAAACCCCAGTGGAGCTTCATGAGCGTGGTGAGGGCTGCCGGAGCCTCGAGGAGCCCTGAGGCCCTGCGCTGCGTCGGGTTAAAGGAGGAAGCACTCACCGCCTGAGAGCCAGCCGGCACGGTGACGATCCCATGTTCCTGGAGTGAGTGTTCCACACTGTCTCCGGCTGCAGCCATCGGCAGCCAGGGCTCCCACCCCTCCAGGTTGGTCACAGCCTCTGTAGCTCCGCACGATGCGTTCAAGGCAGTCACCTCGATGTGCAATTACACTTTGGAGGACACGGGCGGAGGCGGGGGCGGGGAGGCCGGGACAGGGCACTCGGGATCTGGTCGGGTGCAGGAGCCTGCCTCTGTCCTCCCCGGCTGTCCTTTTTACTTGCGGACTGATCGTGGGCCAGACTGTCCTGGGAGTGCATGAAAGACCCCAGGGCACAGGAACCCCTGCTGCCTCCCATCGGGCTGACAGCAGAGCTGAGAACGCAGGGCTGCCACGCGAGGGCTGGCCTTTAACGCGTCACATCAGATTTTCCATTCGCAGGCAAACCAGACCCAAATCTAACCAAACCAGCATGCTGCCTCCCCACTCACAGCACAGCTCGTAAGCCCATCAGAATTCACAGGCAGCCAACCAGAATCCAGACGCGGGGAATGTCATTAAGGAGCCTGCACACAGCCCAGATGCCAGGAGGGTCTGGGTGAGTCTGCAGCCTCAAAGCAGAGGAGACGCAAGACAGAGACGTGCACGGACACAAAGCGCCCTCCTCACTCTGCCCAGCAGGACCCATCTGATCGCTGAGAGGAGCGCTGAGCAGGCAGGGGGCTGTGAGGGGCTCCGGGAGTGAGGAGGAGGTGTGGTGTGAAGACGCCCGACCACACAGCCACACAGGCAGCGCTGCCTCTGGCTCCATTATTAAAGCAATCTGTCAGGGAGAACGCTCAAGCAGAAAGCAGAGGCCGATCGGACGCCGGGGAGCCGGGCTCTGTCCACAAGGCACCGAGTGCTGCGTTGTACTGGTCTCCTCCAGCTCATCGTGCCTCTGTGGTCGGCCCCAGGCCGGGGCCTCTTTCAGAGTTGAGTGCAGATTCCCTGACACCTGCACCAAACTTTGAAGCTCCCCTGTGAGTCAGAGGGGGCCACTTGGTGCACGCTTTCTATTTAAAGATCACACAGGGCTGGCGCTCAGATACCCTTCCAGCCTGTGGCTTCTAAGAACTCGCTGCTAAATCCGGTTTCTTCGGCCCTCACTTTCCATCAGCACGGGAACGTGCTTGTTGACAAGCAGAGGATCTTTTTCCACAGCTGTCTGAGCAGGAAGCAGAGGCGACAGCAGGGACCTGCCTGCCTCCTGGCCTGGGCAGACCCGACACCCCCAGCCCCCGCAACGCCTCCAGGAAAGCCTTCTGGGGGCCACGTGAATGCCACCATAGGAGATGGAGAGGAAACGACGTATGATGGTCACCCCATGGGCAGCTGCAGGCTCCTGGACCACAGTGTCCTGGGGGCTGTCCCAAATAGACGGTACACCTGAGATGGACACACCAGCAGGACCACCTTGCCGGAAGCCAGCCAGTCAGGTGGCCCTGCACCGAATTCCCAGAATTCAAGGGGAGGTGGATAACACAGTCCCCACAGAACTCCCGTTTTCAGATGTCAGTGGATTAGTCAGAGAAAGCCAGCCTCTGGCCGGCAATCACCATCCCGTCTGGAGTGCGCACGCACGCCTCTTAAGTTTTCTCCCTTCTCCTCAGTCCAGTCTCAGCCCAAGACAGTGGACTGTCCATGCTATGGAGCATCCACAGCCAAAACACAGCATGAGCCGGCACAGCCCTGAGCTACTCACAGACTCCCTGCAGAGAACCCCACACACCCAAACTCTGCCCTGCCCTGCAGAGCTTCGAGCACGCTGGGCCAGGCCCCCGCCTCCCTCTCCCTCCGTCCCAGCTCCACGGAGACAAAATCGGCAGCCTGCGTGGCCAGATGGAGCGTCCTTGCTAATAAACCCATCCTAGGGCTGTGACATGTTTCAGAAGGAGCAGAAAATTACCTTTCAGGAAGCAATGGGAGGTAAGGGAAGAAGGGGAGTCGCTCGCCGCAGGAGCCCCCTCCCTGCAGTTCGGCCGGGTGCCCCATGCTGCTGGCCTCAGGGAGCCCCCCCCCAGGCCTGCGGCTCTCCCCGCAGCCCGTGCCCCAGGATGGGAGGGCACCCAGGGAGGGTGGATGGAGGAGCCACAGCCAGCCGGGGATTATGGAGACAGGGAGGAAGGCAGGCCAGAGAGGGAGGGGTGGAGAGCGGAGAGGGAGGGCGGGAAGGAGGGAGAATTGATTCTCTCCTCCACTGGGACCACTGAGCTAAGTTGCCATGGAGAAAGGGGAGCCGCTGGCAGAGCCCGCGGCGGGTGGAGGAGCCATATGCCAGAGGGAAGGCGTCCGCGGAGAGCCAATCCCACGGTTCTCCGGCTACAGCCTCCCCCGACCGGGCCTCTGGGCCCAGGGCTGCAAAGCCAGGAGGGGAACAGGCCTCACTGCAACCACGGCCACCCCAAAGGAAAGGTCATAGGGCAATTCCTCGGGCTCAAGGAGCTCCAGCAGCCCCGGCCAGGAACCTGGAACTGTGGCTCACGCCACACCACCAGGGACTAAAGTGACCACAGGCCCCTCTCCCAGCCTGGGCAGCACCCTGGCCCTGACATCTGGGGAGGCACTGTCAGACTCCACCTGCTAACTCACTTCTCAAAATCAGTAGCCAGGGGCCAGCGCTGTGGCGCTGTAGGTTAATCCTCCACCGTGGCACCATGGACACGGTTCTAGTCCCAGCTGCTCCTCTTCCCATCCAGCTCTCTGCTATGGCCTGGGAAGGCAGTAGAAGATGGCTCAAGTCCTTGGGCCCCTGCACCCACTTGGGAGACCTAGAAAAAGCTGGCTCCTGGCTTTGGCTCAGCACAGCTGAGCCATTTAGGGAGTGAACCACTGGATGGAAGACCTTTCTGTCTCTCCCTCTCTGTCTGTAAGTCTACCTCTCAAATAAATAAATAAAATCTTTAAAAAAAAAAATCAGTTGCCAAACTCTGAGTCACATCTTCCCACCTTTGGGGAAGGAGGAGATGCCCACCTACAGGAGAGTCCCGCTGGCCCAGAGCCTCCCACGACAGAGGCAGCGCAGAAGGGAGGCTGTGGGATCCGGGAGAGGGGAGGGCTCTCCTGGATGCCCCCGACCCCCATGCTGGGCTGTGTCTCCTGCCCTTTCTACTGCCAGCCTGGCCACTGTGTGTGGCCCAGCCCCAGGACTGGCCTCTGTCACCTGGTTTTAGGCTCACTCCGGGCAGCAGAAATGTGGCTGGGGAGAGCCTGGAGCCTGGGTTGGAGTCTCAGGTCACAGGACCAGGGCAGGACTGGTCACTTCTCTGGGCTTCCACTTCCTTATTACAGACAGGGATACGAACGCTGTTTCTACCAGCCCCACTCCCAGGCAATGTGACATGGAGAGAGCTGGGGAAGGCCCCGGGTCCACCTCAGGTAGCGCGCTCTCCTTGGGGGCCAGCAGCACGGTGGGTGGCACCAACCATGGTCCCAACGCTCCTTGCTCAGCTGCAGGCCCTCAGACAGAAGCACCCACAGCTTGAAGCCAACAGCAGAGGCCACAAGACCTGGGGGACCACGGCAGTCCTGTCCTGAAGCTGTGGTGTTTCATCATGAGGATGCTCAAACACAGGACAAAGCTGAGGGACAGCCACACCTCCACCACCTAGACTCTGTCGCTTCCTCTCACCTCTTTATTGTGGGGAAATACATGTAATGTGAAATTCACCATTCTGAAGTACACAGTGCACGGCCACCAAGTACCTCTGCAGCGTGGCACGACCAGCACCCGCACGTGGCTCCAGAACAGAGGAGACCCTGCTCCCCATCCCCCCGCCCCCCGCCGACAGCCACCCATTTGTGTATCCATGGACTGGCTCATGCTGGCCTTCTGCGTGGGTGGGACCACACAGGACGTGACGTCTGGTGTCTGCCTGCCTGCCCGCCCTTGGTGTGAGGCTCTCGAGTGCTCCACTCCTCTTCAGGGCTGAGTAATACTCTGCTTCGGGGCCCTACACAGCTCAATGCGTTCTGCTCACTTGCTGTCACTCATCAGCTATTGCGTATGTGGGTGGTCTGTGCTTTCGAAGTGAGTTGTCAGAGCCCGGTGATGTGTCCTGGAGTCCCCCCCAAGGGATCTGGCTTGCAAGTGACAGGCCCCAGAGGGCCCACACTGAGGCTAATGCTACCTGGTCTTTCCAGGGGAGGCCTCATGTGGCCAGGGGGCCCAAGGCAGAGACCACATGTGGCCTTCAATCCCTTTGGTAACAAGGAGGCCCCCAGCTGGGTGGGACACCCACATGCACCAGCCCTATAGCTACACTCAGATCCCACAAACCCAGTTCTGGAGTTATCAGACCCCTGCTGGCTGCTTGACTAGCGAGTCATTTCTCCTCTAGCGGTTTCAGCTGCTTTGTCTGTAAAATGGAGTGACAATTTCTACCTCTAGGCTTGCTCCAGAGATGAGGTGGACGCCACCACCTGTCACCGGCTGCGGGTGGCAACCGAGCACTTGAGGTGTGGCTAGTGTGAGTGGGAAAAGGAACTGTCCACTTTATGTCACTTTAATTCACAATTAAACTTCAACAGTCACTTGGGACTGATGGGTGTAACGGAATGGCCCGGAGGACTGAGGAGGCGGCGAGTGTGGGGTGACGCATAGACCAGGCCATCCAGCCAGCTCCCGGGGCCTCATCCATCTCCTACCCTACCCGCCCCTCCTACTTACCCCATGGTGTGTGGGCAGAGGGGCAGGCTTCTATCTAAAGTGACAGAGGGTGGGTAGTCCGGCTCTCCGGGAACCAAAGAGACGGCGGCTGGGGAGCAGGCTCCGCAGCCCCCATGATGACACAGGTCTCTCCCCTCTGCCCTGTTCTAGAACCAGCCTTCAGCCCCCTGTCTCCCCTGGCGACTCCTGAGCTCATCCTTGGAATCTGACAGGCCGCTATTCCCCTAATGTAGTGTGGGGGCCACAGTGGGAATGCGCAGAGGGTTCCTGATTCCACACCACAAAGCTGCTCTTGAGAATCCTGTGCCACCAGTGGTGGGGTGGGACTTCAGACTCCAGCGCAGATGCCCAACTCCAGACTCAGAGAAGGGGGAGCAAGGCAGTAAGCAAGCGGGGTCTGAGGCCCAGGCCCGTGACCCCCGGGCAGCAGCCTGGTCCTGTATGAGCCTCTGGAGAGGTGACTGTCAGAGCAGGCCTGGGGGCCAAGGCTGCGGGCAGCCCGCCCCATGCCTGAGCCCCACACCTGGCAGGCAAGGGGCCGTGTGCTTCTGAGACCGGGTGGTAGGGACTGAGAAAGCCGTCTCTCTCCTACCTCCAACCAAGTGTTGGGTGAGAAGGGACGTGAGGCAGCGGAGGTGCTAAAAACCAGGAAAAATCAGGCACAGCCACCAAGTACAGTCGGGCTCGGCATCTGTGGTCAACCAACCTCAGATCAAACCCACTGAGAAAAGCACCGGCCCCTGGACTGTGCACAGACTCCATCTAGTCACATTCCCTCAACAATGCAGTGAACAGCTGCTGGCACAGCGTCTGGGCTTCACACAGCGTCTACAGACGGGAGGACCCAGCCTCCGAGCATGCACACATGCTGATGTATCACACAAGTGGAACGTGCTGACCTCAGGGGTCCTGGGACCAACCTCCGGGAGACGCAGGGTCAACGGCACAACATCCTAATTCCTGCCGTGCTGGGAGCTGGCCTGTCCCCTGCCCTGCCGAGCCTCTCCTGCTCCTCCTGCCCCCCTCAAGGGAAGGCCCAGAGGGCTCCCTTCACACCTGGGGCCACATCCTGCTTGGCTCAAAGCCTTCTGCCCACTCCCCTCAGAGTGGAGGCCACGGTTCTGGCCGCTTCCTGTCCGGTCCAGGACTGGGCAAGCTCTCGCCTGGGGGTGTCTGTGCTTGCCCTCCCTCCCCTCTGCTCACGGACCCTCCTCACCAAGGCCGCCTTTGATTGTTCTTATTTAAAACTTGATCCTGAGGCCCCCCTGACATAAGATTTTCCTTGGAGCACGGATCCTCATCTGATAGATTTTATTCCCCACTCGCAGCCACCTGCCCCCACCAGTCTTTCCCAGGCCACAGCACTGCCACGAGGTTCCAGGAGCTGCATCCCCCACGGCCTGGAGCAGCACCTGGCACGCAGCAGGCACGGATCCACTTCTGCATGGATGGAAGGATGGATGGATGGGTGAAGACTGAAGAGGTTCAGGCTCTCTAGTCTGAGCTAGAATTATATCCACCTGCTCCACACCCCTGCTTTGTAGCCTAACTTCTGCCCCATGGCTGCAGACCCTTGCCCTGAATTCTAGGGCTACCATCCCAGGGGTTGGCCACACTCAGCATGGCAGTGCCCCTCCCACCTGGATGGGGGCTCCTGCCAGATGGTGAACTGCTCTGAGGCTTCCCCAAGACATGTCATACCTAAGGGAAGATTATCCACGGGTGGAGGAGCAGCCCAGCCTTGGGGTGACCGTGTGCCTCGGAGCCTCCCAGGGCAGCCACTGCCAGTACCGCATATGGCAGGGAGCAGAGGCAGCGGCCAGGGAGCCAGAGGCTGGCACCAGGCAGGCCATCCCGGCACAGTCCCGCCCAGGAGATGGGCCCTCAACCTCAGTGGCCACTTGCTTCACCTTCTCCACAGCCCGCCTGGCTGGGTACAGCTGCCTGCTTTCTGAGAAATTCCTTCACCCGCTTTTCCCAGAGCTGGATGAGCCTGGTCGGTCAGGCAGACCCCACCTCGGCGTCCAGCAAGCCTGAGGGCGACTGCACCACACCGGGCCTGCCCGGTAGCGGGGCCCCCGAGGAGCAGCTGACAGCCATGGGTGACTCACGCCTGGCCAAGTTTGGGGTGCCCCTGCAGAGGCGTCCACAGAGACGGCAGACGTCGACCGGGGTGCTGGAATATGGTGACCCCGGGGCTCCCCCCTGCTCCAGAAAAGCAGACCGGGAAAGGGGAAACGGCTGTGCCTTTAAGTTATCTGGCCCACAGACACAAAAACATTGCACGCTGAAGCTGTTTGCATCTCTGGTTATTTTTAGGGTGAACCCAGTTGCCTCCCCGTGGAACCGGATGAAGCCCCAGAGGCATGCAGTCCTTTTTCCCAGATGGGGGTCCTGCTCCTGTTTCCTTGGGAATGAGACCTCGAACATGAAGTCTCTGGGACACCCCCCTACCCCCACCAGGAGCCATGCAGGAGGGCGCCAGAGCTGGTTGAAGATCAGCCGCCCACCTGGGTCCAGAGAGAGCCCCCTTGCCCAGCCCCTCCAGGGCATGGAGAGAAGGGAAGAAAGCCACGACCCATAGCCTCCACCCAGGCCAGGCCCAGCGACGGGACCGGACCATGGCTGACATTTCCAGAACAAGCAGCAATAGAGCAGATTCTCTGGTCTACTCCCCCTCCCCAAAACAGGAATAAATCAGTTCTACCAATTTCCCAGCTAATGATTTCCTCCATTAAATTAAAAAGAAGAAGAAAATGTTTTTTTAAATGGATTACCAGCCCTGTGCTTTCAGAGACCATGTGATCTGCCAACTCCTCTTAAACCCTGATACATCAAAGCCCCTGAATTAATTTTTAATAACTAAGGAAGTCATAACCTAAGAAGCTCCACCCTGGCACTCCTCCCTCGACCCCCCAGCCAGTCAAGCAGGCACCCAAGGGGTAGTGCTGGGCTGGCTCTAGGAAGTCAGCTTCACAGAGCCGAAGGCTACTCCGGTAGTCAGTATTCAAGGCCCATTTCACAGACGGAGGGAAAAGGCCAACAGAGGTGAGGCAACATCGGGGCACAGGGTGGACGCACAGCAGTGACATGCAGCATGGAGCACATGTGGACTCTGAAGTGGGTTTTGGATTTCAAGGAACTCCTCTCTGGGAAAATGTGAACAGGGGAACCTGGGAGGGAGGAGTGCACAGGGGAAGGGGTGAGTCAGTGACAACTGCCTGGCCCAGATGGTGGTCCTGTGGGCAGGACCTGGCCTCTCTTCCTGTTGGTCCCCACAGGGACCGAAGCACCCAGCGCTAGGTCAGGGTCAGCACACAGCTCCATGTTTGCTTCGAAAAAGTCAACCACCGACTCGAGACTTTGAAAACAGGACACTAAGTGAAAGAAGCCAGACATTGGATGAGTCCATCAATATGAAATGAGCAGAATATGAAAACCCATCGAGGCAGAGAGGACAAGAGAGGCAGAGTTTCTGTTTGGGAAGAGGAAACACCCTGGAGATGGATGGAGTGACAGTCAAACAACGTTGTAAAGTACTTCATGCCGCTGACTTGTACACCAAATAAGTGCTGGCGTGGTAAATTTCATGTATGTGCAATTTATCACACTGCTTCTAGAATGCAAGGAGAACACAGCAGCCCACTCTCCATGCTGCTGTATGAAACTAGAGGGGTGGCCAACAATTCCACAGCGATGGAGGCAGGTGCCCTGTTAGGTAGGAAGTCAGTTATGAGCTTATGTGTGTGACATAAAGGCCTAAAGAGAAGACGTCTATGTCCAGCATGAACACCTGCATCTCAGAGTCATCCTGACAGTGTTTCAGGGGCAGCCCGGCCTTCGCATCCTGCCCTGCCCCCTCCTACCTGATAACCTGCCAGGTGGGGGTCCCCGCCCCTTCTGCCCGACAAATCTTCCACAGTCTCCCAGATGCAGCCCAGTATCTGCATTTCAAACACCCTGCTCAGGATCCCCATTCTCCAGGGGGTCCTGCTCACCCTTCCTCTGAACCCAGGACGGCGCCAGCTGGGCTTCCTCCTGTCTGATACCTTCAAGGGAAACTCAGATAGGAGTTTCTTAGTATTTACAGCCATAAAATCCTTTGTTTCAGGAGGAGATGTGTGAAGACAGAGACCCATCTCCTTAAAAACCCCTGGCGCACTCAGCCCTCTGCCTGTCTGCTGAGCCGCCCACCTGGTCTGGCCAGGTGTAATCTCTCCACTCAAACGTGTAACCTTGTTCTCCCACCCCCCCAAGTCCGAACAACTGCACTCTCTCCCAGGTCTTGTCTGGAGAGGTGCCCATCCACGGATGTCCCTTCCCTAATAAACTTTGCTACTTTTACTTTCCACTACTCTGTCTCACGCCTGAGTTCTTTCTTGCGTGAAGACAAGAACCCTGCAATTTCTCCAGTAACACCCCTGTGGTCTGCTCAGCCAGAACTCAGCTCCCACAGCTCGGCAGCACACACGTCCTCTCACGTCACCTAGGAACAACAGGGACCTTCAGAGAAAGGTGCCTCGTGTGAGTCAGCACCACCAGACCAGAATCCCCAGTCCCTGATGGCCCTGCCAGATGCCACGGGGCCGGCACAGGCTGAGAAGGCCATGGGGATGCCCCCCCCAGTACACACTTTGGGGCCCTATACTTGCTGTGCACTTCCCCACATGTTACATAACCTGCTTCCTACATTTTTATAGTTTGTTGTTGTTGTTGTTGTTGAATTCATTCCAGAGACAAGGACAGACAAAGAGAGCTCCTGTCCACTGGTTCACTCCCCAAATGCCTACGACAGCCACCTGGCCAGGCTGAACACTGGAGGCCAGGAACCCAATCCAGGTCTCCCATATGGGTGGCAGGAACCCATTTACTTGAGCCATCACCACTGATTCCCAGGGTCCACTTTAGCAGGAAGCCAGAAACAGGAGTGGAGTTAGCAACTGAACCCAGGTACTGCAATGCGGGACATGGTGACTTAGCCAGGATCTCAATGACTGCGCCAAACGCCGGCCCCTCTTTAGGTTTTCACAGAGAGGTCCTCGCTGACCAGCTACAGCCAGAAGGTGCAGGGAAGGTTGCAGGGGCCAGGGACGCAGCCATGAGCACGAAACAGAACCCACAGGCCTAACGTCCACGGCCAGCCAGCAGCCCCTTCAGCTCTTCCTGGCTGGGGAGAAGCAGCTCCCGGAGAGGACAGTCGGGTCCTGGCCCCGCCCCTTCACAGCTCCAGCGCCTCGGGGAGGTCCTCTAGCCCTGCAAGCCTCCGATTTTTCTTCCACAAGATGGAGATGAAAACAGTACTCGTCTCTCGGGCTCTTTCAGGGACTGTACGAGACGACGCAGGGGAAGCATTCAGCGCACGGCCGCGGCAGCATCAGAGACTGTGAAATGGTAACGTGAGTGGACTAGCATCTCCCAAATGTGCAAAAGCATTCCATCTAAGAGGGCCGGGCAGCCATCCCAGAAGGCTCAAAGGAGCACATGGACGACAGATCGCGCAAGGCTGACTGGGAGGGCAGGACCATTGACCCAACCTGGGGGGTCAACTACAGCCGCAGCTATGGCTGACACCACGTGAGTTAATTCTTTTGTCCCCATTTTGCCTTTGGGGAAACTGGAGCACAGAGGGGTCAGCCACATGCCTCCAGGTCACACAGCCAGGAGGTGGTGGAGTCCTCTGGCTCCCGGCCTGCACCGGCCACTGCTGTTGCACAGGCCATCTCCAGAGAAGTGTGGATGGAGGAAGGGAGGGAGGCACAGAGGAACCTCGAGCAGGCACAGGCAGATCCCCAGGCGCCTCTGCAGCCCTGACATCCGGACCACATGAGCCTCTGGATGCCTGAGGGGAAGGCCTGGGAGCAGGTCCCCTGGGGAAACCCAGAGGATGGCTGGACCAGCCTGGCTGGTCTCGAGTGTCTCCAAGGTCAGGCTCAAGGTCCTCATACTGAGTTCTGCACAGTCCAGCTGCTTTGGTCAGCACCCAAGCATGCAGTTAACTCCCTCAGAACCAGCTTGGGGTGCCGGACGGAGGAAGACCCCTTCCCCAGTCCCTGGGGCCCGGGGGACATGTGGAGGCCCAAACTCTTTCAGCGGCTGGACATGGGGACTGGCACACTGGCGGGCTGAGGACCGGCTGCTTGAACTCCTCACAAGTCACGAGACACTTCCCTCTGCAGCTTTCTAAGGTGCACCTGCAAATCTCGCAACTAAGGACTCTTTTGGGCCAACACAGCGCAGAGCTTCTTGCTGGTCTCCTGAGCTGGCCAGAGCAAGCACATCCAACATCAATGCGAATGACACCACGTCACTCACCTACCTCAGAATCCGTCACACACAGGATTAAGCCCGAGTCTTCATTGTGACTACAGAATCTTGCAAGATCGCGCCTGATTCCTATACTAATCACCGCCCCTCCTTCCTCTCTCATTCAGTTCCAGCCACACGGGTCTCCCTGCTCTTCCTCATACTGGCCAAACACATCTCTGCCTCAGGCCTTTACACCTGCTGCTTCCTCTTCCCAGACATTACACAACTCAGATTTCTCAGATTTCTGGGAGTCTTTTCTATCTAACCCCTATCTAACCCTCACACTGTCTATCCCCTTCCCTTGCTTACTTGTCTTCCTGAAGTTTGAGACCACCAATTCTTTTAGGAAGGAATTACTTTGGTTCACTGCTGAATCCCGGTGCTTGGAGCAACGCCTGGTGTTCAGAAACTCTGCGGGGATGGCTTTACGAGTGGGGATGGTTGGCAGAGGAAAATGGTAACCAAAGTGGGGTTAGGGTTGACTCCTGGTTATTGGTGAAAGAGGAACTAGAGAGCTCAAATAAACGAGCATGAAATAAGTTAAAATGGTAATCAGAGATTTTCCCCTGCTAAAAAATAAATCCCAGGGCCAGCGCTGTGGCGCAGCAGGTTAACGCCCTGGACTGAAGCACCGGCATCCCATATGGGCGGTGGTTTGAGACCTGGTTGCTCCACTTCCAATCCAGCTCTCTGCTATGGCCTGGAAAGCAGAGGAGGATGGCCCAAGTCCTTGGGCCCCTGCACCCACGTGGGAGACCCAGAAGAAGCTCCTGGCTCCTGCTTCGGATTGGCGCAGCTCTGGCCATTGCGGCCAATTCGGGAGTGAACCATCAGATGGAAGACCCCTCTCTCTCTCTCTCTCTCTGCCTCTCCTCTCTCTGTGTAACTCTTTCAAATAAATAAATAAATCTTAAAAAAAAAATCCCTAAGCACACAAAGTTGTCCGTGTGATTCTAGCAAACTTATAGCAAGTTCAGAGGGAAAGGTTATTCTCTGCAGGAAGGTAAGACTTCGGGAATGAGCTGCCATTGAGCAGGCCCTCAAGTATGATTTGGAATGCCTCGGGGGGCCGCCCCCATGCTGTGCCTCCTTTGCACCCCCTCCACCTTGCCTCTGTGGTCGGAATCCTCCGTCCCTCTGTCCATGAAAGCTCACAGTGGGCATCTCATCAGCACTGGGGCTACTGGGCTTATCTGCACATATCTACTTCCCCTGCTAATTAGTAACCATGGGTGGGGACAGTCTCTGATTCATTTTGGTATCTCCAGTGTCTGAAACCAAAGCAGGTATTCAAAAAATGGTTGAGGAAATGAGCAATACATACAAATAGCTCAGAGCCGGCTAGCCAGATGTTTACTTAACAGAAGCTGCTGGGTGTAGCTGTTGTAGGCATGCAAACCAAGGCACCAGGCACCAGCCGGGCAGCAGGGCCTGGGCCCACTCTCAGATGCAGCAGGGCTCAGGTGGGCCTGAGGGCACTGGTGTGCCTCAGCCTCGGGTTCCTAACATGAGCAAGGAGCTTGACAACAGCCAGAACTCCCTCTTCCCCTGAAAAGAGGCTGATGGGAAGGCTAGAGGTGACTCAAGGCTTAAAAATGTGTCACTTGTTGTTTACTTCCCCTGTACAGCTCATCGGCTGAGATCCTCTTTCCACTAGCAGGGGACGCAGCCCCAGGGTGACAACACAGGGAAGCATGTCCCAGCGTCTCTGGTCGTCTGGAAAGCTGAGCTACGGGGAACGACATGAAGAAAGCCGGAGGAGGAAGAGAACAGGATCTCCCCCGCCATAAACAGACGCCAAAGGTCTCGGCCATGCCTGCTTCATGCCCAGCTCTGACCACCCATGCCGTCAAACCTGAGAAACCTCGGGGTCATCTGCTGCTCCAGGAATAGACAGAGTCTTTCTCACCTCCACCCCGCAATCCCCTTCCCGCCCTCAAACTCTGGCCACAGACCGATGGTTCTGTGGGTTCCGGAAGTGGCAGGTCTCTGTTCTCTGTGAAAAGGCAGAGTGCCGGCCACCAAGGCCTGCAAATTCAAGGGTATGAATGTAATTACAATCCACGCCTGTGAGGGTTTCAAAAAGTTCACGGAAGTGGGTGCTGAGTTGCGGCAGGTTAAGCTGCATCTCAGGATGTATGGATCCCACATGTCAGTGCACGTTCAAGTCCTAGCTACTCTGCTTCCAATCCAGCTTCCTGCTAATCCACGTGTCTTATGGAAAAACTATGCATGGATCCCAACGTTTTTTGTGCCAAAAATAAACATATTCATACATACATACACATTTTTAAAACAGAGAAATATTTCCTAGCCACTGGTTCATTCCTCAAATGCTCACAACAGCCAGGGCTGGGTTGGGCCAATGCCAGAAGCCAGGAACTCCATCTGAGTCTTCCAGGTGGGTGGCAGGGACCCAGGTACTTGGGCCATCATCTGCTGCCTTCCCAGGCGCATCGGCAGGGAGCTGGATCAGAAACAGAGCAGCGATGGAACCGGCACCCTGATTCAGGATGGTAGTGCATCAGGCGCAGCCCATGCCACAATGTACTCCCTAGCTCATCGTTTAATCACCGTGCCACAATGTGTCTCCTAAGTCATCTTTTTAAAAAAAAAAAAGATTTATTTTATTTATTTGAAAGAGTTACAGAGAGAGGTAGAGACAGAGAGAGAGGTCCTCCATCTTCTGTCCACTCCCCAGATGACGGCAATGGCTGGAGCCGTGCCAATCCGAAGCCAGGAGCCGGGAACCTCCTCGGGGTCTCCCATGTGGGTACAGGACGTGGGCCATCCTCCAGCTCTATCCCAGGCCATGGAAAAGAGCTAGATCGGAAGAAGAGCAGCCGGGACTAGAACCGGCGCCCACACAGGATGCTGGCGCTTCAGGCCAGGACGTTAACCCGCTGTGCCACAGCGCCGGCCCCCTAAGTCATCTTTTAATTCCACTTTCCATGAGCTTTCTGATGTGCCCTCCTATGAATCAGAGCCAGCCAAGCAACGGCGTTTCCGTCGCGGTCGGCAGAAAGGCAGTGAGTCCCGCCTACAAAGGTGACTCTACTGCACCGTGGAAGGAAACTGACGCCGACGGCGCACTGCAGAGGTCCCGATGGCGCGGGGCAGGATGGCTTAGCTGGGTGGTTCCAGCGCAGGATCGCTCACTGGGTCATGGTCAAGACGTGGCCTAGGGCTGTGGTCCTCTGCAGGCGTGGCTGGGGCTGGAAGAGCCATTTCTGAGGTGGCTCACTCGTGTGACTGCTCAGTTCCTTACGTTTCCAGATCTTTGCAGAGAGCTGGCTAAGGGTCTTCACAAGATGGTGCCTGGCTTCCCAGGGGGAAAGAGCCAAGAGAAAAGACAGCAGAAACCACTGTCTCTTATAAACAGGGCTTGGAAGTCATGCCCTGTCATGTCCACCGTCCGTGGGATACTCAGGTCAGCCTTGTTCATTGTGGGAGGGAAGGGCTGGCACAGGGTCACGGCCACGGTGGGCCAGCCGGTGGCCATCTGCTCAGCTGCCCTGCGGTGCTCCTAACCCTCTCTCCAGGCCGTCTCCACCCTTCCTGAAGGCAGCCCTCAGAGACAGGCCTTTCCCCTTCATTTAACAGAAACAGAAACCGAAGCTTGCGAGGGTGATAGCCTCAGGTCCTGCAGGAGTCAGAGACCAGCCCAGTCCTGCTCTGCCCGGCCAGCTCTCCACTACCCGCTGTGGGCAGGTCAGCCTCCAAGAGGAGCCAGAGG
Source organism: Sylvilagus floridanus (assembly GCA_949820135.1). NCBI lineage: Eukaryota > Metazoa > Chordata > Mammalia > Lagomorpha > Leporidae > Sylvilagus > Sylvilagus floridanus. The sequence continues at coordinate 177,124,642 of OX463233.1, forward strand.
CCAGGTAGGCGACAGCCAGCTGAGCTGACAATCCGGACATCTCCTCTTCTCCCATATGAGGTCATCACAGCACTGTCTGGGAGGGAAGCGCCCAGTGGGGGGCCGCACGCTGGGCCAACCCCCAGCAACGATGAGCAGCCGCCGTACCGTTTCAGGAAACTCACGGGTGAATCTGGGTGCATCCCACAGCGACGGCAAGGCTGCACCGACCAGGCCCCGAGCCCCGCTTCCTCGGGGCAGAGAGAAGAGCTGGTGCTGACCTGGGAGTGAGCGGCTGCCGGATTCCAGGAGACAGGAGGCTTGAGGTTGGGCCACTCACAAGGTCACCCTCTCGCTGCCAGGGCCAGGCCACCCGGCCGCCAGCAGTCTCACAGAAACAGCAGGGAGCCTCCCCTCTCTGGTTCTGCCACTCGCCTCCTCCTGAGGTGGCTGCCTTCGCGGCAGGATGGCGTCCTGCGGCCACTTCATTAGGAGGCGCCGTGGTGATTCACAGGCGCAGGTGCCACTTCACAGGGTGTGCAATTTACAGCCACTCAGAGGCGCGGGACACAGGTGACAAACGCACTGGGCCCTCCGGCTGCCACGGCCACCTGGTCTCGCAGTAACACAGGACCGAGGCTTGTCAGTTGCCCCTGCTTCATTCTCACCGTCACAAATGGAAAACGCTGTGGCCAAGTCCGTAAATCTAACCTCCCCATCAAGGGCTCCACGTGGTCTAGACACCATCTCCTCCTCCCCAGCACAAGCCACGGGACGGAGACAGAGGCTGGCGCTGCTGCCCAACCCCAGGCCAAGCCTATTCCTGAATGCCTTGTGTAGCTGACAGTTTTGAAGGGACGGTGACACTGGATCTCTGCTGACCTCACCGAGAGCCACAGGGAGGGCCTGGCCGTCGGGCCTCATCCTCCCAGCCTGAAGCTCCTGCACAGAGTATGAGCCTTGCTCTTGGGGTCGCCTCTTGTGTAAAAAAGATGCGGCCTTGGAGTGGCAGAGTGCGCCATCCACTTCCTAGCACACTGTCTCCTTGCAGGGCTGGTGTGAGGAGACATTAACACACACACACACAGGTTCCAGCCAGAGATGTTTCTGCCTGCTTCCGTGCCTTCCTGCTGGGTTTTGGAGCCTAAGCGACCCCTGGGGTCGGGTGGCCCAGTGCAGAAATCCCCAGCAGTGTCTCTGCTTACGCAGCGGGGTGATGAGAAAGCCCCATTGGAAGCTGCAGGCGCTCCCCTGCCGCCTTGGTTACAGGCTCTAGACCGAAGGCCGGTTGTGGCTCAGCGGAGAGTGGAGAGGGGCCGTTCCTTTTAATAAGAGGATTCCACTCTCGGGAAAGTGCGGCCACACTGCAGCCTTACACGGGATTACTTGTCCCAGATGGAAAGGGCAAGGCAATTACAGCGAGAGTGAAGAAACACTAACCACCCCTCCTCCCTGGCCTTTATCAGCCAGGCCAGCTCTACTCTGCCGTGGGTTTCCGGGTCTCTGGGCAAGGCCTCTCCAGACTTTAGATCTGTTTCTCAGAGCAGGGACCGTCTACCTACCGGATCCAGCCTCCAACTCACACCCACCTCTGTCTTGGCTGAGTGTCTTCCCGGGGCTTGGAAAGAAAAAAGGTGGGGACATCTGAACTAGACCCTCTCCCTCCTGGTCCCCTCACCTCTCTTCCCCCCTCCCATGCAGCTCCTCAGGACACCGGGTGTTATTTCCCTGCTCGACCTCTCGCTCTGGCCCCTGGCAGCCCTTCTGGGAGGCCAAGTTTCTGCTGTTTACATTCCCCACTGAACTGTCTTGATCCCAACTCAGGGCTGTCCGAGCTGCAGAGTCTCCCTTTGAAAACACACCATTATCAGCGGATGAGTCGGGAACAAACCACAGCCTACCCGTGTGATGCAAGGGGACGGGGTTCTGACACGTGCTACAGCACAAACAGATCTGAGAACGAGTGGCAGACACTGGACATGGAGGTCACATGTGCACAATTCCATTTATATGAAACGCCCATGGTGTGCGAATCCACGGAGACAGAAAGAAGATCTGTGGTTGCCTGGAGTAGGGGGTCATGTCCGTGGGTTCCTCTGGGGGATGATGAAAACATTCTAAAACTGACTGTGGCGATGGTTGCATAACTCTATGAATAGACTAAAAAAAAACACTGACTCTGCACTCTGAATGAGTGAGTGATGTGGATGAGAGCTATCTGGGTTACACGCGCCGGGCCCTAGCTCCAGGGCCCTCGGACAGATCGGAATCCCCAGGCGTTCAAGTCCCTTACGTACAGTGGCACAGTAACTGCAGAGAACCAACGCACATCCTCGCCGAGGCTTCGGATCACCCCTCAGTTACCCAGGACACCTAACGCGATGCACACACCACTCTTGTGGATTCAGGCCCATGCTCACTGACTCAGCGCACAGCAAATTCAAGTTTTGCTTTTTGGAACTTTCTGGAATTGTTTTTTCCCCTGAGTATTTTCTGTCAGAGGGCCAACAGTATTTTAAACACAAGAGCAAACAAATGAGCAACGGTCCATAATCCACAGAACATGGCTGCCGGAGAATGCTCTATAGGGAGGCCCCTCTGCCCTAACGTCCTGTCCTGTCTGCCCCTCCTTAAGCAGGTTCACGTTCACATTCCTGTCCCTGAAGCAACACCTCTGGACAGATGCTGGACGGGAAAATGAGGGGAAGACATGGTTCCCCGGCACTATGCAGATGGAGACGCGCTATGGCCTGAGCAAGGCAGCTGTTGTGTCTTAAACCTCCGAGCCTGAGACAGAAAGCGGCGGAGCCTCGACATGGCGCTGGTTTGCAAACGCACAGTCTGGAGATGCTCACAGCAGCACCCCTGGGGCGGGAATGTGCCCAACACACTTCCAGCTGCACCCTGGACAAGCCCCGCCATGACCAGCACCAGGGCCCAAGAATTTCCTAGGCTGGGAAACGCTAGTGACATGAGGCTAAGGGTAGGCCTAGCAGGGAGGGAGCTGGAGCACTGTAGGTGGGAGGGCTGGGCCACAGCCGAGGCAGGAGTGCTGGGCAGACACACTGCTGTGCATGTCCTGGGACAAGACTTCATCTCAAGGACAAGTGCCAGGATGTGAGCGAGGGACCACCTTGGGCAGAGGCTGCAGCTGGCCTAGGGGGACCGAGTGGACACTGGCATCAACAGACATCCAGATTTCACCAGGCCACAGCGACTGCTTTGGCTGTGCTTAGGATCACAACCTTACCGTTGCGCAGTGGCCGGCCCAGCCTGCTGAGCCAGGGGACTCGTTCCGGAGGTACTGGTCTCACCTGAGCCTAATCGGTCCACATCTGACTAAAGGAGCCAACCCAGTCAGGGGGTGGAGCCGAAGCGGCAGGGCTCCTGCTACACAGAGAGGCCAGAGAAGGCTTCCCAGCAAGATGACTGCGGGGCCCGCCAGGGTCCTCACTTCGAGGTCCCGAAGCTGAGCCTGGCTGGGGCCCGAGTGTCCCCGACCCTTGTCCTCCGGTGCGTGTGGCTCAGGCATGGTGATGCCGACATCTCTGTTATCTGCTCTGCCGCCAGGCACGCTATCCAACAACTGCCTCCAAGTGCAGCCCAGGAGTGCGGGAAGCCGAGAACCCCCACAGCACCAGGGCTCTCCAGCCTCCCGTTGCAGACACGCCACGGGCCCCACAGTCTCCTCCGAGACCTGGCTCAGGCGGTGGTGGTGTGGGACGCCTGGGGTGGCCTCACCCTCACAAAGGCAGCGTCCAGTCGGGGTCCAGGTGGGGCAGTGCGGTGAGGGGCCAGGCGGCCCCCACACTGTCCTGATCAGCTGCAGGACAGACGACCTCTCTCCACTCCAGAGAGAATGGGCCTTTCCCATGCCTAGGCTGGGGCTTTGCAGGCCAAATGAGGGGCTGGGAGAAGGGACAGGAGGTTCCCAAAGCCTCCCCCAACCTCAGCTGCTAGCACATCAGCCCTCAGACACCCCACGAGGGTCTGCTGAACAAGCCAAGAGGCCCGGCAGTGCGCGTAGGGCCGTGTGCTCACGCCTCTGCAGAGGAGGAGACAGCCTGCAGTAGCTGGTTCAAGGCTGCCTGGCTGGCCCCTGACCCTGATCCTGGCCCCTGACCCCTGACCCTTTGCCTGCCACACACTCGCAGGGAAGGTGTGTGGTGGAAGGGAGGGAGAATGGGGGTGGGGTGGGCAGCCACTGCTGGAGGGAACAGAGTCTCACAAAGGCAAGGGGCAGGGGCAGGCAGACAGCGGCTGTCCCCACCCCCTCCAGAGGGCAGCTGACTGGGCCAGCGAAGCCGTCTGTGTTAACCCAGTCTTGGCTTATTTCAGCCCACCCCAGCGAGGCCAGCGTCGCGTGACCCCCATTCTGCAGTGTGACTGGTGGAAGCTCAGTGGGCCACACCACTTTGTCCAAGGCCACGGAGCCCAGATCTGCTGGACTCTGAGACAGGATCTTGACCTCAGCACCGGCCTGCCTCCACAGCCATGGAGTCAGACACAGATCCCAGCCCTGCCCGGCGAAGACGTACGAGGGGAAGCGGCTGCAGGAGGAAGCGAGGGCCTCCAGTGAGGCTTGCACAGCAAGCACCAGTGTGTTCTGTGCACCTGTCAGCAGGGCAGGACAGATGAGGCCTGGGAGGGCGCGTGGACAGAGGAGTTACGGGAAGCCCAGGCAAGCGCCATCAGCTTCCCCCCTACCCGTGGGGGGACAGAATGTGCCCCACAGGTTCCAGGACAGGCCTGAGAGAGAGCCCACATCAGGGCTCAGCGCCAGGCTCTGTCTGTGACCCTCCCGCCCTCACTGGGGATGTTTCTCCATCTGAGAAACAGAGGGCTGGACTGAATGGCCTTTGAGAGCGTCCAGCTCTGATCTCGCCAGTCCTTGAAGACGAGTGGTGCTCCGACCTCTGACCCTCGCAGTTCCCTACCACGTCGCCCCTTCCCTGCAGGGCGAGACCGTGGCCGGATGCACCATCATCATCGTGTTTATCAGCACACACCCACAGAACCACAAACACAAGCAACATGTACAGGCCTGGATTAACTTCAGGGTTCACGGTTTACTCCAGCTAACATGTTTATCTTTCCCTCCACACAACACTTTCTCTTCACCCACTTCCTCCGGGGTGCAGGAGCTCCCAGCCCAGCATCAGCATCGGACTGGGGGACTTGGGAGCCCCACACAGGGCCCCGGGCAGCTGGTGGGTCAGGGAGCCAGGCCAGGAAGCCCTGGGCTTGTCCCCCGGGAAGCAGTTATCTCTGCTCCAGACCCGGCTATTGGCAGGGCCATGCTTGCTGGACAAAAGTCACCCCTTGGTGACAAGGACAGCTGAGCAAATTGGACCCAGCAGCCCTGTGCCTGGCGTGGGCCCCTTGCTAGCCCTTGCTGACGCCACTTGGTGCTGCCGTCTCCAGAGGCGATGTCTCCTGGGCGTGCACCCACGTGTGCACATCCCGAGGAAAGAGAAAAAAAAAAAAAAAACCTTTCAGGTGCTCCACAAGCAAGATGTCATGGAGCTGCCACCAGCCTGCCCTCCCCCCACCGCCCCCGACCTGTCACCCACACAGTCAGATGAAGCTTTTGCTAACACACACACCAGCGGGTGTACCTCCGCTGATGAAAGCCCTTCAACGCTCCCCTCACATTTCAAGATGAAGTCAAAACTCCTTAAGCAGCACACGGGGCCCCCACCCCGTCCTGCCCTGTCTCAGCACCCAGGAGGCCTCCCCTGCTGCTCACCCTCACCCCACCTCTGTGCTGGGCACTCAGGGTGCAGCTCGTGCGCATCAGCACCCCTGAGGTGCCCCTGGGGACCCCTCACCCGTTCATACCGCTTCCACACAAGTGTCACCTGCCTGTGGCTCTGTCCCCCTGGGGGCCTAAACCCAACTCATCTTTGCAGCCCCGTGCTTAGGGACCACACACAGGACCGAATGACCCAGACCCGTGCCGCTCACTCAAGGAGCCAAAGTGGCCTTGTGGCTGCCTCAGTCCCCGAAGCCCTGAGGTGCTGTGGACACCTGAGGACGGCCCGCCGCCCATCTGCAGCCAGCAAGCACGCCTGTGTGCATGCCGCATCGCACACTTCTCTCGACACGCCCAGCTCCCAGGGCCTACACCAGGTCTTCAAACGAGGCTGCGCAAGGGGAGGAGGCTCCAGGATGCCACTCCCATGACGGAGACCACACAGCAACAGCGGTGTGCTCATGGTGAGCTGCCGCAGTCCTTGCCAGCTTTCTGACTCCGATCCTGTCCCACAAAAAGTGTCTCCTGGGCACACATTCTGCTGCTTGCCCAACACCAGCCCAGGTGTCCATCTGCTTCCAGTCAAGAGGAGGCAGCGGGAAGGTGGGGAGGAGGTGGGGAACGAGCAGAGAACACAACAGGACTGCAGTGCAAGGAAGCGGCAGGGAGGTGGGGGAGAGCCAGCCTCGTGCCCGGGGCATCTGGAATCCTCCCGGGCAACTCCAGTCTGGAGGACTCCAGTCTCCCTGGGAGAGCTGGCTGGATCTGGAAGCAGGGGGTAAACCGAGAGGAGGGGTCTCAGGCAGAGGCAGAAAAACATCAGCTGTGGCTTGTGAGAGCCTGGGGGCCACCTCGCAGGAGCACTGGCCCCAGTCCCTTCCACCTAGCTGCTCTGGTGGACTCTGAACCAGAGTGTGGCCTAAGGGAGCCCAGGGGACCACAGAGAGAGGACCGAAGGGCCCTGGGCTGGGGCCAGTTTCCAGCACAGCTCCTTTTCCCCAGGATGCTGCTGGAGCACACCTGCCATTTCCCTTCTCCAAAGAACTGCAGAGTACCCAGGGGAGAGATGCCTGGCAGACTGCCTCCCCCGCCCCCACTTCTCCATGGACCCCACTGCACAGGCGTGCCTGGGCAGGTGCGGTGTCCCGAGCACACGCAGGCTGGGCAGCGGCACGGCTGGGGAGGTGTGCTGGAAGCGTATTTATAGCTCAGCGCTCGTCCGCACACGCCAGCGCTGCCTGCCTGCCTGCCACTCGGGCTTTGCGATCCGTTCTATATTTATCGCCTGAGGCCGGGGGGGATAATGGCGAGGCCAGAAATAGCCCTGAAGACGCTCACGTGAAGCTGACAGGCAGGTCCCCAGCTCCCAGGCTGACCTCGCCCTGACATCTGCTGCTTGGCTGTGGGTAACGGGGAACAGCTGGGTGGGGCCGGGAAGCGGCCACAGCCAGATGGGAACGCCGTAATCCCTCTTCCCCACCGGCCTCGGCCCTCTGTGGTGACGCAGGGGACACATCCAGAGTGATGCGCCACAGCTGCCAGGCCGTGGGGAGACCACAGGCCACGTGGCTTCCCCGACATGCGTGCCCTCATCGGTGCAGCCCGTCCAGCTGGCCAAGGAGGGTGAAAGGCAGCGCTTGCACTCCCAGGAAGCAGGTCGCCCTCACACCGGGCCACTCCCGCTGCCAGGGTCAGCTGGGCTGGCTGGAGAGGAAACCCCCAGGCACAGGGGCCCTGTGCCTTCTCTTCAGCTTCTGCGTTCACCCACAAAGCCCAGCCAACAGATTCACCAAGGCCCTCCCAGCAGGAAGGGTGGTGGCCGAAGAACGTCACCTGCAGTCTAGACAGATCTCCGTTCTAGCCGGCCCCAGCCCCGTCATCAGCTACGGGACAGCAAACACGGGGCTCAGCGTTCCAGGACTTGATTTCTAAACCTGCAAAGTGCAGAGGTTGACATCCCGGCCAGGACAGAAGGAAATCCTACCAGGGGAGCTGCCAGGAGAGCCCCTGGTACTCTGTGCTCGCCCCACAAATGCGAGTTTTCATTCCTCCCTTGGGAGGGAGGGGCTGGTCCACGGGCTGAGAGATGTGCTCTCAGAGGAACTGGGCAGTGGTCCCAGGGGGCAGGGAATGGGCCAGGGCACCACTCCTAAGTCAGGGCCAGGTGTGGGCCTGTGGAGTGTTAGGGACCTTCAGCCCAGAGGTCCCAGTGCAGGACGGGAGAAACACCTGCATGTGAGAAGGCGTGGCTCCTCCACGCAGGGAGCGGCACACAGACGCCGCACAGCCCGACCCGACACAAGGATGGGAAAGAGGGCCCTGAATCCAGGGGCTCAAAGTCTCTGCTCCTGAGATCCGAGCCCAGATTCCAGGCCCTTCCCAGCCTCCACCCCACTGCCTCGGACCCTGCATTTCTGCAGCCTAGGACTTGTAGACATTCCCCCCAACACAGCATGCGTTTTGAGAACGAAAGGCACTGGTTCATACTACTCCCTCTGCCCTGCCCCCTTTTCCCCTGGTGAACTCCTCTGCAGCCTTCAAAACCCAGGTGAGAAGCCCCTCTGCAGTGAAATCTTCCCCATCAAGATCGCTGCTGCCTTCTGTTTGTTCCAGCTGCCCCGGGCTTCCCTCCAGCCACACACGACTTGGTCTAACCTGTCGGCTCCCCATCTAGGCAAACAAGTCCTTCCCCGGTGGGCCCCTGGCCTGGCACAGCAAACATCTAGAAGATGCCAGCAGAAATACAGTCCCTTATTCACACTCACACAGAGCTGTCATTTTTACAAGCAAAAAATAGTTGAGCGGCAGAGACAAATAGAAACAGATAAGAGATACAGAGTTCCTATGCACTGGTTCACTCCCCAAATGCCCACAACGGCCCTGGACCAGCCAGTAGCTGGAAACTCAGTCAGCTCTCCCATGTGGGCAGCAGGAACCCAACTACTTGAGCCACAGCTGCTGTCTTCCAGGTTTGTGTTAGCAGGAAGCTAGAAACAGGAGCAGAGCCAGGGACGGAACACAGGCCCTCTGACGTGGGATGCAGCCATCCCAACGTAAGTGCTGAGCCAAACACCCACCCTGAGAACAGTCATCTTCGCAAACAAACAATGGTTCAAGACTGCAACGTCATCCTCGGACTCCCTTGGGTGATGAGGGCAAAACCTGGGTGCTCTGGCTCCACCTCCCCAAGGAGCCAGTCAGGAAGCTGCGGCATGGGCCAGAGCTTTGCCCCCAGGTCGAGCTGGGCAGGGAGCGGGCCAGGCCAGCCCTCTGGCCCCGCGGACGGCTGCGGCCTGCCTCCATGAGCACATTCTTTCTTACTGATGCCAGCCACTCCAGCGTGCAGATGCCCAATCCCCAGAGCTCCGTGTGGGTCTCCAGCAGGAGCGGTGCCAGGGCCACCACTAGCCCCTCACATACGCCCTCCCCTCCAGCTGCCGCGCCTCCTTCAGCAGCTCCTCCAGAGGAGAGTCCCAGGTGTGCAAGGCCCCCTTCTCCCCCACCGACAATCAGAACAGGAAGCTCTGCAAACGGCAGTGCCCCCACTGAAACACCACGGGCCAGCACGCACAGCCTCGGGGGGATGACGTGGCCGTTGACACGTGCGCAGCCCTTCTGGGGGTCCCACGCCTCCCAGTGGACCCTGGTGACAGCGTGCAGTAAGTACTACCGTCCCCGCTTTACAGACAGGGAGACGGAGGCACACAGAAGCCAGGGGACAGGCCAGGCGTCCCTGGCAGTTTGAATCTGGGGCCTGCATCACTGTGACCCCTCCCCCTGCTGCCCCCCCCCCCACTCCACACAGATTGACACAGAATCGTGTGTGGTGTCAAACGGAGCAGCTGCTTTGCGAGGCGGGCTGGCAGTCACTCAGAAGGTGAGACACACAGTTACCCCGCAACCCCGCAGTTCCTCTCCTGGGAGCAGGCCCACCCCGAGCAGGTGCTCGGCGCTGCGCTTCTCAGCTGCTCTCTCTGCTTTGGTTGCTGTCTTTTCTAATCTAGGCCACCTCTGGGACAGACTTTCACGGTTCAAAATCGTGCACCCCGGAACCTCGGGAGTGCCCTCGCTGAAGGGGTGCGGATGGGCTGGCCCCCAGCCAGTCGGTGACGCAGGAGCAGGGTCCCACTACGAAGAGGTGCCCTCCTCACCCCTGCCTCTCTCTCCCCACGTCCTGTTCCGTGGCTCTGCTGAATGAGCTGATGCACAGGGAGGCACAGGGAGTGAATCATTGGGCTGAAAACTAGGGACAGCAGCGCTGGACTATCAGGAAGAAGGGGCCAGGCGGCTCTGGAGGGAGACTGGAGGACGATTCTCCTCCCCCCCAAACACAACCCTACTTCCTTGTGTCCAGCACACAGCCCAGCTCAGGCACGTAGAAGGTGCTGAATTACCTTCCTAAGGTACCTGGGGTTCGGGGGGTGTGTCTGCTGGTCAAGCCCGTGAACTCCCTTCTCTAAGGAAGCTGACGCCTAGAGTGAAGTTGAGATCAGTGCGCCATCAGGCACAACCTGGGCACAGCACCCACCCTCAGGTGTCCAAGGGTGGCTCACACCTGGGCACTGGCACACGAGGAAACCCCTGTGACACGTGTGTCATGGTGCCGCAGGCTGGAGCCCACTGGGCGTAGAGGACCAGGGGACACTCGGGGAGGAAGGAGGGGCTGATGGAAATGGGCCGCTTCCCTCCACTGTCTTCGAGCTGAAGGTTGGGGACCCTGTCTCAAGGTCCCTTACTGTTCACGCCACCTCCTCTAGCCTCAGAGGACGGGCCAACAAACTGCCTTCGACAAGGACAAAGAACTCGCTCAACTCAGCTCCTCAACTGGCCCTGTGTGTTTCGCCCTGTCCCGCGGTCACCTGTGAGTGCTGGGGTGCCAAGGGCAGGTCCCCAGGGCGTGTGTAAATCAATTAGTGGGTGCAGTCTCCAAGCTGTCAAGTCCCCAGGGGTACACCGACTGTGATGGGGACAGACTGAGTGCAATGGCTGAAAGAAAAATCAAAAAAGATTCCACACCCTGCCCCCCACCTCAGGCCCGCAGACTCAGCTCCTCCCAAGACACCAAGTGGAAGCGTCTTGCAGGGACTGAGGGGTCTGAAGGTGATACCCAAGCCTTCCCCTGCCGAGCCAGGGGCTGCACAGACACAGGGACCTTTAAGTCTGCCGTTAGAGCAGCCTTGCCAACTGGAAACGTCACCAGCCCACGCACCCCTTCACAGAGCAGCCCAGAGGAAGTCGCGCCCGTGACATGCCCGGCAGGTCCTCACGGGTTAAGTGAAACTCGGTGACACAGTCACAGGCCGGCAAGGTCCACCAACCTGCTGTGTCCCCTTTATCACAAAAGACTAAGTCATGGATTGAAACAGACCCTCTTGGGACACAAGGCCTCTGCTTGTGTTCACTGGGGTGTGGGTGGCTGGCCAGGCAGCTCAGTGACCGTCCTTAGATCGACGACCCTGTGACCTCAGACGGTCCCTGAGCATGCTCACACACAGGCCTTGGGGCCCACCCTGTGTGGACCCTGGATCCTAGAGCTGAACTCCTAGAGACCAAGAACTTCTTGCTTTCTCCGGCCTGGCCCTTAGAGGCAGCCCAATAAAAGCTGACTGGGTAATGCCCAGGGCCCCATATCAAGACTACAGCCCAGCTGAGGTCAAAATGCCAGCCAGAGAGCTGTTAACACCCTACAGTGCCAAGGATCTTCAGCTTCCAAAGGCTCAGGTGTCTGCCCGTCGGCAGACAGACAGCTGGTGCTTCAACAGCTGGGCCTCAGCAGCAGGAGCCTGGGGCGGCTCTCCCACCTCAGCCCTTCTGCAGGTCTCCTCCATGGAACCATCCATCGATTCAGCTGTAAAAACATTGACCTTGGACTCCAGAAGCCAAATCTTGGCTCCACCGCTAACCAGCCAGGTCTCAGTGTTCCCGCGGGTTACGGGAAAAGCTTGTACCACAAGATTTCCTGGGTCCCTCCTAATACAGGAGAACCTTCACCCGAGGCTCGCTCTGTAGAGCAAACCCAGAGCCCAACACCCACTCCCCTCTCCAGTGGCCACCCTGGTCTAAACCTAGAGCCCAACACACACACCCTCTCCAGCGGCCACCCTGGTCTAAACCCAGAGCCCAACACCCACAGCCCCTCTCCAGTGGCCACCCTGGTCTAAACCCAGAGTCCAACACCCACACCCCTCTCCAGTGGCCACCCTGGTCTAAACCCAGAGTCCAACACCCACACCCCCTCTCCAGTGGCCACCCTGGTCTAAACCCAGAGCCCAACACACACACCCCCTCTCCAGTGGTCACCCTGGTCTAAACCCAGAGCCCAACACCCACAGCCCTTCTCCAGTGGCCACCCTGGTCTAAACCCAGAGCCCAACACCCACAGCCCCTCTCCAGTGGCCACCCTGGTCTAAACCCAGAGCCCAACACCCACACCCCTCTCCAGTGGTCACCCTGGTCTAAACCCAGAGCCCAACACCCACAGCCCTTCTCCAGTGGCCACCCTGGTCTAAACCCAGAGTCCAACACCCACACCCTCTCCAGTGGCCACCCTGGTCTAAACCCAGAGTCCAACACCCACTCCCCTCTCCAGTGGCCACCCTGGTCTACACCCAGAGCCCAACACCCACACCCTCTCCAGTGGCCACCCTGGTCTAAACCCAGAGCCCAACACCCACAGCCCTTCTCCAGTGGCCACCCTGGTCTAAACCCAGAGCCCAACACCCACTCCCCTCTCCAGTGGCCACCCTGGTCTAAACCTAGAGCCCAACACCCACAGCCCCTCTCCAGTGGCCACCCTGGTCTACACCCAGAGCCCAACACCCACACCCCTCTCCAGTGGCCACCCTGGTCTACACCCAGAGCCCAACACCCACACCCCTCTCCAGTGGCCACCCTGGTCTACACCCAGAGCCCAACACCCACACCCCTCTCCAGTGGCCACCCTGGTCTAAACACCCACCACCTCTCGCTATTGCAACCACCTCCTCACAGTCTCCCTGCTTCCTCCCTTCACCCATACATCTGGGCACAACACCGGCCCCTAGAAAACCTTTTAAAGCACAGGTGGGACCCTGGCCCTCCTCTGCCCAAACACATCAGTAGCTTCACATCACTCAGTCAAGTTCAAACCCTGACAGGACATCCAAGGCCTGACTGATCAGTATTCCCTGCTGCTCTCTCTCATTCACCCCCGTTCTCTGAAGATCCTGGGCAGCTCCTGTCTCAAGGCTTTCGCTGCTGCCTCTACCCCCTGGTTCACTCCCTCACCTTCTTCAAGCCTTTGCCTAACTGCCCCAGCCCAGGAAGCCTTCTCCGCTCTTGCTTTATACGGCTTTGATTACCACCTGACCTCCCTACCTACAGGTCCCACACTCAGGGACTCAACCAGCCACAGATCAGAAATACTTGGGGAATTCGTAACTCCATCTCTCAAATGAATAAATAAAAACTTAAAATAAAAATAAAATGGCCAGCACTGTGGCATAGTAGGCTAAGCCTCCACCTGATGTGCTGGCGTCCCATATGGGCACCAGTTTGAGTCCCGGCTGCTCCACTTCCGATCCAGCTCTCTGCTGTGGCCTGGGAAAGCAGCAGAAGTTGTCCCAAGTGCTTGGGCCCCTGCACCCATGTGGGACAAGCTCCTGGCTCCTGGCTTCGGATCGGCTCAGGTCTGGCCGTTGCGGCCATATGGAGAATGAAACAATGGATGGAAGACCTTTCTCTGTCTCTCCCTCTCTCTGTCTCTTAATTCAAATGATAAATAAAATATTTTTTAAAAAAGAAATATTTTGGGAAAAAAGTTATGTCCAAGTTGAGTATGTACAGAATTTTTTTCTTATCATTACCCCTAAACAACTCAGTAGAACAACTACTTCCACAGCATTTCTATTCGTTGTCATCAGCAGCCTAGGGCTGAATCAAAGGCCGCCAGGGGATGCGCACAGGTCATGTGCACATGCCACACCACTTTGCAACGGGACTTGAACGCCGACAGATTCTGGTGTCCCTGGAGGATACTGAGGGATGTCTGCACTTGCATATTTTACCGCCCATCCCTTTATTATTTTGTCTGCCTCCACTACACAGGCCAGAATGTTTACTGTCTCATGCATCTTTATACTCAGCTCTTAGAATAGTAGGCGCTCCCTAAATACGTATTGAACGAATAAATGTTATCTGCTGCAGAGTTGACTGTGCTGCTAAAATGAACGGTCTCAAGCTAAACGACCCCCTCGTTTGCATGGCATCATCTTGGGGATCCCTTTGAGAATTCCAAGCCCTGGACCCCGTCTCTCAGAATAAAAGCAATTGTCTAAGGCAGAGTTCCTGTCTCAGGAAGCGTGGGAAGAAACAAAGCTAGGAAATGACACAGGACTCGGATCCAGAAAGCTCCTGCTGACTGTACCTTATCACCAAGAAAAATGAGGGGCTGGCTCACGAGCAGATATCTCCAGGTGTCTCCATGCTAGGTAAGATGAGGAAAAGAGTGCGGACTCCTTGATGGCAAAGTGCAGGAAATAAACCAAAGCGGGGGCTCTTCATCAGAAACAGAGGAAAGCGGGCAAGTACCGGGGCCCAGGGCGTTAGACCCTCACTTGGACACCCACATCCCGCATCAGAGAACAGGTTCGAGTCCTGGCTGCTCTTCCAATCCAGCTTCCTCCTAATGCACTTGGGAAAGCAGCGGTAGATGGCCCAAGTACTTGAGTCCCTGCCACCCAACGTGGGAGACCTGGATGACGCTCCTGGCTCCCGGATTTGGCCTAGCTAAGCCCTAGCTGTTGCTGGCATTTGGGGAGTGAACCAGCAGATGGAAGATTTCTCTGTCTTTGTCACTCTGCCTTTCAAGTAGATAAAAATAAATGAACAATTTAAAAATGGGAAGAAAACAAAGGAGAAGAGGGTAAGATGGGGCTCCCCGGCTGAGAATACACAAGCTGTGCTCTGGAGGAACCCCGAGCCTCAACTATTATGGTTGACTCAGTGTAGCACCCCTACCCCACAGAACCCACATGGGCTAGGCCAGCTCCCCTCCCTGCGCCCCTCCCCAGCCTGGAGCACACTTGTGCCTGTCTCTCGTACCATGCAAACCTCAACAGATGAATGACAGCCACGGCCAGAAACACAGACCAGAGAAATGCACTTCTGTCACCTGCTTGGGAATAAAGGACATCCTTGGGAAGACGCAGAGTGGGTCGCTAGAGTTTTGAGGGCTGAATAGGCCGGACCTCAATGGGGCAGGAGCACAGGGGGAGGGGGCCTGAGAGCAGGGGGAGATGGGAGGAGTCTGCAATCCTCAGGCAGCACTGGATGTAGGTCAAAGTGCCATGGCAAACACCCATCGTAGATGGGAGAAGTCCACAGAGGCCTGGCATGGCCTGTGTCCTCAGAGCCTGCCCGTCTCTCTGCCCTGCACTGTGGGGACAGCAGAGACCCAGGACAAGCTCCCTGGCCTCACAACCAAAGGGCACAGCTGCACTCACAGCTGGCGCCGGGTAACCTCTCCTTCCGCTCTGTCTCCCTCGGCTCTGGCTGCAGCGTCTAACAGACCTAACCCCCGTGGCATGGGATGGCCAAGCTTCCCACGTGGGGCTGGGGCTGCGCAAGAGAAGGAACAAGGACGCGCACCCCGGGGTTCAGCGGCTGTGGGTAAAGCGCGTTAGCTGCTGGTTCCAGCCTTCCTCCAAGGGGTCAGAGGGCAGATGGGGAGACTGGCATGAGGACGTGGGCACAGAGCCATGGAAAGTCTGCGTCAGCTGCTGCTGTGGTCTGAGGTCCTGCCCAAGTCATCAGCTCTCTTCCTCCTCAGAGACAGTGACCTTTCTGGGGCCTGTCACAGACACAATGGCAGGAAGTGAACTCCTCCCTGCGTGGGCCCCGGGGAGCCCGGAAGGAAGCTACTACCTGGGCCCCGGGGGCCCTCCCCACTGAGTGCCCACCCATAGGTCACTAAACTCGGTAGCTGTGGCTGTGCTGGACGCTGCTTACTTGTTGAGAACGGCAACCACCCTCTCCGGGAGGCGAGCTGAGGGCAAACGCTTCTCTTGTTTGGGACCCCATCTCAGAGGCGCACCCTGTCTGTGGCTGCCTCTGCCTCTGGGCCAGGCTGAGCTGAGGAACATGACCCCAGCCACCCCCCTCCTTCTGGAAGGAAATGGCTCCTCTGCAACAAGAAGCTCCCCAAAAATAAACGCTGCCCCTGGGCCCCTTCGCCCCCAGCCCCCTGTGGCGGAGAGAAGGGCTCAGGTTCTCAGCGGTCTCACAGCTCCCCCTGCCCAGAGCTCGGGGCCTCTCCGCCTACCCCAGCCACAAACTGCCGGGTGCTCAGGGGCACGTGCAGGAGGCGGCCCTGACGTCCCCACTCGGGGTCCGGGGTGGGGCAGGGGAGGACCGGATGCAGTGGTGTTGGCTCGCCAGTCCTGGGATGCAATGGGGCTACAAAGGCAAGACTCCCCACACAGCGTTCGCGGGCTGACGGCAGACACTCTCTTGCCCAGAGACTTCAGGGCAAACAGTGCCCAGGATCCTGTTGGGGACAGGCAGTCACCGTGATGAGGGGCTGACTGGATGAGGCTGGGCACCGGCACGGGGCAGAGGAGGTGCCTGACAGCAGGGCTGGGAGGGGAATTCAGGACACTGGTGGGACAGCGTGTGCACAGCACAGACCGCGCACCAGGGGACGAACCCACGAATGGCGCGTGGGACACATGAGGACTCCATAAATAAGCGCTGGGTAAGGGAGTGAGGCAGAGGGATCCTGAGGACACGGTGGGTTTCAGCAAGGACCTTCTGAGGAGCGAGGCTGTGAGGCCGCGGTCTCTGCAAAGCCCTGGACACAGCTGCCCAGAAGGGAACGAGCCGCTCCCTTGCTGTAGGATGGAAGCAGCGAGCAGAGCTCCACCGGGCAGGGCTCCCGGAGCAAGGCCAGCACCATCAGTGCTCAGATCCGGCAGGCAGACAAGCTCGGCCCTGGCCCACCACCACACGGGGCCACCATGGGGCTCTGACCCCACAGGGCCCAAGTGACCACTCGAGGAACAGTGCGGAGCGCCACCATGCCAGCCCTCCCCCACGCCGCCTCCCAGCTGCCAAAACACCTTGGGAAGTGAGTTAAAACAAAGCAAAAAAAAAAACCCCAAAAACACCACCTAGCACTCTCCTTAGCACTTGGAGGCCTTTCACAGCAAGCGCAAAGAACTAGCAATTAGAGTAGAAGCCAGCCCACAGCGCCAGCCTAGAGACAGACAGGAGAGCAGCAGCACTGGGAGTTGCGGCTGGAGGCCCTGGGATGCCCTGCCCTGTTCCCTTATGGGGAGAGGGGGCCCGCAGAAGGGAGGGGGCTCGCCAGGAGCCAAAGCTAGAGAGGCAGGGTTGGGCCAGGACCAGAACCTGGGGCCCCGTGAGTCACAGGCTGAATCTGGAAAACCAGGTCGTGTGCTTCTGGGTCTACAACTCAGTGCCAACCCCATCCCCCAAAGACTGGCTGTGGGACCTCACACTGCCCCGGGCAGTCTCAGAGCCTAGGCTTCCCCGTGGCCAGGGATATGCCAACAGTCACGATACAGGGGCTCGGCAGAGACAGAGCTACAGCCCACGCCCCGCACAGCAGGGGCTGGGACAGGAAACCTCCCCGGGGGGAACATGCATCCTCCATCCCCAGAGCTCAGTCAGCTGTCTCCCAGCACCTGGGAGAAGCAGAAGACGGGTCCCTGGAGCTCAAGGCAGGAGGAGGAGGGGTCACTTCACTCCTTTTCCCCAGCAAAGTCTTGGCAAGAAAACAAGGGGACGGGGCACGGGCTTGTGGCTGAGACACAAGCACAAGAAAAAGCTGGACTGGAAACCAGGAGGCCCCCGGCTGGGCGGAGCAAACGCGTGGGGTTGCTCTCTGGTCCTGACACCGCCGACTGCAGAGCCGGAGGAGTGCGCCCGGGGAAACACAGGCCTCAAGTTTCTGGGCCACTGTCTGTGGACCGTGGGCAACAAGGAGAGGCCGCAGCCCAGCCTCTGCCTGCAGCCAGGGCTGGAGAGCAGCGGCGCTGGAGCCTCGCAGCCAGAAGGAGCCGTGTCTTCAGAGGCAAAACCCCTGTCTGTCCTGCCTCGCGCTCTGGGGGCGGGGAGGGTCAGGTGAACACTGAGAACAAACAGCGAAAAGCCACTCAGGCGCCCCGTGAACGGGAGAACCCGGAACGGGAAACCACAGAGCTTCCTACTTACAGAGCTAAGTCAATCGCTGCAAGAAGCATCATCAATAAACAGTCTCCCCGCATTACTCAGGTGAAGTCAGGTTTTAAAGGCAGGAGACAGCCCTGGTACCTCTGCACCCCTAACCCCAAAGGCCAAGGCGGCCTGCGGGGCCCCAGTTCCGGAGGCCAGTGCCACACACAGCAGGGCAGTCTTACCTGCAGCTCTGAGAGGCTCCGTCAGTGTCCCCGTCCCAGAAGGAGCAACAGATCACCAGGCTCACGGAAGGGTGTCGGGAACTGTGACACGTGTGCCAGCATCCTGCAGACAGAAGCCCAACGAGAAAGGAGGTGAGGCCAGGCGCTGATCACTCCACAGCAGCCGACCAGGAGTCAGCAAAGCCGGGGGTCACCCTGAGCTGTGCCAGAGACCAGGAAGCCCCATGGACCAAGAGGTCAAACGGGAGATCTGGCTCTGGGTCTCCCGTTTACAAGGGAACCAAGTCCCAGGTGCACTGGAGAAGTTCCCGACTCGGAACTGGTGACAGATGCACCTCAATGTCGCCCAGGGCCCCTCCGCTTAGGAAACTGCTCAGGAAGCTGACCCCCCCAACACAGTGGGCACTCTCCACCTCAAACCCGGGTTCTCTCACCATGAGTTCCCTTGGGCTGGGAAGACATCAGCTTGCAGCGGGGAGACTGGAAAATTCAACTACAGGCAACAAAGCAGGCAGCAGAGTGGGAGACACTCGCCTGAGAGCTCTTATTTGAAAGCTGACGCCCAGGGCAGGGGCGTGGCCTACCTTCCCAGCAAGCCCCTCCAGCGGACCATGCGGGTCCAAGTACCCAGAGGCCAGTGGCTTGCACAAAACATAATAAACAAGACAGAGAAATAGATTTGGAGGGATTCCTAAATCTAATCTGCCTTGGGATGACAGAATATTCACAGGGACCCCTGAAGCCACCACCCAGCCAGAGGGACCCAGGACTCACCCAGGCCCACATCACTAGTGCAAGATGCATCCTTGTTCACCCAACCCATTGATAAGACCTTGTCCCTAGGCCCAGAGAGCAGGCACAGCCAAGAAGGCCTTTGGGGCTGGTGATGAGGAGGCAGCTGCCTGCACACTGTAGGAAGCTCGGACTGTTCCGGAACTGATGTCCTACTTCAAGAGGTAAAGCCAGGTACCGGGGCTCCTAAGACAGCAGCCATGCACGCCAGGGGCAAGCAGACTCAACAGAGGCAAAAGTAAAACCAGACCGGAACGTGATAATGGCTCAGGACAACCAAGTGATCAACCGCCAGTGAGCCACACAGGCACAAGTCAGAGGAGGGAGGGAAGGGACTGGAGGTACAAAGAGAGCTGGCTGTGCACGGCAGTGGGAGGTGTGGCGGCAAGCAGCGCCGCTCTTCACACGCCACCCCACGCGGCCGCACCCACGCCCCCAGGGAAGCCTGGCTGGAGGGTGCTGCCTCCTCTTTGGGGCTGGCCTTCGGGGGCCAGGGCTACTTGGCTGACCTCCAGGGCTGCAGGACACATCCTCATGCACGCCTGACCCCAGAACAGAAGGCACCAGGTTTCCCTCTGCCAAGTGGCTACGCTTCCCAGGCCCCGGGGTGTCGGCCTGTCTCCTCTACACAGCGGCAAACGCCACAGCTCGCCTGCCTCTGTGTGGCCCCCACTGCAACAGCTCCCCGTTCTCAAGGCAAGGAAACCCATGGAGAGGGTGAGGGTTTGCCCTGGTAACACCCAGCCAACAGTGAGCTAGACTGGGCAGCGAGGGCCCCTCCTCAGTTAGACACCTCTCTGTGAGGCAGAAGGTCAGTGGTGACTCACACCCTGAAGGATCAGATGGGCACCGGCCAGGAGAGAGAGAGACAAAGGAGGAGCACTGGAGGGTGGGGGCTATGTTCCTTCCCAAAGCATTTGAAGTCCAGAAAGTGAGTCATGACGGAGGACGGGACCAGCAGGCGGCTACCTGGGGAACAGACCTCAGGGCAAGAGGCAGGAAGTAAAAGCTCAGCTTCCTCCAGTGACCTCTCACACAAAGGGTGAAAAGTGAATCAGCCGCTGCCTCGAGGGGAGAGGAAGAATCCTAAGAGCTGAGAGTCCCCTGCTGTGCTCCGGGGTCTGGGAGCTGAGGGGGCTCAGGAACCCGAGAAGCACATGGGGTTCAAAAAAGAGCACTTCACACCTTCGAGTGCCAAATCCAAGTCCTCGATGCGCCTCTGGAGCGATTTAGAGAACCTGGGGGAAAGGAGAAAGAAAAACAAACGAAAACGGCACCAAGTCGAACGTGCTTTCCTAAAAATCCCAGATGCCCGCGCCTGTTTCAGGCAGTGGAAGAGAATTAGCAAGAGAATCTGTTTGTCTATGTGCTTTCTATTAATAGAATATCAGTCTCTCCTCATCCCCACCAAGTAAATGTCAAACAAACACTTAAAGAATACCGGGTGGATGGGGCGCCGAGGTACGAGCCTGCCCAGACGTCCGCGTGTCTCGAGTTAGCCCTGCTGGAAAGCCTAAATTCCAAACGAGGGGGTGGTGCTGCCGCAGCCAAACACTGTTGTCTCCATCCCCGTTGACATGGAGACAGAGACAGGTGGCTGAAGAATGGGCAGAGGGACCAGTACATATGGCAGGTGGCGCCAGAGCAAGTCGTCCAGGGTGCTGACAGCAGGCCCGGGCCGTGGGCTCCATGTGGATGTTTTTAAAAGCTGAGATATAATTACATGTCATAAGGCCCACCCTGTAAAAGCGTAATGGTTATTCCTCTATTTACAAGCTTGTGTAGCCATCCCCAGTATCTAGTTTCATCACCCCAAGAGACACCCTGCAGTAGGTTAAGCTACCTCCTGCAGCGCCATATGGGCACTGGTTTGAGTACCGGCTGTTCCACTTCCCAGCCAGCTCCCTGCTAACGCACCTGGGAAAGCAAGGGAAGATGGCTCAAGTCCTTGAGCCTCTGCCACCCATATGGAAGACCTCAAAGAAGCTCCTGGCTCCTAGCTTCGGCCTGGCCCAGCCCTGGCTGTTGTGGACATGGGGTAAGGGAACCAGCAGAGGGAAGCTCGCTCGCTCTCTCTCTCTGTAACTTTGCTTTTCAAATAAATAAATAAATCTTTTTAAAAAATCCATTAAAAAAAAAAAGGAAATAAACTATACAAACCAGCAGTAACCCCCTCCTACAAACACACCTCTCGGCCACTGCCTGCTCTCCTCCCAACACCTGGCAACCACTGATCTGCTTCCTGTCCCTATGGGTTCAGTTATTCTGGACACTTTGTTTAAAGGGAAGCACGCACTGTGTCTTTTGTGTCTAGCTGCTGTCACAGCATCATGTTTTCAAGGTTTCTCCACAGGGCAGCTGTTATCAGAACTTCATTTATTTTTATGACTAAACAAGAGTCCATTGTATGCACAGGCACACTTTGGTTACCCATCACCCACTGATGGACTCTCTCCGCCTTTTGGCTATTGTGAATGGTTCTGTGTGTTTGCATGGACTTTTTTCAGTTCATTTGGGTATACACCTGGGAGTTCCTAATTTTCAAATAAAATATTATCACTTGGGGTGGGTGTTTGGCAGAGCAGTTGAAAAGCCACTAGGGACGTCCATGACCCACATGGGTTCAAGGCCAGGCTCTCCTCCCAATGACAGCTTCCTGCTTAGGCACACCCAGGGGGCGGCAGGTGATGGCTGTGCCCCTGACACGCACAGGGGACACCTGGACTGACTTCCTGGCTTCAGCCTCGCCCAACCCCAGCTGTGACTGGCATTTGGGGAATGAACTAGTAGATGAAAGATTTCTGTCTCTTCCCTGCTCTCTCTGCCTTTCAAATAAGTAAGATTAAAATTCACAAGACAATGACACTCAATTTAAATCAAGTAAAACATCTGCATTTTGAAACTCCCAAAACTCAAAGGATAAAACAGGCCTGGGGTAGAAGTGAGATTCTCTCCCGTCCCTGGGACTCAGCAGCCGGCTCCTCTACCCGGCTTCTGGCTACTCCTTCCATCTGAAATGCAGCTTAGAGACAGGCGTGTGGCACAGCAGTTAAGGCACTACCAGGAGGGGCCGGCGCTGTGGCATAGCAGGTAAAGCCACTGCTTGTGGAGCTGGCATCCCATACGGGCGCTGGTTCTAGTCCCAGCTGCTCCACTTCCGATCCAGCTCTCTGCTAATGAGCCTGGAAAAGCAGCAGAAGATGGCCCAAGTCCTTGGGCCTGTGCGCCTGCGTGGGAGACCAGGAAGAAACTCCTGGCTCCTTGTCTGCAGGTCAGCACAGCTCTGGCCCTGAAACCAGTTGGGCAGTGAACCAGCGGATGGAAGACCTCTCTGTCTGTCTGTCTCTCTCTCTCTTTCTGCCTCTCTGTAACTCGGCCTTTCAAATAAACAAGTATATATATATATATAAAGACACTACCATGGAAGCCCATATCCTAAATCAAAGTGTCCGGTTCAAGTCCCAGCTCCACTGTCAGCTCCAACTTCCTGTGAATGCACACCCTGGGAGGCAGCGGGTGATGGCTCAAGGACTGGGGTCCCTGACACCCATGTGGAATACCCAGATGAAGTGCCCAGCTCCCAGCTCTGGCCTGGGCCAGTCAGGTTGTTACAGACATGGGGAGTGAACCAGCAGTTAGAAGATCTCTGTCTCTCTAATAAACAAAAGTTGATTGAATGACTTAAGGTAGCTTGCCTGGGAGGGACCTGGCAGCTGGATCAGGCCAGAATCAGCCTAGAGATGGTAGGGAAAGGGCACAGGCCACAGCCCGAGTCCTGTGTCACTGTCGGTGGTCACATGGCTCTAGGAAGCCACTTAGCCTCAAAGAGGCCACAGAGACGAGCAGCTGAGAGGAGGCCTGTAGGCAACTGTGGTCTAACATTGGGCTCTGTCACGTCCTGGCTCCAAGGCCTCCGATGAGCCCCTGTCCCTCGCTGGGCCTCTGTTTCCTCTTGTACAAAAGACCTGATGCTAGTTCCGACCCTCAGGACTGCAGCAAAGTGCCCACGAGTTAACACCAGCGAGTACTTAGCGCCAAGCCGGGAATACAGTAAGTGCTCAAGCCTTGCTGCTGCCATCGCCGCCGAGCTGATTCTCTGGTTCCTCACTGGGAAAACAGAGCTGGGCCCCTCCACACACACAAGACCCCGGGAAGGCGCCTAGCGTACGGCACCTGTGAGCAGGGGAGGCTCTGGGAAGTCAGGACGGCCACCTCCCCGCGTGCTGCTCCAGGTCTTCATCCTCTCACCTCCCACCGTCCTCCCACTGCCCAAGAGCAGCTCTGAGCCCTCTGCCTGCCAGGCGGAGAGGAAGGACCTGCACCCCGGGCCCCACGCCTTGAGCAGGTGGGCTGCATTTCTCATTTCTGGATCTTCCTCTACCTCTACGAACACGCTCCTCTGGAGAGCGAACCTTCTCCCTCTCAGGCCCAGACTGTGGGAGGCCGTGGGGAGTCCCCAGTGAGGACCGGAGCATTAGCAGGTCCATTAGAAAGCTGTTAGGAGTGATTCCCCTCTCAGCTGGGAAATGGCAAAGGCAGAGACCGGAAGAGCAGGAGAAAGCAACTGAACAATGCTGTCTTGAGCATGCACAAGTTCATGGGGAAAAAAAAAAACCACACACACACACACACACACACACACCCCAAAAGGGAGTATTCTTAGCCTGCAGCAGTTGGTAGCATTATGTAAAGTCCCATGCCCACAAAAATATCATTTGGATGATAAAAAGTCAAATTTAGCTAAGTACAGAGTGACTAATACTATGAGGGAGGGGCAGCGCCCCCGGTTGCCTGGAGCGGATGCAGCTGGCTTTTAGAGACTTTTGACAAGGAACCAGGGCCTGGTGCGGCACAGAATGACAGATTATGTAATAAGAGGCTCCGCCATCAGCAACACAAAACACAGGGCGAGCGCGGCTGCCTTCTCCCAGGAGGGAACAGCTGGGGTCTGGCTCGGCCGGCTCCAACAGGGCCCCGTCTGAGGACGCCTGGGCACGGGAACCTGGGCACCGCAGAGGCGTCAGCGCGCAAGCCAGGCCTCCCGCGGGTGTGCGTGCACGAGTCGGCTTTAGGCCTCCTGCAGATGGCTGCAGTGGACTGTGACTGGGTGGCCTTCGATGAGCCACCCTCTTGTGGTGTCCCCTTCCGTCCCTTTGAGTCCGGCCTGGGCCCGGGTCCGGTTTCAAGCAACAGAATGGGGTGGAAGCGACACTTCGCCAGGTTGAGAACTGAACCCAGAGATGCAAACAGACATCTGTTCAGCAGAGTTCACGGCCGTGTTCACAACAGCTGACAGCTGGGAGCTACCCGGGGACCCACGGATGGATGGATGGAGACAAAGTGGGGTCCATCACACCATGGAATGACTGAGCCTCAAAAGGAAGGGGAGGAAACCGACGTGCTCTTTGCCACGTGGACGAACTCTGAGGACGCTCCCCCACGTTAAATAAGCCAGCCTCCAAAGGATAAACGCCGTATAACCCCAGCCTCCAAAGGACAAATGCCGTGTGACCCCATTTGTGAGAGTACCCAGGGTAGTGACATTAGTAGAGGCAGAAAGCAGACGGGTAGGGGTCAGGGGCCAGTGTTGTGGTGTGACGGGCTAAGCCACTGTCTATACTCCATCTGGGTGCTGGTTTGAGTCCCAGCTGTTCCACTTCCGATCGGGCCCCCTGCTAATGTGCCTGGAAAAGCAGTGGAAGGTGGCCCAGGTGCTGGTGCCCCTGCACTGCATGGGAGACCTGGAAGAAGCTCCTGGTTCCTGGCTTCGGCCTGGTCCAGCCCTGGCTATTGTGGCCATTTGGGGAGTGAACCAGTGGATGGAAGACCTCTTTCTGTCTCTCCATCTCTCTCTGTAACTCTGCCTTTCAAATAAATAAACAAGTGTTTAAAAAACAAATTGGTAGGGGAGGGATAAAAGGGAATTAGTGGTTAGTGGGAACACATTCCTATTTTTCAGCATGGAAAGAGTTCTGTGGACAAATGGTGGTCACGGTGGCCTGATGATGTGAATGTACTTAATGCTATATACTTAAAAATGGGTAAACTGATCAATTTTATGTTTTACCACAATAAAAAATGAATTGAGAGCTGATGTGGAACAGTGGGCTAAGCAGCCACTTGCAATATTAGCATCCCCTCTCAGAGTGCCGGTTCCAGTCCTGTCTGCTCTGCTTCCGGTCCAGCTGCCTGCTTACGCACCTGGGAAGGCAGCCCGTGACGGCCCAAGTGCTCGGGTTCCCGCCCCCATCGTGGGAGACCCAGACAGAGTTCCCGGCTCCCGGCTTTGGCCTGGCTCAGCCCTGGTGGTTGCAGACATTTGGGGAGTGAACCAGTGGATGGAAGATCTCTCTCTCTCTCTCTCTCTCTCTCACTCACTCATACACACACACAGTCCTTCAAATAAACAAATCTTTAAAAAAAGAAGGAAGAGGAGGACACGGTGGCAGTGGCCTGGATGGTTCTGTGCTCTGGGAGAAGCAGCAGCCATGTAAGAAGTCAACTGCCTGGGGGTCCCCGAGCTGTGAGGAACCCAACCGAGCCACGGGGAAGGGCGATGTGGAGGGAGCCAATGGCCCTGCCGGCAGAGCCCAGCGCCAGCACCAACTTGCCAGCCCCGGGCATGGGGCCATCGTAGAAATGGATCCCCCGCCCCACGTCAGGTTGTCCCAGCCGACACCAGAGGAGCAGAGGTGAGCTATCCCCCCGAGCCGGGCCCAAATTGCCACTGCAGGAGCCGATAAGTAGAGGAAGCTCTGCCTCCAGCAACAGGTAACTGACAGCGGCCGAGCTCTCTAATCGGTTTGCAGAAATTTCAATTTCTAATGTGAGACTTAGGAAGACCTTTTGCACTCTCACATATGAGTCACTGGGAGAAGTTAGCGTGTAAATGAGCCCTGGGAAGAGACTAATTTTCCACCGCTGCTATCCCTCTGGGGTGACTGCTGAAATGAAGCCTGTGCTGTCTCAGACAGCTGCCGGGAGGCCCGGGAACGGCTCCAGCCACCCAACGGAGCAGCCAAGCCGTCCACCCATCAACTCCGGCTGTCACTCAGCCACATGGTTCTCCATCACCCAGTACAGAGCAGGGATTCGCACACTGGAGAGACGCTGATGGGGTCCCTGATGGGGAATAAGATGCCCCCAGAGTTCCAGCCGGCCGACTTGGGACCTCGGTTTCCCCATGTGCCCAGCAAGGTCTGCCCAGGTGATGTCTAAAAGGCCTCTCCAGCCGGCTCCAACATTCCATCATGTGATGGCTGTGATGCAAACACCCAGCCCAGGGGCTTGTGCTGGGGTTACAGGGCAGAACACTGACTAAGATCCTCACTTGGGTCTCTTTGGATCCCTGGTCCCCCCTCTGTGTTCCGTGTACATCCGCCCACCATTCCACACCATTTCACAGTGGCAGAGCCTGGCCCGATCAAAACTCCTCTTCTGAAACCACACGTGTACACCCTGCAGTGCAGGCGATGTCACTGGACTGGCTCTGTCAGCAGAGGAAGGACCACCCTCCCAGCTCGGCCCCTCCGTGCGCTCTTTCTCTCCAGGCTCATCAGCCAACTGACTGCACAGACGGAGACAGCACAGCCACACCTGAAAGGATCCTCAGTCCTTGATTCAGTGTCTGCAGGTCACCCACAGAGCATCCAGTTCCACTACACCAAGGGTGAGGGTGAGTCTACTGGCCTTGCTTAACCAAACTAACCCACTCACCAAACTGACACCACTTGACCCAGGAGAGGAACGACTGGCCTGCAGTCACTCGGGGAGACGGACGCAGACCAGCTCTGCACCCCGTGATCGCATACCAAGTACTTGAAGGGACCCTGTCCCTGTTCTTGGACGCTAACCCACCCTATCTCCTCCCCAAAACCTTGCAACGTGAGTTACTATACTCCCCGCAAACACAAGATGAACAAAGAAAGAAACCAAACAGAAAGGAGAAAAATCTACACCAAGACTCCTAACAGGACAATCTGAAAAGAAAGTGAGTAAGTCTCAGCTTTATGCTCCCTAGTAGGCAAGGCAAAGAGGGAAATACGCTGGGTCAGAGAGCTCTTGCCGGCCACAGGAAACACTGGTTCACAGTGAGGGACATGTCTGCGGGGTCGCTGTGTGAGGGCTTCGATGTCTGGACAGGAGGCCCCAAAGCTGGCCGCCTCCAGGACACAAGGACAGCTCTGCAGCCCTGTCTGTGGCCTGACTGGCTCCTGGCGGAGAGCTCCTCAGAGCAGTTCTTCCTCCTTGTTAGTGTCAACATGGCAGCGCCACAATAATGATGGAAAATATTTACATACCGCACCAGCGATGGGTTGTTTGGACCATCTGGCTACTGGATGCGGTAAGTATTGTCAACACATGGCCCTTCCACGAACACTGCGCCTGAGCACGGTGGGGGCTGGGCTGCAGGGACTGGAAACGGTGTCACATGGCCCACCACGGGGAGCCCGAGGCCATCTTCCGCTGCCGTGTCTGTGGCCCACGCCCATGGTCAGCAGCAAGGCTCTCCAGTGACCACCCCCTGACCCATCTGGGCTCAGGACTGATAATTACCGTCTGACTTCCCTTTATCAAGGGCTCTTTAGTGCTCAAGTGCCCTAACAAGGCTCCTCACGGCAAGACAGCTCTGATTCCACAGTTGCCTGGGGGACTTCTCCCGTGATCTCAGGGGACCGCCAGGAACTCTCAGAGGCAAATGCAGCTCAGTTCACTGGCTTCCAGCCACGCTGTCACACTCAACAAGGAGGGGCCGGGACCGGGTGCCACAACTCCAGAAGGGTGGAGGACGGTGACCCTAACCTCAGCCAAGTGACCGTTGCTCTCCTGCTCCGTTCATCGTGAGACGCCACTGAGTTTTCACTCCAGGCTGAATGCAGAGATGTTCCCCCCCGGGTTGACAATAAACATTTTTTCCTTCTCTTCTTTGTTAGTTTGTGTAGGGTGGGTTGTTTTATTAGTATTTTCTTAATTTTAGTAAGAGGGAAAAGTTCCACGGAGCCTGCTCAGAAATAGCAATTTCCTTCATGAGAAGCCTGCATTTGCCACCCATGTCAGGAGGCTGTGTCACCACGGCGGTCGCGTGGCCTGTGACGGTGCTAAGTCGTGTCACCACCTTGACGACTGAGTCGAGGGCCGCTCATCCAGGTGTTGGCAAGGACGGCTGGGTCTGCCCCAGGAGAGCTGGCGGTGCCTGCAGGGAAGGCCTGGCGTTGCTCCTCTCCAGTGGGAAGTCATACGTTTCAGTTCTCTGCGAATTCAAACGTCCCCACACAGGGCATTCTGGGCCTGGCTGTACCCATCCTAGGTTCAAGAGCCAGTGCCAAGGTAAGGATGGCACACCGGTGAAGATGTTTCCTGGGACACCCGCATCCCCTATCAGAGTGCCTGGGCCTGAGTCTTGGCTCCGCTCCCAGTTCCCGTATCCTGCTAACGTGTAGCCTGACCGGCAGCAGGTGATGGCTCAAGTAGTTCCCAGCTCCTGGCTTCAGGCTGGTGTAGCCCAGCCCCAGTCATTGTGGGCATCCGGAGAGTCAACCAGGGGATGGAAGATTCTTCTCTTTCAAATAAAATGAAAATAAATAAATAAATATATTTTCGAGAGAGTCAGTGTTGGCTCCACAGGGCTACCCAAGCTTGGGGGGTCAGTTTGCCCCTGAATCTCTTGGTTGTGAGGTGAGGACAAAGCTCTAAGTAGCTGTGTCGTCTACCAGGCATGGTAGTCCACGGAGGGTCACTGGTCTTCTTCCAGTGGCTCCTCTCTCTGCAGCAGGCTGAGGCCCTCAGACTTCACTGACGGAGACAGGATGGCGAAAAAGTCGAGCCCTTGGCTCCTCGTGGCAGGAGGCTCCTTCACCATCAAAGGTAGCCCGAGGCCAAAGTGACAGCCGGCTCACAGCTACACCCTCCAACAGCACCGGGAGTTAGCAGCTGCCTCTCCCGAGAATAATTATAACCCCCATGACACCGTCACTGCTGAAACACCGGGGCCTCTGGAAGCTGATGGCCTTGCAGAGCCCAAGCTGGATCTCCGTGGAGCTCCTCCTTGCCAGGCAGACCCCAGAGGCCCCACAGAAGTGTCCGCCTGAGCACGGACATTCACACCTCCCTGCAGGACTTCCTCGTCTTCTCAAAAGGGACTTTGTGCCCAACATTAAATGCTAACTCCTGGGGCCGCACCGTGGCTCACTTGGTTAATCCTCCACCTGTGGCACCAACATCCCACTGGGGCACTGGGTTCTAGTTGCTCCTCTCCAGGCCAGCTCTCTGCTGTGGTCCGGGAAGGCAGTGGAGGATGGCCCAAGTGCTTGGGCCCTGCACCCGCATGGGAGACCAGGAGGAAGCACCTGGCTCCTGGCTTCGGATCGGCGTAGCTCATGCCATAGTGGCCATTTAGGGGGTGAACTAATGGAAGGAAGACCTTTCTCTCTGTCTCTCACTGTCTAACTCTATCTGTCAAATAAAAAAAAAAAAAAATTGAAAAAAAAAACTAACTCCCCAGCCCCGCTCCCTGCCTCCTTTGTCCCTGGTCATCTACTGTGAATGGCAGCTCGTTAGAAGTAGTGCCTTACTTGGAAGAAAATGTTTTAATATGACAGTTCTGTGAGATCCAAGCCCCCTGAGGTTCTCCAGGGCCCATGTGTGTTCCCCACACACAGGTCAGCTCAGGCCACTGGGAGCCAGAAAGAACCTGGCGCCTCTCAGACACTCCATGACAGACGGACCGAGGAGGGCAAGGCAGCTGCTGACCCTTCCCCCTCCCCCACCAGGAAGGAACCTTCTAGACCACAACCTGACTGTAGGAATCCAGAATCCCCAACCTGTGGCCCCTAGCTCTGTCTGCTCAGGCTGGCAGCTGACGGCCACAGGCGTTTCTGTTGACGTCAGGCCTCCGTGGAGCCTGCTCTGGGCAGAAAAGAATCTTGCACAGAGGAGTGCTCTCCAGGTTTTCATTTTACTTAAAAGCTCTTCCTTGCCTGGGAATGTGAGGTTAAAAACCACGGCCTCGCACTCACATACTGCAAGTGGAAGTGCAAATTGGCACTACCTTTATGGAGAGCAATGTGGCAATACCGATCACGACTACAGAACAGCCCTTGACCCAGCAACTGTGCCTCTGGAAATGTACTCCAGGGATAGGAGAGGACCTATCTGCATGAAAACCAACGAGGCAGGGAATCCCTGCAGGGCTGCTCGCCTGTCCTCTTCTACAACACCATCACGGATCTGCTTTAACACCTGAGGGTCCCTCTGTCGGCAGAAGCCCAAGTCCTGCGCGAGAAGAGCCAGGCGACTCCACATGAACCACGAGAACTTTCTCCAGCACTTAAGGATGGTAAGTTCAAAAAAAGCAGATGCCAGACAGTATGACTGTTGCAACAGGCATTCACATTTGCATAGGATCTTTCTGAAACAGGACATGTGTGTGCACACACACACCCCACCAGCAAACAGCCCTGTCTCTGGGAGGAAAGCAGAGATGAACACAGGGTGGGAGAGGCCTCATGTTTGCCTGTAGACCAACCCCCTTCAGTCTGGTACAGGAGCAATGCGTTACTCCTGCAAACAGCTTCCTAGCGACCACACAGGATCTGTGCTGCGCACTTCGCTACTTAGCTGTGACTGCTGGGTTCCACAAATCCAGGGGGGCATCTGACTTCTCCTTGGAACCTGGTGCGATGTCATGTACAACTTTTTGAATGTTTGGTAGTTTCTTTTGAATGAAAGATCGAGCCATAGTAGAAAAAGCGTCTGAAACACAGTGTTTCTGGAATACTAGAATATTGAGAGTCAGAGCAGTGGGAACAGGAACTGACCGACATCTCAATACAAAAAGCGGATTTGGTGAATGTGCCTATTACACTGGCAGAGCAATTGGGCCAGTGGTAAAAGTTTACCAGGAGGCTTTTTGTTTGTTTTTAATTTTAGGGGCAGGCGTTGTAGTGTAACAAGATAAGACATGGCTTGGGGCACCCGCACCTCATATCCAAGCTTCCTGGATTAAAGCTCCAATCTCTTCCCATTGAGTTTTTTGCTAATGGGCCTGGAAAGCAGCAGATGATGGCTCAAGTGCTTGGGTCCCTTCCCCCTGGGTGGGAGACCAGGATGGAATTTTTGGTTCCCGGCTCTGGCTTGGTCCAGCCCCTACCATTTGGGGAGTGACTCAGCAGATGGAAGATATTTCTGACTTTCTCTCTCTGGCTTTCAAATAAATAAATAAAATGTAAATTGTGATAACTACTGTATATTTTTAAAAATTCCAACATTCAAGGGGCCACCGTTGTGGCCCAGCAGGTAAAGCCATCATCTGTAGTGCCAGCATCCCAGGTGGGCGCTGGTTCCTGTCCAGCTGCTCCACTTCTGATCCAGCTCCTGCTGATATGCCTAGAAAAGCATCAGAAGATGGCCATGTCCTTGGGCCCCTGCACCCATGTGGGAGACTTGGATGAAGCTCCAGGCTCCTGACTGGACCAGGCCAGCTCCACCTGTTGCGGACATTGGAGGAGTGAATCAGCAGGTGGACGACCTCCCTCTCTGTAACTCTGCCTTTCAAACAAATAAATAAATCAATCTTAAGAAACAACAACAACAGGTCGGCGCTGTGCCTCACCAGGCTAATCCTCCACCTGAGCAGGTACCCCGGGTTCTAGTCCCCGTCAGGGCACAGGATTCTGTCCCGGTTGTTCCTCTTCCAGACCAGCTCTCTGCTGTGGCCTGGGAGTGCTGGGGAGGATGGCCCAAGTGCTTGGGCCCTGCACCTGCATGGGAGACCAGGAGGAAGCACCAGGCTCCTGGCTTCGGATCGGCACAGCGCCAGCCGTAGCGGCCATGTGGGGAGTGAACCAACGGAAGGAAAACCTTTCTCTCTGTCTCTCTCTCTCTCACTAACTCTGACTGTCAAAAAAAAAAAAAAAAAGAAAGAAAGAAAGAAAGAAAAAGAAACAACAACATTTAATGCTTCTTTTCCAATAGTAGAATGCAAAGAAAATAATGAACAGCCCAAACAATTCTAAGACACCTTTTTTGGAACCACACTGCAGACTTCTAATTCTATGAAACCCATCCTGATGGGATCCCAAAAAGCCAGAAAGTAGACCTGAAAAACCGTCAGGGACAGGCGTCTGGCCTGGTTCTTAAGATGCCAGGCAGGATACCCGCATCCCATGGTGGAGGTCCTGCAGAGATTCTGACTCAGTTTCCAACTGTAGCTTCCTAGCTTCCTGCTAATGCAGACTCTGGGAGGCAGCAAGCGGGTCCCTGCACCCAGGAGGGGTACTGTGGACTGAGTTCCCAGCTTCTGATGTCAGCCGGACCCAGCCCTGGGGAATGAACAGAGGATGGGAGTCTCTCTCTCTCTCTCTCTCTCTCTCTCTGTGTGTGTGTGTGTGTTCTGCCTCAGAAATAAGAAAGTAAAAAAGCCAATCAGATTCTCCAGGAAGTTGTCCGTAGACTGGCTTGGGAACTCTTGCCCCATTAACCTCTCTGATGCTTGTCTTGCTCCTGGCCCTGATCCAGCCCGTCAAGCAGGCTGACAGCAACCTGGACTTTGGAGAAGAGGGCCAACCAGCAGGTCAAGAAAAAACTGTCAGAACCCAAGGATGTTAGCCCTAGAATTACACCAACACTCTTGGGTGTTTGTGCAAAACCACGCTGAGGAAAGAAAAGGAAGCAAGGGGAGGGGAGAGTGATCAGAAAGGAAGTAGAGGGAGGAAAGGTATTTGGAAAGGGAGAGGGCGGAGGGCAGAGCCACCTAAAAGGAAGTGGAGGAGCGGCTTGTCAGAAAGGAAGGGAAGGACCGGTGCTGTGGCACCAACTGCAATGCCTGCATCCCATATGGGCGCCGGTTCAAGTCCCGGCTGCTCCACTTCCCATCCAGCTCCCTGCTGATGTGCCTGGGAAAGCAGCAAAGGACGGCCCAAGAGCTTGGGCCCCTGGACCCATGTGGGAGAACCAAAGGAAGCTCCTGGCTTCTGGCTTCGGACCGGCACAGCCCCAGCTGTTACAGCCACTTTGGGAATGAACCAGCAGATGGAAGATCTCTCCCTCTGTCTCTCTGTCTTCTCTCTGTAAGTCTGACTTTCAAGGAAATAAAATAAATCTTTAAGACAAAAAAAAAAAAGAAAGAAAGAAGGAGAGGGGAGAGCGATCAGAAAGGAAGCAGAAGGAGGGAAAAGTACACAGAACGGAAGTAGGAGCTCTCTGCTGTGGCCTGGGAGAGCAGCAGAAGACGGCCCAAGTCCTTGGGCCCCTGCACCCGCATGGGAGACCCGGAGGAAGCTCCTGGCTCCTGGCTTCGGATCGGCACAGCTCTGGCCTTTGCAGCCAATTGGGGGATGAACCATTGGATGGAAGACCTCTTTCTCCCTCTCTGCCTCTCCTTCTCTCTTTAATTCTGACTTTCAAATAAATAAATAAATCTTATTTTTTTTTAAAAAAAAAAGAGGTTCTCTTGTCTTAAAAAAATGAAATAAAAAAAAGGAAATAGGGAGGAGCTTGTTGTCATAAAGGAAGTGGGGGAGGAGCTTGCAGGAAGTAGGGGGAGGAGCTTGTTGTCATAAAGGAAGTGGGGGAGGAGCTTGCAGGAAGTAGGGGGAGGAGTTTGTTGTCAGAAAGGAAATAGGGAGGAGCTTGTTGTCAGGAAGGGGAGGGAGCAGCCTGGAGAAGGGAGGGGAGGGGACAGTCATCAGAAAGGAAGTGGGGGGAGGGAAGCCTTGTCAGAAAGGAAGTAGGGGGAGGGGGGACTGTCAGCAAGTAGGGGCCCGATGGGCTCAGCCTGCGAACATCTGGCGGATGCAGCCATCTGTGGCCTCCCTACTCATGACCCCAGACCCTCACCTGCGTGGTGTAAGCCTCCATCAGCTGATTCGCCCAGCCATTCCTCAAGGGCTGAATTATCCCTAGTGCTCCCTGTCAGCTGACAGACAGGCAGGGGGCTGGCACTGTGGCACAGTGGGTTAAAGCCCTGGTCTGCAGTGCTGGCATCCCATATGGGCACCGGTTTGAGTCCTGGCTTCTCCACTTCCAATCCAGCTCTCTGCTGTGGCCTGGGAAAGCAGCAGAAGACGGCCCAAGTGCTTGGGCCCCTGCACCCATGTGGGAGACCTGGAAGAAGCTCCTGGCTCCTGGCTTCAGATCGGCGCAGCTCCGGCTTTTGTGGCCATCTGGGGTGTGAACCAGTGGATGAAAGACCTCTCTCTGCCTCTGCCTCTGCCTCTCTTAACTCTGCCATTCAAATAAATAAATCTTAAAAAAAAAAAAAAAAAAAAAAAAAGGCAAGAAATACCCCTGAGAAAGATCAGGAGAAGGACTGGGGAAAGTGACCAATCTAATGACAAGGTGGCTGAGCTGGGTTCCGGGTTCCAGCAGGAGCTAATGGTTTACTTACAACCACCAGACTCCTCCTGCGGGGTCTCATGGAAACATGGCCCTCTTTCTCACTCCACATGGAGGTCCTGGGGGGCCAGGACAGGGACTGCAAAGCTAAAAGGGAATGCTGGGGCTCCCGTCTGGGAGGACTGCAGAGAACGGCCAATCTGTGCTCCAGGGACGGTCATCACCCAGGACCAGTGCTGAGCCTGAGATGCCAGACTTCGAGACGCTACTCCGCGGTGCACCAATGTGCTCATGACATTCTGGCAGGGGCCTCAGAACTACCCACCTGGGAGTTCCGGGTGCTCTGCATTATACCACATACCACGGTCCCTCAATCCCCTGAGATCCAGAGGCCCAGGAGACACCGGCACCTGCCGAGACTGCTGGCTATCACCTGATTTCTAGCCAAACAATCTGCTGGTTTGCTGCCCCCCAAGCCAGTAGGTGTCCGAGGTGCTCCTTCCCGTTACCCTCGCCAGCTGGCTTCCGCTGACACATAGAAAAGTAGTGACATTTGCTTACTTATTTGCAACTGGATGCCACATGTCCTACTCTAAAGTTCAGTTTATCTGTTTTGAAACCCTAAGACAACCACATATCCATTCAAAATATTAATTTTACAACCTCCTTTCTTCCTAAAACTTGTTTCAGAGGCAGAGACAGAAACAGAGAATGCTCCCCTCTACCAATGCACTCCTCAAACCCTGCAACAGCTGGGGCTGGGCCAGGCTGAAGCCAGGAGCCGGGAACCAGGAACTCAGTCCAGGTCTCCCGAGTGGGTGGCAGGTATCCAGCTACTTGAGCTGCCGCCCAGGTGCATATTAGCAGGAAGCTGGATTGAGGCGCCTAGCTGGGACTTGAACCCAGGCACAGATGTCCCATGCAGCATCCTAACTGCGACACCTGCCCCTTTTTTTACAAAAAAAAAAAAAAAAGAAAAGAAAAGATTTATTAATTTATTTGAAAGAGTTACACAAAGAGAGGAGAAGAAGCAAAGAGAGAGAGAGAGAAAGAGAGGTCTTCCATCCGCTGGTTCACTCCCTGATTGGCTGCAATGGCCGGAGCTGCGCTGATTACAAGCCAGGAGCCAGGAGCCTCCTCCAGGTCTCCCACGTCAGTGCAGGGGCCCAAGGATTTGAGTCATCTTCTACTGCTTTCCCAGGCCATAGCAGAGAGCTGGATCAGAAGTGGAGAGGCTGGGATTCAAACCAGTGCCCATATGGGATGCTGGCACTGCAGGTGGTTGCTTTACCTGCCACGCCACAGTGCCAACCCAGAAACCTCTTTTCTGAGAGTCATGTCTCGTCCCTCTTCCCTGGCCTCGTGCACTGGCTTCCACCCAGAGCTGATTCACATTAATGACAGGGCACACTTACCTCCCAACAGATACTAAAGGGGAAGCCAGTGCTTTCTAGATGCTATTTGGTGACGCACACCCAGGAGGGTTCTGTGTTCCTCACCCACACTTTGCAAAACGCTCTTAGGGTGTGTCTGTCGATTAAGGACGACGTCACCACTGAATGGAGATGCTCTTTGTCACACCGAAATCTTGGCCTATCCTTCAATCTCTGTGTTTAAGTAGAGTGGATGTTGAATTTTATCAAATGCTTTCTTGGTTTCTATCGAAAGTATCTTAGTTTGCTTTTTTCCTTTCCTCTTTTTCTCTTTTAGATTTCCTAATATTTATTCATCTGCTAATGTTTAATCATCTGCTAACAGGGCTGGTTCACATCCCAGCATAATGCACCTTGTGCTGGGGACAGAGAGGCACAAAGAGACAAAGAGTTCCTGCTCACACAGGAAAGGCACACAAGAGAAAGCCCACACCTGCACACCAGCAGCGGGCTCTCTGCTGTGCACTGATGGTTCACGCACTCTCAGGACCCAGTGAGCCACCAGCGAATCAGGTTCATCACCAAGGGCGTCCTTTAGGAGGTAGCACAGAGCAACTGGGGACAGGCTGGGCATGCAGGTCTCTGGATCTGAATCCTGCCTTGTGCGGGGGCCAAGGGCACACCTTCCAGAACCACAGTTTACTCCACAGTGAGAGAGCAGAATTAACTAGACTACATGGGACCTCTGGAGACTCCCAGCTCAGCCTCCTTTGTTTACAGAAGCAGAGGTTCAGAGAGGGGAACTGACTTGCCCATGGTCACTGAGACACCCCTGCACCCTCTTGGCTCCAAGGGGGTAAAGAAGAGAAGAGTTTTGAGGCCTTGGGCAGAAAGGCTTTCCCTGTAAGAAACGCTATTGCTTCTACCTTGAAAACTGGAGGGCCGGCGATGTGGCACAGCAGGTTAAGCTGCAGCCTGGGATACCAGCATCCCGTGTGAGCGCACATTGGAGCCCTGGCTCCTCCACTTCTGATCCAGCTCCCTGCTAACGTGCCTGGGAAAGCAGTGGAAGATGGTACAAGTGGCTGGACACCTGCACCCACGTGGGAGACCTGGATGGAGATCCAGACTCCTCGCTTCAGCCTGGCCCAGCCCTAGCTGTTGCAGGAGCGGGAGTGAACCAGTGAATAGAAGATTGATCTCTTTCTGTAACTCTTTCAAATAAATAAATATTAAGAAAGTAAGGGGGGGGGAGAAAAACTGGCTGCATTACAAGATGGCCAGAGTGCTAGGCTCAGAGTGTGGAAGCCAGAGGAAGGAGGGACCTGGCTGGGGAAATGGGAAGATTCCCAACACACACCCAGCTCTCCCACAACATCCCTACTTTCCCTGTCAACACGTCAGACAGGCGAGGACAGCTCGCCACGTTCATTCACTCAGCGTGCATGGACTGGAGAATGTCCCCCTAAAACTCATGTCCTCAGAAACTCAGGAGTGATTTTCTTCGGAAATGCAGTGTTTGGAGGTGTTAGCTGAGATGAGGTCACACCACCCCAGCAGCCTGCACCTTAAATCCAGTGTGGTGCTGTCTTAGAAAACAATGTACCCAGAGGCAGAGGCACAGAGGAAGACGGCCGACCAAGGGACAGCTTGGTGGTGCATCCACAAGCAGCGGCGGCACAGAGGCAACCAACCACGAAGACACCTTGAACTTGCACCTGCAGCCTCCTGGCCGTGAAAGAATAAATCTCTGTTGTTCTGAGTTACCCGCTTGGTGGCACTTTGTTCCGGCGGCCTCGGGAAGCTCACGAACACGTGTTACAAAGCAGTCTCTGCGGGCCCTTGGAGCAGGAGGTTGCAGGAGGCAGACAGAGAGTCTGGTTCTGTCCGGAATCCTCCGGCACATCACACTTTCCCCCTGCCCCATCCAATCACCAGCCGCCCTTTCCACTGCACTGTCAGGCACTGCAGCTGACTACGGCCTCTCCGGGAGGGACTGTGCACCCAGCATGTTACACAGGCCTCGCACAGGGCTGAATCCACACTCCTTCAAGTGCTGGGTGCACTCGGCACCGCTCAGGTGCTTCCACACACGTTCTTCTTTAAGCTTCAGGACCAGCCGGAGCCCAGGAATGGACAGAGCGTGGGAGCCAGTCAAGTCCCCCGGACTGGCTGCCTGGGGCCCATGAGTCCCAGCTGCAGTCCTGCCCCTCACCAGCGCTGCCTCCCCCTCACTCTGCAGCTGGGGAACCGGGGCACGCATGTAGCTGGCATCTGCTCTTGGAAAGGTATTTATCTTTCCATTCACTGAGAGCAAGCAAGAGCCATAAAAGGACATGCCCAACGTCAGGTGCACAAGGGCTTGAGAGAGACAGCAACCAGGCACAGCCACGAACTGCAGGAACACCCTCCTCAAAGAGCCACAGCGCTGCTGAGTGGGGGGGGGGGTCCTAGCAGGGTACGGCCACCTCCCGGGTGCTAGGGTCAGTGAGGTGTGCCACAAAGGAGAGCAAGGTGTGGTCCAGGAGCCACTCAAGGTTCTAAACAGTACCCATGAGCAACCCTACCAAACCTGAGCTTTTTGTTCAATTTCTATCTTCTTTTTAAGTTACATTTAACCTTTTTAAGTGTACAAATTCAGTGGCACTGACATTCTCAATGCTGTGCAGCCCCACTGCTGTCCATGTCCAGCCCTCTGTCACCATCTCGACAGAAACTCCCATCTCCCCACACCCAGCCCAGGCACCCACTCTTCTGCTTCCTGTCTCTGAATTTGCCTGCTCTGGGGCCCTCAGGTGAGTGGGAGCAAACGGTCCTGCCCTCCTGTGTCTGGTCTCCATTCAGCACATGTCCTCAAGGCTCACCCACATTTAGCACGGACCAGGACTTCAACTCTTGATGGTCCAATCACCTGCCATGGTGCCTCGCCACTCATCACTGCTGCACACATGGGCTGTTCCACCGGTGGCTACGGCGAATGGTGCTGCTGTGAGCACAGGTTCGAGTCCCTGCCTCCGACTCTTTCAGGCATGGGCCTAGGGGTGGCATCGCTGACTCAGGCTGCAGTGCTGTGTTTAAGTACAAACCACCTTCGGCAGGGCTGCGCCATTTCCTGTTCTCACCAGCAATGTCCGAGGGCTTGGCTTTCTCCACATGCGCTATTTTCCGGGTTTTTACTGTTGTTTATGTGATAGCCAAAAACGTGAGATTTTTAAAGAAAGGGCAGAAGCAAATCCTGAGATGATCCCAGAGAGGGTCCCATGGCCAGCTTCTCCCTGCCGTCACGTACTGGGCAGCAGAGGACCGTGGAGTGAGGAGAACCCAGTCTAACTCCTGCCCTGCTGGTCACTGGCTGTGTGACTCTAGGCAGCTGTCTTACCCACTCTGAGTGGTCACATCCGCCGTGATCACTCAGCTAGTGCCGCAAGTCAACCTTCCACTGCAGGTAGGATAAGAACCAACATGGACAGAGGACAGTATCTGAATATCTTCCCAGACTCCACGGGAGTCGTAACAGAAGGGAAGACTATCTTTATTATCACGTAGGACAAGGTCTACCACACTTATTCTCTCTGCCTCCTCTTTCACAGCCTATGGATGAAGAAGCCAAGACCAAGGAAACAGCAGAAAGACAAGGAATGGGGTTAAAATCTGGATGATCTCCCAAGTGCACCCAAGTGCAGTCACTGCCACACACGCGCACGCACACACACACACGTGTGGTGCCTCCCGCACATAGGCTCAAACTTTGCCCAAATCGATTACGTCACCAGATCCAGACAAGCAGGCAGGGCAGAGAGAGACATGCGCCTGCCCCAGGTCACCCCGCACAGCTCAACGGGCACCTCGGGACCCCTGGTCCAGGTCAGTCACAGCACAAGCACTGCACGCAGGCCCAAGCCCCACACAGCATGCAGCAGCAGGAACCACATCCCCCTGCCACACACGCACATGCACACGCACACCCACACACAACACACACACACGCACATGCACACGCACATGCACACGCACACCCACACACAACACACACACACACGCACGCACACGCACCCCAACTGAGGTCTTGGCTACGAAGCTGCAGGAAGGAAACAGGATCTGCTTCCCTGGCTGGCGGGAAAGGCGTGTGGCCTTGTGGGCCATCAGCCTGTATCTCCATAGTGATAGAGGCTGTGGGGCTAAAAATAGAATCCTACCTTCTGAAACCCCATCTGTCTGCTCCACCAGTGACCGACAGACAGCTCGACGGCCACGGAATGTCCCCGGGCCACGACAAGGGGCCTGTGGGGAACTGCCAGGAAGCTCTCTGGCCATACACACTCTGAGCCCACAAATCCACCCTTCACGGTGGGCCCAGGGGGCTCCCCCCAAGCCTGGCAAATAAGAAACGCTCCTTCCCAGGACGCGCCATGTGACAGGTCTCTCCACGTCAGAACACCAGACGGTGCTTCAGTTCCAACGCTGGCACTCCAAAGGCCGCCGAAC
Organism: Sylvilagus floridanus; assembly: GCA_949820135.1. Lineage (NCBI taxonomy): Eukaryota > Metazoa > Chordata > Mammalia > Lagomorpha > Leporidae > Sylvilagus > Sylvilagus floridanus. The sequence continues at coordinate 177,164,757 of OX463233.1, forward strand.
CCTTAACTCCAAAAGCCTGTTTCCCGGCACCGGGCCCAAGCCCAGCACTGTCAGCAGAGCAGGCAGCACAGAGTTCAGGCGAGGCCCTGAGATTTCCACCTCACAGCCGTGGACCCTGAGGACGCTACCTTCCCTCTCTCGCCTCGGTTTCCTCATCTGTACCATGAGATTTACTGCAAAGCATTGTCACGAGATGAAGTGAGGGTCTGGCACAAGGTATTGTACCTGGCAGGACCACACCTCAGTAATTCACCTCTGCCCTGGGCCCCGTCTTCTTGGTGGGCTAGCCTGGGAACTTGCCTGTATGAGTGGCCGCTCCCATGGAAAGCAGCCTTCTGCAGCGCCAGCCGGCATTTGACACACCTGAGCTAAGTGTGGCCACACCCAGCCCAGCAGACCGCAGGCAAAAGTCAAGCAAAGGAGTCCAGAGGACAGCAAGACCCTTCCCAGGAGCCACAATAAACCCGAAAACCTATAGGTTCCATTTCCATTAAAAGCCAAAATGTTGGGGTCAACGCTGTGGCGCAGCAGGTTAAAGCCCCAGGCTGCAGTGCTGGCATCCCGTATGGGCACCAGTTCAAGTCCCGGCTGCTCCACTTTGATCCAGCTCCCTGCTATGGCCTGGAAAAGCAGTGGAAGACGGCCCAAGTCCCTGGACCCCTGCACCCATGTGGGAGACCCAGAAGAAAGTCCTGGCTCCTGGCTTCAGATCGGTTCAGCTCCGGCTGTGTGGTCATTTGGGGAGTGAACCAGTGGATGGAAGACAGCTCTCGCTCGCTCGCTCGCTCTCTCTCTCTCTCTCTCTCTCACACACACACACACACACACACACTGTATTTCAAATAAATAAAAATAAGTTGTTGAAAAAAAGTGTTGAGGCCAGCACTGTGGCGTAGCGGGTAAGGCTATGCAACACCGGCATCCCATATGGTTGCTGGTTCGAGTCCCGGCTACTTCACTTCCTATCCATCTCCTTGCTAGTGGCCTGGGAAAAACAGTGGAGGATGCCCAAGTCCTTGGGCTACTGCACCCACGTGGGAGACCTGGAAGAAGCTCCTGGCTTCAACCTGGCCCAGCCCTGGCTTGTTGTGGCCATGGGGGACTCAACCAGCGGATGGAAGACCTCTCTCTCTCTGTCTCTCTCTCTCTCCTCTCTCTCTCTCTCTCTGCAACTCTGCCTTTCAAAAAAATAAAATAAATCTTTGAAAAAGTGTTTGGGACTGGCATTGTGGAATAGCAGGTTAAGCCACCGACTGGGACGCTGGCGTCCCAAATCAGAGTGTTGGTTCAAGTCCCAGCTGCTCTGCTTTCGATCCAGCCCCCTGCTGATGTGCCTGGGAGGAGGGCCCAAGTATCTGGGCCCCAGCCACCCACATAGGAGACCCAGAAACACTTTCAGGCTCTTGGTTTGGCCTGGGCGAGCCCCAGCCACTGCTGTCATTTGGGGAGTGAACCAGAGGATGTATGATCTCTCAATTTTTCCCTCCCTCTCTCTGCAACTCTGCCTTTCAAATAAATAAATTAATTAAAAAAAAAAAAAACTCTTATGAAGAAAGTTGTACTAAATTTCTAAAAAAACAGAGTGTTTATAACTGGAGAATACTGTACTTTTCACTTTATATATTTTAAAGCTATTTAACTTGTTAAAACTGCTATTGCAGTGAGAGTAAACCCTTCAAACAGCTGTGTAGGTGCACAGGGCTGGACAGCAGTTGGAGGCACCGTGCTATACCTGCCTCTAGGTGTCTGGGGCTTACTCAGCATGCGTGACTAGGAGTTCCCCAGGGCCCTCCCCTAGCACCTGGTAACCCTTGCTCCACTCCCTGATTCTCTGAATGTGACAAGGGCAATGACGTTGCACAGTTGTCTTTCTGTGCCTGGCTCATCTCGCTCAGTTCAGTGTGCTCAGACTCATCCACATCACATTCTGCACAAGGTGGCATCTCCTGAATTTGTTTTTAAACCCTCAAACCCATTCTTTTTTTTTTTTTTTTTGACAGGCAGAGCGGACAGTGAGAGAGAGAGACAGAGAGAAAGGTCTTCCTTTTCCGTTGGTTCACTCCCCAAATGGCTGCTACAGCTGGCGCGCTGTGCCAATCCGAAGCCAGGAGCCAGGTGCTTCCTCCTGGTCTCCCATGTGGGTGCAGGGACCCAAGCACCTGGGCCATCCTCCACTGCCCTCCCGGGTCACAGCAGAGAGCTGGACTGGAAGAGGAGCAACCAGGACAGAACCGGCACTCCAACTGGGACTAGAACCCGGCGTGCCAGCGCCACAGGCGGAGGATTAGCCTAGTGAGCCGTGGTGCCAGCCCGCCTGAATTTTTAAGGCTGAATAATGTTCCATTGTATGAATCTACCATTTAATTTTTTTAAAAAAATATTTATTGGGCCGGCACCGTGGCTCACTAGGCTAATCCTCCACCTGTGGCGCTGGCACACCGGGTTCTAGTCTCGGTTGGGGAGCCGGATTCTGTCCTGGTTGTTCCTCTTCCAGGCCAGCTCTCTGCTGTGGCCCAGGAGTGCAGTGGAGGATGGCCCAAGTGCTTGGGCCCTGCACCCCATGGGAGACCAGGAGAAGCACCTGGCTCCTGCCTTCAGATCAGCACGGTGCACCGGCCGCAGTGCGCCAGCCGCAGTGGCCATTGGGGGGTGAACCAACGGCAAAAGGAAGACCTTTCTCTCTGTCTCTCTCTCTCTCACTGTCCACTCTGCCTGTCAAAAAAAACATTTATTTATTTATTTATTTGAAAGGCAGAGTTACAAAGAGGCAGAGGGAGAGAGGTCTTCCATCTGCTGGTTCACTCACCAGATGGCCACACCGGCTGGGGTTGAGCCTATCCGAAGCCAGGAGCTTCCTCTTGGTCTCCCACGTGGGTGCAGGGGCCCAAGCACTTGGGCCATCTTCTACTGCTTTCCCAGGCCATAGCAGAGAGCTGGATCGGAAGTGGAGCAGCCAGGACTTGAACTGGTGCCCATATGGGATGCCAGCATTGCTTTACCCGCTAAGCCACAGCGCCAGCCCATGATTTGATTCTTAAAAGGTATCTTTGTATCGTTTCTCGGCCTTTTGGCTAAGATCAAGTGTAAAAGGTATCTTTGTGAATTTACCATGAACATATAAGATTACTTTAAAAAAAATTTTAATGAATTTATAAAACCAAGAACAAAAAACCCAGGAAATTAATTAGTGCTGAATGAAAGACGTCCTCTGCTGCTCTTCCCGAGCCCCCCCACCCCGTCTCTTCCTCAGTCTGTGTGACCTTTGGCAGTGAACCCTTCAGCCCGGTGATCTCCCACAGAATCTGTGACACAGATCACGATGCACGATTACGGCTGTGATACTAACTCTGCTACAGCTAACGTGTAAAGAGCCTTAAAAATGCTCAGATAAGGAAGCATGATGGATGCAACTCATCATCAGAACCCAGCCCTAAGGTGACAATTAAGCACCCTTAATTGGTGAATACATTGGAAAGACACAGCACACTTCCCAGGCACAGCCACACAAGAAACGGCGCCCCATACTGCGTTTCCTAGGTCAGGGAGCTAATTCACACCCAGAGTTAATTAGCCTAACGAAGGCGAGCGCGAACTGGCCAGTTCCAGACTGGCTTTCCGCTCTGACTCAGCAACCCCTGGAGGCTGCCGATGTCCTCCTCCTGGCTTTGCCGCCTGGAGCACCAAGGGAAAGGGTGTGGGGACAGCTCCCCAGGGAGCTCAGTGACTTCTGTCTCCCCGACCACTGTCTGCTGGGGTCAGCAGGCACTGAGAAGCCCACCTTCCCCTGGCCCTTGTTCCAGAAAATCGGCAAGAGCCTTCTGGCAGGTGCGATTCACAGGTAGGTGCCTCTGGAAGGCTGAGGTGGGTGGAGGGCCCACCCCCCCTCCTACCTATGACGGATGAAGACCTGTTCTGTGCCTGACCAGGATGACAGCAGCCTCCACTCTGTGTAGGTGCCTGACTATTCACAAAACCAGCTCCACCCAGTCTCTCCCTGGGCCCACTCAGCATCCTAAGGAGGGAGCACTGGGATCCTTGTTGGACTGGATACTGAAGGCAAGGGACAGAAAGGTGCCATGTCAAAGGGCACCCACCTCACCTAGGGGCCCTAAGCCCCCAGCCCATTGTCTTTCATTGTCCATCACTCCGAGGCAAACCAAAGCTGGAATCTCACTGGTCAAGGAGAATTCAAACGTCCATCAATGAATGGAGAAACAAAATACGGCCCATCCATCCATGCAACGGACTACTATCCAGCCTTAAAGAAGGGAATTCTGAACCTGCCAGGATACAAGTGAACCCTGAGGACATCACACCCAGGGAAAAAGGCCTGCCCCGAACACCGCAGGATTCCACCTGCACGGGGTACCTACTGGAGTTCAGAGACAGAGAGGAGAAGTAGGGGTGCCTGGGACTCGGGGAGAGGGAAGGGCGCTGGTGTTTGAAGGTTTCAGCTGGACCAGTGAAGAGCTCTGGAGATGGATGGTGGGAGGGCTGGCTGCACACCATGTGACTGACCTTCAGGCCGCTGAAGCGTACACCTGGAGATGACTGAAATGGTAAATCATTACGTGTAGTTTATCACACACACACAAAGGAATGAAGTACTAACCCACGCCACAACGTGGATGAACCTTGAAGACACAATGCCGAGAGGCCGGCACTGTGACGTAGCTGGAAAGCTGCCCCCTGCAGTGCCGGTTCAAGTCCCAGCATCCCGTATGGGCGCTGGTTCAAGTCCCAGCTGCTCCACGTCTGATCCAGCTCTCTACTAGTAGCCTGGGAAAGCAGAAGATGGCCAAAGTGCTTGGGCCCCTGCACCCGCGTGGGAAACCTGGAGGAAGCTCCTGGCTTCGGATTGGCCAAGCTCTGGCCACTGCAACCATTTAGGAAGTGAACCAGTGGATAGAAGACATCTCTCTCTCTCTCTCTCTCTCTCTCTCTCTCTGCCTCTCTGTAACTGCCTTTCAAATAAATAAATAAATCTTAAAAAAACAAAAACAAAACCACAATGCCGAGTGAACAGAGCCAGACACAGCAGTGACATGAAACGTCCAGGCATGTCCTAGAGACCCGGGGGACGGAGGAACGGGGACTCAGGCTCGTCTGACACTGCGGATGCAGGAACACTTCGGAAACGTTAGTTTACATTACGTGAATTGCACCCCCAATAAAAGAGAAGACTTTGTGTCTCTCCGTCCCCCCTGCTGTCTGAAGCCTCACCCGGCGTCTCTCCCTGGTCTCCCTCGGCCCTTCCCGCCCTTCCCCGTGTGTGCCTCCTGAGCTGCATTTTGCTCTCTGTGTCCTGGGCCAGATCACAGAGGCCTGGAGTCCTACTGAGCTATTCCAAGGACCCAGTCAAGGCTGCAGGGAAAGCAGCTAAGGACTGGCAATGAGTCCCCTGGGAGCAGGCAGGCCTGAGCCGAGGCCCCAATGTGCACCTGGGGGTATCCCAGCCCTGCCCTCCTGGGGGCTCTGCTTCTCTGAGGCTGCTATGTTACCCCCGGCCCGGCCTGACAGACCCCTCCCCAGGATTTCTCTGACTCAGAGATTTGATTCAACCCCTCTCCTGCGGGAGGCACTCTAAGGAAACCAGAAAAGGGTAACTCAGCCCCTGCCCACACCCCGCTGGAGCTTACCCAAGAGCACAACCAGCCAGGTCTGACTTCAGATGGTCTGGGAAGCTCGACTGAGGGCCTCCAGCCAGAACAACAGCCCAGACGCAACTGGATCCTGGGGAGGCAGACCCCAGCACTCCTGCCGAGGGGCCCACCTGCGTCACCTCCTAATCCTCTTATCCTGGCAGTCACGGGCCCTTGAGCTCCTTCCGCTCTCAGGAAGTCGGGCCCCCACGAGGAGGGCTCAGCCAAGCGCACAGCCCCCTCCTCCTCCCCTAGCTGGCTTCCTGGTGCTCTCCTTTCAGGGCCAGCCAGGAAGAACCAAAAGCCGGCAGGCAGGGAGGAAAGACAGGACAGCCCCGAGCCCGGCTAGAGGTGGGCATGACCTCCCTCCTGCACCGGCCCTCGGTGGGAACTGCGCTTTCTGAAAGCCCTCTGCACCCGCCGGGGACAGGAGTCCACACACGGGGATCCCTGGGCAGCTGCTCCCTTGCGGGCAGAGAAAGGCACCGTCCTCTGGTCTCACCTCCTGAGCCCGGCCCACAAATGCCCTCTGCCCTCTGCCCTCTAGCCTACACTTACAGGGCAGACTTGACTTCACAGCAGGGTCAGGGATCCCAGAGCACAAAATCTGGTCGCAAAGAATCTGCTCCAAGCCCACAGAGCCCTTTGGTCTCCTCGACAAGTGAAAGCTACAGAACAAACCAGAAGAATTCTGGTTTTCCCTCTGGAAAAACGGAGGAGTGGGGGTGTGTGTGAACAACCCACAAACACAGACTGCGAACCATGTTGTATTGTGCAGACCAAGCAGACCAGGAATCCTGGTGGGTTTCAAACACAACCTAGCACAGCAGGGAACAGACGGCGCTGGCCGAAGAGGAACCCACTTCCTGAGCGGGCCTATATTATATCTGTGAAACATGACAGGTGCCAGCTCCGGGGGTCGGATCATAACTTCTCAGGCCTCAGTTTCCCCACCTATAAAATGGGCACAGCAGTGTCTGTGTGGGTCCAATGAAGCTCCCTGTGAGCAGCAGGGTATTCCATGAAAGGTGGATAAGTAGGGGGAGGCTCACGTCTGCACCTCTAACTACTGTCTGCCCACTGACACCAAGCCTCCATGCCTGGGAGCCACTGGGCTGGACCAGGGCTCCTAGGAGAGGAAGAGCAGTCTTCTGAGCAGGACTCCTACGACCAGAAAAGCCCACCATCTAGGGTCCACCTGCCGCGTAACGTGTGGCTGCCACTCAGCTGAACCCGCTCCAAGGAGCAGCCCTGTGCCCGCCAGGCCCACCGCTGAGGCAGCCCTGGGTGAACCAGGCCTCCCGAGTTTATGAGCCAGCCTCCAGTTCAGTAGCCATGACCTTGAGTCTTGATTCTGCTCCACTGCCAACACCCCACGCCCAGCCCTGTGATCTTAGGGTTTCAGGGAAATGGAGTCATTCCTCAGCGTGGAAAGGTCAGGCTCTTGGGCTTGGCTTTTTCCAGGCTCCTGCTGGCTCTGCTGTTTGTTGGATTCTGCATGCTCCCCCAGCTGCCCCCACCCCATGCTGAAAAGTCAGAACATTCCTCAGGGAAGAGAACTTCTAGGGGAGGCAAGGGAAAGGGGGGGGGGGAGCGCAACCAAGAAAAAGTGCAAAATGGGTGAAATCAGGCACCAAAAAACCTCGGCTCCCAAGGAGAGCAGGACGAAGTGCGCCGGCCAGTAGTCATGACTGTGAGAGCCCGGTGCTTGGGTGAGTCACCCCAGCCGGCAACTGAGATCAGACCAGGACGGGCTAGGCCAGCATCTGCGAAATGCCTCCCTGGCTAGTGCCAGCACCAAAGGCCCAGGCGACGCTGCACCCCCAGGCAACGCTGCACCCATACACTACACAAGATTAATGAGCCCCCTTCCATGCTCTGGACCCATGAAGCGAGCCACCTCGACACTGCCTCACCGCAGAGGCAAACATCAGGCGTGGGGGGAACGGAGCTGCAGGTCCCCCAGGACCCGACCCGTCCTGGACGGCTAAGCAAGGGAGCGTGCCTGCAGACGCGGGGGGGCTTTCGTTGTTAATGGTGTTTTGGTGTGGAGTTCTTAAACACATCAAACAAATTTCCTTTGAAGCGGTAGTTCTGACTGCAGTCGGGAGGGCTGCAGGCCTCCCACCTCCCAGATGGCTCAACCACAATAAACGTTTGGCCTGTCAGATGCACAACACTGACGAACTAATTGAAATATGCTGTAACCAGCAAACCCAAAATAAATGTGGAATAATCTTTCCTTACATGATAACCCCCTGAACTGCCCGCGTGTCTGGCTCTCCCAGCCTCCTGAGCCTCACGGATGTGCGGTTTTTGAAGGATTAAAGGCTTTTTTCCAGAGTGATTACCCAAGTGGGAAAATTTCTAATTGTAAAACAAGTTTGGTTTTTCTTTTATTAAAAGAAAGAAAAAAAAATCAGGCAACTGAAAAGTCAACTCTTAAAAAATGCCAAGGAAAGCAGTTAATGGGCCCTCAGGGCGAGAGAGGAAGCATCCTCTAGGTCCCAGAGCGCCGGCCTCCTGTCCAGCGCGGCAGGCAGGGAAGCCCCGCCCCCCAGCCACCCTCAGGCCGAGGCACCCTCTTCCCTGGTGGAAAACCAGGAAGGGCCACCTATTCCTCCTGGCACACCCCACCCCTCGCCTGCCCCAAGTAGGGACACCGGTGTGGGCTGAGCCCTCCCCACGGGCTGGGAGGCTGCGGGGGCTGGTCCGACCCCCGGGGATACCAGCACGTGCCTTGCTCTGCAGCACAGCCTCAGAGGCAGACTGGAGGGAAGCTCCCAGCTGCCAAAGGGAGGAATCCAGTCCCTCGCTGGAACCATCGCCCAGAGGCCAAGCCAGGCAGCCCTGGAGAGACCAGATGCTCATCACCTGCAGGACCTACGTGCCAGCTCCTGACGGGTGTTTTCGGAAAGTTCTGGTGGCAGAGCCTGGGCGAAAGGGGGGCTTTGGGATGTGGGGGTCCCAGGAAGCTCCTGAAACGCCTCCTTAGGAAGACAGCTCCTTGCAGGAAGGACTGTCTTCGGCTCTACTGTAGGAAGACCCGTTCTGTTGCTGCCACCGCTCTTGCCTGAGAGCACAGGGTCTCTCCTCCCCTGCGGGGACGGGGATGGCACCACCCTTCAGCGGGAAGCCGGCCCTCAGGGAGAGGCCACAGAACGGCCAAGAGAGGACGGCTCTCCCTTCTCGAGCGCCTAAGGTGAGCAAAGGCAGGACTCTGCCCGACCACCCAACCCGGGCTCCCGTACCCAGGGACTGACCGAGCCCGGGGCCTGCTCCAGCTCGATACACCGTCAGGGCACACAGGAACACAAGGTGGCAGGTCCTCAGGCCCTCATCACTCGTGGAGTCCATGTTTGTTAAAACGCAGTTGTAACCCTCAAATCAACACTCACGCTGCTCGGGAGGTCGTTCTCTAACCTGTGAAGAGTGGCCCGACGTGCAGACGGTGGCCGAGGTCCAACCAGGCCGTCTCTGCCCCCCGGGTCAGCCCTCAGCTCTCAGACTGCAAGCGAGACTCCTTCTGGGGTCCGTTCAGTGCTGTTTGGGACATATTTGTGCTTTTCGTTGGTGATTTTGCTGTTTACAATGGCCTCCACGCATGGTACTGTATGATGTCTTGTGTTCCTAAGTGTAAGGTTATGATGTACAAAGAAAACACATATGTTGGATAAGCATCCTGCAGGCACAAACGACAGTGTTGTGGCCATGAACCCAACATTCATGAATCAAAAATATATACAGGGGCTGGTGCCGTGGCTCACTGGGCTAATCCTCTGCCTATGGCACTGCACTGAGTTCTAGTCCCGGTTGCTCCTCTTCCAGTCCAGCTCTCTGCTGTGGCCCAGGAGTGCAGTGGAGGATGGCCCAGGTGCTTGGGCCCTGCACCCCATGGGAGACCAGCAGGAAGCACCTGGCTCCTGGCTTCAGATCTGCACAGTGCACCAGCTATAGCAGCCATTTGGGGAGTGAACCAATGGAAAAGGAAGACTTTTCTCTCTGTCTCTCACTGTCTACAACTCTACCTGTCAAATAAATTAAACATATATATATATATATAAAAAAAGATGTGGGCCAGCCCTGTGGCATAGTAGGCTAAACCTCTGCCTGCAGCACCAGCATCCCATATGGGCGCCGGTTCAAGTCCCAGCTGCCCCTCTTCTGATCCAGCTCTCTGATTATGGCCTGGGAAAGCAGTAGAAGATGGCCTAAGTGCTTGGGCCTCTGCACTTGCGTGGGAGACCTGGAAGAAGCTCTTAGCTTCTGGCTTCGGATAGACTCAGCTCAGGCCGTTGCAGGCATTTGAGGAGTGAATTAGTGGATGGAAGACCTTTCTCTCTGTCTCTCCCTCTCTCTTTATGTAACTCTACCTCTAAAATAAATAAATATTTATATATACATAGATAGATTTAAAGCAAGGTGTCTTTTAACAGAGGCATATGCAAAATGATGGTTATGCACTGACCAGCTGCAATGAAATGCTGTGACAGGGCTCAGCGGAACTTCACCCTGTACCTTCTGCTGGAGCCATGGCTCAGTGTTGGCAGTGAACTCACAAAGCCTAACTCCGCCACCAACGAGACTCCGCGGTCCACTGTGGATGCAGATGTGACGCCTGACTTGATCTGGAGGTCTCTGTGGCTGGAGGCTGCACGGCCACACCCAACAGCTGAGCTGCCAGCTTCTGCTCCAAGATGGGGACCAGCTCTCCCCAACCCCACCGGGGATTCCTTCCGATGTCCCTGACCTCTGACCTCCCTGAGTAGCAACCCTTTCCCGATAGGGGAAGAGAATGCAGGGTGAGAACGCGGCGACTTCAGCAAGGGGAGGGGGTGAGACTGACTTCTCTATGCTCTTTGCCCAAGGTTACTACCCAGGTTTCTGATTTGTCTGTTACTGGATCCCTGCCTCGTGGTTAATTTCCTTTTCGTCCTCTGGCAAGGGCAGCTGTTACCATGAGTAATTCCTGTGAATGCCAGCCAGCCCCTCCTAAAAGAGCTCTTTATGTCTTGGGCCATAAAGATTCAGCTGAGGCTTATCCTGGTGCTCGCTGGGCTGGGCATGAGGAAGTCAACGCCCCAATCCCCTTTTTATGGAAAAAGGGCCAATGCTGCTGCCAACTCCACAGCGAAAGAGAGCACGGGACTGGCGATCGCTGCCGGGGACCAGGTCCCGACCTCAGCCTCTCCTCCCAGCAGGGCGTGCACCCTCCATCCAGGCCACCAAGGACCTCAAAAACACATCACACACTCCCTACGTTAGCCTCCGCGGCAATTCTCTCCTTCCCCACCTTTGTGAAAGCCACAGACGTGAAGACTCCACGCCCTACACACCTTTACAGATGCTGTGGGCTGATCAAAACTCTACCTATTCTTCAAGGCCTCCTTCAATTCCACCTCTTCCAGGAAGTCAACCTTGACTACCTTACCCAGAAGAAGGCGTCTCCCCCTCTGAACCCTGCCTCCATGCCACACTCAGCACACACACACCCTGGTGTCACCGTGAACTAACTCATCACTCAGCACACACACCCTGGCGTCACCGCGAACTCATCGTGCTGGTCACACGGCGAGTTGGCATCAGTGCTGCGTGCGGTTTTATTTATCGTATTCCATTCACATATCTGTCTACGCTTTCCAGAAACCTCTGGCGACGACGGACACAGGGCACAGATCGGCAGAGACACAGAGACGCACACATACACAACCGCAGTAAAGTAGGTAGGGTCACTGACTACAGGTGCCAGACGGAGCGGAGCTCCTGTGTGTGCTGAGCACCCCGGGAGCCCAGAGGAAGGGAGACCAGTCAGGTGGACACATGGAGGTGCAGGAGCACTGGGCACAGACTCTGGCACAATCAGCTGACCTCCCCATGCCTCCGCTTCTTCCTCTGGGAAGGTGGAGGGGGACACCACCTCCCTCACAGGGTGCGGTGTGGAGAAGGCCAACCACACGTGCTCTCCTTCCCCCCCTTCCATGTCATCATAAAGGGGGGCCACCCAGCTTCCAGGGGAAGGCAAAACGCTCACCGGGTCCTAAGAGCTAAAGGAGGTTTTTCATGTGAGATGCTGTGACGAGCATCTGCAGAGGGGCAGGGCCTCAGACTGTGGTTTTGGACAAGGATTTGCTGTGGCTCCATTTGAAAAACCTTAATAAACATCAACCAAATGGCCTCTGGGGACGCTGTGTAAGGACCACTGGGTAGCATCTGCGTCTGCAGGCAGGGGCCCCGGTGCGCGGGTTCCGGCAGGGCTGCCTGCTAAGGGACTGATCTCATCTGAGCAAAGCTGAGGCTGGCGGGCAGGCGTCCAATGGCTCACTTTGGGTTGACCGTCTGGTCATAAACAGCAGCTCTCCTGCCTGTGGTCAACACCGCCAGCGTGATGTCACTGTCCTTCCATAAAAGAGCGTGCGGCCCCCAGCGTCTTTTCCAAAAACAGCCCCAGACGTTTCCTCTTCTACCCCTCCAAACAACCGCACGTCCTCCATGGCTGCCTCTTCTCAAAGGCCAGGTGGACAGACGTGCCCAGCTGGGCTGCTGAGGACATGTGCTAGGCGTTCACCAGGCCTCTGCGCAGGGGGGGGGCGACGTTGGGCCCCAGCAGGGAGAACCCAGGGGTCCTACGAGTCGGCCCTCTCACCATTTGCCTCAGTAGGAATTTTCCTGCGTGCCTACTGTGTGCACGGCAAGAGGCACACGAGGACTGTGGCGGGGCTTCCAAAAGTTTGTGGAAAATTCATATTACCTTGAATTCCACTGGGCCGTGAGCTTTCTGAAGCCCCTTGTGTGTCCAGTGCGGCCGGCTCAGGAGCTCAGGGTCTAACCGCCGCTCCCTGTAGTGAGCAGGCTCAGGAGGGCAACCAAGGCGGAGGAGATCGACTCCCTGGGGAAGGCCCGTGGGGAGAACTGGGGAGAAGGCCACGGGAGGGGAGGGCACGGAGTCCTGCGCCTCTCAAGCAGCCTGGGAGGGCCAGAGCTGAGCGTGTGAGGAAGGAAATGGTGGACAGGAGGCAGGCAAGGTGGACAGAGCCCAGATCCCCAAGGGCCTGTGTGCACAGAGCATGTGCTTCTCGACTCCATCAGGAGCAGCCAAGAGCAAAGAAAACCCAGGGACTTGGTGAGACTGGGGCAGCAAGTGGCAGAGAAAGCCCTGCATGGCGTCCAGGCCTCTGGGCTCCCACAGTCCCACGCTCTATGCTGCGGTCCCCCGGGCAGCAGCAGCTGGGAAGGCCAGAAGACAGGGCAGCCCGTGCAGCGCTCACCGCCCAGACAACCTGGGGCCGGAGCCCAGACCTCTTCAGGGCCGAGCATCTGGCCAAAGCACTACTCCTCGCAAGAAATCCGCCCTGCCAGTGCTTCCCCGCAACGGGAGAGGCCTGGGACGCCACGCCAGCCGCAGAGCACGGCCTCCCAGCAGCAGACGGGGACCTCTGCAGCACCGGTCCAGGAGTCAGACCAGCGAGGGTCCTCCAGGCAAGCCTCCCTGGGCAAGCGGCTTCTAGTCCACCAGACACCGGCTCTGCGGGCCGGAGACTTGTCCAGGGCAGGAGACGGGAGATGCATCAAACTCTACCCCAGGAGCTCACAATCCAGCAGACAGATAAACCAGGCACAAAAGTAACCATAAAACAAGGCAGATGCGATAAGAGCCACGCAGATAAGACGCAGTGGGAGTTGAGGGGAGAGCGAGGGCATGGGAGGCAGAGGACAGGGAGGGAACGGGAGCTCTGTTACTTCCCCAGAGGTAACTGCCTTCCAGTCTGCTGAATGGGGGCCGGGGAGAGAGCTGGCGGCCGGCAGAGAAGCTCCGAGAAGGAACCCGGGCAGAGAGAGGCCCTCACGCCCGAGCCTTGGGAGACGAGCCCCAGAGGCCGGGAGGGAAAGGGAGGATGAGGAGTGCGGGATTTCTCCGCGGTGGCAGCAAGTTGGTTGGAGGGGACGAGGCTGGGACTTGCCTTGCACGGGTTGGGGTTTCTTGGGGGGAACTGACGCACCACCCTTCAGCCCTGCCTCTGTTGAGAGAGGGTGCGGGGGTGGGGGGGGGAGCTGGCACCTCCCGTGGCAACAAGAAAGGAGACCTCGGGTGAAGACGACGGCACGCCATGCCAGGACCCCGACACCCACCGGCGCACGAAAAGCCGGGACCCAGGCCCAGACCCAAGGTGGGGTCGCCCGGGGAAGGCCCACCCTGCACGCACACCTGCCTCCACACGTGCCCCTGCCGGCCGTGGCACTTGTCACGGGGAGGGGGAATTCCGCGCCCCCCGGCTGCGACCGGCGGAATTTCAGAAATTCGGGGCACGAATCCGGGGTCCGGTGACTCCCCGAGGGCGGGCCCAGGGAGGGGGTCCCCGCAGGCCACATCCTCCCGCCCGCCCGCCTCCCCTGCCCTCTCCCCAGCGCGCGCGCGGCGGGCCGGCGGGCAGGGCCTCTCGGGCCCTCGGGAGCCGCCGCCCGGGTCCCGGCCCGCGGCGCGCACTGCGGGGCTCGCTGCGCCGCCCGCCCGCCCGCCCGCCGACCCCCGGACACTCACCCCGAGCGGCAGGGCCGCGGGCTGCGTCCTCTTCCGCCGCGGGCTGGGCCGCCGCCGCCTCACGCCGCCTCCCGGGGAGCGCCGGCCCCGCGGCCCCGGCCCGGCCCGCTGCGCCCCGCGGCCCCGCGCGCCCCCGCCGCCGGCTGGCCCCGCGCGAGCGGCCGGGCCCCGGCGGGCATGCTCCGGGCCGTCGGCGGGCGGCGCACGTGCCGGCGCCCCCGGCTGCTCTCGGGGCGGCGGCCCGGCTCTGAGCAGGCGGCGCGCGCGGGCCGGCTGGACAGCTCTACGCCGCGGCGCCGCCGTGGCCCGCGCGTCCCTGCGGCCGCTGCTGCTGCCCGCGCGCGCCGGGCCCGGCTCGCATTCCCTCACTCGCGCGGCGGCGGCGGGCGGCGCCTCCTAGGCCGCGCGGGGGAGCGGCGGCGGCTGGTCGAGCCCGGCCCCGCGCCTCCGCCGGAAGACGCCCGCCGCCTTGGGCGGCCGGACCCGCTCCTCGCGCGCGGCCCCGCAGCCTGCACGCACGCAGCCCGGGTGCCGGGGGGCGGAGGAGCGCAGGACGCGCGGCGGCCGCGCCTCACCTGAACGGCATGAGGTGGAAGTGCCTCGCGCGGAACGCGGCGCGGGGCTGGCCGCGGCGAGGCCGCCCGCGTGTCCGCGGGTCGCGCGGGGGCCGAGGGCCGGCCGGCGGCGGCGGGCTCCCCGGGAGGAGCTGGAAGAGGATCAGGAACCGGCGTCACCGTCAGGTCCCTGCAGCACGGGACTCTCCCATCTGTACACTAAAAGCCCGGGCCGGGCCCTGGTGCAACTGGAGGACAATGCGGTGTTGCGGTGGGGCGGACGCTGGCTTGCGGGCCCGAGACGCGGAGCGCTGCCCCTGGAAGGGGGTGCGAGCCGAAACGAACGCCCCCGAGTGGGTTCAGAAAGAGCCCGGGAGGGCGAAAGCACAGGCGGCCGCTCACTGCGCGCCTCGGGCAGCCGCCCTTGCCGCGACTCGCCTTGGGGTGGCCGCTGACGGCGCCCCCTTCCCGCCGAGAGCTGGCCCGAGCATCCCCCCAGTGAGGCCGGTGAAGCCGAGCCGGCCTGGCCCCCACATGCCTGCGACCTAAAGCCCACCACTGGGAACTGGCCCTCGCCCAGGTTGGAATAAAAACGCCACCACCACAGGCACCTCATCTCCACCAGTGTTTATTGCGTGCTCATACGCAAGGAGGGAGACGTGGTCCCCGCTTACAGTGTCATCACCCCAGTGATGGACTGGCCGGACCTGCTCAAGCGCGTCTTTGGGGTTAACAGTGGCATTGCAGGAAGCAAACTCTTCATATTACTGTCACTGTCACAGTGACACTTAAATACAAAACATAATTGTCTTTTTAGTTTATAGTCATAGGGTATATATTGTCTACCAATGCTCATTCATGGCTTGACTCCTCACAAATCTGAGGGCCCACTGCAGTGAAACGCAAACCAGACTGGAAAAGGCCTAGAAACACAGATCTGAGAATATCAGTGTCATTATCACCAAACTGCCACAGAGCTCTTGGCAGGGCATTTTCCAGCAAAATTTGCACAATATAATTGTTTGATCAGGCCTGCAAAACTCATAACCACATATGGCCACGCAACAGGTAAACAGGATTTACCTCTGATTTATACAGAAAATTAGGTGTGCATTTTTTAAAATTCTTAAAGACTCAGAGCACAACTGGCACATTAAAATTCAGTGAAAACTTCTTTTGAAATATCTAAAAATTAAAATAACAAGACGTGTGTGTGTGTGTGTGTGTGTATGTTCAGAATTCAAATAGAATTTCAAATTCAAAAAGGAACTTGGCTCTTCTGGGTTAAAAAGGGAACACCCAGTCATCAAACTCTGAAATTACAACCTTCCAGCACCCAAGGGTAGGCACCTCCCTCACTTGGTCCTATTTACCATCACCTTGCGGGTGAATGTCATGGGACAGCTAAAGGGGCAATTATTTTGAATACACAGGCAATAACTTTAAGGAATACATCCTATATTTATAATCAAACAAACCCTAAATCACCAATTAAGATCAAAGTCCTTTCTGCACTTAATTTGTTGAGTCCAGCAATCTTTTAAAATTTCAGTCAAACACACACACACACCCAAGATGGAAGCACATTTAAACTCAAAAGTTTCTTTGCAAGGGGTGGAGAGAACCCCTCAGACCGCCTCACAGAAAAGTCAACCCAAGGCACTGTCAGGTCAATGGCTCGGGAGACAGGCCTTTTCTATTCAGAGAAGAAACCACTGCCTCAAAAAAATCTACTTAATTAAAAATGATTTGGAATGTATGTGGGAAATTCAAAAAGCTTGTGGGAAAATTGCAAAGATGTTTATTTTGGTGCAACAATGGACGTCCATGTCTATCTTCATAGTACGTTTCCCACCAACTTGTTGAAAACCTCTCGGGTGCATGGATTTCAATTTCTCTTGCACCCAAATAAACTTTTCTTTTAATCCCGTCTTTGATTCAAAGGAATGTTCTTCCCCTTTGGTCCTATCATTTGCTGCTGAACAAGCCAGGCCTGGGCCAGGCTGGGACCCAGGGGCATCTGGCTCCCAATCTCCCCTCCTCCATCCCCCAAGCACAGCCCTAGCACCGTCCTCTGGCTACACATGCCATTGCTTCAGTTGGAGGTTCTCTGTGGACACTTCCAGCCCAGGAGTGGCTCCCGCAGACAGCAGCTTTGTCTAGGAAGGGAGGGCTCACTGTCCATCTGCATTTAAAAGGCACTTTCCAGGGAGATGCCCAAGGAGTCTTTACTGACCACAGCACCGTCCCAGCCGCTAACAGAAGCAGTTTGCCTCCCTGGGCTAGCAGCTGCTGTCTAAGACTGCCACCTTCCCAGCTGAGTGTTTTGCGAAACAAGCATCACCAAGCGGGAGAGAGAGCAGAAACCTTTTTCCTTGGTTTCCCTCTTCACAGCTACAAAGAAAATCGAATAAAAATTCTTTTAAAAAAATAAGTGACTGATAGCTCCAATCTACTCCACACTTCCCAAGTCAAAACACACTTGCAGAGGCACAGAAGCGTTCTGACGGCCTCAGGGCCGTTTTGGAATAAGCAATTGCAGGTCACTTAGGGGGAGAACTCCTGCTGCTGACACTGCAGTGTCCTCTTCCCTAAGAATGGAGACAGCGTCACAGCACAGCAGGGACAGCGGAATCTTAACTCTTCCAGTTAGTCCTTCCCGTCGTGATCAGGAAAGTCAGCCCCTCCAGGAGCCCTTGACACAGCTTTCCCGGAACCTGACTAAATGGACTCTTTCCTCCAGCTGGACCAGAGGAAACCCAAAGCAGAGCCCCGCGGCCCTCGGCTTCTTCGTCAGACTGACCAGGCTGCCCCAGCGGGTCCTCCCCCTGCTGAGACCCCACACACAGAGGGGCAGCCTGCGGGCCACAGGCCGGGACACCAGCCGGAGATAAGACTGGAGAGCAGACCTACGCCCTAAAGGGATGATCTGGTTGGCTTGCGTAACTACTACTACATCGGATTAAAACCCACACAAAGAGAAAAAGCTCAAAAGCAAATCAGAATTTAAAGCCTGAACATTTGCAATGGGACTCAATTCTCAAGTCTGCAAGTCTTATCAACACTTACCAAGTGTGAGCAAGCAGGCACTGGGTTCTGACTGGCACCAGACACTGGGTGGCTAAGCCACTCCAACGTAACCAGCAGTCCCAGTGCAAACCTATAAGAGCCTCTGGACCAGAGCAGAGCCCCCTGCCACGCAGTACTTCTGAGAGTCAAGAAGGCACTGCCCAGACAGTGGGCCGGAGCCATCCAACAAGCTGTGTGAAAGGCACCAGGCACAGTCCCTGTCCATTAGCAGGCAGACTGCTCTGATCCCAAACCCAGTGTCCTACAGAACCTCCTAGGGAAGAATTCATTTTTCTGGATGGCAAGGGTAGATTGGGTGGAGGGAGGCGAAAACATCCAGGTGATGACTGCCAGTGGAAGCCATGTCCATGAAGGATCAGGGCTGCTCTGTTAGCAGCCTACTGAGTGATGGCCTGGGTGTCCATCTGTCGTCCAGGGTGGGCCACAGTTACACTCAGAATGATGGGAAAGAACAGCAGCTCTCCTGCCACTCACTTCTTTTTTGAAAGTACGACATGAAACAAAACTGGAGAATTACATCCCTCCCTCTCATTTTTTCCTTACAAACAAGTTAAAGGGAAACGAAATGAGTTCTGTTCATGTAGGCGTCAAAGATTTCCAGCAGTCTATTACCGCTATTCTAATCTTTACCCTAAGCCGTATTTCACATAGGACTTGTATGATTTCTTATAAACCTCAACACAACTGAAATCCAAGCTGTGCTGTAACTTTTTTATAGTCAGTATGTATTAGTCTATCTTTATAGAAGCTGTTGTTGAGCATTTATTTTTTAAAAAATGAATCATATTTACAATGCTGAACACGTTATAAAATTGGTGTGCAAAGTTAATCATAAAAGGATAATACTATTTGTTTAGAAACAAGCTGCCTCTCCTGTTTACATTTCCTTATTCTGGATATAAATTGGAGTCATATACTATTTAAAAATAACACTTTTTAAATAGTAAAATATACAAGAGATTCCTGAGCATAACAAAAATATCTTGAAAATATGTGGCCATTTGAAGTACAAAATAGCAAGTGTAAGAATAGCATGATTGTAAAACTACTGTTTGAAGGCTTATAAACAGTACAAAATAGTTTGCCTTTTCTGAGAGCATAATTACACATTAGTGCAAACAAAAAGGTCTCAAAATTTAATGGCTACAAATCTCAAAGATTTGCAGAGGTGCGCAAAACGTGAAACTTCTTTAGTGTCATGCGAACTGAACCCAGTTCTCGATTAATCCTTTCCAAACGATCTTCCAAGGCTTCCTAGGTGAAAACAATGGAAAAAGTTTAATTAGATTCTGCATCAAGTTCACTGGTTCCATAATTACCATCAAATTGACTTTTTAGCGAAACAGCAAGTATAAACATTAAAATTATGCATAGATATTTTGCTCTGTAATACAAAGCATCTTATTTATATTCTTGCTTTAAAACTGAATAACGTGAATCAGATTTTCAACCATTCAAAGTAACTGCTGCTCTTTAAAATATTTTCAACATGTCTGGCACACTGAGGACACGGAAATTCTAATAACAGCAAAACAACCAACTAGAAGGGGCTCCCTCCGACATTGCTGAGCTGAGGACACAACCAGAGGAAACTGGAGTGCGTCACTCGTCACCAGGGCCAGGGGACCCCATTCACACAGGTATCACATGACAAAACCTCTAGGTTGAAAGGAAAAACACTGGATGAAACTTTCCCCCAAAACAATAGATTTCACAGTAAATCTATATAGATACCATTTTAAGATAAATAAAACTGTTACATAAGTAGTATGTAGAAAAGGTATTTATCATTTTTAGATACTTTATTCAGGATCTACTCCAATAGTATTCTGAGATGAAACTGTATCTTCAAGAACAAAAGAATACGAGTTCATTTATGTAGAGTATTTAGAAGATAATAAAACAAGCCACTGGCCCTCTTTCTTACTTTTTTCTGCACATGTGCAAATTCTTTTTAAAAAGAAAAGAAACAATAGGATCAAACTTTCACAAAATATTTTCCGGGGCCAGCCTTGTGACATAGCGGGTTAAGCTGCTGTCTGTGACGCCAGCCTCCTATATAAGCACCAGTTTGAGACCCGATTGCTCCATTTCCAATTCAGCTCCGTGCTAATGCTCCTGGGAAAGCAGTGAAAGATGGCCCAAGTGCTTGGGTTACTGCACCCATGTAGGGGACCCAGAAGAAGCTCTGGGTTCCTCACCTCTGCCTGGCCCAGCTTTGACCGTTGCCACCATTTGGGGAGTGAACCAGCAGAGGAAGATCTCTCTCCCTCTCAAAATAAATCTTTAAAAAATATATTTTTCAGTTAACTTTGCATGCTGTGAAATACCCTTCTATATTATTGTACAATATTCCAGCAGATGCAACAGCGTGCAGTTGGAGTCTTTTGGAGACTCAGGTTGCTTCCAGTTTTGGATTCCATAAATCAGGCTGCAATGCATTTCTTCATGTATTTCTCGTTGCACCTATCTCTAAGTATCACTGCCTTAGGAATCATTCTCAGAATCAGAAGTGCTAGGTCCAAAGAAATGCAAAATACTGCCGCTCTGATAAACGTTACACTGTGCTCCAGGAAGGGGAGGATTTCGACTTCCACTTGCCATATATGAGTGTGAATTTTTCTCCATTCTCAGAAATTTTTTTTTGATACCTACCAATGTGATAGTT
Source organism: Sylvilagus floridanus (assembly GCA_949820135.1). Taxonomy (NCBI): domain Eukaryota; kingdom Metazoa; phylum Chordata; class Mammalia; order Lagomorpha; family Leporidae; genus Sylvilagus; species Sylvilagus floridanus. The sequence continues at coordinate 177,185,247 of OX463233.1, forward strand.
TAAGAAAAGGTGATGCCTTTTTAAAAATTTTGTTTTTAAAATATTGTTTTTATTGATTGATGAGACTGGACACTCTTCATTTTTTTTGCCTAGTAAAATATCAGTTATGAGCATCCTCAGCCCCATTTTGCTGCCACTGATCTTCCTGCTGAATTCAAAGAGCTCTGAAAACATAAACAGACACTAATGCCTTCTAAATCTTCAGAGCCAGAAAGAACCCACAATATTCATTATAAAACAATATATGAAAAAAGTGTTTCATATTGATTTGGAAGCAGGCTATCCACAAGTCTGCTTTCTGCTTTCCTAGTAAATTGTTTTAGAGTTTCATGTGTTAATTCGATCTTATAAACTACTGAATAAAAATTGTCAAAACAAAAACAATATAAAGTCTTCAAGTCAGAGGAAAAGAGAAGTTAGGGACACAGGTACTAGCTATAGACCGACCACTTCTACTCTGTGTAAATGAACTTGTACGCAAGTTCAGGCGCTGAAAAGCCACACATGCTCGCTGCAATGTCTGGAATGTCTTTAAGTGAGCAGATTTTAAAAGTCCCATGGCTTCATGCATTTAAAATTCTTTGAAAAGCAACAGAAGAAACCCAACTACAAGAGATGCCCACGGGCCACATCACCTGCACCTCCTCCTGCTCGACCATGGAATCGCATCTCCCTCCTCAACCTGTGCAGCTGTTCCAGCTGCAAAGTCCAATCAACAGTGTTTACCAAGCGGAAAGGGAGTCAGAAATAAGAGAGAGACTTAATGAAGGAAGATTAACTTAGCAATGTGAATCTGTTAAAAGGCACAGGGCCATTTGGTCCCAAGTTAGTTTCTGGAAAATATAACGGCACAGAGGCCATTCTCTTGAAGTGTAAAAGTAGAATGAGTTTTCATTCCTGAAAGCAATGCAGTTGTGAAACAGCCGTCATCCCCAAACACTTCCTGTGCGCTGACTTCCTAAACGCTGACCAGCACTTCACTGACGCCAGTTTTCCGTGTGCCACAATTTGTAAAACTCCTCTTGATGAATGGAGATTGACAGGCACCAGCCACTGAGGGGGACTCCAGCTCAGACATCTCACCTGATTTAACCTTGTCTGTAAAGTGACTCGTCCTCCAGGAGAAGGCATTCGGCTCAGTGCTGCCTCAATCTGTTAACACAAAAGATGTCCAATAAAAAAAAAGCATTCCCGGGCTGGTGCACTGGTGCAGTAGGCTAAGCCTCCGTCTGCAGTGCCAGCATCCCATATAGGTGCCAGTTTTAGTCCCCGGCTGCTCCACTTCTGAGGCAGCTCCCTGCTAATGTGCCTGGGAAAGCAGTAGAAGATGACCCAAGGGTTTGGGCCAATGTAAGCTCCTGGAGGCCAGCTTCAGACTAGCCCAGCCCCAGCCAATGCTGCCATTTGGGCAGTGACTCAGCAGATGGAAGATCTCTCTGTGTCTCTCCCTTTCTCTCTCTCTCTGTAAGTCTGCCAAACAAATCTTTAAAAAAAATAATAATAAGGCCGGCGCCGTGGCTCAACAGGCTAATCCTCCGCCTTGCGGCGCCGGCACACCGGGTTCTAGTCCCGGTCGGGGCGCCGGATTCTGTCCCGGTTGCCCCTCTTCCAGGCCAGCTCTCTGCTGTGGCCCACGAGTGCAGTGGAGGATGGCCCAGGTGCTTGGGCCCTGCACCCCATGGGGAGACCAGGAAAAAGCACCTGGCTCCTGGCTCCTGCCATCGGACGATCGCGGTGCGCCGGCCGCGGCGGCCATTGGAGGGTGAACCAACGGCAAAAGGAAGACCTTTCTCTCTGTCTCTCTCTCTCACTGTCCACTCTGCCTGTAAAAAAAAAAAAAAAAAAATAATAATAATAAATAATAATAAACAAACAAACAAACAAAAACATTCCAATTACTGGCAGGGAGGTTTATGGCCAAGAATAAGAACACTTCAGTCTAGCATTTTCCCATTCTTTTTGTCTCCATCTAAGTTCCCTTGGTCACCAAGCACCCATGAGCAATGAGAGCGTGACTTAAGTGCGTTTCTGGTGCGGCTTTGCTGCGGTTCCCACCACCCTCACCATCACTTCCTGAGATCGTTGACTCACAACTTCCCTTCTACTCCTTAGACATAAGCATTACGTGCACAGAAAGATTTTTAAAAATACTTTTGTTTTTACCTGGTCCTTTTCTTTTGTTAGTTCATCAAAAAAGCGCTCTGTCTCAGCGAGGGTTCTAATTTTTGCAGTGTACTCAAAGTCGGCACCCTGCGGTGTTACGGGAACCAGCTCACGCTGTTCCTGGCCAGCTAGTTTACACTTCTCCCAGGCTGGTCTCGCAGGGGCTTTCTTCACTCCATCTGGCAATGGTTCGGGGCAAGAGCTATGATTAACAAGGTTGTCTGTGGCTTTTTCTGAATATTTTTTTTCTGTCAGAGAAGAAAGAAATTTATCAATTTTTCCAATATATTGCATACATGTTAAATACATTGTCCCACTTCTCTTTCTGGAAATGGCTGCTATGTAGGCCAAAAAAGTAACGAAAAGAGGCACTATTAATACTCAGTATTTATGCAGTGCTTTTTCTCCAAGTTCTAAAAGCTTTGCCCTCAATTTGACAATTTTCACAACTACTAAAAATGAATGCAAGAAAACTTTATGTGAACACAAGAACTTTTTATTAAAAAGATTTACTTATTTATTTGAGAGGTAGAGTTACAGACAGTGAGAGGAGAGATACAGAGAAAGGTCTTCCATCTGCTGGTTCACTCCCCAGATGGCTGCAATGGCCAGAACTAGGCCAATCTGAAGCCAGGAGCCAGGAGCTTCTTCTGGGTCTCCCACTCCGGTGCAAGAGTCCAAGCACTTGGGCCATCTTCCACTGCTTTCCCAGGCCACAGCAGAGAGCTGGACTGGAAGAGGAGCAGCTGGGACTAGAACTAGCGCCCATATGAGATGCTGGCACTGCAGGCAGAGGATTGACCTACTGTGCCACAGCGCTGGCCCCACAAGTGAACTTTAAAGACTATGCAATGGGGGCCCAGCTCTGGCTGTTGTAGCCATTTGGGGAGAGAATCACCGGATGGAAGATCTGTCTCCTTCTCTCTCTATAAACTGTCTTCTAAATAAATAAATAAATCTTCTTAAAAAAAAAAAAAAAAAAAAGACTATGCAGTGCATCACACTAAGTGGATCTGCATCCCTACCATGCACAGGGAACTCTCTGAGGGCATCCCCAGGTGACTCCCACACACTGTAATGTTTTCCTGAACTTAAAAATACATGTGAGAAAAGAGGAAAAAAAATTACCCAAAGCCTAAATTGCTTATAAATATTATAAATCATAGAATAAAAAAGTAAAGAGAGTAACTGGACAGCGGGGCCCTGGGAATTAAACATTACCATGACCTGTGCCTCGGTGCCCTAACTTTTCAATCAGAATGACAGCACTGACCTGGCAACATGAAACATCATGAAGGCCCAGGGGCAGACCGTTTAAACACAGGGTACTGTAATGTAATGTTTGCAGTCTGGAAAAGATACTAGAATCTCAGAAAATGGGCAAGCAACACCAAAACTAGTAATTTTTAGGAAAAGATACCTTCCAGGTCATCTAGAGGAAGAAACTGGAGTTGTTTTCTTGCATTGGTTCGTTGTAATGTAGACACAGGAACAGTATCTAAATCATCCAAAAGCATATCAAATCTATTGAATGAAGCAAGTGACTTGTGAGAAGAAAATGTTAACTGATTTTTTTATTTCCACTAGAAACATGAGCTGGCATCCGGGTAACTCACATATTTACATATTTTCTTTAAAAAAAAAAAAAAAAAAGCTGGTCATATAACTTCCTAACACTGAAGCTCACTGTCTATTTTCTAACACGAAACTGTGCTGCACCCTGAAGTGTTTGCTGGCCCGCCGTCATGCGGGGCAGGTGTCAGGCCCATCTTAGAGAAGACGTGACTGGGTTCACTGAGCTTCATGATCTCCCCAAGAGACTGATAACCAGAAGCAAGGACCTTCCCTCCACAGCACACAGCACTGCCCCGCTGCAGAGAAGCCAACCTGTGCCCAGGGCCGGGCCACACCAGTGCAGCCCACTTCCTGGTGCAAAGGCTCAGGAGTCTCCCTGCACCATACACGTTTTGGGGAGAACAAACAACTGATTCTATATCCAAAAGAAGAACGAGGTGCTGAGGCAGGATTTAAAATCAGCAGGCATGTTTACACACTGAAAACTGTCCTGCCACTAGGGTACTCAATGTAGATAACCAGAGACCCCTCTGGTACCTAAGCATCTGATGGCTAAAGGCATGCATCAGTATTTGTTTACATCAACGGTGCAGACATATCTTTCATCCCACAGTTTTAGAGAACTTACCGAGTTGGACTGCTTTCATTTTTGCTAAGTAGATGACTAAATCCTGGGGACAAATTTTCTTTAGGGGATCGCTTTGGACTATAAGCCACAGTCACTGGTGTTAACATAATCTCTCTTTTTGCTACAGAAGAAAACGAAGAGGAAATATTCTTTTTCTTCTATACAAGTTATTTTAACAGAACATAGTTTTGTGGTTTTTTTAAGAACTTTTTTTTACTTTTACAGGAATAACAATTTCATTGTAACACACTGAGAGGTATAAGCACACAAAACAATCACATAACTCATATCCTAACATCTAGAGTTAGCCACTGGTGACACTTCAGTACATTAGACTTTAGTTTCAGCATTCCAGCTCAAACTGGTTTTTCAGGATTTTAGAAGTCAACTGGAAATAAGCTGGAACCACAGGGAACATTCCTACAACATAGTAACAGAAGAATCCCCTCTGTGGTATGAGAAATGTAAACCAGGGTCACAGAAATTCAACGCTGAAACTTTAAAACCAAGCCTATCACTGGCTAAAAAAGGGTGACTGACGCTGAGGGGCTGGGGGCATCTCCTCAATGTACACTGCTCTTAATTCATGAGTCTGAATAACTGATTAACAGTTGTCTATCTTCCCGAACACTGTCAAGCACTATCAGTCACACATAATTTCTGATACACACACACACACACACACACATCTCACTTTAACAGACTCCTCCAGCTGTACGTGCAACGTCTGTGCAAGCAGGACATTTTACCTATCACACTAGAGCATCTTAGGGAGCAGTGCGCACAGTGGTCTGGAGGTGCCGCGGAGGACACGGGACAAAGAGGAACAGCACACAGCTCCGATGTCCCTCAAGCCCAGGAGACACATCAAACGCTTACTTGGGGTGCTTGGCTTGCGGTTTGAAGGCGGCAAAGACGAAGACCTCTGTGAGGCAGAGTTGAGTCTCTTCTGTCTCTGCTGGGCACATTTCTCTGGGGAGCGACTTGCACTGACTGAAGTTTCTGTGTGCCGGGGATTCACTAATTCCATACCAAACAAATGCAAAAGAAACAAACAAACAAAAAAACCAGAAAAATCAGAATAAAGCTGGCTCCAGTCATCTGCCTGTATTAACAGCTGGCTCTGCCGACGCCGTGGCTCAACAGGCTAATCCTCCGCCTTGCGGCGCCGGCACACCGGGTTCTAGTCCCAGTCGGGGTGCCGGATTCTGTCCCGGTTGCCCCTCTTCCAGGCCAGCTCTCTGCTGCGGCCCAGGAGTGCAGTGGAGGATGGCCCAAGTGCTTGGGCCCTGCACCCCATGGGAGACCAGGAAAAAGCACCTAGCACCTGGCTCCTGCCATCGGATGAGCGCGGTGCGCTGGCCACAGCGCGCCGTCCGCGGCAGCCATTGGAGGGTGAACCAACGGCAAAGGAAGACCTTTCTCTCTGTCTCTCTCTCTCACTGTCCACTCTGCCTGTCAAAAAAAAAAACAAAAAACAAAAAAAAAACAGGCTAATCCTCCGCCTTGTGGCGCCGGCACACCGGGTTCTAGTCCCGGGCGGGGCGCCGGATTCTGTCCCGCTTGCCCCTCTTCCAGGCCAGCCCTCTGCTGTGGCCCAGGAGTGCAGTGGAGGATGGCCCAAGTGCTTGGGCCCTGCACCCCATGGGAGACCAGGATAAGCACCTAGCACCTGGCTCCTGCCATCGGATGAGCGCGGTGCGCTGGCCGCAGCGCGCCGTCCACGGCAGCCATTGGAGGGTGAACCAACGGCAAAGGAAGACCTTTCTCTCTGTCTCTCTCTCTCACTGTCCACTCTGTCTGTCAAAAAAAAAAAAAAAAAAAAAAAAAAAAAAAAACAGCTGGCTCTGCCAAGCAAGGCCTGACCCCAGTTTACATACTGCTCAACATCATTGCTTCTCACCGTCGAGGTTCAAGTGCTTACTCGCAAACGTACCTCATTGTAACAGTGAAAAAAGCACCTGATGAAGAAAAACGTGGGTGTATATAATGAATTCATCCTGGTTTCCTCCTTACGAGTGACATTCAAGGTGATTTTCAAGAGTTTATTTTTAGAAAGCAGGTTACTAATTTATTTACTAGGCTTTCGCGATGCCACACCCAGAGACGCTGGGGTCGTGCCTGGCAGGTATGAACACAGAGGCAGCAGCAGAAAGTGCTGCTGCTCCGAGCCCAGAGAGGACACAGGGCTGACGACGCCCATCCTCTCCGCAGGAGCTGCTACATGTCACTCCATGAATCCCACCCATCTGTCACCACTTGCTAATGTGTGCAAATAAGAAAAACTGATGTAGCAATTTTCCAAATATCCTTAAGAATGCTATGTAAGCCTTTTGGATAATCAGAATGGAACATACAGTTTGCTTTGAATAAATGGGTACATAGTTATGTCAGGACTGATAAATTACTAATCTGGGGATCCAATTATCTCTGAAATAATATTGATGCAGCAGTGCAATGAATTAAACTCAATTTCATCATCTGAAGAATTTAATTTTAAAGAAGGTAATATAAATGGGGTAAAGAAAGAAGACTTCTATATCCACCTAGAACAGGGAATAAAAAATCCTTACTATTTGAGGTACCCTCTTTCTCTGTTTGTGTCCCCCAGTTCTTAAATATCTTCTCTTCATCAAGTTCTTTTAGGGCTTTCATGACTGCTGTGTCTGATGTCTCTCTCTGTTTTTTTAAGCTTGTTGGTGAACTTCCAGGAGAGGAATCCTTTTCTGGAGGAGAATAGTACCTGAAATAAAAATTTTAAGACACACACTACTGTGGGCTGAATGTCTGCGCACCCCTGACAAATGTACGTGCTGAGGTCCTCATCTGCAGCGACAGCACATGGGGGAGGTAATCAGAGACGGATGAGGTCACGAGGGCAGAGCACCTGTGATGGAATTAATGCTCTTATAAAACGACAAAACACAGAGGGAAGGTCCTATGAGGACAGAGCCATGAAGGGGCTCTGAGAACCCCACCATGGCGGCACCTGATCTTGTAGGTCGGCCTCCAGAACTGTGATGAAGCTGTCCAGCTGTGGCGGTTGTCACAGCAGCCCAAGCTAAGACACACAGCTGACCTCGATTATACTCCACAGTGTGTACACTGCACTTGCATGTAATACATCAGTGCTTCAGGACGGGTGTGTGGAAGAGCAGGGTAAGTGACCACTTGGGACGCCCTCATCCCGCATTTCAGTGCTTCCTTCCAGGCCCTGCTACCTTGCTTCAGACCCAGCTTCCTCCTGAAGCTCCTGGTAAGGCAGCCGACAACGGCACATGTTTCTGAATCCCTGCCGCCCATGGGGGTCCCAGAGGGGATTTCTGGCTCCTGGCTTCTGCCTAGCCCAGCCCTAGCTGCTAAAGCCATTGGGGAGTAAACCAGCAGACAGAAATTCTCTTTCCAATTTTCAAATAAGAAAATAAATAAATCTTTACAAAATTAAAAAATATAACAGTGCTCCCCAATCCTTTTAACATCCTAGCACACACAGAGCATGCTATCCGTATGCACCCTGCAGCAAATGCTTACGGCTGCTCATGGAGCTTGCACGCACACAGGAGAAAAGAGGATCGACACCCTCTGTTAACTGCAAGCCCACACTGTACCCCTGAGTACGGGATGGGAAGCTCTCTTCAGCCCATCAAGGTAAGATGCCCCGAAATAATTAGCCTCTTGAAGTAAAATAAAAATCAGGTCCTCAAAATTAAGACAGTAAGGGCTGGCATTGAGGCACAACAGGTTAAGCTACTCCTTGGGATGTCAACACCCTGTGTCAAGAGTGCTGGTTCAGGTCTCAGCTGTTCAGCTTCCAAGCCAGCTCCCACCTAATGCACCTGGGTAGGTAACATGATGGCTCAAGAACCTGGATCCCTTGGGCCGGCACCATGGTACAGTAGGTTAATCCTCTGCCTGCAGGGCCAACATCCCATATGGGCACTGGTTCTAGTCTTGGCTGCTCATCTTCCAATCCAGCTCTCTGACGTGGCCTGGGAAGGCAGTGGAGGATGGCCCAAGTGCTTGGGCCTTGCACCCGCATGGGAGACCAGGAGGAAGCACCTGGCTTCTGGCTTCAGATCAGCGCAGCGCCGGCCATGGGAGCCATTTTGGGAGTGAAACAATGGATGGAAGACCTTTCTCTCTGTCTCTCCCTCTCACTGTCTGTAACTCTACTTCTCAAATAAATAAATAAAATCCTTAAAAAAAAAAAAAAGAGCTTGAGTCCCTGACATTCATGTGGGAGACCTGGATGAAGTTCTAGGCTCAGGCTTCAGCCTGTCCCAGCCCTAGCTGCTGCAGCCATTTAGGGAATCAACTAGCAGACGGATAGAAGATCTCTCTCTCTCTCTCTCTCTCTCTCTTTCTCTCTCTCTCTCTATATATATATATCTGCCTTTCAAATAAAGTAAATAGACAAATCTTAACAGATTTCAAGACAGTAAAGAACCAAACAGAGCTGGGTGTGTGGCACAGTGGTTGAGATGCTACTCGAGATGTTTGCTATGATCCTGCGTCCTGTACCACAGAACCCGGTCTGAGCCCTGGGTCCACATCCAATTCCAGCTTCCTGATCACGAGCAGCCCGCCAGAGAGCAGGTGGTGGCTCAAGCACTTGGTGCCTACCACCCAGATGGGCGGCCAGGTGGAGTGCTGCCTCCTGACTTTGGCCTGGCCCAGCTCTGCTGTTGCAGGCATTTGAGGAGTGAACAAGCAGACAGCTCTGTCTGTCTCTGTCTCTGTCTCTCCTTTCTCATTCTGCCTCTCAAATAAACAAAGAAGGAACCAACACAAGAGCAATGGGGAAAAGAAGAGCCAGAGAGATGGCTCTTTATAGCTGTCTGAACATTTAAAGGAGAAACCTAAGAAAACAGTGCTTCTAAATGGGACCTCTGGAGAGTTACTTACCCAGGAAAACAGGTTTCCTCCAGCTGGCCGTCCACTTGGCTCTGGCTGTCCAGGGGCTGCCCAGTGAAGATAGAGTACTCTGCACCTGGTATCAGCCACTTCCGCCTGCTGACGTCTGCAGCTGCTACTGTGCTATTGGAAGGAAACATTGCAAGGTTTGCACTTCAATTAGACTCACATGTGTAAGTCAACCCACTTCCAAATATTATTTACATATTTGGCCATTAATTTAAAAATAACCTATCAATATTCTGATACATTAATTATATTTTATGGCTTTAAGGTTCAGTTAAACTGGTATTTTAGGTTTCTATTACTTTTTTTTTTTTTTTTTTTGACAGGCAGAGTGGACAGTGAGAGAGAGAGACAGAGAGAAAGGTCTTCCTTTGCCGTTGGCTCACCCTCCAATGGCTGCCACAGACGGCGCGCTGCGGCCGGCGCACCGCGCTCATCCGATGGCAGGAGCCAGGTGCTAGGTGCTTATCCTGGTCTCCCATGGGGTGCAGGGCCCAAGCACTTGGGCCATCCTCCACTGCACTCCTGGGCCACAGCAGAGGGCTGGCCTGGAAGAGGGGCAAGCGGGACAGAATCCGGCGCCCCGACCAGGACTAGAACCCGGTGTGCCGGCACCGCAAGGCGGAGGATTAGCCTGTTGAGCCACGGCGCCGGCCTACTTTTTTTTTTTTTTTTACAGATAGAGTTAGACAGTGAGAGAGACAGAGAGAACTACGCCAATCCAAAGCCAGGAGCCAGGTGCTTCTTCTTAGTCTCCCATGTAGGTGCAGGGGCCCAAGCACTTGGGCCATTCTCCACTGCCTTCCCAGGCCACAGCAGAGCTGGATTGGAAGAGGAGCAGCCAGGACTAGAACCCAGTGCCCATATGGGATGCCAGCACGTCAGGCAGAAGATTCACCAAGTGAGCCACGGCACCGGCCCCTCTATTACTTCTTCACGTTTCAAATCTCAGTTGAGATTCAGGTACTCACAGCTCTGCCTTGGGCCACACCTCATATCCCACCATCAACCCCACCCCGCCACAGCTCAGGGTAAAGAGATGAAGCAGGGTGGCCCTGTTCCGGTTCCTCAGACCAGCTCAGCCCAACAGAACTGACTGCAAAGCATCCGTGCTCTCTGCACCACCCAGGAGGGCAGCCACAGGCATGTGTTGCTGGACTGCTGAAATGTGGCCGCTCAGACTCAAGAACCAACTGTACAAGGGGATTTGATTTTCAGTAGCTCCAGCGGTCACACGTGGCCTTACTGGGCAGCACTGTTGGTCACACCACTGCACACGCAGCCTGGGTCGGTCACATGTGGCCTTACTGGGCAGCACTGTGCTGAGGGTCACACCACTGCACACGCAGCCTGGGTCAGCCACACAAGCTTACTGGGCAGCACTGTTGGTCACACCATTGCGGTCACACGTGGCCTTACTGGGCAGCACTGCTCTACACCATTGCTTTCGTAAAAACCCTGCTGAAGGTCACACCACTGCACACGCAGCCTGGTCCTCTGCTGGACTTTGAACCTGTTCCTTCCGCTCCTCGTTCCAGGCAGGTCAGAAACTGACTTCCACCTCCCTGCAGGGATGAGACCCTCTCCTGTTCCTGTTCTCTACTGTTCACCCCAGAGGCCATCACGGAGAGTGCCCCCACCCTGGGAGACCCCAGCACTCCAGATCCCTCTCCTCCTTGGGCTCATGTGTTCAAGTATCCCCAGGGCCCCTGGATCACCATTTCCTGTTCATTACCTCCCTGCCCCAGCTTTCCCTACTCCGCACTCTACACTCAGGACGAGAGTTACCCATGGCTACGACCCTCTTCCCTTTCACCTCCCATCACACTGAGTGGCAGCAAACATCTGAGCCTGGCCAAATGCAATGATCTCTCTCCTCAGTGGAGTGGTCTTCCCCCTCCAGCTGAGCTGGTCAAACATCTTTCTGTAGTCAACAGCTCCAGCTCTCTGACACCTACTCCAGGCTCCTCTCACCTCTCGCCCCAGCCTTCATCATCCATCAGATTGCCTCAAGAGGAGACAAACCATCCCAGAATTCCCACCTTCTCTCCTTGTGCCCTTTCAGAACCACTCTTCCTAAGAGGCGCTTCTTCCATCTATTTCCACTTCAACTCCCACTTTTCTCAATTTTTAAATTAAGAAAAATTTCATTCTTGAAAATGACAAATACTGCAACAAGCACCCACTTAACCATTCTCAGTTTTAACAAATGCTAAGATCTTACCATATTTGTTTTTAATTTTAAGATATTAAAAATTATACATAGGGACCGGCTCTGTGGCTTAGTGGGTTAAGCCACCGCCTGGAGCACAGGCATCCCATAAGGGCACCCATCTCCCATGCGGGTCAGGGACCAGGTACTTGGGCCATCTTCTACTACTTTCCTAGGCCACCAGCAGGGAGCTTGTTTGGAAGAGAAGCAGCCACGACCTGAACCAGCGTCCTATGGGATTCTGGCGCTGAAGGTGGAGGTTTAGTTTACTACTCCACAGCGCCGGCTCCTCGGGCCCACTCCTTACTAAACACATTCAACTCCTATCTACCCTATAGTTTTAAGGATGATCTACAGATAAATGACTTCAGAATGTTTAACACTAGAAGTTTCATCATTGCCCACTAGGTTTCCTTTGGAAACACACAAAATCTCAAACACGTTCCGGGCAGAAATGCTGATGTCCTTCTTAGTGTAGCACATAGCATCTTCAGTTATTCTGAGCCCTCTCTTTCTTGCCTTGCCGTCTGCAGCATGCTCTATGGATTCTGTCTCCAGATTCTCTCCCACCTGTCTCTGCGGTCCATTTCCACAGCACCACCCAGACAAGACAACGCTCTCCCAGCACGACGACAGCCAAGCTCACTTCCCACTCCACTCTTCTCCATCTTCTCACAGGGGCCACATTACAAAACTAGAAATCAGATGACGTCATTGGAGGACATACAAACCTTCAAAGGTTTCCCAGTGAAATCCAAACTTGTAGCCATGACTTAGAAAGCTATGTACGATCAATCTGATTTCCTCCAGGGTCACCTCATCTCTCACTGTGACCATCCTGGCCATACTCATCTTTAGGTTCTTCAAACTTGATAGGCTCTTTCCTACCTCATAATTTGCAAGGTTAACTTCTCTGGCTGGATCAATCCCAGTGCCTCCCCACCACAAATCTCCAGCTCCCGGCATGCAGCGTACTCCTCTGCCTGCATGTATCCTCCCCTGCCCACAGCTGCCACCTCTACGCAGGCCTCGTCTCCAAGCACGTGTCATTTCCATGTGCCACCTCCACACGCAGGCCTCGTCTCTAAGCACATGTCATTTCCATGTGCCACCTCCACACGCAGGCCTGTCTCCAAGCACGTGTCACTTCCACGTGCCACCTCCACACACAGGCCTGTCTCCAAGCACGTGTCACTTCCACGTGCCACCTCCACACGCAGGCCTGTCTCCAAGCACGTGTCATTTCCACGTGCCACCTCCACACGCAGGCCTCGTCTCCAAGCACATGTCACTTCCACGTGCCACCTCCACACGCAGGCCTGTCTCCAAGCACGTGTCACTTCCACGTGCCACCTCCACACGCAGGCCTCGTCTCCAAGCACATGTCACTTCCACGTGCCACCTCCACACGCAGGCCTGTCTCCAAGCACGTGTCACTTCCACGTGCCACCTCCACACGCAGGCCTGTCTCCAAGCACGTGTCATTTCCACGTGCCACCTCCACACGCAGGCCTCGTCTCCAAGCACATGTCACTTCCACGTGCCACCTCCACACGCAGGCCTGTCTCCAAGCACATGTCACTTCCACGTGCCACCTCCACACGCAGGCCTGTCTCCAAGCACGTGTCATTTCCACGTGCCACCTCCACACGCAGGCCTCGTCTCCAAGCACATGTCACTTCCACGTGCCACCTCCACACGCAGGCCTGTCTCCAAGCACGTGTCACTTCCACGTGCCACCTCCACACGCAGGCCTCGTCTGCAAGCACGTGTCATTTCCACGTGCCACCTCCACACGCAGGCCTCGTCTCCAAGCACATGTCACTTCCACGTGCCACCTCCACACGCAGGCCTTGTCTCCAAGCACGTGTCACTTCCACGTGCCACCTCCACACGCAGGCCTGTCTCCAAGCACGTGTCATTTCCACGTGCCACCTCCACACGCAGGCCTGTCTCCAAGCACGTGTCATTTCCACGTGCCACCTCCACACGCAACCTCGTCTCCAAGCACATGTCACTTCCACGTGCCACCTCCACACGCAGGCCTCGTCTCCAAGCACATGTCACTTCCACGTGCCACCTCCACACGCAGGCCTGTCTCCAAGCACGTGTCACTTCCATGTGCCACCTCCACACGCAGGCCTGTCTCCAAGCACGTGTCACTTCCACGTGCCACCTCCACACACAGGCCTGTCTCCAAGCACGTGTCATTTCCACGTGCCACCTCCACACGCAGGCCTCGTCTCCAAGCACATGTCACTTCCACGTGCCACCTCCACACGCAGGCCTGTCTCCAAGCACGAGTCATTTCCACGTGCCACCTCCACACGCAGGCCTCGTCTCCAAGCACATGTCACTTCCACGTGCCACCTCCACACGCAGGCCTCGTCTCCAAGCACGTGTTTACTTCCACGTGCCACCTCCACACGCAGGCCTGTCTCCAAGCACGTGTCACTTCCACGTGCCACCTCCACACGCAGGCCTCGTCTCCAAGCACGTGTCACTTCCACGTGCCACCTCCACACGCAGGCCTGTCTCCAAGCACGTGTCATTTCCACGTGCCACCTCCACACGCAGGCCTGTCTCCAAGCACATGTCACTTCCACGTGCCACCTCCACACGCAGGCCTGTCTCCAAGCACGTGTCACTTCCACGTGCCACCTCCACACGCAGGCCTCGTCTCCAAGCACGTGTCATTTCCACGTGCCACCTCCACACGCAGGCCTCGTCTCCAAGCACGTGTCATTTCCACGTGCCACCTCCACACGCAGGCCTGTCTCCAAGCACGTGTCACTTCCACATGCCACCTCCACACGCAGGCCTGTCTCCAAGCACGTGTCACTTCCACGTGCCACCTCCACACGCAGGCCTGTCTCCAAGCACGTGTCATTTCCACGTGCCACCTCCACACGCAGGCCTGTCTCCAAGCACGTGTCATTTCCACGTGCCACCTCCACACGCAGGCCTCGTCTCCAAGCACGTGTCATTTCCACGTGCCACCTCCACACGCAGGCCTGTCTCCAAGCACGTGTCACTTCCACATGCCACCTCCACACGCAGGCCTGTCTCCAAGCACGTGTCACTTCCACGTGCCACCTCCACACGCAGGCCTGTCTCCAAGCACATGTCACTTCCACGTGCCACCTCCACACGCAGGCCTTTCAAGCACATGTCACTTCCACGTGCCACCTCCACACGCAGGCCTGTCTCCAAGCACGTGTCATTTCCACGTGCCACCTCCACACACAGGCCTGTCTCCAAGCACGTGTCATTTCCACGTGCCACCTCCACACGCAGGCCTCGTCTCCAAGCACGTGTCATTTCCACGTGCCACCTCCACACGCAGGCCTGTCTCCAAGCACGTGTCATTTCCACGTGCCACCTCCACACGCAGGCCTGTCTCCAAGCACGTGTCACTTCCACGTGCCACCTCCACACGCAGGCCTGTCTCCAAGCACGTGTCACTTCCATGTGCCACCTCCACACGCAGGCCTCGTCTCCAAGCACGTGTCATTTCCGCGTGCCACCTCCACACGCAGGCCTCGTCTCCAAGCACGTGTCATTTCCACGTGCCACCTCCACACGCAGGCCTGTCTCCAAGCACGTGTCACTTCCACGTGCCACCTCCACACGCAGGCCTGTCTCCAAGCACGTGTCATTTCCACGTGCCACCTCCACACGCAGGCCTGTCTCCAAGCACGTGTCATTTCCGCGTGCCACCTCCACACGCAGGCCTGTCTCCAAGCACGTGTCACTTCCACGTGCCACCTCCACACGCAGGCCTGTCTCCAAGCACGTGTCACTTCCACGTGCCACCTCCACACGCAGGCCTGTCTCCAAGCACGTGTCACTTCCACGTGCCACCTCCACACGCAGGCCTCGTCTCCAAGCACGTGTCATTTCCGCGTGCCACCTCCACACGCAGGCCTCGTCTCCAAGCACGTGTCATTTCCACGTGCCACCTCCACACGCAGGCCTGTCTCCAAGCACGTGTCACTTCCACGTGCCACCTCCACACGCAGGCCTGTCTCCAAGCACGTGTCACTTCCACGTGCCACCTCCACACGCAGGCCTGTCTCCAAGCACGTGTCACTTCCACGTGCCACCTCCACACGCAGACCTGTCTCCAAGCACGTGTCATTTCCACGTGCCACCTCCACACGCAGGCCTGTCTCCAAGCACGTGTCACTTCCACGTGCCACCTCCACACGCAGGCCTGTCTCCAAGCACGTGTCACTTCCATGTGCCACCTCCACACGCAGGCCTCGTCTCCAAGCACGTGTCATTTCCGCGTGCCACCTCCACACGCAGGCCTCGTCTCCAAGCACGTGTCATTTCCACGTGCCACCTCCACATGCAGGCCTGTCTCCAAGCACGTGTCACTTCCACGTGCCACCTCCACACGCAGGCCTGTCTCCAAGCACGTGTCACTTCCACGTGCCACCTCCACACGCAGGCCTCGTCTCCAAGCACATGTCACTTCCACGTGCCACCTCCACACGCAGGCCTCGTCTCCAAGCACGTGTCACTTCCACGTGCCACCTCCACACGCAGGCCTCGTCTCCAAGCACGTGTCACTTCCACGTGCCACCTCCACACGCAGGCCTCGTCTGCAAGCACGTGTCATTTCCACGTGCCACCTCCACACGCAGGCCTGTCTCCAAGCACGTGTCACTTCCACATGCCACCTCCACACGCAGGCCTGTCTCCAAGCACGTGTCACTTCCACGTGCCACCTCCACACGCAGGCCTGTCTCCAAGCACGTGTCATTTCCACGTGCCACCTCCACACGCAGGCCTCGTCTCCAAGCACGTGTCATTTCCACGTGCCACCTCCACACGCAGGCCTGTCTCCAAGCACGTGTCACTTCCACGTGCCACCTCCACACGCAGGCCTGTCTCCAAGCACGTGTCACTTCCACGTGCCACCTCCACACGCAGGCCTGTCTCCAAGCACGTGTCACTTCCACGTGCCACCTCCACACGCAGGCCTCGTCTCCAAGCATGTGTCACTTCCACGTGCCACCTCCACACGCAGGCCTCGTCTCCAAGCACGTGTCATTTCCACGTGCCACCTCCACACGCAGGCCTCGTCTCCAAGCACGTGTCATTTCCACGTGCCACCTCCACACGCAGGCCTCGTCTCCAAGCACGTGTCATTTCCACGTGCCACCTCCACACGCAGGCCTCCCCCGATGCCAGACTTAGCTCTCCTCTTGTTCAACCTCAAACACTGTATTTCAGGTATTTATAGTTTTTCCCTTTAGATAAAAGAATTCACTATGTTCTACTTTTTTTTTTTTTTTTAAGGATTTATTTATCTGAAAGAGTTACAGTTGGGGGAGAGATCTTCAATCTTCTGGTTCACTCCCCAGATGGCCATAACAGCTGAGGCTGGGCTGATCTGAAGCCAGGAGCCAGAAGTTTCTTTCAGGTCTCTGACGTGGGTGCAGGGGCCCAAGCACTTGGACTATTTCCTGCTGCTTTCCCAGGCCATAGAAGAGAGCTGGATTGGAAGAGGAGCAGCCGGGACTCAAACCAGCACCCATAAGGGATGCAGGTGTCGCAGGCAGGGGCTTTACTCGCTGCACCACCACACCAGCCCCTACTATGTTCTACTGAGATTGATTTCTTTCTGAAGCTGGCACTGCAATTATGACATGGCATCCCATATGAGAGTGCCAGTTCAAGTCCCAGCTGCTTTGCCTCTGATCCAGTTCCCTACTAATGTGCTTGGGAAAGCAGTGAACATGGCCCAAGTACTGGGGCCCCTGCTACCCACATGGGAGACCAGAATGGAATTCCTGGCTCCTGGCTCCAGCCTGGCCCAGAGCTAGCTATTGTGGTCATTTGTGGAGCAGATGGAAAATTCTCTCCCTCCCTCCTTCCCTCCCTCCCTCCCTATCACTGCCTTTCAAAAAATCTCTAAAAAACGTAATTTCTTGGGCTGGTGCTGTGGCACAGTAGGCTAAGCCTTCACATGCAGTGCTGGCATCCCATATGGGCACTGGTTTGTGACCAGCTGCCTCTTCCAACTCAGCTCTCTGTCTGCAGCCTGGGAAAGCAGAAGACAGCCCGCGTGCATGGGCCCCTGCACCCACATGGAGACTTGGAAGAAGCTCCTGGTTTCTGGCTTCAGATTGGCCCAACTCCAGCCATTCTGGCCCATTTTGGGAGGGAACCAAAGGACAGAAGACCTTTCTCTCTGTCTCTCCCTCTCTCTGGCTATAACACTGCCTCTCAAGTAAATAAATAAAATCTTAAAAAAATAATTTCTTTCTGATAAATGTCAACATTATGAAGTTACAATGTATTCAATATTACTTATTTATACCAAAATAAAAATAAAAATCAGCTCTAATATAAAAAACTTTTTGTGCAAATAATCTTAGAATAAAGTAAGACAAGTCTTTGAGATTCCATCAAAGCTGATTCTGAAAGAACTAGAGGGAAATCCAGACAATCTAATGAAGATCCACCTTCAAAGGTCTTTCCATTAACACAGAAATAAAATGTCTGGAATTATAGGGCTAATGGACTTTCAGATGTTCTCACCCTGTGTGTCCTGGTTTTCCCAGATAATAAAAATGAGCTGCAAAAACAGGAAGTGATTTCCCTAAGGTAACACAGCTGGGCAGAGTCAGAGAACAAAACAGACTCCACATCTCCTGCCTTCCAGCCTGATCCTACATCCTCAGACTGTGTTTCAGCAGCATGTGTTCTGTCACAACAATGCACCTGGCTCCTGTGACTGGGCAGACGCGCTGATCACCATAACAGAAGTGTGGGCCTGCAGAGAGTAAGTGGAGTAACTTACTTGGCACGGGAGGGTCGCACGTGAGCTTTAGAATGATGGCGAAGACTCAACATATTTTCATGCTCGACTTGCTTGACCTGAGCTTCAAGTTTTGAAATTGTTCTAAATCAAAAGCAGTAAGATAAGTACATTTCAACAAATTTAAAATACTGCCCTACTACACATTATTTAACAGACCCTCTAAGAAAAGCGTGACCAAACAGCTGTCTGTCCACAAAGCTTTTTCATGGGAAAACACCATTGAATTTTAAAAAGCTAATCAAAACCAGAGAAAGAAAATGGAGAAGCAAATGCATTAAACTCTACAAAGGGCATTTCATAAACTGCAACGGAAGGAAAAGGCAACAATAGACTTAATATAGCAAGCAAAAGAAGGGTTATGCAAATGACTACAAGTGAAAACATGAAAGGTACAAATCAAAGTGTCAGATACACTGTACTTTAATTCTGTGTATGTGTTAATGTACACAAAGCCTAACAGGTCACGTTTTCACAAAGGAGAGGGTAAGCTGAACTTCCAGAGACAAGCTATTGTCAAAAAGAACTTTCTAATTTTCAAGAGGCAAAAAGCTAAAATATCCCAAACTCTAACCACAGGTAGTTCCTGTAATTTGTGTCACGCTCAGGGTAAAAGCCCATTCTCATGTTCACCAGCAGAAAATAACCACCTGGCCAATGAATCGCCCTGAGGATATCCTGGTGCCCTTCCTGTTCTCTAGCAGTTCGTGTTCTTCCTCATTGCATCTTTTAAATTTGTACTCTTACCTACTCTGATGGGAGATCTAAGAAGAAAAAAGAAAGACTCTAGCTCTAAAAAGGCTGATGTTCTACACAAATCTGACAACGAAGCTATTGCTAGAACTAAATGAATCTTATAAAAGAGTTAAGCATGGGGACAGCGCTGTGGTGCAGCACGTTAATTCTCCGCCTGCAGCGCCGGCATGCCATATGGGTGCCGGTTCTAGTCCCAGCTGCTCCATTTCCCATCCAGCTCTCTGCTGTGGCCTGGGAGAGCAGCAGAAGATGGCCAGTCCTTGGGCTCCTGCACCCGCATGGGAGACTCCGAGGAAGCCCCAGGCTCCTGGCTTCGGATCAGCTGAGCTCCGGCCATTGCGGCCAATTAGGGTGTGAAACAGAGGATGGAAGACTTTTCTCTCTCTCTCTCCCTCTCAATGTCTGTAACTCTACCTCTCAAATAAATAAATACAAATCCTTAAAAAAAAGTTCAGAAGACAAGAAATTGAGACAGAATTTCTATTTCTCTGTGTAACATCCTTAGAGACTGCAGGAAAATTTAATGAGGGGCATTACTTATATCCAAATTCAAACATAAAAATAGGAGTAGAATTCAAAGTTTATGTAAAAGTAGAAAGAATTAAAAAATAAGTTTAGTTCAGTGCAAAACAAAGTTTCAAATCCATGTATGTTTCATAGTAAAGTATCCCTGTGTGCTCTAGTCAGTTTAGATACTTTTGTAGTTTGCAAGAGACCACTTAGGACTCTTCCTCCTTGAGAAACTCAGATCGTTAATCCAGTCTTCAAACCAAATCTTCAGTAAGGTGAATGACCAGCCACAAAGTTGGTGTAAATGCTGGGCTTTTTTTTCTTCTTCTCCAAGCACAGACAATTCAATGAACTAGGGTGCTTCTCAGAATTCTTTCAAAAAGTTAGATGTGATTTAGATTTTATACCTCCAAGGTGCAGCCATCAGTATGTTCTAATCACTTTAAAATCTTTGGCTAAAAGCAAACATGTCTGTTTCAGGGAAAGATTAGGATAAAACTAGTTCTCAAACTGCTACTGATTCTCAAGGAAAGCTCCCCTCCATCACACTCAGTACAGACACATGAGAGAAAAATTAGAGGCATTTGCCTAATTTACCTTTTCAAATCAGAAATCTGAGTATGTGCATCAAGCAGTTTGTTCTCAGTTGTATTTAATGTATCCTATGAAAATAAAGGAAAAATTTAGATAACAAGATAAATATTCAGACGTATCCTTTTATTTTAAAATGAGTAGAACAAAACTAATCCAAGGTTAAACCAGCTAACTACAAACTGTATAGACACTCCTCAAGTGAGGCACCAACCCAGAAGCAACACAGGTAACTCAGGAAACAAGAAAGGAAAACAGCGGCCTGTGCACGCAGCGCTGTGTGAGCCCCCAGTGAAAAACCCCACCGCGCTGTGTCAAATTAGAAACAGCCCAGTCTTGAAACTGACAGGCTACCCAGACCCTGGACGAGAACCTCAGGCAATGGTAAAATCAGTACTACACATCCCGAATCCCCAGAACTCCCGGCTCCCTACGCTGTGCTGTGCAGTTCTTCTCACTAATCCTACACAACTGCAACCCTGTACTTGACGCAGCACAAACACCTGCTTCGACTGCCAGCACCACTGTGGGCTTTCATTACATTCAAATGCATGGCCCTCAGAGTTTTAATTAAGAAGCCAGGGTGCAGTGAGTTAATGCGGGCACTGGTTCGAGTCCCTGCTACTCCACTACCAATTTAGCCCTCTGTTAATAGCCTGGGATAGCAGCGGAAGATGGCCTAAGTGCTCAGACCCCTGCCACCTATATGGGAGACCCAGATGGAATTCCTGGTCTCTGGTTTTGGCCTGCCCAAGCCCTAGCCACTGAGTCCTCCTGGGGAGTGGTCAGCAGATGGAAGGTCTCTCTCCCTCTTTCCCTTCCCTCCCTCCTTCCCTTTCTTTCTCCTCTCTGTAATTCTGCCTTTCAAACAAATAAATAAATCTTTTACTTTTAAAGATTTATTTATTTTACTTTAAACTCAGAGTTACACAGAGAGAGGTGAAGCAGAGAGAGAGAGGTCTTCCGCCTGCTGGTTCACTCCCCAGTTGGCAGCCAATGGCCGGAGCTGTGCCAATCTGAAGCCAGGAGCCAGGAGCTTCCTCCAGGTCTTCTACGCGGGTGTAGAGGCCCAAGGACTTGGGTCATCTTCCATTGCTTTCCCAGGCCACAGCAGAGAGCTGGATCAGAAGTGGTGCAGCTGGGACTCGAATCTGCACCCATACGAGATGCCAGCCCTGCAGGCTGCAGCTTTATCCACTATGCCATAGCACTGGCCCCCTACAAATAAGTCTTTACAAAGCAAAAAGAATCCAATCCCTACACAAGCCTAGTTAATTACTTGCATCTATACGGTATCTTATACTCTTCTAAACAATTTCATCTCAACTTATCTCAAAGCAAAAGCTATTCAATAAACATTCATTAGATTAACATATGAAACTGTGAATTAAATAGGGCAGATATTTGAAAACAGGATAGAGATTGAGCAAACGGTCAGTTCAAACAGCTACAAGGAGGAGGAAGGGTCAGGCCCTAATTTCCGATCCAGTGCTTCTGCCTCTATTTCCAGAACGTGAAAAATTACCCCTTACCTTTACTCGACTGTGCTCTTTTCCAAGGGATTCATACTCTCCTAAAAGCTACAAGAGAAAACAGAGAATTGCACCACAAAGTTGAACACTGTAACATGAACCCGGGGACAGACCATACAACAGTGCCTCACACACAGCCTTAAAGCATACCCATGCATGCCCTGGTAAAGGGGACACTATTCTTGCAAGTTTTCTGTAAATATAAAATTATTTAAAGATAAAAATATTTAATGCCAGTGCCGTGGTTTCACTTGGTTAATCCTCCACCCGCGGTGCCAGCATCTCATATGGGCGCCAGGTTCTAGTCCCAGTTGCCCCTCTTCCAGTCCAGCTCTCTCCTGTGGCCCGGGAAAGCAGTGGAGGATGGCCCAAGTGCTTGGGCCCCTGCACCCATATGGGTGATCAGGAAAAAGCACCTGGCTCCTGGCTTTGGATCAGCACAGCGCCGGCCATAGCGGCCATTTAGGGGTAAACCAATGGAAGGAAGACCTTTCTCTGTCTGTCTCTCTGTCTATAACTCTACCTATCAAATAGATAAAAAAAACATAAAAATATTTAATAACAGTATCTTTGCAGTTTTCACAAGACTGAAATTTGCATTGCTCTTCTAAAAATGTTGCTTATTACTTTTTACTAAGTTTGTTCTTTAAAGTATAATGCCAAAAGTCTAATACATCAAGCAATTTATTTTAAAATACATATGTGAGAGGCTGGCATTGTGGTGCAGCAGGTGCTTGGCATTCCACACTGGAGTGGTGGTTCAAGTCCAGCTGTTCTGCCTCCAATCCAGCTCCCTGCTAATGCACCTGGGAAGGCAGCAGGAAATGGCCCAAGTGTTTGGGATCCTGCCACTCATATGAAGACCCGTATGGAATTCCTGGCTCCTGGCTTCAGCTTCCAACTCTGGCTGTCGCAGACAGTAAAGGAGTGAACCAGCACATAGAAAACTTTCTGATCTTTCTCTCTGTCATTCTGTCTTTCAAACAAATAAACGAGCTGGCACCATGACTCAATAGGCTAATCCTCCACCTGCAGCACCGGCACACCAGGTTCTAGTCCCAGTCGGGGCACTGGATTCTGTCCCGGTTGCTCTTCTTCCGGGCCAGCTCTCTGCTGTGGCCCGGGAGTGCAGTGGAGGATGGCCCAAGTGCTTGGGCCCTGCACCCCATGGGAGACCAGGAGAAGCACCTGGCTCCTGGCTTTGGATCAGCACGGTGTGCCAGCTGCAGCGCACCGGCCACGGCGGCCATTGGAGGGTGAACCAATGGCAAAGGAAGATCTTTCTCTCTGTCTCTGTCTCTAACTGTCCACTCTGCCTGTCAAAAATAAATAAATAAATAAATAAATAAATAAAAGGACGGGAGAGCAGAAGGCAAGTGGACAGGGATTCGTTACTTTTCTGCAGGCTTCAACCCCTCGCCGTGACAACTGCACGCCTCAGCATCATCACTGGCCACATTCATTTCAGTTACCAACAATGTGCCAATGATGCTTTGCTGCCTCCATGCCACCCAAACACAACTGGTGTGGGATTTGGGATTAATAAAAACAGTAAAGCCACACCACACGGCTGCATAGAAGGAAGTCCATGGCTGTCCACCCACGGGAGAAAATGAAAAATGGAGAGAAACAGTGGAAGAATTGCTCTAAGAGCTGAAAGTAACAGTCTCTCAGGTAGCAAACCACTGTATGAGGTAGAGGTAAGTGCAGAAAACTCTTGTTCTTCATTTGAGATTTGCGATTACATGGCAGTATATGCGCAAAAATAAATTTCAAAACTAAAAGAGCAAGAAGCGAACCTCAAAGTAGCAGGTAGAAAAATTCAACAGCCTGAAAGCTTTGAAGTTATTTAGAAGTCACAACCATCTGGAAGGTACATGTAGCATTTAAGAAAAAACACACAACCCGAAACCTTGTCCGGTGTCAGTGTTACAAAAAAATAAATTTTAAGTGAAATTAAGTCATAGTGAAAAAATTCCACCAAACCTGCTCTAGCTTTGGTTCATGGCATTTCACCCTGCCAGAAACACAAATGGTAAGACAGTTCAGGAGTGGACCTGCAGTTTCCAACGCGCAGTGGGTGTCACGTTCACCTGACAAGAGTGGACCTGCAGTTTCCACCATGCAGTGGGTGTCACGTTCGCCTGACAAGAGTGGACCTGCAGTTTCCACCGTGCAGTGGGTGTCACGTTCGCCTGACAAGAGTGGACCTGCAGTTTCCACCGTGCAGTGGGTGTCACGTTCGCCTGACAAGAGTGGACCTGCAGTTTCCACAGCGCAGTGGGTGTCACGTTCGCCTGACAAGAGTGGACCTGCAGTTTCCACCGTGCAGTGGGTGTCACGTTCGCCTGACAAGAGTGGACCTGCAGTTTCCACCATGCAGTGGGTGTCACGTTCGCCTGACAAGAGTGGACCTGCAGTTTCCACCGTGCAGTGGGTGTCACGTTCGCCTGACAAGAGTGGACCTGCAGTTTCCACCATGCAGTGGGTGTCACGTTCACCTGACAAGAGTGGACCTGCAGTTTCCACAGCGCAGTGGGTGTCACGTTCGCCTGACAAGAGTGGACCTGCAGTTTCCACAGCGCAGTGGGTGTCACGTTCGCCTGACAAGAGTGGACCTGCAGTTTCCACCGTGCAGTGGGTGTCACGTTCTCCTGACAAGAGTGGACCTGCAGTTTCCACCGTGCAGTGGGTGTCACGTTTGCCTGACAAGAGTGGACCTGCAGTTTCCACCATGCAGTGGGTGTCACGTTCGCCTGACAAGAGTGGACCTGCAGTTTCCACCGTGCAGTGGGTGTCACGTTCTCCTGACAAGAGTGGACCTGCAGTTTCCACCGTGCAGTGGGTGTCACGTTTGCCTGACAAGAGTGGACCTGCAGTTTCCACCGTGCAGTGGGTGTCACGTTCGCCTGACAAGAGTGGACCTGCAGTTTCCACCGTGCAGTGGGTGTCACAGAGAAGTGGGGGGGAGCCACCATGGTCCTAAAGTTCTGACTTCCTGCTGCAAGACAAGGCCCAGTGGACTCCGCAGGGGGGTGCGTGCTTTCAGCCAGGGCAAAGTCATGTAGACTAAGAGAAATCTGGAAACATCACAGCGCTTCTAAGAGCACAACATCTGTTCCTGCAGCCAACCGTGTCAGTGGTTCTGGTTATCTGTTACTTACATCTTGAAACATTTTGTTTTCTTGTTTCAGCCTAGCTTCTTTATCATCGGAGAGTTTGTAGGCGTTCTCAAAGGCTTCTTCTAGATCTTGCAGTCTAGACTTGAGCCGCATGATGGTATTGTCTTTTTCTTTATTACTTGTTCTCATCTCCTCAATTCGTTCCTGCAAAATTCTGGAGGCACTGCTGGCTGCACTAAAGCGTTCCCTCAAATCATTCTACAAAATAAAAACAAGCATAATTAATGATTTTAATTGAAAAAACAGATGTCTCAATAGTCACTATTAAATTGTAGGCATTAAAACATAAAGGTAAGAAAACAAAACATACAAATGAAAATTAATTTAGGGGCTGGCGCTGTGGCACAGGTTAATCCTCTGCCTGCAGTACTGGTATCCCATATGGGTGCCGTTTGAGTCCCAGCTGCTCTTCTTCTGATCCAGCTCTCTGCTGTGGCCCGGGAGGGCAGTGGAGGATGGCCCAAGTACTTGGGCCCCTGCACCCACATGGGAGACCAGGAAGAAGCTCCTGGCTCCTGGCTTCGCATTGGCCCAGCTCCAGCCGTCATGACCATTTGGAGCAAACCAGCGGCTTGAAGATCTTTCTCTATCTCCCTCTCACTGTAACTCTCTCTCTCTCAAATAAATTAAGTCTTTTTAAAAATATTAATTTAATAGTTTGCTATGTTCTAGGCTGAAAGATCTAGAAAGGATTAACTACTAGAATAAGTCCATGAAATTCTTATATAATACAGAAAACTACCATTTGAGGCACTGACTCGAGGACTCGCCTAATACAGTAGCTCTTGTGGGTAGGATCATAGGGAAAAAATAACATGGCTACTGGAAAAGATAAATTCTGAAATTCAGCTGCAATGTGCTCCCGAACACTGACACTTGGGCTAAGAGAATATGACTTAGCCTATTTTCTCACTTACAACGATCTGAAAATTAACACATGTTGTTAATTAATAGTCATTCAACAATCATTTCTGGAATCCCACAAAGTGCCGGGTACTAAAATGCCACAAATACACAACTAACAAGAAAGGCAACAGACCGTACCTTATGAAATTGACAGCTTAGGAAAAGACAACTTTAGAAGTCTTTAAAAAGGCTTGGGGCTGGCAGTGTAGCACAGCAGTTAAGCCACTGCCTGTAAGGCCAGCATGCCCCTGCTACCCATGTGGGAGACCTGGATGGAAT
The DNA here is from genome assembly GCA_949820135.1 of Sylvilagus floridanus. Lineage (NCBI taxonomy): Eukaryota > Metazoa > Chordata > Mammalia > Lagomorpha > Leporidae > Sylvilagus > Sylvilagus floridanus. The sequence continues at coordinate 177,211,336 of OX463233.1, forward strand.
TCCAGGCTCCTGGCTTCGGCCAGGCCGTTGCAGCCATCTGGAGAGTGAACCAGCAGATGGAAGATCTCTTTTTCACTCTGTCTCTATCTTTCAAATAAATAAATTTTCCCAAAAATAGAAACAACATATAAAACAAAACACCAAAAAAGTATTTTCTATCAAATTGTTTATGAGATTGTGTGTCAAAGAGTAACACCTGAGGGCCAGAACTGTAGCACAGCAGGTAAAACCGTTGCCTGCAATGCCGGCATCTCATATGGGCACCAACTAGTGTTCCGGCTGCTCCACTTGCCACCCAGCTCCCTGCTAATGGCCTGGAAAAAGCAGCAGCAGATGACCCAAGTCCTTGGGCCCCTGCTACCCACATGGGAGACCTGGAAGAAGCTGCTGGCTCCTGGCTTCAACCTTGCCCAGCCCTGGCCCTTGTGGGCATCTGGGGGAATGAACTAGCAATGGAACATCTGTCTCTTTCTTAACTGTGACTTTCAAATTAATAAATAAATCTTTTAAAAAGGTAACTTTTGGTAACAGAGGAAAAGAAGTAATTTTCAATACATTACTTTTCAGTAGTCTTTTGGGGCAGGCATTTGGCCTCGTGGTTAAGATGCCCACATCCCATACAGGAGTGCCCGAGTTCAGTAACTGCCTCCAGCTGCTGCTGGTGCAGAGCCTGAGGACGCTGTGCTGACATCCACATGGGATACCTGGAGTGGGATCTTGGCTCCTACTTCAGCTCAGCCAGGCCTAGCCATGGCAGGAATTTGGGAGTGAACTAGTGGCTGGAAGCATGCTCTTGCTCTCTGCCTCTCAAAAAAAAAAAAAAAAAATATATATATATATATATATATATATATATATATATATATAATTTGTTTATTTTAAAGATTGACTTTTTAGATTTTTAAAGATTTATGTATTTATTTGAAAGTTAGAGTTACACAGAGAGGAGAGGCGGGGGAGGGGGTGTCCTCCATCCACTGGTTCACTCCCCAGATGGCCACAACAACCAGAGCTGCGCCAATCCAAAGCCAGGAGCCAGGAGCCAGGAGCCTCCTCCAAGTCTTCCATGCAAGTGCAGGGGCCAAAGGACTTGGGCCATCCTCCACTGCTTTCCCAGGCCATAGCAGAGAGCTGGACAGGAAGTGGAGCAGCTGGGTCTCGAACCAGCGCCCATATGGGATGCCAGTGCTTCAGGCCACCCCCAGAGTACAGTTTTAGTCATCAATAATAATAAATTGGCCGGCGCAGCAGCTCACTAGGCTAATCCTCCGCCTTTCAGCACCAGCAAACCGGGTTCTAGTCCTGGTCAGGGCACTGGATTCTGTCCCGGTTGCCCCTCTTCCAGGCCAGCTCTCTGCTGTGGCCTGGGAGTGCAGTGGAGGATGGCCCAAGTGCTTGGGCTCTGCACCCCATGGGAGACCAGGAGAAGGACCTGGCTCCTGCCATCAGATCAGTGCAGTGCGCCAGCTGCAGCGCACCAGCCGCGGCGGCCATTGGAGGGTGAACCCACGGAAAAGGAAGACTTTCTCTCTGTCTCTCTCTCTTACTGTCCACTCTGCCTGTCAAAAAAATATAAATAAATAAATAAATAAAAATAATAAGAAGAAATCAAGTACTGACAAATGTTACAACATGGATGAGCCCTGAAAACATTACATTAAGTGAAAGACACAAAATTGTTTTACTGACAGCAATGTCCAAGTCAGGCAAATCTAGAGATAGAAAGTCAAAGCAGGGGCCAGTGCTGTGGTATAGCAGATAAAGCCACCGTCTGCAGTGCCGGCATCCCATATGGGCGCCAGTTCGAGACCTGGCTGCTCCACTTCTGATCCAGCTCTCTGCTGTGGCCTGGGAAAGCAGTAGAAGATGGCCCAAGTCCTTGGGCCCCTGCACCTGCGTGGGAGATCCAGAAGAAGCTCCTGGCTCCTGGCTTCAGATCAGCGCAGCTCTGGCCATTGCGGCCATCTGGGGAGTGAACCAGCGGATGGAAGATCTCTCTCCTCTCTTTGTATAACTCTTTCAAATAAATAATTTTTTTAAAAAAAATTACTGTTCTGGGGCTGGCATTGTGGGTAGTGGGTAAAGCCACCGCCTACAACGCCAGCATCTCATATGGGCGCCAGATTGTGTCCCAGCTGCTCCACTTCTAATGCAGTTCCCTGCTAATGGCCTGGGAAAGCAGCGGAAGGTGGCCCAAATGGTTAGGCCCTCGCCACCCACATGAGAGATCCAGAAGTTGTTCCAGGCTCCTGCTTCAGCGTGGCCCAGTTCTGGCCCTTGTGGCCACCTGGAGAGTGAACCAACAGATAGAAGATATCTCTCTCCATAACTCTGCCTTTCAAATAAATAAATACAACTTTAAAATAAATAAAATAAAAATGTTTTTTCTGTGTCTGCCTTTCAAATAAGATAAATTTTCAAAAAGGGGGGCAGGAATTTGACATCGTGGTTCCAACGCCACTTGGGATATCCATAAACAACACGGAGTCCCTGGGCTCAACCCCAGGCTCCAATCCCAGGTCCAGCTTTCGGCTAATCTGCACCCCTGGAGGCCACAGGTGATGGCTCAAATGACTGGGTCTCTGGGAGATCCAGACTGAGTTCCTGGCTCCTGGCTTCAGCCTGAGCTGTTGTCGACTTTCAGGAAGTGAACCAGAGAAAGGGAGACCTCTCTTTCTGTCTCTCTCTGAATTTTAAGTAAAATAAATGTTTTTGGCCGGCGCCGTGGCTCAACAGGCTAATCCTCCGCCTTGCGGCGCCGGCACACCGGGTTCTAGTCCCGGTCGGGGCACCGGATTCTGTCCCGGTTGCCCCTCTTCCAGGCCAGCCCTCTGCTGTGGCCCGGGAGTGCAGTGGAGGATGGCCCAGGTGCTTGGGCCCTGCACCCCATGGGGAGACCAGGAAAAGCACCTAGCTCCTGGCTCCTGCCATCGGATGAGCGCGGTGCGCTGGCCGCAGCGCGCCGACCGCGGCGGCCATTGGAGGGTGAACCAACGGCAAAAGGAAGACCTTTCTCTCTGTCTCTCTCTCTCACTGTCCACTCTGCCTGTAAAAAAAAAATAAAAAAAAAAAAAAAATAAATGTTTTTAAAAATTAATTACAGAGATGGCTGCACAACAGTGAATATACTAAAAACTACTGAATTACACACTTTAAAAGGATGAGTTTTATGATGTACAAATTATATTCCAATTAAAAAACAAAAAACTTTAAAGGGTAAAAGTTTATGATAGCACACGAACCCAGCAGAACTGAAAACATAAACTTAGTAAGAAAATACCTTTAAAAATACATAACCAATGCTATCAGCAATCGATTCATTTGTCTTTCAAGTTCAATTAACAAAAAGGCTTTTTAACAGTCACCCAAAGCAGATACTCACCACCTCTATTTCCAGTAAGTTATTCTTATTTTCAAGTGTTCTCACACGACAAGTAGCTTCATTCAAAGCATTATCTAATTGGCTACATCTAAAAACCATAAATTTAGTTTTAATTAGGAGAAAAAAACATTTTCCTTAAAAGCTTTATATAAATCTGATTCTTCAATACACAATGTTAGCAATTCTCCAGTGTTAGCTAAACCCAGATGCCATTTTAGTAAATTATATCCCAGTGAATCTGTTATTACAGTATCTAGAGAAAACAGGTTAAAATAATGGGGGCTGACACTGTGGTGCAGTAGGTTAATCCTCCACCTGTGACGCGGGCATCCCATATGGGCGCCAGTTCATGTCCCAGCTGCTCCTCTTCCGATCCAGCTCTCTGCTAATGGCCAGGGACAGCAGTGGAAGATGGGCCCTGCACCCATGTGGGAGACCCAGAAGAAGCTCCTGGCTCCTGGCTTCAGATCAGCTCAGCTCTAGCCATTGCGGCCATTTTAGGAGTGAACCAATGGATGGAAGACCTTTCTCTCTGTCTCTCCCTCTCAAATTAATACAATCTTTTAAAAACTAAATTAAATGAAGGCATGCAAAGTCCTCTACAAAGCAGTAAGTGCAGAAGGTCACAGCACAGACAGAGACTTGTCACCCACGTTCACACCAGTGCTACTTCCAACAGCCGAAAGGCAGGAACCACCCAAGGCTCCTCAACAGCTAAACAAGTCAGCAAAGTGGGATCTGCACCAACAACAGGTACTGAGTCTTAAAGGAAGGGACCCTGATGCAGGCTCTGACACGCAGAATCCTGACAGCGTGCGGGGTGAGAACAGGAGGACACAAGGGACAGGTGTCATGACTCCAACACCAGGAGACACCAGAGCAGCCGAACTCACAGAAGCAGGAGTATCACAAGGTGGCGAGGGCTGGGGAAGACGGCGACAGGGAACCAGTGTACGATGGGGATAAGAATTTCAGTTTGCGAGATGAAAAAGCCTCTGGAGCAGACAGCAGGGATGGTTGCACAGCAATGTGAGTACAATTAAGTCTAAGAAGTATATACTTACAAATGGTTAAAATGGTAAATTTGTGATGTTTATCTTATAATTTAAAATCAAAATTAAAATTTTAAAAAGTTATAAAAGACACAATAAAATAGTGTAATCTTAGTTGTGGAAAACATCTATAAAGAACCTTCAAACAGTTTGTACATAAACATTTCAAAGATTTTAGTGACAGGTGCCGGGGTGCAATGGGTTCAGCATCCCTTATCAGGGTGCATGGGATCAGGTCCTGCCTCCGCATCCCATCCAGCTTCCTACTAGTGCACATCCTAGCAGACAGCAGATGACAGCTTAAAAATTTGGGTTCCTGGCTGGCGCCACAGCTCACTAGGCTAATCCTCCGCCTTGCGGCGCCGGCACACCGGGTTCTAGTCCCGGTCGGGGCGCCGGATTCTGTCCCGGTTGCCCCTCTTCCAGGCCAGCTCTCTGCTGTGGCCTGGGAGTGCAGTGGAGGATGGCCCAGGTGCTTGGGCCCTGCACCCCATGGGAGACCAGGAGGAAGCACCTGGCTCCTGGCTTCAGATTGGCACAGCGCGCCAGCCGCAAAGCGCCAGCCATAGCAGCCATCTGAGGGGCGAACCAACGGAAGGAAGACCTTTCTCTCTCTCTCTCTCTCTCTCACTGTCTAACTCTGCCTGTCAAAAAAAAAAAAAAAAAAGAATGTAGGCTCCTGTAACCCCCATGGTGTGTAACCCACATGTGCATCAACACCTCTGAAGAGGACAAAAGCGGGTAAAAGCTGCCACCTGTGAGGCCAGCACCCCTGAGCGCGGGTTCAAGACCTGGCTGCTCCACTTCTGATCCAGCTGCCTGCTAATATGCCTGGGACAGTGGCAGAAGATGGCCCAAGTCCTTGGGTCCCTTCATCTATGTGGGACACCTACAAGAAGCTCCAGGCTCCTGGTTTTGGATTGGCCCAGTTCCAGCCACTGTGGCCTTTGGGGAGTGAACCAGTGGATGGAAGACCTCTCTCTTGGGGTCGGCGCTGTGGCACAATGGGTTAAAGCTCCAGCCTGCAGTGCCGGCATCCCATATAGACACCAGTTCAAATCCCGGCATCTCCACTTCTGATCCAGCTCTCTGCTATGGCCTGGGAAAGCAGCAGAAGATGGCCCAGGTCCTTGGGCCCTTGCATCCACATGGGAGACCCAGAAGAAGCTCCTGGCTCCTGGCTTCGGGTCGGCGTGGCTCCGGCCGTTGTGGCCAATTGGGGAGTGAATCAGCGGATGGAAGACCTCTCTCTCTCTCTCTCTGCCTCTCCTCTCTCTGTGTAACTCTGACTTTCAAATAAATAAATAAATCTTAAAAAAATGGTTTATGTTAACTATTTTGTCATCACCACACTGATTCTGATATGCCAGGATCACTGTCCCCTGAGAGCTGCAGCTGTGTGGCATCATAATCTGATATCGCAGCTGGTCTACAACATGTTAATGATCCTACTTGCAGTACCTGTGGGATTCTCTAATTTGTAACTTTAAGCTTGAAAAGATCGATCAATACCCTGACAAACTGGTTTCTGACGTGGGGGAATCACTTGTCCAGCTCCAAACATCACAACTTCTCATTGTTTCTACTGTCCTCCGTAACACATGGCATGTACACTGCAAGCCAGACCCAGTCCCTGAGGCAGCAGTGTCCTGCTACTCATTCAGGAGGTCAGACGGCTGTCGGTCAAGCATGCACCCTGCCATTTACTGAGACCCTGACTCCCCCTCCGCGCCGCAGACATCGACCCTCTGCTCTCTGTGCCCTGGCACTTTCCAGACACGAACATGCTTCAGCCACACTACTGCCTGTGCCTTCTTCAGCACCCTGTCGTGAGCCTTGAAAAGTCCCCCAGTGGGCTTCTTTCAAACTTCGGTTTTCTAACTGTAAGTACCTGTAGTCAGCTTTGCCTTCTCAAGAAAACGCAGAAAGAAAAGAAAAACAATAGTCAACCTCCTCCAACCAGTTCTTTTTTGTCCTAAAAAAATCTGAAATTTTTCTTAGCTCTTTTTAATTACCACTCCTCATTGCACTCCCACCACCAAAGCAAAACGCAAGCTGAAAAAAACACTCAAGGATAAGACAGTCACAATAACCAGTAACTAATCAGAACCAAGGCCAGTTTTCCTGTACTTTTTTCTGTTTGTTTGTTTAAAGATTTATTTACGTATTTAAAAGGCAGAGTTACAGAGAGGCAGAGAGAGAGAGAGAGAGAGAGAGAGAGAGAGAGATCTTCCATCCGCTGGTTTACTACCCAAATGGCTGCAACAGTCGGAGCTGCGCTGATCCAAAGCCAGGAGCCAGGAGCTTCTTTCAGGTCTCCCATGTGGTGCAGGGGCCCAAGGACTTGGACAATCCTCTACTACTTTCCCAGGCCATGGCAGAGAGCTGGATCATAAGTGGGGCAGCAGGGACTCAAACCCACATGGATGCAGCACTGCAGGTGGTGGCTTAATCTAAAGGCAATGTCTTCTGCAGACCCCTCATTGGCATGCAAATACTTACACATAAATGCAATATAAGTTTTGGAGGATGCAAAAAAACTAAAAATGCAGTTTTAGAAATGGGACAAATATCCCCACATGCCCAGGAAAACTTGGTCACTTTAAAGTGAAGCACGCCTGGGCACTAAATCGGGAGAGAGCCAGCACAGACTGCGTCAGGAGCACATGGCGCTTATCTTCCCATGAAGGACATCACTCAGCACAGAGGTGCTTCTTCCCCCTTTGCGCCCAAATGGAAAAAATGGCTGCACGTCAGTCAGTAGTGTTCTGTAAGACTTGGTCAGATCTTTAAAAATAGCAATTTAGGTTAACATGGCTCTGTAAAATCTCAGATCCAAACAACATGCTTTTTCTTTTTTTTTTTTTATTATTTTTTTTTTTATTACAGGCAGAGTGGCCAGTGAGAGAGTGAGAGAGAGAGAGAGAGAGAGAGAGAGAGAGAGAGAAAGGTCTTCCTTTGCCGTTGGTTCACCCCTCCAATGGCCACCGCGGCCGGTGCACTGCGCTGATCTGAAGCCAGGAACCAGGTGCTTCTCCTGGTCCCCCACGGGGTACAGGGCCCAAGCACTTGGGCCATCCTCCACTGCACTCTCGGGCCACAGCAGAGGGCTGGCCTGGAAGAGGGGCAACCGGGACAGAATCCGGCGCCCCAACCAGGACTAGAACCTGGTGTGCCAGCGCTGCTAGGCGGAGGATTAGCCTAGTGAGCCGTGGCACTGGCCCAACATACTTTTTCAAAGCATTTTATTATTATAATATAACTCATAATATTGTGGAAATACTGCATCCACATTGGATAAATGCTAATTTCAGAGTTAAATAAGTTTTACCTGTCTACAAGAATCTGATTGGTTTTCTTCCAGTCTTCAACTGCAGAAATCTCCTTTGCCTCCAGCTTCTGTTTCAGACTAGCAATTTCTGATTCGTAATAAGCTCGAAGATCCGCCACATGCCGCGCATGCTTCTCTTTCAGGGTCTGCCTGATCCTGCTGGTGAGGGCAAAGCAGTCACGAGGAAGCACATTCTCACACACCGTCCTCCAGGAGAGAGCAACAACACAGCCAAGCTCCTAGCAACACTACAGCCTATCTCCTCTGCACACCCACAGAAAGCTAATTCACGAAAAGCTGACTGGTATGCGGCAAAAAAAAGAGCATCTAAAAATGAAATAATCTATCTTAAAAGTGCTGTATCTTGTTCACTGAATATAAACATTACTGAAGTTCAATAAATATCATTCATCATTCAATCAGACATCAGAGAAAATCTATTAACATTACAAGCCATTCACTGAAATACATACTTAGACAATATCACAGGATCGTCCAAGGAAGTCAATGAAATGCATTCTGGGGCACTGTTGGCTGTACCTGGAAGCTGGGACTGACTGACAGAGGCCGAAGCTACCAAGACAGTGTTTTCTTCGTCTACAGTGTTGACCGAGAGGTCATTACTAGCAACAGTGTACACCGAGGGAAACGTGGAACTGCTCCTACTTTCGTTTTGGAATGCATGATTCTTCCAAGAGTCCACTGGTGAAGCTTTGGTCTTTGAAGGATATTTTGGGAATCCAGGAGCAATGTTACTTGCTTGTGAAAATGAGTCTATGTCAGAGTGACTAGACACGCTAGGTTCTAGAACAGAATCCGGGGAAAAGGATATTCTGTCCTCGAGGGCATTCAGAAAGTCCTGTGGTTGCGCTCCTGAAACCTGCGGACTCGGCTTCATGGGTAGTGCTGAATCCAGAGTCAGTACCTAGAAGAAAGGCAGGTCACAGGAATGCATCACGCTCCGGGCTCAGGGCTCCTTCTGTTTTCAGGCAAGAAGGCTTAAGCACACAACACACGCTACAGACAGGAAGCCTCTGCGTCACTCAGCACAACGTTTACAACTTTGCCCTGGAAGCTGATTTGGCTTAGAAGCAAAACTGGGACTCTCTCAGGTAACTGCTTGTTTCCTCTTTGTTTTTTATGACAAATATCCTTAAGGGATGGGAGCTTTATCTCATTACTAGCATTAGACTTGAAGAGATGAAAGAAAATTATTCAGATGGTAGTATCAGCAATGAAAAAGATTTACTGATAACAGCATCAACACTATATAAAGATTTTTGAAAGGTTTCAATAAACTCAAAATCCACATTATCAAGTTGATGACACATGCTTGGAAGTCATTGCTGATGACCAGGGATCTCTTTAAGAATAATTATTTTTTTGCTTTAAGATTTATTATTTGAAAAGCAGAGTGACGGAGACAGAGAGAGATCTCTACCTGCTAGTTCACTCTCCAGATGGCCACAATGTCCAAAGTCAGGGCTGGGCCAGGCCAGAGTCAGAAGCCTAAACTCTATCTGGGTCTCCCACATGGGTATCATGGACCCAAGCAACTGAGCCGTCATTTTGCCTCCTCGGGCACATGAGCAGGAGCTGGATCAGAAGCAGAACAGACGGCACTTGAACCAGCGCTCATAAGAGATGCTAGTACCACAGGAGCGGCTTCACCTGCTGCACCACAAAGCTGGCCCAGAGTAGGCGATGTTTTTTATTTCCTAATGATGAACATCAGGGGACAATTTAAACCTGAATTATTTAGCAGCCTATGATACTTCCAAAGAATAAAATCCCTAATAGTCCCCCTACTCAAAATAAGAAACAAGTTTTGAGGTAAGATTTCATAAGGAATAACTAAATCAAGATGAGAAAACTTCCAGCTGAATTTGAAGAAATAAGAGTTCCTTATCGGTATAGTTTTATTCAGTTTTTTTTAAAAGATTTTAAAAATTTATTTTATTTGAAAGGTGGACGCAGAAGAAGAGGCATAGAGAGAGGTCTTCTACCTGCTGGTTCATTCTGGCCGCAATGGCCAGAGCAATGACAATCTGAAGCCAGGAGCCAGGAGCCAGGAGCGTCTTCTGGGTCTCCCACATGGGTACAGGGGCCCAAGGACTTGGGCCATCTTCCACTGCTTTCCCAGGCCATAGTGGAGAGATGGATCAGAAGAGAAGCAGGGGCCAGTGCTGTGGCACAGTGGGTTAACACCCTGGCCTGAGGCACCAGCATCCCATATGGGTGCCGGTTCTGGTCCTGGCTGCTCCTCTTCTGATCCAGTTCTTTGCTATGGCCTGAGAAAGCAGTACAAGATGGTCCAGGTCCTTGGGCTCCTGCACCCGCATGGGACATCCCAAAGGAGCTCCTGGCTCCTGGCTTCAGATCGGTGCAGCTCCAACCATTGCGGTCATCTGGGGAGTGAACCAGCAGATGGAGGACCTCTCTCTCTGTCTCTACCTCTCTCTGTAACTCTGTCTTTCAAATAAATAAAATAAATATTAAAAAAAAAAAAAAAAAAGAAGAGGAGCAGCTGGTACTTGAACTGGTGCCTACATGGGATGCTGACACTACAGGTCAAGCTTTAACCCACTACGCCAGAGTGCTGGCCCCTCATTTTTTTTTAAGAGTTGACAAACAGGGATAATATTGTGGAATATGGGTCTGCAACATGGGCATCCCATATGGGCACCAGTTCAAGACCTGGCTGTTCCACTTCCAATCAGCTCCCTGCTAATGTACCTGGGAAAACAACAGAAGACCGCCCAAGTACTTAGTCCCCTGCCATTCGCAGATGGAGTTACAGGCTCCTCGCTTCAACATCCCCAGTGGATAGAAGAGATATCATTCTCTCTCTCTTCCCCTGAGCCCCCCCACCCCATAACTCTGCATTTCAAATAAATAAATAATTTTTTAAAAAAGACTTGACAGACAAAAACAAAATATTAAGGAAAAATGTACCCAGTGAAAATCAGTGCCTTAGTATTTATTTTTATTTTCTTGGAAGGCAGAGCGACAGAGATTTCCATGTCCTGGGTTACTCCCCAGATGCCCAGATGGCTAGATCTGGGCCAGGCCAAAGCCAGGAGCCATCTTCCACGTGGGTAGCCAAGTGAGCCTGTGCAGATGCCAATTTTATTTCACTATGTTTAAGCATATACTGGACTATATGATAAAAATCTGCTAGGGGCTGGCATTGTGACTCAACAGGCTCAGCTGCCGCTTATGATGTCCACCTCCCATATCAGGGGACAGGTCAAGTTCTAGGGGGCCTGCCTTGTGCCTGGGAAGGCAGTGAAAGATGGCTCATGCACTTGGGCCCCAGACACCAATGTGGGAGACCTGGATGGAGTTCTGGATCCTGGATTTGGCTTGGCCCAGATCTGGCTATCGTGGCAGTGAACCTGTGAGTAGAAGCTGTCTCTCTCTCTCTTTGCCTTTCAAATCAACAATTAAAAAAAAAAAAAAAAAACAGTTAAGTCTAAAGCTCTTTCCCCAAAAATAAAACTTAAATTCTAGACGACAAGCACTGTATGATGGTGCAAGCTCGATGCAGTACGTAAGACGCCCCCTGGGATGCTCGCAGCCTTTCCCGGAGTGCCCGACTCCAGCTCCCTGTGGCAGCAGTGATGGCTCAAGTCGCTGGGTCTTTCCACCCAGTGCAGGAGACCCAGGCTGAGTTCCAGGCCCCAGCTTTGGCTGGGCCCAGCCCTGAATCCTGTGGGTATTTAGGGAATGAACCAGTGGATGGAAAATCTGTGTTTCTGCCTTACAAATGAATAAAAATAAATAATTTTTTTAAAAAAAGCACTGTATCAGCACAGTTGGTAATTTTTTTTCTTAATATAATATGAAATAGGAAGTCTGAAAATTGATGGCATCTTGAGTTCAATAAAATATAGTATTAATTTATGGACATTCAAGTAACAGGCACATCCACAACTGAAAGCACATTAAGCCTTCACCCCCTTACAGCGTCCTCCTCCTACTTCCTTTCCCTCATGCTGATCTGTCTTTCCCTGAGTTTTTCTTCAAGGCTGGGGTGTTGGTCTCTGCCCTCCCCAGGACTCTGAAGCACACGAAGGACCTGGCGTCCCAATGCCCCATCTGCCCACACACGTCCCTTGTTTTTCTCCATTGGTCATTTCAGTTCTCTCTTCTTTTCCCAAATGTCTCTCATTACCTGACTGCAATAGAGCAGTGCAAGATGAGGGTACTTCAAAAACTGTGTGGGAACCCCCTGCCTGTACCCCCTGCATGCACAACTGAACAGTTCTAGTTCTTTGCTCTGAAACAAAACTTTACATTTCTTGGAAAACACTGGTGTAGCAAATTAAATTGCTCACAATTACTGTACAAGTGAATCAATGGGCGGTATAACAGGATGGAAAAATCAAATATCAGGTCTGTAAAAAGGGCACAAGTTCACAGTTAGCCTAGTGAGCCGTGGCGCCGGCCCAAATAAGTAAATTTTTAAAAAAGAAACAGTAAGCACAAAACTATCTCATTTAATTTCATAAAATGCTAACCAGACATTTTCAGCTCTATTTTTAAGTAACTCTCCTAAGATTACATAAGAATAAGTGACAGATGAAATCTAAAAGCCAATGAATCTGATTCTAAATTCCAAGCTTTTCCTAGTGTATCCGAAGTCAAAAGATACAAAATTTTTAATGGACTTAATGGCAATCATAAAACACAAATACACATACACATAGACAGTTACCTGTCTAGGTGACAGATCCGTGGATGGGGTGGGGACAAACGTCTTCTCTAAAGTGTCAGGCAAAGAGTGATACAAGTCCTTCTCCTCCAGCTTCCAGTATGTCAGTCCTGAGGGCACAAGAGCATGGGACAGGGAGTTGTGAGGGAAGCAGACAACAGGGCTTTCTCGAGTGACGTTGTTTACCTAAACAAAACTAAACATGGGAAAGAATCCGTTTTTGGTTACCTGGCTGCAGCAAGCTGAATTCTGACAGAAAAGAGTCATATAAATTTATCATGAGTCCTAACCTGATGAAAATATTTAAAACTGATTTATTAAAACTTAAGGTAGGGGCCAGCACTGTGGCATAATGGGTAAAGCTGCTGCCTGCAATGCCAGCATCCCAGATGGGTTCCAGTTCAAGTCCCGGCTGCTCTACTTCCCATTCAGCTCCCTGATGTGCCTGCAAAAGCAGTGGAGGATGGCCCAAGGCCTGGGCCCCTGCACCCGCCTGAGAGACCCAGAACAAACTCCTGGCTCCTGGCTTCAGAATGGCGCAGCTCCGGCCGTTGCAGCCATCGGGGGAGTGAACCAGCGGATGGAAGACCTCTCTCTCTGTAACTCGTCTTTCAAATAAATAAAATAATTTTTTAAAATTTTTTGCCAGGTAGAGTTAGACAGTGAGAGAGAGACAGAAAGGTCTTCCTGCCGCTGGGTCACTCCCCTAATAGCTGCTACGACTGGCGCTGTGCCAATGCAAACCCAGGAGCCGGTTACTTCCTCCCGGTCTCCCATGCAGGTGCAGGGCCCAAGCACTTGGGCCATCCTCCACTGCACTCCCAGACCACAGCAGAGGCTGGACTGGGAGAGGAGTGACCGGGACTAGTACCTGGCACCCCAACCAAGACTAGAACCTGGGGTGCTGGCACCATAGGAGGAGGATGAGCCTAGTGAGCCATGGTGCCAACCCAATAAAATAAATCTTAAAAAAGAAAAAGAAAAGATTGGGGCCGGCGCCATGGCTCACTTGGTTAATCCTCCGCCTTGCGGAGCCAGCATCTCATATGGGTGCCGGTTCTAGTCCAGTTGCCCCTCTTCCAGTCCAGCTCTCTGCTTTGGCCCCGGAGTGCAGTGGAGGATGGCCCAAGTGCTTGGGCCCTGCACCCCATGGGAGACCAGGAGGAAGCACCTGGCTCCTGGCTTCGGATCAGCACAGCTCCGGCCGTGGCGGCCATTTTGGGGGTGAACCAACGGAAGGAAGACCTTTCTGTCTCTTTCACTAACTCTGTCAAATAAATAAATAAATAAATAAATAATTTTTTTTTTAAAAAAAAGATTTATTTTAGGGGCTGGCACCATGATGCAGTAGGTTAATCCTCTGCCAGCATCCCCTATGGGCGCCAGTTCGAGTCCCGGCTGCTCCTCTTCTGATCCAACTCTCTTCTAGGGCCTGGGAAAGCAGTAGAAGATGCCCTGCACCCCCGTGGGAGAACCAAAAGAAGCTTCTGGCTCCTGTTTTCAGATCAGCTCAGCTCTGGCCGTTGCAGTCATTTGGGGGGTGAACCAGTGAACCTCTCTCACTGTCTCTCCCTCTCAGTGTCTGTAACTCTACTTCTCCAATAAATAAATAAATTATTTGAAAGACAGAGTTACAGAGAAGCTGTGCAGATCTGAAGTCAGGAGCCAGGAGCTTCTTCCAGGTCTCTCACGTGGGTGTAGGGGCCCAAAGACCTGGACCATCTTGTACTGCTTTCCCAGGCCACAGCAGAGAGCTGGATCAGAAGAGGAGCAGCCAGGACTGGACCAGTGCCCATATGGGATGCCAGTACTTCAGGCCAGGGCGTTAACCTGCTACGCCACAGCGCCAGCCCTTCCAATTTGTTGATTCATTCTGGAACAAGTGAAAATGGCTGAGGCTTTTTGCAGCTGGCTGTTTAGAAGAACTGCAGAAGGGGCCTGCTGCCACCCGGGACGTCAGCGGCCCACATGGGCACCTGTTCATGTCCTGGCTGCTCCACTTTCCATACAGCTCCCTGCAATGGCCTGGGAAAGCAGCACGGGATGGCCCGAGTGTTTGGACCCCTGTCACCATGTGGGAGGCCCAGAGGAATCTCCTGGCTTCAGCCTGGCCCAATGCTGGCTGTTGCAGTCCTCTGAGAAGTGAACCAACAGAATGAAGATTCTCGCTCTCTCTCTTTCAAAACAAATAAATCTTTAAAAAAACAATTGCAAAAGTACTTCTTCCATGTTCACAGAACTTGTAACACAGATCTAAGCAAAGAAAGAAGCTACAGATACCAGAGCACACCACACTGCACTGATGGCATGTGACATCACACCAAGACACAAGCGCCATACCTGTTCCTGAGTCAGACACCCAAGCAGTTGGGCTTTCATCCGGTTTATTGAGGTAAAAAGCACAAGCATGTGGGACAGCAGCAAAATCAGACTACAATTCAAGGGAAAAATAAAAAAGGTTAGTTGATGGCTAAAAACCATCAGGCACAAACTGCAGCCCCAGCAGCGAGAGCCAAGTGCCAACCCAGGGCCAGGGAACCTTCAGACAGTCATGGAGAAGAAACCCAGATGGACCCACAGCTGCAGGAATGGAGAGTGACAGGAGTTAATAGCGAAAGATTTTCTTTGCCTGTGTAACCTACTAAAGTTTATTTTGGTTCTCTGTGGAGCTAGAAGAGAAAATTAGAGGTGTTATTGAATGATCCCAAAACTAAAATGTATTTGTAATTTGCCATCTACTTCCCAAGGAAACTTGGACTGCCTAGAATTAAAGACATTTAGTATAAAAATTAATGTAAAAGCTGTAACAACTCATTTATTATCATTACAATACATCAAATTAACTTTGACAAACATAAAGCAATAACATGAACCTAAAATGGCAGGGTACTTCTATACAATTGGTTACTAGTCCCCAAAAAAAGATGAAGATGCTTAGTCATCATTCCTGCCAACAAAAATCCCTAATCAGTCTCCCCTCACAATCTCTGACATTGCCACAAGAAATGTTTCCAGAGACACGTGACAGAAACAGTTCTATCAAAAGTTTTCTTATCAGTTCCACCATCACTAAACTTTTAATTCTTGCTCCAAGTCCTTGTGCTGTATTTGCTTACAATCCCCCAGGCACCCACCGCAAAAGCAGGGGCAGTGGGGATGACCACTCCGCTCTCCAGAAAGGGGACAGACCGACCGCATGAGCCGTACAGAGCACAGTCTCTCTCTAAAACCCCTAAGTCATCTTTTGTCTCTTTCACTTGGGATGGAAAAGACCAGAAGGCAGCGACTAGGGAAGACCAAGTCAAGTAATCACAAGCAAAAGATGTTTGTCCCCATGCCGCTCTCAGTGCAAACGTCAAAGCCAGGCTGGGGGCCTTCTATACACAGCTGCCTGCTGCACACGCCAGACAGACAAGGCAGCCAAAGAAAACAGGCTCAGCTTTTAATGAAAAAATAAAAGCCCTAAAATGTAAACCTTCTTAACAAAGCCACTGGCATCAGCCCAGCACAAGGACCTTAATCAGGAAAGTCTAGTGGCCCCCCTGAGAAAGACCCATGAAGCCCTGGAGCCTGGGAAAGGAAAAAGACAAAAGGCCACAGAAACGAGAACAACCTGAGTGCCAGGAAACCCTTCTGCCAAATGATCAATCCACAACTTCCAGATGCACGGCAAAGTGGCTCTTACCCAAAGCACAACACCAGTGTGTACCAGACACCTTGGCTCCACAAGTGAAGCTTAAGACAACGGAAGAGGAGAAAGGATCCAACAAGGAGGAAAGCTATCCCTTTGTGAATCCTGAATGGTGCAGGCGGGAAATGCATTTCAGGAGTGGTGGTGTCTCTAATTCACCAACACCACTGCCTCGCAATCATTTAAAGTCCAAAAACCTCAAATTAATTTGATTTCCCTAATGATTTAAAACCAAAAATATCACTTGCCTAAAAAAAAGCAAAATAAAACCCTGGAGATGAGCAGAGAAAGCCTGGCAGGGAACACCACGTCCTCCCCGCCCACTGACCCCTGCAGAAAGGGAGCTTCTGCCCTGCTTCTCCATGCAATCAAAGGAAAACCAGGCGAGGCCAGCAGGTGCCTGCTTCACTGCACGTCGGAGTCTCCCAGGAGCTCCTGAAACTCCCAATGCACACCACACGCCCACACCACAGACATCCAATACCTGTGATGGGCAGCTGAGACTTTAAAAGCTCCTCAGGTGACTATCACACAGCAAAGTCGGGGAATCAATGGGCTGCACCAAAATTATACTGAGTTACAATTAAAAAATACAACAAGAAAATCAACAAAGCCACCCAGCACACAACCATCAACCAAAATTGTATCAAAAGTCAAGTCTGGGGCCAGCACTGTGGAACAGATTAAGCCTCTGCCTACAGTGCCAGCATCCCATAGAGCCACCAGTTCAAGTCCTACTGCTCCACTTCAATCTAGCTCCCTGCTAACGCACCTGGAAAAGCAGCAGAAGACGGCCTGAGTACTTGGGCCCCTGCACCCACATGAAGACCCAGAAGAAATTCTTGGCTCCTTGCTTTGGCCTGGCCCAGCCCTGGCCATTGCAGCCATTTGGGAAGTGAATCAGTGAATGGAATCTCTCTCTCTCTTCCCCTCCCTCTCTACCGCCCTCTCCTTCTCTCTCTGTAGTTCTTTCAAATAAATAAATAAATCTTTAAAAAAAAAAAAAAAGAAAAGAAAGAAATGCAAGTCTCCATAAGATGGTCTCAGTTCTAACCTAGCAAAAAGGAGAAAAAGATAAGACTATGTAGGAAAACAGTCTCCCTCTGGGCCAATATATTCCAATGGAAAAGGAAATTTTTACCCGCACCAACTAACCCTGTTTATGCTCTCACCAAACAAGGATACACCATTCTTGATGGCATTTGGGTTCAAAACAACAAAACTGCTGGGTGGAAGGAAACCTGTCTAAAATAGAGCTACCAGTAGAGACCCCAAGGACTTTTCTAGAACAGAGCTACCAAGTGAGAACTAAAGGGCTTCTCTAGAACAGACCGACAGTAGAAAAGTAGCTTTTCTAGACTACAACTACCATTTGAGCACTAACGGATTTTCACTGTTCCCAAGACATTTATGATTTATGCAGCGTCCCTACTCCTCAACCCAAATCTGAAAAAGTTCAAAGAACAGTGACATTTGGAAATCTAACTATCGCAAGTTAGAGAGAGAACATTCACTGCAAGAGACACAGGGCCATACGGGGGCTGAGGGACTACCTTCTTAGGACTTCTTTTTTTGACTCCATGGGTGCAGGGGCCCAAGTACTCAGACACAAAGACTGTTTCAGATGATCAAGACATAGCCAATTTCTAGAGGCATCAGGTTTGCAGAGACCTGATTTTTCAATTTCAATGTATTATACTAAACAACGCTAACCTAGGAAAAGCTAAGCCAGTAAGGGCTACAAATGTGTACTGAAACTTACTGGGGCCAGCCCTGTGGGCGTCAGCTGACATCCAGCTGCTCCACTTCTGATCCAGCTCCCTGCTGATGCACCTGGGAAACCAGTGGAAGACGGACAAGTGCTTGGGCCCCTGCACTCACATGGATGAAGCTCCTGGCTACTGGCTTCAGCATGACCCAGCCCTGGCCATTGCAGCCATCTGAGTAAACCTGCCGATGAAAGCCATTGATAGCTCTTTCTCTCTCTCCCATCCCCTCCCCCCGTAACATATTCAAATAAATCAATAAATCTTGAAAAAAAAAAAAAGGACTTAGTATCTATAATTCTTTAATGAAAGGAGCTACTGAGTTAGCAAAAGGGCCACCTAGAATTTAAACATTTAACCTCTTACAATTTAGATTATACATTTATAATTGTCCAAATTTCAACTTTTTTTTAATAAAGGCATCCTAAGGTATTCAACACACAACAGCACTATTTTCTACAACAGTAGTACAAAGTATTTGAAGGGCTTTTTTAAAGAATCGAATGGATTACTCTCAGACTAAATGTAAACACTGGAGGTACAAACACAAGTAGGACCTCTGCAAGTGATTCATATTTTCATACCATTTCACCCCTCATTAGCTTTGACTGACAGCCTACAATATAAAACAATATTTGGGGCCAGTGCTGTGGCATAGCAGGTTACGCTGCTGCCTGCGATGCCAGCATTCCATGTGGGCACAGGTTCAAGTCCTGGCTGTTCCACTTACCAAGCACTTGGGCCCCTGTCACCCAGGTGGGAGACCCAGAAGCTCCTGGCTCCTGGCTTTGGCCTGGCCCAGCCCAGCTCTGGCCACTGCAGACATCAAGGGAGTGAATCAGCAAAAGGAAGATTTCTCTCCCTCTGTCTCTTCCACTCTCTCTGTAACTTTGCCTTTCTAATAAATAAATTTTTTTTAAAAAAGCAGTGATACTTACAACAAATCGGTATTTCCAATCCTGAGATGCCAAAAAAGATTTGTAAATGAACAAATGAATAATACAAAAGAAGACAAAAAGTTATGCAGCGAAGCCGACATACTCAGCAGCAGCTGACGTGTGGCGAGGAACGTGACTGAGCACCTACTTTCTCAACTGGTAACTTCTTGCTGTGTTCACTTCCTCGCTTAGATCTGGAACAGCCTTCTTCTACATGTGCCCTCTTTGGTTGGTTCTGCTTCAGCTTTTGTGCCCATGATGTTATAGATTTACTATTTAAGAAGAGAAAACACAAATTACTTCTTCGAGACAGTTTCCCCACTATAAAGCCAAACTTGCATTTGTTGCATACTGTTGTGTCCATGGCAAAGACTTTGAGGATTTGTTCTAACAGTGGAAAGATGGTGTTAATTTCTTTTTCAATTCTAATTACCAAAGGCAAAGTAAACAAAAACACTAACAATGATTAACAATACACCAACTCTGTAGCCATAGAATACAAGAATGAAAACAGTACTCCTTTAAGTACAAGTGAAGGCATATTTACTGGCAATGGGCTAATAATTATACTTGATGGGAGGAAAGATCTGTACTGCTATGGCCAAACGTGTTAGTACTTAAAACCGACGAATCTGAGGGGGGTACTGGGATGCAGGGGGCTGAGCTGCCAGCAGGCCGCAGCCTACAACCCACATGGGCACTGACCGGGTCCCAGCTGCTCCACTTCCAATCCCAGCTCCCTGCTAATGCCCCTGGAAAAGCAACAGAAGATGGTCCAAACCCTCAGATCCCTGCCACCCATGTGGGAGAGCCAGATGGAGTCCCAGGTCCCTGGCTTCAGTCTGGCTTACCCGTCATGGGATGTTAAGCCCATCTGGGGAATAAACAGGCAGACAGAAGATCTTTCACTTTTTTTCCTCTCTCCCTTCCTCCCCCTCTAACTCTGCCTTTCAAACGAATAATAAATATATCTTTAAAAAATAAAATGAAACTAATGAACTTGTTTATTTAAGACTGAGTGTGGGGCCAGCATTGTGGCATAGCAGGTAAAGCTGCCACCTGCGGAGGTGGCATCCCACATGGGCTCCAGTTTCAGTCTTCCATCCACTGGTTCACTCCCCAGATGGCTGCAATGGCCAGAGCTGAACCAATCCGAAGCCAGGAGTCAGGAGCTTCTTCTGGGTCTCCCACATGGGTGTAGGAGCCCAAGGACTTGGGTCATCTTCCACTGCTTTCCCAGGCCATAGCAGAGAGCTGGATAAGATGTGGAACAGCCAGGACTTGAACTGGCGCCCATTTGGGATGCCCGGCACTGCAGATCGGGGCTTTAATCTGTTGTGCCATAGAGCTGGCCCAAGGACTTCTTAGTAAAAGAAACTATGGCTAAATGTGAAATAATCTTAAAATTTTGTAATATACCTTAATAACTACATTTGAGCATAGGAGTTCCTGCCATCCACCTGGGGGACCCAGACTCAGTTCCCAACTCCTAGCTATAGCCTGACCCAATCCCAGATGTTGTGGGCAGTTGGGGAGTGAATCAGTAGATAGGATATCTGCTTCTCTCTCTTTCAAATAAATAAAAATTAAACAGAAAAATATCATTAAACTTACAAAAAATTCTTAATATATAAATAAAAAAGTTGAGGGGCAGGTGTTGTGGTGTGGCAAGTTAAGTTGCCACTTGGAATGCCCACATTTCAGATCGGAGTGCTGGTTCAAGTCCTGGCTGCCCTGCTTTCAATCCAGTTCCCTGCTAATGCACCTGGGAAAGCAGCGGATGACAGCTCAATCACTTGAGCTTCTGTTACCCAGGCAGGAGATGTGGATGGAGCTCCTGATTCCTAGCTTCAGCCTGGCCCAGCCTTGGCTGCTGTAGGCATTTGGGGAGTGAATCAATGGATGGAAGATCTTTGTCTGCCTAACTTTGCCTTTTAAATAACTAAATAAATCTTTTAAAAAATTTTTTAACTGGTAAGTGTTCAAATACATCTTACTTTTTTTTTTTTTTTTTTGACAGGCAGAGTGGACAGTGAGAGAGAGAGACAGAGAGAAAGGTCTTCCTTTGCCGTTGGTTCACCCTCCAATGGCCGCCGCGGCCAGCGCGCTGCAGCCGGCGCACCGCGCTCATCCGAAGCCAGGAGCCAGGTGCTAGGTGCTTCTCCTGGTCTCCCATGGGGTGCAGGGCCCAAGCACCTGGGCCATCCTCCACTGCACTCCCGGGCCACAGCAGAAAGCTGGCCTGGAAGAGGAGCAACCGGGACAGAATCCGGCGCCCCGACCGGGACTAGAACCCGGGGTGCCGGCACCACAAGGCAGAGGATTAGCCTAGTGAGCCGCGGCGCCGGCCACATCTTACTTTTTCATAGTCCAACTAAAAGGAACTCTATTTCCTAGATTCCAAACACGAGAAACGAGTAACACTCCCTTCAAATAACACAGACATTCTAGTCACCTGTTTGTTTTCCCACTGTATACTTCAGAAATCTTATTTTCCTCAAGAAAATTATGTTCAAATTCACCAGGAAAAATGGAACACTCTTCCTTTAGAGAGTCACAAAACTCTCTGGTGGTCTGTAAGTAGCATTTCTTGCTTTTCATACCGCCCACAAGCGAATCTGTCTGCAGATCTGGTGCCCCATACTGTGCTTTAGAAACGTCTGGGTGCTCCATGACCTCCTGGGCGTCCTTGGACTTGTCAGTATTTAATTCTGAGACACAGAAGGTCCCATAGCCACTGCTCACTGAGCTGCTATCCACATTGCAGTCTGGTTCTTTCGACTTGGGGGAGCTGACAACAGACTCATTTCTTTCACTGCTCTCAGAAAAAAATCCCATTTGACTTCCTGAAGATGCTCGATTGCTGGAAGAACTTCTCTCACAGGAAACCCAGGAAGCACTACTGGTCTGCAGTTTGACTAAATTTTTTATCTCTTCCTGTATACGCTAGAAAGAAAAAAAATTATAGACTTGCATCAGAAAAGAACGTTAAACATCACAATTTTGTAAACATTATGAAAATATTGTGTTTCAAAACGCAGTGAGATGGGGCTGGCACTGTAGCATAGCAGGTCAAGCCTGCACGCGATCGTCCCATCCTGGGTGCCCGGCTGCTGCACTTCCAATCCAGCTCCCTGTGAATGCACCCGGGAAGGCAGCAGAGTCGGGCCATCCTGCACCCACACGGGAGACCCAGAACCAGTGGATCAAAGATCTCGCTGTCTCTCCCTCTTTCTGTGTGACTCAGCCTTTCAAATACATAATATTTTTAAAAAAAAACTCTAAAAGTAAAAGGCTGTTTTATCTTTGGCTGTAAACAAAGCTGACTCAGCACTCTCTACAACTCTCGTAAATATGAAAAAAGAATGCAAACCACAGCTCACCTGGATCTGGTTGTGGAACTGCTCCTGCTGGGCAGCGATCTGCTCTTGGCACTGCCTCTCCACCAGACTGAACAGCTGGGACCACCTGGCCTATTGGAGCATGAAAGCCCGCAGTGAGTACGGTTGCAACCTAACATTGCACAGTAACACTCCTCCAGTGACAAGTGGCTGTTTCTGAAGCTTTTAAAATGGCAAACATATCAGCCAAATTAAGCAAACAGATGTAAATATATATTTAAAACAAAAATGGGGCAGAGGCCTGGGTACCCCCGAGGGTAACCTGCAGCCGGGGAAGCTGAGGGCTACGCAGATCGGCAGATCGCCATCTGATGCCACCTGCTGTCCCTGTGACCAAGAACTCACACTTGCACTTCACATTTATCTTAAGTGCTCTGTCCTGTTAAACACTGATGTATCCACATCCTAAAACAAGAAATAGCTTGGTTTTATGAGAATTTAACTCCCTAATTTAATTGCTTTTCAAATAAAAGTTCTCTTTAATGTAAGATATTAAAGTGCTTCAAAAACCCTTGAAAACTGAAACATGAATGAAAAAATGGCTCAGAAAACCTGAAGGGTGGGAGGGCAGATACGGTGGGAAGATCACTATATTCCTAAAGTTGTACTTGTGAAATTTGTACTCGCTAAATAAAAGGTTTCTTTGGGGGCAGGAGGAGGACATAAACCCATGGAACTGGTCTTCCATGACATGAGGTCATCCTCCATCCTGACTCCCAAAGCAGCCCCCAGTGCGTGGCAGGAGGGGTACAGATGCTGCAGGGGCTGAACCCAACCTCAAGGTCAGCACACTCTCAGTGATTAGTCTGCAGGAAACAGGCTGCAGCATCAGGAAGCGGCTACCATGAGAACCAGTGCATTGCAGTCTAACCTTCCTGACTGGCCTGCGCTGTTGGCTCCTACACACCTGGCTTTGCCCTGCCCATTGTCCACCCCCGCTCACTGCACACCAGCCTCACAGGCCACTTGCTGTTCCTGGAGCACTTCGGCCCCCTCGCAAGCTTTGAACCTGCTGCACCCTCTAGTGGGAAAGCTCTCTCCCCACCTCTTAGCACGACTGGTGTCTTCTCATCCAAACTTCAGCCTGTCACCTTCTCAAACCATCAACAGTCTTCCTCTTCCCTCTCATCCCATTTACCTCCTTCAGGGCACAGACTAGTCAGAAAGCATCTCATCTGTCCACTCTGGTAACGGATCCACCTCCCACCCAACCCACTCAATCTCCAGCACAAAGCACACATTACCAAGGAAAGACACAGTGAGCAAGTACATAAAAATGCCTATTCTGGCAGGCGCCGTGGCTCAACAGGCTAGTCCTCCGCCTTGCGGTGCCGGCACACCGGGTTCTAGTCCCGGTCGGGGCGCCGGATTCTGTCCCGCTTGCCCCTCTTCCAGGCCAGCCCTCTGCTGTGGCCCAGGAGTGCAGTGGAGGATGGCCCAGGTGCTTGGGCCCTGCACCCCATGGGAGACCAGGAGAAACACCTGGCTCCTGGCTCCTGCCATCGGATCAGTGCGGTGCCGTCCGCGGCAGCCATTGGAGGGTGAACCAACGGCAAAGGAAGACCTTTCTCTCTCTCTCTCTCTCACTGTCCACTCTGCCTGTAAAAAAAAAAAAAAAAAAAAAAGCCTATTCTGAGTTGACCTTTTCTTAGTATTATGAACTACAACAATACACAGCTCTTCAGGTTAATGTTGGAAGCCAGATACTAATCTCTAACTTGTAAAATCTGAACTCTAATAGAATTAAGTTGAAATCTGTATAACAGAATTGAGACAAAGGGGGGAAAAACTTCTGGGTAGAAAAACAAGTCTTCTTTGGGGCCAGCGCAGTGGCTCACTTGGTTAATCCTCTGCCTGTGGCCCCGGCATCCTATATGGGCGCTAGATTCTAGTCTCAGTTGCTCCTCTTCCAGTCCAGCTCTCTGCTGTGGCCCGTAAAGGCAGTGGAGGATGGCCCAGGTACTTGGGCTCCTGCACCTGCATGGGAGACCAGGAAGAAGCACCTGGCTCCTGGCTTCGAATTGGCGCAGCGCCAGCCATAGCGGCCACTTGGGGAGTGAACCAACGGAAGGAAGACCTTTCTCTCTTTCTCACTGTCTATAACTCTACCTGTCAAATAAAAAAAGAGAGAGAGAGAGAGAGAGAAAGAGAGAGAGAGAAACAAGTCTTTTGGGACTAGCGCTGTGGTGTAATAGGTTAGGCCTCTGCCTGCGGCACCAGCATCCCAAATAGGCACTGGTTCCAGTCCCAGCTGCTCCACTTCCAATCCAGCTCTCAGCTGTGGCCTGGGAAGGCAGTGGAGGACGGCCCAAGTCCTTGGGCTCCTACACCCACATGGGAGACCTGGAAGAAGCTCCTGGCTCCTGGCTTCGGATCGGCCCAGCTCTTGCCGTTGCATTCATTTTGGGAGTGAACCAGCAGATGGAAGACCTTTCTCCTCTCTCTGTAACTCTGCCTCTCAAATAAATAAATAAATATTAAAAAAAAAAAAAAGAAGAAGAAGAAGAAGAAGAAGCGTTCACAATGAAACAGCAAAGCCCTGATGAGCCAGGGTAAATTAAATTCTTTCTCTTGGATCCGGCATTGTGGTGTAGCACATAAAAGTTGCCACCTGCGACACTGGCATCCCATATGGGTGCTGGTTCGTATCCTGGCTGCTTCACTTCAGATCCTGCTGATGGCCTGGGAAAAACAGCCGAAGCTGGCTCAAGCA
The DNA here is from genome assembly GCA_949820135.1 of Sylvilagus floridanus. Lineage (NCBI taxonomy): Eukaryota > Metazoa > Chordata > Mammalia > Lagomorpha > Leporidae > Sylvilagus > Sylvilagus floridanus. The sequence goes on from OX463233.1 coordinate 177,236,327, forward strand.
TTTGGGCCCTTGCCACCCACGTGGCAGACCCGGGTGATGCTCTCTCTTCTCTCTCTCTCTCTGTTAATTCTTACAAAAAACTAATTAAAAAAAATGAATATATAAGCACTGCATCTCATGAGTGCCAATCTAAGTCCCGGCTGCTCCACTTGTGATCCAGCTCCCGGCTAATGTGCATGGGAAAGCAGAAGAGAAAGAGAGAGAGGCAGACAGAGGTCTTTCACTTGCTGGTTCATGCCACAAATGGCCACAATGACCAGGGCTAGGCCAGGCCAAAGCCAGGAACCAGGAACTTTTTCCAGGACTCCCACATGGGTGCAGGGGCCCAAGCAGTGGGCTATCTTCCACTAATTTCCAAGGCCCATTAGCAGGGAGCTGGATCAGAAGTGGAGCAGCCAGGACTTGAACTGGCACTCGCATGGGATGCCAGCATCTGAGGCAGAGGCTTAACCTACTATGCCTTAATGCCAGCCCCTCACTTAATTACTAAGAAGGGCTATTAGTCAGGTCAAACTAGAATGGTTCACACAATCCACACTGTACACTTTGGCGTAGGACACGGACATCTAATGAGGTTTTCACTCCACATAAGTTTTAGTGCCATCACAACCTGAGTCGGACTTCCAGTCTAGCCTGGTAAATATCCCACTGGCTTTAACATCCTAGGGGTGTCTCTCAGGTCTCCACTAATAAACAGAGAGATCCTGGAAAAATAAAATTTAATTTCTCTGTGCCTCAGTTTCCTGATTTATAAAATGAAAATAACACCTCAAGGAGGCTGGGAGGATTAGATTTCTGATAAGGTGCAGGGAAAGCACCGCATTTCAAAACATGAGACATATTTTCTTTCTTTCTTTTTTTTCCAAGATTTATTTATTTTATCTGAAAGGCAGAGTTACAGAGAGGCAAAGGCAGAGATAAACAGAGGTCTTCCGTCCACTGGTTCACACCCTAGATGGCCACAACAGCTGAAGCTGAGCCGATCCAAAGCCAGGAGCCAGGAGCTTCTTCTGGGTCATCCAGAAGGTTTGGGCCATCTTTTCCTGCTTTCCCAGGCCACAGCAGAGAGCTGGATCAAAGAGCAGTAGCCGGGACTCAAACCAGCGCCCATATGGGATGCCAGCACCACAGGCCAGGGCTTTAAATGCTACACAATAGTGTCGTCCCCCAGACCTACATTTTAGAAATCAGTGAGGTCATGGTCACCACAAGGATGGGGAGCGCCACTGGCATTCAGTGGGCAGGGACCAGCAGTGCAAATCATGACTATCCCCCACAGTAATGCACTGTCCTGTGTCCATTTTATGTCATAAAATCATCAATATCTGGGGTTAAGAGACGGGGATTAATCTGTACAATACGTATTTCCAGTTCTCTTATCACCCAGAACAACATCAAGGTTGTTTCTGAATTCGTGGAAAACTGGATAAGCATTTCAGGAAGGCATTTCACCAGTGGAGGGGCTGCTCCAAGAGTCTGGATCATCCATCCCACTGCCCACTTGTCTGCATCTGGAGCCAGAGCATTCTGCACAGCAGCCTGCAGACCACGCCTTCCATTCTCTCCAAAGCACTGCACTAATACAGCAAGGGGATTTTGTTTGTCTTCAGGTTATTGTGAAAAACACTAGAAAACACACTAAATAAGTTCAAGGAATGTTACAGAAGAGAACTTCACGTTCTGCCAAAGTAAGAAATAACTTGGCGACTCTTCTCTGAATGACCAACGACATAACTCCAGCTGCACTAAAACCAGGTAGCCAGCTAATGACCATGACACCACAGCTACAGAAGAAAGGGCGAAGAAGCAGCCTCAAATGTTAGGAGGTGGAAGCAGCTTAGAAAAATCTGTAGCTTAAACTCACAAATATATTGATTCTGACTTAAGGCATTGATCTCAAAGTATTAAAAGTAAAAATTTCTAGTCAAACATGAATTTGCCAAGAGTTAAAACCACACTGTGCGGGCTGGCGCTGTGGCATAGTTGGCTAAGCCTCCGCCTGCAGCGCCAGCATCCCATGTGGGCACCGGTTCAAGTCCTGGCAGCTCCTCTTCCGATCCAGCTCTCGGCTGTGGCCTGGGAAAACAATAGAAGATGGCCCAAGTGCTCCAGGCCCTGCACCCGCATGAGAGACCGGAAGAAGCTCCTGGCTCTTGGCTTCGGATTGGCACAGCTCCAGCCATTGCAACCATTTGGGGAGTGAACCAGAGGATGGAAGATCTTTCTCTCTGTAACTCTACCTCTGAATTAAATAAATAAAATCTTATTTTAAAAAAAATTACATTGTGACAATGCCTCATTTGTCATAAAGCACGTTAGCTCAGCTATCATAAGCTAATGAATAAATATGTTAGAGAAAACATCTAATAACAATTCCATTTTTAATGGCATTTTATAGATCTTTCATATTAGCAAATAGTGATTGGTAAATGGGAAAAGGATAAAAAAGTATAAAAACCAAAATTCCTAACTTTTAAAGTATGCAATAAATCATTCTGTAACTTCAATAATTATGGATAATTAATTTAAGTAGTTACTCTTGGGATGCTGCTACTGTAGACCAGAGACAGAGAAAGGAATGCGGACCTCCACTCCACCCCCGCCGACACTGACCTTGAAAAGTGGCTACTCCCAACTATCTGGTGAAGGAGCCACACACGCATGGTTATCTTGTCGAGGGAGGGAAGATGCCCTAAAGTCTGCTTTCTGGAACTCCACTCAAAAATTCGTCCTAATCATCTGCCCCAGATGTCTCTTTTATAAACATACTGGACCCACGGATCATTGGGAGTGTGGTCCTAAGTCACACAGGCTGCAATTTAAACCCATCGCTGCTCTAACTGTTCAGGTATGACGGCTGATGAACCTATAAATACTGTAAGTCTGAGCCTAGGCTCAGGGCTCAGTCTCAGGAAATGACTCGAGCTGCTTGGATCCTCGACTGTCTCTGGTGCCGTGTGAACGAAGGGAGTCTTCCCACCCCAGGTTTCTGTAACACCACCAAATTCTTAGACCAGGTAACCTTTCATTCCATGTACTTTCCACTCTGGAAAAATGCAGAAATTACAGTTCTAAAAGAAAGATCAACATTTAAAACAAAATCTGGGGCTAACTAAAAAATTTATTTAATACTGGTAATATTTTCTGTACTCCAATAAAGCACGACCAACTCTAGCCTTGGGAAAGTCAATCTTGACCATTATTCTATGAAACAAAACTTACAGTATTCTTTCAAGTGTTACATTTTCTGTATCACAAAAAAAAAGGACCACTGCCCTAATAACTACACAACGTAACATCTCCCAGCTGAATTTAAACAGGCACCTAAGAGAAAGTTTATAATTTTAAAACACCCAAAATCCTTCAAAGTAGACTCAGACTTTTCAAAATGATAATTCCATATGACTTACATAAAAGCATTAGGATTAGCAACAATTTCAAGACAACATTTTAGGTTCACCTGTAATATACAAATTAGTAAGTCTAATCTCTCAACTATTGGTTAAAATACACTTCTGACCACCATCTCTTCTGTTCAATATCATTTCCACTGGCCACATTATCTTAACAATAACTGAAATATTATCATGTACTCCAGGACATAAGTTCTACTAATTTAAAGTTTAGTAGAGGCATATAAAGATGTAATTACTTTAAAATTACAAGGATAAAACAGAATGCGATACCTCACAGTTTTTCCAAAGCTCCGAATCTGTCTTCCCACTGTTTCGCAGCTCTTGCATGAAAGAGGTTAGGACTTCAACTGTGCCTTGAATCACAGAGGGCCCGGTCTTCCCTGAGAAAGAGGATACCCCATTGGTACTAAGGTGGTGACTACTTCTGTTGAAACATAAATAATTCAGATGGTTGTCTTCATTCTACCAAAGTGTTGAATAATTCAGCAGTTTAAGATTTAGCAGAGCAGCACAAAACCAGTGATATTTAATCCTTCTAATGGCACCTCATTTGTTGAAAATCTGATCACAAGTTTGCCCACGAAAGGAAAGCAGCAGTAAAAGGACAGCACTTTTTCAAGAACACAAAAGGCCTCCGAAAGGAAGCGGATGCTCCAAAGTATCTGCAGAAAATTAGTTTGTGCTAAACAGTAAGCAACGATCCCAGCCGCCCTGATCTATGTTAGTTATTCCAGAGGATCATTTCTGCCCGCTCTAAGAACAGCCCTCCACTGTGAAGTGGGCACTCTCCACGGCCCTGGATTACAGGTGCGTCTCGTTAACTGGATCCCCCTAATTTGGTGTGGTACGTGAAGCTTATCTCTGCACTGCCATTGAATCAGAGTCGAGCCAGGCAAATCCGCAGCAAATATTCAAGACTCAGTCGATTCAGTGTGAAAACAGCACTGATTCCCGAAGGACCGCTTTTCCACACTTGACATGGCTTTCACGTTGTTTAATGAAAACACAAAGCCTGATTCAAGACACTGAAATCTGTTTCAAATCCAGTCGCTGAAAGGTTTTCATTGATTGACTGATACCCTGTTTTGTTTCTCAAAGAAATTCTAAAATATTGGACAGCAAATGAAAATAACAATAAAACAATGCGGTCAGAGAACAGACTGATAAACACTCCAGGGAAAGAAGAACCTACGGTTGTCCGCAGCAGCTTGCATGATCGTAATACGCTGGTCTGAATGCACTGACTGAACTGCCAGTCCCTACGGAAAGGGAGACAAGCTCAGGGACGCCATTTTCCTCCAGGCCCATCAGACCGTGTCCTGAGAGGGACTTTTTCTTCAGGTGGCCCTCGTGTGGGCCACCAAGTGCTACAGCAAACGCGATGCGCGGCCAGCTTTCAGCACGTGCATCCATGTGACCAGAGCACACACCTCTCTCAGACCATGTCCTGTGCTTCTGAAATTTTCCTTTCACCTCCCTTGAATGTACGCTCTCTTGTTTTATCTAATATATTCTAAGCTGCCTTAAATTCCTACCAAAGAGGGAAGGGAACAATCACAACAATTTACTAACAACACACAATTGCTTCCGGACCCCAGGGTTTGCCCCTTGCCCAGCAGGCCCCAGGCTGCCACTCCTGCTTTTACTGCTCTTCTCTCTAATGGTCTTACTTCTTGGCTGTCCGTAAGCTACTACAAATTCAAAAACCAAATAACCAAGCTAGTCAGACCAAAAATAAATTGAGAGTAAACCAGTTCTGATCCAAAACAAACTATGGATCAGTTTAAAAACCAAATGCATTTCAATTAATTATTTTCTCAACTCAACTGATTTTCTGCTGACTTCCAATATTCAACTTTAAACTTTTTTTTTTTTAAAGATTTATTTATTTTACTTGAAAGTCACAGTTACACAGAGGGAGAAGCAGAGAGAGAGGTCTTCCATCTGCTGGAGCTGCGCTGATCCGCAGGCAGGAGGAAGGAGCCCCTTCCAGGTCTCCCAAGGACCTGGGCCGTCTTGCACTGCTTTCCCAGGCCACAGCAGAGATCTGGATCGGAAGAGGAGCAGCTGGGTCTCGGACCGGCGTCCATATGGGATGCTACACTGCAGGCAGCAGCTTTAGCTGCTACGCCACCGTACCGGCCCCCTAATGTTCAACTTTAATGGCTATTTCCCAGACTAGTGAGGTATTTCTGCAGTATAAAACATTATTTGTACCATTAATTTAAAAATATAGAATATTTAGGCAACTATACTTTAATACTTGTTAATTTACCAAAAGCAAAGACCAAAAAAAGTAGAAAGGAAACTACAACTAGCATAATTTATTTTTCACAATGTTCTCCAATCAAAATATTTCATTTCTGGAGAGATTAAAAACAAAAGGATGGCCAGCACCTCAGCTCACTAGGCTAATCCTCCGCCTGCAGCGCCGGCACACCAGGTTCTAGTCCCGGTTAGGGCGCCGGATTCTGTCCCGGTTGCCCCTCTTCCAGGCCAGCTCTCTGCTGTGGCCCGGAGTGCAGTGGAGGATGGCCCAAGTGCTTGGGCCCTGCACCCCATGGGAGACCAGGATAAGCACCTGGCACCTGGTTCCTGCCATCGGATGAGCGTGGTGCGCCGGTCGCAGCGCGCCATCCGCGGCAGCCATTGGAGGGTGAACCAATGGCAAAGGAAGACCTTTCTCTCTGTCTCTCTCTCTCACTGTCCACTCTGCCTGTCAAAAATAAAAAAAGAAAAAAAAAAAGAAAAAAAAAAGAAAAAAATCTTAAAAAAAAAATACAATCAGAGGGCTGGCACTATGGCATAGCAGGTAAAACCACCACCTGCAGTGCTGGCATCCCACATGGGCGCTGGTTTGAGTCCAGGCTGCTCCACTTCTGATCCCGCTCTCTGCTGTGGCCTGGGAAAGCAGTAGAAGATGGCCCAAGTGCTTGGGCCCCTGCACCATGTGGGAGACCCAGAAGAAGCTCCTGACTCCTGGCTTCAGACTGGTGCAGCTCCAGCCATTGCAGCCAACTGGACAGTGAACCAGCGAATGGAAGCCCTCTCTCTCCTTCTGTGTGTAACTCTGACTTTCAAACACATAAATAAATCTTTAAAAAAAAAAATACAATCAGCAACTATGTCACTATTTAGATAAATTGGTATCCTATGCAAATAGTTATTATAATTTGTTACATTAAAAAATATCTGCCCCATTCTTACCTATTAGAGTTTATGTTAAGTCCAAGAGAATGGGGAGAATTTTTGTTATCAGATTCCACAGAAGATGTTTGTTGTATTGTGTTTACCAAATCAAAATCTTCCATAGTGTACAAACTGTTAGAGTCTTCTATTTGAAAATACAGGTTCTTTCACTGTTGAGGAAACTGAGTCCGAGTCTTCCGCAGACATTTCATCGTCTGTCGGCATTTTCAGTCGCCGACATTGAGAAGTCTGAGATCCTAAGCTTCCAGGGGGGTCTGAAAGTGAGAGGGGGAAAAGATTACTAAAAAAAGCCACTAAACCCAACACTGTCTTGTCATGACTTTGGAAACCCAGAGTTGGGTCACACACATCTGCACCCAGGACAGCAACAATATCCTGAGGACTGAATGTAGGGACACCTAGACGGCCACCACCAGATGAATGGATGAACGACTGCGGCACATCCAGGTACGGAAAACTGTTCGGGCACAGAAAGGAAAGCTGTCCTGACACAGGCAGCGTGGGCAACACGTGAAAACACCAGGCTAAGTGGCAGTCAGTCACAGAAGCCCACGTACCACGGGCTTCTACTGCAGACACTACCTGCAACAGGGAAACCCACCGAGCTGAGGGGAGGAGAACCGGGAAGGACAGCAGTGGGAATGGAGCTTCTTTGTGGGGTGATGAAAAAGTTCTAGAATTAGTGGTGAGGGATGAGCAGCCCTGCGAGTACACCGCACTGTACACCTTCAAAAGGGCAAATTTTACGGTATGTGAACTATATACCTCAACTCTGAAAACCTATTTTAAGGGTGGTTTGCAAAAATAGTGGCATCTCTTCAGGTGATACTTCAGCATGGCATCTTTAATAACCAAGGTTCTATGCCGGCACTGCGGCTCAACAGGCTAATCCTCCGCCTGCGGCGCCAGCACCCTGGGTTCTACCCCTGGTTGGGGCGCCGGTTCTGTCCCGGTTGCCCCTCTTCCAGGCCAGCTCTCTGCCGTGGCCCAGAAAGGCAGTGGAGGATGGCCCAAGTGCTTGGGCCCTGCACCCCATGGGAGACCAGGAGAAGCACCTGGCTCCGTGCTTTGGATCGGCCATCTGGGGGGTGAACCAACAGAAGGAAGACCTTTCTGTCCCTCTCTCTCTCTCACTGTCTAACTCTGTCAAAAAAAAATAATAATCAAGGTTCTAGGCAGACTCCATTATGTAACAATGGAGCACTCACATGCCTTGATCATTTGTGTAGTCAGTGCTGTCAGTGTGAGTGCTTGCTGCCCCCTCCCCCGCCCCGGGCGACCGACACCCCCGGACCCAGACCACCTGTCCATAGAGGACAAGGACTCCCCCCCCCCACTCAGACCACCCGTCCATAAAGGACTCGACTCCCCCCCCCCCGGACTCAGACCACCTGTCCATAAAGGACAAGGACTCCCTCCCCCCCCCATACCACCTGTCCAAAAAGGACTCCCCTCCCCACCCCACCCCCGGACTCAGACCACCCGTCCATAAAGGACAAGGACTCCCCTCCCCCCCCATTCAGACCACCTGTCCATGAAGGACAAGGACCCCCCCACACTCAGACCACCTGTCCATAAAGGACTCCCCTGCCCCCCATTCAGACCACCTGTCCATAAAGGACAAGGACTCCCTTCCCCCCCATACCACCTGTCCAAAAAGGACTCCCCTCCCCACCCCACCCCCGGACTCAGACCACCCGTCCATAAAGGACAAGGACCCCCCCACACTCAGACCACCTGTCCATAAAGGACTCGACTCCCCCCCCCATTCAGACCACCTGTCCATAAAGGACAAGGACTCCCCTCCCCACCCTCCTGGACTCGGACCACCTGTCCATAAAGACTCCCCTCCCCCCCCATTCAGACCACCCGTCCATAAAGGACCCCCCCACACACTCGGACCACCCGTCCATAAAGGACTCCCCTGCCCCCCATTCAGACCACCCGTCCATAAAGGACAAGGACCCCCCCACACTCAGACCACCTGTCCATAAAGGACTCCCCTGCCCCCCATTCAGACCACCTGTCCATAAAGGACAAGGACTCCCTTCCCCCCCATACCACCTGTCCAAAAAGGACTCCCCTCCCCACCCCACCCCCGGACTCAGACCACCCGTCCATAAAGGACAAGGACCCCCCCACACTCAGACCACCTGTCCATAAAGGACTCGACTCCCCCCCCATTCAGACCACCTGTCCATAAAGGACAAGGACTCCCCTCCCCACCCTCCTGGACTCGGACCACCTGTCCATAAAGACTCCCCTCCCCCCCCATTCAGACCACCCGTCCATAAAGGACAAGGACCCCCCCACACTCAGACCACCTGTCCATAAAGACTCCCCTGCCCCCCATTCAGACCACCTGTCCATAAAGGACAAGGACTCCCCTCCCCCCCACTCAGACCACCCGTCCATAAAGGACAAGGACTCCCCTCCCCCCCACTCAGACCACCCGTCCATAAAGGACAAGGACCCCCCCACACTCAGACCACCTGTCCATAAAGGACAAGGACTCCCCTCCCCCCCACTCAGACCACCCGTCCATAAAGGACAAGGACTCCCCTCCCCCCCACTCAGACCACCCGTCCATAAAGGACAAGGACTCCCCCACACTCAGACCACCTGTCCATAAAGGACTCCCCTGCCCCCCATTCAGACCACCCGTCCATAAAGGACAAGGACCCCCCCCTCAGACCACCTGTCCATAAAGGACTCCCCTGCCCCCCATTCAGACCACCTGTCCATAAAGGACCCCCCCACACACTCGGACCACCCGTCCATAAAGGACAAGGACCCCCCCACACTCAGACCACCTGTCCATAAAGGACTCCCCTGCCCCCCATTCAGACCACCCGTCCATAAAGGACAAGGACTCCCCTGCCCCCCATTCAGACCACCCGTCCATAAAGGACAAGGACTCCCCTCCCCCCCCGACAACCACGCGGCCTGCACGCAGCCTTCTCCGGCCCGGGTGGGCGCTGGGCTGGGGGCAGGGGCGTGAGCCACGAAGGCAAATGTTTAAGGAAATAAACTTGGTAGAGAACGACTGGAACAGCGGCATCCCCGTACGTCCCGGACCGGGCGGCGGCGCTCTGCCCCAGCGCATCCCCGCCCGCGCCCCGCGCCGACGAAGGGCACCGGGGCACACGCGCCGCGCCCGCAGAGCCGAGGGAGACCCCCGGCCGCCGGCGGGATTCGCGTCACCACGCGAGGAACACCCACGGCCCCCCGCCCCTCGGGAGGGCGCCCTGCGATTGGGCCGCGCGGGTGTCACTCAAGGGCACGGAGTCTGGAGGAGGCGCGCGCGGCCCGGCGCAGCGCCCACTCGGCGGCCGGCTCCGGCGGGGTCGGGGTCCGGGCGCGGCCCGCCCCCTCACGGTCCCTGCGTGCGCTCGGAGCCGCGAAGGCCGTGTGCCCTGCGGCTGGCCGCTCCTCGCAGGCCGGCGGCCGCTTACCTGGCCCCGCTCCCACTGCCGCTGCCAGGGTCGAGCGAGCGGCCTCTCGCGACCGTTACACTCGGGGCGTGCGCGCGCCCAGCGTCTCCCCTGTGATTGGCTGCTCGGAAGGGGGCGGAGACGGCCGGGCGCGGCGCGCGCGCTGACCTCCGGCTTCCCCTTTGCCAAAGAGGGTCGTCCGACGCCAATGACTGAGGGGGGCGGGGCGTCTGTCAAGTGCTCCTCTCTGATTGGCTCTCTGGGAACCTACAGCGGCCACGCGGGAAAGACGCCTCCTGGGCTCGCATGCGCAGTTGGTGAGAACGAGCGTTTGACCGGGGAGGGCAGCGGCGGCCGGGGTGCGGCGCATGCGCAGATCCGGAGCGCGGCTGCGTGCTGGTCCCGCGGTGATTCCGGGTTCCACGGAACGCCGGGCGCAGGAGGCCCGTCTTAAGAGCAGGTAAGCGTCCGGCCGCTCGGGCCTGCCCAGGGCTCTGGAGCGAGGCCTGGAAGCCGGGAATCCTGAGTTCTTCAGTTTAGCTGAGCCCCTGGTCCCGCCCCCAGAGCCGCCCTTTGCGTGGGCCTGGTGGGCCGGTCACGCACTCGGGGCCTGGGGACTAGTGGGGCGAGCTCCGGCCACGCTCCGGCCACGCAGCAGGTGCACAGCGGGCGTCGGCGTGGCGTTTGAGAACCCGCGTTTCCTCCCAGCCCAGCTAACCTGGAAATTACTCCCGGCTCTTGGACCCCTTCCCCCGGGAGACCCTGACCCCGGACAGGGTCTGTCCCTCGGGCGGCCCCCCGCGGCCCCGAGAAGCCGGGACGGTGGCCGCTGTCGGCCTCACCCGACCCTCCCTCCAAAGGCCCCCAGCGGCGTGCGGAAGACCTCCAGCTGGAGTTGAAGCCCACTCCCCAGTCTGCGTCGCGCGCTCGTGACATCGGATGATGTGCAAGCACTGGACTGTTTGCCGTGACCCTACTCCAAGCCCACCCCACCCAAAGAACAAGTCACAGAATCTGCCGGAGACACTGTAGGACCTTCCACCCACGGGAGAATTAGCAAATGTGAATTCCAGTAATTCACCCTGAAAGCGGATGCCGGGGATGAGCCAGCCAAGGGTGCGCGGCCATTCTCGGCTGCAAAACTGGACGGGCTTTGTTTGGTTTGGGCGTGTACATCTTTGGATTTGGCTTTTGGCTCCTTGACTCCAGGCTATTTTTCTTTACCCATCAATGTTTTCATAAACCAAGGGATTTAAGAACGAGGCGGCAGCCGGTGACGTCCCGGATGCCGTCCGGGCCTCGGCAAGGCTGCGCACGCTCGGATTTCTTGCCCAGGTGCAGCTCTTGGTGGGGCCTTAATTAAAAAAAGATTTTTTGAAGTGGACATTGCCTTCAACCAACAGGACTCAAAAGAAGAAATGCCTTTTTCAAAGCTTTATAGACAGCTAAAAAGGGAGTTTTGAAAGTTCAAAGAAATTATTTCCGAATATAGAAAACGGAAGTCGAAGGCCTCACAAATCCCAGTTCCTTGGACGTGTTAGGTATGACTGTCTAACTAGCACTGGAGATTTTGAAGCAACCTTACAGCCCTGTCCTATGGCGTTTCCTAAGGGCTTGATTGGCATACAATACAGCGTGGATTGACTCATGTTCCTCCTTTGTCTTGGTGACTTCAGATTTACATGGTTTTTAAAAGATTGTATTTATTTATTTTAGAGGCAGAGATTTACAGAGGGAGGGAGAGACTGAAAGGTCTACCATCCTCTGGTTCACTCTAAATGGCCACAATGGCCAGAGCCAGGAGCTTCTACCAGGTCTCCCATGCGGGTGCAGGGGCCAAGGACCTGGTCCATCTTCTGCTGCCCTCCCAGGCCACAGCAGAGAGCTGGTCTGGAAGAGGAGCAGCCAGGACATAAACCAGCGCCCATATGGGATGCCAGAGCCACAGGCCGAGGCTCCACCTCCTGCTCCGACAGCACCAGCCCCCACACTTAGCATGTGTTATCTTTCCTGTCTTTGGATTGTCCTTACTACATGCACAATTCCTACAGATACTCACGTCTAACCCAGACTTCTGCCCTGGCGGTGGCTTTATCTCAGCGTGAGCCTGCTGGGAAGTCAGCAACGCTTTTACATCACAGTGCTCTTGGCTGCTGACTTCATAGACCAGAATTATGACCTCACCAAACAGCATGCCTTCAGCAACATCATAGTTTTCTCATGCTTCTTTTTTTTTTAAGATTTTTTATTTATTTATTTTATAGGCAGAGTTACAGACAGTGAGAGAGACAGAAAGGTCTTCCTTCCATTGGTTCACTCCCCAAATGATGGCTACGGCGGGCGCTGCGCCAATCCGAAGCCAGGAGCCAGGTGCTTCTTGTTCTCCCATGTGGGTGCAGGGCCCAAGGACCTGGGCCATCCTCCACTGCCTTTCCGGGCCACAGCAGAGAGCTGGACTGGAAGAGGAGCAACCGGGACTAGAACCCGGCACCCGTATGGGATGCCTTCACTGCAGGTGGAGGATTATTAGCCAAGTGAGCCACGGCACCAGTCCCTCTCGTGCTTCTTAAATTGGAGCACGCCAAGCGCAGTCATGTGCAGGTCACTGTTCCTGGATGAGATGAGTGCCATGAGACCAGGCCCTGGGAGGTGCTGGTCCTCAGCTCGGCAGTTAGGGAGCTGGAGCGCTACCTCTGTGGCCATTTGTCTGGTTTTGTTTTCACCTTGGGGTGTTAGCTCCATTCTAGAGGCCACATGGCCAAAGTGCTCCACTGAAATGTGGAGACGAGACATTGGATTCGGGCCTTGCTGACCACAGAGCTCACACTCTGCAGGGCTTGGCAGGGGTGGGGGGTGATGAGAGTAAGAGACAAGTAAGGAAACTGAGCTGACATCGTTTAAGGAAGTGGGAAAGAACTCGTCTGGGAGTGGGCGTCATGGCTCAGGTTAAGCCACCACTTGCAATGCCTCCATATCATATGGGAGTGCCGGGGTCAAGTCCAGGCTTCTCTGTTTCAACCCGCCTTCCTGCTGATGCATCCTGGGAGTGATAGGTCAAGTGCTTGACCTCCTGGCACCCACATGGGAGATCTGTATGGGGTTCTGAACTCCCAGCTTCGGCCTGGCTGTTGCAGGCATTTGGGAAATGAACCAGAAAGATGTTCTCTTCTCTTCTCTCTGTCTCTTTATCTCTCTGCCTCTGTCTTCAATTAGATGAAAATAAATAAAAAGAATTTAACATTTTTATAGAAAGACTATATCTAGAGGTCTTATGAAAGGACAGAAAGGATAGATTGTTTCAAATATTGAAAACTTACCTCTCAAGAGGAGTCGTTTTGACATGATCCACATGATGTATCCCATATTTTCTTATATCAAATACAATAATGTAAGTGCAACTGCTTAGGAAAAGGATAAGTCCTAAAAAAAACCCCACATCATTAATCATAATCATAATATAAGCTTGGAGACTTTCAGGAGAAAGTGTAGTGTTGTCATCGCTGCTGTTATATCTTATTTGAATGGTGTGATTCATAAATTATCAAGTCACTTCTGGATACTATGAATAGAAGATAATCACAGTGATGCACACTATTACAGAGGTGTCATTCTCTGTGGATTCCAAGTTTTCCATTGGAAAAAAATGCACAGGTTGTTGAAATTGTGTGAGTCGAATACTTTTCTGAATCTGTGCTTCAGCGCTGCAGCATTAAAGTTTTAAATTCAGACGCAGAGTCAGTGTCCCCAGAATCCAAGCTAACATGAGCTCTGCGTTGCCTGCTCAGTCTCTGACGCTTTCCTTGTTTGAGAGATAATTCGCATAAGCGACAGGCGCTTTGTCTGCAGCAGAAACACCAGCTTGGAAAGGACTCACGGGTATTTCCAAGCTGACCTCCCCAGTTAGGGGTCCACTTGCAGGGTGTCTCAGCAGGCCTCTGCACAGGACGCTCCGGACGTGGAGGACCCAGAAAGCCTGCCTGCCTTCCCCCTCCCTCTTCCTCCCTCCCTCCCTCCTCCTTCTTCAAGATTTATTTATTTGAAAGAGTTGGGGGGGTGAGATAAAGAGACCTTCAACCCACTGGTTCACTCCGCGAAGCCAGGAGCTCCATCCGGCTCTGCCAGGCGGGTGGCAGGGGCCCAGACACTTGTGCCACCCTCTGCCGCTTTTCCCAGGCCATAACAGGGAGCTCGGGAAATGCAGCAGCTCCAACTTGAGCAGTGCCCGTGTGGGATGTCGGCGTCACGGGCAGCAGCCTTCCCTGCTGCCCCACAACACCAGCCCCGGCTGCTTTGTTTTAACTCTCATTTTCCCGGGAGCACTAAATCACACTTTATTATTAAGCTTTTCTCAGAAAATCGTTTCGCTCTCGCCTAGCTTCCATCGCCGTCAGCTGGCCTTTCCGCCGCCTCCAGCTGTGACACGGAGCATTAGTCTGCGAGGCCCATTTGTTAGGGCACAGTCTCATCTCCTTGTTGGAAAGGGGAGACCAGACTGAATAAGCAGGTAGTTGAGGAGGCTGTGGAGCGCCATGCCTTCCCGCGCTGCTCGGTAGATTTATTTTACCCGAGTCACCTGAGGGCCATGCTGGAACGAAGGTTCTCCTTCAGGAGGTCCCGGGTAGGGTTCTCAAAGGTGCTGGTGGTGGTGGTGGTCCTGCGGCTGCTGCTGCCGCCCAGTGGACCGCACACACAGTCACCAGGCTGCAGCCACATGGTCCAGTGTGGCCAGTGAGGAGTGGCTGAGAGAAGTGTAAATATAGCCCGGATTGTGAGGCAGGGAGAGGAGAGCGCTTGCCTTCCCGTCTGCTGGCTTCCTCCCCACGTGCTCCTATGGCCAGGGCTGATGGGAGGTCGGTGGGGGAGCTCAATCCAGGGCTCATTATTTGAGACATCACGGCCTCCCATGGTCAGCATCAGCAGGAAGCTGAGTCGGGTGGAGCCCAGGCACTCCAGGTATCTTACCCCTTAGGCTAACGCTCAGTCCTACACCCCATTTTTGAAGACTTCATGTAAAAAAGATGAAAATATCTCGATTGTCTCAACTTCTGGGGCTGGGCCAGGACAAAGCCAGAAACTGGGAACCCAGTCCAGGTCTCCCACATGGGGAGCAGGGCCTGCTGCCTCCCAGAGTCTACTATTACAGGAAAATAGCATCAGGAACAGAGCAGAGATTTGAACCCAAGGTACTCCTGTACTCCTGTATGGATGTGGGCATCCTTACAAAAAAAAAAAAAAAAGTTATTATGTATTTATTTGAAAGGCAGAGTTAGAGAGATCTTCCATCCACTGGTTCTCTCCCCAGATGTCCACAATGACTGGGGCTGGGCCAGAAGCCCAGAATTCCATCCAGGCTTCCCATGTGTGTGGCAGGGGCCCAAGGACTTGGGCCATCCTCCACTGCTTTCCCAGGCACATTATCAGAGAGTTGGATCAGAATTGGAGCAGCTGGGACTCAAACTAGTGCCCATATGGGATGCCAGCATTGCAGGTGGCAACTTAAGCAATTGCAACACAACGCTTGGCCCCGAATGTGGACATCTTATTCATGTCTTAACCACTAAGTCAAATGCTTTCCCCAGCTTCTTCTTATTTTTAATGTGACTACCAGAAAGTTTAGAACTTCACACGATGTGACTCACATTCTTACATCTCTGTTGGACAACACTATTTTAGAACATTAACACAATAGAAATGACATTTTTGGTGTCTTTTTTTCATCTTTTCAGATGACCTAGTTTCTCAGTCCCCTTGCTGCCATGTCACCTGCTCAGCTAACTCAGTGTTCATTGAGTTCCTTTCTCTGGGTGACATCCTAGCCCTCCCAGCTCTCCTCTCCACCCCTCCATCTCTATCGTTACTGCCGTTGTGAGCCTGGGGCTTCTTGCAGCTGGATCTTTCCTAGGCTGGGCTGCTTGTAGAAGCCAGAGCAGCAGATGCGTGTGTGCTGCCTGGAGCCAGTAAAGCAGCGGGGCACTTGAACAGAATGCGGGTTCAAGGCTTGCTCACACGCACCTGACGATTCAGGGCGCATGGGAGTTCAGGAACTCTGCGCTAGAGCCTCGGGCTATGGCACCTGTCATGTCTGGGGACAGCTGAACAGAGGCTCAAGCCTGGTACTCACTAGATGCCCAAGATCTTCACTGAACAAGTTAACATTCCCTTTCTCAAAGTCCTCAGGTATCCCTGAACTTGACCAAGTTCAGAGGGACGCAGACAGTGACGGGGGCCTGAGGCTCTTTGGCAAGGAGGCCGTCATCCAAGGAAAAGCAGAGTGGAGGGGCAGTTAGGCCAGAGAGCCACCCGCGGTGAAATCCCACACGCACAGAGGGAGCCGCAAGCTGTCCTGACTGCCGGCTTCCCCTTGCTGCCACTTCTCCTCGCCATCCTCCTTTTTCTCTTTGTTAATGTCACGATGAGCTTTAATCTGAGCTGCCTGTGTGGCTCCCCGGAGACTCTGGTTGCTCTGTGGGTGTCACAGAAACTGAAATCCAATGCGTATTCTTCTTTGGGCTTTGGGGAAGTGGAACCATGGGTCATTTTTAGCAGTCACTGGAGCAGGGCCAGAGCTCCAGGAGATACTAAAAGTATCTAGAATTGTCGGATTGGCCGCTGGAATGAACTGTTAAACAAAGCGGCCAGTAACTGAACACTGAGGACCTTGAGCTCCAGCTGGGCGGAGGCCTCCCAGGTCTGCCAGCTCTGAACTGGGACGGGGTGGAGCTGTGGCGCACGGGCTGTGACGGCGCAGCCATGAAAGCACTTCCCTCCCAGTCCTTTGTCTGCAGTTTCACCTTGTCTCAGACTGGCTTCCTGTCTTTGTCAGCGCGCCACACACCAGTGCCATCCTGCCCGGTCAGGTTCCCCACCCAGCGGAAGAGAGGCACCGATCTGGGGACGAGAAGCTGTCCCTTACACAAAGGAATTTTGTCCCAGAAAGAAAGGGAGATTCTGAGTGTTGACTTTGTCCACCGGATCATTCGCAGGCAAGCGGAGTCTTTGCTGGAAAGATTCCCGAGGACGTGCCCGGGTTTGTGGTTCATCTTTCCTTCAGGGTACTTCAGTATTTCTCACACCGTAAACAAAACCAGGCCTTAAAGCACTGCCTTCACTGGGGCAGCCTGTGCCTCTCACAGCAGCGAGACACCTCGTCAGCTTGTTAATTTGCACCCACTGGGACCGATGGAACACGATGGACATCACCTGAGAAGAGGTGCACTGGGGCCGCCTTCGTGGTGTACTGGGTAAAGCCGAGGCCTGTGACGCTGGCATCCCATATAAGTGCAGGTTTGAGTCCTGGCCGTTCCACTTCCAACCCATCTTCCTGCTAATGGCCTGGGAGAAGCAGGAGAGGATGGCCTAAGTGCTTGGGTCCCTGCTACCCACGTGGGAGACCAGGAAGAAGCTCCTGGCTCCTGGCTTTGGCCTGGCCCAGTCCATGGCAGCCATCTGGGGAGTGAACCAGTGGATGGAAGATCTATCTCTCCCTCTCTCTATCTCGCCCTCTCTCTGTGTAGCTCTTTCAAATAAATAAATCTTTAAAAAAAAGAAGAGGTGGGTTTAGACCATGTCAGTCGTGGAGTGACAGCCGGCATTCCCAAACCCTTGACAGCTCTGCTGCATTGCTGCAGATATTTCAAAGTCTCTGAGGTACAAAGGCCGTCATGGCACCTCTGTAGAGATGCCCTGGTAGCCAGCTGCACCGGGGACTAACGTCGAGGTTTGCGTTTAAAGTAGCCATGCAGCTAAGACACCAGTCGGGACCCCTGCATCCCCCATGGGCGTACCTGGTCCTGTGCAAAGCTCCATCTCCTGGTCAAGCTTCCTGTCAACGGCGCTGGGGTCCCTGCCACCCACAGGGGAGACCTGGATTGAATTGCCCTGCCCAGTCCTGGCCGTTGTGGGCATTTAGGGAACAACCCAGCAGATGGGCGTCTCTCTGTCTCTGCCTCTGGAAAAGAAACCAAGTAACAGGAAATGCACGTGTTTCACGGAAGCAAGGCCTGATGTCTGGTGGTCTCAGTGGAGCCCACTGGCAGGGCTGGCAGTGGTGGCAAGGAGAGAGGCCTGCTGGGTGTGCACTCGCGCGGAGGCTGCTTCCTGTGCAGGCACCGGGACCGTGGCTAGAATGCACGCGGTGTCAAAGCTTGTTTGGGGTGTACAGGCCGCCCAGGGCCCCGGGAACGCTGGATACAGTCACGCACCGTGCCCGGTGGCTGTGGGAGCCTCGGTGACAGATTCTTGCCAAAGTCAGGCTCAGGCCTCACAGGCACCGGCACTGCCCCACCGCTCTTTTGTCTGTCAATCACATGTGGGATGGGGGAACCAGGGAGCAGCAGGCCCAGCCTCACCCCATGCACAGGGAGAACATCCGGGTCCTTCTGCCTTTTATCCCTGAAGCAAAGGCCTGTGGGACTCCCCAGTCCTCAGGGGATTCTGTCCTGTTCACTGGGTAACAAAGTAATTCCCCCTTGGGCCACGTCTCGGAGGTTACTACGCAGACCTTTCATTGTTAACCAACACTGTCTCCTAAGGAGCCTGTGAGCTCCAGGAAGGCCAGTCCCGCTCTCCTCTGTGCCATCCCTGGCTGCGCCTTCTGGTACTCGGCGCTAACGGGCACCTTGCTAGCAGGCAGCTGGTTTGGGAGTTCTCACCATGAGGGCCAGTTGGATCACGTCGTTGGCAGTGCAGCGGGCCGGCCGGGGGAACAGATGTTCCTATTCAAACCCATGAAACTGGAAACATTAAAAAACAACAATCGTGACATTGATTGATGGTGATGTTTGCGGTGTCAGACTGTGTAAGCTCAACTATAAAACACTCATACTGCTTTCTTTACACTCCTGTTTCAAAGACTCTCAAATGCTCAGGCACCATCCGCAGACTGGGGTCCTCCTCCTCGCCCGATGCCCTATTTCATATCCTCTGAATTTCACACTCAGAACCTGTCCTTCCTGAGAACGCACCTCTAGGTCTCCGAGCTATTTCTGGTGTGTTGGAAGAAAACAGTTGGCAGCTGGCAGCTCCTGGGCTGGTGAGAACCCAGAGCGCAAGGCTGCAGGGTGGTTCTTGCTGGGTACTCAGCCTCCTGGATTCCGGAGTGCCCTGGGGAACAGCTGGGTCAGCTTTGGAACCCGAAGTATAATCCGGAGTGTGAATGCATCTGTCTGAAACGCCGGCCTTCTCTGTCTACTCAGGTCCGGGCGAGCAGAGCCACTGTCGGTATGAGCCCCTCAGGTCTGCTCCATCTTCCTGCACCACTGACCAGAATATGCACCGTGCCCCGTGGGCTCTGGCTGCGGGAGAAGCTGCCGCTGTTATCCCCAGGGGCGGCGGTCACTGCAGTCCCGACAGCAGGCAAGAAAGACTGGCCCCCTCTGCCTGCCCTGGATGAGGACGAGCTCCGAGAGCAGTTTGTGAAAGGACATGGCCCAGGGGGTCAAGCGACCAACAAGACCAGCAACTGCGTGGTGCTGAAGCACATCCCGTCCGGCATCGTGGTGAAGGTAGCGACGCGACCTCTCTGGGGGCAGGGGGTGCGTGGCTGCCGTCTCCCCACCGGGCATCCCAGGGTCACCTACACCCTGAGCCACTGCTCCCCAAGGCGGAAGCTCTGCCCAGCCTCAGAAGCCGCGGATCCTTTGAAGCCAGGGTGTTGCCGCCAGCCTCGAATCTGGCAGTCGGCACTGGGGTGTGGCTGTGCCCGCCGAGCGGCATCTCCACCAGGCTGAGCAGGGCTGACAAAGGCAGGCGCCTGGCAAGCACCGTGGTGCAGCCGCGGGCTCCAAGTCCTGAGCAGGCAGCACGCAGGCCCTGCCTCCACGCCCCTCTGCCTACTCTTCAGTAAACGTCAAGGACCGAGGGCGGGAGAGGGCGGGAGAGCGGCAGCCTGGAAAGCCACGTGTGCACAGCTGCCTGTAGGCACCTTTCTGTGAGCCACAGTGAGAGCTTCCAGGGGAGGGGAAGTGCTTCCAGCGACTGCCTGGCCTGGGGGCAGCAGCCCACTGCCTGGGAAGGACAAGCCAGCCGGGGTGGGGTGGACACCATGTTCCCGGAGGGCCCAGAGCCGTCCAGAGCTAGCCGGGGCAGGTTTGATGTGCACGATGGCAGACACGTCCGTAGCACACGAAGTGCAGGCGCTGCCCTAGCATCAGGCAGGAGTGGAGGTGAGGCACCCAGGTCCCTGCTCCCCACTGAGAGCTGACCCAGGTCCCTGCTCCTCACCCCAGAGGTCAAATGCCGCGATTGTCTAATAATAAAGATGCCATTTGCTTCCTTCCGGTGGAATTCTACACTTAGGAACGGTGCACACAAACTGGTTGCTACCCTGGCCATGAGCTAGACGTATGGCTGATGACTTCATAATTATGTAGACCTTGAAGTTGCTTGAAGGCTGTGGTTTTTTTTTTGTTTTTCAAAAATTTTTTTATTTGGGTGGTGGTTCAAGAGCCAGCTGCTCCACTTCTGATCCAGCTCTCTGCTGTGGCCTGGGAAAGCAGTGAAGATGGCCCAAGTCCCTGGGCCCCAGCTCCCACATGGGAGACCTGGACAAAGCTCCTGGCTCCTGATTGGCCCAGTTCCACCTATTGAGCCATTTGTGGAGTGAACCAGTGGTTAGAAGACCTCTCTCTCTGCCTCTCTGTGGTTCTACCTTTCAAATAAATAAATAAATCTTTAAAAAATTATTTATTTATTTGAAACTCAGAAGAGACAGAGAGATCTTCCATCCACTGACTCATTCCCCAAATAGCCACATGGCCAGGGCTGGGCCAGCCAGGAGCCTCTTCTGGGTCTCCCACGCAGGTGCAGGGGCTCAAGGACTTGGGCCATCTTCCGCTGCTTTCCCAAGCCCATTAGCCGGGAGCTGGATTGGAAGTGGAAGAGCCAGGCTTTGAACAGGCACCCACATGGGGCACCAATGTCGTAGGCGGCAGCTTTACCTGCTGTGCCCCAGCGGCGGCCCCAAAGGCTCTTGTTTCTGGACAGTAACACTGACTATAGAACAAGCACAGGGAGGCTGCATCTACAGCCAGGGTGCAGGGTCGAGGGCCGCAGAGCAGCGGCGGGACGGGTCACTGACTGACGCAGGGATCCCGCAAGCAGCTTTGCCTCTGGGCCTGTCCCCGCCTGTCAAGCAAGCACGTGGAGCCTGGCAGCTGCCCAGGTCCTATCCGTCCGGTTTTCACATTCTGAACGCTGCCTCCCACAGTGCCATCAGACCAGATCAGTGGATCAGAACAGGAAGCTGGCTCGCAGGATCCTGCAGGAAAAAGTGGACGTCTTCTACCACGGAGAGAACAGTCTGGTTTACAGAGAAAAACGAGAGGCAGAGAGGAGAAAGCAGGAGAGGAAGAGGAGGGCGAAGGAGACCCTGGAGAAGAAGCAGCGGCTGAGAGCGCTGTGGGAGTCGAGCAAGGCGCCCTGAGGACGAGGCCGGGGCTGCGTGCATGGAAGAGGCCCCTCCACCAGCTCACACCCCAACCCGCGAAGCTCTGTTCCCCGGGGCCAGCCCCGGAGCCTCCCCGCTGCCTCCCAGGGCCTGCGCGGACAGGAGTGCAGTCAGAAGCCACAGCCGGGCGTTGATCCACGCTCCAGTGAGGGATGCAGCATCTTAATGGCTAGGAAAACACCCCCGCCCCCACCTTTTCTTTAATACAGTTATCTGTTTTATTATTATGAAGAGGTTAGAAATAAAATGTGTTTGAAAAACATGAGTATGAGGCTCACTTTCATGGGGAATGGAGTGAAACATTAGAAGGATTTAGTGGTACCTTGTCGTCCCCAGGAAATTCTCACGGGTGCCCCCTGCCCGGTGACTGGCGGCAGTTCCCCAGTGTCAGGACAGGAAACCAGACGGTGCAGGAGCTACAAGTGGGCCGCTTGCTCGTGCGCTCCATCCGCTGAATGGACCGCTGGTGCCCAGTAACGTACTCATCCTCCCCTCCAGGACTTGCCGATAGACCGAGGAGTGGGGGTTCCAGAACCTGATTTGTCTCTGAATTTGCATCACTCAAGCTGGGTTTGGCCTTACCGTTTTTTTTTTTTTCCCCCAGCCATAGTTAACAGTTTGGCTTGTTAGCACAAGACAAGCCCGGGTACTATGAGGGGACAGGACCCCCGGCCCTCAGCAGGCCCATGCTGGACGCCCCCTGCACACAACACCCTCATCTCTGAGCCTGCCGGGGAGGGCGTCCCGTACCAGTCTCCGTACCTCTTGCTGGCGTGCCCGGGACCTGTGGAAGGCTCCATGTCCGGAGTGGTCCACAAGAAACCAGTCAGGGTGGAGGGGAGATCCAGAGCTGTGGACAGAGGAGGGCCCTTCCGC
Organism: Sylvilagus floridanus; assembly: GCA_949820135.1. Classification (NCBI taxonomy): domain Eukaryota; kingdom Metazoa; phylum Chordata; class Mammalia; order Lagomorpha; family Leporidae; genus Sylvilagus; species Sylvilagus floridanus. The sequence goes on from OX463233.1 coordinate 177,258,709, forward strand.
GCCTCCCGTCTCGCCTCTGCAGTTTTCCTGCCCTGTGCAGGAAGGTGAAGACGGCCCTCCCAGAACCCAGTCCTAGGCTGGGACCTCGCCCTGTTCCTGCCAAGTGGATGGCATCCCTCCTTCAGCTAGGTCCACCACTCACCAAGGCAAAGCCTCAGGTCAGTGCCGAAAGTCCAGAGGGAGAACCCCAAATGGCTCAGAGCCCACCACGCAGATTCTCAGAACAGCCAGTGCGACCAGTTTTCCTCCAGCACCAGAGCAGATGACTTCCAGAGCAACAAAGTGGCTGCCTGGGGTTCGTGGCCACAGGGAGAGATGGGTGGTCGGGCACCCGGGAAACACCAGTGTGAGAGATGGGTGGTCGGGCACCCAGGAAACACCCAGTGTGACAGATGGGTGCTCGGGCACCCAGGAAACACCCAGTGTGAGAGGTGGGTGGTCGGGCACCCAGGAAACACCCAGTGTGAGAGATGGGTGCTCGGGCACCCAGGAAACACCCAGTGTGAGAGATGGGTGCTGGGGCACCCAGGAAACACCCAGTGTGAGAGATGGGTGCTCGGGCACCCAGGAAACACCCAGTGTGAGAGATGGGTGCTGGGGCACCCAGGAAACACCCAGTGTGAGAGATGGGTGCTGGGGCACCCAGGAAACACCCAGTGTGAGAGATGGGTGCTCGGGCACCCAGGAAACACCCAGTGTGAGAGATGGGTGCTCGGGCACCCAGGAAACACCAGTGTGAGAGGTGGGTGCTCGGGCACCCAGGAAACACCCAGTGTGAGAGGTGGGTGCTCGGGCACCCAGGAAACACCCAGTGTGAGAGGTGGGTGCTCGGGCACCCAGGAAATGCACAGTGTGAGATGGGTTCTTGGGCACCCAGGAAACACCCAGTGTGAGAGATGGGTGGTTGGGCACCCAGGAAACACCAGTGTAAGAGATGGGTGCTGGGGCACCCAGGAAACGCACAGTGTGAGATGGGTTCTCAGGCACCCAGGAAACACCCAGTGTGAGAGGTGGGTGCTCAGGCACCGAGGAAACAGTGTGAGAGATGGGTGCTGGGGCACCCAGGAAACGCACAGTGTAAGATGGGTTCTCGGGCACCCAGGAAACACCCAGTGTGAGATGGGTTCTCGGGCACCCAGGAAACGCACAGTGGATTAAGAACCCCCAGGCTGGCTTACCTGGCTGCAGCCACTTGGGCGTCAGTGCGCCAGTCCCCACGGCCGCTTTTGTTTTCATTGGTTCTTCCCTAGCACACGCTCGAGCCCACTGCTGCTGCAACACTCCCTGATCCCTGGCTGACGCGAGCACTTTCCTTCCCGGGCAGCGTCACACGCGCTCCGGGGCCGGGGAGTCACCTGCGACAGCTGCCCCAGCCCGTCACTGAGCTGTTGAAGGTGGCACTGAAGAACTCCCAGCACCCACATCTTCATACAAACTGTTAATCAAAATAAGCTTTATTACATCAAGTAATAAATACATACAAAGATGCAAACAGTTTTAGTCGTGTTCTTCCAGATGTCCTGTCAACGCACGGTGAAGGCTGAACTGAAATCTCGGGTCGGGCTCCTCGGGGGTCTGGCAGGTTGCTCTTTCTTCTGTATTTATAACTTGTGTGTTTTTTAGAATTGACTTCAAAGCACTAATAGTCATGCAAATGCAGACGCAAAAAAGAAGTTACACTAAGCAGGATCTACAGGCACAGGGGAAGCGTGCTGTCAGTGTGCACCCTCAGAGTCGCATCAGCGTATGAAAGGGACCAGGGAGGGCGCGGGACAGACATGTGTTCCAGAGAAGACGGAAGGGGGCACCAGGGGCACCGAGTCCTGGAGGGAAACCACAGCTCGCTGAAAGGGACTCTCGTGCATCTTTAAATCAGTGCTGGGGGGGGGGGGGGGGGGGGCCTCCATAAAATGCGAATCCCAATGAACTGCAGGATCTTCTCAGTCCTTGGGACTGGAGGTTCAGAGCCTGGTGAACCGTGAACCGTGGGAGGATGCCAAACGTCGCCACTGGAAACACGCATTTCACCTGTGACTGCCCATCTCGTAGGGAGAAGCTTCCCAGCTAACTCAGCGGCTAGGATCGGGCATTCCGCTCCGTCTCGGCCAGGCACTCCCGGACCAGTCCTCGGGCGTGGATGATGCCTGCAAGAGAAGAGAGGCGGGGACAGTCCCCAGGAGCCATCCTTGCGCCACCCAGACACCCAGACACACTGACCAGAAGGGCACTCGGGGACCTACACCCAAACACCCCATCCCGTCCACACACCGATTCCCTACCCAAACGCCGCCCACAGCCAGGGGAGCCAGGACCTCCTTCCCGGTCCCCCACGTGGGGGGCAGAGACCCAAGTACTTGAGGGGTCACTGCTCGTCCCAGGATCCCCATTAACAGAAAGCGGAGCGGTAGCTAGAGCTGGGTATCAAACCCCAGTCTGATGTGGGATGTGGTCTTGTGGTCTGTGCCAGCAGGTCTTGTTGTTGTTTTTTTTTTTTTTTTTTAAAGCATTTATCTTATTTGAAAAGCAGAATTACAGAGACAGAGAGAGGTCTCCTATCTGGTGGTTCACTCCCAAAATGGCCCAAACGGCTAGAGCTGGGCAGGTCAGGGTCCGCAGCAAGGAGCCTCTCTAGGTCTCCCTCGTGGGTGCAGAAACCCAAGCGCTTGGGCCACCTTCTGCTGCCTTCCCATACAATTAGCAGGGAGCTAGACTGCACGCGGAAGAGCCAGGACTTGAACCAGGGCCCATATGGGATGCCAGCACCGCAGTGGCTGTTATCCCAGAGTACCGGCCCAGCCAATACAACCATAAACCCCACCCCACTTCTCAAAGCCCCTCTCTCCCAGCCAAAACTCTTTGTCTCCCTAAAACTATCCCTGTATTCAGGGTGGCACCAGCGAGCTCTCGGGACACCCTGTGGAATGAGGACAACAAAATCAGTCTCCACCCAGGGTCTTCAGGCCTGAGCCCACGGAGGCCTCTCTCAGTTCCCCAAAGGGGCTCCCCAGTGCCAAGGAGCCACGGCGACACCCCTAGCCTGCACAGCTGAGGCACCAGCAGCGCTCGGTTCACGGGCCTCCGAGGCGTCTACCCCTGGGCACGTCGGCACCCCTGCCCGGGGTCTCACAGGCTCTGAGCTCCGTGATGTTGTTTCCTATTCTTCCCTCCTTTGTTTCTGCCTCTGTCGAACTTCATGAGACGCTGATCTCACCTTAACCCATCGACTTCCTCCAGTCCCCAGCAGCTAAAACCCAGGAGTCCCCGTCGCCAGTCTTAACAACGTGCGCTCCGGACGCTAAGGGGCAGCGGGAATCCTCAGCGTCTCGGACCGCACAGTCCCCCAGAAGCACTCAGTTCGTCCTCATCGGAAGGCAGCTACAGGCCGCTGCCAAGTGACCCAGGAGGTCGATTTGTGGACACGGAAGTCTGGAACGCATAGGGTTTCCACGAGTCACCGTCTTCTTCCACCATTCAAAACTAAAAACCACTCTCAGCCTGGAGTTTGCCAGCCTCTCAAGAGTGTCCCTGACTGCCCCCTCCCCTGCTCACCCACTGAGACGAAGCTTGCTCAGCCTGAGCTTGGGCTCCGTGCTGTGGGACCAGCAGCTTGCCCACGACGTGCCCGGAGCCGGCACTCTACAGGCCACACTGACTCATTTCTCGGGTGGCTGCTGATCGCCCGTGAGGCTCTGGGGCCCGGTGTCATGCCAGGATCCCCGTCCACCTAACCAGCCCTCTGGTTCCCAGGCCTCTCTTGCTCTGACTTCCCGGCAGCACCCGGGGTTGGGTCAGAACCAGGCCGAATATCCTGCCCCAGGCCCTCCCTCTTCAGCCACAGCCCCGGATGCAACCCTTCTCCAAGCCTGTCCCCACTGTGCTTGGTCAGGCAGCCCCGTCTCCAGGGGGTGGGATCCTCGTTGGCAGCAGCAGCCTGTCACCCAGACACATCCCCACCTGCACAGCGGCTCCCGTGACACCACCAGTTTGTAACCAATGTTCCTCTCCTTTGTCTCCCAACTCTCTCCTGATCCTAAACAAGTACAAGGGCCCAGCAAGCTCTGTAGTGCCCCCTCCTAAAGGAGAAATCCCCTACCCCCAGAGGCAACAGCGCAGCTGATCCCTCACGTTCGGTGAGCTCACCATCCGTCCCCCCCCCCCCCCCCCAAGCAGGCATGCAGCCTTGTGGTCAGGAAACCCACGTCCTATCTCAGGCTGCCTGGTCCTGTCGGCACCCAGCGCCACCTTCTGACTCCAGCTTCCTGATGCAGACTCTAGGGGGCAGCAGAGCTCCCACGCGCGCACACACAGGGGAGACCTGGACAGAGCTCCGCCCCCAGCTCGGACGCAAGCCCACCCCTGGCTGTTGCAGGCATTTTAGGGAGTGAACTAGTGGATGGGAGCTCTCTCTGTGTCTGTCTCTGTCTCTCAAGTGATTTTTTAATTTTTTTTTTGAAATTCCAAGTGCCCTCCGCTGTCCCCCAGGCCATAGGAGAGGCCCGCATAGCTCCTTGGCTCACAACCCTAAGAGGTCAAAGCCGAGGGCAGTGCAGACGCCGGCCTCCTACCCACCTGTGCCATGACTCCGCCCCAAGGGGGATCCTGCTGTACAAGGGGGATCCCGACCTGCACAGGTGCTGGCCGACAGGAGCCGGGCAGGAAGGAGTCCGAGCCGCAGGGCCTGGGGCAGGCATGATCCGTACCCAGAGCCTGACCAGCAGCAGGTGGGAGAGTGCGGGCTGCCCGTCTCAGAAAGCCCCTCCAAAGATGCATGGCGCCCAAAGCGGTCTCCCACCTGACCTCACTCCCCCGAGTGATCCCGGATCACAAAGGAGCCCCAGTGGGCTCAAGCACCCTTCCCCGCCCTACCCTCCACCTCCATCGTTCTCCCCAGAATCCCCAGGGCAGGGAAGAGGCGTGGCAGAGGAGGACCGCCAGCTCACCTCGCTTCAGCCGCTCCATGGCGCTCTTGCTGCCGGCGTACGTGGGTCTGATCTCTTTCCCCAGCTCTTCGATGATGGCCAGCAGCTCTGCGTACTTGCTCTGGGGCACCTGGCTGCTCCCGGTTCCCTAGGATCAGAGAGACGTGGGTCCCGACGAATGAACACGAAGCCGACCCCCTGCGTGGTCAGGACCCCGGTCGTACCCTCCTGTCCTGGCATAAGCACACACAGCCAGCAGGCTCCAGGGAGTTCCAGAGGAGAGGAATAGAACCAGCCCGTCTCCACAAACCACAGCTCACAGAGTCCTCCCGCCAGGGCCCACACCTGGGGTCAGCAGGGCCAGGGTGACCAAAGACCCCTGGCCAGAGCCTACAGCGAGCTCACTCCGCCCTGCCCAGCCCACACCCACCGGAAAGCCTCTTCCTCCAGACCGCACCAGCAGAGCCCCCAAGCAAGTACCCAGATCAGCGGAGCTGGGCTCCCCGTGTGCCCAGGGGCCAAGACCGCCTGCACAGGTCTTTCCTCCTCCACCTCCTCCTCCTCCTCCTCCTCCTGGGCCTTTGCTGGCCACCGCATTGAGGCGGCCACCTCGCTCCCCAGGGAGACGGCCTGCGCCTCGCGCCGAGGCCAGTTCCGCTCCTTGGCCTCGCACTCCTGCCGCCCAGCCTGGCCCGGCTGCTGGGCCTCGCGGCGTGGCCACCTCCTGGCCTCAAGGCATTTCCGCTGCTGCCGGCGGCGCCGGGTCACAGCCAGGGCACCGCGCTGCCGCTCTCGGCTGCATTTCTGCCTGTCTTCCTGCCACCGCCACTTTTTCAGTCGGTCCCGCCCCCGGGCCCGCGCTGGTGCCCGCTTCTCCTGGGACAGCTCGGTCTGGTGGGGCATGACCGCGGCAGGCATGGTGCCAGGGCCACCACCTAAGGCCCGGGCAACAGCCTCCATGGTGACCCCGGAGTGCTGGCTGAGGTCAGCTCCAGGGAGAGAACCTTCAGGCTGGGGCCCTCCCCAGGGGCAGTGCGTTCCTTGTAGACCGGGGACGCCGCGGAAGCGGTAGCTTTCTCCCTAGACCGATGAAGAAACGAGACCGAGGCGGGCACTGTGGCATAGTGCATTAAGCCATGGCCTGCAGCGCTGGCATCCCATACAGGCGCCAGTTCAACTCTTGGCTGCTCCACTTCCCATCCAGCTCTCTGCTGTGGCCTGGGAAAGCAGTGGCGGATGGCCCAAGTGTTTGGGCCCCTGCACCTGCATGGGAGACCCAGAACAAGCTCCTGGCTCCTGGCTTCAGATCAACCCAGCTCCGGCTGTCACGGCCACCTGAGGAGTGAACCAGCAGATGGAAGATCTCTCTCTCTCTCTTTGTAGCTCTTTTATATAAATACATCTTTTATCAAGATGAAAAAAAGACAAAAAGCAGCTGAGCCTCCAAGCAGCTGCACGTGGGGGTTGCAGGCTCCTAAGGGTGGAGCCACGCGAGGAAGACAGGGACGGGACCCAGGCCCCAACTCTGTGCACAGACACTGAGAGAGGGCAGGCCCAGGACCCAGAACTGAGCGACCCAGCCGAAAGCCACGCAGGGTGGCGGCCTGTGCCGCTGGCCTGAACCAGGCCCCCCACCCCACCCTGGAGCGCTCCCATGGACCACAACCCTGGTCACTCCTCCCCTTTCTCGCCTCTCCTGCTGGGTTCCCGCAGTGCCCTGGCCCCACTGCCATACCTGAGTGTAGCCTAGGGATGGCGGCCCGTAGTCACTCAGCAGCTGGCGGTACTGGGAGGACGTGGCCATGCTGGTGGACGGCGAGTGGACACTCCCAGCTGCAGGGGCAGAGAGCGGTGTCAGCAGTTTGCCTGGCTGTGTCCTGGGCCAGGACTCCGGGTCCCACGCCTGTCCCCGCCCGCCAGGCCAGCAGGAGTCTACTCACAGGATGGAGAAGCCACCCTCCACCTCTGGTCTGGCAAGGCCCAGAGCCCGGGCACGGACAACCCAGGGTGGGCCTGCGTCCCAGGGCCCCTCCTCTCCGCTGCTCTCCTCGGGCCCTGCCCCAGCCCCTGATGACCTGAGCCCACCTGACACTGAGGCTGTGCACCCGGGGACCGAGTCGGGAGCTAACAGGATTTCATCCCCTGCCGGCTGGGGTTAGGCACACGGGACAAAAAAACAGGCAGCTGGGGACCACGGCCGGCCTCTGCGTGGCCTCACCCACAGAGGGGTCAGGCCTCCTTAGAGTCCATGAGCCGAGAAGAGCAGGTGACCCTGTGACAACCAGGGACGCAGCCTGGGGCCCGGCTCAGCTGCTGGCTCCTGGACACGGGGTGGGGAGACCGGGGCACGCACCCCATCATGGCGGCCGAGCGGCCGGATCACAGACAGCAGTCACCTCGGAGAGCTGACCCAGGCCTCCTGGGCAGCGGCCCGCTCGCTACTCCCAGAGCTAAATGATCTCCCCCTCACGCACACAGTGGGCTCGGCAGACCTGGCCCTGGGGATGGACAGCTGGTGCCAGGCTGGCCAGCCTGACCAGCTGCTCTCTGGTGTGGGGGAGGGGTGGGGCGTGCAGGAGCATGGGCTGCTGGAAAGGGAGGGGCCCGAGAACTCCAGATCCAAGCCCCCCTGCCGCAGAGCCAGACACCTGCTGTGGGCGAGGAGGATACAGGCCGCACAGCCCAGGAGAGCAAGCACAGCCCAGGAGAGCAGGCGTGGGCAGCAGGTGCCCCAGAGGCGCCATCCTGGCCTGCCCTGGCTTCCCCGCGGAGCCCAGGCCGCCGCTCCCGGCTTTGAGTCCCGAGCCGGGCGGTCCGCAGTGCCACACCAAGCCTGCGGGGGTGAGATGTGGTGCTGCCCACTCCCACACAGCCAGTGCCCAGAGCAGAATGGGGCGGGGCGGGGGGGCCCAGCTGCCTCCCAGCACCAGATCGCAAGGTCCTGAGCCTCCTGATGTGGCCCAGAGTTGGCTCTGGGTTCGAATCCTGGCCACAACCAGCTGTCACATGTCGCCTGGCTAGGGACGATTAGGGGGCAGCGTCCACAGGGCCCTGTGCCCTGACGGGAGGGGCACACCCTCCGGACCCCACCTGCTCTCCTCCCTTCTTCTCACCTCCACTCTGCCACTCTCCCCTTCTGACCCAGAAGCTGTGCCGGCAGACAAGGCGCTGCCCCCTCTGGACCCCACTTCCTCAGCTGTTGGAGGCACTGGTCCCAGTGGGAGGTCTTCGGGCCCTGGGACCCCACTGATGGGTGGCACTGGGGTCCGGTATGGGGGGCTATGGAGGGGGCGAATAAGAAATTGCCCCATCCTGGCTGGGGGGAGTGGGGCCAGGGCTGAGAATGTGGGAGGTGACCTCCACTTGCACACCAAGGCCAGTCCCTGAGCCAGCCTGGGGGGAGGGGGGTGGCCCTGCAGAGAGCTGGCAGAGGGCCCCGAGTTCCACTCGTGCCCACTCCTTCCTGCTGACCCGGGGACAGCCGAGGAGGCCGCGGAGCGCCAGCTCCACGTCAGCGGCCGGCTCGGAGCATCTCAGACAATGCGCGCAGTGTGCAGGGCGCCGGGAGGGGTTGGCAGAGGCCAGGAAGCTCCTGGGGCCGCCCGGCTCCCCACCCCCACGCCAGACAAAGAGCGGCCTGGGGAGCTGGCGGCCTTCCCGCCACTTGGGGCGCTTGGGGGGCTCCGGGGCGGGGAGGCGGGGGCTTTGTCTAACTCCGCCACTGCCACCGCCGGCCAGGCCGCAGCTTGGCAACCCGCGCGCAGGAGGCAGGACTGGAGGGCGTGAGGGATGATGACAAGGAAGCCGGAGGAGCGGCGAGAGTCCATCTTGGATGCAAATGGCAGGGGAGAGAGCCAGGCTTCCTGCAAAGGGTCCATGGGGAGGGGCGGCCCCCACCTGAGCAGCCGGGACTTGGGGACCTCAGCAGTCCTGCCTGGAATTCGCCAAAAAAAGAGGAAACCTGCGCAAGGTGCCAGCCACCCCAGAACAGGGCTGCAGGGTCCCGGGGGTCTCCCTCCCTCCCACTGACCCCAAGCCCCAAAGGTCCCAGTTTTAGGGCCCGGCCACCCCCTTCCAGCGCGAGCCCAGGACCCTGCCGGCTCCTGACTGGCAGGCGGCCCCCTACCTTCCCCACCCCAGTGGCACAGGAGGTGGGCTTGGAAAAATCCCACCTGGCAACAAAGCCAGCCTTTGTCAGGCATGGACCCCAGGACCCCTGGCCAGCGGGGGCTCGGGGCCCATTTGAGCAACTCCATTCTCTCTCTGCACCCCTAACCTTAACCCTTTCCAGCCCCCAAATCGGTGCCCAAGAAGTTCTCCCTCCCAGATCTCTAGTCTGGGTCCCTCCTGGGATTTCTGGAGTTCAGGAGGCCAGTGGCCAGCGTGGCGTCGCTGACCTGCAGGGCCGGCCCCTCCCCCCAACGCCTCGGCCCCTTCTCCCCAACGCGCCTCGTTTTTGAAGCGGGGGGCGGGGGCCGTCTGTTTCCATCCAAGACTCCGAGAAGAGGAGCCCTGGGTAGGGCACAAAGCCCATCACCTGCGACGCCACGACTGTGCGCCCCCTCCCCCGGCTCCGGGTCCCCGGGGCAGGCCCCTGGGCACAGCCTGGAGCTGCCTGGTAACTTCTGTAGGAGTTGTCCGGCGTCCGGCGCCAGGCCGGCAAGGCGGCGGGAGCCCGCGGCAGGGGGCCTCCGGCGCCCAGACCCTGCGCTCCCAGAGGGGGGTCCCGGCGAGCCTCCCTCTCCCTCTTCCCGCAGACCCCCAGGATCCCGCACCCTTCCACAACTTCTGTCCCTGCGCGCACGCCCGAGGAGGCGCATCCCCGCTCCCGCGAGCCCGGCAAAGGCCCCCCTGCCTACAAGTCTCCCGCCCGCCGGCGACCCCGTCCCACGCCGGCCGCCCCGCGCCCCCAGGGCCGGCTGCAACCGGGCACGCGCCTCCCGCACCCTGCCCACGCGGGGCCTGTCGCCGCACCGGGTGGCCCCAGTGCAGGGCGCCCCCCAGCCGGGGCCTGCTCCGCGCTCCCCGGGGCCACCCGGCCCTGCGCCCCGCGCCCCGCGCCCTGCGCCCCGCTCCCGGCGCGGCCCCGCCGCTCCCGGCTCCCGCCGGCAGGGGCCCTCGCCGAGCCGCCCAAGAGCGGAGGAAAAAGAAGCCGAGAAAAAGCCTCCCCCGCCCTCGCTCGCCGCGCTGCCCGCGATCCGCGGCCGCCGGCGTGGGGGCCCCCCGCGGCCCCGGCCCCCGAGGCCCGCCGCGGCGAGGGGCGCACCCGCGAACTTCGGCGGCGGGCGCCGGAATCATGGCGACGCCGGCCGCCGCCGCGCTGCCCCGGCCGGGACCGGCTGCCCGCCCCCCGCCGCCCCCCGCCGCCGCCGCCGCCGCCGCGCGCGCCCCCCGGGGTCCCCGGGCCGGGGCCGGGCGCGCGGGCCCCCAACTTGGCGGCACTTGGGGCGCGGCGCGCGCGGCCGGGGCGCTCACTCACCGGCGTTGAGGGCGGCGGCGGGCATGTGCGCGGCCAAGTTCGGTTTGTAAGACATCCCCCCGGGCGGCGGGCGCGCCGGGCGCAGCCGGGCCAGGCCGCGAGGGCGGCGGCGGCGAGGCCGGGCGGCGGCGCGGCGGCCCCGGCGGCCCCGCGCCCGTCCGAGCGCCGGCCGAGCGCCCGCGCACTTTTTGTTGCTGACGGCGCGGGCCGCACCGGCAAATATGGCCGTCCGTCACCCTGACACCGCCGCAGCCGATCACCCGTGCAACGGCGGGCGCAGGGGCGGCCGCAAACTTTGAGCCGAGCCAGCGGCGCCGGCCGGGGCCGGGAGGGGCGGCCCGGCGTCAGGGGGCGGCTCCGCCCCGGCCGCGCCCCGCGCCCCGCGCCGCCGGGAGCGCTCGCGCCCGAACTTGCCAAAGTTTGGGGGGCTGGGGTCCCGGCGTGGCCTCGGGGCCCGCGCGCCCCCCGCGCCCGCAGGCGGCTTCCCGGGCGGCGGCGGCTGCTTCTCCGCCCCGGCCCACCCACCCCCCACCCCGGTTTCCCGGGTGGGATTCCGGAGGTCACTCTGAGTGGGATTTTCTCCCCGCTGGGCGGTGGGGGCAGGGATGGAAAATTACCTGGAGAAAATGGTGGCGAGCCCGGCGCGCGTCGGCTGGTTGTGCCCCGGGGTCGCGCGGCCGGCTCTGCACGTTGATTGCGAATAAATGTCATGTCTGTGTGTCCAGTGGCTTTTAACCCTCTGCGGGCCGGACAGGAGCTGGGCCGCCTCCCCCAGGCAAAAGCGCACCCAGGCGCGCGCGCGCGCACTCACACACACACACACACACACACTCAGGCCCGGGTTCTGCGTCCTTAGCTCCCTCAGGTGTCCTGGGGGGCGACTGCTGAGGCCCAGGCCCGTCCAGGTGCGGAGCACCAGGGAAGGAACTTGGCATTTTTGTGACCCTCCTTGAACCCCACGTGCGATACTATTTGGGTGAGCACCGCCCAAGCCACAGACGCCTCAGACCCTGCGAGGTGCCTGCCATCTCTTGGCTTTTTTCATCGTCAGACACTTCCCTCTGGGTCTGATGGCACCCTCCCCACCCTAGTGGCAACCCTCACCTGGGTCTAAGGGCGCAGGGAACACAGGACTCCGGGGGTTTGGCCAGCACCCCTGGGCTGAGCCTTAGCCTGGCTCCGGAGGGTGCCGACCAAGCTCAATTAATAAATTCATGCCCAGCGCCTCCCCTACTCCAGAGCAGCCCGGTGGGAGCCAGGAAGTCATGCACAGGGCTCTACCAGCCACGATGCAGGGAGAAAGGAACAGGTGAAATTCATTTTAACTATTTTATTTATCACTGTAAGTCCAAAAGGGTGAGCTCAATATATAAGGAACAAAACAGAGCTTGATTTGGTTTTGTACAGACTGATTTATTTGAAAGGCAGATTTATTATTGATTTATTTGAAAGCCAGAGCTGAGCCAGGACAAAGCCAGGAGCCAGAAACACCGTCCTGGTCTCCGCCGTGGGGGTAGGGGTCCCGGAACCCAGGCACCACTGCAGCCTTCCAGGGGCGCATTGGAAGGGAGCTGGATCCACAGCAGAGGAGCCAGGACTTGAACCAGCATCAGTGCCGGCATCCCAGTGGAGGGTGACCCGCTGCACCACACTGCCCAGCCCAGAGTGAAATGAGCAGGGTCAGCGTTTGCAGCCCTTATGGTAGGAAGTCTGCTGAAGCCGGTGTCTCGTCTCCCGTGGGCCTGGCCGCATCAGGGCTCCTGGGTACCAAGACACACAGGGCCAGCAGCGAGGGCGGAAGCCAGTGTCTCGTCTCCCTTGGGCCTGGCCGCATCAGGGCTCCTGGGTACCAAGACGCACAGGGCCAGCAGCGAGGCAGCAGGTGGGTGCCGGCCCCCAGGAGCTGTGCAGGCGGTGGTGAGAGTGCAGACCTCCCCTCCGGGAAGTTCTGAGCGATTCTATTTCCAGATGGTTACATTTTTACCACTATCCCAGCCCTCCCTTCAAGTCCTGGTCATCACATCACTGAAAAATATTTTTGCCCTTTCTTTTTTAGTACCAGTGAACTTCTTTTTTGAACTGAGATAAATTAACATTTGTTACTTTATTTCTAATTGAGATGTAATTCAATACATAAATCAATTTTTTCAAAAATAACTTTTGAAAGGCAGTTAAGGCCGACCCTGCGGCTCACTAGGCTAATCCTCAGCCTGTGGCGCCGGCACACCGGGTTCTAGTCCCAGTCGGGGTGCCGGATTCTGTCCTGGTTGCCCTTCTTCCAGGCCAGCTCTCTGCTGTGGCCCAGGAGTGCAGTGGAGGATGGCCCAAGTGCTTGGGCCCTGCACCCCATGGGAGACCAGGAGAAGCACCTGGATCCTGCCTTTGGATCAGCACACTGCGCCGGCTGCAGCGGCCATTGTGGGGTGAACCAATGGAAAAAGAAGACCTTTCTCTCTGTCTCTCTCTCTCACTGTCCACTCTGCCTGTCAAAAAAATTTTTTTTTAATTTTTAAAAAAAGACAGTTAATACAGAGAGGCAGGGTGAGACAGAGACATCTTCAGTCTGCTGGTCCACTCCCCAAACGGCCACCACAGACAGGGCTGGGCCAGGCTGAAGCCAGGAGCTACGTGGTGTGCACGGACCCAAGCACTCAGGCCATCCTCCGCTGCTTTCCCAGGCGCATTAGCAGGGAGCTGGATCGGAACTGGAGCAGCCAGGGCTTGAAGCAGTGCCCACATGGGATGCTGGTTTCAACTTGCTGTGCCACACCCCTGGCCCGTAATTCACATGTTAGCTGCTTTCAGTAGATTGTTATACAACAATCGCTAAGTTCCCCACCCCGGGTGCCTCCTGTCCTCAGGCCAACAACTTCGCTCCTATGTGTGTGGATCTGCCTATGCCGGACATCCGTGTCTATGTGGCCATTTGTGTCTGGCTCTCACTTCGAGTCAGGTTTTCTAGATTCATCCGTGTTGTCAGCCTTCTGTGCTTTACGTGGCTGAGTAATATTCCCTGGCTTGTTTCTCCGATCTGCAGATGCACACTTGTTGTTTCGACAATTTGGCTGTTACACATAGGGCTGCTCAAACATTGTACAGGTTCTTGTGCAAACGTAACGTCTTCAACCCTTCGGGAAGTTTACCCAGGAATGGAATTACTAGGACATATGTGTCTGGTTTAAGATTTCCTGGTTTAGGCCGGCGCCGTGGCTCAACAGGCTAATCCTCCGCCTTGCGGCGCCGGCACACCGGGTTCTAGTCCCAGTCGGTCGGGGCGCCCGATTCTGTCCCGGTTGCCCCTCTTCCAGGCCAGCCCTCTGCTGTGGCCCAGGAGTGCAGTGGAGGATGGCCCGGGTGCTTGGGCCCTGCACCCCATGGGAGACCAGGAAAAAGCACCTGGCACCTGGCTCCTGCCATCGGATGAGCGCGGTGCGCCGGCCGCAGCACGCCGACCGCGGCAGCCATTGGAGGGTGAACCAACGGCAAAGGGAAGGCCTTTCTCTCTGTCTCTCTCTCTCACTGTCCACTCTGCCTGTCAAAAAATAAAAAAATAAAAAATAAAAAAATAAAATAAAAAAAGATTTCCTGGTTGATTTGGAAGGCAGGTACAGAGCGAGGGAGAGTCAGGGAGATCTTCCATCAGCTAAAGGCCGGGGCTGAGCCAGACTGAAGCCAGGACTTCGGAGCTCCATCCAGGTCTCCCATGCGGGTGCAGGGGCCCCAGCACTTGGGCCATCCTCCACTGCCTTTACGGGCCACAGCAGAGAGCTGGACTGGAAGAGGAACAACCGGGACAGAATCCAGCACCCCAACCGGGACTAGCACCCGGGGTGCTGGCGCCACAGGCGGAGGATTAGCCAAGTGAGCCACGGCAAAGGCCAAATAAATAAATCTTTAAAAAAAGAACAAATTTCTACTTATGCATACATTAAAAGACATTTTCTAATAAATTTATTTATTTTTAAACAGGCAGAGTGGACAGTGAGAGAGAGAGAGACAGAGAGAAAGGTCTTCCTTTGCCATTGATTCACCCTCCAATGGCCACTGCATCCGGCGCACCATGCTGATCTGATGGCAGGAGCCAGGTGCTTCTCCTGGTCTCACATGGGGTGCAGGGCCCAAGCACCTGGGCCATCCTCCACTGCACTCCCGGCCACAGCAGAGAGCTGGCCTGGAAGAGGGGCAACCAGGACAGAATCCGGTGCCCTGACCGGGACTAGAACCCTGTGTGCCGGCGCCGAAAGGTGGAGGATTAGCCTGTTGAGCCACGGCGCCGGCTCGTATATCTTGTTTTTTTTTTTTTTTTTTTTGACAGGCAGAGTGGACAGTGAGAGAGAGAGAGACAGAGAGAAAGGTCTTCCTTTGCCGTTGGTTCACCCTCCAATGGCCGCCGCGGATAGCGTGCTGCGGCCGGCGCACCGCGCTCATCCGATGGCAGGAGCCAGGTGCCAGGTGCTTTTCCTGGTCTCCCCATGGGGTGCAGGGCCCAAGCACCTGGGCCATCCTCCACTGCACTCCCGGGCCACAGCAGAGGGCTGGCCTGGAAGAGGGGCAACCAGGACAGAATCCGGCACCCCGACCGGGATTAGAACCCGGTGTGCCGGCGCCGAAAGGTGGAGGATTAGCCTGTTGAGCCACGGCGCCGGCTCGTATATCTTGTTTTTAAAAAAGATTTGAGTGATGGAGGGAGAGAGAGAGAGAGACCAATCTTCCATCTGCTGGTTCACTCCCCAAATGGCTGCAATGGCCAGGGCTGGTCCAGCCCAAAGCCAGGAGCCCAGAACTCATTGAAGGTCTCCCCTCACCCCCTGGAGCCCCAGGTGCTGCCTACAGACACGTGATCAGGAAGCTGAGGCTCCAACTGGTGCTCCGGGATGAGGTTAGCATTGCAAGTGCCCCCCCCAACACCAAGCCCTGTGTATCTTCTTTGGGGAAATGTATATTCTGATCCTTTTCCCATTTTTGAATTGCAATTATTTATGTCGAATTGTAGGATTTCCTTATGTATTCTGGACAACAGGGCTTTGTCAGCTGTGATCTGCAAATGCTGTCTCCCATTCTATGGGCTGCGTTTTCGTTTACTTGACCATGTCCTTCAGGGCAGTCTTTGTCTGGTTCTTGCACCTTTGGTGTATCTGTCTACTAAGAGTTTTACTCATTTTCCCTCAGTGAATCGTCTAGAAAATCCATTGATGAGGACTGTGGGACTCATGTCTGCATTCTCAATTTTGTTTCATCATTCTTTATTTTTTTTTTTTTGGTTTATGTTTAATTTGAAAGGCAGCGAGACAAAGGTCATTTTTTAAAAGATTTATTTATTTGAAGGCAGAATTACAGACAGGCAGAGAGAGAGAGATACAGAGACGTCTTCCATCCAATGGTTCACTCCCCAGATGGCTGCAATGGATGGAGCTGGGCCCATCTGAAGCCAGGAGCTTCCTCCAGGTCTCCCACGCGGGTGCAGGGGCCCCAGGACTTGGACCATCTTCTACTGCCTTCCCAGGCCACAACAGAGCTGGATTGGAAGTGGAGCAGCCAGGACTCGAACCATCACCCACATGGGATCCCGGCACTACAGGTGGCGGCTTTACGCATTACACCACAGCATCAGCCCCACAAAGGTCATTTTTAATGTTTATTTATTTTATTTTTAATTAATTTGCAAGGCAGAGAGAGACAGAAAGAGATTTTTTTTTTTTTTTTGGACAGGCAGAGTTAGAGAAAGGTCTTCCTTCTGTTGGTTCACTCCCCAGATGGCTGCTACAGCCAGCACGCTGCACCGATTGGAAGCTACAGGCCAGGTGCCATGCTCCACTGCCTTCCCGGGCCACAGCAGAGAGCTGGACTGGAAGAGGAGCAACCGGGACAGAATCCGGCGCCCCAACCAGGACTAGAACTCGGGGTGCTGGCACCGCAGGCAGAGGATTAGCCTAGTGAGCCGTGGTGCTGGCCAAATTTATTTTATTTTATTTTTTTATCTGAGAGGCTGAGTTGCAGACCTAGAGAGGGAGACAGAGAATCTTCCATCTGCTGGTTTACTCCCCAAATGGCTGCAACAGCCAGGGCAGGGCCAGGCTGAAACCAGGAGCCGGGAGCTCCACCAAGGTTTCCCACATGGGTGCAGGGACCCCAGCACTTGAGCTGCTCTCCCAGGCCATAGCAGGAAGCAGAGTTGGAAGTGGAGCAGCCGGGACTCGAACCAGCACGGATATGGGACGGAGCTTAACCTCCGTGCCACAGCGCCCGCCGCTGTTTCTTGTGGTAACAGTTCCAGCCTGCTTCAGCGCCTGTGGCTGTGCAGCGAGTTCTGAAACCGGGAGGCGTGAACTGCTTAGTTCTTTTTAGACTGTTTTGCCCACTCCGAGTTCCCTGCGTTTATCAACAGGAGTTTCAGAATCAACCTGTCCATTTTTGCAAAAGGAGTCACCTGGGACTTTAACAAGATTTATTTGAAGGGCAGAGAGAGAGTGTGTGTGTGAGAGAAATATCTTGTATTCAGTTTCACTCCCCAAAAGACCGCAACAGTCCAGGAGCCGGAAGCTCCCTCTGGGTCTCCCAGGTGGGTGCAGGAACTCATGGTCTTGGGCCACGTGCTGCTGCTTCCCAAACACACCAGATGGGCGCTGGGTCGGAAGTGAAGTAACCAGGACTCAACCTGGCGCTCCAATATGGGGTGCGGGCGTCCCAAGTGGTGGCTTAACACACAGCCGATGACTGGAACTTTCACAGGGCCTGTGTTCAATCTGCGAATTCATCTAGGGTGTACGGCTGTCTTACTGCAATATTAAGTCTTCTAGTCCCTGAACACATTGTCTACAGCCGTCCCACCCCGAACACACCAGATCCCGGCTAGTCCATGAACACAGGTGTACTTATTT
Organism: Sylvilagus floridanus; assembly: GCA_949820135.1. Lineage (NCBI taxonomy): Eukaryota > Metazoa > Chordata > Mammalia > Lagomorpha > Leporidae > Sylvilagus > Sylvilagus floridanus. Next base: position 177,275,985 of record OX463233.1, read on the forward strand.
AGGACTTACTTTTTTTTTTTTTTTTACAATTCAACAATGTTTTTTGATGTTCAGGTGCAAGACTTGTACTTCTTAGGTTAAATTCCTAAGTATGTCATTTAAAAAAAAAAAGATTTATTCATGGGCCCGTATTGTGGCATAGAGCTTAAGCCTCCACCTGCAGGGCCAGCATCCCATATGGGTGCCAGTTCGAATCCCGGCAGCTCCACTTCCAATCCAGCTCTCTGCTAACGGTGCCTGGGAAAGCAGTGGAGGATGGCCCAAGTCCTTGGGCGCCTGCACCCATGTGGGAGACCAGGAAGAAGCTCCTGGCTCCTGGCTTTGGATCAACGTTGTGGCCATTAGGGGAGTGAACCAGCAGATGGAAGACCTTTTTTTTTTTTAATTAATTAATTTATTTGAAAGTCAGAGACACACAGAGAGAGGAGATGCAGAGAGAGAGAGGTCTTCCACCTGCTGGTTCACTCCCCAGTTGGCCGTGACAGTCAGAGTTGTGCCAATCTGAAGCTGGATCGGGAGAGGAGCAGCCGGGAACTAGAACCGGCCCACATGGGATGTCGGTTTTTCAGGTGGCAGTTTTACCTGCTATGCCACAGGTGTTTCATTTCTAGGGTGCGCACTGCTACAATGAAGTAGACTGAGTTTTGCGAGGACTCTGTCCCCTGCAGCTTCCCTGGACTCACTTGCTGGCTCAGTCTGTGCCAGTGGATTCTTCAGGGTTGTCTACACCCGGGATCCCGTTATGTTTTTCTTTTTTTCTTTTTTTTTTGCATTTGCTGTTATTTTTTTTAATAACGCTTTTATTTAAAGAATATAAATTTCCAAAATACAGCTTATAGATTACAATGGCTTCCCCCCCCATAACTTCCCTCCCACCGCAACCCTCCCCTTTCCCACTCCCTCTCCCCTTGCATTCACATCAAGATTCATTTTCAATTCTCTTTATATACAGAAGGTCAGTTTAGTATATATTAAGTAAAGATTTCAACAGTTTGCCCTCACATAGCAACACAAAGTGAAAAATACTGTTGGAGTACTAGTTACAGTATTAATTCACAATGCATAGCACATTAAGGACAGAGATCCTACATGATATATATATATATATATATATATATATATATATATATATTTTTTTTTTTTTTGACAGGCAGAGTGGACAGTGAGAGAGAGAGACAGAGAGAAAGGTCTTCCTTGGCCGTTGGTTCACCCTCCAATGGCCGCCACGGATGGCGCGCTGCGGCCGGCGCACCGCGCTCATCCGATGGCAGGAGCCAGGTGCCAGGTGCTTTTTCCTGGTTTCCCATGGGGTGCAGGGCCCAAGCACTTGGGCCATCCTCCACTGCACTCCCGGGCCACAGCAGAGGGCTGGCCTGGAAGAGGGGCAACCGGGACAGAATCCGGCGCCCCAACTGGGACTAGAACCCAGTGTGCCGGCGCCAAAAGGCGGAGGATTAGCCTGTTGAGCCACGGCGCCGGCCGACCGTTATGTTTTTCGAATCAAATGTCACTTGCATCTCTGTCTCGCTGGAACTCCCGAGGACTCCTGAGGACCTGCAGCAGGCCCGGTGTTGAGTGCTCGTGGCGACAGCCGGCATCCCGGTCCTGCTCCCCGTCTTCAGGGGAGGCTGCGTCCGTCCCCGCAGACTCCAGTAGAGGCCCTGTCCCAAGTCCTCTTCTGTTTCTAGGCCACTCTTTCTTTTAAATCATGCAAAGGTGTTGGACTTTGTCAAAAGCTTTTACTGAAAGGACCACATGTCCCTTTCGCCTCGTCAAACACTCCTGAGTTCCTCCCAAGCACAGGCCCTGCTCCAGGGCGCCAAGGACAGGGGCCAACCCAGCTCCCCGCCAGTGCGCCTGGGCAAGCAGCAGCAGGCAGCCTCTGGAGCCCGTCCTGGCCGGCCGCCCCCCCACGCCTGCTCTGCTCTGCACCTCGGGAGCCCGAGCTGCTTATAGGGCAGGGCCGCGGCCACAAGTGTCCTCACAGGGCGCACGGAGCGTTCCCGCATCAGCCACCGTGTGCTCCCCAACAGGAGGCCACAGGAGACCTCGTGGCTGAGGCCCGCTCTGGCTCTGCATGAGGGACACAGCCCTCAATCAGGAGTCAGTCTCCTGCCCTGCCGGCCAGAGTCTGAAATGCAGCCGTGGGGTGGCCCCGCTCCCTCATGAGACTCCCCGCATCCCTCTCCTGGTGGCCATGACCCTCCAACCTCTGTCCCTGCCCCCACCTGCATCTCCACCAGTTCAGGGGCCGGGAAGCTCAAGACCCTTATTCTTATCTCCGGCTATGGCCCTGTGCTCCAAGTATGCGCCTGTGCCAGGCGCAGATGTCCTTGGGGTCTGGGCACCAACAACCCCTAACAGCCTTCCAAAAGGCTCCAATGCCTCCTCTTCCCGAGCCCGGCTGCTCGGGAAAGCCGGTGACGACGTGGCACTAACGCAGTGAGTGGTGTAGGATGGTCTAGAACGGTTCCTTACCAGGGCCTTTTCTTATGATTGACACGTAACTACTTACGGGGTACAGGGTGATCTTTCAGTGCCTCTACACAATGCATAATCATCGGTTCCTTAGGAGTTCCGCAGCCGTGCCCAGAGCGGCTTGTGCACAGCACAGGGGAACGCAGAAGAGGGCCCCTGCTCCCCCACACCTGTCCTCAGGCCTGCTGCACCTGTAAGGTGGGCGACAGTGGGATCTCTGAGGATTTTAAGACAGGCGACAACCCGTGGGCTGCTCCCCACGTCCCCTCACCCCGCTGTGAAGGGCATGCCAGCCCCCGGTGGTAAGACAGGCTCATCACTGGGGAAAGGAAATGAGAGGTGGTATTCACGTGGCGTTTATAGCACCCACACCCGGTTACGGGCAGTAGGAGGGAAGCAGGGCACTGATGTGTTGTTTATTGGCCGGTGCCATGGATAACTAGGCTAATCCTCCGCCTGTGGTGCCGGCACCCCAGGTTCTAGTCCCAGTTGGGGCGCCGGATTCTGTCCCGGTTGCTCCTCTTCCAGTCCGGCTCTCTGCTGTGGCCCGGGAGTGCAGTGGAGGATGGCCCAAGTGCTTGGGCCCTGCACCCGCATGGGAGACCAGGAGGCAGCACCTGGCTCCTGGCTTTGGATCAGCACAACATGCTGGCCGAAGCATGCCAGCAGTAGCAGCCATTTGGTTGGTGAACCAACGGAAAAAGGAAGACCTCTCTCTAAATCTGTCAAAAAAATTACTTATTTGAAAGGCAGAATTACAGAGGCAGAGGTAGAAGCAGAGAGAGAGAGAGGCCTTCCATCCACTGGTTCACGACCCAGATGGCCGCAATGGCCAGAGCTGGGCTGATCTGAAGCTAGGAGCTCCTTCCCGGTCTCCCATGTGGGTGCAGAGGTCCAAGGACTTGGGCCATCCTCCACTGCTTTCCCAGGCCACAGCAGAGCTGGATGGAAGTGGAGCAGCCGGGACGAGTTGGCATCTACATGGGCTACTGGTGCTACAGTTGGCGCCTTAACCTGCTTCAACACAGCGCCAGCCCACGTCCATGTTTGTTTGTTTTTTCCCAATCGGAGTATGTGACCAAAGTTGAGAAACCAGAGATCTACAGAGCTACTGAGTGGGCGGCCAGCCGGGTCAGCGGGGGACAGCCTGACGACCGGTCGCGGCGACTGTGGTGGGCTTTCGTCCTGAGGACACACGAAGCCAGAGCGCGCATCCACCTGGGTGTGCATGGGGGCTCCACCCGCAAGTTTTCTCTCCGCCATCACTGCTGTTTCCACGGCGGGAGCCGGCAAGCTTCTTCTGGAGACGGTCGGACGGCCTGGATTGTCGGCTCTGCTGGCTACACAGCTCTGGCACTGCGGCTTTAAGGCAGCCAGAGAGAACACACAGAATGGGCATGGCACTGTGCCAATAAAACTTTATTTATAGGCTCAGAAACTTGAATTTCATATCATTTTCACATGTTACAAAATATATATTTTTTCCAACCATTAAAACAACATAAAAATAGTTTGTAGCCTGAAAGGCCATTCAGAAACAGGCGCTGGCCTCGAGCTGACCTGCGGCCACCGCATGCCAATGCCTTTTTAAGTGTTTGTGTATTTTTCTCTACTGGAGGGAGGGAGGGAGGATGGCTCACTCCTCAAATGTCTCCAACAGCCTGGGCTGAGCCAGGAGCCCAGGACTCCCCATGGGTGGCAGGGAGCTGGCTCAGAAGCGGAGGACCTGGGACTTGCATCAGCGCCCCCAGCATGGATGTGGGTGTCCCGTCACTTCAGCCCTCCCAGCCCATTTATGTCATTTAAGCCAGGTTCCCTGTGGATTGTAAACACAAATGGGACACAAACATCCGAAGACATGAAGCTCTCTTCCTATCACTACATCTGAACAACACACACACACGATCCGACCTGTGGGAGCACGAAGCTGGCCAGCGATCCCACATCAACGAGGAAGCCGAGCGCTCTGGCCAGCGTCTCCGTCTCCGACCACTCGGGAACGGAGGCACCGATGGGCCGTCTCAGAGCTCACTACTGCAGACTGCTGCTGTTCGGTTTCCTACAATAAATTACTGGTTTGGATTTCTCCAGTAATTAGGGGGTCCCACATCAGTCTCTGCAAACGAACCCTTGCCTTTAACTGGAGGTAAACAACAGAACGTCTTCCGTTGGGGCTGGCGCTGTGCTGCAGGTTAAGCTGCTGCCTGAGGCGCCGGCGTCCTGCATGGACGAAGGTTTGCGCCCCGGCTGCTCCTCTTCCAATCCCGCTCCCTGCTGTGGCCTGGGAAAGCAGTGGCAGGTGGCCCAGGTGCTCGGGCCCCTGTGCCCACGTGGGACCTGGCTGAAGCGCCTGGCTCCTGGCCCTGGTTATCTGGGGAGCGAGCTAGCAGGTGAAGACCTTTCTGTCATTCTTTGAAATTAATTGATAAATCCTTAAATGTTTGTGATACCCACAGCTTCAGCTTCTAGTTTCTGGAGAGGACAGCACAGGGCGTGGGCGGCGGCCGGGGAACCATCAGCACCGTCTTCTCGTCTGCTGGCTTATCCAGGCCAGCGACCTATCAACAGTCAAACTGAACATCGGGTCCGAGGGGCCGTCACCCCTGCCCGATTCGCCTTTCAGCCTCCAGACGTGGCACCTACGCGGTGGCTTCATCCCTAACCTAGTAACGCACTCGGCACCCAGAGTGGGCAGCTTGCAGAGAACTGGACTCTAAAAACACGCAGCCTGCGCTTCCCTCCTCTCTCCAGAGGCCTCCACAGATGGCTCCTCTGCCTCACGCTCTCCAACGACTAGCTCATGAGTATTCACGGACTAGCTCATGAATATTCATGCACGCTCCAGACCCTCAGCTACCTCGGGGGCGCTGCCCTCTGTTCAGGGACTTGTTGCGCACATGCGCCCCAGCGTCTGCCTCTCCAGGCCTGACCTGCCTGGGCCATCTGGGGACGTCTGGAGGCTTTCTGGGTCTGCTCTGGCAGAGGTGGGCAGAGGCCACTGCTAGGGCAAAACTCAATGCTCAACTCACTAGTTTCTGTATTTTTTCAAAGATTTACTTATTGGGGGCCAGTGCGGTGTAACTCTTTCAAATAAAATAAATCTAAAAAATTTCTTTATTTGAAAGGTTAGAGGCAAAGGAAGAGAGACAGAGAGGTCTTCCACCCACTGGTTCACTCTCCAAATGGCCCCAACGGCCAGAGCTGGGCAGATCTGAAGCCAGGAGCTTCCTCCAGGTCTTCCATGTGGGTGCAGGGACCCAAGGACTTGGGCCATCTTCCACTGCTTTCCCAGGCCTCAGCAGAGAGCTGGGTAGGAAGTGGAGCAGCCGGGACTCGAACCAGAGCCTGTATGGGATGCTGGTGCTGCAGGCAGCGGCTTTACCTGCTGTGCCACAGCACCGACCCCTAGGCTCCGTATTTTAAAATCTAAGATTCTTTCAGTCTTCAAGAAGAACTTATAAATAGTCAAATTATGGTCAAAATTTGAAAATATTCCCTTTGACTTGTTCTTCAATCAATGCTCACATATTTCAGATGAAATTGTCTCATACACAAACACCATTCACAAGTTTGATGGAAGCCCGTGGGCAGGTCACGCTGCACACTGTGATCCCTCTGGAGCACTTCAACCCTCACGCAGGCAGGAGCCCCATCCTGCACTGCTGCTCGCGGCCCTCGGTGCAGCCCACACCCCCGCGCCCTGGGAGCGGCTTTCTGGCTGTTCCCTCCTTCAGGAGTCCTTCACCCCAGGCACTTGGGACACTCCCTCCCATCGCCCACAGCCACAGAAGTCCCATCTGTTTCCCTGCCCTGAGTGACCTCCACGGAGAGCTGGCCAGGACTGAGTTAACACACACAGAGCGTTCACTGGCCACGCATACCCATCAAGGCTCAATGTCTGCAAGAAGCATGGTCTACACTGGCTCTGTCCGACTCCCAGGCTGGACGGCTGCTGCGAGCCACACCTGGCCCCAGTGTGGACACTGGGCAGCAAGCCTGGGACCCTGAGTGCCTGCCCCGTGGCCGTCCTCTGCCCCGTGGTGGCTTCCGTGTAGGACACTCCTCAGGTGTCCCGCAGCCGACGGCTGTGTCCTGTCCACGGTGTGAGGGTGTGAGGGATTTCCTACAATGCCTGTCGAACAAAGCCCAACACGGATTCTGATTAAGAAAACACGAAGAGAAAGGATGTTTCTTTATTTTATTTAAGAATCTTACAAAAACAAAACAAAAAAACCCAGGACTACAACGAGAAACCCAGACACAGAGTTTGTTTTGCTTCCTGGTTGTACTTTCTACTTGCAAGAGGAAGCCCCGCTAGCCGCAGCCGATACACGTTATTGCGAGAGCGTTGTACAAGTCGCGCATGAAACGCTCGGAGCGCTCGGTTCTGGGCCCGTACAGCATTCCCACGAAAGGCTGGAGGAAGCAGTGCAGTGTCGTGAGAACGGCTCGTCCCCTTCCACACGGAGCACGCCCCACAGCAGAGCAGCAGCATCCAAAGGGAGACCGAAGAGAACACGACGGAGACAACCAGAGTCCACACGCACCCTTGTTTCCACGTCTCTGGGTTCCACCAGACGACGCACAGCGCGGGGCAGGAGAGGAGCAATCTACGCCTACGTGGAAAAGGAGCCTTTGTGCAGAGGTAGAACCTAGCGAGAGTTTATTGCAGAGATAACAGTGGACCTCTTCTCACCTCTCATGGTTGATGGCAGGTACAAGTGGTTATTGAAAAATAATCTCAGTAGTATGGGAAGTCCGTACAAACCATGGACAGGGTGACGCCCGACGGCGGAGACGGCGCTGTGTGCCACGCAGAAAAGGCTCCGCCCCACCAAGCAGAGCAGACAAGGCCAGAGCGTCTCTACCCTCTTCAGTGCCACACACACCATCACAGCAAGAAGCCCTCGCTGGCCACTGCCAAGACTGCTCGGGCACAACGGGCTCCGGGCAGGGCCAGGCCGGGGGTCGGAAACGTTAAAGCCAGGGGAGCCGACTCCAAGGGAGCCGTGGGCGGCTTCTCCGCCTGGAGGGGACCGAAGCTGTAAGGTCAGAAGGGGCCGACTGTGGCCCGCGCACCGCAAGGGCAGCTCAGCTGGACTCTGCTCTGCCACCTGCCGCAACCACACGGCCAACTGCTGCTCGGGCGACCCGGGCAGAAGGCCGGGTGAGGGACTCGCAGGGGAGGGAGCCAGACAGCCTCGGGCTTACCCACATGCGGACGGCGTTTACGTTTTCCACAAGTCTTGGCAAGCTAAGAGTAGAGCTTGTACATGAAATCAGGGGTCCAAGAACAAATGTGCACAGCATCTTTCTTGGAAGTTACAAAGGAATGTTTTCTTAAAGGTACAAAACCTATAAACAAAAAATCAGCGTTTGGCAGCGGGGTAATGACCCAACCCTGGTTTCCTGGACTGCCAGCTCACGTCAGGACGTCTCCCGTGCCCAGGGGTCACAAGGACAGTCCTTACGTGATAACCGCCCACTTCCCTGGGGCACACATCCGCTCCAAGCACGGCTGGAGGGGCCTGGAGGACAACTGCCCCTCAGGGACACTCTCTAAAGCCAGGCCTGTCACCTGCCCTCACACTGACGGCAAAGGCAGACTGTGTAAGCTGCTGTTCATCACGCGTGGGTTCAAAATACACACCCAGCTTCTGCACAAACAGGAAACGCGCAGCAGCAGACGGCCTGACCACGGTCTCAGTCTGTCAGGGGAGGGTCAGGCCTGCGCTGGGCTTACCGGAGGGCCAGGCGCGATCCCACACGCACTGAAGAAGTTAGAGGAGCGCACAGGAAGCCGCGGGAAGCAATCCTCTCTTCATGTGAGAACATGAGGCTCACGACAGCTTCCAAAGAACTGCAGTCCCGTCCCGACAGCACCAGAAAACCGCCCCAAACGCTTTCACAACACAATGCGTTGCACTCAGTAAGAATTATAACAGAAATGCAAAACACAATCAGGCATGTTCAAAGATATTAGCATGAAACAGGCAGGAATTCTATGGCAGAGATGCAAAACCGAACCAAATTCCAAAATACAGCAACAAATTCAACTAAGAACTTTCCCACACTTTTCTGAATTAAAAAAACCAAAAAACAAAAACGCAGGAAGGAGTAAGGTGTCCCATAGGAGAAGTCAAGCATAAATAGGACTGACAGGAAACAGGAAAAGGAGAAAACATGGGTCAAGGTCCCAATGTACAAGAAATATTTACATTCAGAATTCCAAAGAGCTCAACATTTCTGTATATACAAGTTTATACATGTACATGTAAGTGCAGCACAGAGTTCGAGGGTGGCCTTTGAACTCCACCTCACAACTCAGAAAACAAAGCCCTAGCTAGCTGGAGTCGCGGGCTGGCAGACGCGGCCCCCTCACTTCAGAGACCCTGCGTTTGGATCAGTTGATTGGCACTGAAAGAGGAACTGTTTGCAATGGTTTTTGCTCTCAGCTGTAGCCCCAACATGGAATGCTCGCTACAGTTCAGCAGCCAGGTGGCACCGGGTCTAGTGCTAGCCAGGGAGAACACAGACACGGATGGGAAGGGCGGTCAACCAACGCCCGTCACTCAGGTGGCAACCCTAGTCCAACCTCGCCATCTGGATGCAGCTGGCTGGTGCAGCATCGCCCTGAGAAATGACCAAGTGTCACCCAAATACATCTGTGAAATGAGAGGCCCAAGAAAGGGACTGTCCTCGACCTCTTACTCAGAAAAGGACTCCAGGGGGCTTCGTGTCCCTGTTTCCACCAGCTGAGATTTCTAATGGACGGCCGTCCCCCTCATGCTGACGGGGAGGTGAGGGGAGCTGGGAGCAGGCCCCGTCACACGTGTCCGTGCTGACCCCGCACTCTTCCTGCTTGGGCTGGCTACAAGCTGTTCTCGCAGCATCACAGCGAGACCAGCAAATGGACACCCCAGGACTGCGGCCTAACCTGTACCCCGGAGACACTCCACTCCCCTAGAGCTCGGCAGTCTAGGACTTTCAGCTCTACAGATGAAGCAGACTCAACAAGGTTTCTGAAGTGCTAGTTACCTAGGTTAGAATAAATATAAATATATATGTATATACACACACAGACATACATACACGCATATATACACATACCGCTTCTACAGTGCTTTGGATGCAGGCTCTTGCTACCATACACGGGTAAAGAGCACATTCACGAGGGTGTCTGCGATTCAGTGGCAGCAGGAGAAAACTGCTGACCACACCTACTGCTGCTCAAACTGTGCTGACAGACACACTTGCGATCTGCATGGCTGCCAGCACACCTGGACATCCCACTGACCTGCAGACAGAGATCCTGCGCTTGCAGGAGGCTACGTGAGCAGCTCGGGCCTGGGGCAGTGGTTTTCAGCACAATGGACGCTGTGAGCTCTGAAAGCACGCACGTGGTCCACCCCCACCTTTGTGCTCAGAGCCGTATTGCTAGAAGGGGAAAAGGCATCGCAGAGGCCACGTGGGCCCCTGCTGGGCTGGAGCAGGCCTCTGGGCTCCATCACCGGGTGTGGGTCCTACGCCAAACGGGCCTGGGTTACAGACGTGAGCAGTGGGGGAGGGTCTTCACTACTAGGGGCTCCTGGCTCTCAGTGCAGACTTGCTCACTGTTCTAAGGGCACGGTGCAGAGGTCAGATGTCCAGCGGGGGTGGATACCAGCCTCCGGGAGCCGCACGTACACCCCTGCGCCTACATCCAAACTGACTGCCTTTTGGAAGAATGCTTGCAGAGAGCTTTCTGACACTTTCTTTTTGAGTAAAGAAATACTACTCCGAAGAGCACAGCACGTACTGGCTGCTGTGCCTCGAGAAGGCCACTCCAGGAGCAAATACCTGCGGTCTGCAGCAGACATCAACCGCACGCCCGGAATCCTCACGCCAATCCTGCCTTGGAGACACCCGCAGGAACCCGAACCTGCTCAAAGGCACCCCCACATCCGGGGAGCCAAACTGCCACCAGCCCCACCAGAGCAGTTCTCCCGGCCCCGTCGCGCCTGGACACAGAGCCACCCACTGGGCAGCTGTGCTCTTAGAGGCCAGCTGGTCTACCAGCCCTACCAAGGGGCGCTGTGGAACCTGCCTTCACTGCCTGAGACACAGACTAGACTGCGGAGAAGAGCTGCATCCACTGGGGCAGAACTGCCAAAGAACAGAAATTATTCTCAATTTGTCCTTTTAGGCACCAAGAAGAAATAAATCCAGAGAGAACTTGAGGTAAACTTAACAGAACAAAACTCAGGCTTAAAGAAGCATGGAGAAGATGAAAGCCCTAAGCCGCCCACCAGTTTCCATGCTGCACCTCTCACCAGTCCCTAAGCTACAACGGGAACAACTTCCCGTCAACGCAAACACTCGCCAGCACTGCCCTCCTGCCTGTCAGGCTTCAGGGGCGGGTGCGGGGCCAGACTGCACTGGGGCCTGCAACGCTGGAGCACACCCAAGTTCTACAAGGTCCTGCCACAGGCCACTCTCAGATGCCCGGTGAGGGCCTAAACAAGAGTCCACTTCTTGTTAGTATAACAGCTCTTTATTTGACAGCTACAAGATTTTTGTATCTTGCTGCTTTTGACCAGGTTTATACAATCTCAATTCTTCAATAGTGCAACTTGTCCCAAGGGGAAAAAAAGGAAACAAAAAAGACCAATTGTCCCCTCACTTGTTTTTATAAACATCTATTATAGGCAAAACAAAACTTACCCCTATTATAGATAAGTGTCTATTCACATTTGTACATTACGATTTTTAACAGCTTAAGATAAACTCTACAATGTCTTACAACACATTAAACAATATTCAAGTTACTGGGTAACAACAATAACAATACCAACAGAAAAACATACAGCAGAAGCCTCAAGAGTTTCCTCATTGTCTAGTTTACAGCTCAAGTTTGATTTCCTTTTTTATGAATGACAAAGCAAAAATTAATAAAGTAAAAAAAAGAGTGTTTGCAAGATGGAGGCCAATTTGTACTTTTCTAAAACCAGCTTTTAAGTTAAGGAAAATGTAACTTTAAGAAAAAAGGCTCATAGCCATTTTTGCAGCACAAGTCAGGAATACTATTAATACATTAAAATTAACCTTTCAGAGTTTTATCACACACACAAAAAAAGGTACGCAGTCATTACTTTGACAAGAAACCTGGGACAGGAAGGGGGGAGAGGCTCATGGGAGCAGAAGCCATACGCAATTATAAACACTATAAAAATGCAATAACCAATGCTGTACAGCTACAAATGTTTCTCTCCATTACTCGACTTCTGCGTTAATCTTATTTACGCATGCTGTCAAAGACATGCACTGTCAGAAAACTTAGAAAAGAACCTGAATGCATGATGTGCGACCTTTCATTTCATGCTTTAGTAAACCTATGGTTTAAGTTGGAAAAAGATCTGTATTTACGGACTCAAACACATGCGTCCGGGGAGAACTCCCACAGCAATGGCATGGGTGCACTGCGTTAACCCTGAGCACTGTGGAACAGAAAGGGAAAGCCAGACTGGGAAGTTCTAAGCATTTTTAAACCAGTTGTGGTTTGTAGGCTTTCACACACACGCACACGCACGCACGCACGCCCACACACCTCCCTCTGCACACTCAATGGAAAGTACACAGGAAGAAAAGGAAGGACAAATGTACCGCCCTCGGCACTGCTGACTTCAGCTTTGCTATCTATTCCAGGTTTCTCCTTGTCCCCCCAAAATTAACTACAGAGCACAACTGAAAAAAATACAGAATTCTTTGGAAACTGTCCCTGATTTTTATGCAAGTGATCTGCAACAGCACTTCAGACACATCCACAATGCGACCTGCCTGCTCCTCACGCACTGCTTAGGGTGGCGATGCTCTGCGGGTGCTGCTGCTGCCACAGCTGCTTCTGCTGGACTGCCAGCTGCTGGGACTGGTCTGAAGTTGACAGGAGGTTTACAAGAGGAGACACACAATTTGCCGGAATGATCAAGCCTGTAATCAGTAACGAGAATGTACAGAGGTGTCCAGTAGAGACCTTCGTGTACTGTATTGCAGTTTCACAGAAGACTCCAAATGAGGCAACACCATAAGCACAATGAACAAGAAATTCACACAGAAATGAAATGAGTTCCTGACGATGGCAGCGTTCACAGGGCTGCCATCGGATTCTTCCCATCAATACCAAAGGGTACAGATGTGTCCAGTGCAACACTGTCTCCTTATTAAAGGGACGCAAGGGCAATCCTAGGACTCTGCTATCTACCATCTTCCCAACTCTACAGAATACAAATGCCACCTTCTTCACAAAGCACTAATGCACCAGAAACACGGCAGGGCAGGAGCTGCACATTCCGATGTTCCAATAAGCAGCTCACTTTGCAGGGTTCTGTGAAATGAGACAGACGCTAGCAAGCAGGCGAGCCTGGTTAAAAGAACTTTAATGCCTGCTGTGCTGAAGTGTGGGCTCAATGTTCTGGATTTTTTCTTAAAAATCCGGGTTTTATATGAAACCTCTTGATTTTTACATGTCTGCAACGAATTCAAAAGAAAACTTGCTACAACTAACAATGCCTGACAATTTGAACCGACCAAACAGGCGGTGTGCAGTACTGCCAGGTGCTGGAACGCGTGTGGCTAGGCGAGCGGCGGGAGCAGGTGGTCTGCTCTGCCCTTCTCCCTCAGATCCCGAGACTCCTCTGTACAGGGGCTTTCACTTGCAGTGCCAGCTGGCTCTGTGAGAGCCCTGGGCAAGAGGCTGCGCTGTCTTCACAGCAAGGAGCCTGCACACATAGCAGGAACAGCAAAGGGGAGACAGTGGAGCTGCCAGTGGCATCAAAGAGGTGACCACGTGCAAACTCCAGCCAGAACCAGCCACGTCCACTCAAAGGCTAAACTTCTGTTCAAGCTAAGCCCAGACAAAGCCAGCTCCCATTACCGGAGTTGATGCTAGATGCCTCTTAAACAAATCTAAGACTACAGAAGCACAATTTGGAAACAGCAGGATCTGATTTTTCCCCTTAATTAAAACCAAAGCAAAAATCAGACTCACCTACAATTCGTTGTCCATCTTCTGTTCTTAGCCGAACTATCTGCATTTTCACATTTGTACCACTGACAGATGCTAGGACACCCTCAACTTTTGTCCAGACACTCAGCACTGAGCCACATAGAACATAGTATGTGCGACAACGGAGGCCTATTTCACAGACCAATCCCAAGCTTGCTTTTTTGCAATTGCCACGCCTAGGAAAGACAAGAGAGAAAATACAGATGCTGTACACATACTCGTGGTAGGTCTGCAAGGTCTATGCGAATTCCAAACAGGAGCCATGCTGGCCATTATCTGCCTCCACAGACTCTTCCTTACATCAGACAGATGATCAAAACTTCAAAGAGGGCTGATTTTCCCAGTTTTATATGCAGTTATGCATGTTAGTCATTTCAATTCCCATTATCTTACTGTAGTAATGTTATCTGTAAACTGGCCTTGCCGGTTATGTTTTTATTACTGAAATAATGACTCACTGTTCTACTAAATCAGATCAGTGGGAAGGACACAGCATCAGAAAGAGAGAGAGACATACCAAATGAAAATTTAGGATCGAATAAAGGGAAGACATACCAGTATTTTGCAGTTAAAATTCTGCACACACTTCAACAATAAGGTGTCTCTGCAGTCAGTATTAAAGCTAGATAAATTTAACACACAGTGGTACATTGTGTACAGGATACTTCCTTTCTGTAACTCAAAGCAAATGTTACAGAAGGCCTTTGGAGATTAATTTAAAACATTTTATCTTTGGGGCTGGAGCTGTGGCTGTGTAGCAGGATAAGCCACCATCTGCAGTGCCCGCATCCCATATGGCACTGGTTCGAGTGCCAAACTGCTCCACTTCTGATTCAGCTCCCTGCTAATCCACCTCGGAAAGCAGCAGATGGCCCAAGTGCTTGAGCCCTTGCACCCACGTAGGAGACCCAGAGGAAGCTCCTGGCTCTGGCCTGGTCTAGCCCCTGCAGTTAGGACCATTTGGGGAGCAAACCACTGGGTAGAAGATCTCTCTTGTCTTTCACTCTCTTTAACCTGACTCCAATTAATAATGTTTAAAAAAAAAAACTATATCATTTTTTCTGTTAATGTCCAATAGCATTTATTTACTCTCAAAAGCCACTGCTCATTAAAGCAAATTCACTTACCTGCTTGAGTCTAAAATTCAGCCCTCTGAGCTAAAATTCACTGAAATCTTATATTCGTTTTTTTAAAAAAAGATTTATTTATTTATTTGAAAGTGAGAGAGAGAGAGAGAGGCCTTCCATCCACTGCTTCACTCCCCCAACTGCCTGAGCTATGCCAATCCAAGAAGCCAGGAGCCAGAAGCTTCTTCCCGGTCTCCCACAAAGGGGAAGGCCTGAGGACTTGGGCCATCTTCTAAGGCCTTCCCTGGCCATAGCAAAGAGCTGGACTGAAAGTGGAGCAGCACATCATATGGGATGTTGGCACTGCAGGTAGTAGATTTACCCACAATGCCACAGTGCTGGCCCCTTACATTCACTTTCATGAAGTGGACCAGGTGCTGCAACAGCACTCACAGTGCAGGAAACACTGAGAGGCAATGAAGATCTGCAGAGGATCAGAACTCTACAGAGGGGTCTGGAACACACCCTGGACGGGGCGAGCTGGGCACCAGACAAGCGCCAGCCCCAGCTGTTTCTTAGTCATCTTTCTGGTTTTTCACAAACTGCCTAGATACTGTACATCAGCAGTGCTTTGCTTACAAAAAAAGACACAAAGGAAAATAGAAAAGTGAGGAAAAGAAGGAGCAAAAAGCAAGTTCTAGAACTAAGGCTGACAGTCAATGCGTCATGCCAAGGGCTGGCAGGGAAGAACCGAGCAGCAACACGCATAGAGTAGACACAGTGCTCGCGGTGTCTGGGGTGCAAACCTCTCACACACACGATGGGAAAACCACGCCCACCCAGAGCTAAGCTGTTCATCTACTCCTAAGGACACACTGGCAAACAGTGAGGGCACGCTTCACTCGAGATGGATCTCTGGAAAACGTGAGGAGTATGGAAATACTCACCAGTAAGCATGAGTGCACGTATCTGCAGATGAATTATACTGATCCAACCAGTGCACCAAGGCGTCATCTGACACTGCCTGGAAAGGAAAGGAGAAAATCCCATTGAGACAATTTTGCTTTCAAAGTGAACTTGCTGCCTAAACTGGTCTCTAACTCCACAGGCAGCTCACATAAAATTCTCTGCAAAGAAAACCCAGTGCCTGCTACTTGCTGACCTTGAATGCATTCAAGAAGTTGTGCTACAATGTTTCCTTCTTTGCAATTTTTCAAGCAGCTAGTTCAGTAATATTTGTTTTAGAATGAGACTAGGTAGGGATAGTTTTACATGTTCCTTTTATTAAAAAATTCTAACTCTTGCGATTAGCACTGACAGCTTCCCTTTACTGGCAACATAAATTGTTTCACATAATCTTATAAATCCCTTAAAAGCTGACAACATTAAAACTTAGTATCAGTGACAGAACTTGATGCTTTTCTCATTAAGCATGTAAGAAAAACCTCCATAGCTAGCCTGAACTTAATTGCAATATATTATAAAACACGTATACAAGATAATTTACAAATGAGAAAATACCTTCTTATACTTCTTTTTTAGATCGGCATAAATCTCTAATTTGAGTTGTTTCCCAGTATTTGGTCGATAAACCAAGAAGAGCTTCTTTTTCGGGTTTACTTCTTTAACTAAGATGGCAGTTTTCTTGTTGTTCCTTATCTGTTTTTTAAAGAAAGAAAGGTTCAGTACTGCACACTTCGACACACTTCTCTGCCATCAGGAAAGCAAATACAAACATCTGAAAGGCTGTAGCACCAAATAAGTACATGAATGTATGATGTGAGAGAGGACTACACTGTTGAAACGGCTTTCACAGGCCTCCCCTAAAAGATGGATTTTAGATTTTAATTCTGCCTCATGTCATAGGTTGAGAGTCAAAGTATTCTTTAAAAACAAGTGTCCAGGATAAATTCTGCCTTTTCTGTTCTTTCCACCTAGCCCGAGAGAGGTGAAAGCGGAGCCAGCACGCAGCCTGGCAGCTGGGACGCCCACGTCCCACACTGTACTGGGTGGGCTGGATTCCCAGCTTGAGCTCCTGATGCTGGCCTCCGATGGACACAGACACTTGGCCAAGCTGAAACCAGAAGCCCAGAATAACATCAGTTTCCTGGATGGGTTGCAGGACTCAGTGACTAGAGACATCATCCACCTCTTCCCTGAACGTGTATTAGGAAGAAGCTGGACACTAAGTGGAGTAGGGGGACTAGAACCAGGAACAATATGGATGTGGGCATCCCATTTAGTGTCTTCACCTACTGTGTCTAAATGCCCACCCCTCAAAAACTTTTTTAAAAGCATCCACGGTGAAAATGTGAATATAACAGGCAAATTATCAATATTCTGGATGTGGTTTTATTCTATAATCTTAAAAAATATTGCCATTAAGGGAACTGGGAAAAGTATATAAGGATTTCTCTATATTATTTATTTTTATTTATGTGAAAAGCAAACAGGCAAAAGAGATATATCCGATCCACTGGTTCACTCCTTCAATGCCTGCAGCAGCCAGGGCTGGGCCAGTAAAAAGCCAAGAGCTGGGAACTCAGTCCAGTCTTCCACATGGTGATCAGGGACCTAATTACTTGAAGAATCATCTGATGCCACCCTCAGTACACATGAGCAGAAAACTGGAACTGGACTAGGGATTCAAACTCAGGCACTCTGACATGGGTGTCCCAGTGCTGTCAGCCACTGTACTGAACACCTGTCCCTCTATGTGGTATTTCTTACAACTGCACAAGATCTACACGCCAGTGAAATTTCCAAAAGAAAAATAAAATAAAATTTAAAAATCCCAATGTGGTTTGACAGTTTCTTTAAAAGGAACTAGGCCTGGCCAGCACCACGGGTTCTGGTCCCGGTCGGGGCGCCGGTTCTGTCCCGGTTGCTCCTCTTCCAGTGCAGCTCTCTGCTGTGGCCCGGGAGTGCAGTGGAGGATGGCCCAAGTGCTTGGGCCCTGCACCCGCACGGGAGTCCAGGAGAAGCACCTGGCTCCTGGCTTTGGATTGGCGCAGCACACCAGCCATAGCGGCCATTTCGGGGGTGAACCAACAGAAGGAAGACCTTTCTCTAATTCTGCCTGTCAAAAAAAAAAAAAAAAAAAAAAAAGGAACTAGGCCTATGGACCAAAACTAACCTGAGTCTCCCATGCTGCAGTACAATTTAAGGAAAAGAGGGGGAAGAAATGAGCAAGTAAGGAAAAAAACCTCAGAGAACAATATACCAACATAGGCCATAGAGGGCCACGAAAACTAAAATATTTATTATCTGACCTTTTCTGTTTTTTTAAGATTCATTTATTTTAAAGAGTTAGAGATCCTCCATCTGCTGGTTAATGTCCCAAATGGCCACAATGGTGGGGGATGGGCCAGGCCAAAGCCAGGAGCTGGGAACTCCATCCGCATGGGCTGCAGTATGTGGGCTATTACCTGCACACTTCCTAGGCACATCAGCAGGGAGCGGGACTGGAAGTGGAGCAGCTAGAGCTCAAACCAACACTCACACACAATGCCGGTGATACAGGCAGTGGCTTAACCCACTGTGCCAAAATGCCAGCCCCTTAACTGGCCCTTCAGAGAAAACTTCAGGGACTCCGCTCATCCCTGCCTGTGGAATCAGACATAGGCTCCCAGAAAGCTTTTTTTTTTTTTTAACTTTTTTTTGTAAGATTTATGTTATTTATTTGGGAGACAAAGTTACATAGACAGGTAGAGACACAGAGAGAGACAGACACACGGGTGGAGAGAGGGAGGGAGTGGAGGGACTTCCATCTGCTGGTTCATTTCCCAGATGGCTGCAACTGCCAGGCTGAAGCCAGGAGCTTCTTCCGGATCTTCCACAGGAGTGCAGAGGCCCAAGTACTTGGGCCATCCTCTGGTGCTCTCCTAGGCACATTAGCAGAGAGCTGGATCAGAAGTGGAACAGCCAGGACTTTAAGCTGCTGTGCCACAGGGAAAAGGAACAGAGAACACCAGAAACGTTTCCAACAATACAAGTCAGGAGCAAGCCCTAGCACTGCTGGGGAAGCCAGTGCCTGGGACGCCTGCGTGCATCCAGTCTCGGCTTCTCTGCTTCCAACGTGGGAAGCAGCAGGAGGACTCCAGAACTGAGGCCTCGCCACCCTCACCCGGGTGAGCCCCGGGTGGAGCCCCAGGTGGAGCTCCTGTCTCTTGGTTTTAGGCCTTAGCCTGCCTCAGATGTTGTAGGCATCTGGGAAGTGAACCAGCAGATGGAAATGTGTGTCACTCTGCCTTTCAAGTAAAAATAAACTTTGAGGACCAGAGTTGTGCATATAACGTAAAGCTGCCACCTGCAATGCAAACTCCCTATGGACAATGGTTTGAGACTCAGCTGCTGCACTTTCGATCTAGCTCACTGCTAATGCACCTGGGAAAGCAGAAGATGACCCAAGTGTTTGGGCCTCTGCGCCCATGTGGGAGATATGGATGAAGCTCCTGGCTTTGGCTTGACTCAATCCTGGCCATTGCAGCCATCTGAGGAGTGAACCAGCAGATGGAAGCTCACTCACTCTCTGTAACCTGGCCTTTCAAATGAATAAAATAAATCCTTAAAAATAATCTTGAGGGGTCGGCACTGTGGCACAGTGGGTTAATGCCCTGGCCTGAAGTGCCGGCATCCCACATGGGCTCCAGTTCAAGGCCCGGCTGTTCCACTTCCAATCCAGCTCTCTGCTAGGGCAGTCCTTGGACCCTTGCACCCACGTAGGAGACCTAGAAGAAACTCCTGGCTCCTGGCTTCGGATCAGCGCAGCCCCAGCTGCTGCACGGCCAATTGGGGAGTGAACCATTGGATGGAAGACCTCTCTCTCTGCCTCTCCTCTCCGTGTAACTCTTTCAAATAAATAAATCTTTAAAAATAAAAATAATCTTGAAAGCACAATTCAGAAAGCTTTCTGAAATAAAGATTTGAAACTACCTGTTGAAATAACATAGCACACACCTGAGAAAACTCCAGAAAATACTGACCCACAATGACTAAGACCAGGATACATTACCGTAGAATTAATAAACCTTAAAGTTTATTGGGCACATAAGCAAAAATAATTAAAAATGAAAAAAATCAGAGTACCATCAAAGTGTGCCAGCGAATCCCAGAAGCACACGTAGCAGCACAGCTCAGATGCACACACTCAAGGACAGAGCATGTGAAACAAGGTTTCACACACTGTAAGCTGCTTTAGGTACAACAGCACAAACTCACTGGCAGGCAGAACCCAGGGAGTACCATTCCCATTAGCCCTTCCTGAAGGACCTACTACAAAATGTGCATCGGACAAAATGACTAAAGAACTCAGCTGACAACTAGTAAGTGAAGGGTTAGCTTCAAAAATAAATATGCACAGAACTAATAAGACTGATGGTCAAAATAAAAGTATAATATATAGTTGTTACATGCTCTCACAACACAGACATAGAACCACTTTTTTAAAAATGGAAGAGACCAAAAAACAGGTGTTTTTAGCATCTTCAGGAATACTGGAGCATAGTATTGGTAATATATTATCATCCTGTGTTAACCTAGAAAATATTAAGACAAGCTACTAAATTCAAGATATTGTACCATGTATGACTCTATTCAGTACATATACGACATTAGTATGTAGGAGGGTACTTCAAAAATTATGTGGGAGTGTGGAATTAAAAGATAAACTTGATGGATCTCTGAACTAGAAGTTAAAATACCCATGGTCCCACAATGGAGCTCCTGGGCTTGACTTCAGCCAGAGCTCCTGACTCTAGCTCCCTACTAATGCAGACCCTAAGAGACAGCAGTGACAGCTCATCCGACTGGGTTCCTACCATCCACATAAGAGATCTGGTTTGAATTCATGGCTCTTGCCTTCACTATTAACTGGGGGATTGTAGGCATATGGAAAATAAAATCAGTGGATGGTAGCTCTCTGTCCCACAAATAAAATGTTGAAAAAAAATTACTGCTACACGAACATGCAGAAATCCATGAAGGTTTTTTGCAATAAGCATTTTCTTTACTTTGAAAAAAGTTACAGAGGGATCTTCTATCTGCTAGTTACTCCCTGGCTGACCAATGGTTACTCCCCCATTGTGGCCACAATGCCCACAGCTGAGCGAGGCCAAAGCCGAGAGCCAGGAGCTTCATCCAGGTCTCCCATGAGTGGCAGGGGCTCAAGTACCTTGGCTCTCTCCTGATGCTTTTCCCAGACCATAGCAGGGAGCTGGATCAGAAGCAGATCTGCTGGACATAAACCACACCCATATGGGATGCTGACCACAGAGGCAGTGACAGATTTACCTGCTATGCCACAATGCTAGTCCCTGTAATATGCATATATTTTTTAAAAGATCATTTATTTATTTGAAAGCGTTATACAGAGAGAAGAGAGGTAAAGAGGTGGGGTGGGGGTCTTCCATCCACTGGACGACTCTCCAACTGGCCACAACAGCCAGAGCTGAGCCAGGAACCAGGAATTTCCTCTGGGTCTCCCCTGTGGGTGCAGGGGCCCAAGGACCTGGGCCATCCTCCACTGCCCTCCCAGGCCAAGCAGAGAGCTAGATCGGAAGTAAAGTAGCCAGGACTTGAACCGGTGCCCACATGGGATGTCGGCACTGCAGGCGGTGGCTTTACCTGCTGTGTTACAGCATCAGCCCCTTTTTGTTTTGTTTTTTAACATGCATATTAATCCTTGAAAAATCAGTCCCGGCTGCTCCACTTCCAATCCAGCTCTCTGCTGTGGCTTGGGAAAGCAGTGGAGGATGGCCCAAGTCCCTGGTCCCCTGCACCCGTGTGGGAGACCTGGGGGAGGCTCCTGGCTCCTGGCTCCTTCTTCAGCCTGGCCCAGCTTCAGCTGTTGTGGTTTTCTGGGAAATGAACCAGCAGATGGAAGACCTCTCTCTGTGTAACTCTGCCTTTCAAACAAATAAATAAATCTTAAAAAAAAAAAGTCCTTAAGACAGAAAGCATTATGAATGTCATTGTATTATGAAAGGTTCATTTTATAAAGAATATGTAATAAACCATCCTATTAACATCACTCAAAATACATTAAATAAAAACATATAAATGGGAGGAGACGGTCACAGTGCGTCTATGAAACAGTGTTATAAATGTCAACAACTAACACGGAAAGGAAAAGCCATACTTGCAACGACAAGTAAAAGCCATCATCTGGTCCTGTCAGTTCCGCCCAAATCTTGGTGGCTTCCTCCCAGGACATTCCCCTCTCTACGCTGATCTAGAAAGCAAAGTGCAGGAGTTAAATTAAACTCATTTCTGTATATGCCTACTGTGGGAAGACGACAGTGGGACTGCACATGTTTTCCAGACTTACTGTGTAGAGCTCCACATGACCAGAGGTTGAGTATCCTGGAGTCAGAAACTTCTTAACATCACTCTTCCTCACCTTTTCATCTCCAGAACCGAGATCTTGAATGAGAAAAAGCAACATGTCCACGTAAAAACTTCTGTTATAAGAAGACACTCAACATGTAAAACATGTCCCCACTTACCTAAGATTCCCATATCATATCTTCCATTCTTTTTGGCATTTTGAACAACTGCAGTAAGCGTGTCCGCAAAATACTGAAATAACGCATTCTGCTGATGTACTTCCATACCCAAAATTCTATTTAAGAATTTTCCTATGTTGTTATAATCTGCAATGACAAGATCACACAAGCGATGAGTTCATTCAAAAAACACTTCCACACATTTCTAATCACCTAGGCCAGGTTCACGTCCCACATTCTCTTATGAAGTCTTCTCAGTTTTGGGACAGCCATGACAACAAGGTTATAATTTGCCCAGTTCTGCCTCTAGCCATTCCCACTGCCACTGTATATGCTGGAGATTCAAGCTGAACTCAATTTTTATATCACAGGAAGAGAAACCAGAACTGAGCACCCAAGAATGTTCATTCTCTAACATTAAATCCTAACTCCAGAAGTTGTAAAGTCTAAGTCTCTATCCTGGCTGAACAATGAGAATGTCTGAGAGCTTTGGAAAATTACCAATGTCTGACCTTGACCCCTGGCTTCAAGGTTTAAAAGCTTGACAGCTGAGGGTTTTTTTGAAGCCAGGGTTGACATCTATGCTCTAAGGACAAAATGATCTTTTTTTGAATATCTATAATAGTCATTAATCTAACAAGTTATACACACAAAGTTAACAGTATTACCTTTATCAAGAGTAAGAATTCCTGAGCGATCTTCTACATTTATCAGGCCGACTCCTATCAATCCTTGACGAACATCTATAAGAAAATAAGCTTATAAAAAACTAAGTAATTTGGGGGCAGGTGCTATCCTGTGGTGGTTAAAGCTGCTACCTGCAGTGCTAACATTTCATGTGGGTGCTGGTTCAAGTCCCGGTTGCTTCACTTCCAATTCAGCTCTCTGCTGTGGCTGAGAAAGCAGTTAAGAAGACGGCCCAAGTCCTTGTACCCCTGCACCCACATAGGAGACCCAGAAGAAGCTCCTGGCTCCTGGCTTCAGACTGGCACAACTCCAGCTGTTGCGGCCACCTGGGAGGTGAATCACCAGATGGAAGACCTGTTTCGCTCTCTCTACCTCTGCTTCTCTGTAATTCTGCCTAATAAGTAAATAAAATCTTAAAAAAAAAAAAAATACAGTGGAAGCTATTCCAAGATATTTTTAAAAACAAAACAAAACTATGTAATTCAAGTGACTCTGTGAATTATTACCTAACTTCATCAAACGATTCGAGTTTAAAGCACCGACAGCCTATACATCTGTTAAGATATTCCAGTTAGCTTAATTACATTCCACATACTACATTCTAATACTTCATTAAAATATTTCAGCTTTCCAACAGTGGCCTGTACACTTGGGGTCTTTGCGAAGAAACCAACTACAGAATTAAAGTAATTCTGTGCGAGTAGCAGAATACTAGCCATGTAAATAATTACGTAAAGGGGCTGGTGTTGTGGCACAGTAGGTGGCATCCCACGTGGGCGCTAATTTGTGCCCAGGCCGTCCCATTTCAGATTCAGCTCCCTACTACTGTGCCTGGGAAAGTAGCCAAAGATGACTCAGTTGAGTCCCTACACCCAAGTGGGAGACTGGAAAGAGCTCCTAGCTCCAGTTTAGCCCAGCTCTGGCCATTGAGACCATTTGGGGAGTAATACAGCAGATGGAAGATTTGTCTTTCCCTCTCTCTCTGTTAACTATGCCTTTTGAATAAATAAAATAAGTACTGCCCCTTTCCCCCATCAGAAGGCCTGGGTCCTAACTCCACTCTGATCCTAGCTTCCAGCTAATGCACTCTGGCAGGCAGCATGTGCTGATGAGTAGCTGGGTCCTGCACTCACGTGGGAGACCTGGACTGAGTTCCCGCCTCCTGGCTTCAGCCTGATCCAGCCCCAGTTTTGTGGACATTTGGAGAGATGACTGGCAGATGGGAGCTCTATTCCAAATAAATATCTTAAAATAAAAAATAAGGAGGCGGGCACATGACCTGGCATTTTTTAAGAAAGATTTTATTTATTTATTTGAGAGTTAGAGGGGTAAAGGCGGAGAAGAAGGTCTTCCACCTGCAGCTTCACTCCCCAAATGGCTGCAATGACTGGAGCTTGGCTCATCTCCAGCCAGGAGCTTCTTTGGAGTCCCCCAAGTGGGTGCAGTGGCCGCATTTGGGCTATCCTCTACTGCTTTCCCAGGTCATACCAGAGAGCTGGATTGGAAGAAGAGCAGCCGGGGCTTAAACCAGCACCCATATGGGATGCCAGCGCCACAGGTGGAGGCTTAGCCCACTACACCACAGCTCCTGACACCCTGTCCTAGCATTTAAGATACTCATGTGCCATACCAGAGTCCCTGAGTTCAATACTCAGCTGCATTCCTGACTCTAGCTTCCTCTTGATGTAGACCTTGGGAGGAAGTGGTGAAAACAACTGATTGGATCTTTGCCATCCACATCAACAGACCTGGATAGGTTCCCAGGCCTGGCTCCAGTCTTGGTCCAAGCCCTGTTAATGGGGGCATTTGGGAGTGAAGCAAGAGAATGCAGTGTGTATTCTT
Organism: Sylvilagus floridanus; assembly: GCA_949820135.1. NCBI lineage: Eukaryota > Metazoa > Chordata > Mammalia > Lagomorpha > Leporidae > Sylvilagus > Sylvilagus floridanus. The sequence continues at coordinate 177,300,605 of OX463233.1, forward strand.
GCTCACTCTTTCTCTGTTCGCCCTTCAAACAAATCAGTGTTAAAAGGGGCAGTGTAAAGCTGCCACTCATGATGCCAGTATCCCACATGGGCGTCAGCTCAGGTCCCAGGTGCTCCACTTCCCATCCAGCTCCCTGCTCACACACCTGGGAAATTGGCAGATGACTGCGCAAGTCCTTGGGCCCCTGCACACACGTGGGAGACCCAGAAGAAGCTCCTGGCTTCCCAGCCCCAGCCAATGTGGCTACCTGGGGAGTGAAACATTGGATGGCAGACCTCTCTCTCTCTCTCTCTCTCTCCTCCCACCCTAACTCTGCCTTTCAAGTAAATAAAATAAATCTTTAAATAAAGAAAGAAAACCTTAGCATTCAGATATTAAATATGGAAAAATAATGTGGAAGGCTGTCGATTTCAGTGTCATCCTCTGACTTCAGGAAATGGAACAGAAGAGGAGGAGAGGTTTAAGGGAAGAGTATTAACTAAATCGCTAAACCCATTCAGATTATTTCCATTACTAACAATGAGTAAGTAACCTATAATTTTTATTTTATTTTATTTTTATTTGAGTTAGTGAGAGAGAGAGACCCAGAGAAGGGTATTCCTTTCATTGGTTCATCCCCCAAATGGCTGCTATGGCCGGTGCGCTGTGCCGATCTGAAGCTAGGAGCTGGGTGCTTCCTCCTGTTCTCCCATGAGGGTGCAGGGCCCACGCACTTGGGCCATCCTCCACTGCACTCCCAGGCCACAGCAGAGGGCTGACCTGGAAGAAGGGCAACTGGGACAGAATCCGGTGCCCCCACCGGGACTAGAACCTGGTGTGCCGGCGCCACAAGGCAGAGGATTAGCCTGTTGAGCCACGGCGCCGGCCAGGAAGCAGTTTTTGATACACATCCTCTGCAAGGACCACGGAGGCGTATTTCTGAGTTGAGGTGACAGTGCCCATGCACACGCCTGAGTAAACGACTTCCCCTCACTGGAGGGTCTACCGGGAAGGAAAGGCTTCCAGATGTACGGCTCTTGCGTTCACGGGCTGTACCAACACTTCCCCAGCTTTCTGAACTCCTAACTTCACCTAGCCTGCTTACACGGACAACGTGCGGCAGTCTAGTCTACCAATCTGTAACATGGTTCCAAGATTATCTAAAGCACCATGCAGTTTCTTCTACTGTGGAAATTTCCAAACACATAAAATAGGGGGAAAAAAGGATATTTTAACTTTAAATTTCTTTTTTTTTTTTGCTCAGAGAAAAACTTTATTGACTGACTGTGGACTTTAAATTTCAAAAACTACTTGGCAACGTGATTTTAACAAAGCCACTGTCCTGTTAAGTCTAGAATTAGACAATATGTATTAGTTGTGAAGAGCAAAGGAACTTTCATGTGAAATTAGTTTTAATAAACTTGTTTTGTTCTAATCACTTTTAACTTCTAACTATTATACAAAGTATGTCCAAGGGGGAAAAAAAATAAAACCATGTTAGAACAGATTTTCCACCATGTTTGTTTTTTAAAGTTACCTTTAAAGAATTCTCCAGGGTAGTCCGGAGGTGGTGACACCATAGGAGAATCTAAGTTTACAATGGATTTCATGACAATTTCTAAAGCGTTTCTTCCATACTGCAATAAAAAAAAAACCATTTTAACCAGTTTCAGCAATCAGATGCTCTTCAACCATACGACCATCTGGATGCCATAAAAACTATTACTGGAGGTGGGCACTGTGGCACAGCAATAAAGCTACTGCTTGGGACACCCCATTCCTACAGACTGGTTCAAGTGCCAGCTACTCCACTTCCAATCCGGCTTCCTGCTACTGTGCACTCTGGGAGGAGGCAGGTGATGCTCAATTTCCTTGGGTTCTTGGCACCCATGTGGGAGACCTGGATTGAAACCTAGGCTTGCGGGCTTTGGTCTGGCCCTGCTCTGGCTATTATGGGCATTTGGGGGACTGAACCAATGGTTGAATATCTGTCTTTCAAATAAACATGAAAAAAACAAACGTTCATCTTATTATTGTGCAAACATTAAAAATCCAGTTCTCAATTATCATTACATATATTTACATAGCCTACTTCATGCCTTTGCACACATTTGTTAATTTTCTAGGAATTCACACTTAATTCCAAACAGCAATCATAATTCTATTTTCCAGTAGGAATAAAATATATTGCACTGATCCAAGACTTAACATGTGAAATCCTTTGTCTCAGAGGAAGCCATTCTCTTACAGGGAGGTAGTTTCCAGCTTTAAGCCGTATCCTGTCTTTTTTTCCCACTACAGCTACCACACAGGACGAGTGTTCAGAAGCGCTGAGAGGTACCTTATTGTCAAAGTTGAACCTGCTCAGATCTCTAGATTCTGTTGCTCTTCTGTCCCCATGTGTAAGCGCCCCCTAGCAAAATACAAAGCTTGCAGTTATGTGAGGCACAAGTAACCCCTCTACACAAGTCAGGTGACATCCAGTATCTTTTATGTGCATCTATATAACTCAAACACTTACCAAACTCTCAAGTCTTTTGGCAACAATAGATGCAAATCTTTGTTCCCCTGCCAACTCAGAAATCAGAAAGACATATTCTGGAGCAGTAACTTGGTTTGATCTATGAGTTCTTCCTGTAAGGAAATTTTTTTAAAGATCACTAATTGTGTTCACTAGAAAAGAAAATTTTGATGTCTTCCTGGCATTTAATACAAAGCTGATATTGAGAAATCTTTAAACAGAAGAAAAAATTAAAAATAATATAACCTCAACGCCCCTAAAATGATCAACACTGCAAACAGTGGCCTGAATGACACCTGTATTCAGAACAGTACTCTGCCTGTCAAGAGGCAGGAGCCTGTCAGATGAGGGCTGGGTGCTGTGCAGCGGCAGCATCCTGTACCGGAGCTCTGGCTGTTAGAGGCATTTGGGGAGTACACCAGCAGTGGACCATCTCTGTCACTGTGCCTTTTAAATAAATGTATCGTCACTCACACACACACACACACACACACACACAGTGTCAGTACTGCTTCCCCAATTCTGTTTAACTATAATGTTGATTGCACAGTCATACTAGATTCTCCCAAAACTGTTGTTTCTAAGTCAGCAAAAAGGAGAGTGGAAGTACAGGAAGGCTCACTCACAGCTGAACTTGAAACAGCATCTGCTCTGACCCAGCTCCGTAGCCTAATGGCCTATAATGAAGATACTTCCGGTGGTCTGCTTCAGATACAATGTTAAGGATCCCCCAAGAAACCCCACCAGATCTGTTTATGATTATTATTATTTGAAAGACAGAATTACAGAGAGGGAGAGACTTCTCATCCACTAGTTCACTCCCCAAATGCCACACTGGCTGGGACTGGAGCTGGAGCAGGCGGAAGCCAGGAACCTAACATCTGTTCTCTCCCATGTGAGCGGCAGGGCCAAAGCATACCACCCAGCTTCCACTGGTTCTTAGGCGCAACAGCAGGGAGCAGGGTCAGAGGTGGGCAGTCAGGCTTGAACCAGTGTTCCTGTGGGACAGCTGCTACTCTGCTAGGCTACAGCTTCTAAAGAGCTAAGAATTCCTAACGCACTATACACTGTGCATAATGTACATGAAATCTCAGATTTTGAGTCCTACGACATCTGACCTAAACGCAGACTCGATACGCGCCCAGCCCCAGTGACTGCCAGCTGCCCTGTGCATCAGGTGAAACCCCGTGTGGGAACGCACCGAACTGCTGGATTGCTCTGTCAGCACTCCAAGGTAACTCCAAAGTCATGTGAACTCTTCGCCTCTGGTTCTTAGCTCTCCGATCTGCTTGTAATGAAATGCCTGAGCTGGCAGCTTCTGAGATGATAGCAATATTCTGTATCAAGAGGAAGAAAAAATTAACTCTGCAAAGGACAGTGCGATAAATGAAGTGCTTCACTGGTCCACCAATACCTATACCTCCTTCTGGAAACAACATGGCTCCTTATTTTAGCTGGGTCCCAGGCTACCCAGAATATAGATTTCCTTGTCTCCCTTGGTCTGAAGTGTGAGCACGTGGCATGGTCCTGCCTGCAGACTGTGTGTGTAACGTCCAGAAGCTTCCCTATCCCTTCGCCTGTCCTTTCTCCACTGGCTACAATGAAAAGGTAATGAGAAGATCTGCACTACTCTCCTGGACACAGAGGTAACTTGGAAATGGAAGTCCATAGAATTAAACCAATAAGAGAACAGACCTGGTTTCAAGGGGCCACACCCTGATCTATTCAGCCTAACTTTTGAGAGAAATGAACATTTGTCCTGTGTTAATTAATTTTAGATTATCATTTAACAGTCCAACACTTATAATTAGTACCAATTCCTAACGCATGTGCGCCCAGATGCATGAAACAAGTGCATAAAATAACTGATAAAAACTCTACCCACAATCTTTAATGTAACAAAAGCCATTTAATATACTTTTTAAAGATAACTTTCATAGTGGTATCTATTATCTATTTTCTAACTGCATAAAAGTTCATTGAAATAAGGCAAAATATGGGTAGATAAGTAACTTCTTCCTGTTTTAGATTAAGGCATGGGTTTTAGGGGTGTTAGGATGAAAGGGTACTACTGCATTTGAACAATCTCATCAACAAATGCTTCTATGCTACTGAGCAGATGGAGAGAAATGGACGGGAGAAGCTTTAAGCCAGGGAGTCACTTCACAGTGAGATCTTGCAGGAAGAGATTCTGGAGGCCCTGCAGAAATCTCTAGAGTAGTCAAATGTGGAAATTCACCCTGAAAGCTACCCAGGGCAGAGCAACACTAGAATCAGCAAAACCAAAGGACACAGTAATCTGGGTAGCCTTAAGTGTCATTCCAGCCTCAAAATAATACTACTAGAGGTCAAGACACAAAGATGATCTGGAAAAACACAGTATTTTTATATTCTCACTAGGTTTAGGAATCACTAAAACTATCAAGAACCACATCTAACAGTGTGCATAATACAGAAAAGTCATTACATTTAACTTACGACAAATAAAAGCAGGCTATAATTCACTGATTGTGTCCATTAGTAGAAAACATAGAATACAGGCCGGCGCCGGGGCTCACTTGGTTAATCTTCCGCCTTGCGGCGCCGGCACACCGGGTTCAAGTCCCGGTAGGGGAACCAGATTCTGTCCTGGTTGCCCCTCTTCCAGGCCAGCTCTCTGCTGTAGCCCGGGAGTGCAGTGGAGGATGGCCCAAGTGCTTGGGCCCTGCACCCCATGGGAGACCAGGAGAAGCACCTGGCTCCTGGCTTCAGATCAGGGCGGTGTGCTGGCTGCGGCGGCCACTGGAGGGTGAACCAATGGCAAAGGAAGACCTTTCTCTCTGTCTCTCTCTCTCATTGTCCACTCTGCTTGTCAAAAAACAAAATAAATAAATAAATAAATAAATGAAAGAAAATATAGAATACAATTTAACAGAAATGATTTATATTAAAATGAAAAAGATGTAAATTAATACACATTTTAAATCAATAAATAAAATTAAAAAGATCTCAAACTTAACATACAGGCGCTTTTCTTTTCACCGTAAAGCACATCAGAAAGACTTACCTTATCTCCGTCCATGAACCTCTGCTTTTCTGTGATATTCAGGATCTCCACGGGCACGTCCAGCTCCGACCGTGACTCGTAGGATATGCTCCCATCATCATTGCTTACAACCCGCCCCTTGCGGCCGGTCATCTGAGAAGCAGAGCGTTATTACAGAGACGCGTCCGACCATGGTGTACGCAGCTAAGTGCCTCCTTCACTAAAGAAGCCTGGGAGACGGAGGCACAGCCTGAGCCACGCTGGCACTGGTGGCATATAACAGACACTGGGAAACACCAGCACGGGCCACTGCCACAACAACTGCATGACAGCACCAGGCACCGCGATGCCACGCGCTGCGCTGCGGCTAGCAGTGCCAGCATCTCTCACCGGGATGCCACTGCCAAGTGCTGGCTGCTCTGCTTCCAACACAGCTTTCTGCTAATGCCCTTGGAAAAGCAGCAGGGGGTGGTCGAAGTACTCGAGCCTCTGCCGCTCATGCGGGAGACCAGGATGGAGCTCCTGGCTCCTAGTTTTGGCCTGGCCCTGGCCTGGGCTGTTGTGGAGATATAATCTACCTCACCCCTATAGTTCTGGCCTTTCAAATAAATCTTAAAAAAAAAAAAGGCAAGCTGCCCGACAGTGGCAGTTCAAGACTGATGTTTGAACACTAGGGGCGTCCACTGCTCTGGGCTGACAACTAGAGCGAGCTGAGAAGGGCAGGCACTGTGGCACAGCAGTCACACGGCTCCTCTGAGCCACCCATCCAGCTTCCTGCTACACCTGAGGCAGCAGCTGACGGTCTTCTGCCTCCCACACAGGGCACCTACATTAATTTCCTGCTTGTAACTTCAGCTTGGCCCAGCCAAGCCTGTTGGGAACATTTAGGGAATGAACCAGTGATTGAGAGATGTCTGTGCCTTTTAAAATATTTTTTTTAAAAAAATACACAAAATAGGCTGGCGCCATGGCTCAACAGGCTAATCCTCCGCCTTGCAGCGCCGGCACACCGGGTTCTAGTCCCAGTCAGGGCACCGGATTCTGTCCCGGTTGCCCCTCTTCCAGGCCAGCCCTCTGCTGTGGCCCGGGAGTGCAGTGGAGGATGGCCCAAGTGCTTGGGCCCTGCACCCCATGGGAGACCAGGAAAAAGCACCTAGCACCTGGCTCCTGCCATCGGATGAGCGCGGTGCGCCGGCCGCAGCGCGCCGACTGCGGCAGCCATTGGAGGGTGAACCAACGGCAAAGGAAGACCTTTCTTTCTGTCTCTCTCTGTCCACTCTGCCTGTCAAAAAAAAAAAAAAAAGACACAAAATAAAGTAGTAGAATGAGGATTCTTAGTATCTAGGGGCCGGTGCTGTAGCATAATAGGTTAAAACTCTGCCTGTGGCAATGGCACCCCACATGGGCACCAGTTCATGTCCCGGCTGTTCTTCTTCCAATCCAGCTCTCTGCTTATGACCTGGGAAACCAGTGAAGAACGGCCCAAGTGCTTAGTGTCTTGCACCATGTGGGAGACCCTGAGGAAGCTGCTGGCTACAGGCAGGGGACTGGCTCAGCTCCAGCCACTGTGGCCATTTGGGGAGTAAAGCAGTATAAGGAAGACCTTTCTCACTATCTGTAACTCTACCACTCAAATAAATAAATCAATAAAATCTTAAAAACAAAACAAAAAAAAGATCTAAGAAAGAAAATCTGATATTCAACATATCACTCATTCTAAGGATTTAAAAGACGTACGCCCCTCAGCCTTCCAAATGAATAAATCTTTAAAAAAAATTCATACTCACCTCAGCTACGTTCTCAGGGCCACCAAGTTCATCAATCAGCTCGTCCAGGGTATTGGGAGGGAGGTCTTCAGCTAGTTTTTCCAGCTTGTCCAGGAGGTCTTTCTTCATCTGCTGGGCCCTTTCCACAGCGTCCTGACTTGTTACAAGGTTGTTGCTGCTGTTGGTATGACTACTGGCTGGAGAACATTTGTTAAACGTCAGCACAAGGTTTAAATATTCATTTTGTTTAGAAATGTATTTCAAAAAGCACCCTTACCTGGGGCACTGTTGGGAGCAGGTGCAACAACAGGTGTAGATGAAAAGCTAGGTCGCTTGGAGCCAAGACCTGAAGCTAATAAGGCACTTTGAATAGAATCTGGATCTATACTTTTCTTCTTCTTTTTCTCTTTGTTTTTCTTGTGCTCTTTTCTGATTAGCCAAGGATCTGAAAGTTAAGGGAAGATGCAGTCAAATCATCTGTCAAGACCAGGACAGAATCTTCATGGAAGTAGCCCTTGAGGTGTTCTGTGCTGTTAAGTTACCACTGCTGCAGTGACCCAGCGCATCCTAGCTACATTCCACTGTTCTAAGGTTCAAGACAACTGCATAAAAACTGCGGCCACCATCTCTCACACGACGCTCAAACCTCCAGAAGAGAGGCAAGCTCGGAGTCTCTGCCGAGCCAAGAAGAACCTGGGTGACAATCTGTACTGCACAGAACAAGTCTTAAGGCTTCATCCCATTTGCTGTCACACTTGAGCATCACTATCCTTTCATGCACATTTCAGTCACACAGGAACTCACCATCTTCATCGTCCTCACTGGACTCATCTCGGAATGGGTTGAAATCATCATCATCTCCGGAACTCATGTTTCTGGAGCTCTCGTAGTCACTCTCTTCGTTATCAGAGGCGTCGGACTCACTGCCACTGTCATCAGAACCGCTACCAGCAAGGCCACCCACTTTCCGTGCTTTTTTGGCTTCTCGTGGTAGTTCATCACCTGCTCCCAAACAATAGAATCGGTCTCAACACACTGTGTCTAAAGATCTGATGAACCACACAGTTCGTTCATGGACTACTTGAAGTGGAATTCAGAAGAAAATAAAGTCCACAAGTAGGTGCTGCTCTTGGGCTCCCACATGTAATCACGGTATGTTCAACTACTCTCAGGAAACAGATACGTAAGTACAAAATGAGACTGGCTCTGAGAGCAGAAGCTTCCAGACTAACTAAGAGCTAAACGGCACTTCTGCGTTCTCTCAACTGAACTGTGCGTCAGGGTGAGAGAAGAGGTCAGGGCGGCGCCGTGGCGCAGTGGGCATGCTGCCACCTGCAGTGCCGGCATCCCATATGGGCGCTGGTGCAAGTCCCGGCTGCTCCACTCCCAATCCAGCTCTCTGCTATGGCCTAGGAAAGCAGTGGGAGATGGCCACGTCCTTGGGAAGACCCAGGAGAAGCTCCTGGCTCCTGCTTCAGACTGGCCCAGTTGTAGCCATTGCAGCCACCTGGGGAGTGAACCAGCGGATGGAAGACCTCCCTTTCTCTGCCTCTCCTTCTCTCTCTAGTAACTCTTTCAAATAAATAAATAAACCTTTAAAAATAAATATATAAATGAGTTTACTCGTGCATGTAAAACTATATGAATGCAGTGAAAGTATTCAACCACTAGCTAATTCAAACTTCATTCTCAAATACAGCTACTTTAAAATGCGACCATATATAGTACTTTTGACATAAACTTTAGCACTTCTCCACTTTATTCAGGTTAAGTAGCATGGGATTTATGTATATAAACATTTAAGTTTTCATTAATGTCTAGGTTCTGAATTAATTTACATGATTAATTAATTTAGACCCACTTTTTGTTTGAGAGAACACTTATCTTGAGGACTTTAGGACAAGGACAGGAACAAGTACAATTTGCAAAATATTACAAAAACAATTCCAAATATCAGCTAAACTCCTGATCAACTGCAACCTCTCTTTACTAACATCAATTATTTAGGAATAACACTCACCTTTCCGCTTCTTTACTTTATTTTCTTTACAAGGACTATCTCTTGGTGAACTGTTATTACTTGGAGCTGTCAAATCAATTCCTAGTAAACTATACAGTTTTTTTCTGTCTGGAGCAGGAAAGTGCTTTTCAATGAGAGATTGCAACACTCCTCTGTAGGAAAGAAATACTGACAATTATTTCTTCACATGGCAAAATAACTGTCGCATATAAAGTCTATTTTTTAAAAAAAATTTATTTATTTGAAAGTCAAGAGTTAAACAGAAAGACAAGAGAGAGGTGTCTTCCATCTGCTGGTTCACTCCCCAAAAGGCCTCAATAGCTGGAGCTGGACTGATCCAGAACCAGGACCTTCTTCTGGGTTTCCCACATGGGGGCAGGGGCCCAAGGACTTGAGCCATCTTCTACTGGTTTTCCAAGCCATAGCAGAGAGCTGGATCAGAAGTGGAACAGCCGGGACTTGAACCAGTACCCATATGGGATGCCAACACTGCCGGTGGCATTATTACCTGCTATGCCACAGTGCTGGCCCCACATATAAAGTCTTAATACATAATTTATAAAATTTTGATTAATATAATAAAAACCTGATTCATGTTTCTCATATATACAAATCTTCCCTCCTTCAATTCCCTGAATATATTTCATAAATGAAAGTATACAGGGGCCGACACTGTGGCGTAATGGGTAAAGCCACCACCTGCAGTGCCTGCATCCCATTTGGGCACCAATTTGAGTCCCTGGCTACTCTACTTCTGATCCTGTTCCCTGATAATGCCTCGGAAAGTTGTAGAGGATGGCCCAAATCCTGGGGCCCCTGCACCCAAGAAGGAGATCTGGAAGAAGCTCCTGGCTATGAATTGGTCCAGCTCTGGCTGTTGTGACCATTTGGGGAGTGAACCAGCGGATGGATGATTTCTCTCTGTCTCCCCCTCTCTGTAACTCTGCCTTTCAAATAAAATAAATCTTTAAAAAAGAAAATATACAATGTTGAATCTTAGAAAACATAATGTAGTTCAAAATCAATTTTAATGTTCTAGAACAAGATCATCCTATTGTAATATAAAGCTTAGCCACAAACACAATTTTATATATTCTAGTAATTACGTAAAAACTAAAAGGGGTGAGGGGGGAGAGGACCAGCACTGCGGCCCAGCAGGCATCCCACACTGATGTGCTGGTTTCAGTCCTGGCTACTCCACTTCTGATCCAGCTCCCTGCTAGAGTATGAGCGGGCAGTAGATGATGACTCGAGAGCTTGGGACAACCCTGCCCCCCGTGGGGGACTGGGCTGGAGCTCCTGGCTCCTGGTTTCAGCCTGGCCCGAACTTGACTGTTTAGACATCTGGGAAGTAAACCACTGGATGGAAGGTCTCTGTTGCTCTGCCATTCTAATAAACAAAGCAAGTTTTTAAAAAAGATTTACTTATTTATTTGAAAGGCAGTTACCAGGGAGGGAGGGAGGGGAACCTCCATCTGCAGATTCACTCCCATGGCTGCAACAGGCAGGGCTGGGCTGGGACAGGCAGGCTGGAACTTCATTTGCATTTCCGAAACAGGTGGGCAGGGCTGAAGTACCTGGGCCATCTTTTGCGCCTCTCCAGGCAAATCAGCAGAGAGCAGGATCTGAAGAGAGCAGCTGGGACTTCAACCAGTGCTAATATGCCATGTTGGTACCGCTTTTAACCTGCTGCACAACACTAACCACCTGAAGTGTTTTTTCTTAAGGAGACTAAGAAACCTGGTACTTTTCATTCAAAGTACATTTCAAATTGAACTCATTTCAAATGTAAAATAGCCACATGTAACAAGTGCCTACCATACTGGACAGGGTGTTTCCAGGCACTTAAGTACAGAAAAATACACCAAGTTTTGCTTTTAAAAGCAGTTTTGGCTGGCGCCGTGGCTCACTAGGTTAATCCTCCGCCTATGGTGCATGCACCCCGGGTTCTAGTCCTGGTTGGGGCGCTGGTTCTGTCCCAGTTGCCCCTCTTCCTGTCCAGCTCTGTGCTGTGGCCTGGGAAGGCAGTGGAGGATGGCCCAAGTGCTTGGGCCCTGCACCTGCTTGGGAGACCAGGAGGCAGCATCTGGCTCCTAGCTTCAGATTGGTGTAGCGCGCCGGCCTTAGCAGCCATTTGGGGGGGTGAACCAACGGAAGGAAGACCTTTCTGTCTCTCAAAAAAAAAAAAGTAAAAAAAAGGTTTTGGGGCCAGCGCTTGGAGTAGCAAGTAAAGCCGCTGCCTGCAGTGCCAGCATCCTATATGGGAGCCAGTTCAAGTCCCAGCTGCTCCACTTCTGATCCAGCTCTCTGCTATGGCCTGGGAAAGCAGTGGAAGATGGCCCAAGTGCTCCCACTCATGTGGGAGACCTGGAAGAAGCTTCTGGCTCCTGGCTTCGGATTGGCGCAGCTCTGGCCGTTGCGGCCAACTGGGGAGTGAACCAGAAGACAGAAGACCTCTCTCTCTTTTGTTAAAAAATTTATTTTTTATTTATTTGAAAGCAGAGTTACAGAGAGAGGTAGAGACAAAGGTCCTCCATCCGCTGGTTCACTCCCCAGACGGCTGCAACGGCCAGAGCTGCACCATTCCAAAGCCAGGAGCCAGGAGCATTCCCCAGGTCCCCTACACAGGTGCAGGGGCCCAAGCACCTGGGCCATCCTCACTGCCTCCCGAGGCCATAGCAGAGAGCTATATCGGGAGTGGAGCAGCCAGTACCAGAACACCCCAGGCCAGCGCTTTAACCCACTGCGCCACAGCACCAGCCCTAACCTCTCTCTCTCTCTGACTCTTCTCTCTCTGTATAACTGACTTTCAAATAAATAAATAAATCTTAAAAAAAAAAAAAAGCAAATTTCAAGTATGTGAATGCATCCCCTAAAGCAAGAAACAATGTGGTGGCAAAGGCTATTTTGCTATTACTATCAGAGTTGAAATGGCAGATTAGGCAAGCTGTCACAAGACGCCTAAAAGCCTCTTCTGGAAGGCCACATGCCTGTCTGCAATTTCTACAGTGGACTTGCACTGGTGCAGGTCAGGGCTACTGCTGCTCTGGACAATAATTTCAAGTCCAAATACAGAGCAGTGAAGCTGAAACCAAAGCAAGGCTTCACAAGGCCAACAGAACCGAACCCTGCAGGCTCACGCGCCGTGTGCAACACTGGCGAAAGGCGCAGCAATCAGTGCTGTTGTGTTCCAATAATACAACTGCTACAGAAAAGCAGAGAACTACAAAACTCCAACCAGGAAGACCGTTAAAGGTGGTATAGGTGAATCAAAAATTTTATCTCCAGGGGCCAACGCTGTAGTGTAGGTAGTAAAGCCACAACCTGCAATTTAGGCATCCCATATGGATGCTGACCCAGATCCCTGCCATGGCCTAAGAAAGCAGAAGACAGCCCAAGTCTTGGGCCCCTGCACTTCTGTGGGAGAATCAGAAGAAGCTCCTGGCTTTGGATAGGCCCAGCACCAGCCACTGCAGCCATTTGGGGAATGAACCAGCAAACGAAAGATCTTTCTCTCTACCTCTGCCTTTCAAATAAATAAATCGTACAAAAAATTTTATCTCCAGTTTATGTCAACATGAAAGTAATCTAAGTAAAAACTCAAGAAAACCAAAAACATTACTTGGCAGTTGAAACAAAATCATTCAATTCTCCCCCGCCCTCTTCCAAGGCTTCTAGGGTTCTAGCTTCTCCTGTGGACTGCAGACCAATGACCACACACTGCAGAGAGAAGAACACATCGGTTACAGACGAGACACATCTGTGTCCTATCAAGACCTTTTACCTCCAGTAGAAGCTAAGACTTCCAAGAACAACGCCATCCTGTGTGCTTTGTTTCTCTGTGTGTCTGAGACACCCAGTTGCAACAGTAAACAGGATTACAGCAAGTATGACTGAGTCCTAAGGAGAGCACAGTCATCCGTCTTCTAAACATACACATATTCATTAAAAAAAAGATAAAGCAATACACATTCACATTATGAGGGCTGATGGCTGTGGATGGCCAACTGAGTTTCATTGCGCTCTTAGCAGGCACAACTGGCCTTTAGGAAGACCACACCATCTACAAAGACTAAACAATCAAAAATAATGACTCTCTAATACGTTCTCCAACTTACTTTTCCATTCTTGATTTCTTCCCGAGCTAGTTGCACAACCCTTTTAACTTTGGATGCTATACACAAGTATTTGAAAAACCTCTGGTGAGCAGACCAGAACTGACCCCACATGGACTTCTTCATCCGTTGCTCAGCATCAATAAGATCTGCAGCTTGCTGAAATCGTTCCCTGGCAATAACCCACTGAAAATATACAATCGACATTGTAGATATTTCATCTTTGAGCACATTCAATCAAAATAATGTTAAGCGCAAGACTATTTAAAATGACTAAAGGGGCAAGAGTGGCCTGGAAGCAGCTAGAGCTGCCACTTGTGATGCAGGCTACCCATACTGAAGACTGATTCAAGTTCAAGTCCCAGCTGCTCTGCTTCCAATCCAGCTCCCCACTAATGTGCCTGAGAAAGCAGCAAATGATGGCCCAAATACTTGGGCTGTTGCCACCCAAGAGGGAGTCCCAGATGGAGTTATATAGGCTCCTACCCATGGCCGTTACAACCACTTAAGAAATGAACCAACACATGCTAAGATCTCTCTGTGTCTCCCCCTCTTTCTTTGTCACTTTGCTGGCACTGTGGCATCGAGTGTCAAGCCACTGCTTGCAAGCCGACATCCTTTGTCAGAGCGCCCTATACGAGAGCACTGTTTGGAATCCAGCTGTTGAGAGATTCTGCTTCCGATCCAACTCCCTGCTAATGGGCCTGGGAGAGCAGCAGGAGCAGACCAAAGTACCTGGACCCGTGCCACCCACAGGGGAGACCTAGAAGGTATTCTAGATTCAGCCTGGCCAAGCCCCAGGTGTTGTGGCAATCTGGGGAGATAATCAGCAGATAAGACAATGACCTCTCTAACTCTGCCTTTCAAATACATATACAAAACTTTAAAAATAAAAATAAAATAATCATCTTCAGCTAATTCCGTAATCTCTTAACAGTAGGGTTTTTTTAGGATCCTCACAGAGTTGTCTCAAAACTTTTATTTCTGTAGATAGTAATTTTAGATAATTTGAGCACAATTATATTGTGCAACTGGGGTGGGTGCCATGGAGCAAGAGGTTAAAGCCCCAGCATGCAGCACCAGCATCTCCTATGGGCGCCATTTCGAGTCCCAGATGCTGCACTTTCGATCCAGCACCCTACTAACGTGCCTGGGAAAGCAGTGGAGGACACCCCAAACGCTTGGGCCCCTGCGCCCACGTGGGAGACCTGGAAGAAGCTCCTGGCTTTGGATCGGCACAGCTCTGATCGTTCTGTCCATTTGGGGAGTGAATCAGTGAATGGAAGACCTCTCTCTCTTGCTCTATGTCTCTACCTCTCTAATTCTGTCATTCAAATAAATAAAGAAAAAGAAAACTACGCAACTGAGACAAATGGCCACTTTTTTACGAATTGCTTTAACAAAAAAGAACTTGAAAAATAAGGGTTTGGATTAAACAGCTTATCACATGGTAATTTATATATTGTTTCAGACTACAAAAATTTTGATTCACTGGCAGACATTATAGTGGACAAAACATTATTAGGTAGGTTAAGTAAACACCAGACAGTAAGAAAGATTTCTCACCAGCTTGACTGCTTTGTTATACATTTTAACATAGCTCTGGGAAAGAAGAACTTCCTCAATTTTGAAGGTCACTCCAGTAAAGCTCAGCTGTCGAGCAATGTACATGCCTCGAAGCTTCATATCCATAGCAACTATTTCCATGGCACCCACGCCTCTGAACAAAATTAAAACACACAGTAACTATCAATGAAGACTGCAACACGAGGTGAAGGGGTTTTCACAATAACATGCGCTTTACACTGCTACTGAGGACAGTACTTCCGACAGATGGAATCAGCAGTTAACTCCATTTTGGCGCAAAAAATTTGGTACTTATTCGTAAGCCTTTTATTTTTTTTTAAGAAAACTTGTATTTAATAAATATAAATTTCAAAAGTACAACTTTTGGATTATAGCAGTTTTCTCTCCCATAAGCAACCACAAACAATTCCATCTCCTACTCCCTCTCCCATCCCAGTCTTCATTAAGATTCATTTTTAATTATCTTTATATACAGAAGATCCACTTAGTATATACTAAGTAAAGATTTCAACAGATTGCACCCACAGACACACAAAGTATAAAGTACTATTTGAATACTAGTTTTACCGTTAATTTGCATAGTATAACACATTAAGGACAGAGATCCTACATGGGGAGTAAGTGCAGTGACTCCTGTTATTGATTTAACAACTGACAATCTTACTCATGACATCAGTGATCACCCGAGGCTCTTGTCATGAGCTGCCAGGCTATATACCTCTTGAGTTCACAAACTCCGACCTTATTTAGACAAGGCCATAGTCAAAATGGAAGTTACGCACAAGCTTTTTCCACAATACACATTTCCACATACTTCATGAAGACCCTCTGTACACACCATCAACTGCATTACCTTCTTTCCACTGCTTGAATAAAATCACTGAATTCTCTAAATGGTGTCCCCTCACCCCAGATTCCAAGACGGTTCATATAGGCCATGTTACGTGGTTCAGAAGCACCTGAAAAATCCCCCAATAAAACATATTATAGCTGAAGCAGTGAATAACTCAAAGCTTTTAAAGTAAGTAACTACTCACCAGTGGCACTAGCATAAACAACTCTGGCTTTTGGCAATTTGTTCTGCAGCTCTAAAACTGCTAAGCCTGTCTTGGTTGGTTTCGAAGAACCAACAGGACATAAGTTTTTTGCTTTATGACACTCATCAAAGACTATCTGTAAGAAATGAATTAAGGAACACATCACATTACTAGTGTCACTAATCCTTCAGAAAGAGTTAGCGTTGATTTCCCTAAAGCCTTCAGATTTTCTTTAAGATTACAAACGTAGGGCCAGGTGTCTGGTGCAGTGGTTAAGACGCCATGTAGGATGCCTGCATCCCATGATCAGAATGCCCAGGCTACACTCTGGCTCTATTTTTGATTCCAGCTTCTTGCTAATACACACCCTGGAAGGTAGCAGGTGACTGCTCAAGTAGCTGTTGGTAGGCACTTGGGAAATGAGCTAGCAGATGGAACAGCTCTGTGTCTATTACCAACTGTCTCTGCTTTTCCAATGAGCAAAAGCATTTATTTATTAATTAGAAGGACCCTCTAAATACCTCTATTCCATCCTTCCAGTCAGAGGTATCCCTTAAACTTAATATTTATCTTGGCCAGATATTTAATTCTTGATCAGCACATACGAAAGGACCCACTGCAGCTACCACACAATCTGTGCTCACCATAGATTAGGGAGATGCATGACTGGTAACCAACTTAACCAGCATTTCAGATATCGGCATGCCTCCTGCCAGACGGCGTAAGATACGCTGTGACCACAAGTCTGGAAATTACTACGGCATCAGTTCTATTTCCCTGAATCTTTTCAGGGAGTTAAATATGCACTGTGGATCCCCAAGAATAATAGGTATCATTCTTAATACCAATTAACATCTTCCTAAACTAGGAGCTTAGGTATCAGTCTGACACACACAACATAGTATCAATTGTATAATCCCCTGGGATGCTATGTAGTCATTAAAGCTCTCATCTAAGCAATTGATTCATGCAATCTCAGAACTTGTTTTCTAAACATCTATCCTTGCACAGTTCTATCTAGCATCAAAAACATTTGTCATAAAGGATACAACTCCATCGAAGTCATCGCCGCACCAATGCAGAAGTTGTTTTAACCTTGTTTTATATTTACCACCAGATTGGCTTTCACCAATAAGAGAAGAATATGTGGCAAAAATAACACCCTTTTTCACACTCCCATTATGCTTTGAAGAAATTTTCCCATATTTAAACTGAAAAAAAAAAAAAGGAGGATTTAATTAGCATACCTTTCTAAAACATCTGAACCAAACAGTTACAAAAGGATTTCTAAACCTGGTGGTGGCAGGACAGGCCTCAGAAAGGTCAGAACTACTTACCAAAAACTTCTTGCCTAGAGTATGGCGTTATGGTAAAGGCACAGCCTGCAATACCGACATCCCATGTGGGTGCCAGTGCATGTTCCAGTTGCTGCACTTGTGATCCAGTGCCTGCTAATGGCCTGGGAAAAGCACCAGAAGATGGCCCAGGTGTGTGGGTCCCTGCCTCCCTCATGTGAAACCTGGAGTAAACTCCTGGCTCTATGTCTCTCCCTCTCTCTTTGTAACTCTTTCAAATAAACAATTCTTAAAAAAACAAAACCGGCCGGCGCCGTGGCTCAACAGGCTAATCCTCCGCCTTGCGGCGCCGGCACACCGGGTTCTAGTCCTGGTCGGGGCACCGGATTCTGTCCTGGTTGCCCCTCTTCCAGGCCAGCCCTCTGCTGTGGCCCAGGAGTGCAGTGGAGGATGGCCCAGGTGCTTGGGCCCTCACCCCATGGGAGACCAGGAAAAAGCACCTAGCACCTGGCTCCTGCCATCGGATGAGCGCGGTGCGCCGGCCGCAGCGCGCCGACCGCGGCGGCCATTGGAGGGTGAACCAACGGCAAAGGAAGACCTTTCTCTCTGTCTCTGTCTCTCTCTCTCACTGTCCACTCTGCCTGTCAAAAAAAAAAAAAAAAACCAAATCCTGTTGGCAACTATGTTGTGCACATACACAGATCCGTGCATCTTTATGGTCCAATGATCCCGTGTCCACCAAAGCTCCAAAAACTATCACAAAATAAATAAATAAAACTCCCACTCTTCTCTAAGAATAAAGGTTATAATACTGATTATACCAATATCATACAACACTGTGATAAAGTTCTGAGGGATGCAAAATGTAAGTAATTATGAAGATGACCTTCTTCAATTACATTACTGAGAAATCAAAAACATCTGCAGATTCCCATTACACATTTTAGGTTTAAACTGCTTATAGAGGCTGGTGCTGTGGCATAGCGGGTAAAGCCGCTGCCACCGCCTGCAGTGCCAACATCCCATATGAGCATCGTTTTGTGTCCTGGCTACTCCACTTCCGATCCAGTTCTATGCTATGGCCTGGGAAAGCAGTAGAAATCGGCCCAAGTGTTTGGGCCCCTAAACCCATGTGGGAGACCTGGAAGAAGCTCCTGGCTTCGGATTGGCTTAACTTTGGCCATTGCAGCCAACTGGGGAGTGAACCAGCAGACTGAAGATCTCTCTCTCTCTGCCTCTCCTTCTCTCTCTGTGTAACTCTTTCAAATAAATAAATTTTTAAAAATTAAGATAAAATAAACTACTTATAATTACCCAAGATCTAGTTATTTAATTACCAAACCCTCAGTAAGACCGACCCACACAAGCCACGGGTGAGCAGGGCAACATGAGCCGGCTCAGGATCAGGAAGCGGAAGCCTGGCTGCAAGGGAGGCACCTGCAGGAACCATACAATGCCTAGTCTGCCCTCGCAAAGCCAACAACTGCCATACAGGATGTTAATAAAGATTTGCTAAATTACTTTAAAAATTCTGATCACATGTGACTGTTTTTCAGACACTGACACACATTTACTTCCACTTTACAAAATGTTTTCACAGGTACAGGTCAAGCCTACTAGCTACACATTCACTGCAACCAGTCTCTAAGCCACAGCAGTTCCCCGTGTGCTACACAGGATTTGTTGGCCTTCAACAACAGGCACACTGCTCCTCTACACTGTACTCGGATGGTCCTCAGATAAAATTACCCCAGAGGAGTCACCACAGCGCTGCAGCCACCACTTGAGTGCCGACATCCCGCTACTTCGAATCCCAGCTATTTGCCTTCTGATGCAGCTTCCTGCTAATGCACCTGGAAAGCACGTTTCTGCCCGAGTACCTGGGTCCCTGCTAGCACGTAAGAGTCAAGGATGAAGTTCCAGACCCTTGGGTTCCATGTACACAACCCCGCCCTGGCTGCTGCAGCCATCTGGGGAACCAGCAGATGAAGGTCTGTCTCTTCTGCTGCCATGCCTTTCAAGTAAAACAACCTTTTTTAAAGAGTTATCCCATGGGTTGGCGCTCTGGCGCAGCGGGTTAATTCCAGATACAGGACAAAAATAACATTGAAAATTCAGGGAAAAAATTCCAAAAAAGGGACAATGTCTATTTGTTTGCCACCACGAAATCACTACCTGGAACAGTACGTCACAAACCAGCCACAATAACTACGAGTAGCAATCACCAGGCTCTCTGCGGAGTAACTCATTGGATCCCACCTACAAAGCAGTCACAGGTAAATATCTAGTGAACGCGCATGAGCACCCACTTAACAAACAGCAGCGTCCTCACACCTTATTCAACGAATGCACCAGAATGTTCTTTGCTCCAATGTCCCTCAGATCTCTTTCAGCATCATACTTCAAATCATTTGAAACACTGAACCTGCAACAAAAAAGAAATCCATGGATTAATGTCAGGTCGGACAGACACTTTAAAAGCAACAATAACCTGTGTGCTACTGCTGTGATGCAGCGGGTTAAGCCTCCACTTCCAATGGCTCTCTCAAATATGGGCATCAGTTCGAATCCCAGCTGCTCCACTGCCTGTCCAGTTCCCTGCTAATGAACGTGGAAAGGCAGCAGACAGTGGCCCAAGTGCGTGGGCCCTTGCACCCATGCAGGAGACCCAGATGACGGTTCCAGGAAGCCTGCTGCCGTGGGCCCTTGCACCCATGCAGGAGACCCAGATGACGGTTCCAGGAAGCCTGCTGCCGTGGGCCCTTGCACCCATGCAGGAGAGCCAGATGAGTCCAGGCTCCTGGCTTTGGCCTGGCCCAGGCAAGGCTGTTGCAGCTGTGTGGAAAGATGTTCAGATATCTGCCACTCCCTCTCTCTGTAACTGCCTTTCAAAAAAGTTTCATCCTGGTCTCCCTCATAAGTGCAGGGATCCAAGCACTTGGGCCATCTGCTGCTGCTTTCTCAGACACATCAGCAGAGAGCTGGATCCCAAGTGGAGCAGCCTGTACTTGAACTAGCACGCACATGGGATGCCAGCACTAGGTGGCAGCTAACCTACCATGCCACGCCTGCTCCCCAACAAAAATCTTTTAAAAAAATCACTTACTTGGGGCCGGCACTGTGGCATAACTGGTAAAGCCACCGCCCGCAGTGCTGGAGTCCCATTTAGGTGCCGGTTTGCGTGCGGCTGCTCCACTTCTGCAGCTCTCTGCTGCAGCCTGGGAAAGTAGTGAAGATGGCCTTGGGCCCCTGCACCCTTGTAGGAGACCTGGAAGAAGCTCCTGGCTTTGGATCAGCCCAGCTCCGGCCACTGAAGCCATCTGGGAAGTGAACCAGCGGATGGACTATCTCTCTCTCTCTCTCTGCCTCTATGTAACTCTGCCTTTCAATTAAATAAGTCTTAAAAAAAAAAAAAAAGAAAAAAAGCTTACTGATAAAAATTGAATGCCACATGCTGAGTAATTCAAAAACAAAAACTTGCACACATCTTGAATGCTTACCATAATGCTCTTTTTCTACTCAGCAAGTAATTCTCATAGATGATTCCTGCTATTGTCCTTCCTTTGCCTACCCCAGCACCATCACCTATTAAGAAGCCAGCACGGTCTCCATTAGGTAGGAATGTTTCATGTTGCTGAAAAACAAGAAGTGGGTAATTAATCCTTCAGACAGTCTGGCAATTAATCTTTCAGAGTTTTAGAAACACATATCTATTTCTACATAAATGACATAAAATTTAACTTTTTAACAGATATTGTTTATCTACCATATTCTTTCCTGTTACACTCCATATACCATGTAACTGTAAAGTCAACAAATTAGGATTACCTCACAACCATTCCAAAAATTGCATAATCAAATACACACTTTTACACCACCCATAAATATGATGGACAGATGGCTACTTCGGACATTATGCACTTCACTGTGTCACCAGAATCCCTTCATGACAACATGCATCACTGACTGATACCATCTCGACCAAACAACAGCTCTGCTCTGTAATTCCTGTACATTCAATCACCACCCCAGGGCGCAGCTGCACTCAAACATTTTCCAACTGGGGAGCAAAGCCAAAACAAATAGTCACTCGTGTGTGTTGCATGCATTCTTATCTACTGAACAGAATCCTATGCATTAAATATATGTCAAAGGGCATATAAACATTTTAAGTTATTCCTAGAAGCTCCGAAAAGGTGAAGACATTTTCATTTGCACGCCCTCCTATCATTGCTATACCTTAAAATTTCTAACATGTGACACTTCCTAGAGGGATGAGTGATGCCGGCAATCCCACATGTACGTTGGGTCAAGTTTCAGGTGCTCCACTTCTGAACCAGCTCCCTCCTGGCATGCCTAAGAAAGCAGCGGGAACAGCCCGATTGCTTGGGATTCTGCACCCATGTGGGAGGCCTGGGTTCAGCTCCAGATGACTGGCTTTAGAATGCTACAGCCCCAGCTGTTGCGGCCATTTAGTTAGTAAATCAGCAGATGGAAGTTCTCGTGATGTAACACTTCCAAATTAATACACAGATCTTAGCAAAACAAAAACAGTGGCCAGCACAGTGGCATAGTAGGCTAAGCCTCCGCCTACAGCGTTGGCATCCCATATGGTCGCCAGTTCATGTTCCAGCTGTTCCTCTTCCAAATCAGCTCTCTGCTACGGCCTGGGAAAGCAGCAGAAGATGGACCAATTGCTTGGGCCCCTATATCCAAATGGGAGACCCAGAAGTAACTCTTGGCTCCTGGCATCAGATCGGCCAAGCTCAGGCCATTGTGGCCATTTGGGGAGTGAACCAGCGTTTGGAAAACCTTTTTCCCTCCTTGACTATGCCTATTAAGTAAATAAATAAATGTTTAAAAAAAGAGAAAGTAAACAAAAATGTGACTGCTATAAAAGTCACATTTATATGTTGTTCATAAAATAAAAATGTGGGGCTGGCACTGTGGCTCACTTGGTTAATCCTCCGCCTTGTGGTGCCTGCATCCCATATGGGCGCCGGGTTCTAGTCCCATTTGCTCCTTTTCCAGTCCAGCTCTCTGCTGTGGCCCGGAGGGCTGTGGAGGATGGCCCAAGAGCTTGGGCCCTGCACCCACATGGGAGACAAAGGAAGCACCTGGCTCCTGGGTTCGGATAGGCACAGCGCTGGCCGTGGCAGCCATTTGGGGGGTGAACCAGCGCAGGGAGGACCTTTCTCTCTGTCTAACTCTGCCTGTCAAAATTAAAATAAATAAAAAATAAAAATATACCACTAGGTCAAACAACTATGTAACAGACACTATGAGGGAAAGATAAACAATGTGTGTAACTGCCATATTATTACTACTTACCTGAGCAGCATATGTGACTGCCTCAAGCTGCAATGCTGACAACCAGCCATTGTCGATAGTTTCTTCAGAAATAGATGTTTTGTACCAAACATCAGGAGGAGTAACACTGGATAGAGAGCTAGTTTCCACTACAGCATCTGGGTGACGTAGGCCAATTTTCACTAAATGAAAATTTTAAAGCACTTCATTGTAATTACTTAAGTAATAACATTTCTGTTTTATAATACACTACAATATTCTTTGTCACAGAAAACATTATTGTTCTACCATATTTGGCTTAGAGATTTGATAAAAAGATCTAGAATAAAACCATCTTAGTTAACGTGACATTCTCCAGTAGTAACAGAACATAACACTATTCTAAGGAGGTTAACTTCACATTATTTAGTCAAACAATTAAGTACTCTGCAAGGAAAGTTTGGCTATAAAACTAAACAGCAACTGCTGCCTCCAAGTATGCTATGTGTAGTAACCCACACACTTCTTCTGTTAGGGGTCAGACAGTAATGTTTCTTTTAGGCCATCCAGTCTTTTAGAACCACTTCACCTGCTGCTATAGATGGGATAAAAGCTGCCAAAAGCAGTAAGGAAACCAATGAACATGCCTACATTCTAACAAAACTATACCTACTAAAACATCATTTTTGAGACTTATTTTGAGGAAATCAGATTTAAAGGGTCATGTATAAACTGAATCTTTGGGAGGAGTTGGGGTGAGAGGAATTTAGATACCACAACATAGAACACATTTTATTTTTTTAAAAGATTTATATAAAAGGCAGAGTTACAGAGAAAGAGAAAAAGAGAGACCTTCCTTCCACTGGTTCACTCTGGAAATGGCCACATTGGCCCAGGCTGGGTCAGGCTGCAGCCTGGGAAATCCATGTGGGTCTCCTATATGGTTGGCATTGACCTAAGCACTTGGGTCATCTTCTGCTGCTTTCCCAGGTGCAGCAGCAGGGAGCTGGATCAGAAGTGGAGCAGCCTGGACTCCCTTCGGAGCTCTTATGATGTGTTGACGTCGGAGGCTGTAACTTAACCCACTGCACCACAATGCTGGCCCCTAAACTGATTTTAAATGATTAGAAAAGGATTTAGAGGTTCATATGTAGTTGTTAAACATTGTACTATGGTTTAATTTAAAAGGTATCATTGGGGTCGGCGCTGTCACATAGCGGGGAAAGCCACTGCCTGCAGTGCTGGCATCCCATATGAGTGCCGATTCAAGTCCTGGTGCTCCACTTCCTATCCAGCTCTCTGCTATGGCCTAAGAAAGCAATGGAGGATGGCCAAAGTCCTTCGGCGCCTGCACCTGTGTGGGAGACCCAGAAAAAGCTCCTGGCTCCTGGCTCAGATCAGCAAGGCTCCAGCCATTGTGGCCATATGGGGAGTGAACTAGCAGACGGAAGACCTCTCTCTCTTGGCCTCTCCTTCTCTCTGTTTAACTCTTAGACTTGCAAATAAATAAATAAATCTTAAAAAAAAAAAAAAAAAAGATATTGTTTGGGGTCAGCACTATAGCACAGTGGATTAAGGCCCTGGCAAGTAGTGTCGGCATCCCATATGGGCACCAGTTTGAGTCCTGGCTTCTCCACTTCAGATCCAGCTCCCTAATATGCCTGGGAAAGCAGCGAAAGATGGCCCAAGTCCTCGGGCCCCTGTGCATTGGAGACCTGGAAAAAGTCCCTAGCTCCTAGCTTTGGACTGGCTCAGCTCCAGTTGTTGCAGCGGTTTGGGGAGTGAACTCGCAAATAGAAGACCACCCCACCCCCGGCCTCTATCTCTCTAACTGCCTTTCAAATAAATAAAAATAAATCTTAATAAATAAATTTATAAGAGATATTATTACGGGGGTCAGTGTTGTAGGCCAGTGGGTTAAGCCAGCGCTTACAACACTGGCATCCAACATCAAGTGCCAGTTCAAGCTCAGGGCTGTTCTGCTTCTAATCCAGCCCCTCCCTAATGCACCTGAGAAAGCAGCAGCAGATAGCCCAAGTCCTTGGCCAATTACTCACATGGGAGACCCATAATGAGTCCCATGCTCCTGGTTTCAGTCTGGCCCAACCCTGACTACTGCAGCCACCTATGGAGTCAATCGTATGGAATACCATTCTCTCCCTTTTTCTCAATAACCCTGTATTTCAAATTAAAAAACAAACAAACAAAAATCAGTTAACAGTGTTGAGAGGAGTTAAGTTCAAGAGGCACTGGGAAATCTTTGGCTCTTTTGATCACTCCTTGAGACATACATTTTATAGGCATATATTCTGCATAGGTCTCTGCATGACCCATTTCTTCTTCATCCTCTTCCTCAGGCTCATCATCCTCCTTTACAACAGGGACCTTCTGCAATAGAGAAAAAGTACAATCAATCCAATTCCAGAGTCAGCAGAACTGGCCAACAGACAAGAAAACTTCTGTAAAAACACAACCTCCAGGCTGGCATTGTGTCACAGTGGGTGAGGCCTGCAACGCCAGTATCCCATAAGGGTGACAGTTCCAGTCCTGGCTGGTCTGCTTCCAACCGAGCTCCTGCTAATGGCCTGGTAAAAGCAGTGGAAGATGGTCCAAGTATTTGGGGCCCTGCCACCCACATGGATGACCTGGATGGAGCTCCTAGCTCCAATGGCTCTGGCTTGGCCAAGGCTTAACAGTTGTGGCCATCTGGAGAGTGAACCAGTAGATAGAAAATCTATGTAATTCTTTCAAATGAATAAATTTTTTTTTTTTTGACAGGCAGAGTGGACAGTGAGAGAGACAGAGAGAAAGGTCTTCCTTTGCCGTTGGTTCACCCTCCAATGGCTTCCGCGGCCGGTGCGCTGCGGCCGGCGCACCGCGCTCATCCGATGGCAGGAGCCAGGTGCTAGGTGCTTTTTCCTGGTCTCCCATGGGGTGCAGGGCCCAAGCACTTGGGCCATCCTCCACTGCACTCCCGGGCCACAGCAGAGGGCTGGCCTGGAAGAGGGGCAACCGGGACAGACTCCAGCACCCCGACCGGGACTAGAACCCGGTGTGTCGGCGCCGTAAGGCAGAGGATTAGCCTGTTGAGCCACGGCGCCGGCCATAAATAAATCTTAAAAAACACAGTGTTCCTAGGCCGGTGACATGGCTCACTTGGTTAATCCTCCGCCTGCAGCACCGGAACCCCATAAGGGCGCTAGGTTCTAGTCCCGGTTGCTCCTCTCCGGTCCAGCTCTCTGCTGTGGCCAGGGAAGGCAGTGGAGGATGGCCCAAGGTACTGGGTCCCTACACCTGCATGGGAGACCAGAAGCACCTGGCTCCTGGCTTCAATCACTGCGGTGTGCCGGCCATGGCGACCATTAGGGGAGTGAACCAATGGAAGGAAGACTTTCTCTTTGTCTCTAACTGTACCTGTCAAAACAAAACAACCCACAATGTGCCCCTCTTTAACTCTGCCATCTAGCTCCCACCTGGTGACTGGCCTGCCCCTCCAGTAGTAAACATGCACAAGGACAGCTGGCTCTGCCCCTTGGTCTTCCAGCTACCACCACCTAAAAATACTTCCCTTTCAGTACTGCCCACCACCCTCCCTCAGACCCTTGCCTTTCTCCCCGTCAATCATTTTCTTCATCCCAACTCCAGGACTAGGAAAGAGCAAGGGTGCAGGGGACAAGGGCTGGCAGCCTTAGCATGGTCTACACTCTCAGACAGTTGTTTCCGTTCATCTGCACCTGTATTCTTACCTCAGATTCTAAAATCAAAACCCAGAACACTGAAGCCTAAAAGCTGCTGAGTAAAGAATTTCCTTCAGATGTTTATGTCTCCACAGACCAGCAGTCACGCGGATGACCTGACAATTTCCTCTCCAAACACTGGCACAATGGAGATGCGTAAATGGGCGCTATTATTAATTGCACCAAGAAATCAGGAGTAAAGCAAGACCGTCCCCTAAAAGCAAGTGAACAGTCACCAGTTAATGTTCCCCTGTCCTTTTCCTCCGAATCTTAACTGGGTATAAGTACAGTGAAGCTACGCTGAAAGTCAGAACAGCAAGGGAGGATGATGAGGAGGAAAACACAGTTGATTTTGTCATGGCAATGGGAGACAGGCGTCCACTACTGGGTTAGGGTGCTGGCTGAGGTCCCCGCGTCCCATGCTGAAGTATCTGCATTGGAGTTCTGTTGCTGCTCCCAGTTCCAACTTCCTGCTGAAGTGCACTGAGGGAACGGTGCTGTGAACAGCAGGTAAAGCTGCCACCTGCAGTGCCGACATCCCATGTGGGCACCAGCTCGAGTCCCAGGTGCTCCACTTCCCATCCAGCTCTCTGCTATGGCCTGGGAAAACAGTGCAAGATGGCAAGTGTTGGGCCTCTCTCTCGCTCTCACTCTCTGCCTCTCCTTCTCTCTGTGTAACGCTGACTTTCAAATAAATAAATACATCTTAAGAAAAAAAAAAGACGCCAGCGCCGCAGCTCAACAGGCTAATCCTCCGCCTTGTGGCACCGGCACACCGGGTTCTAGTCCCAGTCGGGGCACCGGATTCTGTCCCGGTTGCCCCTCTTCCGGGACACCTCTCTGCTGTGGCCAGGGAGTGCAGTGGAGGATGGCCCAAATGCTTGGGCCCTGCACCCCACGGGAGACCAGGGGAAGCACCTGGCTCCTGGCTTCGGATCAGTGCGATGCGCCGGCCACAGCGCACTGGCCGCAGCGGCCATTGGAGGGTGAACCAACAGTAAAGGAAGACCTTTCTCTCTGTCTCTCTCTCTCTCGCTGTCCACTCTGCCTGTCAAAAAAAAAAGAAAAAAAAAAAAAAGAAAAAAGAAAAAAAGGCTGCCGATGAGAAGCGCACATTTATGCTGGTAGTTAAGACAACCATGTCCCACAGCAGTGCACCAGGCTTGTTCCCCAGCTCCTGCTCCCAATCCCACTTCCTGCTAATGCAGGGACGGGGAGGCAGCGGAAACAGCTCCAGTGATTGGGTTCCTCCCACCCATGAGAGATCATTATTGTGTTGATTGTGTAGATTGTGTATCTAGCTCCCAACTTGAGTCTGACCCAGCTGATCCCTGGGAACATCTGCAGAGTGAATCAGTAGATGAAAGATCTTTCAAATAACTTAGTCTTGTTTAAAAAAAAAAAAAAAGAAATTACTGGAGTATATTTGAAAACAGTTGGTAATACTGAAAGGCCACAAAATCTGGGGCTGGACAAATAGCATTTCTTTGTAAAAACTGCGCTGATTTATTTGAGAGGCAGAGTAAAAAGGAAGAAAAATACCTGAACCCTCACCTGCTACCTCCCTAGGTGCACATCAGCAGGAAGCTAGCCTGGGGACGGAGAGGAGCCCCGGCATCAGGCAGGGACGCACAGGCCCCACGCTGTGGCTCAACCCCTTGGGCAAATTCACTCCACAAGTGATACTTCTGTGCCAGGAGGATGTGGCTGGGAGCGCAGCTGATATCAGAGAGATTATGTGGGGTGAGGAAAACTTCGGTTCCTAAAAAATGATGCCCAACACAGCACACACGCACTATCCAACTACAGAACACATACTAAGTGGAGAAGGTGCACACAGGGTGGTCAGGTATTCCTATCTTATAAGGGAACTTGAAAATCAGAATTTTTTTTTCAGCAACAAATTCAGAATTCTTCAAAATACTCCAGAGGCCGAATAAAACACATCTGCCAATGAGTTATGCTCCACAGGATACCAGTTTGCAATCTGTTAGATGTTTCTCAATTGTGAAGCTAATAGCAAACTTTTGGGTTTATTATGGGCAAACTGTTAAATGGCTTAAAGAAAAGGGAATTTTCAGTTTCCAAGTCAACTTCCAGGAACTGTTGGTGGCACCTAGCAGAACTGCAGGCCCGGCTCCATCTTCCCTCCTAGCTACCTGTGGCACTTTCACACACTATCATCGTTCCTCACCCTTTCTCCTCACCCTTTCCTGATTTCAGAAATCCCCTTGTTTGTATCCCTATCTGTCTCCCTTTTAGATCACTAACCAGCTCTCTGATCTTTCTCTCCCCACTCATCCTGAATCGACAGCTGCCATCTCTGCTACCAGAGGCTTCTCACTGGTGCTGCACCAAGTCTAACATCCTTCAAACTTAAGTAAGAACCTGCCACCAAGCCCACATCAACCCCTTCCCCTTCTTTCCGCAAGCCAAGGCCTGGCTTGTCATTCCCACCTCCTCTGTGCCTAGCAACAATTCAGCTCCCTTCTTATTATTATTTTAAAATTTATTATTCTCATACAGTTGATTGAGACACTAAATGTCTCTAACAGCCAGGTCTCCCACAAAGGTGGCAGGAATCCAATCACTGAAGCCTCGCTGCTGCCGCCCGGGGGCTGCACTAACAGGAAGCTGGGATGCAGAACTGAACCAGCGCAGCGCATCACACCAGGAGCCCCACTATGGGATGCAAATATCTTGACCACAAGGCCCAATACCTGCTCCTTTAGCCATCTTTTTTTTTTTTTTTTTTTTGGACAGGCAGAGTGGACAATGAGAGAGAGAGAGACAGAGAGAAAGGTCTTCCTTCTGTTGATTCACTCTCCAGATGGCCGCCACGGCCTCTCTATGCCAATCCGAAGCCAGGAGGCAGGTGCTTCTCCTGGTCTCCCATGCGGGTGCAGGGCCCAAGCACTTGGGCCATCCTCCACTGCTTGCTCAGGCACATTAGCAGACAGCTAGATGGGAAGTTGAGCAGCCAGGAGTCCAACCAGTGCCCACACGGGATGCTGGCATTGCAGGCAGGTAGCTTAACCTACTAAGCCATAAACACCGGCCCCTACACTTGTCTACTTAACCAGGCAGCTATCAAATTTTATGTTTATTGAAGAAAGAATGTGGTATTATTCTTACATAAATCCATTGGACATTCACAGTTTTCCAGAGAAGTCTTAATTAAATGTAGAGTCCCACTGTCCCAAAGCATTAACGAACATTATCACATCGGGGCCGAGCTCTAGCCCAGCAGGCTGAGCAACGGCCTGCCAGGCTGGCACTCCAATGCTGGCTGTGATGTCACAGGCTGCAACTCAACATGCTGCACCATAATGCCAGCACTGTGTGGTTCTTTTATAACACATATTTTCCATTAATTGTCTGCTTAATCTAAATTAATTGTTTTAACAAGGACAGGGGGAGATTTCGGGAATAAATCAAATTGTCAATTAAGGGGCCAGCACTATGGCACAGTAGCTAAAGCTTGTAGCTTGTAGCTTGTAGCTTTGGCATTCCAAATGAGCACCAGTTCAAATCCCGGCAGCTCAACTTCCATTCCAGCTCCCTGCCTAGGAAAGTAGTGGAAGACAAGCAAGTGTCTGTGCCCATGAACCCATCCAGGAGACCCAGAAGCAGCTCCAGGCTCCTGTATTCCACTCAGACCAGACCTGGCCATTACAGCCCCTTGCGGAATGAACCAGTGAATAGAAGGCATCTCTATATCTCCCTCTCTGTGTTAACTCTTTCAAGTAAATAAATAAGTCTTAAAAAAAAAAACACATTTTTAGGGGCTGGTGCCATGACACAGTGGGTTAACACCCTGTCCTGGAGCACTGGCATCCCATATGGGTGCTGGTTTGAGTCCCGGCTGCTCCACTTCTGATCCAGCTCTCTGCTATGCCCTGGGAAAACAGTGGAAGATGGCCTGAGTCCTTGGGCCCCTGCACTGTTGTAGGAGACCTGGAAGAAGCTCCTTGCTCCTGGTTTCAGACTGGAGAAAGTTCCAGCCGTTCCGTCCAATTGGGGAGTGAACCAGCGGATGAAAGACCTCTCCCTCTCCCTCTCCTCTCTGTAACTCTTTCAGATAAATACACAAATAAATCTTTTTTTTTTTTTAACCACAGAGTTAGACAGTGAGAGAGAGGACAGACAGAAAGGTCTTTCTTCCATTAGTTCACCCCCCAAGTGGCTGCTATGGCCAGTGCTACACCGATCCGAAGCCAGGAGCCAGGTGCTTCCTCCTGGTCTCCCATGCGGGTGCAGGGGCCAAGTACTTGGGCCATCCTCCACTGCCTTCCCTGGCCACAGCAGAGAGCTGGACTGGAAGAGGAACAACCGGGACAGAATCCAGCACCCCAACCAGGACTAGCACCCAGGGTGCTGGCGCCACAGGCGGAGGATTAGCCAAGTGAGCCACGGCAACGGCCAAATAAATAAATCTTTAAAAAAAGAACAAATTTCTACTTATGCATACATTAAAAGACATTTTCTAATAAATTTATTTATTTTTAAACAGGCAGAGTGGACAGTGAGAGAGAGAGACAGAGAGAAAGGTCTTCGTTTGCCACTGGTTCACCCTCCAATGGCCACTGCATCCGGCGCACCATGCTGATCCGATGGCAGGAGCCAGGTGCTTCTCCTGGTCTCACATGGGGTGCAGGGCCCAAGCATTTGGGCCATCCTCCACTGCACTCCTGGGCCACAGCAGAGAGCTGGCCTGGAAGAGGGGCAACCAGGACAGAATCCGGTGCCCTGACCGGGAGAAGAACCCGGTGTGCCGGCGCCGCAGGCGGAGGATTAGCCTATGGAACCGTGGCGCCGGCCTCTAATAACTTTAGCTGTAACATAGACCTTAGGAGAAAATCTCTAAATCAAATCTTACATACTGGAAATACTTTAACTATATCATTTATATATTTGACTATGGATTCTAAAGCAATTAAACTGCCTTTATTCAAAATGGTATCAGAAGGCAGCTAATAATATTTACTAGCCTCGCGAATGGTAAGTTACGGTAACATTTATCACTGTATTTCTTTAAACCCTGAGCACTAAGATCCAGTATTTCCTCAACACTAAGGATTTATTTCAGATGCTTCAGTGCACAATCTGTTGAAAAATAAATAAATAAATCAAGGTTGTCTTCCACTAACATTTTGAAGAACCTTCATGGTGATCCAATATTTTCACGTTGTGTTTTACCCTGATCAGGTAAAATTCAAAAGAAAAGATGTCAATAATGCATTCAACAACACTTTCTATCAAAATAAGCACATCTGAGGGGCCAGGAATTGTGCTGTGGCTTAGGGGGTTAAGATTTTGCCTGTGGTGCCGCATCCCATGTGGGTACTGGTTCAAGCCCAGCTGCTCCTCCTCTAATCCAGCCTCCTGCTGACGGCCTGGAAAGCTATAGAGGATGGCCCAAATGCCTGGGCCCCTGCACCCATGTGGGAGACCCTGAAAAAGCTCCTGGTTTCAGATCAGAACAGCTCTGGCAGTTGCAGCCAGCTGGGGAGTGAGCCAGCGATCAAAGACCTCTCTCTCTGTGCCTCTCCTCCTCTCTCTGTGTAACTCTCTCAGATAGATCAGATAGACAGATGAGCAGATTGGATGGGTCAGTACTGTGGACGGCAGGTAAAGCGTGCAGTGCTGCTATCCCACACAGGCAATGGTTGAAGTCCCGGCTGCTCCACTTCCCATCCAGCTCACTGCTGGCCCAAGTGCTTCGTCCCTTGCCATCCACAAGGGAGGCCCAGTCTGGCTTTAGCCTGGACTAGTTCCAGCCACTGTAGCCATTTAGGGAGTGAATCAGCAGATAAAAGATTTCTCTGTCTCACCCTAACTCTAGAGCTCCTCAAATAAGTAACTCTTTAAAAAAGAAAAAAAAGGGCCGGCGCCGTGGCTCAACAGGCTAATCCTCCGCCTTGCGGCGCCGGCACACCGGGTTCTAGTCCCGGTCGGGGCGCCGGATTCTGTCCCGGTTGCCCCTCTTCCAGGCCAGCCCTCTGCTGTGGCCCGGGAGTGCAGTGGAGGATGGCCCAGGTGCTTGGGCCCTGCACCCCATGGGGAGACCAGGAAAAGCACCTGGCTCCTGGCTCCTGCCATCGGACGAGCGCGGTGCGCCGGCCGCAGCGCGCCATCTGCGGCGGCCATTGGAGGGTGAACCAACGGCAAAGGAAGACCTTTCTCTCTGTCTCTCTCTCTCACTGTCCACTCTGCCTGTAAAAAAAAAAAAAAAAAAAAAAATGAGAAAAAAAAAAAAAAAAGAAAAAAAAGTTTTAATTACCGTGCTTAATAGGTATTAACTCTATGGCCGGCGCCTTGGCTTTCTTGGTTAATCCTCCACCTGTGGCACCGGCATCCCATATAGGCTCTGGGTTCTAGTCCCAGTTGCCCCTCTTTCAGTCCAGCTCTCTGCTGTGGCCAGGGAAGGCAGTGGAGGATGGCCTAAGTGCTTGGGCCCTGCACCTGCATGGGAGACCAGGAGGAAGCAAATGGCTCCTGGCTTCGGATCGGTGCAGTGCTGGCCATAGTGGCCATCTGGGGAGTTAACCAATGGAAGGAAGACCTTTCTCTCTGTCTCTGTCTATAACTGTCAAATAAATAATAAACAAACAAATAAATAAACAACTCTACTGAAGTTTAAGCTTACTTACTAGTCTTTATGAATAATCCCCCTTCACACAAGGAAATTTTTCTGAAGGATGTTCTAGAGCACTTGTCAACTAGTATACTTTCCTAAGATACAAAAACAAGTTAGTTATTTGAAACTTACCATGGTTGGGGAAAAACTCCTCATTTTCATGTCATTTATCCAGATTCTTGCTACTTCTTTATTAGAAGACTCTTTCTTTACTGTACCATTGCTTACATCAGCTGAGGGGGGAAAAGTCAGTTTACATTTTAGAAGAAAATCTCAATTTATTTTCCCATCACTTAACAAGTCAGCAGTGTTTATGCATTTCACAAATCAGAGAAGATTAATCTGTTCACTGTTAAACATAAACACTGTTAGACATAAACTTTAAAAACATCCAAAGCTAGGTATTTTTTTTTTGGATACAGAAACGTAACTTTAGAGAACAAGAAACCCAGAAGCAAATTTGTGCATAAAAGATTTGAAAAATTATTAATTAGAGGACACTGAGGTCGTCTGGGGAGTGAACCAGCAGATGGGAGACCTCCTTCCCTCCTCCCCCCATCTGTGTGTAACTCTGAGTATCAAATAAAAATAAAAATCTTAAAAAAAAAAAAAGTTATGCTGCTAAAAGGTGATGTGAAGGGAAGATGTTCAGAAAGTCCCCCTCCTTTTTGAAAATTATTTATGTATTTATTTCAAAGGCAGTTTTATAGAGAGGCAGAGAGAGAGAGAGGTCTTCCATTCACTGGTCCACTCCCAAGATGGCCGCAGCTGCTGGAGCTGCATCAATCTGAAGCCAGGAGCCAGAAGCGTCTTCCGGGGCTCCCATGCAGGTGCAGTGGCCCAAAGACTTGGGCAATCGTGTACTGCTTTCCCAGGCCATAGCAGAGCTGGACTGAAGTGGAGCAGCTGGGACCCGAACTGGCACTCAGGAGATGCCAGCACTGAAGGCAGAGGCTTCACCAACTATGCCACAGTGCCAGTCCCGTGAAAGCCCCTCATTGACAAATGGCAAGTCTCCTTGCTGAATCCAGGGGCTCTAAGAAAACACCCCTTCCGCCACCTGCTGACCATCCTCAACTCTCCCAAGAGCTTCCCAGACGCCACCCTGCACCTCAGCCAGATGAGGTGGGGCCAGCACCCTGCACTCCACAACAGGAGAAGGCAGCCCTAAGACAGCTAGATGACTTCCATCCTGCACTCCACAACAGGAGAAGGCAGCCCTAAGACAGCTAGAATGACTTCCATCCTGCACTCCACAACAGGAGAAGGCAGCCCTAAGACAGCTAGATGACTTCCATCCTGCACTCCACAACAGGAGAAGGCAGCCCTAAGACAGCTAGAATGACTTCCATCCTGCACTCCACAACAGGAGCAGTCAGCCCTAAGACAGCTAGAATGACTTCCATCCGGTACCTGGATGCCAGGTTGCCTAAGTTCAGCACAATGATCTTGAGACAACAGCCACAGGAGTACAACAGGTACTCAAAGTTAACGATGGCGCTAGTGATAAAGTTGGTTCTGTGTTGTCTTACACACTTCTTGCTCACTCCTCTGGAAGGTTCTTTACTTTCTACTTTAACAACACAAGCACATGACAATTCAGGCTAGCAGTTAAGAGGCCCACATCAGAGGCCCGGGGTTAACATCTGGCTGGGCTCCTGACCACACCTGCCTGCCACTCAGACCCCGAGCGGCAGCAGTGACTGTTCCAGCTTTCCTGCCATCCACGTGGAGAACGTACATTCAGTTCCTTTACCCACGCTGGCCGGGCAGAACGGGCAACGAAAAAGTCACTACCCAAGTGAAGAAACCCACGTTCTTTATGCATTAGTAAATTTTTAAAAAGGTAGAATCATATCATTGAGTGTTTTTCCTTTTGAATCTAAACCTTGGGCCTGGTGTTGTAAATCTACAGTCTATGATGCCAGTATCCCATATAGGTGCCAGTTCTAGTCCCAGCTGCTCCATTTCCAAGCCAGCTTCCTGCTAACAGCCTGGGAAAAGACACAAAAGATGACCCAAGTACATGAGAGCCTGGCCCTTGCGTGGGAGACCTGGATGAAGCTCCTGGCACCAGCCTGGCCCAGCCCTAGCTGTTACAGCCACCTGAGGAGTGAACCAAAGGATGGAAGCTCTCTCTCTCTCTCTTTTTTTTTTTTTACAGGCAGAGTGGACAGTGAGAGAGAGACAGAGAGAAAGGTCTTGGTCTTCCTTTGCCGTTGGTTCACCCTCCAATGGCCATCGCAGCCGGCGCACCGGGCTGATCCGATGGCAGGAGCCAGGTGCTTCTCCTGGTCTTCCATGGTGTGCAGGGCCCAAAGACTTGGGCCATCCTCCACTGAACTCCTGGGCCACAGCAGAGAGCTGGCCTGGAAGAGGGGCAACCAGGAAAGAATCCGGTACCCTGACAGACTAGAACCCGGTGTGCCAGGGCCGCAAGGCAGAGGATTAGCCTAGTGAGCGCCAGCCATCTTCCTCTCTTTCAAATAAATAAATAAGTCTTAAAAAAATAATAATAACAGCCGGCGCCGCGGCTCACTGTGGCCCGGGAGTGCAGTGGAGGATGACCCAAGTCTTTGAGCCCTGCACCCCATGGGAGACCAGGAGAAGCACCTGGCTCCTGCCATCGGATCAGCCTGGTGCACTGGCTGCGGTGGCCATTGGAGGGTGAACCAACAGCAAAGGAAGACCTTTCTCTCTGTCTCTCTCTCACTGTCCACTCTGCCTGTAAAAAAAAATAATAATAACAACAATTAAATCTCACAAAGTATTATGGATTAGACAGTGGTGATGGCTACACCTCACTAATTTGCTAATGTCCAATGAGTTGCTCACATTAACAGTGAATGTTAAATGAACTATATCTCAATAAAACTGCTTTGGAGCAGGTACTGTGGTACAGTGGGTTTGGCTGCCACTTGCAACGCCTATATATCCACACCTGCATATCCTAGCATTGTGCCTGTTCAAGTCTCAGCTATTCCACTTCCAATCCAGTTCCCTTCTAATCAACCTGGGAAAGCAGTGGAAGATGGCAAGTATTTGAGTTCCTGCCACTCACACAGGAGATCCAGAGGGAGATCCTGGTTCCTAGGGCCAGCCAGGCCCAGCCCCAGCGGGGGAAGAGTTCTTGAGCAAACAGCAGATACCTCTCTCTCCCTCCCTCTCCATGATTCTTTCAAATAAATCTGTTTGAAAAAAAAGATGTATCTTATTTATTTGAAAGACAGAGGAGTTACAGAGAGAGGTAGAGACAGAGAGAGTCTTCCATCCGCTAGTAGACTCTCCAGATGGTCACAATGGCCAGAGCTGCGCCGATCCAAAGGCAGGAGCCACGTGTTTCTTCCAGGTCTCCCGCATGGGCACCGGGGCCCAAGGACTTGGGCCATCCTCCACTACTTCCCCAGACCACAGCAGAGAGCTGAATTGGAAGAAGAGCAGCTGGGTCCAGAACCAGTGCCCACATGGGATGCTGGCGCCTCAGGCCAGGGCCTTAACCCACTGCACCACAGCGCCGGCCTCAAATCTTTAAATAAAACAGGGACAGGCACTGTGGTGTAGCAGGTAAGAGCTGCTACCTGCAGTGCTGGCATCCCATATGAGTGCCAGGTTGAGTCCTGGTTGCTCCACTTCTGATCCAGCTCACTGCTAATGCGTATGGGAAAGCAGCAGAAAATGACTCAAATACTTGGACCCCTACACCCATGTTTAAGACACAGAAGAGGCCGGCGCCGTGGGTCAACAGGCTAATCCTCCGCCTTGCGGCGCCGGCACACCGGGTTCTAGTCCCGGTCGGGGCGCCGGATTCTGTCCCGGTTGCCCCTCTTCCAGGCCAGCCCTCTGCTGTGGCACAGGAGTGCAGTGGAGGATGGCCCAAGTGCTTGGGCCCTGCACCCCATGGGAGACCAGGAAAAAGCACCTGGCTCCTGCCATCGGATGAGCGCGGTGCACCGGCCGCAGCGTGCCGTCCGCAGCAGCCATTGGAGGGTGAACCAACGGCAAAGGAAGACCTTTCTCTCTGTCTCTTTCTCTCACTGTCCACTCTGCCTGTCAAAAAAAAAAAAAAAAGACACAGAAGAAGCTCCTTGCTCCTGACTTCAGATCTGCGTAGCTCCAGCTATTGTGGCCATTTGGGGAGTGAACCAGCAATTGGAAGATCTCCCCCTTTCTAACTCTGCCTTTTAAATAAATAAACCAATCTTAAAAGCAAATCCTTTAAAAATGCACCTGGACACACTTACCAAAGCAGAAAGCTGACATTACTGAAAACACACTTACTAGCTGCCGTGGCAACTGGCTGCGCAATATTAGGAGGTGGCTTCAGCTTCATGAGTTCATTCAGACTGTTATTTTTGAGTAGATCCTTCAGCTGAACCTGGTCTTTTGAAGGAGCAGAGGTCACTGCATTTCGGACTGCTGGTGCTGAGACTGACGGGCGTGTGTTTGCAGTAGTCTGGATAAATTTTGTTAAAGTGATGGTTTGCCTATTGGTTGTTACAGGTGGTGTTTTGGTCATCACAATTGTAGATCCCAAGGTCGGAAGCTGATTTATTTGATTGAGCACAAAAGTCGTAGTAGATGGAGGCTGCTGCTGGGAAAACAAACAAAGCGTGTGACCCCCTTTCCTCTAACCTAACCAAGAGCATGGGACACCGCTTTAAGCCTACAATTGATTTTATTCTTGCCTGACTACTGGCATTTCATTTCTAATTTGCTTATAATTACCTACAACCTACCAAATCAAAACACAATGTTGAGGAAAAGAAGGCATAGCAGCAGTGTGACATCTGACATAACCACCAGGGTCAGCTCACTGTGATGAACAGCAAAGCAGCCCTAATAACAGACGCCTAGGGGCAGGGAGAATTCCCGGGTCAGCGCTGCCAACCCGTCGAGACAACTGCCTGCAAAGCTCTCAAGCCTGGAGGCCTGGGCTTTCCCGAAGACCATTCCCCCTCCAAGAATCCCACAACTCGTGTCAAAGTGTACGACGTAAAACAGCAAAAACAACCACTTTTAAATCCCTATGTTATAAAAACAACCAAGATAGGTAAGCAAGACACTGGTGGTAATGCAGGTGCTATCTCAGCATACAACAATGTACACAGCACTTTATTTTTTATTGGGAATGTAAAGTGGGAAGAAAACTAAAATTAAAAAAAAAAAAGATGCTGACTTGAAAATGTTATCTGTGAATATACACACAACTAGGATGTTTTATAAATTTAAGTCTATTTCTACCTTATTTCCTCCTCAAACTATTTTTACATGACTCCATTAACAAGTCTTCTAGATTACACTTTTCAATAAAAGCCTCAATTATAGGGGCTGGTGTTGCAGAGCAGTGGGGTAAGCTGCCGCCGGCGTCACCTGCATCTCGTACTGGAACACTGCGTTATCGGAACGTAGGTTCACAGCCTGCCTGCACTGCCCTCAATCCAGCTCCCAGCTAATGTTGGCAAGGAAAGCAGCACAAGATGGCTCAAGTACTTGGGTCTGTGCCACCACGAGGGAGACCCAGATGAAGTTCTAGGCCCCTGGTTTTGGCCTGGAACAGCCCCAGCTGTTAAGGGCTTTTGGGGATTGAACCAGAGAATGGAAGATCTTTTGTCTCTTTGCCTTTCAAATAAATAAGCCATTAAAATAAAACTCTCAATAAAAACTACCATAAATGATCAACTTTGAACTAAACAGTTTTTTTTTAGTAATTTTATGCCACTAGACTTCAGTTATTAATTCCCATGTTTAAGGTAATTAAGGTAAAAAAGGAACTCTATATTTAAAGCAAAACTATAGATAGCACATAAAAGACAGGCCAGAAAACAAAAGCAGAAATAAGTTAAGTAAAAATGAACAGTGGGATAAAGGTGAATTTCCTAAATAGGAGCAATAAATAAACTCAAAAAAGTTTTTGTGATTTTAATTTTCTTTTGCTAAACATACTTGCCTAGAGAGCGATAGAAATGTTTTATCAGTAGAAGGGTAACAGTAAGATATTTGGAAAGTAGCAAAAATAGAACTAGGGAGACACAGGGCGGCACTGTGGAACAGCAGGTTAAGTCGCAGCTGGTGAGCACCGGCTGCAGTTCTGCCTGCTCCGCTTCTGCTCAGGGCACCTGGCAAGGCAGTGGAGAGTGGCGCACCAAAGGCTCCAACAAGGGAGACCTGTCCGGAGTTCCTGGCTCGCAGCTTTGGCTTGGCCCACACTTGGCTGTTGTGGCCATTTGGGGAGTGAACCAGAGAACAGAATATCTATTCCTCTGCCTTTCAAATAAATGAATGAATAAATAAATCTTAAAAAAAAAAAAAACAAAAAAAAAACTGGGGACATAACTATTTCCTACTCCAAGTTGTTTTTTTTTAAAAGTGTGATCCTAAAACATGCTAGAAGCAATGCTACCTGGAAACAGTTCTTACCCTCATATTTAACAGTGCTGAAGGAGGGACAGCCTCTGGTTCTTGTTTCACAGGAACTGCTGCTTCAGTCTCCAAACCTAGTTCTAACGCGTTCAGGGGCACGGACTGCAGGGAAAACATCATCAGAGAAAGAAAGGAGGTCAGTGAGCGGCTTCAGCAGCAAGAGTTGCATTTTTCTTAAACAAAAAATGTCACGCTGTACTTTCAGACTGAATGTGAAATGACCAATACCAGATTGAATGCTAACAACCTTTACAAGCATTAAATCTCCAATGAACTATGCTCACGACAGAATCTTATCTTTGCTTTCAGAGAGGATGTAAAGTCAAACTCTGTCCCTGCATCCCATATGGGTGCTGGTTCAAGTCCTGGATGCTCCACTTCTGAGCCAGTTCCCTGCTAATGTGCCTGGGAAAGCAACAGAAGATATCCCAAGTGCTTGGGCCTCTGTACCCGGGAGGGAGACCTTGAAGAAGTTCCTGATCCACCCAGCTCCAGCCATTGCAGCCATTTGGGGAGTAAACCAGAGGATGAAGATCTTGGTCTCTCCCTAACTCAGCCTCTTAAATAAATAAATAAACCTTAAGAAATAAAATAAAAGACAGCTATAAAGGAGATAATGATCCACAAACACCAAACAATTCATCTTCAGCCATTTGGGGAGTGAACTAGTTGATGGAGGCCCTCTCTGTCTCTACCTCTCTCTGTAACTGTCTTCCAGATAAGTAAAAGACAGAAAATGATGTCATGGGACTGCGCTGTGGCACAGCAGGTTAAGCACATGCCTGTGATTCTGGCATTCTATGTAAGAGAGCTGGGGGCGGGGCCAGCGCCATGGCACAGCGAGTAAAGCCAAGCCGAAGGTGCCAGCATTCCATACAGGCACCAGTTCAAATCCCAACTGCTCCACTTCTAATCCAGCTCCCTGCTAATGCACCTGGAAAGCAGTGGAAGATGGCCCAAGTGCTTGGGCACCGCACTCACATGGGAGACCTGGAAGAAGCTCCTGGCTGCCCCACTTCCAATCCAAGTCCCCATTAATGTACATGGGGAAAGCAGTGAAGATGGCCCTTGCCCCCAACATGGGAGACACGGATGGAGTTCCAGGCTCCTGGCCCAGCCCAAGTTATTGTAGCTATCTGGGGAGTGAACTAGCTGATGAAAGATTTCTCTCACTCTGTCTCTTCCTTCTGTTTTCAAATAAATCTTTTTTTTTTAAAGAGGGGTTTCCTTGCAAAATATCTCCCTCGTGAAAGAAGAATACTCAACCTAAGAAGAACAGTCTCAAGTATATTTAAGTCTTACAAATATTCACTTAAGTGGAGATTATGAATTAATAAAATATACCAGGGCCGGCGCTGTGGTGTAGCAAGTAAAGCTGCCAGCCGCCTGCAGTACTGGCATCCTATATGGGTGCCAATTCAAGTCCCAGCTGCTCCACTTCCGATCCAGCTTTGTGCTATGGCCTGATAAAGCAGTAGAAGATGGCCCAAATCTTTGAGCCCCTGCATCCCTGTGGGAGACCTGGAAGAAGCTCCTGGCTTCGGATCAGCACAGCTCTGGCCATTGTAGCCAACTGGGGAGTGAATCGGTGAATAGAAGACTTTACTCTCTCTCTCTCTCTCTTTCTCTCTCTCTCTCTCTCTCTCTCTGCCTTTCCTTCCCTTGTGTAATTATGACTTTCAAATAAATAAATAAGTCTTTAAAAAAAAATACCCCTGGAGCAGATGTAGTGGTACAATGAGTGGGTTAAGTTACTGCTTGAGAAACCTGCATCCCACATCTGAATGCCTGTTCCGTCCCAGATACTCTACTTCCAATCCAACTTCTTGCTAATCTGTCCTGGGAGGCCCCTGCCAACCATGAGAGAGAATCAGATGGAGTTCTGGGCACCTGGCTTCAGCCTGGCCCCGCCCTGGATGTCACAGCCACATGGTGAGAGAACTTTTAATAAAAGAAAATACATTGTGGGGGGACCTACTCCTTAACAGAGCCTATGGAAAACCCTTACCTGCTGAACTGGTGGAGTAGGTGTTGGAGTTCCAAGTCCCGCATCTCCACCATCAATATCAAAGAGGTCATTTGGGCTAATTCCACTCTCACTCAAAGCAGCAAGCAGTAAATCTTGCCCTGGTTCCACCATCTTTAAAAAAAAAAAAATTAAACATTAACATAAAATATGAAGTGACATGTGTTCCTCTTACCAGGTCTATTCAGTAATTATCAAGAACCTGGTGTCAGGTAGAACATAAGAGAACTAATCTCTTCTCCAGAAGCTCACACAGAAACAGAGGACAGAAAAGTAGGGAAGCCACAGCAAGAGTATGCTTCATGCCTGAAAGTACTGTGAGACAGATGACGACGGAGCAGATCTCACACCCGCGCAGGCACTCCCAAGAACTACAGCTGGAGCAACTACATAGGTATGAACACTCAGGACAGAAGCAAGGGGCTCACGCAGGAGATGCAGGTACCATCCACAGCTCTGTCCACCATCCTAGGGGGGCATTCAAATCTTGGGGTATTACAGGTTACAAAAGGGTTTTTAGATGGAGAACTGCTTCAGACAGATCTGAGATTTAGATTACTCAAAAGCAATGTGGGGAGGTCTGCACTGCAGTGGATAAAGCTGCCGCCTGCAGTGGCAGCATGCCATAGAGGCTCCGGTTCTAGTCCCAGCTGCTCCCCTTCTGATCCAGCTCTCAGCTATGGCCTGAAAAAGCAGAAGATGGCCAGAGTCCATGGGCCCCTGCACCCATGAGGGAGAGCTGGAAGAAGCTCTTGGCTTAGGAACAGCACAGCTCCGCCACTGTGGCCATCTGGGGAGTGAACCAGCGAATGAAGACCTCTCTCTGCCTCTGCATCTCCATAACTCTGCCTCTCAAGTAAATAAATAAATAAATCTTGGAAAAACTGAATGGGAAAGTAAAACCAGAAACAGGAAGACACCACAAAAAACTATTCCAGGGGCCAGCGCTGTGGAGCAATGGTTTAAAGTTGCAGCCTGTAGCACCAGCATCCCATATGGGTGCTGGTTCAAATCCCAGCTGCTTCACTTCCAATACAGCTCTCTGCTGTAGCCTGGGAAAGCAGAGGATGGCTGAAGTGCCTGGGCCTCTGCACGCACGTGGGAGACTTGGAAGAAGCTCCTGGCTCCTGCCTTTGGATCAGCACAGCTCCAGCCACTGCGGCTATCTGGGGAGTGAACCAGTGGATGCATGACCTCTCTCTCCTCCCTCTCTCCCTTCTTCCCCTCCCTCCCCAGCTGCTCCTTCTCTCTGTGTAACACTGATTTTTAAATAAATAAATACATATTTTTTAAAAAAGATTCAACCACTATTAAAAAAAATAAAAACAAAAGTAAAACAGTGTTCCAGCAGAGCAGAAGACAGATGATGTTATAATCACAGGGAAGAGAGAAAACAAAGAGGGAATGACTTCCAGGATACTTAGGAGGAAGAATCTACCCACTGGACTTGGTGGAAGGAATATGAAGCACATCAGAGAAAAATCATGAGGCAGGGATGATTCAAGTTAAGCCAAGAGAAAACAAAAAAATAAAAACTGCCCAGGAGACCTGAGGGATGAGTATGGGGGATATGGAGAACACAGAGCTATTTTAGGATCCAGCACATGGATTGCAAGTTGTAGTTTTACAAATATAATCCTAGGAGGAGCCAGCGCTGTGGCACAGCAGGTTAACGCCCTGGCCTGAAGCGCCGGCATCCCATATGGGCGCCGGTTTGAGACCCGGCTGCTCCACTTTCAATCCAGCTCTCTGCTATTGCCTAGGAAAGCAGTACAAGATGGCCCCAAGTCCTTGGGCCCCTGCACCCACATGGGAGACCCAGAAGCAGCTCCTGGCTCCTGGTTTCGGATCAGCGCAGCTCTGGCCACTGCAGCCAATTGGGGAGTGAACCAGTGGATGAAAGACCTCTCTCTCTCTCTCTCTGCCTCTCCTTCTTTGTATAACTCTGACTCTGAACAAATATAATCCTAGGATTCAGAACAACATAGTCTACCACAAAAATGGATTTTTACCCATTTTACAAAAAGGAAAAAAGAAACCTAACAGGCTTTCTCAATTTTAACTTTCCTCATTAATTTCATTGAAATAATTTACTTAACAAAAATCCTTCAAAAAACTGTGAAAATGGAATTAAAAGTTCATTCTGATGCAAAAAAATCCTGGAATCCATGAACACAAGGCATCTTCAAAAATCCATGGGAGGGTCCAGCATTGTGGCTTGGTAGGTTAAACTTCTTCCTGCAGCGCCGGTTCGAGTCCAGCTGCTCTATTTTTTTTTTAAGTTTTTTATTTATTATTTTGAGAGGTAGAGTTACAGACAGTGAGAGAGAGAGACAGAGAAAGGTCTTCCATCCGCTGGTTCACTCCCCAAATGGCTGCAATGGCTGGAGCTGTACCAAACCGAAGCCAGGAGCAGGTGCTTATTCCTGGTCTCCCATGGGAGTGCAGGGGCCCAAGAATTTGGGCCATCTTCTACTGCTTTCCCAGGCCACAGCAAAGAGCTGGATCAGAAGTGGAGCAGGGTACAACGCCATGGCGCAGTAGGTTAATCCTCTGCCTGCGACGCTGGCATCCCATATGGGTGCCAGTTCTAGTCCCAGCTGCTCCAGACCTCTGTTTCTCCCTATCTAACTCTGCCTCTCAAATCTCAAAAGAAAAATTTGGGGGCAGAGGGCTGGTGCTGTGGCATAGTGGGTTAAGTACCTGCTTACAGTGCCAGCATTCCATACGGGCACCAGTTCAAGTCCCAGCTGTTCCACTTCCAATCCAGCTCCTTGCTGATGGCCTGGGAAAGCAGTGCAGGATGGCCCAGGAAGGGGCTCCTGGTTCCTGGCTTCAGATCAGCTCAGCTCCAGTGGCCACCTGGGGAGTGAACCAGCAGATAGAGGACCTCTCTCTGTCTGTAACTCTGCCTTTAATGCAAATTTTTAAAGATTATTTATTTGAAAGAGTTACACGGAAAAGGAGAGGCAGAGACAGAGAAAGGTCTTCCAACTGCTGGTTCACTCCCCAATTGGCTGCAATGGCCAGAGCTTTGCAGATCCGAAGCAAGGAGCTTCTTCTGGGTCTCCCATGTGAGTGCAGGGGCCAAGGACTTGGGACATCCTCTACTGTTTTCCCAGGCCATGGCAGAGAGTTGGACTGGAAGTACAGCAGCCAGGAATCGAACCAGCGCCCATATGGATGCCGGCACTACAGGCAGCAGCTTTACCAGCGATGCCACAGTGCCTGCCCCAATAAATAAATCTTAAAAAAAAAAAAAAAAAAACCGGGCGCTGGCACTGTGGCATCACAGATAAAGCTGCCGCAAGCAATGCCGGTATCCCATATGGGTGCTGCT
The DNA here is from genome assembly GCA_949820135.1 of Sylvilagus floridanus. Classification (NCBI taxonomy): domain Eukaryota; kingdom Metazoa; phylum Chordata; class Mammalia; order Lagomorpha; family Leporidae; genus Sylvilagus; species Sylvilagus floridanus. The sequence continues at coordinate 177,345,402 of OX463233.1, forward strand.
TCGAGTTCTGGCTGCTCCACTTCTTCTTTTTTTTTTTTTTTTGACAGGCAGAGTGGACAGTGAGAGAAAGAGACAGAGAGAAAGGTCTTCCTTTGCCGTGGGTTCACCCTCCAATGGCGGATGCAGCCGGCGCAGAGCGCTGATCCGAAGGCAGGAGCCAGGTGCTTCCCCTGGTCTCCCATGGAGTGCAGGGCCCAAGCACTTGGGCCATCCTCCACTGCACTCCCGGGCCACAGCAGAGAGCTGGCCTGGAAGAGGGGCAACCGGGACAGAATCCGGCGCCCCAACCAGGACTAGAACCCGGTGTGCCGGCGCTGCAGGTGGAGGATTAGCCTAGTCAGCCATGGTGCCGGCCTTACATACATCTTAAACAATGTTAGGGATCCTTTTTCAGCCAACTGGGCACAAATTTTCTACTTAATCCTTTTGCAGAGAAGGGGAGATGAGATACAGCAAGAACTCTTACCCGATTCTCTAACTCCACTAGGCATGACCCTTAATATTTAACCATATTCTTGTTCTCAAAATATTAAAGTCTCAGAATTTCAGTGTTTAAGCTGAGAGAACCCTTAAAAGTTTATTAGCTGGCCGGCGCCACAGCTCACTAGGTTAATCCTCTGCCTGCGGCGCCGGCACACTGGGTTCTAGTCCCAGTCAGGGTGCCGGATTCCATCCCGGTTGCTCCTCTTCCAGTCCAGCTCTCTGCTGTGGCCTGGGAGTGCTGGGGAGGATGGCCCAAGTGCTTGGGCCCCTGCACCCCATGGGAGACCAGGAGGAAGCACTGGCTCCTGGCTTCAGATCGGCACAGCGCCCGCTGTCGCGGCCATTAGGGGAGTAAACCAATGGAAGGAAGACCTTTCTCTCTGTCTCTCTCTCTCTCTAACTCTGCCTGGCAGAAAAAGAAAAGAAAGAAAAGTGTATTAGCCGATTTCTCTCCTCCTCCACATTTCACAAGTAAGACTTGTTCCTGGGAGTGACAACAACATTTTCACTGTGAATCCACAAAGTATAAAATAAATGCTAAATACTGTAGATATAAGAACTGTTAGTGCGTCTACACAAAGGAATTCACAGACCTCACATGACGCTGATCAATCCTACAAACCCAAGTTACTGCCACAGAGGTATCCACCTCAATCAGTGGAAAACACAGAGTTTGATTTTTACCATAAATATATTTGAAAACATGGTAGAAGACAAAATGGTAGAGAGAAACCAGGAGCTACCCTTGGCTGGAAGAGAATACTGAGAAACCACAGCCAACCAGAAGCATACAGGATGCAATTCCCATGGAGAACATTAACACTGAAAGAGGGTAAGGCTCCTCTTGCTGAGTTCTAATGAGTAAAATTTACAGATGTGAGTGATAGAAGGGACTTAGCTACTGAGCAGAATTCACAGCTTTAAGCAGATAGAAGGGATGTATCTTCAAGGCAGCACCATATCACAGTCGTGCAGGAGACAATGGGGTCAGAAAGACTGCCTGGGTTCAGACACTGGGCACAGGACCCACTACTGCCATGATACAATCCAAAATAACCTCCTGACTCAGTTTCCTTATCTTAGATAGAAATAAAACTAGAACTTCCTTACAGTACTTGTTGAGTAGTAAAAGTGATATTACCTGGAGCAAATGTTTACTTCTACCTATCAACTATCATTTTGATAAATATTAGTGTTGTGTTCAAAAACGGATGTTTTCTTCAGACTCAATGATGTAACACTTTATTTCCCAAAACATAAACTATCTTCTCAATAATTAAATACAAATTACTATATATTCAAAGTGCCACACATACAATTTGCCCAGTATTGTCTCTAAAAGAAATCAGCAGACATTTCTAAAATGTGGACTTAAGGGGCTGTTCGTGGCTTAGCAGGTAAAGCCATTGCCTGCAATGCAGCCAGCCCATATGGGTGCTGATTCTTGTCCCACCTGCTCTACTTCCTATCTTGCTCCCTGCTAAAGGCCTGAGAAAAGCAGTGGAGGTTAGCCCAACTGTTTGGGTCTCTCTTACCCATGTGGGAGACCCAAATGATGCTCTGAGCTTCGGTCTGGCCCAGCCCCAGTCACTGCAGCCATCTGGGGAGTTTATCAGTGGACTGCAGATGTCTATCTCTTTCTGTCTCTCCCTCACTCCCTGCAACTCTTTCAAATAAATCAATCTTTAAAAAAAAAAAATGAAATGTGCAATTAGCAAATATGTTTGCTTTGAAGAACAGGAAAAAGGATTTTCTCGGAGGCCAGCACTGTGGCACAGCAGGTTAAGCCAATCAGCACCAGCATCGCACGTGGGCAGCCAGTATGAGTCCCAGCTGCTCCACTTCCAATTCGGCTCCCTGCTAATGATGCACCTAGGAAACCAGTGGAAGATGGCCCAAGTGCTTGCTGAGAAAGGATCTCCTACGCCCACAAGGGAAACCCAGATGAAGCTCCTGGTTCCAGCTCTTGGCCAGGCTCGGCCCTAGCCATTGCGGCCATTTGGGGAGTGAACCAGTGAACCAGTCTTCCATCTGCTGGTTCACTTCCCAAACGGCAGCAATGATTAGTTGGGCCAGACTAAAGCCAGGAGCCAGAAACTCCACCCAAGCCTCCCACATGGGTGGCAGTGACCCAAGGACTTGGGCCATCTTCCACTGCCTTCCCAGGAGCATTAGCAGGGAGCTGATCAAAAGGTGAGTGGCCAGGACTCTATGGGATTCTAGCATGCCAAGTGGTAGCTTACCCAATCAGTCAACACAATCAGTCTGGGCAGCAGTCTAAATACATACACATGCAGGGGCTGGCACTGTGGGGCTCAGCAGGTTAAATCCCTGGCCTGAAGCGCCGATATCTCATATGGGCGCCAGTTTGAGTCCCAGCTGCTCCTCTTCCGATCCAGCTCTCTGCTATGGCCTGGGAAAACAGAAGATGGCCCAAACACTTGGGCCCCTGCACCCGCATGGGAGACCCAAAAGAAGCTCCTTGGCTCCTGGCTTCAGATTGGCACAGCTCCAGCCGTTGCAGCCATCTGGCGAGTGAACCAGTGGATGGAAGACCTCTCTCTCTCTCTCTCCTCTGTGTAACTCTTTCAAATAAATAAATAAATCAAAAAAAAAAATGTAAAGGGAGTGAACGCCTAAAAAAGCACACAGAACACATATACGCACATACTGGGAGGGGTGCATTTGGCAATGATCAGGATACCTTAGACAATCGCATCTCTTATCTAACGCCTCATAAGTTTTTCTGCTTTTGATCCAGGTTCCTGCTAATGGACAGCCTGGAAGGCAGCAGGATGGCGGCTCAAGTACTTGGGTCCTTGCCACCCACTAGGGAGACCCAGACGAAACTCCAGGATCCTAACCTCCCTCCAGCCACGCCCGGCTGTTGTAGGCTTGTGAGAGTGAACCAGCAGATGGCGGATCTCTGTAGGCAGCAAGCACTGGGGCACAGTGGCTAAGGAGCTGCCTGCACGCCAGCATCCCACATTGAATGCTGCTTCACGTCTGTGTCTCAGCTTCTGCCCCAGCTCCTGCTAGCACACCTGAGAGAGCAGTGGAGGATGGCCCAAGTCCTTGGGTCCCTGCCACACTCCTGGGAGACCTGGATGCAGTTCTTGGCTTTGGCCTAGCCTGGCCTTGACAGTTTGGGGCCATTTAGGGATTGAACTAGCAGATGGAATCTCTTTCTCTCCCCCCACTCCACCTTTCAAATGAATAAATCTTTTTTTTTTTTACTTAAAAATTTATTTAAGTCAGAGTTACACAGAGAGTGGAAGAGACAGAGAAGGAGAGAGAATCTTCCACCTGCTGATTCATTCCCCAAATGGCCCCAACAACTGGGGCTGGGTCAGGCTGAAGCCAGGAGTTGGGAACTTCTTCCAGATCTCCAACATGGGTGCACAGTCCCAAGTACTAGGGCCATCTTCCACTGTTTTCCTAGGTACATTAGCAAGGAGCTGGATCAAAGTGGAGCAGCCAGGTCTCAAGCCTGAGCCCATATTGTATGCTGGCGTCGCAGGTGGCGGCTCTACCTACTGTGACACAATAAGGCCCTTCAAATTAATAAATCTTAACAAATATTATAAAATTATCAGAGAAATGAAAAGATAGTTATAATAAAGTTAGTTATGGGTCGGTGCTGTGGTATAATGAGTTAGGTCACTGCCTGTAGTGCCGCTGGTTCGAGATCCTGCTGCTCCATTTCCAATCCAGCTCTCTGCTATGGCCTGGGAAAGCAGTGGAAGATGGCCCCAGTCCTTGGGCCCTGCACCTGTGTTGGGAACCCGGAAGAAGCTCCTGGTTCCTGGCTTCGGATGAGCACAGCTCTGGCCGTTGTGGCAAACTGGGGAGTGAACCATCATGGAGGATCTCTCTCTCTGCCTCTCCTTCTCTGTGTTACTCTTTCAAATAAATAAACAAATCTTTGAAAGAAAAACAAAAGAAAGTTAATTATGAGTGGGCATTTGGACAGTGGTTAAGATGCTGCTCAGGGGGCATAGCGGGTAAAGCCTCCACCTGCAATGCTCTCATCCTGTGTGAGCGCCAGTTCGAGCCCTGGCTGCTCCACTTCCAATCCAGCTCCCTGCTAATGCACCTGGGAAAGCAGCAGCAGATGGTCCAAGTGCTGGTGCTGCGGCACCATGTGGGAGACCTGGAACAGCAAGAGGCTCCTGGCATGGGCTCCAGCTCTTGAGGCCAGCTGGGTAGTTAACCAGCAGATGAATGATCTTTCTCTGTCTCTTTTCTTTCTTTTTTTTTTTTAAGATTTATTTATAGCTGGCGCCGTGGTTCACTAGGCTAATCCTCCGCCTTGCGGCGCCGGCACACCGGGTTCTAGTCCCGGTCGGGGTGCCGGATTCTGTCCCGGTTGCCCCTCTTCCAGGCCAGCTCTCTGCTGTGGCCAGGGAGTGCAGTGGAGGATGGCCCAAGTGCTTGGGCCCTGCACCCCATGGCAGACCAGGAGAAGCACCTGGCTCCTGCCATCAGATCAGCACGGTGCACCAGCCGCAGCAGCCATTGGAGGGTGAACCAACGGCAAAATGAAGACCTTTCTGTCTCTCTCTCTCTCTCACTGTCCACTCTGCCTATCCAAAAAAAAAAAAAGAAAAAAAAAAGATTTATTTATTTCAGAGGCAAAGAGAGAAAGGTCTTCTAGCCACTGGCTCATTCTCCAGACGGCCGCAACAGCTGGAGCTGCACTGATCCGAAGCTAGGAGCCAGGAGCCCCCTCGGGGTCTCTCACGCGGGTGCAGGGGCCCAAGAACTTGGGTCATCCTCCACTGCTCTCCCAGGCCACAGCAGAGAGCTAGATTGGAAGTGGAACATCCAGGACTCAAACCAGTGCCAATATGGGATGCCAGTACTGCAGGAGGCAGCTTTACCTGCTACACCACAGTGCTGGGCCCCTCTCCTCTTTTCTATAACTCTTGCTTTCAAAAGAAAAAAAATCTTAAAAAAAAAAAAAAAATGCTGCTTGGGACACCCCCATGCCATACTGAAGCGCCCAGGTTCAAGTACCTGTTCTGCTTCTGAGTCTAATATCCAGCTAATGCACACCCTATAAGGTAGTAGGTGACAGCTAAAGTACCTGGGTCCAGCCATCCACATGGAAAACTCACACTGAGTTCCTGGATCCTGGCATTGGCCGGGCCCAGTCCAGGTGACTAGGGTAATGAACCAACGGATGGTGGTATCTCTCCATCTGTGTGGGTCTCTGCTTTTCAAATAAATATTAAAAAACAATAAAAAAAAAAAGGTACCCAAGAACTTCCTTTACCTACAAAGATATCATCTGTATTTTTCAACACCCAGTGGCTCAGGGACCCTTGCTCAGTAAAGTGACCCCTCCAACGCAGAACCCTTAGAAAGAAGACATCCAGAAAGGAATGTGGAAATCATAAACAAAGTTTCACAATGGGTTCATCCTCCACATGCAGCTCTGGTCAGGCGGCTCCACTTCCCATTCAGCTCTGCTGTGGCCTGGGAGAGCAGTGGAGGACTGCCAGAGTCCCTGGGAGACCCCAGGAGAAGCTCCTGGCTGTGGCCTGGGAGAGCAGTGGAGGACCGCCAGAGTCCCTGGGAGACCCCAGGAGAAGCTCCTGGCTCCAGATCAGCTCAGCTCCAGCTGTCACGGCCGCTCCACTTCCCATCCAGCTCTCTGCTGGGGAGGATGGCCAGAGTCCTTGGGCCCCTGCACCCACATGGGAGACCCCAGGAGAAGCTCCTGGCTCCAGATCGGCTCAGCTCCAGCCGTTACGGCCATTTAGAGGGTGAACCAGCAGATGAAAGACCTCTCTGTCTCCCTCTCACTGTCTGTAACTCTACCTCTCAAATAATCAAATATTAAAAAAAAAAAAAAAAAGTAGAGGGATGCAAAAGCAAAGCTAACACAGCTTTCTAGATCATCGCTACTGAAATTCAGATGCCAACCCTCACACTACGTCTGTGGTTTCTTCCGCTCTTGATCTTCAAAATAATTGATGAGTCAATACAACTCATCATCCCCTCATCACAAAGGAGAAACTGAGGCTCAAAAAGACAAACCTGACTCTAACAAGCACACAAGCCCGGCAGAGCACTGCCACACCAGGAGGCCTGACTCCCACCCCCTAAAAACCCTTTCCTCTCTACTCCCAGCCCTATACAGAACCCTCCTCATCTGCAGGCTCGAACAACACATCCACAGGCTTCCATTCCGGTCAGCATCCCCAACCACCACAGTGCAACCACCATATCTGCACTATCTGGGGTACAGTCAGTGATCTAAAAGTGACTTAAATGTCTAGGAGATCTACAGAGGCTCCATGCAACCCGACACCACTTTCTGTGCAGAGCTTGGGATCCGTGGGGGTCCTGGAAGAGAACCAGAATTTTTCTAACAGGCTGGTCACAATATGTTAGTAGGTTATCAAATGAATGCCAGCATTTTTTAATTCGATGGTATTTCAAAAAGTGCATGGAAAATACATATGATGAAAAAATATCAATTTCAAATTTGACACACAAATAAACTTATAACTCCATTTTCCACAAACGTCTTAAGTACCCTCACGATATAGAAAATTAGTGTACAGCATTCAGAGAACACGTTTCAGAGTTTCTGTTAAATGTGTATACACTAGCTCACCATGTAAAACACAACTCTCAGCACGAGCTATAATAAAACTAAAAATTATTACTGCAATCTAAACACTGCCTCCCAAGAAACAGAAAAGCTAATCGGTGGGTTTCACAGCGTATCTTAGCCTTGAAATAGAATCCCTGCCCTTCCATCTGGGGGAGCCCCTGCCAGGAGAAGATCTGTCAGTCAGCAAAGATAATCCCGAAAACTTCAGGATTACATCATCTTAGTTATTCATTGGCTAAACTGAAAGCATTTCACTATTAAAAAAAAAAAAATGCATCTTCACACCAGCTTCAAGCAGGCCAAGCCAGGGAACCCGCACGGCCCCGGGGCAGGGGGCTCACCCCAGACACCGCACACGCAGATGGGTCCGTCACCAGCGCCTTCCAAGCGGAGACACCGCCCCAGAGCCCCGGCGCCAGGGCACGCCACGAAGCGACAGCAAGCCTGCCCAGCCCTCCCCTCGGGGACGCTTCACCTGACAGCTCAAGGGGAAAACACAGATTTTGAAGCAACTCTGGAAACCCAGCAGAGACGCGCACGGCGGCTCTCCGGGCGCCGGAGACTGGGAGACCGCGGAGACGGTCCGTGCCGAGGCGCGCGGCTCCGGGCCGCCCTGCGACTCCGCCCCGGCGCCCCCGGCCCGCCCGGCCGGCCCGCAGCGCCGGGAACCAACTTTCAAAGGTCGGAGGGGACCAGTGTTTAACCTTCCCTCAGCACGTGTTCAGCACAAACTTCCGGGTGCGGCTACAATTGGCTGCGCAATTCATTGGATGGAGACGGCGCCTCGGCTCCCGTCCGCTCGCCCCTCTCCCCGGCCGGCGGAGCCCCAAAACAAAAGCCTCCCCCAGCCCACGCGGACCGCAACGCCGGCCCGCACGGCAGCACAAAGCCGCGGCGGCGGGCGGACGGCCGGACGCCGGGGTCCGCCCCGACTCGGACCCCAAGGGTTCGGGAACACCCCAATCCCCCCAGCGGTTAAACCGACCCCCGGCCACGGCGGGGCGGCCCCGGCCGGCTCTGCTCGGGGGAGCCTGACATGCTCGCTCCACCGAACACTCTCCGGGGCAGCCGGTCCCCAACCGCCGTGCCCCGAGCACCGCGCCGGCTTCCCGGCCGCCGGCGGGGCGCGCAGGCAGCCCCCACGTGTCCACGCCCGGCGCCCACCGCCGCCAGGGGCTCGGCTGTAGGCAGGGCGCCCGCAGCCTCCCGCGCTCCCTGCCTGAGCCGCCTGCACGGCTCGGGCAGCGGCCGGACCCCGCTCCGCTCGCGGGACACACGCAGGGCGCGACCCCCGTGCAGCCGGCGTGCGCTGCCCCTGCGCCTCGGCCCGGGGGCGCCTCCGGCCCGGGACAGCGCCGAGCCCCGCGAGCGGCGTCCGCAGGGCCCGGCGCTGACGGCCGCCGCCGGGGCCGTGCCCCCCGAGGGTCCCGGGGCGCGGCGCGGCGGGGGTCGGCGAGCGCGGGGCGAGGCCCCGACCCGGGGCGAGGCGGCGGCGCCCCCCCAGCCCGGCCCCACACGGACCCCGAGGAGGGTGGGAGTGGGAGGCTGTCCGGGAGGGGGAGCGCGGAAGCAGGGCAGGGCTGAGGGAGGACTCACTTTCCCCGCGGGACCCGACGCCAGGACAGCTTCTCCCCGGCGACGAGAGCTTCGAGAGCCGGCGGCGGCCGGAGCGGAGGCGGCGGCGGCGGCGGCGGCAGCGGCGTCCGGCTCTGCCTACCTCCCCGCCGCCATCTTGACGCCCCTCCCCCCAGCCCCCCCGCCCCGCGGGGCGGGGAGGGGGAGGGACGCCGGACGAGGCGCCGCGCGCCGCGCCCACGTGACTTCCTCCCTCCGCCCCACCCCCGCGGCTCCCCGCGCCCCGCCTCCCTCCTAGCCGGAGGAGGATGATTCCCCCCCATCTCGGCCTCTCCGCGCCTTCGCCGCCAGAAACGCTCGCCGCCGGCTCCTGCCGGCCCGGTACCAGTGGTTGGATCCAAGGGAGTTCCGGAACCCAAACGGTCCATTTTCGCGGCTCTAGGGTGGGCGAGGGGTAAGGGGGCCGGGTTCCCGAGAAGGGGGAGGGGGTAGGCGAAGGCCTCCGAGGAGAGTCACGTGTCTACTGTTTCCGCCGGCGCCCGCGGAGAACTCGCGAGAATTCCGTTCCCCCGCCCCGCCTCCCGCGGGCTGTCGGGAAGAAGGTCTGCGCCGGGTGCCGCCAGGAGGTCGGCCGGTGGGCCGTGCGCATGCGTCCCACACCTGCTTTCAAAGTCGGGCTAGGAGGGGCCCGCGGCTATTTTCGGAACCCTTTGGGTGGGTTGCGGCGACCCAGGAAGTCACCCAGAGGCGTCCGTCCTAGAAGTGAAAATCCGCATATTCGTGGCGTGTCGGGCTCGCCGCGGGCGCTGGGACCGCGCGTGACGGGGCCGGTCGGCCGGTGCGAGGCCACCGTCGCGCCCCGAGCGGGCAGGGCGCAGTCACGCACCGGGCCGCGCGAGCCAGCGCCTCCGCTCAGCGTGCCCTGCCGGCGACGAGCGTGAACTTTGTGGTCGCGCGTTGCAAAGTCGCTCTGGGCGTAGCTGGGGCAGTGGGCACGCGTGGGTGACTTGCCCCCTGCAGGGTGCGCTCTGCAGCGAAGGCGGGCGGGCGGGCAGGGTGGCGGGAGTGGTCAGGGTCTTCCACTCGCTGCTTGTCTGGATGAATGAGGTTGTGTTCCAAGAGGGAACTTCAGAAAGTTCGGGGCGAATGCGTGTGATGACAAAAGCACGCGTGGATTTCAGAGTTTCCTTGCACCAAAATAAATGGCTCTCTTCGCGCCGTTTTCCAAGTTGACGAGTCTGATAGGTGTGTGCGTGCGTAAGTGAGGGTGTAAAAGTGCCAACGGATCACTTTGTGCATAATCAGCTCGTTTCCATTCCTCTTAATCCTCGCTCGACAAAATAATTCCAGGCAAGGCCCTCGTCCGCCTTGTGCATCGTGTGCCCTAGACTGGCCCACAAGCGGTCTGAACTCGTCATCTTGTGAAAGGAAGAAGCTACAGAGAGAGCTAAGGCAGCCCAGCGAACACAGTGGTGCCTTTGGGGCTTGGCCGGGAGTGAGACCCCACCTGGAAACCCTCTTACCCTCTGAGGGACTTCCTGGGCCTAAGGCGGGTCTCTGGTCATCCCTTTACCTGCACCCGAGCGTAAAGGTGGTGTTGTTGTGGACAAGGTCACTCGTCGCAGCGTTCTTTACAGAAGCAACGATAGGGAACGATTCACCCGTTCTGAGCTCTTGATCTCAGCCAAGAAGCGGTTGATTGGCACGTCTTTGAAGGACTGGTTCAGCGAGGGCACTCCCCTACCCTACCGTGCAGCAGCCTCGTGTGTACACAAACCCCTGAAAGTCACCACAGCGGTCGCATCCGTGTCTGAGAACCGAGGTGCCGAGGGCCAGCGGTGGGAGCAGGTCTTCCTGGGTGCACAGAGAATTAGAGCTGGAACCAGACATTTCAGAAAGTGCTTGGTCAGGCGTGGTGCTGGCTGTCTACACCACGCTTCGTACTTCACTCGACCAGTTACTGCGTGCCACGTACCACGTGAGGCGTCAGGGATATGGGTGTTTTAAGATTTCTCTCATTTATTGGAAAGAGTTACAGAGAGGCAGAGACAGAGAGAGGGGTAGGGATATGGGTTTAGGAACAAGAGACGGGAAGGGGCAATGGTCCCTGCCCTGGAAGTGAACGTCCTGTGTTCTAGTCGACGTTAACCTCAACAGCACGCAAGCTGTGGAATCACCACTGCATGCTGCCAAGTGGGCCACACGCTGGGACAGAAGAACCTGGCCTCAACAGGGAAGTCAAAGGAAGTGACAGCTGAGATTTGAAAGGTGAGAGGAGGAGGTGTGGAGACGAGGGCGGAGCAGGTCCAGACCCGGAAGGAGCAAAGCACCTAGCGGGACGGTGAGAAGGCGAGTCCACCAGACGCCGGCTCTCAGCTGCTGTGCGCTGCCCCGCGGGGTGCAGAGGGAGGAGGCCGCCCAGCGGCTGCAGGTCTCTCCCGGCGTGCAGCTTTACCACACCTGCACAACTACCCCGACCCAGACACCAGGACCAATTGGAACACAGACGCACACCCTCCCAAGCTCAGACAACAGCAGCTGGGCAGAGCCCCCTCCATGGAGTTGGGGTTCCGCAACTGGGGGCCATGCCTGAGTGACACCAGCCTTGCTGTGTCCCCTCCCGCTTTGTGGGGAGAGCTGCATGCCGTTGATACCTCCAGGAAGCCCTGAGGATCTCTGGGTAGCCTTGTGAATCGTGATCAGTTTATTCCTAATTCATGCACTGTCTCCTGACTGAGCCTTGAGTGACGGGCAGGTGAAGGAACTGCCAGTCGCGATGAGGCTTACAGGTGGACGCGGGCCTTTCCCAAGCGGTCTCTGGAATGTGGACTCTGTTCTGGGGGCTACCGGGAACCCCTCTTACACAGGAAGCCGTGGTCAGATGCGCCTCCTGGAAGCCAGGTGTAAAGACCAGACAGGTGAGAGGAGAACCTGAAGTGCCGAAAACGATAGTGAAGGAGGCCAAGTTCACCAACGTGTAGGAGGTAAAGCTGGCAGTTTGCAGAGGGATTTGGGGGCCCCGGGGTGGGGGGAGCTGGCACGACACCGTGACGCTGTCACCTGGGTAGGGGACGGTGCCGTCGGCTGGAACTGACCTCAGGAGAAACAGGCCTAACGGGATAACGGGACAGGTAATGAGTTTGGCTTTAGATGGGGAGAATGATTTACTCATCTGTTGCTGTGTGTTACAGACGCCCCCAAATGGCTAACACAACAAACGTCCGGCTGTTTCTCGTAATTACTCAGGGCAGGCAGGGCTCACTTACGTGGCTATGTCACCAGCTGACGGGTCAGCCGTGGGCTGGGCTTGGCTGGGATGCTGTGCCCTCTCCGTGGCACAAGTGTAGTGACTTAGGGCTCCCAAGAACAGAAAGACAGAAGCTACTAAGCTCTTAAGTCTTCGTCTTTTTTTTTAAGATTTTTATTTATTTATTTGAGAGGTAGAATTACAGACAGTGAGAGGGAGAGACATAGACAAAGGGCTTCCTTCTGCTGGTTTACTCCCCAGATGGCTGCACCTGCCAGGGCTGTGCCAATCTGAAGCAGGAACCAGGAGCTTCTTCCCGGTCTCCCACACGGGTGTAGGGGCCCAAGCAATTGGGCCACCTTTACTGCTTCCCCAGACCACAGCAGAGAGCTGGATTGGAAGAGGGGCTCGAACCGGTGCCCATATGGGATGCCAGCGCCACGGGTGGAGGTGTAACCTACTGCACCACAGCGCCAGCCCTAAGTCTTCGTCATATGACTGACCACTTGGGAATGATGTTAACAAGCCCAAATGGGACTCGAGGAAAAGCAGCAAAAGGTGAAATTCGCTGACCCCCACGGTTGTCTCCTGGAGGGTTTTAAGGGCCTTGTGGGAAACCCAAGTGGAGACTCTTGCAGTCGGTTGCAATCCGGTCTTGTCGGTCTGAGGGACTGAAATACGAGAGGGTAAAGCTGTGCAGGAGGAAATCCAGATACAAGCTCAGGGCCCAGGGCAGAACCTTGAGAGTTTCTGATTATGAAAAAAAAAATTGATTTTTTTTTTTTATTGATTTTAAAGAGAGAGAATGTGTCTTCCATGTGGCAGACCATTCCTCAGATGCCTACAACAGCCAAGGCTGAGCCAGGCCTAACCCAAGAGCCACAGACTCCATGCAGGTCTCCCACGTGGGTAGCAGAAACACAAGCACTGGAGGCATCATCCGCGGCCTTCCCGTGGGCGTTAGCAGGAAGCTGGAGGGCTCACAGCAGCACCCCGAGATGGACTGTGGGCATCCCTAGAGCTGGTTCAGCCCACTGTGCCCAGCACCTGCCCAGAACCTTCGGGTTTTGTGTCTAAGAGGTGAGCACGCAGTAAGCCTAAGGAAAGTGATTCAGGAAGAAATTCTGTCCTGGAGCAGGGGAGCAAAGTTTCGAGGAGTGAGTGGGCAGCAGCGTCTGGCGCAGCAGAGAGCACCAGGCGTGGCTCAGGCCGCTGGGGGTGGACGTGGGTGGACGTCGCGGTGGGTGACAGTTGTTTCAGCTGCTTCTGACGTCGGGCATCTGTTGCTCTGTCTTCAGTTAGCAGCACCCTGGTCTTACCTCTCCAAAGTCCTTGTGGCTCAGGGAGCACGAGCCGTCTCCCCGCCGTAACCACTGCAGAACTCTGGCTCAGTGGAACCCTGAGCCCACTGCCAGGTCCCCAGGGCTGAGCTAGTGTCACATCAATGACGCTGCATTCCAGAACGTCACATGCAAACACTAAGGAGAACTCCATCCACTTGGCGCCACTCTTGCTAAAGTAATGTTGAGAAGTCGGGGCAGTGGTCAGATGAGGCAAGCAGCCAGTCCGAGTGAGGGCAGCCTCGAGTATAGGGCCGAGAGGCGGAGGGAGACGGCCCCAGTGACATCACTTGAGGCCCTGGGTCCTGTCCAGGCGAGTTACCCCCACGCCTGGACTGCCCTAACCCTCAGTAAGTCCTTTCTTGAAGTCAGAGTGGGGTTTCCCACATTTGCAGTCCAGGAGAATTCTAACCAATACAGTTCCCAACCAAAATGCAGTGTTAAGTTTCGAAACTGAGTGCTGGCGCTGTGGCATAGCAGGTAATGCAGCCGCCTGCAGCGCCGGCATCCCATGGGGGCACCGGTTTGAGTCCCAGCTGCTCTACTTCCCATCCAGCTCTCTGCTGTGGCCTGGGAAAGTAAAAGACGGCCTAAGCACTCGGGTGCCTACCCCCATGTAGGAGACCTGGAGGAGGCTCCTGACTCCTGCCTTCGGATTGGCCCAGCTCCAGCCATTGTGGCCATTTGGGGAGTGAGCCAGCAGATGGAAGACCTCTCTGGCTCTCCCTCTGTCTGTAACTACTTCTCAAATAAATAAGTAAATGTTTAAAAGAAGAAAAAAAAAAAAAAAAACTTCAAACCTGGGAACCAACGCTGTGGCGTGGTAGGCTAAGCCTCTGCCTGCTGCACCAGTGTCCCAGATGGGCTCTAGTTTGTATCCTGGCTGCTCCACTTCTGATCCAGCTTCCTGCTTATGGCCTGGGTGGAAAATGGCCCAAGTTGTTGGGCCCGTGCACCCACATGGAAGATCCAGAAGAACTCCTGGCTCCTGACTTCAGCCTGGGCAACCCCAGCAGATATGACCATTTGAGAAGTGAACAAGCAAGGTGGAAAACATATATATATATATATATATATATATATATATATATATCCTCTTCTCCCTCTCTCTGTACCTCTGCCTTTCAAATAAAATATACTTTTTCCCCAAAATTAATGTACTTATTTGCTTTGCCAGGCCATATCAGGGAGCTGGATCAGAAGTGGAATAGCTGGGACTTGAACCGCTGCACACATGGGGTGCTGACCTTGAAGGCAGCAGTTTTACCCACTATACCACAGCACCGGCCCTAGAATGATAATTTTTGAAACTTCTGCTTCTCTGTAACTCTGCCTTTTAAATAAATAAGTATATCTTTTTAAAAAATATTTTTAAAGATTTATTTATTATTTATTTATGTTACAGACAGAGAGGGAGAGACAGAGAGAGGTCTTCCAACCACTGGTTCATTCCCCAGATGGTTGCAATGGCTAGAGCTGTGCCAACCCAAAGCCAGGAACCAGGCCTGCCTCTGGGTCTCCCACATGAGTACAAGGACCTAAGCACTTGAGCCATCTTCCACTGCTTCCCCAGGTCATAGCAGGGAGCTGGATTGGAACTGGAGCAGCCAGGAATTGAACTGGTGCCCATACAGGATGCTGGCGCCACGGGTGGAGGCCTAACCTACTACACCACAGTGCCGGCCCCAAATATTCATTATATTTGGAAGGCAGATTTACAGAGAGACAGAGAGACAGAGATTCCATCTGCTGGTTCATTCCCCAGATGACTGCAATGGCCAGTGCTGGGCCGAGCCAGAGCCAGGAGCTTTCTCCGAGTCTTCCACATGGGTGGCAGGGGCGCAGCCACTTGGGCCACTTCCACTGCTTTCCCAGGTGCACTAGCAGGGAGCTGGATTGAAAGTGGAGCAGCCTGGAATTGAACTGGCGCCCACATAAGATGCCGATGCTGAAAGTGGCAGCCTATCCTGCTATGCCACAACGCCAGCCCCCAAAATAAATAATTTTTAAAATGTCTATTTATTTTCATCCACTTGGAGGTAGCACAAAAGAGAGTGAGAGAAAGATCCTCTATCACTGATTCATTTCTCAGATGACTACAACATCAGGACTGGGCCAGGCTGAAGCCAAGGGCCTGGAACTCTATCCAGGTCTCCCACACGGGTGCGTGGGCCCCAGCAATGGAGTCATCATCTGCCCTGTTGGAAGCAGAGGTGCCGGGAGATGCATGTGTCCCAAGCAGCCACTTAAACCAGCTGCGCCACGACACCAAACTGTTTATTCAAGAGACAGAGAAAGACAAGGGTCTCTCTCCCATCTCTGTCTCATCTCCCATCTGTTGATTGACTCTGCAAGTGCCCAGGGCTGGGCCAAGGCCAAAACTGGGAACCATGAATTCAATCCAGGTCTCCCTAGCAGGGGGCAGGAACCCACCATTGCCGCCCAGTTAGTCAGAAACCCAGGGATCGCCATGCACTGGGATATGAACTGCTGGACCACATGCCTGCTCGTTAGTTCTCTCTCTCTTTATTGTAAAGGCAAAGAGACAGAGACAGAAATACCTTTCATCCCCTGGTCTGCTCTCTAAATGCCTGCAATAGCCAGGGCTGGACCACACCAGCCCCAGAAGCCCAGAACTCCAAGTGAGTGGCAGGGATCCAGGCACTGAGGCCGCCGTCCTCCGCCTCGCAGAGTGTGTGCGGGCAGGTGCTGAAGCTCAAGCCTGGTAGCCGAGGCTCGAACCGGGCTTTGTGATGCGGGGTGCAAGTGTCCCCAAAGTGGGAACCTAGCTGCTGCACCAAGCCCTCCCGCTCCCCCACTCCCCACTCCCCACCCTGCTCCACTTCTCTTAAAGAGGAAGTTTGGGGAGGAAAGAAGCTGCACTCCTCTGACAGATTAGAAAAAGCCCTCATTGTACTTGGAAGCCCGTTGGGTCTCTGTCAAGCCTTTGACACTTGCTGTTTATTCTCTCTGCAGCCCGACAGGGAGCCTGGCTGGGGAACCTGTCTCGAAAAGCTACTGAATAGACAAGTTTTGATCTCACCGAAGGGAGGACGTGTTAATAACACCAAATCACAGCAATTCACGAAGATGCTCTTTTTAAAGAATTTTTTTTAAATTTGAAAAGCAGAGTTACACAGAAGGAGAGGCAGAGAGAGAGAGAGAGAGATCTTCCATCTGCTGGTTCACTCCCCTTGTAGCTACAATGGCTGGGGCTGGGCAGGCTGACGCCATGAACCTGGAACTCCTTCCGGGTCTCATGTGCATGCAGGGGCACAAGCACGTGGGCCATCTTCTGCTCGCCCAGGCACATTAGCAGGGAGCTGGGTCAGAATGCTCTTTCGTAATTCTGTTTTACTGACTACTAATGGCCAACCATTTCAAATTCCTACATCCCCATGTGCTTTGTCATTTTTAAAGATTTAATTATTTATTTATTTGAAAGAGTTACACAGAGCTAGAAGGAGAGGCAGAGAGAGAGGTCTTCCATCTGCTGGTTCCCTCCCCAATTGGCCACAATGTCCGGAGCTGTACCAGTCTGAAGCCAGGAGCTTCCTCTGGGTCTCCCATGTGGGCACAGGGTCCCAAGGATTTGGGCCATCTTCTATTTCTTTCCCAGGCCATAACAGAGCAGAAGTGGAACAGCCGGGACTCAAACTGGTGTCCATTTGGGATGCTGGCACTGCAGGCAGCGTCTTTACCCGCTATGCCACAGTATGTGTGTGTGTGTGTGTGTGTGTGTGTGTGTGTGTGTGAAGGGGGTGTTATGTGCTTTTTGTTAATTGTCTCACTTAATCCCCACAACAAGGGGCCAGCATTCCAGCGCTGTGGCGCAGCAGGTTAAAGCCCAGGCCTGAAGCGGTGGCATCCCATATGGGCGCCTGTTCTAGTCCCAGCTGCTCCTCTTCCAATCCAGCTCTCTGCTATGGCCTGAGAAAGCAGTGGAAGATGGCCCAAGTTGTGGCCATCTGGGGAGTGACCCACTGGATAGAAGACCTCTCTCTCTGTCTCTACCTTTCTCTGTAACTCTGTCTTTCAAATAAATTTAAAAAATAGGGGGGAGGAAGGGGGCCAGCATTTTGGCACAGCTGGTTAAGCTGCCCCTGCAATGCTGCTGGCATCCTATATGGGAATCTGTTGGAGTCCCAGGTGCTCCACTTCCAACCCACTTCTCTGCTAATGCACGTGGAGAGGCAACAGAAGATGGCCCAAGTGCTTGGGCCCCTGCACCCATGTGGGAGACCCAGATAAAGTTCCTGACTTCAGCCTTGCCCAGGCCTGGCTGTTGTGTTTCGGGAAGTGGACCAGCTGATGAAAGATCTCTCTCTGTCTGTCTCCTTATCTCTCTGTAGCTCTGCCTTTCAAATAAATAAATAAACCTAAAAAAAAAAAAAAAAAAAAACCACCAGAATCTTCACAGTGAGCCCATGATGTAAGTGTAGAATCTACCACCACTTGCTCTAGTTCCAAGTAGATTACACACACACATATATACATATATACACAGTGTATACATCACATATTCATGTAGTTGGGGCCAGCACTGTGGCATGGTTGTGCACATATAGAGAATTGTATGTATTTATATATGCATGTATCTGTCTATAAATATATATACATACATAAATAATGCAAAGAAATGCATACACCAGTACTTGCAGTAGCTGAGCTGAACAGGGTTACAGACCACAGTGGCAACTGGCTGTGGAGCTTCCTAATTTGATCAGCCCTAGGGACCATGGGTTCTATATCTGTAGGTTCCACTAATCCTGGACCAAAAATATGTGAGAAAAAATTGCATCTGTTCTGTACTTTTCTTGTCATTATTCCCTAAACAATATAGTGCAACAACTATTTATATGTAGCATTTACATATTAGATACTATAAGTAATCTAGAAATGTATTAAAATATATGGGAGGATGTTCAATGCATAGATTATAAACACAATGTTTTTTTTAGTTTTATTTATTTTTATTTATTTGAAAGGCAGAGTGGCAGAGACTCAGAGAGAGATTGTGCATACACTGGTTCATTCCTGAAATGCCCACAACAGCGAGGACTGAGCTGGGCTAAAGCCAGGAGCCCTGAGCTCCATCCGGGTATCCCACAGAGGTATCTGGATCCCCTGTATTTGAGCCATGGCCTGCTTCTCCCAGGGTGTGCACTGGCAGGCAGCTGGACCCACAGCAAAGCTGGGCCTCTGATACATGCATATGTGGATGTCCCAGGTTGCCCAAGCCTCGAACCATGACACCAGCTCCAACGATGCCATTTTATAAAAGGGATTTGAACACCTGAGGATTTTGGTACTCAAGGGTGTCCTGGACCTGTCTTCAGACACCAAGGGATGACTGTACTTAGGTCTCATGAACATGAAGTATTTGATGACAGAAAATAGCTGGGCAAACAGGAACCTGAAAGTAACTCCAGACTAGGGAAGTCGTCTTAGCACTGGTATGAGTGTGCTGACGTGGTGTAGCCATCCCAGGGGACAGAGACTCTGTGAGGCAAATGCCGCAGAAATCAGCGGTATTCTTCCAGGATCCCAAACCTCCAGACGGAGTGTGACTGATGTTGCTCTCTCTTGCCGTGAGTCGCTGTTCAGGTTTACCAGTCTATCCTGTGCTTAAAAGCTTTAATGGCTTCCCACTGGACTCAGGATAGGAGTCAAAGTCCTAACTGTGACCTTTGTGCTGATCAAGGCCCAGGCAGGAAAACAGAGAATTTCAAGCGGGAAGTTGGCAGCTGGTGTTGTGGTGCCGTGGATTAAGTGGCCACTTGCAATGCTGGCATCCGATGGGGGGCACCAGTGGACGTCTGCTCCACTTCTCATCCAGCTTCCTGCTGCCGCACTTGGGAAGGCAGCCGAGGATGGCCCGAGTGCTCCGGCCCCTGCCACCCGTGTGGGAGACCCAGCCGCTTCCTGACTCCTGGCTTCAGCCTGGCCCACCCCTGGCCATTGCAGCCATTTGGAGAGGGAACCAGTGGACAAAAGATCTCTCTCTCCCCCTTTCTCTCTCTCTCTCTTCTTCTATCTGCCTTTCAAATAATAAATACACGAATATTTAAAATAATTTTTAAAAAAGATTTGTTTTTTTAAAGATGTATTTGTTTGAAAAGCAGAGTTACAGAGAGGCAGAGGCAGAGAGAGAGAGAAAGGTCTTCCATCTGCTGCTTCACTCTCCAGATGGTTGCAACGGCCAGAACTGCACCATTCTGAAGCCAGGAACCAGGAACTTCTTCCGGGTCTCCCATGCAGGTGCAGAGGCCCAAGAACTTGGGCCATTTTCTGCTTTCGCAGGCCATAGCAGGATCAGAAGTGGAATTGAATCAGAAGTGGAGCAGCTGGGATTTGAACTGGCACCCATATAGGATGTGGGCACTGCAGGTGGTGGCTTTACCTGCTACACCACAGCACTGGCCCCAGAGGCAGAGTTACAGAGAGAGGAGAGAGAGACTGGAGAGAGGTCTTCCATTCACAGGTTCATGTCCCAAATGGCCACAAAGGCCAGAGCTAGGCTGGTCTTCAGCCAGGATTTCCTTCCGGGTCTCCCATGTGGGTATAGAGGCCCAAGTACTAGGCCATTCTCTTCCACTTTGCCAGGCACATTAGCAGGGACCTGGATCAAAAGTGGAGCAGCCGGGCCATAAAATAAGTTTAAAAATAAACAAAATAGGGCCAGCGCTATGTCGCAGCAGGTTAATGCCCTGGCCTAAAGCACTGGTATCCTATATAGGTGCTGGTTCGAGTCCTGGCTGCTCCACTTCCAATCCAGCTCTCTGCTGTGGCCTGGTAAAGCAATAGAAGATGGCCCAAGTCCTTGAGTCCCTGCACCTGCGAGGGAGACCCAGAAAAAGCTCCTGGCCCCTGGCTTTGGATCAGCACAGCTCTGGCCATTGTGGCCAATTGGGGAATGAACCATCAGATGGAAGACATCTCTCTCTCTCTACCTCTCCTCTCTTTGTGTAACTCTGACTTTCAAATAAATAAATAAATCTCATTTTTTTTTTTTTTTGACAGGCAGAGTTAGTGAGAGAGACAGAGAGAAAGGTCTTCCTTCCATTGGTTCACCCCCAAATGGCCGCTACAGCTGGCATGCTGCGCTGATCCGAAGGCAGGAGCCAGGTGCTTCTCCTGGTTTCCCATGCGGGTGCAGGGCCCAAGCACTTGGGCCATCCTCCACTGCACTCCCGGGCCACAGCAGAGAGCTGGCCTGGAAGAGGGGCAACCGGGACAGAATCTGGCGCCCCGACTGGGACTAGAACCTGGGGTGCCGGCGCCACAGGCGGAGGATTAGCCTAGTGAGCTGCAGCGCTGGCCAATAAATAAATCTTTAAAATAAATAAATAGGAAATTGTTTAAAATAATTTAAAAATTCTTTTAGGTACCAGCATTGTGGCATCGTGGGTAAGGCCACTAGGACACCAACATCCCATAGAGACGCCAGTTCAAGTGCTGGCTGTTCTCCTTCCAATCCGGCTCCCTGCTAATGGCCTGAGAAAAACATCAAAAGATGGCCCAAGTAGTTGGGTGCCTACTACCCAGTGGGAGACCCAGAAGAAGCTCATGGCTGCTGGCTATGGCCTGGCCCCGCCCCAGCTGTTGCAGCCATCTGGGGAGAGAAACAGCCAATGGAATATCTCTCTGTCTCTCCTCTTTCTACCTCCACCTTTCAAATAAATAAATATCTTTAAAAATAAATAAATAAGTTTGTTTGTTTATTTGAAAGGCAGAGTTACAGAGAGAGGTCTTCCATCCACAGGTTCACTCCCCAAATGGCCACAACAGCTGGGGCTGGGCCAGGCCAAAGCCAGGAGCCAGGAGCTTCCTCTGGGTCTCCCACGTGGGTAGCAGGGGCCCAAGGACGTGGGCCATCTTCCACTTCTTCCCCAGGTTGCAATAGCAGGGAGCTGGAGAGAAATTGAGCATCTGGGACTCGAACTGTGGCTCATACGGGATGCTGGGGTTGCAGGTGGTGGCTTAACCAGTTCAGCACCCCTGAAATAAGTTTAAAAATAACTAAAATAGGAAATTGCTTAAAGAGGCGGTGGAGGCCTGACACCAGCTGCAGACGAGGGGAGCCCTCAGCTGCTCCTCAGCCCGCTAAGAAGCCGGCACCCCTTCCGCAGCCTGGGAGGCCGCTGCGGCTGGCACTTCTCTTCATTTTTGTTTTTGCTGCTGGCACGCACGGAGGGCCCTGAGGCTGTTTCTGGGAGCATGGGGAGAACCTGGAGACCAGACCAGATGCCATGCCAGAGGAAAGTGTTACCACCAAGGGGACCGCACAAGGAAGAGCAGGATGCCGGACGATGCGGCAAATCCCTCCTCCCCCCTCCCCCGCCCCTTACCCCTCCCCCTCCTCCTCCTCCTCCGGCTCTAGCACTCTTGAGCCCCAGGCCACACAGGCAGGGTAATTCGGCCAGGACCCGGGCCCTGCCCACCTTCCCAGCCAGCTCCCTGCGTTTCCCCAGTGCAGATACGGGTCCTAGCACACGGGGTTAGGACTTAGTCCCCAGCCCAAGGGCTCATCTTCACCTCCAGGCGTTCCCGCCTGGAAAATCCCCCTTATCTGGAGTACTACTTGAACCCATCAGCTCAGAGAGGATTTGACCTCCGGACTCCACCCACCTAAAGACAGAGCCCCCTCCCTACTCTCCTTCTGTAATTCCCCCATAGCATTAATCACTACCGTTCTCCTCTCAGCCGTTTCTTCTTCCTTCCTCTAAAGTGTGGGCAAGGGGCCAGCGCTGTTGTTCCGCAAGCTAAGTGGGACCCGCAACACTGACATCCCATACTGGAGCGCTCCCTGCTGATGCACCTGGGAAAGCGTGGAAGATGGCCCAAGTCCCTGGGCCCTGCACCCTGGGGAGACCCAGATGGACTCCAGGCTCCTGGCCTGGAAGTGAACCAGAGGACGGAAGACAGCTCTCTCTGTCACCTTCCTTTCAAAGATAAAAATAAAAAAAATTTTAAAGTGCAGGAATGAAACTGTGTCTCAGTCGCCATGGTTGGGGGACAGAAACCATGCCGTGCACACAACTCAAAACGAATTAGTGCATTTCGGGAAAAGCAAAAACCTCCATGCATGTAAGGGAGGGGGCTTTCCCGGGTGTGTCGGCCCCTCTGTCCCTGGACGGCCCGGGGGGAGCTGAGCCCAGAAGTGCCAAGCGCCAGCTGCGGACAGAAGCGCAGCCTTCCACTCTCCCGGCGCACTCACGGCCTGTCTTCCTGGACCACCTTGGGGTCACGCCCAGGAGAGCGCCCGGGGATCCCCTGCTTGTCTGGGGCGCTTGGTGGGGTTCGGCGGCCACCTGGTGGGCAGACAGTCAGGAGAGCCAGCCAGGTGGGCAGCGAGCCAGTTATCCGTCTGTTGCCCCGGCCGCAGGAGGGGTGGGAGTGCCGGGCCAGGACCTTGGGGGCCTAGGGAAGCTCACCCCCAGACCCGGCCGAGCCAGCGGGCGTGGGACCGGAAGGCCGGCCCAACGATGCAGAGATCGAAGGGCTGGAGGGGCTAAGGCGCGCAGGTGCCCAGCCGCCGCGGCCGCCGGGCGCCCCAGGTCACACGTGGAGGCTGAGGGGTCAAAGGTCGGGTTCCGGTCAAGCCGGGAGGGAAAGCGGAAGTCCCAGATCCGATCCACTCCGAGCGCGGGCCTGCGGCCGCGTGACTAAGGCTCCGGAGGCGGAGCTTCAGCCCGCGGAGGGGGCGGAGCTATCGGCCTCCCAATGGCGGCTCGGGAGGGGCCCTGCGCAGCAGCCAATCAACGCCAGCCCACGGTCAAATTTAAACCCCCTCCCCTTTCCCCCTCCTCCTCCGGGACCTGTCCCGAAAGCGTTTGTAGAAAGTGCGGCCGCTGGCCCCGCCCCCACCGGGGAGGCGGGGAGAAGGGCGGGCGCTCCTTCCACGTCCGCCTATCACGACGGGCAGCCCGAGGAAAGGCGGGCGTCGGCGCCAATCAGGGCGAGCAGCTGCAGCTCGGCGGAGCAGTTGGCTACAGTTGTTGCAACTTTTTTCGAAAGCTCGGTTTCCCGGGAGATCCCAGGCGGTGACAGAGCCCGGCCATGGCTAGAGGTATCCGCCCCGGTGGTCTGCGCCCGGGCGGCTGGGTAGGGGGTCTGGCCGGCGGGGAGGCTCCCTCCTGCGGGTGGAGCGCCGGGGCCGGGGGAGGGGGTGCTGTGCGGAACCTTCCCTCGCTCCGCTCGGAGGCCCCCGGGAGCCCCTCCCACAGCCCTGCCTCGGTTTCCCCGCTCTGGAGCGTGGGCACGCGCGGATTGCCTGTGCAGGGGCTCGGTGGGGACAAGCTCCGGGCACCTCGGGGGATGGCGGTGGTTGGCATGGCGGGGGTGGGGGGCTTGCCATGAGGCTTCGCCCACCTTGGGGCTCTCGCCGGTGGAGAAGGGCGCGACCCCGAGGTGGGGGCGCACAGCCTTACCCCGCTTCTTGCGGAGCGCGTCCGAGCGGACCTCGCGGCGGGTGCCTCCGTGGCTCCCTGAGTCAGCGGCGCGAGTGGCCTGCGTGGGCCTGGGCAGGGCGGCTGCGGGCCGCGGCGCCCCTGCGTGGAGGCCTTCCTGGCACACTTAGTTTGCGGGCAGCACCGCGAACCCCACGTTATGCGGCAGAGCGCCCCGGCGGCGGGGTCTCCTGCGCGCCCGCGGGCCTGAAACTTGAGCGTGGCAGTGGAGTGGGATCGTGATTTTTACGGAGCAAGTTGGGTGTCACCTGTTCCTCGGGGCTCCCCGTTGGCAGGAGTGGGCATTCGGTCGCGGTTCGTTCCGTTAGTAGGCGCCTCGGTTTTCAGGCCCGGCACCCAGTTGCATCATTCGTTCTCCCAGCATCCGCCTGGGGCCCTTTGGGACGAGACCTACCCCGTTTCTGACGAATAAATGAAGCATCGTGAACTTCATAACCCCATTTATGCAGAAAATTAAGATTTTTTTCTTAGCAAAGTGTTAGGCATTGAAAAGCATACTTGGTAGTATCTAATTTGGTTCATTTTCCCCATCATAGTGAAATCACTTAAATAGCCTGTTTCAAAACTAATGCTAAAAAAAATTTTTTTTAAAGCTGTAGTTAGTCTGTAAGGGGGAGAAAAGTCAACCATCTGTCACTGAACTGCTTAAATGCAGGCAACCGTGGTGACCACTGAGGGCCAGCCACTTTGTTATTGCGGTTAAGCTTACTGAGACTGTTACTCCCGGTTCTCAGGGGCAGCAGCCGAAGTGCAGAGTCACTGCCCAGACCAGCCACAAGGTCGAAAGGAACGCCTTCCAGCTCCCCTCTCCGCGGGCTTACAGATCAGCTCTGCGATTATGGGGCGGTGATTCTGTGTCTCGGGGCATCCCCAGCTTAGTGCTTACCGTAGGGCTCCTGGCTCTCACAGACGATTAGATCGGACAATTAAGAGTTGGAAATAGGTCGTTTACGGGGCTTGAAATAAAGGGCCAGTGTTTTTCTTTGTTCCAAACTCAAAAGTTTATTTGAGAGCCCTGCTGGGTTGCATGAAGGAGCTGCAGGCTGAGGCTTCATGATCCTGTGAGCATTGCCAGCCCAGAGGCCTTCGTTCCGGGAGGATCCCCTCCTGTGCCTGCTGCTGCAGCTCCGTGGCCTGCTCACCGGTCGGGCTCTCGGCCCCTTAGCTGAGGTGCCCTCGCCACACCCCTGCCTTCAGCCCCGGCATTATTCTCAGGACCAAGCCTGCACCCCTCACCAGGGTTGGTGAACCCCCGCTAACCCTTCCAGTCCCACTGCGGTCTGTGTCGTTAGCTCCGGGCCTGGAACCAAGCAGGCACGCTGTAAATGTCTGCCGGATGAATCAGTCACTGTGTTAGTGCCTGAACTTGAGAGACGCCATGTACCTTTTACGCTCACGTGCCTTCGCGGAGCCCAGCTCATCCCTTCCTATCACAGAACTCTTAGTACAGTGATGTATCTCTCTGTCCTGATCTTAGGGTGCAGCAGGAGTCTTACAGGACCTCCGGGACACATTGTAAATATTCTACAAGTGTTAGCTGTTAGCCTTGCTGCTATTGAACTACTAGTTTTTTTAAAAAAAGATTTCTTTATTTGAGAGGCAGAGTCATGGGGAGAGAGAGGGAGCAACAGAGCGGGAGCAGCCTTCAACTGCTGGTTCACTCCTCAAATGGCCTCCAAGGCTGGGGCTACGGCAGGCCGAAGCTGGGGGCTGGGACTCCATCTGGGTCCCACATGTGGGTGGCAGGGACCAAAGTGCTCGGGACATCTTCTGCTGCCTGCCCAGGTGCATTAGCAGGGAGCTGGCCTGGAAGAGGAACAGCGGGGCCTTGAACCAGTGCTCCAGGATGGAATGCCTGTATTGCACCACACAGCTGGTGCCAGGCAGGGCTATCTGACACCTACCTGCACTGGGTGGGAGGGGCTTGAGCCCCAGGCTGAGAGGAACGGGTGCCAGGTTTGCAGTAGATCCCCTGCAGTAGGTGCTAGGTGCTACCAGGCAGTGACAGCTGTGGCCATGAGTAGGCGACAGGGCCAGCGCTGTGGCGGAGCGGGTAAAGCTGCTGCCTGCAGTGCCGGCATCCCATATGGGCGCCCGTTCAAGTCCTGGCTGCTCCACTTCCAATCCAGCTCTGCTATGGCCTGGGAAAGCAGTAGAAGATGGCCCTGCACCCGCGTGGGAGACCTGGAAGAAGCTCCTGGCTTCGAATTGGCCCAGCTCCGGCCGTTGTGACCATCTGGGGAGTGAACTAGCAGATGGAAGACCTCTCTCTTTCTCTGCCTCTGCCTCTCTGTAGCTCTGACTTTCAAATAGATAAATAAATCTTAAATAAAAAAATAGTATGTGATGTGGACAAGATGATTGGCAGCTGCCACTCCCAGTCTGCGATTCCTGCAGTAGCTGTCGGAGTCACTTTGAAACGGCCCAGCCTGACCGTGTCACCTCGGAATCCTTTCGTTCTCAGGTAGTTTTGGGGATTCAAGTGTGGTAGACACTGCACAGGACTTGGACAGAGGTCCCTGCCCCAACGGGGTCAGTGGTTGGGGTGGGGGCCCTGACCCGAAGGATGTTAGTTACAGCTCCAGCCGGTTTGGGTGGCAGGGTCGTGTCACTTAATCCTCCTGTCTTCTCCCCCAAGAGAATCAGCCATTTGTTTATCTGTGGGTGTGGGAAGCCCCCCAGGGCGGGAGCGAGTTGGGCCATTGCAGGTACTTGATTTGTACCCTGGAGGGGTGCTGAGGCCCAGACTTGAGAACAGATGCTGGGGGAGAAGGCAGGCCCCAACTCCCAGACCACAGCGCGGGGGAGGCAGCAGCTGGGCACCTCTTGTTTACATCTATGACTCTGCACAAATACAGTGGCTCTCCGGCTGCAGTAGGGTGGGCGCGTGGGCTCAGGGTCAGGGGGCCCGGGCTGGCAACCCACGACGACTTCTGAGAACCTGGCCGAGCCCCTGGGTTCCCCCAGCCTCAGTGTCCCTGTCTACAGAGAGGAGATAGTAACGGAGCCCACGCTCACCAGCCCGTTTGAGGTTTGAATGATAACGGACGCTAGAGGAGCGCCCAGCAAACTTAAAGCCCTGCCTCTGGCTCCCCAGAGACCCCTACCGGTCTAATACAGACCCCTGGCTTTGACACCTGGCCCAGGCACCTCCTGGGTCTGTGGCCCCGGCGACCCCCTGCACATCCCTGGAACATCAGAACTCCCCACTGTCCCGGGGACGCCGGCACGACCTGACCGCCGAGGGCTCGCAGCTCTGGGCAGCCCCGCGGGCCCTCGCCCGCCGCGTCCGCCGCTGCGGAGTTCGTGCGGCTCCGACGGGGCTCCGCAAATATGCGCTGAGCCAGCGGGAGAAGGAGCCGGAGCCCGGGCGGAGGAGATCGCCTTTCCCACCCCTTCCTGCCCGAGCGGCGGAGTCCGCGCGCGAGGGGGCGCGCCCGAGTCGGGATTCGTCCAGGCCGCGCGGGCTGCCCGCCCCTCGGCGCGGAGCCTCCGGCGCCGCCCCTGCCAGCCCCTCCCCGGGCTGGGCGCCGGACGGTGGGCGGCGGCGAGCGGGCGGGCCGCGGAGGACGCGCCGCCTGCGCCTCCCTCCCCGCGTCCCTGGCTCCGGGCGGCCCGGGACTGCCGCGGCGGCGCGCGGGTGCCGGGCCCTGCTCGCAGGCCATGGGGGAAGGGGGCGCCGTGGGGCGCCGTCGGCCCTTCCCCGGGGCGCCGCGGCGGCGCTGGTGGCGGCGGCAGCAGCAGCAGCAGCGGCAGCGGCAGCGCTGGTGGCCGGGCCGCGGCGAGGGCGAGGGCGCGGGGCGCGCCGCCATGGGCCTGGCCGGGCTGCAGGTGGGTGTGTCGGGCCTGGCCGCGCGGGGGGCGGGCGGCGCGCGCGGGGCCCGGCCGGGCCGGGCGGCGGGAGGGCGGCGCGGGCCTGGGCCTGGCCCTGCCGATCGGCCGGCCCCTGCCTCCGGCGGCGCCGGCGGCCCACCACTGCCGGGCCCTCGAAACATGGCTGCGGCGGGAGGCGCCGCTGCGGCGCCCGGCCCGGGCGGCCCCGCTCCCCGCCCCGCCGCGCCCTGAGCGCTCCCCTCCCCCGCTTCCCCCGGGTCCCCCCTCTCCAGGCAGGAAGATGTCCAAGCCCCGCGCGGTGGAGGCGGCGGCGGCGGCGGCGGCGGTGGGAGCGACGGCCCCGGGCCCGGAGATGGTGGAGCGGAGGGGCCCGGGGAGGCCCCGCACCAACGGGGTAAGCAGGCACCCTCCCCGCACTCCCGCTGCGCGCCCGCCGGGCCCGGGCCGCTAGCACGTGGGCGCCCCGGCCCCCGCCGCCCTGGGGCGCCCGGCTGGGGCTGCCTCCTTTCTGCTGGCGCCACGCTCGGCTGCGCCTTGACCCTGGCAGTGCTCGACCTCGGAGAAGTTTGTGCTGAGACCCAGCGTCCCCGAGGGGCTGCCTCGCCAGGCCATGTGCGGGGCCTGCCCGGGTCCCTCCCCGACCTGGCGCCTCCTGGCTTATCAGGCGGCGGGGGGGCCCAGAAACTGGCCTGCGTAGTCAGGAGAGGTCCCACACCCAGAGACTGGTAATGGCTGGGCATGCCCACCCCCTTCCCTGGTCGGCGCCCAGGTGTGGTTTGCAACAGCCGCCGCTCTGGGTGGGCTGGCGGGAGCCACTGCTCCCATTGGCTTTCCCCAGTCACCCTGAGAAAAGTCGCCAGCCCGGAGCCAGGAGGCTGCTGGGCTGCAGCGACTGAGAGAGGCCTGGGGCTGCTGAACAGCCCCCTCCACCGACCTCAGGACCCAGTGGTCAGTCAGGTTCCCCAGGCCTGTCCCTCTAGGGGCATCTGGCCTGACTCCACCCTGCCCTTGCACCTGCCTCGGCCTGCCCTGGGTCACTCTGACCCCTTCTGGCCGCTGGCTGCTCACCTCCTTCCTGCACAGACCTTTGTGGGCAGCTGGCTGTCCTGCTGGCCAGATGTCCCCTCGGTGAGAGAGCCAGAGGCCGCAGGTGTTGGGGGCCTGGGGGATTCCCAGCCTGCCTGCACTCCCGCTGGAGGACCCTGGGGTCCAGCTGCCCTGTTCTGCCCCCTGTGTCCTGGTTGCCTCCTGTGGGGGTCTTGTTGCTCCAGCGCCCTTCAGAGCGTGTGTTTGTCGTTTTAGGAGAATGTGTTTGCCGGGCAGTCCAAGATCTATTCCTACATGAGCCCGAACAAGTGCTCTGGAGTGCGCTCCCCGCTGCAGGAAGACAACTCCGTCGCGCACTACGAAGCCAAGTGCCCAGGGAGACCATTAGCCGGGATCTACCGGAGGCGAGAAGGTGAGTGCCCGGCGCGGCCGGCCTGGCTGCAGGCTTTTCTCCTTCATAAAGCCCTGGGCGTCCCCTGTTCCTCCTGCCCTCTGCCAGGCCGCAGAGGTTTGAGCCCTGTCTGTCAGCAAACAGACCGAGAGCGGCCTGCCCCAGGGCGTGTGCTTGGTCGGTTAGACAGGTTCTCCCTGCTCACGTGAGTTGGCGTAACCTTAGCCCTGGCGCTGCTGCCACGTCGCGCCTGACTCACAAGGGGAAAGGCGCCTGAGCGTGGCAGATGTAGGAACGGTGAGTTGGGGTCGTCCCGCCGGGCGGGTTCAGTGCTGGCTGCTGCGCTGTGTGATCACAGGGCGCCGGCTCCCCACCCACTACCCATGCCTCCGGGAGGCAGCACACTGTGCTGTGGGCTCTGGAGTTAAAGTACTGAGCAAGGGAATGCGGTTCTCGACCGCCTGCTCACGCTGTACCAAACAAGCTGCAACCTCCTGGGAGTCTCGCTGTCCTCCAGAAACTCCCTGCGGTGGGGGGTCGTTCACGGGTGCCACACCTGCCCAGTGTTAGGTTGGCCTTTGGTGCCACCCAGGAAGGTGTGTAAGGGAGTAAGAACAATCCAGATGGTGTGGACATACTGGTTTTTCTCTTGTGTATCGAGGTATGATTCTTACGTCATGAAGCTCATCACTTTATAGTGTAAACTTGCTGGTTGTTAGTATGTTCACTGTGGTGTGCAGCCATTACCATTCATTGATTCCAGAATGTTCTTTTCCCCTCAAAAAAGAAATCTTGTACCCCTTTTCCACGCCCCCATCCCCAGGCAGCCATTCGGCTCTTGTGTCTCTAGGAGTTTGCCGCTCTGGACATTTTGTAAAATGGAGTCACGTCGCAGAGGCTCCTGGGTCTGGCTCCCGGGGCACATCCGTGTTGTAGCAGGTGTCGGCTTCATGCCTTTTCATGGATGAGTCGTGTTGTGTGGTGTGGATGGACCACCTTTTGTGGCCTGGCTCGTTCCACGTTTGGCCTACTGAAGGATCAGATTTTGTGTGCACACGTGTTTTTCATTCTCTTGAGTGGATGCCTGGGGGTGGGATTGCTGGGCCATGTGGGAACTCCGTGTTTAGCATTTTGAAGGACCCCAAAGTGTTTTCCTAAGTGGCTGTACCATTTCACATTCCTACCGGGAGTGTGGTATTGACTTACCTCTTAAAAGTAAATTAAAAGGAAAAAGGGCAAGAAGTTCACCGCACGGGCGCTGCACACCTGTTTTGGTAATGGATCATTGCAGTATTCCTCTTCACACGCCGGCCAGTCTGCAAGAGCCACTGGACACACGGCACGGCAGCCCTGTTCCATTGTAAAGACTTATTTACTTATTTCAGAGGCAGAGAGAGAGACCAAGATATTCTGTCCACGGGGTCACTCCCCAAAGGGCTGCACAAGCCCAGGCGGAGTAGCCAGTTCTGGAATCTGCACTTACAAGCAGCGGCTTAACCCAGTACACCAGAGCCCCTGAGACGTCCAGGCAGCTCTGGGGGACGCTCTGCAGCCTGTGTGTGCCCCTTCTGCCTCCCAGGCTCTCCACAGCCAGCACAGAGGCTCAGAACCTCCGCCCAGCGTGTCGGTCTAAGGTAGAGCCAGGGGCTGGTGCTGGGCTGTAGCAGGTAAGCTGGCACCGGATCGAGCCCCAGCTGCTCCACTTCCGATCCAGCTCCATGCTTATGTGCCTGGGAAAGCAGCGGAGGATGGCCCGAATGCTTGGGCCTCTGCACCTACAAGGGAGGCCCAGGGGAAACTCCTGTCTCCTGGCTTTGCATTGGCCCAGCTCCAGCTGTTGCGGCCATCTGGGGAGTGAACCAGTGGATGGAACGTATTTCTCTCTCTCTCTCTGTCTCTCTCTCTGCCTCTCTGTAAGTCTGCCTTTCAAGTAAATAAATCAATTTTTTTTTTTTAAGACTTAATTATTTGAGAGGCAGAGAGAGGTTTTCCATCCTCTGGCTCACTCCCCAGATGGCCGCAGCAGCTGTTGCTGGGCCAGTCCAAAGCCAGGAGCCAGGATCTTCTTTGTGGTCTCCCACGTGGGTGCAGGGGCCTAAGCACTTGGGCCATCTTCTACTGCTTTCCCTGGCCACAGCAGAGAGCTGGATCGGAAGTGAAACAGCCAAGGCTCAAACCGGTGCCCACATGGGACGCCATCGGGCAGTGGCTTCACCTGCTACGTCACAGCCCTGGCCCTAGTGAATAAATCTTAAAAAAAAAAAAAAAAAAGAGCCGGGCCCTTCTGCCAGGTGGCCTTTAGTGGATGTCAGGTTTAGCAGGCTGAGGCCACTGCCACTCCCCTCCCCTGGGACCCTCTTTTCTTCCTGGAGCCTGTCTTTAAAATTGTTTTTACATTTTATTTTCATTTTAATTGAAAGAGAAACAAAAATAGATCTTCCCTCCACTGGTTCACTGCCCAGATATCCTCAACAGCTGTGGCTGGGCTGAACTCGGAAGCCAGGAGCCCCATCTGAGTCTCCCACGTGGGCGGCAGGGGCCCAGGCACTTGGGCTGTCACCTGCTCACTGGCAGGCAGCTGGGTCACGAGTGGAATAGTGGGTGAAGCCACGCCGCCCGCAGTGCCAGCATCCCCTACGGGCACCAGTTCCAGCCGCTCCACTTCCGATCCAGCTCCCTGCTAATGCGCCTGGGAAAGCAGTGGACGTTGGCCCAAGTGCTCAGGCCCCTGCAGCCACACTGGAGACCTAG
The DNA here is from genome assembly GCA_949820135.1 of Sylvilagus floridanus. Taxonomy (NCBI): domain Eukaryota; kingdom Metazoa; phylum Chordata; class Mammalia; order Lagomorpha; family Leporidae; genus Sylvilagus; species Sylvilagus floridanus. Next base: position 177,377,170 of record OX463233.1, read on the forward strand.
CAGGAGCTCTTGGCTTGGGCCTGGTCCAGCTGTGGCTGTTGTGGCCATTTAGGGAGTGAACCAGTGGATGGATGACCATTTTTTTTCTCTCCTTCCTCCCTCCCCAGCCTGTAACTCTGTCTTTTGAATAAATAAGTAAATCTGAAAGAAGAAGGGGCCAGTGCTGTGGGTGGTGTAGTGGGTAAAGCCCCTGCCTGTGGCGCCAGCATCCCATGTGGGCACTGGTTTGAGCCCTGGCTGCTTCACTTCCGATCCAGCTCCCCACTAATGTGCCTGGGAAAACAGCAGAAGAAGCCCCGTGGCCTTGAGGGAGACCCAGAAGTTCCTTGCTTCGGGCTGGCCAAGCTTCGGCTGATGAAGCCATTTGGAGAATGAACCAGGGGATGGAAGATTCTCTCAGTAACTCTGACTTTCAAATGAATTAGTAAATAAATCTTTTTTAAAAAATAAAATAAAGAAGAAGCAGTGGAGTAGCTAGGACTTGAACCTGGACCCTGTTGTATGATGCAGGCATCCCAAGCAGCCACTTTGCCTGCTGCGCCACAATGCCCGCCCCCCAGAGCCCACCTTAGCGAGGTGGAGTGAACCCTGTTTTTTCCACCTTCTGCCTGCAGAGAAGAGAAGTGGTGGGAACGCCATACGGAGTTCCATGAAGTCCGAGGAACAGAAGCTCAGAGACGCCAGGAGAGGCCCCCTGGCACCCTTTCCAAACCAAAAAGCTGACGCAGCAGAACCTCCAAAACCTCCAGCCCTGGCTGGTGACTCTCCCGCTGCAGCCAGCGCCAAGCCAGCCCTGAAGAAGCCCCTCAAGGGCAGACAGACCCCTCGGAAAAAGTAAGCACCGCGGGCCCCTGCGCTGGCCGGGGAAGGCTGCTTGGGCGCCCATGAGGGCTACGTGCTCCCCTGTCCCCACCTGTCAGGCCAAAGGCTCGGACCCCTTGAGTTACCACCCGGGACCCCAGTTCTGGGTCTGGTGCCGTTTGGGAGTGTGGACGCTGAGCAGGGCTGGCCTCTGCAGTGCCCCCACAGCGGGGCCTCGGGGGCAGGTGAGCTGATGTGACCGCCAGGCCCCAGGGACAAAGGTGTTTCAGGGGCGTCATTCCCATGGAGCCACCTCCTAGGCGTAGGCGTGGCTTTCCGTCCTAATATGCTTTCTTTCCCCGCCTTCCTTTCTTACACAGAGCTCAAGGAAAAACGCAACAGAATCGCAAACTCACGGATTTCTACCCTGTGCGAAGGAGCTCCAGGAAGAGCAAAGCCGAGCTGCAGGTAGAGCCTTGTGGTTTCAGTCCAGCTCTGGGGGCAGGGTGGCCCAGTGGGCAGTGCTCGGCCTGTGTCTCCAGCCTTAGGGCGAGATGCTCGGCCCCTCTGGCTTGGCTGTCTCCTCCATCTAAGGGGGTCGTCTCAGAGCCTGCTCTGCCTTCCTGGTGGGTCCCTGTGGGGCCTGGGGACACTTCCGTGAGGGAGCCCTGTGGCCTGTGGCCTGTGGCCTGTGGCGTGGAGAGCCGGCTGCTCCAGGGCGAGTTGGCAGGGCTGTTGCTGCCTGGAGCGCTGCTTGGTCTCTTGGAGCTGTGTCTTGTGTGCGTCCCTGGCGTGGCTCAGGGTGGCGAGGAGCCGTGGGCGGCGCCGCGTGTGCCAGCTGTGCCCCGGCAGTCCCTCGGCTCTCACGGCTGTAGGTGGGATGGCCGAGTAGTCATGGTGGGCTGCCTGTGCTGATTAGAAGATAAGTATGATAAGTATGTTCACGTGTGTAGGACTCCGGGCACTGTGCCTGGACTTAACCTTCCCCGTGGGGCCTCCTCCCGGGGCTCGTCTCTGCTCTCTCTCGCCCAGCTACTGCCCTAGGGACATGAGGAGCAGACCACAGTGACACGGGAGTGCAGGGAGGGGCAGCTGGGGCCCCTCTGTGGTGGAGCCCGGGGTGTGGCCAGGTCCCTCAGAACTGCGAGGGCAGCCCCTCTTAGCAGCCAGGGCCTGGGGGCAGTGCCCAGGCTCGCCTCCCCCACTGAGCGGTGGGGAGCCCGGCCTGGGGGGTTCTGTGTTTCAGCCCCCCCCCCCCCCCCCCGCTACCCCGGCTTCTCCCAAACTTTGATGTTAAATCTGCAGATGTAGATGCAGCCGTCCAGGTTTCTGTGTCCCTCCTGCCTTTAAAAACCAAACTGGGAGCAGGGCAGTGTTAAGACAGCAGTTAGGGCCCCACGTCCCACCCACGCCCCACACCTGAGCTCCTGGCTCCAGCTCCTGCTAGTGCAGGCCCTGGGAGGCAGCGGTGATGGCTCAAGTCATCTGGTCTCGCACCCCTGGGGGAGACCGGGGTTGAGTTCCTGGCTCTGGCTTTGGGCCCATACAGCCACGCCATACAGACATTGGAGGGGTGAACTGGCGGCGGATGGGAGCCCTCTCCGCCTTGCTGTTTGTGTCTGTTAGTATCCCTCTCGTTGTCTATCTGCCACTCAAGTAAATAGTAAAAGCAAGCCAACAAAAGTGGGTGGGGGGCCCACTTCGCCCCTGGGGAGCAGCGTTGGCTGTATTTCCAGAGAAAGACAAAGTCTTTAAGCCAAGAACGAGCCATCCTAACGGGCGCACCAGCAGTGGGAGGCTGCACTGCGTGCCTGCAGCCGTGGCTCTGCAGAGGGGGAGGACACGCCAGGCAGCAGAGCCCTCGGCCCCTCCCGGCTGGGCTCCGAGCCACCGTGCGCCCACGCAGCCAGCCCAGCCTGCCTTGCGAATGGAAGCAGCGGCTTGTCGGCCTGCAGGAGCGAGGGCTCAGGGGCCGGGAGTGGCTCAGCTGACCTCGTCAGCAGCCAAGTGTGGGGGGGACACCCTCACGTCCCCTTAGCAGGCGCAGGAGAGCTCACCCTGTTCCTGGACCCAGCGCCGGAGCCCTGCCGTGCCCCTCACTGTTTGTGTTGGCTCTGCTGAGCCAACCACGTGAGCCGCCGTTGGCCGTGCAGGGGAGCTGCTGTTGGCCGGAGGAGTCAGGCAGTGGCCGGCCAGGACGACGGCGCTGTTGCCAGCCGGACACTGGCTCTAGTTGGCCGGCACAGAGCGACGACAGCTGGCCCCGGTGCACGCTCTCTTTGCTGCATAGGGTGAGCCCAGGGCTGCGGCCGCAGGGCAGCATCTGAGGGTGAGGCCAGGCCTGGCCTGACTGCCCTAGAGGGCCAACAGAGACTGTGCCCGGGCTGGAGTCCAGTGGGCGGGGCAGAGCAGTGTGGCTGGCCGGGCGTTGGAGGGAAGCTTCCTGGACACCTTGCTCCGTCTGGAAACACGGGCAGCCCAGGGCCCAGGCAGGAGGTGGCCTCTGGGCTACAGGGTTTGGCCTCGGGGGAGCCTTGCAGAGAGGCCTGGACCCCCTGGCCCTGCACCCTGGGGCTCCGTGGCCGGCTGGCCGGGCCTCCAGGAGGGTGAAGCTCAGCTCCAGGGACTGGCGCACGGCTCCGCTGTGGATTCCACCTCGGGTGTGGCTGGGCGCTGGGCCCTTCCTGTTCACAGGCCTGCTGGCCCTCACGCAGGCCTGCTGACTCCCTGTGTGCCGCCAGAGTTCTCCTTAGGACGTTCAGAGCTGGTCATCTGCAGGCCCCCAGCTGGGACTGCAGAGACGTGGTTCCATTGGCCGTGTCTCCAACACACACGGTGGGTGTGGTCAGTGGCCAGACAGGCCGCAGGCTGTGTGCAGAAGGGTCTGGGCTCAGCGCTGGTGCGGGGTTCCCTGTCGGATGGTTCCTTTTTCCCTCTCACTTCCTGTGCCTCAGCAGGGCCATGGGGGGCGCCCCGCCAGTTAAGAACAGAGGTGGCAGCGGGACGGTGTGGCCTGTAGGACAGGAGGCCGGACGTGCTGGTCAGGCCTGTCTCACCAGGGCACTGACCTCTAGACAGCACCCCGGGCCCCCCGCTGGGGGGCGCATAGCACACACAGGGCCCCTCCTGGGGGTGTGGTCACCAAGTGTATAAAGTCGCAGCCCTGGTTTTCAGATGTCGTGATTTGTCAGGTTTTAGAATGTTGCATGGGCGGAACAGAACACATCTGTGAGTCCTGTCCCACTCTGGCCCTGCACCGTGGCCCTCCTGACCAAGCTGAACCCAGGGACCCGCCTTCCACAGCAGCTGGGAGCTCGGGACCGGCAGAGGCTGCCCTGCCCGCAGGGTGCGGGAGAAAATGCTGATGGCTCCCCCACCCCTCCTCTCTCCCTCCCTCCCTCTGTCTCTCCCCCCTCTCTCCCCCTCCCCCCTCCCTCCTCCCTCTCTCTCCCTCCCTCCCTCCCTCTCTCTCTCTCTCTCCCCCCCTCTCCTTCCCTCTCTCCCTCCCTCTTCCTCTCCCGCTCCCGCTCCCTCTCCCTTTCCATCTCCCTCTCCCTCTCCCTCTCCCTCTCTCCTCCCCCCAGTCTGAAGAGCGGAAGAGAATAGATGAATTGATCGAGAGTGGGAAGGAAGAAGGGATGAAGGTAAGGGGCAGCAGAGCCCGTGGGCGTGGCCAAGGGTGGGCGTGGCTGAGGCTGTTCTTGTGGGCGGGGGGTGGGGGCTGCCTGTGGCTTTGGCCACCAGTGTCGTGGGGACTGGTCAGGCTCCTGGGGTGTCAGCCAGGCACTAACACTGCCAAGGAGACGCTTCATGAAGGAGACATAAATGGGCTTTGTGCGTCCGTGTTACCCTGGGGAAAAGTTTTAAAGTCGTGGTGAAGTGCCCATTTTAAAGTGGACACTTGTGTGTCATGGGGCAGTCAGGATGTTGTGTAACCATCACCATTGCCCAGTTCCAGAACTTACCCGCTCCCCCACCAGCCCCGCACACTCTGGGCCCGGGATCTGCCCCCTGGAGCGTCCTGCCGCCTGAGCCACACAGTGCGGGTGTGAACTGGCCAGGTCCGGCTGCTTTGACTTATATCAAAGGGGAAACTGATACATTTGTCTTGAACTCTTGTCCTGGGCAGTGGCAATCCCGAGTGACCCACAGCTCTGGAGAGAGAGGGGAGTAACTCTCTACTCCAGGCTGGGGTGGCCTGGTGGGTCTGGACTTGGCCCAGGGCTCAGAAATCTTCAGTGCCCACCCCACCCCACCCCCAAGGGAATTGGAACTCAAGTCCTGGGCCTCTAAAGCCCCCGCCTTGACTCCATCTTGATGGAGCAAGGGGAGCTCTGGCAGGGAGGTGAGGGGAGCCTGGGACCCAGGCCCTGCCCTTTTTTCTTTTTTAAAGATTCATTTATTTATTTGAAAGGCAGAGGCAGAGAGAGAGGTCTTCCATCTGGTGATTCACTTCCCAAATGGCTGCAATGGCCAGAGCTGCGTCAATCCAAAGCCAGGGGTAGGTACAGGGGCCAAAGGACTTGGGCCATCTTCTGCTTTCCCAGGTCATAGCAGAGAGCTGGATCGGAAGTGGAGCAGCCGGGACTCGAACCGGTGCCCATATGGGATGCCACCACTGCAGGCCTTACCTGCCACACCACAGCACCAGCCCCCAGGGCCCTGCTCTTGGCACTGGAACCTAAACGGCGAGGCCGAGGCTGTGCAGTGCAGTCCCCTTGCACTGCTTCCTGGCTCTGGCCTCAGACACATGGCTGTGCTCTGTGAGCCTGGTTTGCTGCCCTGAGGACCTCGTGCACACAGGCACACCGGTGCTCTGGGTGACACAGGAGTTCTTCAGTGTGGCTTGCTCCCGGGGCCAGCGTTGGGGCTCAGAGTTAAGTCGCTGCCTGCAATGCGATCATCCTGTGTGGGCGCTGGTTGTGTCCCGGCTGCTCTGCTTCCAGCCCAGCTCCCTGCTGGTGTCCTGCGAGAGCAGCAGAGGACTCTCCAAGTGCCTGGGCCCTGCCACCCCACGTGGGAGACCCAGAGGAAGCTCCTGGCTTTGGCTTGGGTCAGCCCTGGTGTTTGGGGAATGAACCAGCAGGTGGAAGAGCTCTGTCTCTCCCTCTCTATCTGTAACTCTGCATTTCACGTAAATAAATGAATCTTGAAAATTCGAAAATAATGATAAAATAGAGCTTGCCCCTGGTGGGCCCCCAGGAAGCCCCGTGCCCCGCGGCCACCAATGCTCTCTCGCCACCTCCCGGCAGATCGACCTCATCGACGGCAAAGGCAGGGGCGTGATTGCCACCAAGCAGTTCTCCCGGGGCGACTTTGTGGTGGAGTACCACGGCGACCTCATCGAGATCACCGATGCCAAGAAGCGCGAGGCTCTGTACGCCCAGGACCCCTCCACCGGCTGCTACATGTACTATTTCCAGTATCTGAGCAAGACCTACTGGTAAGTCCGCGCCTGCTTCACGTGGCCTCCCCTGCGCCCCGCCAGCCACGGCCCGAGGGCTGCTCGAGCTCTGTGTGGTTCGGCGTCAGGTGCAGCTCTTGCTGCCTGTCTGAGGCTGTCTCCCCACTTCCTGTCGGGAAGCCCTGGGGTGGGAGGTGCGCTGGGGGCCGCCTCATCCAGCGAGAAGCAGAACTGGACCTGTCTCACACAGCCCTGCCCGGCGGCCCACCTGGCTGCTCTGTGTGGCCGCCAGGTGCTCCTGGCTGTGGCCAGCGGAGTTGACTTCTATCCTTGGATTTAGTGTGTACAACTCCAGTTGCCTCCCTCGTCTCCAGAAGTTGTGTCCCCTGCGCCTCCAGCCCCCTGGGGCCTCTCGGCTCACAAACAGCTCCCAGATCCCGGTCACCTTCCCTCCAGCCCTTGACGGGTCAAAAGGCCTCTTCCCCTGTGTAACCCCCTCCCTCCCTCTCTCCCTCCCCCCCCACCAGCGTGGACGCCACGCGCGAGACCAACCGCCTGGGACGGCTGATCAACCACAGCAAGTGCGGGAACTGCCAGACCAAACTGCACGACATCGACGGCGTGCCCCACCTCATCCTCATCGCCGCGCGGGACATCGCGGCCGGGGAGGAGCTGCTCTATGACTACGGGGACCGCAGCAAGGCCTCCATCGAAGCCCACCCCTGGCTGAAGCACTGACCGCCGCCCGCCGGCCTCTCCAAAGGACAAAGTGCCCTCAAAGGGAATGGGTTTTTGTTTTGTTTTTTACACTTAGTCTTAGCAGGTTACTTCAGATGTTTTTAAAAAGTATATTAAGATGCCTTTTCACTGTAGTATTTAAAGATCTGTTCCAGGTTTCCAAGGTAGACTTGAACAGATGGCCTTATATTACCAAAACTTTTATATTCTAGTTGTTTTTGTACCTTTTTTGCATACAAGTCGAACGTCCGTGCTTCCCCGTGCATGCGGTCAAAGACTCGGCACAGGTTTTAGAGGAAAAAGTCGAAGAGAAGCAGGGAGCCGGCGGTCTCCGGCCTGCAGGTGCGGAGCCAGGCCCTGCCCGCCTGCCCACGGCCTGCCCGGGGCGTTCCAAGCTCTTGTTCTCCCCGCGTCTTGACAGGCGCACGCTGACGTGGATGAATCTTTTTTAAAGGGTTTCACAGTAAGCTAGTCTTCCCTCTGCTTTCTCGAAAGCTTCCTGGCCCGGGGCCCACGAGCACAGGCCTGGTGTCAACTCCTCTTCCACCGGCTGCCACCCCCCAGGCGCCCCGGCGTCAGAGCGGCCGAGCAGGCAGGAGGCAGGTGGGGGAGGCGCCGCCTCCCTGTGCTGCCGGGGCAGGGTTCCCGAAACTGGGTTATTAATTCTTTATAGAAATGTGAACACTGAGTTTATTTTAAAAAAAAAAATTTAAAACGTTTAAAAAAAAAAACCAAAAAAATTTAAAAAAGAAAAAAGGCAAAAAAAAACCCACAGAAAACAACTTACATGTATATAGGTCTTGAAGTGAGTGAAGTGGCTGCATTTTTTTGTTCTGGGTTTCTTTGCTTTGTTTCTGTAGGCGAGATTTGAGATGGTACTCTATTCTAATCAAAAATGAAGTTTTTGTAGTGGGACCAGAAATGACTTACCCGGCTGCCCCACCCCCACCCCACCCCCCAAGACCTGCTGTCGAGGCCTCGGTGCCCCAGGACCCCTGCCCCAGCCTCAGGGAAAGGCAGCTGGTACACAGGACAGCAGGGACAGCAGGCAGGGCTCGGGGACAAAGCTCAAGTGTTTTCCCCTGGACGGGTGCAGGTGGTGGGAGGAGAAGTGGCTCCCTCTCCCTCCCCAGGGGGCTGGTTCTCACTGTCCACCCCCAGGCCAGTGGGACCAGGTCGAGAGCCTGCCCTCTGCTCCAGGCGCCTCGCCCCACCCCAGGCTCATGACGGTGCTACCTAAGAAAGTCTTCCCCCGCCCCCGCCGGCCTGGTGGGTGGGCAGCAAGTCGGAGGAGGATCCAATGGGAGCGTGGAAATGGGAGAGAAAACGTCTGGGCTGTACCTATTGTGGTTTAGCTTTGTATTTAAGCAAACAAACAAAAAGGAAATAAACTTGAATCTTATTTGTCATCATAAAAATGAAATGAGAAATTAAAGTATTTATTGCCAGGCGAGATCACCTGCCTGAGTCTCTGTTCTTACGAAGAGCCCGGTCTGGGTCTGGGGCTTATTTGTGAGGGCCACGCGGCGGGTGGCGGCGGGGCATCAGTGCACGTGAATGTCCGTTTAGGGGGCCTGGAAGTGCGCTTGTCTGTGTGATGGGGGCACAGGTGCTCGTGAAGGTGAGAGGTGAGCGTGGACAGTGCCGGCCCCCGGGGACACTGTCAGCTGCAGCTGCGTTCTTAGGCAGATGTCCCTCAGCCCACCCGGCCCTTTGTCCCCATCTTAAATGGGCTGGTGGCTCCCTCAGTCCCACTCCTTGGCTACAAGTATGGACCCTGGTGTAGGAACCAGCGTTGGCTTCAAGTGTTGGTCAGCTGTGCAACCTCACACAAGATCAGTGGCCCCTGAAACCTGACGCTGTGTAGGTGTCTGCCCGTGTGCCTTGGGGGGCATCTTGGGGAGCTGGTCCTCAGGTGTTCTTACAGTCTCCTTGTGGGTGTTGGGGGGAGGGTGTCCGTGTGGTCTGCTGGCCACGCAGGCCAGGGAGCGCAGCTCCAGTTCCCGCCTATGCAGGCACCTGGGCCGCCACCCTGTGTGGGTTCCCACCTGCGGCAGGCAGACGGTCACAGCGCTGGGACGCTGTGTGTGATCGCGAGGACTGGGTGACTTACTGCACGAAAGGCCCTTGGCCCAGTGTCTCGCACAGACACAAGTGGAGGGTTTCCTGCCGCTGGCTGTTCAAGCCCAGCCCAGTCCTCCCGGGTTCTCCTGCAGTGGCTGCGTTGATTTGCTCACTTGTGCGAGATGATGGTCAGCACCCACTTGCTGTGCCTCTTGAATGAGGCCTGGTTGAAGCTGGCTCCTCAGCCTGTGCCCCGCACCCACGCTGGGTGTGTGTGAGCCTGCAGTGGGGGAGTGGCAGGAAGCAGGGGACGCCAGCGGCGTTATCTGTGCTGCTGCCAGGCCTGTGTCTGGGAGAAACGCTCCCACGCCTCAGCGTCAGGTTCTCCTGAGTCACTCCCAAGCAATTCTTGCTGGAGACTTCGTGAAACATTTACTTGAAAGGCAGAGAGGAGAGAGAGAGAGAGAGAGAGAGAGAGAGAGAGAGAGAGAGAAAATCCCGTACTCTGCTTCTCCCCCAAATGCTTGATGCAGCCCAGGCTGGACCAGGCCAAAGCTGGGAGCCAAGGACCCCTCTGCAGGTCTCCCATGAGGGTGCTGGGCCCCTGCTGCCTCCCATTAGCAAGAAGTAGGAACCGAGCTGTGCCCTAACCACAGCACCAAATGCCCAGCCCGAGTACTGGCGCCACCGGGGCGAGGGGGCTCTATCCCCAGGGAGAAGGGGGCAAGGCTATGTTTATACAGGGTGACCCCCAGGTCTGGAAACACGAGCCACACATACCAAGGGCTCCCTGATGGCAGTACACAATGACCTTACGTGTGCTTTGCGGCTGCCCCGTGCCGTGCAGATGGGGAAACTGAGGCAAGGATGGCTCAGGTGCAGTAGGATTGCCCCCAGGGCTGGACTTCCAACTTCAGTCCCCAGGAACAGGTGCTGTGGTACAGGGGTTAACACACTGGGTGCGATGCCAGCACCCCGCACAGAGTGACAGTTTGCGTCCCAGCACTCTGCTAACGGCCTGAGAAAGCAGCAGATGGCTGGCGTGCTTAGGGCCACCCACGTGGGAGGTGCTGCTGGAGTTCCTGGTTCCTGGCTTTGGCCTGGTCTTCCCTTGGCTGTCTGGAGAACGAAACGAACCAGCTGATGGCAGACCTCCTCTGCCTTTCAAATGGATGGGTGGGTGGGTGGGTGGGTGGATAAAATCTTTAGAAAACCACCACGCAACCACACTTCAGTCCCAGGAACGGCTTCTGCCACGCATATGGCCCCGCCCACGCCACGCATGTTCTGCGTGGCTTGCTGCCCTCGATCATGTCCGCCTGTGGTTACGGTTCCCGTGCAGACACTCGCCCGCCAGGGAGCACGAGGGGAGCAGCCAGCCAGGGAGACAGCAATCTTGAGAGCTTCAGGGGGTGACCTGGATTAGGCATTTTTGAAAACAAAACATTTATCTGTTTACTTGAGAGAGGGCCAGAGGAGCGCCTCCCTCTGGGGGTTCGAGTGGCTGCCATGTCCTGGGCTAAACCAAGTTGAAGCCGGGAACCTGGGACTCCATTGGCTGGAATCCACGTACGTGGGCCATCTTCTTCTGCCCAAGGCACATTAGCAAGGAGCTGGGTCAGAAGCGGGGCGCCACTCGAACCTGCTCTCGGGTACGGGACGCCAGCATCACAGTGGCAGTTTGACATGCCGGGCCACAATGCCGCCTCCGGATCAGGGCTTTAAAGACCAGAGCCCTTTTGTCGGAGACAGGGTACGTAAGACATAAGACGGGGTTGTGGCATTTGTACTCGCTCCGTGTCTGCTCCTAGCATTCCCGAGCTTGGGACACTGGCCAAGTCCCTTCACTTCCCTCTGCACGTACCACCTTGAGCGAACACCGAGAACAATACCCACCTCACAGGCAGCAGGATGTAGGGACTTGTGCTCATTAACATAAAGTACTTCAGACCATTCACAGAAAAAAGGAGTTAAAAGTATGAATTTAGGCCGGCGCTGCGGCTCACTAGGCTAATCCTCCACCTGCGGCGCCGGCACACCAGGTTCTAATCCTGGTCGGGGCGCTGGATTCTGTCCCGGTTGCCCCGCTTCCAGGCCAGCTCTCTGCTGTGGCCCGGGAGTGCAGTGGAGGATGGCCCAGGTGCTTGGGCCCTGCACCCCATGGGAGACCAGGAGAAGCACCTGGCTCCTGCCATCGGATCAGTGCAGTGCACTGCCGCGGCAGCCATTGGAGGGTGAACCAACGGTAAAGGAAGACCTTTCTCTCTGTCTCTCTCTCTCACTGTCCACTCTGCCTGTAAAAAAAAAAAAAAAAATATGAATTTATTTTGGTGCAACAAAGTTCTGGAGGTTGGGTTGTGGCGCTGCGGTGAAGCCACTGCCTGGGGTGCCTGCGCCCACGTGGGGCCCCTTGGCTCGAACCCCAGCTCTGCTTGCACTCCAGCTTCCCTGGTGCACACCCTGGCAGGCAGCAGACGGTGGCTCAAGTAGTTGGGTCCCCATCACCCATGTGGGAAACCAGGATAGAGTTCTGGGCTCCGGCTTTGGCCAGGCCCTACTCTGGTTATTGCAGGCTCTTGGGAATAAACCAGCAGAAAGCTCTCTCCTAACCCCCCCCCCCCCCACACACACACAAAAATGTCTGTGTACGCTTGTTTATTTGCAAGGCGGATTGACAGATCTTCCATTTGCTGGTTCACTCCCTAACCACAACTCGAGCTGGGCCAGGCCCAGGAGCACAGAACCCCTGGACTTCTGTCTCTCTGCCTTTCAAATAACTAAGTAACCAACTAACTGTTTTAAAAGATATTTTATTTATTTGAGGGGTAGAGTTACAGACAGAGGGAGAGAGAGAGAGAGAGAGGAGAGAGAGAGAGAGGTCTTCCATCCACTGGTTCACTCACCAAATAATCGCAACAGCCAGAGCTGTGCCAATCCAAAGCCAGGAGCCAGGATCTTCCTCCGGGTCTCCCTCGCGAGTGCAAGGACCCAAGCACTTGGGCCGTCTTCTACTGCTTTCCCAGGCCACAGCAGAGAGCTGGGCTGGCAGTGGAGCAGCCGGGACACAAACCTGTGCCCATGTGGGATGCCAGTGCCACAACCAGAGGCTTAGCCTACTCACCACAGCGCCAGCCCCTAACTAAATATATTTTTTAAAAAATACACTTTGGAATCCATGTAGTTTTCTCATAATATGCATTTTCATGAACTACAAAGGAATTTTCTGCCTCAAAATAAACTCATAGTTTTACTTCCACTTTCTGCAGTTCCCTTGCAACGTTGGAAACTCTGCAGAGCTTCGCAGCTGAGAACCCAGGCCTTGGGTCAAGCCTGCCTCTGCTGTGCGAGCGGCTTCAGGCTGCAGATCCACAAACCTGGGGGCCAGCCCCAGCCCCCCGAGTCCTTACCAGGACAGAGGAGGGAGTCCAGGGCGCAGGCTCAGCAGCCCCACTCTCTCCCGACCTCATTTCCTTCACTCCCACACACCCACCTTCTTCTCATCTCACCAACTCCGACCCCAGGCAGAGCCTTCGGATCAGTAGCACGCCAGTTAGACTTTGCAGCATGGCGTCACAAATGATGGTGTATCACTCAGAGCCTGGGAAACAGGGGCCAAGTGCCACGCACACACGCACACACAGGCACATACACACGCACACACACGGACACCATTCCAAATAGCCTCAGAAAGTCCAAAAGTCATTTTGCTTTAATACAAAATCACACAAAGAGGGTCACGTGGGCTGAGTCAAATACTCGCGGAGCGTCAGTGACGTCACCCTGGAATGTCCACAGCGCTCCCCGCTCCGGTCTGCGGCACAGTCACCACCAGCGTCCTCTGCAGAACTCACAGGGCAGGAGGTGGCCCCGGCGCTCTCCTCCGGCCTCCTGCGCCGGCTACAGCTTGCATGGCATCCAGTTGTACAGCCGGGGAGCAGGCGGGCTGGGAGAACCTCATCTTCTGCCGCAGACCGTCCGAGAGGAAGCAAGGGGGCGAGCACAGTGTGTGCTGACGGTACCCAGAGCTGGGTCCACAAGGCATCCTGCTGGCCGTCTTCTCCAGGCGGGCGGCTGCGGCCTGGGTCATGGCCTTCGACTTAGATCTGCTTCCCAGACCGGAAAGAGAACCTGGGCAGGGAGCGAGGGGCAGAGTGAGCAGAGGGAACAAGCATGGGGCGCACACACCCCTGCGAAACCTGGCGACGTCAGGATTTGTTCAGGGCGCGTCACGGGCCGGCGACGTGCTGAGCGTTCCCTTCTACTGGCTTACGTGGAGGCTGCACCAGTTGTGCAGTGAGTACGATGAGCAGCCCCCGTTTCGCGGATGAGCACTAGGAGGCTGGGCGGCTAAGGCCACAGGAGCTGGGCCTGAGCGCTTTAGCCACTGTGCCATCCCCGTAGCTGGTGTTCCGGTTTGTGTTTTGTTTTTAAACTTGGGAGGTTGCACGTGGAGGAGGTGGCGGTTTCTCGCTGGGACCTCAGGCTGCAAAGCAGACCTTTGCGGTCTAGGTCTGGGGTGAGACAGACGAAACACAGAGGCACCCCCAGGCCGGACCCCACACTTATCATCGGCTCCCCGGCAGCGGACCAGGGCTGGCAAGGTCAAATCCAGCGGTGGGGCCGTGAGCTGTTTCCCATCAGAAACCAACCCCCAGCACCCGCAGCAGCTGGTCCTGTGTGTGACGCAGACATCGGGGCACCCCCCTCCTGCTGCTGGAGCTCCACCTCACCCCCTACCCAGCCAGTCCCTGGGAAGCTGGGGAGCTGTCCTCCACGCCCCCACCATCTGCCATATTTGAGTCATCGCAACTCAAATATGTTCCCAACCCCCCCGCTTCTCATCTCCTCCACTGCCATCTGCCAGTCCAGGCCACCACGAGGAGTGGGTGCGGCCACCCCCCTGCGCCCCGCTGCGATGCATTCTCGGGGCAGCGAGGAGCTGGCTCAGTCATTCCTCGGCTCGAACCCCGCCAGGGCCCCCCACCATCCTCAGGATGAAGATGAAACTCCGCGCTTGGCCCGCTGCACTACAAGTCATCCCCTCGTTCTTTCACGCTCTGCGCGAGCCCAGCTCACTGCCAGGACCACAGACACAGGCCCCGCACTCGTCAAGCCCCTGAAGTTCATCTGTGCCACATCCGATCCAGGCTCTGCTGAAATGTGCCCAAGAGCTCCCCCAGACGGAGGCAAGACGAAACCAGAGGCCACGGGGGTGTGTGTGCCACACAGAGCTCACACACTGTGGGACACCCACATCCTGCGTCGGGGTGCCTGGGTTCGATTCTCACGCCAGCTCCCAGCTCCAGCTTCCGGCTGATGCACATCTGGAGAGGCAGCGGGTGTGGGAGACCCAGACTGAGCTCCGGGCTCCTGACGTCGGCTCGGCCCAGCCCCAGCCCCAGCTGCTGCAAGCATTTGGGGAGGGATGCAGCAGATGGAGCTCTGCCGGCCTCTCTGCATTTCACAAACAAAAAAAGCAGAATCTGAAGGAATGAGGGGTACACAGTGGTGCCTGCTCGTGTGGGAAGGATGAAAGGGAAACCGGCCCCACCTGAGACAGGAGGGGCTCTCGGCACCTCCCATGCCAGGCTGAGACCCCCTTTGCTCTGTCTGATTCTTTGTGGTCAGCAAGGAGATTTTGAGCTACTGACTCCATGTCTGGGGCATCCACAGGTCAGCAGGAAACTTTGGACTCCAAGGAGCATAAGATCCGGGACACCTGCCCTTGGAGCCAGACGAGGCTGTGCCCCCACCGCTGGCCGGCCGCGTGGCCCTCGTAAGTTGCCAGAAATCTGACTCAGCTTCCCCATCATAAAATGGGCTCCTTAAGTGGGGACTAATTTCTTTTTTTTATCTTTTTTAAAATGTTTGTTATTTTTCATTGTTTTCGAAAGGCAGAAACACAGAGAGCTCTTCCATCTGCAGATGCCTGTGACAGCCGGGGCTGGGCCAGGCCAAAGCCAGGACCTCCATCGGGGTCTCCCACATGGGTAGCAAGGACCCAAGTACTTGAGCCACTGCCCACTGCTCCCTGGATGTGCACAAGCAGGAAGCTGGGACCGGGACCGGGATGCAGCGTTCCCAGAGGCGCCTGTGCCAAAGCGGGGGATTACCTGTTCTCTCCCAGTCCTACTGCAGCCCATCAGATGGAAACCTACAGCCTGGACGCACCACTGGGAAGAAGCCAGCTCTTTCCCAGCTGCCTTGGCCAGCCCGGGGAGGACTGACCACTCTCTGCCAGGGCACACACTTGGCCTCATTCCCTTGCGTGCTCTCCAGGGGCAGCTGCTGCTGGGTGCAGGCGTCCTCCTGCGCCCTCCCCTGGGCCTGCCCCTCAGAAGGAAGGCCTGGGTCAGCCCCAGGAAAGCCCAGTCTCGCTCCGAGCCCAGGCCCTTCTCCAAAGCTGTGGGCAGATCCTTGGATGTCCTGGCTTTCTGGACCAGAGGGAGGAGATGTGATGGATTATCCCCCTTCAACGCCAGTCATCATTGCTACTGTCTCTCTAAGTCTTATAAGACTGGTCATTGTTATTCTATCAGAGGGAGGAAGCTGAGTGTGGAAGCCAGATGTCCTGGGGTTCAAATCCCAGCTTCAGTATTTACTCTGTGTAACCATGGGCACATTACCGCTCTGTATCCATGTATCCATCTGTGCCATGGGGACAGTGACAGTCCCTGCCTCTTCTCAGAGGGAAACACATGCTGGGACCCCTCAGTGGATGCCCGAAGCCACGGCACACCTCGGCTGAACCTCCACCCTTTCTCTCCAAGGAAGCTTCTCTTTAGCACATCTGAGTCGCCAGCCTCTGGGGTCGACATGGATGGAGCACAAGGATCCCCAGAGCAGAGGCACCGCGGAAGCACCCCCATCACTCTGATAACCGAGACGGCCCAGGTCACTCCCAGGTGGGCAGTGGACGTGGCGAGGATACACTGGGCAGAGCGCGACGGCACGAGACTTCATCACGCTCTTCAGAGCAGCGCTCTCCCAGGTACTGCTTCTGGACCGTGGCTGACCGTGGACAGCAAACCGTGCAGAGCACACCTGTGGCTAAGTGGGCGCCGCTGTATGTCCAGTGCCGAGCCTGCTACCTGGCAGCTGCCATTCTCACCCTGCGCTGGCACTGAGTTTCGGGGCCAGCTGCCGGAGCCCCGCCTCCTCCCACCAGCCCGCAGTGACCGTCCGGTGGCTGCAGGTGCAGCGGGGGACTTACAGCTTCCGCATGATGGTCTTCTCCTTGCTACTGCTGGCGCCGGGAGCCATGGCATCCTTCCCTCTTCTCCGTCCTGGGCTTTCTCGTGCTGGGATCAGGCCACTGGGGAAAGCGGGTGTGTGTGTGAACAGGCGTCCTGTCTGCCCCCGGAAGGCAAAGGCCTGGCTGTCGTCACATCAGTGGCTTCACGGCCGGAGCCAGTGGGATTCTGATGCAGACACCCAGGGGCTTCCCTGCACCTGGGCAGCGCTGAAGCCTCCTCGTTCTCCTGTGTAAACTGCCGGCCAGTACAAGCGTCCCCGACCCACACCCTAGCAACGGGACCGCGGACAAACTCGCTGACAGAGGCCCTGGTTTCCCAACCTGTAGGATACGCATGCCGGGGGCACCTGCCACCTAGGGCTGGGTCAGTAAAGGAGCTAACACGAGGTCCTGGAATCCACTGACTCATTCATGTGACAGACACACGGCACTTCAAACGTCTGTGGGAAAATGGAATTAAAGGGTTAAGCTTATCTGGGTGCAAGAATAGTTGTTGAAGTCCCTAGAAGCGAGCATTTGGCCTAGCATTTAAGATGCTGGTAGGGGCCGGCGCTGTGGCACACTGGGTAAAGCCGCGATCTGCGACACCTGCATCCCACACGAGAGCCGGTTCGTGTCCTGACTGCTCAGCTTCTGGTCCAACTCCCAGCTAACGGCCTGCAGAAAGCAGCAGCAGGTGGCCCAAGTGCGCGGACCCCTGCCACCCACGTGGAGACCAGTGAAGCTCCTGGCTTCAGCCTGGCCCAGCGCTGGCCGCTGTGGTCATCTGGGGAGTGAATCAGTGGATGGAAGATCTGTCTCTCCCTATCTCTGGGTAACACTTTTAAATAAATAAATCTTTAAAAAAAAAAAAAAAAGGATGCTAATAGAGACCCCCCCCCCAAGTCTGGTATTAGAGGACCTGGGTTCAAGTCTCAGCTCCACTCCTAATCCAGCTGCCTGCTCACGTGCACCTGGGAGGCAGCAGGTGACGGCCCAAGTGGTTGGGGCCCTGCCGCCCACGTGGGAGACCAGACTGAGTTCCTGGCTTCTGTCTGGCCCAGCCCTAGCTGCAGTAACATCTGGAGCGTGAACTGGCAGATGGGAGCTCTGTCTCTACCTCTCAACACACAGACACACACAGAAATCCAAGCACACATCTCCCATGACTTTGCTGGAGCCCCTCCACACGCATGGATGTCAAAATGTTGTGCACCGAATAAGCACCTCTTAATTCCCTGTGCCACAAACTCTGAGCTGCCCTCCAGTGTGTGAAGCCACCTCCTGTGCCAGGGCAGTCTGCGGTCTGAGCAAGACAGCCATCTTCCTCACACCATTCACAGCCCCGTGGGGACGGAACCGGCAGCCCACGAGGAAAGAAGTAAAATGAACGTGCACACAGGTGGCCAGATGGTGGCGCCGTGGGTCAGGTCACACCGGGGAGTGGCCCAAGGATGGCCTGAGGACGACCCTGGGCTTGAGGTCTGCAAGCTCCGGGAGGCTGTTCCCTCACTCACTCCACTCACTCCTCACTCACCAGGGGCCGAGTTCCGGAAGATTCGGAGGAGGCTCAACTGAGACACTGGTGACGAGGAGCCAAGAGAGCCGGCAGAGTGCCACATGCTGTCCCAACCCTCTCGCCTTGGTTCCAATTTTGTTTAAAAATATTCCTTTCAAGCCGGCACCACGGCTCACTAGGCGAATCCTCCACCTGCGGCGCTGGCATTCTGGGTTCTAGTCCCGGTCCAGGCGCCGGGTTCTAGTCCCGGTTGCCCCTCTTCCAGTCCAGCTCTCTGCTGTGGCCCGGGAGTGCAGTGGAGGATGGCCCAAGTGCTTGGGCCCTGCACCCCATGGGAGACCAGGAGAAGCACCTGGCTCCTGCCTTCAGATCGCCGCAGCACTGGCCTTCGCGGCCATTTGGGGGGTGAACCAACAAAAGGAAGACCTTTCTCTCTGTCTCTCTCTCACTGTCCACTCTGCCTGTCAAAAAAATCTTTCTTTTCTTTTGCAGCCATTTGGGGAACAAACCAGAGTGTGGATTCTTTCTCTCTCCCTCTCTCTCTCTCTCTCTCTCTCCAACTCTGCCTTTCAAATAAATAAATACATAAATAAATCTTTAACAAATACTAGTGGAAACAAAAAGCCTCCCTCTTGTGTTGCAGCCCCATTTCCACCAGACTTGTGTCACCAGCAACCAACAGCAAACACGTCCCTATTGGCTCAGTCCCGTGCTCAGCTCATGTGCCATGAGGCCCACGGTGACTCGATGCCCGCGGCAGGTCCCCTGTACCGCGCCCCTCGGACTCACAGGCTGACACCCTAACTCCACTTACACTCCCAGGGTTGGGCCTCAGGGTTAGAAGAGGCAGTGAGAAGGGAGCCCAGAGCCTGTGGTGACACAGGTGATGGCACTGGCCCGCCAGGAAGAGAGCCCTCACCACAGCCGACGGTGCTGGCACCGCGACCCAGGACTTCCACGGAGCCACACAGCCTTGGTCAGTGTGAGCATTAGGGGCTCGTCTTCATTAAAGGGCTTTGCAAAAAGCAGGTTCTTATTGTTGGATATTATTATTTATGCTTCATTATGTATTCATCGTAATAATGTTAATATTATTCTATAAGAGGCATCACCTAAAAACTCCCTTTGGGGACCGGCGCTGTGGTGTAACAAGTAAAGCCACCACCTGCAGTGCTGGCATCTCATGCGGGTGCTGGTTCCAGTCCTGGCTGCTCCGCCTCTAATCCAGCTCCCTGCCGACGGCCTGGGAAAAGCAGCGTCAGATGGTCTAAGTCCTGGACACGTGCACCCACGTGGGAGACCTGGAAGGAGCTCCTGGATCCTGGCTTCCGCCTAGCCCAGCTCTAGACACTAAGGCCATTTGGGGAGTAAATCGTAGATGGAAGCTCTCTGTCTATCTCTCCCTTTCTCTCTCTAACTCTACCTTTCAAACAAATAATTAAATCTTAAAAAAATAATAAAACAAGCAGACAATCAGATGGATCCTATCATCTCTCAATTAACACTTTCCAGTGACTTCTGGTTACATGGACAAAAATCGAGCCTCTTGCTTTCCAAGTTCTATCAGGGTGCACCTCCTCCTCCTCCTCTTCTTCTTCTTCTTTTTTTTTTTTTTTAATTTGACAGATTGAGTTAGACAGCGAGAGACAGAGACAGAGAGAAAGGTCTTCCTTCCATTGGTTCACTCCCCAAGTGGCCGCTATAGCCGGCGCTGCACCAATCCGAAGCCAGGAGCCAGGTGCTTCTCCTGGTCTCCCATGGGGTGCAGGGCCCAAGCACTTGGGCCATCCTCCACTGCACTCCCGGGCCACAGCAGAGAGCTGGACGGGAAGAGGAACAACTGGGACTAGAACCAGCGCCCATATGGGATGCCAGCGCTGCAGGCCCTTCTTCTTCTTCTTCTTTTTTTTTTTTTTTAAGAGTTATTTATTTATTTGAGAGATAGACAGCAAGAGACAGAGAGAAATGTCTTCCATCCACTTGTTCACTCCCCAAATGACTGCAATGGCTGAAGCTGGGCTGATCCAAAGCCAGGAGCCAGGAGCTTCTTCCAGGTCTCCCACGCAGGCACAGGGACTCAAGCACTTGTGCCATCTTCAACTGCTTTCCCAGGCCATTAGCAAAGAGCTGGATCAGAAGAGGGGCAGCTGGGATACAAACCAGTGCCCATATGGAATCCAGCGTCGCAGATAGAAGCTTAGCCCACCATGCCACAGCGCTGGCCCTTTAAGTTGGCCAAACTGGTTCCCACTGCAGGATCTTTGGAGCGTTCTACTCCCTACCCAGCTTCCTTTTCCTCGCTCACCTGGGAGGGGTCTTCCCTGGCCACTGACTCTGAAGGGGGCTCCTGTCCCCTCCACTTTCTTGTCACGTCTTTTTTTTTTTTTTTTTTTTTTTTTTATTTAAAGTTTGAGAGGCACAGAGACAGAGGAGAAACTGAGAGCTCTCATTCCTTGGTTTAGTCCCTAAACACCTGCAATGGCTGGGGCTCGGCCAGGCTGAAGCCAGGAGCCCAGGATCCCATCCAGGTTTCCCACATAAGCGGCAAGGACCCAAGGACTTGAGCCATCCAGGGTCTGCATTACAGGAAGCTGGAAGGGCAGTGGAGGGGGGACTTGAACCCAAGCACTCTGACACTGGGTGTGGCGCCTGCCCTTGTCTCACACTTTACGGCACCTGCCGCATGGTTTCCGGCTTCCTTGTCCATTGCCTGTCTTCCCTGGCAGAATAGAAGGAGATTCTCTCTCTCTCTCTCGTTCTCTCTCTCTCTCTCGTTCACTGCTCATGCCAAGTGCTTGGAACACGTCTGGCTTACAGCAGGTCTCTGAGAAACTGGTTGAGGGGCCGCCCCCTGTGACATGGGCGTTCCAAATGGGTGCCTGTTCAAGTCCCGGCTGCTCCACTTCCTGTCTAGCTTCCTGCTAATGCACCTGGGAAAGCAGTGGAGGATGACCCAAGTGCTTGGGCCCCTGCACCCACATGGGAGACCCGGAGGAAGCTGCTGGCTTCTGAATTCGGCCTGGCCTAACCTTAGCTATTGTGGCCTTGGGGAGTGAGCCGGTAGACTGAAGATGGATCTCTCTCTCTCTCTCTCTAACTCTGCCTTTCAAATGAATAAATCCTAAAAAAAAGAAATTGGCTGAAGGCCGCTAGAACACGCACGGGCCGCGCGGGGCGTCCCAGGCGCAGCTGGGCTGCGGCAGAGCCCACCTCTTGTAGCACTGCAGCTCCTCCTGCACCACCAGCAGCTGCGATTTGAGCTTGTTGCGCTCCTGCAGCACGTCCCGCAGCTCCTGCAGGGTGAAGCGGGGCCGGTTGGGATCCGTCAGGTCAACCACCATTTTGTCCGGTCCCAGGTTCACCTGGAAGAGAAGATGCCGCTTACAGGGAAAAGCTCTCCTCGTCTGGCTCCCAGGGACCCTGCGAGCCGAGACGTTGCCCCCTGGAAGTGCTCGGCGCATGGAAAAGCGGCCACCATTCTGAAACTGTTCTCCAAGCGGAGAGCCATGACTCCCTGGAGGACGGCCGATTCCAGGGCTGGGGCGGACAGAGTGCAAACCAAGCAGGGCATGGAGTTGGATCCGAACGACACAGTTTGGAGAAGCTCCTACTGGGCAAAGGGAGACCAATTTGAGTGCTGAATGGACAATCACAGGAATGGGTACTACTACATCAAAGAACAGAATTCAGGAGTCCGTACTTAGAACAGCAAGAGGGGCAGGTGCTCATCCCTGCGTTAATGCACCTGCGCGCCACATCAGAGTCCTGGCTTCAGCACCCAGCTCCTGCCGCTGTGCACCCTGGGAGACAGCAGGCGAGGGCTCGAGAAGTTGGGTCTGGGCCACGCACACGGGAGACCGACATCGAGTTCCTGGCTCTAGGCTTCAGTCCTGGGCATCGTGGGCATTTGTGTAGTGAATTGGTGGACGGGAGTTCTTTCTTTCTGTCTGGTCTCTGTCTCTGCTTCTCAAAAAAAGGTTTTTTAAAAATTACATATATTTTGACAAGCACAAAAATAAAAATGGGGGTTGGCACGGTGGCGTAGCATGTTAGGCCTCTGCTTGTGGTGCTGGTATCTAATATGGGCACAGGTTTGAGTCCTGGTTGCTCCACTTCTGATCCAGCTCTCTGCTATGGCCTAGGAAAGCAGTGGAAGATGGCCCAAGTCCTTGGGCCCTTGCACCTGCATAGGAGACCTGGAAGAAACTCCTGGCTCCTGGCTTCGGCTAGGCACAGCTCCGGCCTTTGTGGTCAGTAGGGGAGAGAACCAGCAGATAGAAGTCCTCTCTCTCTCTCTCTCTCTCTCTCTCTCTCTCTCTCTCTCTCCCCCCTCCCTCCCTCCCTCCCTCTCTTTCTCTCTGTCTCTCTGTAACTCTGCCTTTCAAATAAAGAAGCCAATCTTGAAAATAAAATGAAATAAAATAAAAATGAATTACTTTCTTCACGGGAGAAGAGGAGTCTGCAGCTTACAGGCAGAGCACCTGAATAACCGACGATGACGGAGCTGGAGACCACTGCTTTGCAACCACCGTGGACGACCGACTCGTGGAGGACCAACGAGTGCATCTAAACCCGCGGGGAAAGCTCGATGGAAACGGGACATTTTACGCAGCTTATCAACGACAGAGGGAAGAAAGGCACTCGTCAGTGCAGAATCCTGCAGACAGGCAGAGCCTGTGCCTCATGGTGGGCTGCCCGCTGGGCAGGGACCAGCTCAGCCTCGCCACCAGGGGCCGCGAAGCACCCAGCGAACCAGCCGCCGCTGCACTCAGAACCGTGGAGACCACGGACGCCGACGCGGAGCTGCCAGACGACAAGTGCCGTGTGACCCAGACTCCATCCCACGTCAGAAAAAAGAAGTGCTGAAAAGAACAACGCTTAACGTGGGCGCTGGGCGAATTAGATCTTCATATTCAGACACCTTTTCCCTCTGCGTTTGATCACTTATTTATTTATTTTTGTGAGAGGCAGAGTGGACAGTGAGAGAGAGAGAGACAGAGAAAGGTCTTCTTTTGCCGTTGGTTCACCCTCCAATGGCTGCTGCGGCCGGCACAGCGCCAATCCGAAGCCAGGAGCCAGGTGCTTCTCCTGGTCTCCCATGGGGTGCAGGGCCCAAGCACTTGGGCCATCCTCCACTGCCCTCCCGGGCCACAGCAGAGAGCTGGCCTGGAAGAGGGGCAACCGGGACAGAATCCGGCGCCCCAACTGGGACTAGAACCCAGTGTGCCAGCACCGCAGGTAGAGGATTAGCCTAGTGAGCCGCAGCACCGGCCCACTTATTTTTTTTAGTATTTATTTATTCGAAAGGCAGAGTTACAGAGAGGTCTTCAATCCACGGTTTCACTCCCCAAATGGCTGCAACAGCTGGAGCTGTGCCGATCTGAAGCCGGAGCTTCTTCCAAGTCTCCCACACTGGTGTAGGGACCTAAGCCGCTGGGCCATCTTCTGCTGCTTTCCCAGGCCACAGGAGGGAGCTGGACGTGAAGAGGAGCAGCCGGGACTCAAACCCGCAACCGCATGGGATGTCGGCACTGCAGGCAGCGGCCTCACCGGCCTCGCCACAGTGCCGGCCCCAGATCACATATTGTAGCTCTTTATTGATCAATAGGAGATGCACTCTGACGTCTTCAGAGGCACAGGATTAAAATGGCTGCAACGCACTCTCAAATGCTTGAACAAACACCGGGTGAACAATATGTAGATGCGATTCTTCCATATGCGTGGGCAGATCCACGTTTGTCTACATGGGGGCTCTTCAAGAAGTTCACAGCAATGAACATCATCTGATTTACTTGAATTTATCTGAGAGGCAGAGAGATGGATGCCTATCCACTGGCTCACTCCGCAGATGCCCACAGGAGCCACACTGGGCTGGGGGCTGAAGCCAGGAGCTGCAAACTCAACCCAGGTCTCCCGCACGAGTGGCTGGAACACGCCGCTTCCCAAGGCTGCATTAGCGGGAAGCTGGCGTCAGGCGTGGAGCCAGCGCTGGGACCTGCGGGCTCGGAAGGGGGATGCCGGCGTCTCAGCGAGTCCTGACTGCTGGGCCCAATGTCTGCCCTGAGCGTCTTTTACTTCTGTTCTCCAAGAACCTTCTGGAACCCCGAGGACATACACAGCTGGGTACCACTCACACCTGACCTTGCAACTCTTGCTTCCTCCAGTTTGAGGCTTTTTCAAGTTCAAGTTGAAATAAAGCAAACATCTGAGAGCAACCTTAATGTCCCTTATTAGAAGTCTAGTTACGGCACAGCTAGACTCTGGAATGTTCTACGGGTGAGAGTGAGAACAAGGCCTGCTGTCAAGACAAATGGGATGGATCAGCACTTCTGCAGACGCCTGGGGGGTGGGCGAGGGGAGGCAGCAGGTGAAGCTTTCCCACGTCACGGTGACGGCTTCAGTCCCCGCACGCCGCTTCTGACCCAGCTGCCCGCCAGTGCCCTGGGAGCAGCAGATGGCTGGATGGTTCCTGCCATCCAGGTGGGAGACCCAGATAGATTTCTGGGCTCCTTGGCCGGCGCCATGGCTCAATAGGCTAATCCTCCGCCTTGCGGCGCCGGCACACTGGGTTCTAGTCCCGGTCGGGGCACCGGATTCTGTCCTGGTTGCTCCTCTTCCAGTCCAGCCCTCTGCTGTGGCCAGGGAGTGCAGTGGAGGATGGCCCAAGTCCTTGGGCCCTGCACCCAAATGGGAGCCCAGGAGAAGCACCTGGCTCCTGGCTTCGGATCAGCGCAGTGCCGGCCGCAGCAGCCATTGGAGGGTGAACCAACGGCAAAAGAAGACCTTTCTCTGTCTCTCTCTCTCTCACTGTCCACTCTGCCTGTCAAAAAAAAAAAAAAAAAAGAGAGAGAGAGAGAGTGAGTTTTGGGCTCCTGGCTTCAGCCTGGCCCAGCCCTGGCGATTGCAAGCATTTGGGGAAATGAAATGGGAGATCGATCGATCAATCAATTTATCGATCGATCTCTCTCTCTCTTCCTCTATTGCTCTGCCTTTCAAATAAGTAAAAATAAGCTTAAAAAAAAAAAGACAATGCATTGTATTGTGAAGGCTATGGAGAAACAGGGACTTTATGCTGATAACTGGGGGGACAAGTCTGGGTCTCAGTAACCTCTCTAGAGTGCAATTGGGCAACATGAGTCCTTATCAAAATGTCAAACACACCTTTCTGGACACAGTGAGGGCCTACTTCCTCCAGACATTGGCCTCTTCCAGGCCCAATGGCATGCATCAGGGTTATTCATTAATGCGTGTGACAAGAGGGAATGAGTGGAAAAGAAACGTCTTTTGATAGATTAGTTGAAGCAGAAATTGTCAACCTTTGCTGGTGGCTGGGACCCTCCTGGCAGCCCAGCAAAGCCCAAGGGGGCCCCTGCTCAGAACAGCGTCTTGAAATGAATAAAATAGCCGGCGCCGCGGCTCAATAGGCTAATCCTCCACCTTGCAGCGCCAGCACACTGGGTTCTAGTCCCGGTCGGGGCACTGGATTCTGTCCCGGTTGCCCCTCTTCCAGGCCAGCTCTCTGCTATGGCCAGGGAGTGCAGTGGAGGATGGCCCAAGTGCTTGGGCCCTGCACCCAAATGGGAGACCAGGAGAAGCACCTGGCTCCTGCTTTCGGATCAGCGCCGTGCGCCGGCCATTGGAGGGTGAACGAATGGCAAAGGAAGACCTTTCTCTCTGTCTCTCTCTCTGTCCACTCTGCCTGTCAAAAAAAAAAAAAAAAAAAAGAAATGAACAAAATAAAATAAAATAAGATGCAGAGGGAAGGCCCGACACTGTGGCGTAGCAGGTATAGCCACTGCCTGCAGCACTGGCATCCCAAAAGGGCACTGGTTCGAGTCCTGGCTGCTCCTCTTCCGATCCAGCTCCATGCTAATGCTCCTAGGGAAGCAGTGGAAGATGGCCAGAGTGCTTGGGCCCCTGCAGACATGTGGGAGATCCAGAAGAAGCTCCTGGCTCCTGGCTTCAGATCAGTGCAGCTCCCACTGTTGTGGCCATTTGGGGAGAGAACCAGCAGAAGGGAGACCTTTCTCCGTCTCTCCCTCTCTCTGTCTGTAACTCTACCTCTCAAGTACATAAACAAAACCTTTAATAAAAATATACACTGAACAGAAAGTTCTGATAAGTGCTACATGAACACGATGTGACACGGATGTGACTCCGCTGCTGACACTCCAGGCTCTGCTCACGTCACTGGGGCATGTTCTTCATACTCGTAATTGGAGAAACGGAAAATTTCATTTGGAGGTTGGTGAAAAGAAGTCTGTAATTTCTGCCCCATGATAGTTCACGGGCCTCTGAATTAGAGTCACGTTCCCTGGGTGAACCCACGGACACCAAGTTGAAAACCCTAAGAGCGGACAAACGGTAACGCTGAACAGCGGAATTTCTAAGGTTCTACAAACCAAGGAAGTTTTCACATCCCAGTTTGGTTCAACTTTCCAGCTGTGTTGGAGGAAAAGAAGGGAGAGGCAGAACAGTGTCTATCACGATGCCATTTGTGTGAAAAATGGGAACTAGTCATATTTCTTATTTCTGCTTAAAGAGCCTTTGGAAGGATACATAAGAAATCGATCATTTAAATTCTGTAAGGATGGGGAACTTGGTGGCTTGGGCAGAGACGGATAGGGTGGGTAATTTTCAAAGCAAAAACCCCTTTTGAACTTTGAACTTATTCTTTTATTAGTTTATTTTTTTAAGAATTATTTATTTATTTGAAAGGCAGAGCATGAGAGAGAGAGATCTTCTATTTGCTGGTTCTTTTCCCCAATAGCCAGGGCTGGGCCAGGTTGGAGCTCCATCTGGGTCTCCCATACAGGCTCAGGGGTCCAAGCACTTGGGCCATCTTCGCTGCCTTCCCAGGCACATTGGGAACTGCATTGGAAGTGGAGCAGCCGGGACTTGAACCGTGTCACTCAGATATGGGATGTGAATGTCCCAAAGGTGATGTAACCACTAAGCCACACGTCCGCTCCTGAGAGACAGGTACCACCTCACACTCATCAGGAGGGGCTCTGTCCAAAGAACAGAAAACAAAACAAAACAAAAAACCCACAAAGAACAGAAAACAACCAGAGCCCTGGGCACTCGCCCGGAAGTGCAGGTGGCAGGGCCGCCGCGGAAAGGAAGTGTGGCCTCCTCCCAGGGAAACAGAACTCCCCCTTGGTCCAGACATCCCACTGCTTCCCATGGCCCCAAAGCACCGAGTGTACGGACACGAAGAGACGCTTCTCGGGACAACCGTGTTCAGGGCGGGGCCGTTCCTAAAGGCCAAGGGGCGGAAGCAACCCCAGACCTGGGCTCCCAGCACGGGACTAGAGGGGCGAGGCCTGGTCTCGAGGCCAGCAGGCCATTACTGAGCCCTACCAGGGAGGGGGATTAGGACACATGCCACAGCACGGATGGGCTCTTGAGGACCTATGTCCAGTAAACAGGCCAGTGCCAGCTGGACAGTGATCCCACGACCACACTCTGTGTAGCACTAACACTGGTAAATTCATAGACGCCAAGCAGAGCTCAGAGACCGGCACTGTGGCACCGTGGGTTAAGCCACCACCCCGAGGACCGGCGAATCCGCTTCCGATCCAGCTCCCTGCTAATGCACTGAGAAGGCAGCAGAAGATAGCCCAGGAGCTTGGGTTTCTGCCAAGGATAGAGCTCCTGGCTCCTGGCATCAGTCCCGCCCAGCCCAGGCCACCGTGGCCACTTGGGGTGTGAACCAGTGGAGGGAAGACCTTTCTCTCCCTCTCTTTGAAGAAAGAAAGGCGGAGCTCAGCTGGGCGCACCTGCTCTCAGAATGTGCTGGACGGCTGCCGGCCAGCCTCACTCTGAGACGCCCAGATGTAGACTCTGCGGCATCGATGGATTTTACCCTCGTGTGGATGTTGTCTCCACACCAAAGCAGGTGTGAACCTGAGTGGGGGACACACAATGAAGATGCAGTGGGTGCTTCCCTTCCGTGTGAACGGCACTGAGGTGGTGAGAGTCGTCTGGTGGGAGAGTTGAATGCCTTCGTGTGGTATGATTTTAAAAATTCAGCTCTGTATCCTCAGTAGAATGTGTGGTGAAGCAATAGTGGTTGATTAAAAGAAAGTGAAATACAGAGGCTGGAGGGGCTGCGGGAGGTGGAGAAGCTGCGAGTTGCTATTCCATGGCTACAGTTTCAGTTTTAAGAGAAGTACAGGTTCTGGAGACGATGGTAATGATCCCAGCACAACACAACCTGAATGTCCTGGGCCTGTGGCCCCTGCATTCCACATGGGTGCCGGTTCGAGTCCTGGCTGCTCCACTTCTGATCCGGCTCCCTGCTAATGTGCCTGGGAAAGCAGCGGAAGATGGCCCAAGTCCTTAGGCCCTTGCACCCATGTGGGAGACCAGGAAGAAGCTCCTGGCTCCTGGCTTCTGCCTGGCCCAGAGTTGGCTGTTCTGGCCATCTGGGGAGTGAACCAGCGGATGGAAGACCGCTGAAGTGTGCACACACCAGCGGCTAAGACGGCGAAGCTCACAGGAGATATATTTTATCACAGCCAGAAAAGAGCGCAACAGAGAACGAGGTGTATGCTCACTAATCTTCTTTCTCTTTAACTCGTGCTGTCTTCAGACCGCGGTTTGGGGAGAGAATGTGCCACCTCATCCGCTGCCTCCCACAGTCACCTCCCACGGGAAATGACCAGGCCCCGGCCAGACCACACAGGAAATGACCTGGCGACCCGGCCCTAGGGCCGCCTCCACCTCCTCCTGCCAGGGGACCGGGGCGAAGGTGGCGCTGGACGCAGCTGCACCTTCCTGGACAAGCCATTCGACTTCTGTGGCCTCTACAAAGCCAGGCTGCTGGCCACGAGCCTCGGGCACCCCACAGGACGGATGCCGCAGCAGAAGCCCGCCCACGAGTACCAGTGTCGGCCTGACTCGGGCAGTCCCTGAGGACGCCCGCGCTCCCCTGGGACACTCACGGACCCTGCTCCTGTTCTCTGCCGCCTCTCACGCCCACTGCTGGGTCTCCTGCTGGGTGGCAGCTCCATGGGGGCTGTGGCCTTGTCCAGCTCACCTGCATGCCCCCTGCCTGGCCTATGGCAGCTCCCTCACCAAACGCCAGCGCAACAGACAGGGCCCAGCGTCACGGAGCAGTGAAGGCAGAATCTCTGAGTTCACACCCTGAGCCTTGTTTTGCCAGCAGTAAGTCCTCATGCAAATTAACAGTCACGAAAGCACAGAGTTCAGCAATGGGGTGGGTTGAAGCGACACAATCCATGTCTAGGAGCTGCTCAGAATCTCTACCTGTGACTAAGAGATTAGTGAAACTCACAAGGTTTTAAAATTCAGAAGGAAAACCACAATCGCCTGCTGGAGTCCTGGCTGCTCTGCTGATGTGCCGGGGGAGCAGACAGATGGTCTGAGCGCTGGGGCCCGGCCCAGCAGTTGTGAGCATTTGTGGAGTGAACCAGTGGATGAAGATCTCTCTCTCTCTTTCCCTTTCTCTCTGGAATTCTGGCTTTCAAATAAATAAATCTTTTTTTTTTTTTTTGACAGGCAGAGTAGACAGTGAGAGAGACAGAGAGAAAGGTCTTCGTTTTTTGTTGGTTCATACCCCAGTGACCATTGAGGCTGGTGCACCGCACTGATCCAAAGCCAGGAGCCAGGTGCTTCTCCTGGTCTCCCATGGGGTGCAGGGCCCAAGCACCTGGGCCATCCTCCACTGCACTCCCGGGCCACAGCAGAGAGCTGGACTGGAAGAGGGACAGAATCCGGCGCCCCGACCGGGACTAGAACCCGGAGTGCTGGCACCGCAGGCAGAGGATTAGCCTATTGAACCGCGGCACCGGCCAAATAAATAAATCTTAGGGGAAAAAAAAAAAAAAAAAAAAAACTGGGGCCAGCACTGTGGCATAGAGGGTAAAACTTCTACCTGCAGTGCTGGCATCCCATAGGGCACCGGTTCTAGTCCCGGCTGCTCCTCTTCCAGTCCAGCTCTCTGCTGTGGCCTGGGAAAGCAGTAGAAGATGGCCCAAGTGCTTGGGTCCCCGCACCTGTGTGGGAGACCTGAAAGAAGCTCCTGGCCTTGGCCTGGCACAGCCATTTGGGGGGGCTGAGCCAGCTGGTACAAGACCTCTCTCTCCATCTCTCTTTCATTTTGTCTGTAACTCTACCTTTCAAATAAATAGATCTTTATTTATTTATTTATTTTTAAAAAGGAAGTGGAGCAGCCAGGACTGGGACAGGCACCCATTTGGGGTGTGGGCGTCGCCCCACTGCACAACGCCCGCCGGCCCCAGCTTGCTGGTTCTTGACATACTTCACACACCAGTACAACCACATCTTCAGATACGGAAGTTCCTAGCTGCCCATCAAGTGCCCGCTTGCTCCTTCCCAGTCTCCCCCCTCCCTTCTCTAAAGAGTATTTTGCCGGCTCTGAAATGTTCTATGAATGTGTGGGTGGTTTCTCCTTCGTGCCTGGCTTCTGTATGTCAATGTAACATCTGGGAGATTCCCCCATACTGCACCGGTACTCCCTTCTTTTCTTAAGAAAAATTAAAACATGTATGGGAGAGAGCGAACACCTTCCTAAATCCCGCAAACACCCAGGGCTGGACCAGAAACTGAATCCAGGACTCCCAGGCAGGCAGCAGGAGCCATCACCACTGCCTCCCGGGTCTGCATGAGCTGGGAACCGAACGCAGGCACTGGAGGGAGGCCCGCGACGGCTTACCCGCAAGCCCGCACCCTCAAGGCTCCCCTTGTGTTTCGTTGCCGTGTAGCACGCCGCTGTAGGCGTGTGCACGCGCACACACGCACCCTACACATCTGCTCTGTGGCCACGGGCACGCGAAGGTCTCCGGGTCAAAGGTTCTCAGCGTGCAATGTGTCCGCATCCCCCAGGGCTTGCAGGCGGCGCGGACCTCGGACCCCGCACCTGGGACGCTCAGTCTGTTCCGGGTGGCCCGGCCACCGGCGGGGGACGCTTCTGGGGGCCTCCGGCCGGGAAGGAAAAGGAGCGCCGCACCCCACCCCACCCCGCGCAACCCCCGGCCCACTCACCTCCCCGCGAGCCGGGGGCAGCTCCCGGCGCAGCCCGGCCACCTCCGCCCGCAGGCTGTCCCGCTCCAGGCGCAGCGCCTCCGCCGTCAGATTGCCCTCGCTCACCAGCGCCTCCAGCAACTCCAGGACGCGCACGATTTTGAACTGCAACTGCGTCACCCGGGGGTCGCTGCCCAGGGCCATCAGCTCGCGGCCCACCACGTAGGAGATGTCGTACACGTCCTCCGCGGTCAGCTGCGAGGGGCTCTTCCCCAGCGCCCCCTCGGGCCCGGCCTCGTCCCCCTCGCCGTCCTCCTCTTCCTCGTCGCGCACTGGGGGCTCCTCCATGGCCGCCCGCCCGCCCGGACCCCCGCGGCCTCCGGCGCTGCGCTGCGCTCGCCTGCCAGACTCCGACTTCCTCCAGGCACCGAAAACTTTCCGCGGGGCGGAGACCCTGCCCGCCAATCGGCGCGGCCCGGGGGTGGGTCCGCGCGGGGCGCCGCTCGGGCCGGACGCCGGGCGCGCAGCGGCGGGCGCCCCACGGCGCGGCCCGGAGCACGCGGGACGCGGCCGCGGCGGGGAGCCGAGCGCGGGCTACGGCGGCCACCCCCGCCCCGCGAGCCACGAGCCGCGCGCGGTGCGGGGAAGCCGCGTTTCCACGGCGACGCGGGCGGAGTTTCCACGCCCTCTTGCGCGCGCAGGCTTTCCAGCCGTGCGGTTTGCTGCGCCGTGACGGCAGGTCCGGGTTTCTGGTGCAGGGCTATTTTCTGAGCGCAAGGATGGGGGTGCGCGAAGCTCCCGGGCTTGGGAGCCCCGGGCCAGGGTCAGCAGCCCACGTATCTCACGCCGTGACCGTGGCGAGCCCCCGGGCCTCAGTGTGCGGCTCTGTAGAATGGGGGCAGCGAGGAACCTGGAAGGTGACCGGATCGTGCGTGTGGTCTGCCAAGCACTTAGGAGCAGCCAGCGCCGACCCAGCCTTCACCCTCTGCTTCCTCCAGCCTGGGGGCTGCGGGCGTGCGCCGCAAACGGGAAGCAGAGGCGGCGTGGCTGGCAGAACCCGGGTTCTTCAGGTGCGACAGGAAAGCTCAGCCCCGGGGCGCGCCTGTCCCAGCTTCCTTCGTGGGAGGCGCACGGGGTTTTCTCCATACCCAGGTTCTGGGGGCGCCGTGGAGATGGTCCAAGGACAGGTTCTGGGGGCCCCATGGAGATGGTCCAAGGATTAAAGGAAACCAAAAGCAACGTGGACGAACCAAACACACAGCTGTCAGGGCAGACTGAGCACTGAGATAAAGGGCGAGCGTGTGTCCATCGGTGGACCGTGACCCAGCCAACCAAAGGAGGGAAGGATTTAAATCCAACCCCCCACACACCCGCACGCGTCCAATGGCATTCAGTAAGGGCACCAAGACCACTCAGCAAGGGACATATTTTCAGTAAATGATCCCGGGAACACTGGAGGTCCACGTGCATAAGAATGCAGCTGACCCTCACCTTATACAAACAAAACAAAACTCAAAATGAATCAGATCTAGATGTAAGAACTATGAAGCCCTCGGGGAGACGCTTCGTGATGTGAGACTCGACAGTGAGTCCAGGGATGTGACTCCGAAAGCACAGGCAGCGAAAGAAGAGTAGATCCAGGGGGTTGGGGCGCTGGGTGGGGCGCTGCACCCTGCACCTGGGTGCCCGAGTTCAAGCCCCGGCTCTGCTCCGGATTCTGGCTTCCTGCTGATGCAAACCCTGAGAAGTGACTAAACAGTTTGGGTCCCTGCTAACCACTGGGAAACCCGGATTTATTCCTGAATCCTGGCCCAACCAGATATCTGGGGAGTTAGCCAGTTCATCATAATCTCTCTCTCTCTTACTCTGCCTTTCAAAGAAATATACTTTAGGGCCGGCGCCGTGGCTCAACAGGCTAATCCTCCGCCTTGCGGCGCCGGCACACCGGGTTCTAGTCCCGGTCGGGGCGCCGGATTCTGTCCCGGTTGCCCCTCTTCCAGGCCAGCCCTCTGCTGTGGCCCAGGAGTGCAGTGGAGGATGGCCCAAGTGCTTGGGCCCTGCACCCGCATGGGAGACCAGGAAAAGCACCTGGCTCCTGGCTCCTGCCATCGGAGGAGCGCGGTGCGCCGGCCGCAGCGCGCCGACCGCGGTGGCCATTGGAGGGTGAACCAACGGCAAAAGGAAGACCTTTCTGTCTGTCTGTCTCTCTCTCACTGTCCACTCTGCCTGTCAAAAATTAAAAAAAAAAAAAGAAATATACTTTAAAATCAACCTATGGGATAGGATAAAATATTGCAAATTATATCTGACATAAACATAGCATAAAGAACTACAACTCAACAACACATTGCAAATAATCCTATTAAAAATGGACAAAGGACTTGGATAAAAATTTCACCAAAGATGTACAAATGGCCAACAAACAATAGAAAAGATGCTCAACACCACTCATCATTGGGCAAACACAAATCAAAATTGATATGAGGAGGGGCCAGCGCTATGGCGTAGTGGGTAAAGCCATTGCCTATAGTGCTGGCATCCCATACAGATGCTGGTTCTAGTCTTGGCTGCTCCACTTCCGATCCAGCTCTCTGCTGTGGTCTGGGAAAGCAGTGGAAGATGCCCCAAGTCCTTGGACCCCTGCACCCGTGTGGGAAGATCCAGAGGAGGCTCCTGGCTTCTGGCTTTGGATCAGCGCAGCTCTGGCCATGACAGCCAATTGGGAAGTGAACCAGCGGATGGAAGACCTCACTCTCTCCTCTCTCTCTCTCTCTCCTCCTCCTCCTCCTCCTTTCCTTCTCTGTATGTAACTCTGCCTTTCAAATAAATAAATAAATATTTTTTAAAAATCGGTATGACACACCACCTCGTGCCCATTTGGATGGCTACGGTAGGAGCCAGTGTCTGGTTGGGACTGTGGTCCTGTGTCACATTGGAGGGCCCGGGGTTCTGTGCCCAGCTCCATGCGGGACACCTGGGTTGTGTTCCCGACTCTGGCTTCCTTTGTGGCATTTGGGGAGTGTCTGTCTGTCACTTTCTACCTCTCGAATAAATAGGTTGAAAATGAAAAGAAATTAACATGTTTGTCAGGATGTGCACACTCTGGAACCCTTACGCACTGCTGCATGGGACGTGACATGGTGGGACTGCGGCAAAAAAACAGCACAGAGGTTCTGCAAAACGTGCAAACAGGGGCCGGCGCCATGGCTCACTTGGTTAATCCTCCACCTGCGGCGCCGACATCCCATATGGGCGCCGGGTTCTAGTCCCGGTTGCTCCTCTTCCAGTCCAGCTCTCTGCTGTGGCCCAGGAAGGCAGTGGAGGAGGTCCAAGTGCTTGGGCCCTGCACCCGCAAGGGAGACCAGGAGGAAGCACCAGGCTCCTGGCTTCGGATCGGCACAGCGCCAGCCGTGGCGGCTATTTGGGGAGTGAACCAACGGAAGGAAGACCTTTCTCTCTCTCTCTCATTATCTAATAATAATAAAAATAAAGTGCAAACAGAATTACAGCAAGACCCGGCAATACCACTTCTGGGTATGGACCCAGGAGCACTGGAGACCTCTCTCAAGCAGATACGTGCACGCCCGTGCTCACAGCAGCACCATGCGTAACAGTGAAAGGTGGAGGCATGCCATGTGGCCACTGATGACGAGTGGAAACACAGAATGTGGCCTTCCCACGACAGGAATATGACTCAGCCTTGAAAAGGCAGAGGACTCTGACATGGGCTCCGGGGGGACAGACCTTGAAGGTGCTGTTACGGGAAATGAGGCGGTCACAAGCACCATGCGAGGGGGTTTCCAGAAGGTCACAGAAAATGTGTATCACGAGAAAAAGTTCAGTGTGGATGTCAACATCCTCATGCCAAAACTTAAAAAAAGATTTTATTTATTTATTTATTTGAGAGGCAGTTACAGAGAGAGAGAGAGGAGAGAAAGGTCTTGTATCTGCTGGTTCACTCTCCGAATGGCCACAATGGCCAGAGCCGAGCTAATCTGAAGCCAGGAGCTTCTTCCGGGTCTCCTACACAGGTACAGGGGCCCAAGGGCTTGGGCCATCCTCCACTGCTCTCCCAGGCCACAACAGAGAGCTGGACTGGAAGTGGAGAAGCCAGGACATGATTCGGTGCCTGTATGGGATGCCGGCACTGCAGGTGGAAGGTGGAGGCTTAGCTTACTACACCACAGCATCGATTCCAACATTTTTTAAAGATTTTTATTCATTTGAAAGTCTGAGTTACACACAGAGAGAAGGAGGCAGAGAGAGAGCGAGGCCTTCCATCTGGTTCACTCCCCAGTTGGCTGCAATGGCTCAAGCTGTGCCGATCCAAAGCCAGGAGCCAGGAGCTTCTTCCAGGTCTCCCACTCAGGTGCAGGGCCCAAGCACTTGGGCCATCTTCTACTGCTTTCCCAGGCCATAGCAGAGAGCTGGATTGGAAGTGGAGCAGCAAGGACTTGAACAGGTGCCCATATGGGATGTCGGCACCACAGACAGTGGCTTTACCCACTAACTCACAGCGCTGTCCTCCCCTCCCCCCCTTTTTTTTACAGGCAGAGTGGACAATGAGAGAGACAGAGAGAAAGGTTTTCCTTTGCCATTGGTTCACCCTCCAATGGCCACCGTGGCCAGCGCGCTGTGGCCGGTGCACCGGGCTGATCCAAAGTCAGGAGCCAGGTGCTTCTCCTGGTCTCCCATGGGGTGCAGGGCCCAAGCACTTGGGCCATCCTCCACTGCACTCCCGGGCCGCAGCAGAGAGCTGGACTGGAAGAGGGGCAACCGGGACAGAATCCGGCGCCCCAACCGGGACTAGAACCTGGTGTGCCGGTGCCGCAAGGCGGAGGATTAGCCTGTTGAGCCAAGGCGCTGGCCCTCCCCCCTCCTTTTTTTTTTTTTTTTTTTTTTAAGGGAAAAGGGTTTATTGGTGGGGAAACCCAACAACCAGAGGGAAGGGTCGAAGAAGGAAAAGAAGGATAAGGAGAGCGTAAGAGAGAGATCGAGAGAGAGTGAGAGAGACAGAGAGGTCAAGAGGGGTCGAGAGACAAAGAGAGAGACTGAGAGGTTTGTTTGTTTTTGTTTTTACTTTAAGAAGCAGACAGAGCACAGGAGTAGTTCCCATCTGCTGTTTCACTCCCTGAATGCCTGCAACAGCCAGGGCTTTGTGAGGCTGAAGCCAGGGTCTGGGAACCCAAGCTGCGCCTACCACGTGGGAGGCAGGGACTCAGCTACGTGGGCCATTGCCTGCTGCCTTGCAGAGAGCATGTGGACAGGCCGGCGGGATGAGGAGCACAGCCAGGCCCTGACCCAGGCTCTGGGGTGGGACGCGGGTGTCCCGGGCACTGACCCAGGCTCTCAGGTGGGACGCAGGTATCCCGGGCCCTGACCCAGGCTCTGGGGTAGGACGCGGGCATCCCGGGCCTGACCCAGGCTCTCAGGTGGGACGCAGGCGTCCCGGGCCCTGACCCAGGCTCTGGGGTGGGACACAGGCATCCTGGTCCATATCTTAACCACTCTGCCAAATGCGCACCCCCAGACTTATCCTGTAATGCCACTTTTCCATGGGCTTTTTGAAGTTCTCTCGTATGATCCCCACCCTATGATGTACCTAGAGTGAGCACAACTACAGAGACAGAGGGCTTGGGGAGGGAGAATGGGGAGTTAGTGTTTAATAGATGCACAGTTTCAGTGGGAAGCTGAGATATTCTGGAGATAGGTTGTACAATGTTTATCACCACTGAACTACACTCCTTTTTTACAAAAAGATTTATTTTATTCATTGGAAAGGCAGAATTACAGAGAGACAGAGAGAGAGAACTCCCATCCGCTGGGTCACTCCCCAAGTGGCCACAAGCACCAGGGCTGGGCCAGGCTGAAGCCAGGAGCCAGGAGCTTCTTCCGGGTCTCCCATGCGGGTGCAGGGGCCAAGCACTTGGGCCATCCTCCACTGCCTTCCCAGTGGCATCAGCAAGGAACCGGGTTGAAAATGGAGCAGCCAGGACACAAACCGGTGCCCATATGGCATGCTGGCTGCAGCTTTACCTGCTCCTCGACAACGCCAGCCCCCTGAAGCATACTCTGGAAGATGGTTAAGATGGGAGCTCCCATGGCATGTGTATTTTCACAGACCTCTTACAGGTGCAGGAGAAACTCCCTGGAGTGTGCTCGACTCCGTGTGGGTGGAGGTTCCAGGAGCAGACCCAGGTGGGAACCTGTGGGACTGTACACTTGACACTGACACGTCTCCTTTAGGGAAATTGTATCTCAATAAAGTGCTGGGGGGCTGGCGCTGTGGCTTGGTAGGTTAATCCTCTGCCTGCAGTGCCAGCATCCCATATGAGCACCGGTTCTAGTCCTGGCTGCTCCTCTTCCAATCCAGCTCTCTGCTCTGGCCCGGGAAAGCAGTAGAAGATGGCCTAGAGGCTTGGGCCCCTGTACCCGTGTGGGAGACCCAGAAGAAGCTCCTGGCTCCTGGCTTCGGTTTGGCTCTGCTCCGACTGTTGCACCCATCTGGGGAGTGAACCAGCGGAGGGAAGACCTTTCTCTCTGTCTCTCCCTCTCACTGTCTGTAACTCTCTCCCTCAAACAAATAAATAAAATCTTTAAAAAATGAAGTGCCGGGGTGGGGGAGGAAGGAAAGAAGCGCCGACTCATGCCGTGACGTGGACCTGAACACGTCCGCCTGAGTCAGAGAAGCCGGTCCACAGGCCACAGGTGGTGTGACTCCGCGTCTGAAAAGCCCAGGGCGGGCAAATCCAGAGTCGGGGCAGCTTCATGTGCCCCTAGCCACATTCGGGGCGGGAAAATGGGGTCTGCTATGGAGGACAGGGATTTTTGGTGATGAAAATGTGCTAAAATTGGGCTGCGGTGATGGTTGCCCCACTACGTGTGGATGCTAAAAACCCCCATCCACACCCGCTACACAGGTTAATTTCACGGCAGGTGAATGTCTCAGCTGTTAGAGGGAAGTCCCCTCCCCCAGGGGGCCAAGGAGAGGGTCAAGTGTGCCGCTTCTTTTTAAACTTTCCTTTCTCAGCCGCCATGGCTGTGAGTCTTTTCTACACCGTGACCTCGATGAAAGTTCTTCAGCTCTGAAATCTCCCCAGAAATTCACCCTGGAAGGTGCTCTGTCTCCCTCCTGCTTCACTCCCTGGCTGAGAAGGAAGGCCCCGGCGGCCAAGCCTCTCAAATGCCAACTTGTCTTCCTGCGAGTTGCTACGCTTTCAATCTGAGAACCAAAGATTCTTTAAAAAAAAAAAAAAAGTTTACTGATGTATTTGAATGAGTTACACAGAGAGACAGAGAGAGAGAGAGAAGTCTTCCACGCGCTGGTTCACTCCCCAAATGGCCACAATGGATGGAGCTGGGCCCATCTGAAGCCAGGAGCCAGGAGCTTCCTCCACGTCTCTTTTGTGGGTGCAGGAGCCCAAATACTTGGGCCATCTTCTGCTGCCTTCCCAGGCCGTTAGCCGGAAGCTGGATGGGAAGTGGAACAGCTGGGACTCAAACCAGCACTCATATAGGATACCTGCTACGTCACAGCGCTGGCCCCGTAAAAATCAAAGACTCATTCGTGATTCACTCCGCATCTGCTGTGTTCAGAATCTGTGCATCCATAGGGACCACAGACGAGTGCAGCTGAGCCTTGAGCCTCAGCAGTGTGCACTTGTGTGTTCAGAATCTGTGCATCCATAGGGACCACAGACGAGTGCAGTTGAGCCTTGAGCCTCAGCACTGAGCACGTGCTGGTCCCTGAGCCTGATTAAGTTCCCTGACTCTCCAAACTCATTTCCTCACCGTGTGCTGGGAAATGGAAAGTGTCAGTCCCCCAGGACTGAGGGCCCACGGCGGGGGGGGGGGGGGGGGGTGTGATACGCCCCTGGGACAGCCCCCAGGACTGAGGGATACGCCCCTGGGACAGCCCCCAGGACTGAGGGATACGCCCCTGGGACAGCCCCCAGGACTGAGGGCCCATGGGGGGGGGGGGGGGATACGCCCCTGGGACTCCCCCAGGACTGAGGGATACGCCCCTGGGACAGCCCCCAGGACTGAGGGCCCACGGCGGGGGGGGGGGGGGTGATACGCCCCTGGGACAGCCCCCAGGACTGAGGGATACGCCCCTGGGACAGCCCCCAGGACTGAGGGATACGCCCCTGGGACAGCCCCCAGGACTGAGGGCCCACGGCGGGGGGGGGGGGATACGCCCCTGGGACAGTCCCCCAGGACTGAGGGATACGCCCCGGGACAGCCCCCAGGACTGAGGGATACGCCCCTGGGACAGTCCCCCAGGACTGAGGGCCCACCGGGGGGGTGCACCCCTGGGACTCCCCCAGGACTGAGGGATAAACCCCTGGGACAGTCCCCCAGGACTGAGGGATACGCCCCTCGGACAGTCCCCCAGGACTGAGGGCCCACCGGGGGGGTGCACCCCTGGGACTCCCCCAGGACTGAGGGATATGCCCCTGGGACAGTCCCCCAGGACTGAGGGATACGCCCCTCGGACAGTCCCCCAGGACTGAGGGCCCACCGGGGGGGGGTGCACCCCTGGGACTCCCCCAGGACTGAGGGATAAACCCCTGGGACAGTCCCCCAGGACTGAGGGATACGCCCCTCGGACAGTCCCCCAGGACTGAGGGCCCACCGGGGGGGGGTGCACCCCTGGGACTCCCCCAGGACTGAGGGATAAACCCCTGGGACAGTCCCCCAGGACTGAGGGATATGCCCCTGGGACATCCCCCAGGACTGAGGGCCCAAGGGGGGGTGGATACGCCCCTGGGACAGCCCCCAGGACTGAGGGATACGCCCCGGGACAGCCCCCAGGACTGAGGGATACGCCCTGGGACAGCCCCCAGGACTGAGGGATACGCCCCTGGGACAGTCCCCCAGGACTGAGGGCCCACGGGGGGGGGTGCACCCCTGGGACTCCCCCAGGACTGAGGGATACGCCCCTGGGACAGTCCCCCAGGACTGAGGGATACGCCCCTGGGACAGTCCCCCAGGACTGAGGTATACGCCCCTGGGACAGTCCCCCAGGACTGAGGGCCCACTGGGGGGGGTGCACCCCTGGGACTCCCCCAGGACTGAGGGATAAACCCCTGGGACAGCCCCCAGGACTGAGGGATACGCCCCTGGGACAGCCCCCAGGACTGAGGGCCCACGGGGGGGGGGGGATACGCCCCGGCGACAGCCCCCAGGACTGAGGGATACGCCCCGGGACAGCCCCCAGGACTGAGGGATAAGCCCTGGGACAGCCCCCAGGACTGAGGGATACGCCCCTGGGACAGTCCCCCAGGACTGAGGGCCCACCGGTGGGGGGTGCACCCCTGGGACTCCCCCAGGACTGAGGGATATGCCCCTGGGACAGTCCCCCAGGACTGAGGGCCCATGGGGGGGACACGCCCCTGGGAAACACCCCCGCAGTGCCTGTCACAAGCATCGGAGGACCCCAGCTGTCGTCACAGCATCAGCAAACCTAATTCTTGGATCCGCCAGAGGTGTTTTTTTTTTTTTTTTTAAGATTTCTTTATTTGGCTGGCGCCGTGGCTCACTAGGCTAATCCTCCGCCTAGCGGCGCCAGCACACTGGGTTCTAGTCCCAGTCGGGGTGCCAGATTCTGTCCCGGTTGCCCCTCTTCCAGTCCAGCTCTCTGCTGTGGCCCGGGAGTGCAGTGGAGGATGGCCCAAGTGCTTGGGCCCTGCACCCCGTGGGAGACCAGAAGCACCTGGCTCCTGGCTTCGGATCAGCGCGCTGGCCGCAGCAGCCATTGGAGGGTGAACGAACGGCAAAGGAAGACCTTTCTCTCTGTCTCTCTCTCTCTCACTGTCCACTCTGCCTGTAAAAAAAAAAATAAATAAATAAAGAAAAGAAAAAGATTTCTTTATTTGAAAGTCAGAGTTACAGAGAAAGAAAGGGAGAAACAGACATCTTCCCTCTGCTGGTTTAGTCCCTGGATGCCCTAATGGCTTGAGTTGGGCCAGGCCAAAGCCAGGAGCCAGGCACTCCATTCAGGTCTCCCACGTGCGTGCAGGGGTCCGAGCACTTGGGCCATCTTCTGCTGCTGTCCCCGGCCATGAGCAGGGAGCTGGATCAGAAGTGGAGCAGCCGGGACTCGAACCGTCGTGGATGTGGGATGTGGGATGTGGGATGTGGATGCCCGTGCTGCAGGGGCCGGCTTTTCCCGCTGCGCCACAGCCCTGCACCCCCTGCACAGAATGTTGGGTCTGCTGGGAGCTGATCACGGCCCTGCGCGCTCTGCTGCACAGATTCTGAGTTGCAGCAGCGCTCCTTAGCCTGTGGTCCCGGGACCAGCATGACTGTCACCTGGGAACTTTTCAGGAATGCAGATTCTCTGCTGGCTGAACCAGAGACGCGGCGGGTGGCCGCAGCAGTGTGTAACTCACCAGCCCTCTAGGTAATTCTGATGCGTGTTCGAGTCTGAAGGCAGCGGGCGGTCACACGGTGTTCAAGGCAGTGGGTGCTGGGCCTGCTCAAAGCCTGCCCTGCAGCTTGCAGGCTGTGTGACGCCAGACAGCAAATTCTCCCCAAGCCCAGTTTCCGCCACCCAACAGCAACGTGGGGACAAGGATAGCAGTGATGTCACCAGACTGCTAGGCGGCGTTTAGAACCGTGTCTGGCTCTATGTATTCAATTAAATGAATGTTGG
Source organism: Sylvilagus floridanus (assembly GCA_949820135.1). Lineage (NCBI taxonomy): Eukaryota > Metazoa > Chordata > Mammalia > Lagomorpha > Leporidae > Sylvilagus > Sylvilagus floridanus. The sequence goes on from OX463233.1 coordinate 177,418,598, forward strand.
CTGTTGCTATTATGAACTACTTGCAAAGAAAAATATACAGTATAAAACATTTCTCAGCTTATATAATTATTTGGGAATGAGGTTAAAAAAAAAAAAAAAGCTGGATCAACGGTGTTCATAGAATACGAGGGGATGGCTGGCACCGCAGCTCAATAGGCTAATCCTCCGCCTTGTGGCTCTGGCACACCGGGTTCTGTCCCGGTTGCCCTCTTCCAGGCCAGTTCACAGGAAAATGGAATTAAAAGTAAAGAGGGTCTGGCCTTTGGCCCAGGCTGAGCTGCTGGTCACGACACCTGCATCCCTGTGAAACCTGGGTCTAACTCCCGCTCCAGCTCCTAGTTCCAGCTTTAACTCCGGGGGCAAGAGGCTGGGTCCCTGCCACCCATGGGTGAGACCTGGACTGAGTTCCCGGCTCCATCCCTGCCCCAGCCCTAACCCTTTGGGACATCTTGTGGACTGAACCAGGGGATGAGAGCTCTGCCAGTCTCTGCTGCATCAAACATAAACAAATAAACAAGTAACAAGTTTATGCAAAAATGTTTAAAGTCATAGTTTTTCATAATACATATTTCACACACGTTATAATCAATTTTTTGCACTAAAGTCATACTTTTAATTCCGTTTTCCACTCACTTTTTGAAGTACCCTCATGTGTCCACAACAAAGCTGTTTAAAAAAAAAGTCCCAATGACTTGTCATTATACCAAGTTTTAAAAATAACCCAAAGCCACTGTGCCTGTGAGGACAGGCCGTAGCGGTGGGGGCTAGAGTTCCCCTCCCTGATGCTGAGAGCAAAGCAAACGACAGAAAGGAAACAGTGAACTGCAAAAGGAAGAGTGAGCGGGTTCACCTGAGCAAGACGGAGCTGTCCACGACGGGGTCTAATGCCCTCGAGGAGGCAAAGCTCGGGGACACAGACCTGTGGGGGTCCTGCCTGGTCCACGAAGCAGAGTCAGCGTGCGGGCTCTCTACACCTGTGACTCCATTTCTGTTCCGAGTGGCCCCATGAGGCTGGCTGTCACCTGTTCTCTACGTTATTTTTAGGTGTGTCACCCTTTAATCATACACCGGAACACCAAGCATCTTGGAGATGCGCCGGTCTGGGTCAACAGCCCGCGCTCCTGGGTTAATGATTTCATCCCTAGGAGTTTAACTCTCCCTGCAGAAAGGGCGGTGCCCAGGGGCTTGTTTTGAGCATAAGAGAACGATCTTTTCTAAACTTCCCCAGTCTGTTTAATCAGGGTGGGAGTGGGGTGGAAGGAGATTACAGTGAAGGGACTGAGGTCCTCCACCTCCTCTCCAAATCAGGCGAGGCCAGGCCAGGCCCCCTCCTTACAGAGTGAGGTGAGCTCAGCAGGCCCTCACAGCAACACTCCACGCTGCTCTGTGGTTCTGTGCCTACAGCAACGCCTGTCCCCCAGGCCTGCCGCTAGGTTTGTAAAATGTGTCCTGGTGACTGTGCCGGGCCGGCAGCCATGACGCAGGCCTTCAGGTCGCCCAGCAACACTGGTGAGTGGCGCAGGGTTTCGGCACGGCGGTGAAGGCGCCACTTAGGAACCCTAGTCCCTTATCAGGAGTGCCTGGGTTGCAGTCCCAGCTCCACTTCCAATCCAGCTTCCTCCTCATGTGCATATGGGAGGCAGCAGGTACCGGCTCCAGTACGTGGGTCCCCGCCACCCCGTAGGAGATCTGGATTCAATCCCAGGCTCTTGGCTTCCATCTAGTCTAGCCCAGGCTATTGTGGGTATTTGGAAAGTAAACCAATGGATGGAAGATCTATTTCTGTCTGCTTGTGTTTCAAATAAATTGTAAATAAAAAGTTTTGAAAGGAGATCAAGAGGGGCCAGCGCTGTGACATAGTGGGTTAAAGCCCTGGCCTGCAGCGCCAGCATCCCATACGGGCGCCAGTTCGAGTCCTAGTTGTTCCACTTCTGATCTAGTTCTCTGCTATGGCCTGAGGAAGCAGTAGAAGATGGCCCTAGTCCTTAGGCCCCTGCACCCTTGTGGAGAGCTTGGGGGAAGCTCCTGGCTTAGGATCAGCTCAGCTCTGGCTGTTGCAGCCATTTAGGGAGTGAACCAGTGGATGGAAGACCTCTCTCTCTGTCTCTACCTCTCACTCTTTCTCTTTCAAATACATAAAATAAATTTTAAAAGGTGGGGTGTCAGCGCTGCAGCATAGCTGGTCAGGCTGCCGTCTGTAGTTTAACTTGCCTGGCCTTGCCCTGGGATGCAGGGCTGATTTGGGGAGGAGGGTGGGGAACCTCAGTCCCTTCACTGTAATCTCCTTTAGCTCCTTCCACCCCACTCGCACCCTGATTAAACAGACTGGGGAAGTTTAAACCTGCTGCCATATGGGTGCTCCACTTCTGACTCCACCCCTGCTAGTGCCCCTGGGAAAGCAGCAGAGGATGGTGCAAGTCCCTGGGCCCCTGCACCCACGTGGGAGACCTGGAAGAAGCTGCTGGCTCCTTGCTTTGGCCTGGCCCAGCCCCAGCCATTGCAGCCATTTGGGAAGTTGTGGGGACCCATGGATAGGCTTGCCATGGGACCCCCCCATGCTGGGCTTGGCTTATAGCAGTAATGTGGATGTAGCAGCTGATTGAACTTTCCATCTAGCTGAGGATCGTGGAAAACAAGATGGCGCTGATGCCCTGCCTGCTGCATGACTCCACAGCTGATCGTGATCAAGTGCCGGATTGGAGAGCTCTGTGCATGGACTGTAATTGATTGACTGTGATTGGTTGAATTCTGGATATAAGCGGAGAGCGAGAGAGAGAAGGGGGCACGCCAGCTTTCCCCCTTAAGGAACGTGCGCGCCATCTCTCCCCCTTCTCCCGGTTCCCCCACTCTTTTTCCCACTCCTTCTAAGTAAAAGTCTCTTGAAGACCGATTAACTGCGAGCAGCATCGTGCCTTCTGCGGCTGAAGAATCCACAGGAAGTGAACCAGCAAATGAAAGATCTCTGTTTCTCCTCTCTCTCTGTAACTCTTTCAAATAAGTAAATAAATCTTTTTTTTTTTTTTGACAGGCAGAGTGGACAATGAGAGAGAGAGACAGAGAGAAAGGTCTTCCTTCTGTTGATTCACTCTCCAGATGGCCGCCACGGCCGGCACTGCACCAATCCGAAGCCAGGAGCCAGGTGCTTTTCCCTGGTCTCCCATGGGGTGCAGGGCCCAAGCACTTGGGCCATCCTCTACTGCACTCCTGGGCCACAGCAGAGGGCTGGCCTGGAAGAGGAGCATCCGGGACAGAATCCGGAGCCCCAACCGGGACTAAAACCCGGGGTGCCGGCGCCGCAGGCAGAGGATTAGCCTAGTGAGCTGAGGCACCGGCCAATTTTTTTTTTTTTTTTTTTTTTTTTTTTTTTTTTACAGCTAAAGAAGACATAACAAGTGTTGGTGAGAATACGGGGAAAATGGAACGTTTGTACATTGCTGGTGGGGACCTCCACTGAGCAGTGATCTCAGTCTGGCAGTCCCCGAAAAATTACAGAGAACGGCTACCTGGTCCAGCAAGACCACCGTGGCTACGAACCCAACAGCGGAAAGCAGGTTCTCAAACATGTTTTCACACCGTGTTCAGAGCAGCGCTATCCCCAACAGCCACGTGATAGTGGCCAGCCAAGTGCCCATCGATGTATCCACGAGGGGATAAACAGAAATGCAGTCCATCCCTACGACGTCAGCCTGACACACGCTCCAACCAGGACGGGCCTTGAGAACCCTCTGCTTAGCGAGAGAAGTCAGACAGACAAATACTTCATGGTTCCACTCGAGGGAGGTACCTGGGTGGTCAAACCACGGAGACAGACAGGAAAATGGCGCGGGCCAGGGGAATGGGGAAGGGGGTGCTGCTGAATGGCCAACAGCATTTCAGTTTTGAAAGATGAAAAAGTTCTAGAGATTGACCACAATGTAAAACTACTGCACACTACTGCACTACTCAGACATGACTAAGATCATAAGTGTTGTGCGTTTTTTACGATCAAAAAAATGAACAATAGAATTAAGGACTTGGGGGCCGGCGCTGTGGCGCAGTGGGTTAACGCCCTGGCCTGAAGCACTGGCATCCCACATGGGCGTCGGTTCAAGACCGGGCTGCTCCACTTCCTGTCCAGCTCTCTGCTGTGGCCTGTGAGGGCAGTGGAAGATGGCCCAAGTGCTTGGGCCCCTGCACCCATGTGGGAGACCTGGAAAAAGCTCCTGGCTCCTGGCTTCGGATCGGCACAGCTCCAGCCGTTGTGGCCATCTGGGGAGTGAACCATCGGATGGAAGATCTCTCTGTCTCTCTCTGCCTTTCCTCTCTCTGTGTAACTGTTTCAAATAAATAAATAAATCTTAAAAAAAAAAAAAAAAGAACTTGACGGACAGGCGCAAGGGGTGCAGCTCGCGGAGGGCTCCCAGCTGCAGCTCCTGGGTCTGGCCGTGGACACCCTCTCCCCAGGCCACCCTGTGTCGCTGGCTGGGCACAGCAGGGACATGAGGGCCTGGGCATTTCTGCAGGAGCTGTGACACCCTAAGGGTGCAGAGCGACCCTCTGGGCTGGCGAGGTCGCCGCTGCAGTCCCCGACGCCCGCGGTCCCACTGCTCTCTCTCTGCCCTCCTGCATCCCCCGGCAGCCCGGCCCGATGCAGGACTCACAGGCGTCGCCTCCCGTCCCAGCCTGGCCCTGCTCAGGGGACCACTCAACTAACCCAGCCGTTCCGGGGCTTCGAAAAGCTCGTGGGACAAGGCACGAAATGAAAGTGACGCTGGTGCAGACATTTTTTGAGACTCATGCACACCAGGATCTTCAAAGTTTCCAAACAATGTGTTTAGGGGGAAAAGCGCACCAAAAACTTCCTTTCTCCTGTGAGTGCAGCGATGGGCGGTGACACCACCTTCCAGCCATCTGCATAAGTCCCACAGGGGGAAGGGGCTCATCAGGTGGTCGCGGAAGGCTCCCAGCGCCGGGACTTAGGAAGGCGAACTCCGGAGCTGGCGCTGAGGCGCAGCGGGTAACGCCCTGGCCTGAAGCGCCGGCGTCCCATAAGGGCGCCAGTTCGAGTCCCGGCTGCTCCTCTTCCAGTCCAGCTCTCTGCTGTGGCCTGGGGAAGCAGGGGCCATCGGATAGAAGACCCCCCCCCCCCGCCTCTGTGTAACTCTGACTTTCAAATTAAAATAAATAAATAAATAAAGGCTAACCGCGCCCCCCCCCCAGGTGAACGGATGAGCCTATCAAATCACGCATTCGACCACACCTTGCGCCCCCCTCGCCCCTCACGCCCGGGTTTCCACTCTCGGCTGACCCCGGGGGTCTCCCAGTTTGCTCCAAGACTCATCTGAGGACTTGCAAAAAAAAAAAAAAAATCCACATTTCTAGAGATTGAGTCCAGGGACTGGGAAAGCTCCCGGCGCAGTCTAAAGTCAGCAGCTCTGGAAACCCGCTTTGCCCGTGTGGAAAGTGAGCTTAACACATCCCGGGGCTACGAAAAGCCTGCGGACACCAGCGAGACCTCGCGCCAGCCGACGCCGCCATTTCGGAAGGAGGCAGCGAGCCGCTCCGCGAACTGCACTTTCGATACCGTGCCGACGCGCAGCCGGCCAGCTTCTGTGCTCGCGTGGAAAATCAGAAGCACAACCAAGCTCGTTCTTTTCGGAAAAGCCACTCGCACGACGCTCAACCTCGCGATGAAACACTTTACACAGAAATAAAAAGGAGCCAGCCAGCGTCTGTGGCGAATCTGCCGCTTCCGAAGTCAAGTGCGCTCGAGGCCGGCGGGAGGAATCTTCCGTGGCCTGGAGCCCGGCGCCTGACCCCGTGGGCGCAGCCCAAGCTTTGCTGAGGTGAGCGAGGGCGCGGGGGGCACGGGCCCACGCGGGGAGGAGGCGGGGAGCAGGCGGGGGGACTGCGGCCCGGCGCCGGGTCTGTGTCGGGGGCCGCCATGTTGAGGCCGGGCAGAGGGGGCGCCCCCGGGGCCGTGTTGCGGGGAGCGGGGTGCGAGTCGCGTTGGGAGGGTGGGCCCTTCCTCCCCGCGGCCCCGTCTCGTTCCCGCGTGGGCGGGAAGCCCCGGAGCTGCCGGCTGGAGGACGAGCTGGGCAGCCGCGAGGCCGCGTGCCGGCCCGTCCCCCGCCCGGGGCCCGAGGCGCCCGGCCGGCCCTGCGGGTGCCCCGCGCTCCCCACTCCCCGCGAGTGCGTCCCCGACGATTGCTGTGTGGGAACGCGGGGATCGGCGGCGGGAAGGCTCCGCAGGACGAGGGTGCAGCGGGGCCCGGGGCCGAGACCTTGGGGGCGCGGAGGCGGCAGAGGGCGAGCGAGCGGGCGGCCCCCAGTGCAGGGCCGTCCGAGGTGATGCCCCTCGGGAGCTCTGACTTGGTGCATAAGGGCGGTGAGTTGGGTGGCTCTTTTTTGTTTTTTTTTTTAAGACTTAGTTATTTGAAAGGCAGAGAGAGAGAGAGGGAAGGAGGGAGGGGGCTTCCATCCCCTGGTTCACTCCCCAAACGGCTGCAACGGCCGGAGCTGCGCTGAACCGAAGCCAGGAGCCAGGAGCTTCTTCCGGGTCTCCCACGCGGGTGCAGGGCCCCAAGGACGTGGGCCATCTTCCACTGCCTTCCCAGGCCACAGCAGGGAGCTGGATCAGAAGTGGAGTGGCCGGGACTTGAACCGGGGCCCCTATGGGATGCTGGCACAGCGCGTGCCCCTGTGGGTTTTTTGTGCTTGGAATGAGGAGGGAATCTTTCTCCTGGGGGTGGGAAACGCCTGGGCCCCACCCACCCAGAATCCTGGCCCGTGGCGGAGATGAGAGGCGCTCCAGCTCTGGGGTGACACGGACCGCGGTGCGGCCGCTCAGCCTCTGTGTGCTTGACCTTGTGGGTGTGAGGCGGCGGCAGCCATGGTGCCCACGGCCTGCACGTGGGGGGGGACTCAGGAACCTGGCACCTCCCCGGGGGGTCAGAGGTGAGGCGCTGGCCCCTAGAAGGCCGTCTCCGTAGCCGACGCCAGGGCAGGGAGACCAAGGTAACGTCAGGCTGGCTCTCACCAGGGCAGGGAGACCGAGGTGACATCCTGCCGGCTCTCACCAGGGCAGAGAGACCGAGGTGACATCCTGCCGGCTCTCGCTGGAACAGGGAGACCGAGGTGACATCCGGCCGGCTCTCGCTAGAACAGGGAGACCGAGGTAACATCAGGCTGGCTCTCGCTGGAACAGGGAGACCGGGGTGACATCCGGCCGGCTCTCGCCAGGGCAGGGAGACTGGGGTGACATCCTGCCGGCTCTCGCTAGAACAGGGAGACTGGGGTGACATCCGGCCGGCTCTCACCAGGGCAGGGAGACCAAGTGACATCCGGCCGGCTCTCGCTGGAACAGGGAGACTGAGGTGACATCCGGCCGGCTCTCGCCAGGGCAGGGAGACCGAGGTGACATCCGGCCGGCTCTCGCCAGGGCAGGGAGACCGAGTGACATCCGGCCGGCTCTCGCTTTTTTCCACGTGGAGAAGCTCCGATCATGATGGCGCGCGGAGCAGACCTGAAGTTGTCTCCCTGCAAGGCCACCAGAGGCCACGTGCTCGGTGCCGGCTCACGGTGCCAGGCACGTGTTCCCCTCCCTGCATCTGGGGGAGACGGTGTAGTGTCCCGCCTTCCAGTCTGCGAAGCGCTCCTTCGCTGGCTGGCTGGGGCACAGACATGTTTTGTGAGTTCTGAGTGGGCTTGGTTCCGTCCCCGCTGTCAGCAGAAAGTGCCCTGGGGCGTGGAGCTGCCAGGCTGCCGGCTGGAGACAGGTGGCTCTGCGGGGCAGGTCTGCGGCCGGCCTTGGAAGGGCCCGTAGAGTTCCCACACGCGGAGTAGAAGTGGGATGGCGGGAAGGTTCCCAGCAGAGGACATTGCACAGGGACAGGCCTGCAGCGGGGGGCTTAGGGCACGCTCACACGGCTTAGCCTGCTTCTTGACGGGATGTGCAGGTGAGAGGCCCGTGTGCAGCGCGTGGCCTCCAGCTCCATGCTGTGGGTGTCTGGCGTTTTTGCTGGTAAGGGAGAGATTCCACAGTGCACCTCAGCAGCATTCATTCCCCCACAGGAGCGAAAGCAGAGACCCCTGGGAAACTGGAGAAGGGGGGGAAGTTGTAGATACCATTTTAATAAATATTGTAGGCTGGCACCGCGGCTCACTAGGCTAATCCTCCGCCTGCGACGCCGGCACCCAGGGTTCTAGTCCCAGTCGGGGCGCCGGATTCTGTCCCGGTTGCCCCTCTTCCAGGCCAGCCCTCTGCTGTGGCCCGGGAGTGCAGTGGAGGATGGCCCAAGTGCTTGGGCCCTGCACCCCATGGGAGACCGGGAGAAGCACCTGGCTCCTGGCTTCGGATTGGCACTCCCATTTGGGGAGTGAACCAATGGAAGGAAGACCTTTCTCTTTGTCTCTCTCTCACTCTCTAACTCTGCCTGTTAAATAAATAAATAAATATTGTGGAAAGATGCTGTTAGGAGTGAGAAGTACTTTACAGAGTTCTGCTTTAAAATTTTTTTATTTCTTTGAGAGGCAGAGTAAGACTGAGGAGAGCACCTCCCTCCCTGGTTCACCCCCAGGTAACCGCAGCGGCTGGGGTTTGGCTGAGCTGAAGCCCGGAGCCTGTAATTCATCCCAGGTCTCCCCTGGCAGCAGGAACCACCCCTGCATCCCAGGAATCGGTGGCTTCACTGTGAGGCCAATGCTTGCCCCTTTTTAAAAAAGATTTTATTAATTTATTTGAGAGGCAGAGCTACAGACAGAGAGAGACACAGAGAGAGAGGTCTTCCATCTGCTGGTTCACTCTCCAGATGCCCAGAGCTGAGCCGATCTGAAGCCAGCAGCCAGGAGCTTCTTCCAGGTCTCCCACGTGGGTGCAGGGACCCAAAGACTTGGGCCACCTTCTACTGCTTTCCCAGGTCATAACAGAGCTGTGTTGGAAGAGCAGTAGCTGGGACACGAACTGGTGCCCACAGGATGCCGGCGCCATAGGTGGAGGCTTAGCCTCCTGTGCTCCAGCCAGCCCCAGCCCTGGAGCTTTGGATTTCATTTTGAAAATTTATGTGAAAAGCAGAGTGTAGCGTGACAGAGAAGCAGAGATATCTTGGATGTGTTGGCTCACTTCCCAAGTGGCTGCAAAGCCCAGAGCTGGGCCAGGCCGAAACCGTGGGCCTAGACCTCCATCTGGGTCTCCCAGCTGCTGCCTTCCCAGGCACATGCGCAGGACACTGGGTCAGAAGCCAGGCAGCCAGGATCGGCACTGGGGTGCCGCCACTGCGAGCAGCGGTGTGACCTGCTGAGCCGCACGCCAGCCCCGGCTCTGGGCTCACAGAACGTTCTCAGCGCGGGCGCGGACGTGCCCAGGGGTCGCCTCAGCTCTCGCAGGTTTGCAGTGTCGCTCCAGCAGACAGTCCACGAGGCGACTGCTATGCGTAGAAGGAAGGACGAGGGCGGGTGCCTGCTGGGTGAAGCTGCCGCTGCGGCAGGTCTGGCTTGAGGGGGATTCCGTGTTCCTCTGCCAGAAAGAGCCTGCTGCTGGGTCACTTGGATCAGGTTTGCTCTCTGTGCTGTAAAACGCTACGTTGCAATCACTGTTTCTCCTTGTAGTTTTGTTCTCTCAAAACTCCTTATCGTTTAGTGATGCATACTGACAATTTTACGGACAAATGATACAGTATCTGGAACTTGTTTCGGAATAATCTGAGCTGGATTATTCTGGCCACAGGCCGCTGGCCCTGCTTGGAGCCAAGTGAGGTGCTCACGGGTGGCTGCTATCCTGTTCACTTGGCATACCTTGGGAATTCTTGGTAGTAAGGATTTTTTAAAGTGTCGTTTTTTTGGGCAGGCACTCGGCTTAGCGACCAAGACGCCGTGTCCCCTGTTGGATGCCTGGTTCAGTGCCAGGCTCCAGCTCCTGACGCCAGCTTCCTGCTGGACAGTGGTGGTGACTCGAGTGACCGGGTCCCTGCCACCCTCGTGGGCGACCTGGGTTGGTTGAGTTCCAGATCCTGGCTCTTTGTGGGGCCATTGCAGGCATTTGGGGAGTGAACCAATGGACAGGGGTGGTCTCTCTGTCTCTCTAAAGAAAACAGAAGGGGCCGTTGCTGTGGCATAGCTGGTAAAGCTACCACCTACGGTGCCAGCATCCCATATGGGCGCTGATTCGAGTCCCGGCTGCCCCACTTCCGATCCAGCTCTCTGCTATGGCCTGGGAAAGCTGCAGAGGATGGCCTAAGTCCTTGGGCCCCTGCACCCATGTGGGAGACCCAGAAGAAGCTCCAGGCTCCCTGTGTCAGATTGGCCCAGCTCCAGCTGTTGTGGCCGTTTGAGAAGTGAACCAGTGAATGGAAGACCTTTCTCCCCCCTCCCCCCCGCCTCCATCTGTAACTCTGACTCAAATAATTTTTAAAAAAAGAAAAAAGGGATTTTGCACAGCAGTTCTTAGGCTGCTTTTCCTGTGATTGTTTTAAAAAATCTCTGCGGGTAAGTGTGGATTTCACTCCGTGGCGCCACATGAAAATTAGTTGGCGAGTGCCCTCACGAGACCAAACCATATGCAACCCATGGATGAAGCCCACTGCCCTCTGCTTCCTGCTCAGGAGGCTGGGGAGTGGTTCAGGGCGTCCCTGGAGCCTGACCCCTCGCTTTCATACTGTGCGCCCCACCCGCCGGCGGGGGAGCCTTAGTGTGGGCATGCGCGCCTCCCCTGTCTGTAGAAGGGCTGCCGTCCGCGTCGGCTCCGCGGGCTGTTGTGGGGGTTCGGGGTGGCCCACGGCTGGTGCTGCACACGCTTGTCATTGCCGTTCCTAGAACATGAGTGACTGGATGCCCATCGCCAAGGAGTATGACCCGCTTAAAGCCGGCAGCATCGATGGCACCGACGAGGACCCCCACGACCGCGCCGTCTGGAGGGCGATGCTGGCGCGCTACGTCCCCAACAAGGGCGTCACCGGAGACCCCCTCCTCACCCTCTTCGTGGCAAGACTCAACTTGCAGACCAAGGAGGACAAGTTGAAGGAGGTCTTCTCCCGCTATGGGGACATCCGGAGGCTCCGGCTGGTGAGGGATCTGGTCACCGGCTTCTCCAAGGGCTACGCCTTTGTGGAGTACAAAGAGGAGCGCGCGCTGCTGCGGGCCTACCGGGACGCCGACGGCCTCGTGATCGACCAGCACGAGATCTTCGTGGACTACGAACTGGAAAGGACTCTCAAGGGCTGGATCCCCCGGCGCCTCGGGGGCGGTCTGGGGGGCAAGAAGGAGTCGGGGCAACTGAGGTTTGGGGGCCGGGACCGGCCTTTCCGGAAACCTATTAATTTACCAGTTGTTAAAAACGATCTCTACAGAGAGGGGAAGAGGGAGAGGAGGGAGCGCTCTCGGTCCCGAGAACGGCACTGGGACTCGAGGGCCAGGGACCGAGAGCACGGCCGGGGCCGCGAGAAGAGATGGCAAGACAGAGAGCAGGCCAGGGCCTGGCCCGACAACGACTGGGAGCGGGAGAGGGACTTCAGGGAGGACAGGGCCCGGGGGAAGGAGAGGAGGGAGCGGAGCAAGTAGAGGCGGCGCCGGCCTGGCAGTGGGCGTCACAGCGCGTCTGCGGGAGTAAAATTGGCTCCTGGCAGCGGGGGTGCAGAGCCTCGGCTGGAGCCAGCGTCCTGAATCCGTGGTCTTCATCGCGCGGTTCTGAGGGCACACCACCTGACAGGGAAGAGGGCTGTGCGTGGCTGGGGGGTGGTTCTCTTTGCTCCCACCTGTTTGAAACAATTTGCCCTAAAGTCCTGTGTGCTCACCTGTGACTCCTGGCACCCTGGTCAGGGTAAGTCCTTCCCACCCTCGTCCCCACAGCCCAAGGGTTTTCTGAATGGAAAGGGAACGGGCATGGAAAGTGGCTCTTAGACTGTCCAGAGACACGGCCGGAAGCCGGACTGGACGTCTGAGTCAGCACCCAGCTACTGTCCGGCAGACACTACCCTGCTGTCCTCAGAATGCTGACTGGCTTGTTTCTTTTCCTATCTGGCATTTAGAATTCAGATCCAAAGTCTCAGGGCTGAGGTCCACGGCACCTCCCCGCGCTGTGAAGACAAAGACAACAAAATGGGAGTGGGGGAAGTCGGCGGTAGTCGGCGAGTGCCAGTGGCGGCGCCGTCCTCTAGGAGGGCACTGAAGGAGACTGCCCCGGCCCGTGGTTTCCCCAGACAGGGACCTGTGGCATTTTTATGAGTGGCTGTCATCTCTCAAAGTTCAGGTTCTTGCAGTTCAGCATGTTTTACACACAGTAAATGAACGATTCTAACAGCCAACAGCTGTGTGTTCCTCACCAGGGTTTGCACAGACGGCGAATCTCTCAGGTTACCCAGGGACCAGACCAATCTGCTGTTTGAAAACTGCTGTCGGCTGTTAGAATCCTTCCAGAACAACATGCCCTCCCTTTGCAAATTCCAGCATAGAATCCGACTGCTTCCCAGGCTCAGAGAACAGCACTGCAGGAACACCCTTCGGACTCACGCGCGTCTCATTTACAGCAGCCTGCTGTCCTGTTGTGGCCCCACACGTGTGGGTAGCGGAGGTGCTGGGTTCCTGAGCTCCACAGACAGCCTCACTTCCAGGAAGCATGTGAGACAGGAGCAAACGCAGGTCCCGTCACAGTGTGTACGCCTCTGTCAGCTCTGAGCGTCAGAACTTGGCACGCTCAGGCTCTGGCCCTGGCTTGGTGTTGTGGGGGCCTGAGCGGGGAGCGCCTGGTCCAGCCCAGGAGCCACAGGGGCTCTGAGCCAGCAGTTCTGCTCCTGATCTGTTCTGCAGGCCACTGCGCCTGCGTGCATGTGTGCCACGGTGTGACAGTGAAGGACTGTCCGTCAGAGGGGCCTGGGCGGTCACTGATGAGTGATGTAGATTGCATGGCAGACCAGGGCCCCCTAGCCTCAGCACCACTGCCATCCAGGTGGGGCAGTCCTTGCCCATGGGGCTGTCCTCTGTGTGTGGGGGGGGGCCAGTTACAGCAGCCTGGCCTTCACCCATGAGATGACAACCACAGACGTCTCCAGACGCTGCCAGGCGGCGCGGGGAGCACTGTCGCAGGCACTCTGGGGGCGTTACCTAGGAATCTGAAGGGAAAGGTGCAGAGCAGCTCATGGGAGCCTTGGGCCGCCATTCGTGCAGGAGCAGAAGGCGGTGCCCCGTATACAGGGTGTTCTGCAGGCTCACGGGAAATGTGTGCCATGAGAGACTGCATGAATAGAAAAATCTTTTTTACCAAAATAAACTTGTAATTCTATTTGCCATGAACTTTTTGAGGTATCTCATACACTGTGGGTGTGTGGAGGTGGTGTACACTGGGTGTGGGTGTGTGGAGGTGGTGTACACTGGGTGTGTGGTATGTAGAGGTGGTGTATGTACACTGGCTGTGAGTGTGTAGAGGTGTACACTGGAGTATGGGTGTGCAGGTGGTATACACTGGGGTATGGGTGTGCACAGGTGGTGTACACTGGGGGTAGGTGTGCAGGTGGTGTACACTGGGGATCTGGGTATGGGTGTGCACAGGTGGTGTACACTGGGGATCTGGGTATGGGTGTGTGCAGGTGGTGTACACTGGGGTAAGGGTGTGCACAGGTGTACACTGGGTGTGTGGAGGTGGTGTACATGGGGTAGGTGTGCAGGTGGTGTACACTGGGGGTGGTATACACTGGGTCTGTGTGCAGGTGGTGTACACTGGGTGTGGATGTGTGCAGGTGGTATATACTGTGGGTATGCACAGGTGGTGTACACTGGGGTATGGGTGTGCACAGGTGGTGTACACTGGGGTATGGGTGTGCACAGGTGTACACTGTGGGGGTGTGGGTACACAGCTGATGTACATAATTGCAGGCAGAAACTCTCAGGAGAGACCCAAACAACTCTGGTTACCTGCTGCAAAGTCCCTGGGTGGGGAGAGCGGGGAGGGTCCCTCCACTCCTCCGCTGCTTGTGCCCCCTCCAGATCATGAATCCTCAGGACCCTGACAGGCAGTCAAGCCTAAGGCCACTCAAGCAGCATTTTGGTGTCTGATGGTTTCCCCAGCGACCTGAAACAGTGCACGGTAGATTCTGCAACTCCACCTAATGGTCTCACAAACACGGCTGTGTAGACTGTGTCTCCCACCCCATCAGACGTACCTGAGTGCCATCAGGGGGTGTCAGCCCTGCCCTGGGGGTGCTCCACAGGTGGGGAGAAGGCCAGTGGCTCGAGGGCCGTCCCCAGCTCAGCCAGGTGGGGTGCAGCAGTAATGGGCAGACGGAAATGCAGTGCACAAGCGTTTCCCTGTTGGACGCTTGCTTCCCAGTGCACCAGTACTGAGGGTGTAAAACCTTTCAGAGGCAGGTTATAGTGCAAGGTCGTTAGGTCACTGGGGGTGCTGCCCAGGGAAGGAATTAGTTCCGGTGGAACCCAGAGGGTCCTTGTGAGCAGGGCTCTCGCTCCTTGACTGCCACGCCTCCTGTCCCTCTCACGGCTCCCCCCACAGTGCCTCTGTCACGAAAGCTTCACCAAATCAGTGGGGCTGCCTGGCCTTGAACTTTAAACCTCCCAAACTCTGAGTTCCCCGAACCTTTCTTTACAAATTACTCAGCTGCAGGTGTTGTGTTAGCAAAGAAAACCCTAACAACACACAGGTTCTGCAGCTGAGGGTCGGCCAGAGCTGCAGCCCCCAAGCCGTTTGCCCAGCCACCCCTCTGCCTCATCACCCATGCACCTGTGCCCTGCTCCCAGTCAGCTCTGGGATGTTTTTCGTCTTCGCAGAGGACCGAGTGTTGGACGTGGTGAACGCGAATAGGAGAAGAGATGCACACAGAAATGTCGCGGTGTTATCCTCAGCAACTTTGTTGGGTTAGTACTGCAAACTCACAGCAGAGTCCAAGGCACGCAGCCCCTGCCTCGGTGGGCCCACCTGCTCCAGGCGCTGTGGGGACTGTCACCTGTGGCTTCTGGTGGCCTGCTGGAGTTGGGCCAGCTCCTCCTGTAACTCAGAGGCCCTGCCTGTCCAGTCAGTGTCCTACAGAGTCTGCTGGGACCGCCCTTTCCTGATAAGGGCCAGCTACCCGTCTCCTGCCTCCCACTACAGTAGGACACATGTGGCCATAAGACCTCTACACACAGAATTTTACACCAAGCAAGCCGAACAGCAGTTACAGTGGCAAGTCCTGTATTTGGCTCAAAGAAGCTGTGTTACTGAAGTCAACGCAAAAGTCTGGCCTCAGTCCAGAGTAATTAAATATATATCCTACGGGATCAGTCTCTAGTATAAACGGAGAGCCCTGGGTATAAACAATCGTTCCTGTAGAGTTCGGCATCAGTTTTCCAATGCCTGTCCCCAAAGCAGTTTGTTTGAGGGCGAGCCTGCAGGCGGGGACCCCTGGGCTGCAGGCGTGGCTGCAGTCTCTCAGGCCCAAGCAGATGTCAAGCCCAAGGTCACAGGTGCTGCAGGGCTTCCTGTCCTTGCTCCGTGTAACCGTCGTCGCGCTGGGTGCTGGCCCACTGGCCGAAGGACTCGTGGACGGGCACGCTCCTCTGCGTGTTGGCCAGGCGCTTCTTATCTCGCGAGAAGAAGCTAAACCTTGGGGAGGCAGAGCAAGGACAGACGTAAGAGCTGAGCTTTGCTGGGCGCTCCGCATTTGTTTGCAATGCCAGGGACACAGAGCAGCAAACAGAATCAGTTCAAGGTGCGAGAGGCCTCGGGGGTGTGGGTCAGAGTGACCCCAAGCGGCCCACAGCACCACGGAGGTCACGCGGTGCGGGAACACCGTGTGCGTGTGGCATGTGTGAGGCATCTCCCACCTCGGCCCCGGCCGAGCGGAAACGAGCCACCGACGAAGCACGGGGTCTTTAACACGCCTGTGGATGCCGAGGAAAGTGCACTCGGCGGCCACGTGGAGACAGGCCAACTCCGCTGTAAGCAGAGGAATATTCCTCCCGTGGACGGCTGTGCGCTTGACATCACCCAGAGACTACAGAAGTAACACTGCGCAGCCCAAGTGCATGCACATTACCGCCCAGGACGAGGCTCCTGTGGGCATTCAGGAAAAATGAGACAGCTGGAAACCAGATTAAGTCAACCACAGCACACACGGCTCTGATTAGGTGAACACTGTGGACTTCCACCCATGGATCTGCTGCTGACGGCCTCGAGAATGTCTCTCCAGCCAGCGGCAGACCGAGGGACAGCTGACTGACCAGCACCTTCAAACGTGCAGGCAGAAGTTGAGGAAAATCTTGCGGCGGGGGGGGGGGGGTGTCTGTTTAGAATGGCGCCAAGGACCCTGGCCAGTGAACCTGGCCTCGGCCCACTTGATCTCCCACAAGCTTGTCAAGCTGCCAGCTGCCCTCAAGGCCACCGGGCTTCTCTTGTCACCGAGTTCTTATCTCTGGCATTCGGGTTTCTGAACTGGGCCAAGATAGAGTGGCAGTGTTACGTTTCCAGGGGAACAGGCAGGAGGGCGCAGACATCCACGCTGCCTCTGTTCCCCACGGCTGCCTAGAGCGCCACTGCCGGGGGCTGCAGTTTCAACCACGTGTGGGTGGGGTCACTCTCCGGCAGGATCAGTGACCGGTGTCCTTTCATCAGACGCCAGGCCAGCCACCGGGGCCTGACCAGAGGCTCCCTAGGGACTGAGGGCTCTTCTCGTGCCAGCAGAGGAGGGCACTTCAAAAGGTTTGTGGAAAATGGAATTAAAAGATGTTTATTGTGGTGCAAAAAAATCTGAAATCCATGCATACACAGTGGCTTCAAAAAGTTCATGGAGGGGGCCCACGCTGGCGCAGCGGGTGAAGCTGCTGCCTGCGACGCCAGTCCTGGCGGCTCCACTTCCCATACAGCTCCCTGCTATGTATGGCCTGGGAAGGCAGCAGAGGACGGCCCTGCACCCACGTGGGAGACCTGGAAGAAGCTTCTGGCTCCTGGCTGCTGCCTGGCCCAGCCCTGGCTGTTGCAGCCATTCGGGGAGTGAACCAGCAGGTGGAAGATCTCTGTCTCTCCCTCTCTCATTGGCGTTCTGCCTTTCAAATAAGTAAATAAATACATCTTAAAAATGGTTTTCTTGTACCAAAATAAGCTGACCTTTTCATTCCATTTGCCACGCCCTTCTGTAGGTAAAGTGACAGTGACTACAGTTTTCATCCTGGTGACTCCTGAGCTCTTTCCACGGAGTAACTGGGGCAGGGAGCCAGCTGAAAACACGGCAGCACACGGCTGTCACGTCTCGCCCTGCTGCCTCAGCTGAGCGGGAAAGCCACGTCCGCTCCAGCAGGGACGGGATCAGAACCTCACGATCAGAACCTCCACAGGACCAGGAGGTGACTGCGTCGGCCTGGCTGAATGAAGCAGTTTAGAAAGCTGGGCGTGGACACACGGTGTTAGTGTCACGCGGGGGTCGCGGTGGGCGTCGGCTACTGACCCGTCACTTAAAGGACCTTCTTTACTGGACCACGGACAAGGTGGTTTTAGGACAGAACCGGAAGAAACAGAAAGAATTATTGGTGACAGAGCCAAAAATTCCGAGGCTTCCCTTGCGCAGGTGCGTCTGCCGCCACAGCTCCCACACCCGCCGCAGACGGGGACACGCAGGTGCCGGCCATGCAGCAGCCACGCCAGGGGCACAGCTCAAACGCAACCCAACACACACACAGTGCCTACAAGGGGGACAAGTCGTCGGGCAGGCTGCAGGGCGGGGTCATCTAGTATCAGTCCAGCTGCTACCATGGGCATTATGGCTGTAAAGATCCTGGTTAGAGAGGTACAAGTAGACACAGGGAAGAGAAAAACGAGGAGGCATGAACACTCGCGGAACGCGAGACTGCGTCAGGGGCGTCCCCGCCTTGGGTTCACGGGCCGCATCCTCCCCGGGGCCCAGGAGGCGACCCCATTCGGAAACAGGGTCCTTCCCCGATGGGCATCCTGAATGACCAACGTCCTTGCCACGGGGGCACTCTGAGGGAAGCCCCGTGCAGAAGGAGGCGGGGCGGGGGTGGCACCTCCACAGGCCCAGGAACGCCAGCGAGTGCGAGGCGCCAGGCTGGGGCACTCCCGCTCCCGGCCCCGGCAGGCCTGGCGCCGCGGCCGTGTGGTCTCAGCCGGCGCTCCGTCAGAGCTCCCGAGGACACTGAGTGACAGCCGTCTTCCTTCCCGGCCCAGGCTGAACTGCACCCTGGTGGCTGTCACTCAGTGGGGGTCGGGTTGGGTCCTGGGGCTCGCGGTGACCCCCTTGTCAGGGGCCTGGCCGCCGGGCATGGTCTCAGGGCGGTTTCCACGCCCCTCTGGGTGAGCCAGGCCGGGCAGCGGCCATCGCAGGAGGGCTGGGGGTTCTCTGTCCACATCCCCTCCAGTGCCCTTCCGAGTGGCAGAAGCCCCCAGGGGGATGGAAAGGAGACAGTGCCAGGAATGGGGCCACCAGCAGAGGCCAGGCCACCAGCTTTCAGGGGCCCCACGCCACACCACTCCGCCCCCGCCTACACCGGGACCCAAACAGCTGCCCCTCAGGACACAGTCAGTGAGGGGTCTGAGCCCCGAACACAGCCCACTTCACTTGGGGCCTGGCCGGGTGCCGGCGCCCAGGCTGTCCCGTCTGAGTGTCTGCGTCTGCATGAATGGACAGACAGCCCCCTCCCCACCACGCCACCCTGCAGGAGGACAGCCGGGAGATCCCCCTTTGCCGCTGGTGTTTCTGGAAGGCTCAAACTCAGCGCAGCTCTAAGGATGCCATTTAGGCAGCGCGTGGGCGGCTGTGAGCAGGCTGCTTCTGGGCTGAGGCGGGTGGCAGTAGGGTTGGGGAGGGGTGGTGTGGAGGAGGATGGGGACAGAAAGTGCTGCTGGTGCTGGAGACTGGGGGCACCGCCTACCCGGAGCCACACCCTCCCTCTGCCAGGCCAGTGCCGGGCTGCGGCTTTCCTGGCTGTCCCTCTGCCCACGGTGGCCTCCCGCCTTCTCCTCACCCAGGGCCCCGCTGCCCGGCCTCAGGGAAGCCACCACACCAAGAGGGGGCGCTGGTGCCAGCGTGCACTGGGGATGAGGCTGAGGTCACTCGGGGCTCCCATGTGATGTCCCCGGGCGGCAGCTGCTCGGTCACACACTATTCTTGGAGTGTCTTCTGGGCTCGCTGTTTAGACTGGCAGCAGCAGCTTCCGGTGCCCTTGTCCAGTTCAGCCCAGAGACAGGGAGTCTGACGTCCCTGACTTGGTGTACCCGAGACAAGGGACCGGGGAGCTGGCTCACAGCTGGGGACTGGGAAGGGGATGCAGCCAGAAGGCACGGGTTCAAGTCCCGATCTGGGGTCCTTCCAGCAGCGTGATCTAAGGGAAGTCAGTGGGCTGCTTTGGGCCTTGGCTTCCCCGTCTGAGAAATGGGGATAATCGTCCCAATTCTAGGCTTTGGCAGGGTGGAAGACTGCTTAGTGCAAGTGCTCTCAGCTGGGGAAGCCCCTGCAAGCCCCCTTGGTGGCTGGGGAAGGAGGAGGTGGGGGAAAACCCTGCCAAGGGCACGAGGCTGGGCCGGGAAGCAGCTGTGAGCTACACTGACCGCGTGAGTGACGCCCCCAGAGCCGGCCAGCGGGGTGCAGGGGGAGTGCAGGAAGGAGGGGGCTAAGAACCATCTAAGAACTGCCCTCCCCTGCCCCAGCCCCAGCCCAGCCCCGCCCCGCCCCGCCCTGCCCCATCCCTGCCCCAAGTTCCTCCCAACCCCTGGGCTCCCGGGCCACAGCTCCTGGTCAGCAGCCGTGGTGCACAAAGACGGCCAGTGTCCTGCCTGTGCTGGTCAAAAGCCTTTTGTGCCAGTTTGCTCTGGAGCCCGGCGCTGCCACGGGCCTGGCACTGCAACGCTGGGTGAGAGGTGCTGGCCGCACTCCGTCTCTGACGTGTCTCTGTCTCGTGCACTTCCAGCCCCAGCTGCTGCCTCTGCCAGGCTCAGAGCCCCAGGTCTTGCTGAGCAACCCGAGACCAAGCTGAAGGGGAGAGGGGCTCTGGAAAGTTCCCTGAGCCCTTAGGAGCTGTCTGGAAGAGAGAGGCGGACCCCAGAGTCTGTCTGTTCAGTGTGGGTAGAACTGGTGGGGAGATTTGCTGGCTAATTCTGATAACTTTCCTCTAGACTGTTGCAAGCTAAGATTTGCAAAAGCCAACTCTTAATTGCCTATTTAGAAAAAGGGGGGCTGGCTACAACACTGCAGAGTGAGCAGAGCCTAGCTTTGGGGGCTTCCTTAAATTACACATGCTGTGTGCGCTGCCGGCGCTGCCAGTGTTGCAGCTGAAGCGAAGACGCTAGCAAGGGCTGGTTCTGAAAAGACCGGGCACGAACGGCTGAGGATGCAGGCACATCTCTCGGTCTCCCTGCACCCTCAGCCCAGGCAGCACTGTCGGGGTTCAAACAGCTTCCGGCAGCTTCCCCAAGCGCCCCACATGGATGCTGCTCATCCTCACAGGCGGGACCGGCTGGGGGCTCAGGGTGTAAGCCAGGCCACCCTCTCCTGTAGGAGCTGACCAGGGCCTGAGCACAGCACAGAATCCAGAACCAAGGCTGCTGGCGGCCACCCGGGTTTCTGTCTGGCTCTGACCTCCCACAGGGACCCAGCCCTCTCCCAGCTGTTGTCGGACCACATGACCTGGGTGGAGTTACAGCTACTCTGGCCTCAGGGATGAGCGCGAAACAGGGACCTGGACAACTGATTGACCTGGACCATTGACCTGTGATTGGTTTAGGGGCAGTCATGTGACCCAGGCAGAGCCAATGAGACTTGACTCTGACTCTTGGGAAGAGGGAATCTGAACTGGGGTTTCAGACAGGAGAAAACAGAGGCTTGGGGGCAGGAGCTGTGGTGCCTCCCATGGAACGCTGGCTCAGGTCCCCGCTACTCTGCCTCTCGTCCAGCTTCCCGCCGATGCGCTTGGGAGGCGGCAGGTGACGGCTGCCCACATGAGAGACCTGGATGGAGCTCCAGGCTTGGTTCAGCTTGGCCCGCCCAAGGTGGGGGACAGAACCACAGCCTGGATTCAGCTGAGCCCAAAGCTGGGGCAGCCTAGTTTTTGGCGGCTTAGCTGAAGTCTTCCTCTCAAGCTACTTTGAGTTGGGATTCAAGGGAAGCCTCTCTGGTCCCTGCTTCACCTCTCGGCGATATGGATCTCATCGCGAGCTGGGACCACGCCCCTCCCGAGGCCAGCAGGGACCTACAGCCAAGCTGACAAGCCACCTGAAGCCTGCCAGAGGCCTGGAAGGGAGCCCGTGCTAACCGACATGGTCCAGGGCACCCTCATCTTCATCCGGGCTGCGGGGCTCAGAACTGGAACATGGCACATTCTCTGCCCAAGTCACTAGCGGGGGCTCACGGTCTAGCTGAGGGCCAGGGCAGGGTCAGGGCTGTGTGTCCCCCACGGCAACTGGGGTCTGACTCTGCATGTAGTATGCACCGAGTCAGCACAGAAACACATGGAGCAGGTGGACCTGGGGCCACTCCCGACCTCTCAGAGCTGGGGGCTGTGGCCCCGCAGGTGCAGGGACCTCCCTGTCCCCCAGGCTTGTTTACTGTCCTCAAACACACAGATCCGGCCCTCCCACCCCCAACACACCCTCCGTAAGCTCCTGAGCAGCAGCCACAGTTCCCAAGCCCAGAGCCCCCGGGGGGGAAGCACTCGGGCGGGGGGGAGCCCAGAGCCGGGGGCAGGCCCCTTGTGTTCCCGGATGAAGCACCTCTCAGCAGAATGTGGTCAGTGACAGGCCTGGCTCTGGGAGCAGGTGCCCGGGAGGACGCCTGGATGACAGCCGTAGGCAAAGCAGCCCCACGTGCGGGAAGCATGTCACTTACAGCCGCTTGATCCCAGACTCCGGCTGCGGGGACAGCCTCGGGTGTGCGACGGGTGGAGGTTGGGGTATCCGATTCTCCTCTTCCATTTCTTCACTGGGAGGAATTGAGAGAGAGTCAAGAATTCTGGGAGAGCTGGAACATTCCAGAAGGGCACTGTCTGATCTGGGGCGGGGAGTTGGAATATGGGGCCCAAGAAGGGGGCCCGGGGGCCTCTGCCCCCAGGGTCTCTCAGCTGGGGGGAGCGGTTCCGCCTTGGAGGGAGGAACACAGGTACCCACACCCTTTGGCCCACTCCTGTGCCTGGTGCATCCGCCCCTCCTCCTGGCTTTCCCTTCAGCAGATATTTCTTGTGCACCTACTATGTGCTGAGCTCCGCCCTAAGTGCTGGGCACTTAGCCATGAACAAGGCGGAGAGTCAGCTCCCCAGCTGCTCACTGCCTGCCACGCGGCAGACAATGAAACAAGGACCTCCGTGAGCACGTGGAATAGACCTGGCCAGGTGACAGATGGAACTAGGACGGGAGTTCCCCAGATGGGGGCGCAGGAGGGGACCTGTGAGCCACGGGGAGCGCTGGGGGCAGTACGTGCAGAGGCCCGGGGGTGGGACAAGTTTGGGGAGTGTGAGCGCGCCCAGGATGAGACGGCCAGCCCACTCAGGTGCACCCGAAACGGGCCGCTTGTAGTCGCTGCTTAGCCCCCCAGCGTGAGGGTCTGCATCTCTGCCTGACTTCAGGCTGCTACTCCAGATCTTGCAGGGGGTGGGGGTGGGGGTGGGCAGGGCCTCCTCATTCTCAGCTGCAGAGTCCTGGAGGGCCCAGGGTTTCAGGAAGGCACCGAGAGCTTGCGGGGGAGGGCACCCAGGAACCGCGTGGCTTCCAGGAGGCGCCGGCCCAGGCGCTCCCAGGGAGCCTCACCTCTTGTAGTAGGCCAGCTCCTCCTGCAGCAAGAACACCTTGGACTTGAGCTCATTCCTCTCGTGCAGCACGTCCCGCAGCTCCTGCAGCGTGAACCGGGGGCGGTTGGGGTCCTTGAGATCCATGGCCGCCTTCTCCGCGTCGGAGACACACTCCTCTCCGCCCAGCTCCGCCTGCAGGAGGCACAGATGCTGCCGCTGAGTGCGCGCGGTCAGCCCGGCCCCCACACGCTTCCCGGGGGAGAGCAGCTCGCCCAGGGCGCTATTTTCAGCCCTTGTGGGGGCCTCTGTGCAGCTTCCCCCGGGAGGGAAGCCGCGGCCACCTGCTCTCCTCGTCCGCCTGCATCAGTAGCCAGACCCGCATCCCACACAGCCCCACCTGACTCAGGGTTTTATCCCAAGCTGGAAAAGCCGTCCCAGGATCAGAAACGGTGCGCCTCCAGTGCTGCCGGCCTCATTCATCTGCTGCCTGGCTTCTGCAGGCTCTCCAGGACCACGGCTAACCTGGCCACGGCGGGCGGGACCACAGTCTGCCTGTCTACCATGGCTAACCTGGCCACGGCGGGCGGGACCGCAGTCTGCCTGTCTACCACGGCTAACCTGGCCACGGCGGGCGGGACCGCAGTCTGCCTGTCTACCATGGCTAACCTGGCCACGGCGGGCGGGACCGCAGTCTGCCTGTCTACCACGGCTAACCTGGCCACGGCGGGCGGGACCGCAGTCTGCCTGTCTACCACGGCTAACCTGGCCACGGCGGGCGGGACCGCAGTCTGCCTGTCTACCACGGCTAACCTGGCCACGGCGGGCGGGACCGCAGTCTGCCTGTCTACCACGGCTAACCTGGCCACGGCGGGCGGGACCGCAGTCTGCCTGTCTACCACGGCTAACCTGGCCACGGCGGGCGGGACCGCAGTCTGCCTGTCTACCACGGCTAACCTGGCCACGGCGGGCGGGACCGCAGTCTGCCTGTCTACCACGGCTAACCTGGCCACGGTGGGCGGGACCGCAGTCTGCCCGCCCTGGCTTCTCCACCCAAAGCCACACCTGCGTGCTCCCAGCCGTCACCCCTGTCTGGCCAAGCCTCTTCCTCCCCAGGGGCTCTGAGCATGGCGCCTGGGGGTTCAGGGTGGCACTGTCAGGCATCTCTCCTCCTTGTCAGTTACACAGCCAAACAAAGTCACCAGCCCAGTCAGACACAGAGCCCACCTCCCAACTTCTCCCAACACAAGGAAGCCTTTTTAATAAACTGTAGTGATTAGCTGGTGCCGCGGCTCACTAGGCTAATCCTCCGCCTGTGGTGCCGGCAACCCGGGTTCTAGTCCTGGTTGCTCCTCTTCCAGTCCAGCTCTCTGCTGTGGCCTGGGGGTGCAGAGGAGGATGGCCCAAGTCCTTGGGCCCTGCACCTGCATGGGAGACCAGGAGAAGAACCCGGTTCTTGGCTGCAGATCATAGCGGCCACTGGGGGGTGAACCAATGGAAGGAAGACCTTTCTCTCTGTCTCTCTCTCTCACTGTCTAACTCTGCCTGTCAAAAAAATAGAACGTGACACAAAAATTACCACGGCACAGAGTTCAGTGGCACTCAGAGGCACATTCCACAGCGCTGGGCAGACACCGCCTCTGTACTTCCGGGAGAGCCGCAGCTCCTCAAAGAGAGACCCCGCCCCCAGCAGGCTGGCGCTCTCCAGCCCCCGCCCCTCTCCCCGCAACCTACTCTTGGTCTCTGGGTTTGCCTACTCTGGACATTTCCCGACCATGGAATTTTGCGTCTGGCTTCCTTGTCGCACACAACCAGGCTGCGTTCCTCTCGTGGCTAATGTCTGCTGCGCGCCTGGGCCACCTGCGTCTTCCCGGCTCATGGCTGTCAGGAGCGACGCTGAGAACCTGCGAGCGCCGGGACTGCAGTGCCTCCCAGTCCTCTTAGACAGATGCCCGGGAGGGAGCTGCTGAGTTAGGGGCAGTGATTTGTGGAACTTTTTGCAAAAAACAGTTTTCTTATTTATTTGAGAGACACAGTTCCCAGGGGGCTGTTCACTGCCCAAGCCTACAGGTGTCTGTAATCCCGAGGTAGTGCAGTGTCCCCAACACCCGTGAGCCACCGACTCATAGCCAAGAAGAGTGGACAGAGGCTGGACAACAGTGGAAAGCTCTGGAATAAGGGAAGTGGGATGCAAACGATACTCTGTGCCCCTCCCACTGCTACCCCAGAAAACCAAAACCACAGCAGTTCCCAAGGAGAAGGGGACTCCAGCCTGGATGGTGACGCACGGCCTCAGATCCAGGGAGAGCTGGGACAAGCTGTTCCCGGGACAGGACACTTGAAGCCCACGGGGCAGATCGGGTGACAAAGAGCAGCTCGGCAGGCCGGGGAGGGAGGGCAGGTCTGGTCACGCCTAGCCATGGAGCAGCGGGCAGCAGGGGCGGTGCCTTGGCACAGCAAGAAGCCAGAGCCTGGCACACGTCTGTCATCCCCTGGACCACCTGGCCACGGCACCAGGCCGCTTCCCGCTGTGGGCAGGGGAGGAGCCCGTGGAGGATGAAACTTGCTAGGAATTTTGGGAGTCTGCACTGCTGTGTCTCCAAGGCGTGTCCACTGGGTCCAGCACTGGGGCTGCTCCTGGGACCACCTGACAGCCACATCTCTGTGTCCTCCACACAGGATCACGTTTACCAAGTGACTGGTATACAGCAAGTACTCAGTAATGCCAGCTGGACGTAGATGTCCAGCCGTGCTCGGTACCGGATCAGCAGCACACAGTAGGGGCCGGGGAAGACCTGCACCACCAGCAGCTCACAGGCCAGAGGCTCGGGGTGCAGGGAGCCCAAGCTGAGCGCAGAGGACGGGGGATGACAGCGCTGTGGAGGCAGCCCTGGGCGCAGGGTCTGCACAGACGGGCAGGAGTTCGCAGGACCTCACGGCATTAGTCACACACACAAGAGGTTGCAAACCGGGCACCCCGAGACCAGCCCGGAGCCCCCGCGGCAGTCACGCGCTGCAAACTCTGCTGCACCGGCTGCCAAGGAGACTTCACAGTGCAGTCTGGGGCTGGGATTGCTTCTGGGAAAAGCATCGAGGGGCTGGTGTGTGGCCTCCCGCAGGGGAGCCTGGATCTCTGGCGCTGGCTCCTGACTGCGGCTTCCTGCCAGCGCCGACCCAGAGAGGCGCCGGTGAAGGCTCAGGCGACTGGGGCTCCGCCACCCACACGGGAAAGCCACGTGGAGTTCCGGGATCCTGGTTTTGGCCTGGCACGGTCTTGGCTGCTGTTGTAGGCACTGGGGAAGTGAACCAATGCATGGAGATCTCTTTTTCTCTCTCTCCCTCTCTCTCTCTCTCTCTCCCTCTCTCCGCCTTTGAAATAGAAATAAATAAAACTTCAAAAAAAAAAAAAAAAGAGAAAGGAAGGAAGGGAGGGAGCATAGGAGGGAGGGACAGACGGATGGACACTGGGTGGCAGCTGCTTTTTTTTTTAAAGCTTTTATTTAATGAATATAAATTTACAAAGCTGCTTTTTTTTTTTTTTAAAGATTTATATTTTACTTGAGAGGCAGATTTAGAGAGAAGGAGAGACAGAGAGGTCTCCTATCTGCTGTTTCACTTCCCAAATGACCACTGGGCTGACTGGAAGCCAGGAGCCAGGAGCTTCTGGGTCTCCCACACTTGGGCCATCTTCCACCGCTTTCCCAGGCCATCAGCAGGGAGCTGGACAGAAAGCGGAGCAGCCGGGACTTGAACTGGTGCCCACATGGGATGCAGGCACTGCAGGAGGAGGCCCGGCTCACTCTGCTCACTCCACCGGCCCCACCTGCCTTTTTTTATGCGTGTCCTTCTGGCCCCGCCCTCAGACTCCCACAGCCCCCCCAGCCCCTCTGGCCGTATACAGCTAAGTCCTGCTGGTCACCAGTGGGTGAGGGACTTGCTTCCTTGTGTCCCTGGCAGGGGCCGCATGACAGAAGACCCCACGGCCTGGGGGTGGGGCAAAGGCCTTCCAAGGAACTGGCCGACTCCCAGCTCCCTGGGGGCCGAGGGCAGGCCCCCCGCTCCTCCCAGGGGCATTTCCAGGCCTTGCTTGCACACAGGGGATCCTAGAAGCGCAGGCCTCTGAGGCTGCCGCAACCCCTGCCCACCCCCAAAGGCTTCCTCAGAGCCTGAGTTCTTTCTCTCGGGCAGGGACGGCTTTCTGGGGGAAGCGGGGATCCGATCCCCTTAGAGCTGGGGTGCCCCGAGCGGTGTGCAGAAGCTGTGCTTCGGGGACCACCGCTCCCCCCGGAAGTACATGGACAAGAGCAGCCTGCAGCTCCCGCTTCGCCCCAGGCCTCGGGGAGTGATGGTGGTGCCACGGGCAGCCCAGGACTGCACTGGCCAAACCCAGAGAACGCAAACGCTCTCCCTCGATGACCAGCGGCTTGCACGGCTGGAGGCAGCGGCCCTTCTCGGCTTACTCCCCGAGGGACCACGGGCCAGGGAGGTTATCTGGGACACGCCAGGTCCATCCGCAGGTGTGCACTCGTCCCTGCGGGCACTCTGGGCACGGCTCGAGGGAGCTGCCCTGCCCAGGGAGGCCCAAGAGACCGGTACCAGGCAGTGAGTCCTGGCCGCCCCGGAGTGGCCGCGCCGCCTCAGAGCCAAAGCGCCTGTTCTCCCACTCCTCGCACATACTTCTTTTTCTAAAAAAATATTTTTTGCCAGGCAGAGTTAGACAGAGAGAAGACAGAGAAAGGTCTTCCTTCCGTTGGTTCACCCCTCAAATGACTGCTACAGCTGGCGTGCTACGCCGATCCAAAGCCAGGAGCCAGGCGCTTCCTGCTGGTCTCTATGCGGGTGCAGGCCCAAGTACCTGGGCCATCCTCCACTGCACTCCCCGGGCCACAGCAAAGAGCTAGCCTGGAAGAGGGGCAACCGGGACAGAATCCAGCGCCCCAACCGGGACTAGAACCCAGTGTGCCGGTATTGCAGGCGGAGGATTAGTCTAGTGAGCCACGGTGCCGGCCCTTTTCTAAATTTTTTTAAGATTAGTTTTTTACTGTCTTTTGTTTGTTTGTGTGTTTTGTTTTGTTTTTTGACAGGCAGAGTGGACAGTGAGAGAGAGAGAGAGAGAGAGAGAGAGAGAGAGAGACAGGGAGAAAGGTCTTCCTTTTGCCATTGGTTCACCCTCCAATGACCGTGCCGTGGCCAGCGCACCGCGCTGATCCAAAGCCAGGAGCCAGGTGCTTCTCCTGGTCTCCCATGGGGTGCAGGGCCCAAGCACCTGGGCCATCCTCCACTGCACTCCCTGGCCACAGCAGAGAGCTGGCCTGGAAGAGGGGCAACTGGGACAGAATCCGGCACCCCGACCGGGACTAGAACCCGGTGTGCTGGCACCACAGGCGGAGGATGAGCCTAGTGAGCCGCAGTGCCGGCCTTTTTCTTTTTTTTTTAAGTTTTTTTTTTTTTTTTAATTTTTTTACTGTTTTGAACAGGAGAGAGACAAAGGCAAGTAGAGAGAGGTCTTCCATCTGCTGAGTCGCTCCCCAAATGCCCACAACAGCCAGGGCGGGCCAGGCTGCAGCCAGGAGCAAGGCCCTCCACCTGGGTCTCCCTCCAGGGGGGAAGGGGCCCAAGTACCGGAGGCACCACATGCTGCCTCCTCCCAGGGTGCACATCATCCCGGAGCTGGATTGAAAGGGGAGCGAAACTCGAACCCAGGCCCTCCGATGCGGGATGTGGCCGTCCCATTCGGCCTCCTAACCGCTGCGTCAACACCCACCCCGTTCCACGCCCTTTGGAGCGGTCACCAGGGCAGCGATGGGGATGACCGTCACGCTCTGGGTGGCTCGCTACCTCCGTCCACCTAGATCTGACCTGCCGTCCACTTTAACCAGAATGTACTAGGCCAGCAGAGGCCGGGGGCAGAGAAACCCAAGGGGCAGCTGCTAACAGCCGGGCTTGCGGGTCTGTGGAGGGCAGGAGGACCTTCGGCCGTGACACGCCGAGTGGGACCTGGAAGGCACACTGGGCGCCGGAACAGGACAAGGCCCCCACGGAGAAGGCGGAGCCATGGACGGGGCGGACGGCAGTGCCTGCCTGTGAGCAGGGGACAGCAGCGGTGACTGCGCAGCGCCGGGAAGTACTGAACACGACTGAGTACTCCAGCCTCCAGGGGCAGAGCTGCACAGCGCCCTCGGGGAGGGCTCCGCGGCCGCAGCGGTGGGGACGGGACGCAGCTCGGGCAGGACTGGACCCGCGCTCCTGCTATGATGTGCAGGCGCCCAGAATGCCCACTGCGCCACCGTGCCTGCCCCAGGCTCGAGTCCGACACAGCAGTGAAGGGAGGGGATTCCCCTCCAGCTCCGGGCTCCCAGCTCCCACCATGGCTGCCTGCTCTCCAGGCTGGCTCCGGGGCTGCCGGGCCTGGACGGCCTGTCCCGCGTTCTGCCGGAAACCCCGGGCATCCCACAAGCTGCACCTGCCCGCCGGCCCGGGCCCTGCACCACCATTCACCAGAGAGGCGGACAGGCCCGGGCCACGGGACAGCACAGCTGCAGCCCCTGTTTGGGTGATGAAGAGGCAAACTCGACACAGCCCGAGGGATGGACAGGGCAGCCCGTCCCGGGCGTGGGACCAGAGCGGCTCAGCAGGTTCCTGGTCATCACCACCTGACTCTCCTCCCCCACCCCCACCCCACCCCTCGACTGCCAGAAAGGGAAACCGGGCCCCCTCCCCACAGCCACGCCCATGGGCATTGCTGCAGAGGTGGAGAGTGGGCTGGGGTCAGGTCCGTGGGCCCCGCCTGGCCAGGGAGACAGGCCTGAGCGTGCCCCCCACCCCTGTATCCCACGGCCATGCGTCTGGGCCAGCTCCCCCCAGTGCCCTGACTCCCCACTCGCCGGCTGACGCCTGCACACCCCTCCCGCTCTGAGCCCTGCGGGTGGCACTCTTGGCTCCAGGTCGCCAGCGCTGCAGACCACAGCTACTGCCCAGCCTCGCCCCTGCCTGCCCCTGGGGCTAAGTCACCACAGCTTGCCGCTGGAGGAAGACCCTGCCCCCACTCTCAGTCCACCTGGCCTGGCACATATGCTACCCTGGTGGCCACAGTGATGGGTGGGTGGGGGAATGAGGAGAGGACTCCCCGAGGCTGTTGCTGGGAGTCTCGGGAAAGGGGCGAGGTCCTTCTCCTGGGACTGCTACTCCAGCTGAGCACCAGGGGCCAGGCTGCGGCGGGGGCCTGCCAGACAGCCCCAGCGCAGAGAGCATCACCTGGCACCTGGAACTCGCCGAACCTGCAGCCTTCCCCAACTCAAAGCTTCTGGCCACACAATCAACCCCCTTTCCCCCACTACAACCACTACAGCAGGCCCAAGCCTCCTACAGACCTCTGCCCCTCCCTTCTCTTGTACCTCACACCCTCAGGACACTCAGCGCTGGGCCGTGAGCCCACCTGCCCACGAGCGCACCTGTCCTCCAGCCCAGGTGACTAGCGCAGTGCCCGCGGGCCTGAGACAGTGAGTGAGAACCTGTCGGAGGGAGAGCGCGTGATGGCGCCCGGCCACCTGCTGTGCTCCGACTCGGTGCACCTGCTCCCTGTCCGGATCTCAGCCTCACCAGGCCCCACGCCACAGGGCCGCCGTGCGGGTGGAGACACCCAGGGCGCCGCCTCCACTCATGCTGGATGTCCAGCCATTTCTGCCCCATGTCTGCTCAGAAGCCGGGGGCCGCCCCTCCCCTGGGGGCCGCCCCTCCCCTGGGGGCCGGTGCCTGCCGGTCCATGTCCAGAGCCTTCATTCTTCAGAAGGGCGGTTCTGGGAGGGGTTCTGCCTGCCCCCTCGGCGTTCCCGGGGTTCCAGACTCGGCCCTGTGTCTGTCCACCCTGCCGTGTGTCCTCAGGCCAGCGGCTTGCTCTCCGGACCTCCCATTTTCTAAAGTACGATGGGGAGACCCCGGGACCGCTGCTCAGCCTGGCACTCTCCCGCCACACTCTCCCGCCAACTCCGCGCCCCACGATGCTCACCTCAGGCTCCTCCCCCGGCCTGCTCACCTCGGGCTCCTCCTCCACGTCCGGGCTGAGCTCGCCCCGCAGCCTCTCCCGCAGCTTCCCCAGCTCCGCGCGCAGGCTGCCCATCTCCTGCTCCTTGGTCTGCAGGTCGGCCTCCAGCTCCACCTTCTGCTCGATCAGGGCCTTGCCCTGCGCCTCCACCACCGTGACGCGGTGCCGGAGGTCGTGGTTGATCTTCATCAGCCGAGTCTGCTGCTGCTGCAGCTATGGAGGGGAGACCACGGACGGCGCTCAGGCCGTGCCCTGCGCCGGGCATGCCATCCGCATGGCGCACATCGTTCTCTGTTTGAATCTGCTCATCTTCTAACAACTCCGGTGACACCAAAGATGGGCAACTGTACGTTTCCCAGGATAAACTTAGGGCAGGTGGTAGGTCGGTGTCATAGAATTAATCCACCAGGACGGGAGGAGAGAGAGCGAAGTCTTTCTCTGACTCAGGCAGAGCAGCCCGGACCATGCTCACTCTGCCGGCAGAGGGCGGCTGAGGTGGCCTGGGGGGCCACAGCTCAAGCAGACAGGGGCCTTGGGGCGTCCCCAGGGTGTGGACGGAACTGGGTCACCAGGGCCACCTGGCACTGTCACGCCCTCCCAGCAGGGATGTGGCCCACCAAGCTGGAGCTCGGGGCAGGGCCTCCCGCCATGGACCTGGAGAAGGCAAGCGAGGAAGCAGGGGTGGGGGGCAGAGGGTCCGCCCGGCCGGGAGGGAGGGCACAGCCCAGGCGTCACTCACAGCCTCCACGTCCTCGTTTTTCAGGCCGAGCTCCCGGTCCTTGGCGCGGATCTCGTCCCGCTGCTTGTCCACCACCTCCTTCAGCTTCTTCATCACCTGCCGCTCCCGCTCCGACATGCCTGGGGCGGGGGACAGCAGCGGCGGCTGCACCTCCTCCCCTGCGCCCACCTGGGGGCCGCCTCCCCTCGCCTGCCCGCAGAGTGCCCTCCTCACCCAGGCGCTGACACCCCTGAGTAGCCCTCCCTCCCTCCACTCCCCCACCCAGCCGGCTTCTCCCTCTGCCCACTCCCCCACCCACCATTCACTCCTTCTCAGCACTGCGGTTGTATCTGAGGCAGAGACACAGACAGACAGATGGACGGAGCGCCTATCTGCTGCTTCACTCCCCAAATGCCCACGGCAGCCAGGGCTGGGCCAGGCCAAAGCCAGGGGCCAGGTGCTCCCTCGGGGTCTCCTGCGTCGGTGGCAGGGACTCAGGTACTTGACCGATCATCTGCTGCTCCTCAGGGTCTCAGCGGAGTCAGCAGCCGGAGCTAGGATTCGACCCCTTCCTCTGGACCACTGGGCCAAACGCCCACCCGGACGCAGGTTTGAGTTATTAGGGAATGCCTGTATCCTTACACGTGACGGAAGAGGACACTGCTCAGTGACGCCCGGCTCAGCCTCTGTGTGGCTCAAATGCTGGCTCCTATTTATTGGGCGTGTGGCTATGGGCTGGCCTCTCTGTGCCTCAGTCTCCATATCTATAAAATGGGTGACAACAGCCCACTGAGAAAGTAATGCCCAGGACACAGCAGGCGGTCATGGGACCACACGGCCGGCTCCTGCTTGTGCCTGCCACAGCCCCCTCGCTGGGAGGCAGAGCACGGAAAACCCCCAGGACCCCGGAGAAGCCGGAGGCTGCCCTGGAACACGGAGTCACCTCGCGGCCGACACCTTCGCCAATGACAGGCTGCAAATATGACAGGCGACCCCAAGACTGCGCCATGGTGATGCTACGGCCGTCTCCGTGTGCGCCGGCGCCATCGCCAGCAAGGCACTTCTCAGAACACAGCGGTGGGGAAGCAGCCCGGGCCAGCACCGGCTAGCGGGCACGCGCATGGCCCGCCCACGCTCGCACCCTCGGCAAGTCCCTGGCAGGACGGTGGGCAAATAACCCAGAGGGGCTGGCACACCGGGGCGCGGCGGGAGAGCCGGCATCCCACGTCAGAGTGCAAGCCTAGTGGGTAAGGCCTGCATCCGGGCATCAGAGGGCCTGGGTTCAATTCCCAGCTCTGGCTCCCACCACTGCAGACCCTGGAAGGCAGCAGCGACGGTTTGCCTGCCACCTCCTCCTGTCACTGTTGATTTGAACAGCAGAGAGGGAGAGAGAGGGAGAGAGAGAGAGAGAAAAAGAGAGAGAATCTCCCATCCACTGGTTCACCACTGCTGCCGCCCAGGGTGCATGTGAGCAGGGAGTGGAACTCAGAGCAGAGCCAGACCAGAGCCCGGAGCGCCAACACGCAGAACAGGCGTCCCACGCAGGTCTTCACTGCCATGCCGAACGCCCACCCGGGGTGGCTTCCGTTTATTTATTTGAAAGAGTGACAGAGAGAGAGAGAGGTCTTCCATCTGCTGGTTCACTTCCCAGATGGCCACGATGGCTGAGCCATCTGAAGCCAGAGCTTCTTCCGGGTCTCCCACGTGGGTGCAGGGGCCCAGGCATTGGGCCATCTTCTGCTGCTTCCCCAGGCCATCAGCAGGGAGCTGGATTGGAAGTGGAGCAGCTGAGACCCGATATGGGATGCTGGCATCGTAGGTGGCGGCTTAACCCACTGCACCACGCCAGCCCCTTGGGGGTGCCTCAGCCGCTAACCAGGCGCCTCCGGCTGTGTGGCCGGCAAGCTCCATGTGAGTGCGGCTCGCTGTCTAGGGGCAGGAAGGCTCCAGGTGCAGTTCACGGTCCAGGGGCCCCAGGGAGAGGCAGAGGAGGCCACCGAGGAGGCTCCGAGCGCGGGGCCCACCCAGTGCTGAGAAAGCCACACTGTGCCACCCACAGAAACCGGGAGCTGCACGCTCAACCCCTCAGTCCACCCCCGGCTTCCGCCCGGCCTCTGCTCAAGGTCACCCCTGGCCCAGGACCCCGAGTTCACGGGCTCCACCTCCTCCCAGGGCCCCATCTGCCCGATGTCCGTTCCCCTGGCAGGTGGAGTTAGTCTTTATCCTCCCGTTCCCATGGCTTCCCAGGCAAAGTAAAAATAACCACGAAGACACGCCTGGCATCTGCTGGGCAGCTCAGCGCGGGCGGGGGCTGAATGAGTGGAGGAGCTGAGCGGCCTCCGGGGCTGGCCCTGTGGGGGCTGGACCCACGCTAGAGCGGACAGCGCGCCTGAAGTTGCACTCCCGTGGGCTGCGGCAGGACAGCCCGGGAGGCCGTGGGACACCGTGGAAGCACGCAGAGCTGTGATGAGGTGGCTCGGTGCTCTCAGCCGTGGCCTCTGCGGCTTTACTGCCTCAGGCCTAGAGTTCCCGGGGCACCCAGAGGCCTGCGCGCCCTGCAGAAATGTCACACACAAAAAGATGGCTACAGGGCCCTTGGTAGGTCTGGCACAGTCTCTGTATGCCCCAGCAGCGCCACTCCTAGGCCTGTGCCCAAAGAACGGAAAACAGCCGGTACGTGCGCGCAAACGCTCGTGGCGGCTGAAGCGTGGGACCAAGCCGGAAGTCGGCGGGGGCAGCGGGTGAAGCAGACATGCCGTCTCCACGGACTGGAATCTGCACCCCGACTCTGCCGCACCACGGAACGGGAGCCGGGCACAGCAGACCCGCCCTGGACAGCCACGTTCCTACAGAACGTCCGGGCCGGCACATCTGCAGAGACGGGGTGGACTGGTGGCTGCTGATGAAGACATTCTGCGAGTGTGGCAGGGCCCGGTTCTGCACCTACAGAAAACGCCGGAACTGTGCGATTTACACGGGTGACCTGCAGACCACAGCACTGCTTACAGAGCAAACGGCAGCCAGTACTGACCAGGGCTTTCCCAGTGCCCGGCGTCCGCCCGAACTGACTCAGGGCTCAAAACAATGCCCATGTTTTACAGATGAGGGAGTGGCCCCAGGGACCGGGCTCAACCCCGCCATGGCTGGATCCAGCCGGGCGGACAACCAGACGCCAGCAGCCTGGCCTCCAGGCTCAGACTTCTCAACCCCAAGCTAAACTGCTTCTCTGTCCTTCAAAAAGACCAGAACGGGGCGGGGCGGGGCTGGTCGGGGCCATCTGGCACGCAGGTTAAAATGCCTACAGCCCGCACCAGCCTGCCTGGGTCTCAGCCCCGGCTCTGCTCCTGGCCCGGCTTCCAGCTAACACACACCCTGGAGGCAGCAGATGATGGCTCAGGTACACGGGCCCCTGCCACCCGCACAGAGGGTCCAGATGGAGTTCCCAGCTCCTGGCTTCAGCCCGGCCCAGCCCTGGCTGTTACAGGCACCTGGGGAGTGACCAGCAGATGGGAAGATCTTTCTGTCTGTTTCTGTGTCTTTCAGGTAAATAAAAATAAATTAAAAATTAGGAAAAAGAGAAAAGAAGAACAGATCTGTACTGATACAGAAATTCTGCCAGGGCCGGCGCCGTGGCTCAACAGGCTAATCCTCCGCCTTGCGGCGCCGGCACACCGGGTTCTAGTCCCGGTCGGGGCGCCGGATTCTGTCCCGGTTGCCCCTATTCCAGGCCAGCCCTCTGCTGTGGCCCGGGAGTGCAGTGGAGGATGGCCCAGGTGCTTGGGCCCTGCACCCCATGGGAGACCAGGAGAAGCACCTGGCTCCTGGCTCCTGCCATCAGAGGAGCGCGGTGCGCCGGCCGCAGCGCGCCATCCGCGGCGGCCATTGGAGGGTGAACCAACGGCAAAAGGAAGACCTTTCTGTCTGTCTCTCTCACTGTCCACTCTGCCTGTCAAAAAAAAAAAAAAAAAAAAAGAAATTCTGCCAGATAAGTGAGAAAAGTTCACGGCACTAAATCCAACGTAGCAGCCTAGACTTGGGGAGTGAACCAGCAGACGAAAGATCTGTCTGCCTTTTATTTAAACACGACTATTTAAAAACTTCCCAGCATAATTAGGATACAGTTCTTTGTTTTTGTTTTTAAAAGACTTGTTGGGCCCAGCACTGTGGCATAGTGGGTTGTCTCTGCCTGCAATGCCAGCATCCCATATGGGCGCTGGTTCAAGTCCCAGCTGCTCCTCTTCTGATCCAGCTCTCTGCTATGGCCTGGGAAAGCAGTAGAAGATTGTCTAAGTCTTTGGGCCCCTGCACCCACGTGGGAGACCTGGGAGGAGCTCCTGGCTTTGGATCAGCACAGCTCTGGCTGCTGTGGCCAACTGGGGAGTGAACCAATGGATGGAAGACCTCTCTCTCTCTCTGTACCCCCTTTCTCTCTCTGTGTAACTCTGACTTTCAAATAACAAAATAAATCTTTTTTAAAAAATCACTAGATCTTCCTGGAGAATGTTTTATCACTAGAAAGTAACCCTCTGTTGATGCTTTTGTCTTAAAGTCTATTTGTCTTACATTCACATCACTGTACCAGCGTCCTCTGGGTCAGTATTTGCATGGTGGATCTTTTTCTCCTCTTTTGCTTTCAACTTTCACTACGGACGTCTCTTATAAAGAACAGGCAGCTGGACTTACACCGGCCCAACCATCCTTGTCTGTGAACTGGAGTATCTGGCTCATTTACACTTAATGTCACCTCCGATGTAACTGACTGACTCTTCCCAGGGCCTTCCACGCCTGAGCCTGTCTTTCACTTGTCATGTGTTCTGTTGTTTTTGTCTCACTCTTCGCCTTCACTTGTGGGACTGAGTGCATCCCTGGGCCAGGCTCTCCCCTCCCTGTTCCTTTTGTAGGACAGAGACTCAAGCCACATCACATATCCCAGTCTCCAACACGGCCCAGGCACAGAGCAGGTGCTTCATCGGTGACAAAAGAGAAGGGGCTGAGTGAAGGAACACTGCCCTCTGTTGGGGGCCACGAGCTCCCGGGCACAGGGTGTCACAGTGGGCCACTCTGGGGGCTGGGCAAGATCCCCATCTCCCCCCGCAGCCTGAACCCCGCGTTTCCTCCAGGGGCCACTTCTGGTCTTGATTCTGCCACATCGCTGTGACCCCGGGCAACCCCCTGCCCCCTCAGTCTATGTTTTTCCTCATCTGTTCAGGAAGGAGGCAGACACCGTAACAGCAGCTCTGAGAACACCAGGAACGCCTGCTGCGTGTTTTCTAGATACCAGACAGGGTTCCAAGCCATCTACGCCCACCGACTCATTTAATCCTTGGTATAACCTCCCGAGGGAGATACGGCTGTGACCCTCTTTTTAACATTGGGGGCGGCTTAGGCACATAGGTGATTCGATCAAAGCCAGCTGGCATCCAAGTGCTGGGTTCAGGACTCAATGTTTTCATCGCGCATCGGGACAACAGCCATCGAAGGCAGGGATTCCAGTCTCATCAGAGCAACCCTTCCCTCTCAGAGCCACGACGGTGCCGAGGTCCAGGCCCCTACCAGAAGGGACCGTGCCACCGGCATCGGCGACCTCCTCTGCACCAGTGACCTCCTCTGCACCGGAAGACCATGTGATGCAAGGCCTCTGTCTCGCCCCAAGTGCTGCAGCCTCTGTGAGCTGCCATCAGCGGAGGCTCCGGGGCGGGGGCGGGGAGTGGGGGAGCCGGAGCCCAGGGGTTGGAGTGACAGCCACGCACAGCCTGCCCGCCCCCTACCTTCGTGCTTCTGCAGTTCCTCCTCGGAGAAGCTGACATCCTTGTGGGACAGGTTGGTCATGAGCTGCTTGTTCTCCTCCTGCAGCTGGGCGATCTGGGACAGCAGATCCTGCGCCTCGCCGCGCCACACGTCCTCCACCAGCTCCAGCTCCTGCCAGGGCGGGGGGCGCGGTCACAGCCTGCACAGCCTGCCCAGCCCGGGCTCTGGGCTGCCGCCTTCCCCACGGGGACCAGGCGGCGGGCAGGTGAGCCGCCGAGGCCACCGCCAACCCCCACGGCCCCTCCGTAAGAAACAGAAGGTGCCTCCTGCAGGGCAGGCACCCCACCGATGCCACGAGCGCCTGGCCGGGTGACAACCATCCTGGAACCGCCCTCGGACACGCACGAAGCCGGACTGCACTTTTCAGCAACCATCGGGATGACGGAGGAGGGGTGCGGGTCCCCACCTTTGTTCCCAGCCACCTGTCCGACCCCCTGGGCTGCACGCAGGGTCTGCACAGGCCTCTCGCCCAGGGGGAGAGGCTGCCGGGAGCCTGGGGCCGTCCAGGCAGGCAGCGCCATCTGCCCCGATTCCCCAGCTGCCTCACGCATAGCTCTCCTCAAGGCATCTTTGGCAACTCCCTGGATCACTCCGAGCCGGTTCCCCTCAGCTGGGGACCTAGTCATCAAGGCCCACATGGCAGAGTGGGGACACATGAGATCAGCCCCTGAGCATCACTTCCCGGGTGGCTGCCGTCTGAGACTAGAAGCCCTGGACGCTGCTGGTGGGAGGGCGAGAGGTGCAGCCACTTTGGACAACGCTGCCACAGGGGGCGCTGTGGTTCTGATCCAGGAAAGGTGGATGTGGTCCCCACGTAATTCAGAGCAGCCAAACGCAGACGCCCATCAGCCGCGGACCCCCACATCTCCCCAAGGCACCGTCACACAGATGTAAAAGGTTACAGAGCGTTGACGACGCTGCAGCTTTAGTTAACATTATGTAGGGGCGGGCTCCATGAGGTTAGGCCACGACAACGCCATCCCATATGGGAGTTCCATTTCCAGTCCTGGCTGCTCCACTTCTGATCCAGCTTCCTGTTAATACATCTGAGAGGCAGCAGGGACGCCCAATTATTTGGGCCTCTGCCACCCGCGTGAGAGACCCGGATGGAGTTCCTGGCTCCTGGCTTCAACCTGTCCCATCCTGGCTGGTGGGGCCATTTGGGGAGTGAAACAGCAGATGGAAGAGCTTTTTACTTCTCTCTTTCTCTGGTGCTTTGCCTTTCAAATAAATAAAATTTTAGATTAATTAATTAATTGAAAGGCAGAGTTACAGAGAAGAGAGGGAGAGGCAGAGAGAGCGAGACTTTCTATCCTCTTTGTTCACGCCCCAAATGGCTGCAATGCAGCCAGGAGCCAGGAGCTTCTTCTGGGACTCCAGGTGGGTGCAGGGGCCCAAGCACTTGGGCCATCCTCCATGCTTTCCCAGGTGCATTAGCAGGGAGCTGGATTGGAAGTGGAGCAGCTGGGACTTGAACCAGCGCCCACATGGGATGCCGGTGCTTCAGGCAGTGGTTTAACCTGCTGAGCCACAGCGTTGGCCCCCGAATAAACAAGTGAATCTTTAAAAACAATTATGCTAAAGAAGGAGACCTGAAACTAAAGGGCCGGTGTCGTGTGGTCCTGCGGAAATGAACTGTGCGGAACAGCCCGAGCCACAGAACAGGGAGAGACTGGTGCCGTGCAGGGCGGAGCCCTGGGGCAGAGGGGC
Organism: Sylvilagus floridanus; assembly: GCA_949820135.1. NCBI lineage: Eukaryota > Metazoa > Chordata > Mammalia > Lagomorpha > Leporidae > Sylvilagus > Sylvilagus floridanus. The sequence goes on from OX463233.1 coordinate 177,457,555, forward strand.
CTTGGTCTATGGGTACAGGTCTTCTCTTTTGCAGTAATGAAAACATTCTCCAATCGACTGAAAACCACCGCACCGGCTACTTCAAATGGGTGAACTGTATGGCATGGGGCAAGCTCAATAAAGCCCTGAACGTGGAATGGACGTGGTAAAACCGTAAACCACTGCACGGGCGTCACCGCTCCTGCCTGCCCAAAGTCGTGGCTTCAGGCACAGACCCCAGAGCCGACTCCGAGGCCCCTCTTTGCCGCCTGCTGCTGCCGGGAGTGCCCTGGGCAGGTGGGCATGCCACTCAGCCTCCGGGTGTCCTGGAGACGAGGGGGAGGGTGTGGGTTCTGCCCTGGGGGGTGCTGTGGGGACCCGAGGGTGACTACAGGGAAAGTGGCTGGAATCCTGCCAAGGCCCCGGAATGTCACGGCTCCCTGCGCCTCCGCAGCCCTCCCAGGCCGGCAGGTGCCGGATGGTCAGCTTAGCCTCCGTCCATCTTCCAGCTAAAGCCCTAGATCCCACCTCCCCCGCCAGGAAGCAGCACCGGGGACAGAGCGGTCATCACGGGGTGTGGGTGCAGCGGGCTCAGCCCAGGAGACGAGGGTGGGGGCAGGGGACGGCTGTGGGGATGGGATGAAGGAGCGGACACACGACTTGCCAGACAGAGGTCTCTGCTCCCACAGGGGCTCAGAGCAGCCGACTGAGGCAGGAGTGCAGCGGCCTCACAGACATCACAGCCTAATCCCCGGAGCCCCACAATCTGTCACCCTGTGCGGAAAATGCACCTTGCAGATGTGGTTAGGTTAGGGGCTGGGGGTGGGGCTGACCCTGGATTACCTGGGTGGGTGGGTGTCAGCACAGGGTCCTTCCACGTGGGGTCATGGCGGCAGGTTAAGCCACCCCTGGGACCCTCGCATCCCAGATGGGAGTCCCCGCTGCCCCACTTCCCGGTCCAGCTCCCTGCTAAGGGCCTGGGAAGCAGGGGTCCGGGCTCCCAGGTGGAGCCAGGCTGTTGGGGGCATTTGGGGAGTGAACCAGAGGATGGAGGCTCGCTCGTTCCCTCTCTCTCTCTCTCACTCATTACTCTGCCTTTCAAACAAAATAACTAAACAAACCTCGTTAAAAGGAGTTCATGGAAAATGTGACCACAGGGCCGGCGTCATGGCCAGGCAGGTTAAGCGACCACTTGAGATGCCAGAATCCCGTATGGGAGTGTACTCGATCCAGCTCCCTGCTGATGCCTCCCTGGGAGGCGACACCTGCCACCACAGGCGGCTGGGATGGAGCCCGTGTCCCGCCTTCCGCCTGGCCCAGCCCTGGCTGCTGCAGCCATTTCACTGGAGTGAACCAGCGGATGAAGATCTCTTTTTCTCTCTGTCTGTTCCTCTTACTCTCTTTTCACTCTGTCAAGTAAACATTTTTTTAAAATGTGTGTATCATGGCCGGCGCCATAGCTCACTAGGCTAATCCGTGTGCATGGGAGCTCTCTGACTTTACCTCTCAACAAAACTGATAATCCTAACAGACATCTCCTTGTTCTAGGAGGGGTCTTCCAAAAGTTCATGGAAATGCACATCATAAAAAACCTGCATAGATAAAAACGTTTCTTTATTTGTAAGGTAGAGGGAGAGAGACAGATCAGCTGTCTCCACCCACTGTTTCACTCTCCAAACGCCTGTAACAGCCAGGGTTGGGCCAGGCTGAAGCCGGGAGCCGGGAGCCGGGCACCCAACCTGGGTGGGAGGAGCTCAGCCCCTCAGCCATCAGTGCTGTCTCCCAGGCTGTGCAGCAGCAGGAACTGGGGCTGGGAGCGGAGTGGGGCAGGGACCCAGGAGCCGAGTGGGGCAGGCGCCCAGGCATGGAGTGGGGCAGGGACCCAGGCGCGGAGTGGGGCAGGGACCGAGGCGCGGGGGTGGGGCACAGACCCAGACGCGGAGTGGGGCAGGGGCCCAGGAGCCGAGTGGGGCAGGGACCCAGGCGCAGAGTGGGGCAGGGACCCAGGAGCCGAGTGGGGCAGGGGTCCAGGCGCGGAGTGGGGCAGGGACCCAGGCGCTGAGTGGGGCAGGGGCCCAGGTGTGGAGTGGGGCAGGGGCCCAGGCGTGGAGTGGGGCAGGGACCGAGGCGTGGAGTGGGGCAGGGGCCCAGGCGCGGAGTGGGGCAGGGACCCAGGCGCTGAGTGGGGCAGGGGCCCAGGTGCGGAGTGGGGCAGGGGCCCAGGCGTGGAGTGGGGCAGGCGCCCAAGCATGGAGTGGGGCAGGGACCCAGGCGCGGAGTGGGGCAGGCGCCCAGGCATGGAGTGGGGCAGGGGCCCAGGTGCGGAGTGGGGCAGGGGCCCAGGCGCTCCAATATGGGATGTGGGCATCCCACAGGGTGGCGTGGCTGTTAGGCCAAATGCCCACCCTGGATTTCAAACATTTTAAAAAGACGTATTTATTTATTCATTTGAAAGGCAGAGTGAGACACACAGAGAGAGACAGAGAGATCTCCCCTCTGCTGGTTCACTCTCCAAATGACCACACAGCCAGGGCTGGGCCAGACAGAAGCCAGGAGCTGGGAGCTTCACCCGGGTCTCCCACGTGGGCGGCTGGGGCCCGAGCACTCCAGCCATCTTCCGCTGCTTTCCCAGGCCAGAAGCAGGGAGCTGGATGGGAAGTGGAGCAGCCGGGACTGAACTGGTGCCCGTGTGGGGAGCCGCAGCTGCAGGCGGTGGCTTAACCCGCTGCACCACAGCGCCGGCTTCTCAAAATGTTTATGCACCAAAATAAGTTATGTTAATTCCATTCTCAGATTTTCTGAGGCACTGTCGTCTTTTTCTCATGCCATTTCCCATGAGCTGGTGTTGGTTTTAAATCTCTCTCCTCATGCTCTAATGACACCCATGGCGTTAAGCCCCTGGACCACGTCTGGTGGAAATGACCCGTGCAACAAGGGTTAAATACACACCAGGTTCAGAGATGGAATAGAAAAAAGTGAATGCAGAAGATCTCATTCATAATTACTTATAGGGCTGACACACAGAAAATACCTCGGGTACACTGGCTTCTGTAGGATGTGTGAAAATTCACCTAGCCTGTCCCACTGACCGGGGAGCCACATCACACGTCTGTCTGATGACCCTGCCCAAAAAGGCCTTGCCCACGAGGGTCAGGACCACTCCAGTGCCCACGGAGCTCACTAAACATGCACGTGCACAGCCACTGGTCTGCAAAGACTGTGCGCTTCCACGCCTCCCTCCCGACCCCACTGCTGCCCCACGTGGGGACCCCTGCCCCCACCACTTGGCTTTTCTCTGCGTTGCCCATGGCACTGAGGAGGGTGCCCTGCAGGCCAGGCCTGTTGGTGGGGTTGCAGACTGAGCATCTGAGACCGAGGGATGCGCAGCACTGACCGAGCGCCGGCGTGCGCGGGGGAGGTGGGTGTGTCTCGCTGGAGCCACACTGGGGCGGCCAGGCAGACGGGGAAACTGTGCATGGAAACAGCACTCAAGGCGTTTCTGCAGGTCCCCAGGACGGAAGGAAGGGTCCTGCGAAGAGGATTTTGTCCTCTGATTCGTGAGCTGGTCCTCCCTGCTCACAGCCAGCCAGGCTCTGGACGGGCTGCTCTTTCCGTCCTGGCTGAGCGTGCTCCAGAATCAACAAGTGCAGTTGCTCAGGCCTGACGACCGCCAGCAGCTCCCGAGGGTGTCTGCCAGCCACAGCAGCACCAAAGGACCAGGGCTGGGGACACGGGGGCCAGGGCCTCCGTGGACGGGGGCTGAGCCCTGAAGTCCCGGTCAGTGACAGGCAGCTGCACACACAGGTTTCCAAAGGCCCCTTCCCACCCTGGCCCTCTGGAAGGGACGGGGGCCTGCGGGGAGGAGCCCCACTGTCAGCCCCAGTGTCCCGCGGCAAGTCCACCCAGGCCTAAAAACGGTGGGGACCACTTGCGAAGCCTCGTGCCCGGCAGGCTCTGCCCTGGGCGCTGGGCTTCTCCCACCTCCGTGGATCCTCACACACCCTAGCAGGTAGCGACTGTTCTCCCACTTCGCAGCCGAGGAAACTGACACAGACCCGGCCGAGGGTGGCGGGACTCGAAACCAAAGCCCGCGTGGCTCCTTGCAATCCTGAAACTTGAGCAGAGGAGCGAGGCAGTGACCTTGGAAATGGAACCTCAGGGCCAGGGACCTGTGAGGACAGGCAGGCCAACCTGGCACCCGGCTCTTGGCCACCCAGGACCTGCCCTCGGGCGAAGGCTGCAGCCCCAGCTCTGCCCACTCTCCCCGAAAACACACCACAGGTGGTGGCCGGCCAGGGAGGCCGCAGGGCCAGCCAGAGACGGCCGGGCACCCTGACCCCCCCCCCCCCAGGAAAGCAGTTTCCTCCCAGGCTCAGCTGAGGCCTGCCAGGACTTCCCGGGCTGAGGTCAGGGCAGGAAACCACATATCTCCCACTTCCTTTTCCCCAGACACCCCGTCTGGACGCGCGGCCCAGTGGGAAGCCGTGATTCAGACAAACTGCCTCTGTGGGGGCACAGGCGGCCGCCTCCGAGCCCCTCTCCTCCGGTTCAAGAAGGCCGGGAGCCACTCCACTGACTCCACTCCCACCCTCTGTGAGATGAAGGTAACTCCTCCCTCACAGGGTCCTGAGGGGCAAAGAGAGGAATCCAGGCCGCCAGCCCCCCAGGGCACAGGCGGGCAAATGAAGGGAGCCCCCGAACGGCTGCAGCAGGGACCTGGAGACTGGCTGCGGGTCAGGTCCCCTTCCCTGGGGACCAGAAAAGGGGCCTGGTGCCACGGGGGTCACTGAAGAGCCGGGGCTCCCTCCCTTCCAGGGAAACAGCATCTGAGCACTTCACCGGCCTCACCCCACCATTCTCGAAAGATGCCCACGCTGCCAGGTGAGGCCGCAAACCCCAGCGAGGTCAGGTAACTTACCCAAGGTCACCCAGCTATGAAACGGCAAAGGTGTCTGATGGCACCTGCTAGGCAGAACCGGGCCGGGGCCTCCCTCCCTGCTCGGGCGCTCTCCTCCCGTCCGCTCAGACTCGCAGAGCCCCGCGGCCCCGCCGCCCCGAGGGGCCGGAGCGAGCCGCCGCCCACCTTCTGATGCTTGCGTTCCTTCTCGATGCGGTCCATGCGCTCCACGCGCAGCCGGTCCAGCTCCAGGCGCAGTTCGTCCAGCTCGGGCGCGACGTGGTGGCGGCTGACCAGCACCTCCAGGATCTCCAGGACGCGCACGACCTTGGGCATGAGGCGCGCGATGGCCTCGCAGCCGTGCTGGTCGACGACCCGCTCGAACTCGTGGCCCACGAGCGACGCGATGTCGTACACGTCCATGACGGTCAGCTCGGCCACGTTCTTCTCCAGCGCCGACTCGGCCGCCGGCTCCGACCCCCGCTCCGGCTCCATGGCCGCCCCGCCAACTAGTGTAACTCCCAAACTTGGCGTCGCGGGCAGCCGGCCCGGCCGCCCCGGCGCCGCCGCCCCGTGCTCAGGGGGCCCGCGGGCGAGGGCGCGCCGGGCGGGCGGCGGCTCAGGGCGCCCGGCTCGGCCCCGAGCCTGCTCCCCGGTGGGGGCGGGGGAAGAGGAGGAGGAGGAGGGGAGGTGAGGAAGGCGCGCGCGTGCGCAGGCCCGCGGCGCCTCCCAAGTTGGGAATCCGAGTTGGGCGCAATGGAGGCGCCGGGCGCGCCGGAGAGGGACCCCAATGCCCACGGCAACGGCTCGCGCCCGGGGGGCGTCCCCGCGGCCGGGCCCGGGAGGAAGGGCGGCCCCCGGCTCCTCCGGGAAACTTTGGCGGCGGCGACGAGGCCGGCGGACCGGCTCCCCCCGCGGGGATGCTGCGCGCCCCGCCCCGATCCCGGTCTGGCGAGGGGCGCGCCCGCTTTCCGCCGCCCGGTGGCGCCCTGGGGTCCCCGCGGCCGCGCGCACCCACCGCCTGCTCGGCTGCCGCCTCGGGGCACCGCTCCCCGCCAGCCTCCCGCTCCCGGCTCCTCCTCCGCCACCCGCCGCCGGGGAGGGGTCGAGGCTGGGCAGAGGAGGGGGCGGCCCCCCTCAAGAACGGGGTGGGGCTTCTCCCGGGTGAAGGCAGGGACCCCGGCCCCAGCCCCTCCGCTGCGGCTCAGGCACCGGGCGAACAGGGCGGCGCCAGGCCCTGCGCTCCGGCTCCTGCGCTGGGAGAGCGGCAGGCGCGGGGAGGGGTCCGGCGTCCGAGCGCGGCTCCCGGTGCCACGAACGCCCCTTCACAGCCAGGGCGAGGCCGGTCCGGGACCTCGGCCCCGCGAGTCTTCGTGTCTCAGCCCCCTGTCCTTTGGACCTGGCTCAATCCGCACGTCCCTGAGACCCCCCCCCCCTCCGCCACCCCCAGGAGAACCTGTTTTGAACCACAACTCAGGCCTCGGACCCGGGACCCTCTCCCCTGCATTCCCGCAGTCTGCAGCCGCCCGCCACCCACCCCTGGCCACCACTGGGCAGCTCTGGTTACACAAGAGGCCTCCCTGGTCTGACTGTGAGCTCCCCAAGGCAGAAGTCCCAACCCGACCTGGTACCCACTGATTAATGTATTAAAAAAAAAAAAAGTTTAGGATGCACTGAGTATTTGCTTCACATTTAGCTACAAAATACATGTTGCGAGTCCCATTCCAAGAGCTTTACAGAAACTGCTTCCAAATCTGACCCCCTGGGCTCTGGGAAAAGCGTACCCGTGCCCAGGGGGCCTCTGAGAGGTTGCCCCCTTTTCACTGTCTTCATAGATGCCAGCCCCAAGCACAGTTAATTTTTAATTAAGAAATATTTAACATGCGGGGCTGGCGCTGTGGAGTAATGGGTAAAGCCCCCACCTGCAGTGCCGGCATCCCATATGGACGCCAGTTTGAATCCCGGCTGCCCCACTTCTGATCCAGCCCTCTGCTATGGCCTCTCTGTCTCTCTCTGCCTCTGTAACTCTGCCTTTCAAATAAATAAATAAATCTTTTTTAAAAAAATTATTTATTTGTTTGAGAGGTAGAGTTACAGACAAAGAGAAAGGTCTTCCTTCCAATGGTTCACTCCCCAATTGACCACAACGGCTAGAGCTGGGCCAATCTGAACCAGGAGCTTCTTCCAGGTCTCCCACATGGTGCAGGGGTCCCAGCACTTGGGCCATTTTCTACTGCTTTCCCAGGCCATAGCAGAGAGCTGGATTGGAGGACGAGCAGCCAGGACTCGAACTGGCGCCCATATGGTATGTCAGCGCCACAGGCAGAAGATTAACCTACTGTGCCACAGCACCTGCCCCAACAAATAAATCTTTAAAAAAATTATTTAACATGTAATATTTTTACCCTTTTTAAATCGTAAGTCTCAAAAGCATGTTTACATTTTGAATTACGGTTGACATCCATAGACAGAACATACCCAGCAGAAGCTGTGTGCTGGCTTCAGTCACCCTGCAGCGTGTAGAGGGGCCAGGCACTGCGGCACAGCCGCCTAAGCCGCTGCTGGGTGCCCACCTCCCACATCCAAGCGCCTAGTCGGGGTCTGGGCAGCTCTACTTCCTGCCCAGCTTCCTCCCAATGCACCCTGGGAGGCAGCAGATGATGGCCCAAGTGCGTGGGTCTCTGCCACCCACGTGGGAGACCTAGAAGGAGTTCCTGGTTTCAGGCTGGCGCAGCCCTGGCCGTTGTGGGCATCTGGGGAGTGAACCAGTGGATGAAAGATCTCTCTGTGTCGCTGCACCTTTCAAGAAGATGGAAAAAATAAAAGGTGAAGGGGTCCTGAGACTAACAGGGTTATGCACTGCTGCCTTCTGACACCTGGGAGGGAAGTATCGTTGTCCCTACGGTGCAGACGAGGCTGAATCTGCCCGGGCAGCCAGCAGGTAAACCCAGGCTCACACCTGAGCAGTCGGCTTCCGGTCCAGGCTGCAGCTCCTGCTCCCTGTTCCGGAGCAGCCCTCTGCGCTCACAGCCACCGAAAGGAAGTGGCCGCCCCGTTGTAAGGACGGGGGGGGGGGGGGGGTAGCGGTTTTCTGTAGCAACTGTGACAAACTCCACAAACCTGGTGGCTTCGAACTCAGAAACCTGCTCTCTCATGGGCTGAAGGCCAGAAATCCAAACTCCTGGCATCAGCAGGCCACGAAACCACCCAAGGCTCCAGGAGGCTCCTCCCTGGCCCTCCCCCAGCTTCCGTGGCCCCAGGTGGTCCGTGGTTTATGACCAGGCCCGTCCAACCTCTGCCTCCGTCTCACGTCACCTGCTGTCGGTGTGGATGCCAGGCACTGTCGGGCTCATTCTGACAAGCCAGGATGACCTCACCATCTCGAGATTCTTACTCACAGCGGCGAAGACCATTTTTCCCAGGAAGCTCACGTTCATGTCACAGGCCCCAGGGATCATTCAGTCCACTACAGAAGGTCAAGTATCTTTTTTTTTTTTTTTTTAAGATTTTATTTATTTGAGAGGTAGAGTTACAGACAGAGGGAGAGAGAGAAAGGTCTCCCATCCACTGGTTCACTCCCCAGATGACCGGAGCTGGGCTGATCAGGAGCCAGGATCCAGGCCAGGAGCTTCTTCCTGGTCTCCCAAGCAGGTGCAGAAGCCCAAGCACTTGGGCCACCTTCTCGCTGTTTTCCCAGGGAGCTGGATGGGAAGCAGAGCAGCCGGGACTCGAACCGGTGCCCATATGGGATGCCAGTGCTGCAGGAGGAGGCTTAGCCCACTACAGCACCAGTCCCAGGTATCTTGTCCCATACCTTGGAGTTGAACCCAAATAATAAGTACCCCAGATGATGAAGGTTAGTGTTTTTTTGTTTTTGTTTTTGAGAGAGACGTAAAGCAAATGCCAGACAGAGAGCCCTCATCCATTGGCTCTCGCCCCAAATGTTTGCACAGGCCAGGCCAACGCCGGGAGCTGGGAACTCCATCCAGGTCTCCCACATGGCGGCAGGGGCCCTGGCGCTTCAGCCATCGTCCGCTGCTGCCCAGGGTGCACGTGACCAGGAAGCTGGGTCAGAAGCAGAGCCAGGACCTGAACCAGGCACTCAGACATAGACTGCGGGTCCCAAGTGGCCAAACACCGTGCATTTTTATAAACATGGAAGACAATGCTGGAATCTCCGTTTGTCACTCACCCTGTTCTGGGCCCCAGGAAGCTGCGTCTGTGAATGCGGCCAAGTGCCTCCTCTCCAGGGTGGCTTCCAGCTCCAGCTGCCCCATGGGAGACTGGGGACTGGGAGAGGGTACACTGGAGCACTGATTCCCCAGCTCCCCAATGCCGGCCACTATGGCCTGGGCACCTCTGTCCTCCAGCACGCTGTTCCCTGTCCCAGGCTCTGCCCCTTCCAGTCCAGCTTCCTCTGCTGCTCGCCCCAAGGTACTGCACTGTGGCTTTGGGTCTCCTGTTCCCTGCCAGCCCCTGGAAGGGGGCAACCGGGACAGAATCCGGCGCCCCAACCAGGACTAGAACCCGGTGTGCCGGCTCCGCAAGGCGGAGAACTAAGCCTATTGAGCCGTGGCACCGGCTAACGCCAGCAGTTCTTATACGTACAGGCTCTGTGCTAAGAATTTTGCCCATTTTATCTTCTTTAATCCTCGTATAAATCCTGACCCCAACAACCTGGGCTGTGACTCCCAGGATGCACACCGGCAGAAAGCTGGAGCCGCAGCCAGGTATCCAGCCACGTCTTCCTGCCAGCTGGATGCCTGCTCCTGCGTTGTATTTGCTGTATTAAACACTGTGAGCGTCAAGGACGAGAAAGTGTTAGTGTGCTCAGCCATGCTGGAAGGATGGGGCACTTGGTGCCCCAAGAGGAATAGGAGGTTGGAGGGTGGGGAGAGCCGGGCGAGGGCTGGGGGCTGGGGACCAGACAGTTAGGGTAGGAGGAAGAGCCGTGACGGTGACGGGTGTTCCTCACCCTGGGAGCCACTGCGGCGGGGCACGTGGCAGAGAGCAGCAGTGATTCTGGGGAAGAAGTCACTGCTTCCCGGAAACTCGAGCCACGGGGGCCTGAGGAACCACAGGAGAGCTCCAGGGAGACTGGGGAGCGCGCGCCTGAGCCCGCAGGCTCTCCCAGGCCTCAGCAGGGCAGCTCCGGCCCACCTGCCCCTCCTGACTTTCAACTCTATGCTTTATTTTATTTTAAAAAAGATTTATTTATTTATTTCAAAGTCAGAATTATGCAGAGAGAAGGAGAGGGAGAGGGAGAGAGAGAGAGAGAGAGAGAGAGAGAGGTCTTCCATCTGCTGATTCACTCCCCAAATGTCTGTAATGGCCAGAGCTGGGCTGATCTGAAGCCAGGAGCCAGGAGCTTCTTCTGGGTCTCCCACGTGGGTGCAGGGACCCAAGGACTTGGGCCATCCTCCACTGCTTTTCCAGGCCATAGCAGAGAGCTGGATCAGAATTAGAGCAGCCGGGACTTGAACCAGCGCCCATATAGAATGCTGGTACTACAGGCGGCAGCTTTACCTACTATACTGCAGTGCCCGGCCCCCAATACTTATTTATTTTAATATGTTTTCAGTTACTTATTTGAGAAGCAGAGAGAGGGAGACAGATGCACAGAGAGGCAGAAGTGTGCTTCCCTCCTCTGGTTCAATCCCCACATGCCCGCCACATCTGTGACTGGGCTGGGGCGAGGCCAGGAGCCCGGAGCTCAATGCAGGTCTCCGTCACCACTACCTCCCAGAGTTTGCATTAGTAGAAATCTGGAGTCAGGAACCGGAGCCAGAGAGCAAACCCAGGCACTCCTCTGTGTGTGTCTTAACCTCTAGGCTGAGCTATACGAGTTAGTTATTTGAGAGGCAGAGTTACAGAGAGGGAGAGGCAGAGACAGAAATATCTTCCATCCTCTGGTTCACTCCCCAAATGGCCACGACGGTTGGGTCTGGGCCAGACAGAAGTTAAGAACCAGGAACTCCATCCGGGTCTCCCACATGGGTGCAGAGGCCCGAGTTCGTTGGAGCCGGGCACCAGGGCGCCAGGGCGCAGGAAGAAGAGACTTGGTGCAGAGCAGGGAGAGCAGGAACAAGGCGGAGCCCAGCACAGCTGTCCCGCCTAACGGGAGCCCTCAGCCGGCTGCTTGGCCTCCCCGGGTGTCTCTGAGGAGGATGGGGAAACCAGTGACTCTCAGAACAGTGCATCAGCAAGGGGAGTGGGCATCCTGATCAGTCCCCCCAGGGGGCATTAGTCTCCCCATTTCCAGGAGGCCCCTGCTGGTAGGGTTGGCGGCAGCAGGCGACGGCTCAAGTGCTTGGGCCCTGCCACCCCTGTGGGAGACCTGGATGGAGCGCCTGGCTCCTGACTTCAGCCTGGCCCAGCTCTGGCCATTGCAGCCATTGTTGGGGTGGACCAGTGGATGGAAAATCTCTGTCTCTCTGCCTTTCAAATAAATAGATCTTTTTTTTTTTTTTTTTTTGACAGGCAGAGTGGACAGTGAGAGAGACAGAGAGAAAGGTCTTCCTTTGCCGTTGGTTCACCCTCCAATGGCTGCCGCGGTCGGCGTGCTGCGACCGGCGCACCGCGCTCATCCGATGGCAGGAGCCAGGTGCTAGGTGCTTTTTCCTGGTCTCCCATGGGGTGCAGGGCCCAAGCACTTGGGCCATCCTCCACTGCACTCCCGGGCCACAGCAGAGGGCTGGCCTGGAAGAGGGGCAACCGGGACAGAATCCAGCGCCCCGACCGGGACTAGAACCCGGTGTGCCGGCGCCGAAAGGTGGAGGATTAGCCTGTTGAGCCACGGCGCCGGCCAAATCTTTTTTTTTTTTTTTAAAATAATAGCCTAGGGGCCGGCGCTGTGGCTCACTTGGTTAATCCTCCGCTTGTGGCACCGGCATCCCATATGGGCGCCAGGTTCTAGTCCTGGTTGCTCCTCTTCCAGTCCAGCTCTCTGCTGTGGCCCAGGAAGGCAGTGGAGGATGGCCCAGGTGCTTGGGCCCTGCACCCACATGGGAGACCAGGAAGAAGCACCTGGCTCCTGGCCAGTAGCGGCCATTTGGGGAGTGAACCAACAGAATGAAGACCTTTCTCTCTGTCTCTCTCTCACTGTCTAACTCTGCCTGTCATATAAACAAAACAAACAAAAAATAATAGCCTGAAGTCACTTTTCCAGCTCAGCATATATAGATCTCCCTCATTGTTACAAAAATAAAGCAGGCAGTACACGCTGCATTCTGTTTCGTGGATTTGCTATAATGTGCTCTATCGTCGCCCCCTTGGTCCACATTCCAAGTGTTTCCTGGTTTCAGCTGTTTTAAACAATGTTGCTGCACTGCACGGACTGACACTTAATTTCTGGTTCTCTCAAGTTGATGAAAAGTGGCCAAAGCGAGTTACAGGCTCAGGTGCCTCCTCCTGCTGGGCCCTGCCTGCTTCTAACTCGGGCTAAAAGGAGGGCTGAAGGCCAGGGCTGCTCCCAGCACGACCCAGAGCGGCCGGTGAGGGCGCTGGCTCCCGGCTGCAGCCTTGCAGTTTCCAAGATGCAAAGCTCACCTCATCAATTTCTGATGTAAATATTCCTCATGGTTCCTTTACCAAATATTTATTTAAATGCATTTGGCAGGCAGAGAGAGAGAGAGAGAGAGAGAGCGAGCGAGTGAGCGAGCTCCCATCTCTGGCTCTCTCCCCAAAGGCCCTCAACAGCCAGGACTGGGCCAGGCCAAAGCCAGGAGTTGGGAACTCGATGCAGGCCTTCCGTGGGGGTGGCAGGGAGCCAAGCACTTGGGCCATCGCTGCTGCAGCCCCAGAGGCGTCCCCAGTGGCACAGTAAGCACCGCGGCGAGGGCAGGCCCCTCTCGTGGCCGACATTGCTCTCTGGCAGCTGGAACTGGACAGGGACCCGGCTCCTGCTTCCTCTTCAGCCTGGCTCTCCAGGTTTCCACCACACGAGCTCTCTTGCATCTTTCACACTTGTCGAGGTCAGACAATGCTGGTAGCAATGCAACTGGCAAACCCACTTTGGCCAACTGTCAGGATTAACACAATCTACATCTCTACCACACCGGGATGATCCCACCCCAACAGCAGTGAAACGATGCACTCCAAATTACTATTATTTTTTAAAAGATTTATTTATTTGAAAGAGTTACAAAGAGAGAGAAGGAGAGGCAGAGAGAGAGAGAGAGAGAGAGAGAGAGAGAGATCTTCCATTTGCTGGTTCACTCCCCAAATGGCCGCAATGGTGGAGCTGCGCCTATCTGAAGCCAGGAGCCAGAGTTCTTCTGGGTCTCCCACACAGGTACAGGGGCCCAGGGGCTTGGGCCATCTTCTACTGCCTTTCCAGGCCATAGCAGAGAGCTGGATTGGAAGAGGAGCAGCTGGGACTTGAACCAGCACCCATATGGGATGCTGGCACTACAGGTGGCGGCTTTACCCACTATGCCACAGCACCGGCCCCCTCCAAATTACTGAAACAGGAAGTTAGCAGAACATTCTCAGCAGAATAGATGGATCCGTGCGTACAATGAAATGCTCTGCAGCAATGGAGAACCACAGTCAGTCCCTGTACGAGCAGCACAGAGGACTCTCCTGAACAGATGCTGTGAGAAATCGGCCAGGAACAAAGCACACTCTGCAGGATCCCTTTCTGTGGAATTTCAGGGAGGTGAGTCTAAGCTCAAGGGACAGGAACAGCAGTGGCTCCTGGGGCCGGAGGTGACGTGGGGATGGCAACTGGCACAGGACATGTTTTTGGATAGAAGGAAATGTCGGATGGACATGTTTTTATTATACCTTAATGAAGTTGATTCTAGAACAACATCTGGGGGCAGGCGCTGTGGCGTAGTGGGTGAAGTCGCAGCCTGTAGTGGACACTGGTTTGAGTCCTGGCTACTCCACTTTTGATCCAGCTCTCTGCTATGGCCTGGGAAAGCAGCTGAAGATGGCCCAAGTCCTTGGGACCCTGCACCCATGTGGGAGACCTGGAAGAAGCTCCTGGCTCCTGGTTTCAGATTGGCTCAGCTCCGGCCATTGTGGCCAACTGGGGAGTGAACCAGTGGATGGAAGACCTCTCTCTCTGCCTTTCTAACAAATAAATACATCTTAAAAAAAAAAAAAAAAGAAAAGAAAAACAAAGAAGGTCAGGCTTACCACAACTATTAAAAAACAAAACAAAACATGGGCTGGCGTTGTGGCCTGGGGGCTAAGCTGCTGGTTAAGAAGTCCGTGTTCAAAACCCGGCTGCTCCACTTCTGATTCATGTCCCGGCCAATGCGCCTGGGAAAGCAGCAGACGGCCCGAGTCACAGGGCCCTGCGCCCACATGGGAGGCCTGGATGAAACCTGGGGCTCCCAGCTTCAGCCTGGCACTGTCTTGGTTGTTGCAGCTCTCTGGGGAGTGAAGCAACCGGATGGAGAATCTCTCTCCCTGTCAAATAAATAAATCTTTAAAAAGTCAACACAAGCAAACATGCATCACTGGTGGGTGGGCATTTACGATGCAGTTAAGATGCGCTTGGGACCCTCGCGGTCCCTCTCAGGGTCTGGGTTGGAGTTTGGACTCCGCTTCCCGCTAGTGCACACCCTGGGAGGCAGCAGGTGCCACCTCCAGGCGCACCCATGGCCGCTATGGGAATTGTGGATTAAACTGGTGGGTGGTAGGGCTCTCTCTTTCCTTCAAATTAATTAATTAAAAACCAACAGAAAACATGCGAGGAGCCCCGTGTCAGCGGTCCGACCCGTAGCTGCCTCATGTGGGAGGTGGCGCTTTGCAGGCGGCCCCTGAGCCAACCTTCTCTGTCTTAGCCTGGGAAGTGGGTTCGGCAATGCACGCATATGGGGAACCTCAATGAGATTATGTGTTCCACTGTGTCTAATTCAGAGCTTGATAAAAAGGTAAATTAAAGTAAAATTTAAAAGTACTGTGGAGCTGCCAGGAGTCGAACCGAAGCCCATATGGGATGCCGGTACTGCAGGTGGCGGCTTTAGCTGCTCTGCCACAGCGCTGGCCCCTCAAAGACCTTTTATTCCAGGGAGTTGAAGACAGACTTGTTGCTCACTCTCGTGAACTCTAACTCTGTGTGTATGTGTGCAAATACAAGGGCATTTCAAAAACCTTGGGGAATAAAGCGATTAAAAGACAAGTGTATTTTGGTGCAACAGGTTTTTGAAATCCAGAGCCACAGGTTGCACGATGATGATGTCATGCAACTCCCACAGCAGAGGTGGCCCTGGGATCTCCATGGCCACGGCTTACCGGTTCCACTAACCTCAGAATTTTCATTGGAGGCCATTAACCCTGTGAGGGACACTTGCCCACCTGGGAGCAGCCACTGCCCTCGGGGAGCTGTTGACTGCCCTGGCTTGGAGCCAGGCTGTCCACCCGGAAGGCAGGGGATGATGGCATCAGGTGGACTCTCAGCAGAGAACGAAGGCAGGCTCACAGAGGGTGAGTGCACACTGAGCACCGAAAGCCAAAGCAGGACAAACAGAGAAAGCCCAGTACTTACCCGGAGACCCAGACTCACCAGAAATGGGGCCGTGTGATCACGCTGGCGCTGAAAACACGTTGTACCTCGCTTTCATCCTCATGACCTGCCCTAGGCTTTTCTCTTCATTACCTGGGCTGCAGCGCTACTGGTTACAGTCTGATCCAGCTGCTCCACTTCTGATCCAGCTCCCTGCTAATGCGCCTGGGAAAACAGTGGAAGATGGACCAAGTGCTTGGGCCCCTGACGCCCACATATCAGAACTGGATGGAGTTCCTGGCCGTTGGCTTTGGCCTGAGTTACCCCAACTGTTGCAGTCAATTGGAGGGTGAACCACAGATGGAAGATCTCCCTTTCTCTGTCTTTTACTCTTTCAAATAAATCCTTAAAAAAACAAAAAAAGAGCAAATTATGGGTGGGCGTTTGGCACATGAGTTGTGATGCTGCTCGGGACACCTACTGGAGAGCTTGGTTTGAGTCCTGGCTTCTCTGCCCCCGGTCCAGCTTCCTGCTCATACGCACCCTGGGAGGCACGGTGGCTCAGATGATGGGGGTTCCGGGCCCCTGGCTTCAGCTTGGCCAACCTGGCTGTTGTGGGCATCTGGGGAGTGAACAGCAGATGGACAATGTCTGTCTGTGCCTCACAGAAGATCCAGATGAAAACCCAGGAGGAACAGAATCTGCGTGCACATCCTTGTACGTGCTGGCTGCTCTACTGCCTCCTGGAGCAGCTCTCCCCCCGGGGCGCCTGCTGCATGGCATCTCCTGGCCTCCTTTGCCGCTACAGTCATGCCACTGAGTTCTGGACGCTGGAACACAGGCAGATCCCACTAAGGGGGCTCCCCCCACCCCAAGGGTGGACCCTGAAATCCTGTGGAGTGGTAGAGTTACTAAGCAGGGGAACGCCGAGTTCCTGAACCACTGTGAGGAAGGGGTTGCGTTGGACTGTGTGGTAGATGGTGACAGGAGCGGATCGCCATTGTGCTGACCGACTGAAGCGTGAGGCCTCCGGATGAGGCTACGCAGGAACACGGTGCAGACACAGCTCGCTCAGTTTTTTTTTTTTTTTTAAATATTTATTTATTTACTTGAAAGTCAGAGTTACACACAGAGAGAAGGAGAGGCAGAGAGAGAGGGAGAGATCTTCCATCCGCTGGGTCACTCCCTAATTGGCCGCAAGGGCCGGAGCTGCACAGATTGGAAGCCAGGAGCCTGGCGCTTCCTCCTGGTCTCCCACGCTGGTGCAGGGGCCCAAGGACTTGGGCCATCTTCTACTGCTTTCCCAGGACATAGCAGAGAGCTGGATGGGAAGTGGAACAGCTGGGACGACTGAACCAGGGCCCATATGGGATGCTGACACTGCAGGCGGCGGCTTCACCCATGGCCCCTTGCTGTTTTTTTTTTTTTTTTAATTTTTAAAATTTATTTGACAGGCAGAGTTAGACAGTGAGAGAGAGACAGAGAGAAAGGTCTTCCTTTACCGTTGGTTCACTCCCCAAATGCCTGCCACGCCAGTGCTGCACCGAACTGAAGCCAGGAGCCAGGTGTTTCTCCTGGTCTCCCATGTGGGTGCAGGGCCCAAGCACTTGGGCCATCCTCCACTGCACTCCCGGGCCACAGCAGAGAGCTGGCCTGGAAGAGGGGCAACCGGGACAGAATCCGGCGCCCCGACCGGGACTAGAACCCGGCGCCCATGTGGGATGCCAGTGCCCCAGGCGAGGATTAACCCAGTGAGCCAGGGCACCAGCCCAATGCTGCGTTTTCAAAAAGTAGAACGGAGTGTGTTCAGTTAGGACGTCGGCGTTCCATTTGCCACGTCCCCTCCACTGCCTGTTGCCTACGCAGCAAACTCGGATTGCAGACGTTCGGACCCGGGTGGTCTGATTTATCTACTAGAAGCCCACTCGACGCAGGTCGTCGCGTTCCCCTGACGCCACGTGTCCACACGCTACATGCCTGCACAGTCAACGCAGAACGTCACGAAGTTGAACGATGAAAACGCAGGGGCAACGCCACCGCAAAGCCAGCGGGCCGGGGCGGGAAGCAGCGCTCGGCCGGCCGTGCAGGCCGGACCCCGGGCGGTCACTGCGGGCCGCCACCGCCCCCTGTCGCCCGCCGTCTCCCAGGACACGGCGCCTGGCCGGCACCGGACGGCCGCCCCTTTCACAGACCAGCAGACTGAGGCTCGGGGCGGCGCCTGGTCCCGGGCCAGCTCGGACCCGCGTGGGGCGCCGGTCTGTGGGGACGACGCCCAGGGAGGCTTCGCACGACGGAGGCGCCCCGGGGCTGAGTTGCGGGGGGCCGGGGGGCGGCCGGCGCTGGGGCACGCCGTCCCGCGGAGATGCGGACCCCGCCGCGAGTGTGTGTGTGTGGTCAGGGTCTGCACGCCGACAGCGGCACGCGCGAACACCGAGCCCCGGCTCAGGGGAGGCGGCGGCCCCAGGTAAGCCGAGCTCCCCACCCCTCACACCCCGTCCACTCCCCTGCAGCGTCCGAATGCCTCCCCGGATTCCCGGACGACCCTGCGAGCGCGCGAGACCCCGTGCGATGCGGTCACTCTCGGGAGGCCACGTGAACTTGCCTCTGAGCGCGAAAAGGCCGGTGGAGACCAGTTTTGGCCCTTCGGAGCCGCCGTCCGGGCGCGGGCCGCGCGGGCCCGCCGTGTCCCTCGCCGGCCGCCGTGCGTCCGTTACGTGGCAGCCGCCCGCGCCAGCCAATCGTCGGCGCCCGCATCAGCCCCGTCGGCGGCGCAGCCGGAAGGGGCGGAGCGGCGGCGGCGGAGCGGCGGCGGCGGCGGCTGTGGAGGCCGCAGTCCCGGTCCTGGCCTGGGCCCCGGTGCCACCATGGTGACGCTCGCCGAGCTGCTGGTGCTGCTGGCCGCGCTGCTGGCCACGGCCTCGGGCTACTTCGTCAGCATCGACGCGCACGCGGAGGAGTGCTTCTTCGAGCGGGTCACCTCGGGCACCAAGATGGGCCTCATTTTCGAGGTGGCCGAGGGCGGCTTCCTGGACATCGACGTGGAGGTGCGGGCGCGCTGCCCGCGGCCGCCTGGGGCTGCGGCGCCCGGGTCCCCGCGCGGGGCTGCGGGGCAGCGGCTCGGGGGCCGCCGTCCGGGGCAGGGAGGGGCCGGGCCGCCGCCCCTCGACCCGCGGGGCTCGGGTCTCCAGCGCCGCCCGGGAGGCGCCCGGGGGCCCGTCGCGGCGGCGGAGCTGGGCGCGGGAAGCAAGCGCTCTCGGTGTTGCGGGTTGCTGTTGGAACGCGGCGTGGAAACTTTTGAAAAAAGTGGTCGGAAGGCAGCGAGGCGGGCCCGGCGGCGCGTGGGCGTAGAAACCGCGTTCGGCCCGTCTGCGGCTCGAGCCCCCGGGGACCTGGGAGAGGGAGAGGGAGAGGTGCGGTCGGGTCGTGCGTTTTGGGCGGAGTGATGGCAGCGATGCTGGAGGGGACTGGGGTTCGTCTTTAAGAGCCCGGCGGTCCGCGGGGAGAACCTGTCTGCGTGGACCTCAGAGGTCCGCCGTTCGGGTTACAGGGACGGGGCGGGCGGAGAGCAGGTGCCTGGAGCAGCCCTGCAGCTGGCTGGGAGCCGGCCGGGATGGGGAGTTTGGGTCTCCGCGTTTCCAGTGAAGGCCTTTTCCCTTGAGGCAGATTAAACATGGACTTGCTAGAATTCTGCGTCCCTGAGCGGCTCTAACTGGGTTTTGATGGAAGTCGCCTGCTTGCTGGTGGTGGAAGGCCGGTTGCAGGCCACGTGTGAGGTGCGGGATCCGTGTGAGGGGATTGAGGTTTAAACCGGACAAACGAGACCTCCACGGAGTCGGCGGTGACAGGTGCTTTAGAGAGCCAGGGAGCGGGAGAGCGTGGCCGCCCGCCGCTGTCGCTGTCATGTCACCGTCAGGGAGGTGCTGCCCTATGCGTAGTGAGTCTCCGCGGCCGGCAGACGCTGCTTGCCGAGTTCGGGATGCTGAATTCTAGGTGACCTTTCCTCTGTCTGTCTGCCCTGCCTCCAGATCACAGGCCCTGACAATAAAGGGATCTACAAAGGGGACCGGGAGTCCAGTGGGAAGTACACGTTTGCTGCTCACATGGACGGGACGTACAAGTTCTGTTTCAGCAACAGGATGTCCACCATGACCCCAAAGATCGTGATGTTCACCATCGACATTGGGGAGGCCCCGAAAGGCCAGGACATGGAGACAGAAGGTGAGCCGACGGCACCCCCTTCCTGCACCTGGTGTCTCGCAAAACCCAGCACTGGGCTCTTAAAACTCCTTTTTCCTCCTTAGTGCATTGCCCTTAAACTGTGTATCTCCTTTGAGATGTAGTTGCTATGTAAGCAAGAGCCCTGACAAGTTTCTGGAGGTTCACTCTTGGTGGCTGCCCCTTCTGGGTCACTGTCCCTGGTGGTCTCACGTGTCAGGTTGCAGAGTCGTGGGCAGTTGGTTGTGTTATTTCCTAATCCTGGTGTATATGACTACTGTGGCTAAACTTTTCGGTTTCTTCCTCGTGTTCACGTCTTCTGCTTCTTCAGGTGGTGGAGACACATGGGACGGTACGTGGACTGCTGACGACAGCATCCTGTTTGCATCGTTGTGTTTGCCAGTGTCTAATCTCTGCTTTCCTTTTTTCTAATCTCAGTTTGCTGGCATGAGTGTGTTTCTTTCTTTCTTTAAAAAAAAAAAAAGTGCAACTAATGAGATTGATTATTGTGGTTTTCTATTTGGTTGACAGGAGTATAAGTTATTTTAAAATTAGTATCAGGGAGAACACAGTGATTGACTTTTCAGTAGTAACATTTTTGATTCCTCACGGTGAAAACTGAAGGATGGGAAAGAAATGTCTTAATTAAGCCTAGCTAATTGCAGATGGTGCTTGGATAACTAATCTTGCAGGCTCATTTTACCACTCAAGTTTCCGGCTTGCAGCTTGTTTGGATATGGAATGCAGCACTAGGAGCCATGTGCAGATAACAGTGAAAAAAGTTCTCTCGGCAACATGTGTGGATAGGTTGCCTATTACCCAGCTGACCAGCAGTGACCCTGACTGGCTGTTCTGGATTAATTGCTTGTGTGTGCGCATGTGTGTGTGTACAAGTGCGTTTGGGGACTACAGTACCTGTATGTGTGTGTGTATGTACATGCATGCATGCGTGTTTGGGCAACACAGTATGTGTGTGTGTGTATATGTGTGTGTGTGTGGGGACCACAGTATGTGTGTGGTGTGGGTGTGTTTGGGGACCATAGTACGTGTATGCGTGTGTGTTTGGGACCACAGTACATGTGTGTGTGCACGCATGCATTTGGGGACTACAGTACCTTTGGGTGTGTGTGTGTTTGGGGACCACAGTACATGGGTGTGTGCATTTGGGGACCACAGTACGTGTGTGTGTGTGTGTGTGTGTGTGTGCATGCATGCTTTTGGGGACCACAGTATGTGTGTGTTTATGTGTGCGTAGGGACCACAGTACATGTGTGTGTGCATTTTGGGACCACAGTACATCTGTGCGTGCCCGTGTGGGGACCACAGTACATGTGTGTGTGTGCGCACGTGTGTCTGGGGACCACAGTGTGTGTGTGTGTGTGTGCGTGCGCACATGTATTTGGGGACCACAGTACTGTGTGTGTGCACGCACACATGTATTTCTGGACCACAATATGTGTGTGTGCTCATGCGTTTGGGGACCACAGTACATGCCAGGATTTTCTAGAAGCTAGCAGTTATTTAGCACGCCCCCTCGCACTAGCATGATAACATTGTCCAAGCTAGGGAATCAGGCTACTTAGTGATTCCTGTGCTCATTTTTCAGGGTCTTGTGATGGGCAGGACTTGGCTGTTCTTGAGAATTAGGTTTTTTGGGGAGCATGTTATGTTTGTTCATTTCCTGCAAGTTGGTCCTATTTACATGGTTAGGAAATACTGGCCAATGAACCTGGATGTTGGACGTCTTAAGTAGTCCTTGAACAGTGTTTCACCTTCTTGCTCTTGCTTGTTAATGTCAGGGAACAGCAGCTGTCAAATCCCGCCTTCCTGTACTGAGTGGTTCTCAAGGCAGGGGGTCTTTGCCTCCCAGGGGACCTTGGCCATCTCAGCAGATGCCTTGGAGTCTGATGAGTCCATCAGCGGGTGGCTGCCGCTGGCACATAGAGACTAGAGGCTGTGGGTGTGGCTGAGTCCTCCAGAAAGGCATTGGCCAGCTCCCCACGATATGGGACACGTGGCCAAAATGTTGGCAGTGCCACCCCGAGAGGCCCTCAACTGAAGGTTCTGTGTGGTGCATTGGCTTTCTGAAGTGAAGCTGGTAAGGAACTTAGCTGCTTTAAATGTTGGGTGTCCCTGAGCTTCTGTTTAGGAGTCTAGGATTGTGGGAATCTGGCACCCCAGGGAGGCCCTGGGTCTAGGGTGAGGGTGAACAGAGTCCCCTCATCCTGAGAATTTTCCCTTGTATTGCCTGCTTGCTCATTGCCATAGCACTGCCTAGAAACGTGCTTATTCTTCAGAAACAGTGTTTTATATTTTATAAGTTTATATATTACTTTATTTGAGAGACAGAACTCCATCACTGGTCTGTCCCCCAGAGTGCTTGCAAGGGCTGGAGCTGGGCTGAGCCAAAGCTGGGAGCCAGGAGCTCACTCCTCATCTCCCAAGAGGGTGGCAGGAACCCAGTCAGTTGAGCCATTTCTGCTGCCTCCCAGGGTCTGTATTAGCAGAAAGCCAGATTCAGGAGCTGGAGCTGGGAGTAGACCCTGTGCATGCTGCTGTGGGATGTGGGCATTCGCGCCTCCATGTTAACCACCAAGCGCAATGTCTTCCCCTTCAATTTTGGCTAAAGTAGATTATCTGGTTGAAGACTCTGAGTAGCTGCGAGCTTATGTCTGTGTTTGCAATACCTGCTGCTCCCCACATTGTGAACTCATTGTTTGACGGTCATGGAGTGAGTGAGTTGCTGCGGATTTTCCCAAGAGTGCCATCCTTTTTCTGCTCAGCTTTGGGAAGTTTGAAAGTCTGTTTTGGTGTTATTTCTGAATTAACATTTAGAGTTAATGTGATTCTTAGGAGATTTCAATTTTAGTTTAAGTGTTGCATGTATAGGATATTGATTCTTAAATACATTCCTGCTCATTCAAAATATTCATGGAAAATAAAAGATGAGTCTGTTTTGGTGCAAGAAATGTTGAAGTCCATGCAGAGTTTTTTCTTGGTAACTCATTTTCTGTGAACTTTTTGAAGCCTTTAATGTTTATTTTGTGCTCTCTCTTCCTGTCTTTACTTCTCTGTAGTTTATTCATCAGTAAATGTCATATAACAGCAACAGTTCATTACAAGAAAATTATAGTGTTAAATATTTTCCTTTAGTAAGCATTTTATAGTATATTTCCTACCTTGAAAGAAGTTTCTCTCCTGGGAATGAACTTTCAAAAAATGCTTTGAGAATTAAATTGTTAATAGTGCTTCAGCAGTGGTCCACGTTGATGTCTGTGCCATTCTAAACATAGTTCCTTTTATAAGCCTCTCTGAGGACTGTTTTTTATTGTTAAACAAGTATTTCTTGAAGAGAGATTGTCAAACCTGTGCTAACATGTGTTCAAATCCTTCTGTAGCTCACCAGAACAAGCTAGAAGAAATGATCAATGAGCTGGCAGTGGCCATGACAGCCGTAAAGCACGAGCAGGAGTACATGGAGGTGCGAGAGAGGATACACAGAGCCAGTAAGTGCAGCCGCGCGGTGTGACCAATGCCTGTTCTCCCTCACTTGGAAACTCAACGTGTCGTGTTAGACGCTGACTTTATTTATTTATTAAAGACATGTATGTATTTGAAAGGCAGAGTTACACAGAGAGAGATATCTTCCGTTTGCTGGACTTCCCCAAATGGCTGCAGCAGCCAGGGCCTGACCAGGCCAAAGCCAGGAGCCTGGAGCTCCATCAAGGTTCCTGGTAACAGGGGCCCAGGTACTTGTGCCATCTTCTGCTCTTCCCAGGCATATCAATAGGAAGCTGGATCTGAAGTGGAGCAGCTGGGACTCAAACTCGTGTCCACAGGGGATGACAGCATTGCCAACAGTGACTTAATCCACTGCACCAAAACGCTGGCCCACTAAACCTTTTTTTTTTTTTTCTTTTTGTAAGATTTATTTACTTGTAAGACAGAGAGGGAGAGACTGAGATAAATCCTCCAACCTCTCACTCAGTCCCAGAATTGCCGCAGCAGCTGGAGCTGAGCTGATCAGCAGCCAGGATCCTGTTCTGGGTCTCCTACACGCATGCAGGAGCCCACACACTTGGGCCATCTCCCACTGCTTTCCCATGCCATAAGCAGAGAGCTGTAGCAGAAGAGGAGCAGCCAGGACATGAACAGGCATTCATATAGGATGCAGGCGCCACAGGCAGAGGCTTAGCCTACTGCACCACAGTACTGGTCCTGGCCCACTAAACTTTGACTTTAAAAATGCACTTGTGGAGGCTGGTGCCTGCAGTGCTGGCATCCCATATGGACACTGGTTCGAGTCCCAGCTGTTCCACTTCCAATCCAGCTCTCTGCTATGCCCTGGGAAAGCAGTAGAAGATGGTCCAAGTCCTTGGGCCCCTGTACCTGCGTGGAGATCCGGAAGAAGCTCCTGGCTCTTGGCTTCAGATTGTCCCAGCTCTGGCTGTTGCAGCCACTTGGGGAGTGAACCAGCGGATGGAAGACCTCTTTCTCTCTGCCACTGCCTCTCTGTAACTCTGCCTTTCAAATAAGTAAATAAATAAATCTTTATACACATTTAGAGTGTTGCACTAAATTATAGTATATTATTGGGTATATTAGTATGTTTTATATATATATATATATTATAGAGTATATTATTATTTTAAATCATAAAGCACTATTAAGATTCATCATAAGTTGCTATGCTTTTTTTTTTTTTATACATTGCATGGTAAGCTAAGGAGTAAGCTGATGGATTTCTTAAGGAGAATGGGAAAGAGAAAGCATAAATTGAGTATTGCACTGGGTTTTATAATTATCTCATTGTTTTATACCAGTATTATTAAGGTATACCGAGATTTAAACTTTTTTCTCAAACGGAAGGTCTACTCTAGTTAGAATAGAAAATAGCAAAGCATTTACATGGGGAAGTCACTGGGTGGGTATCTGGGTTCCGAGATTTGTGAGTTGAGAACAGTGGTGATTAGTACCTTGTGTTTGTTACAGAAGTCTGTGTAGCACACAGCAGAGCATTGCATTTAGACTTTTGCATTTCAAATTAAGAGGTGCCATATTGAGTTGCAGACCAAATGCCATGGTTTAAGTCTTTCATCCTCCAAGTAGTTCTTTGCTCTGAATTGGGCTAGGGAGTGGACAGAAGATTGACCCAGAGACTGGCACATCTTGAAATTAAGATGGGGTTTTTTCTCTTGTTATTCCTTAAATTTATTCTTGCCACTGCTGGATATGTGCTTTCAGGTAGAGCCCTTACCTGGGCAGGATATGGGGTAAATGTAACAGACCGGAGAGGCCCCTCGAGTCCGTGGGATAGTGGGGCACACTTCTGCCTGTTCCCCCCACAATGACTTTACCTGGCTGCCACTGTACATGTGATCATCCTCTGGGGTCTGCATCTTCTCCCCTCACCTTGGTTACTTTGCTGTAGTCGGAGGGCTAAGAATTTTCACTACTTTGCAGTTTTAACTAGTTAGACCAGATGGCTTTGATGACATCCCAAGCTCTTTGGAACACAGAAGCCAGAAGCCAGAGGGTGTACTGTTAGCTGCAGTGGAGATCCCCATATACTTGTTTCACAAATAGTGGGTTAGTAAGTACTCGGGTTAACAGCATTACAGCAGATGGCATGGGGTGAGATGATCACGTATCATATGGGAGTGCCTGGATTTGAGTCCCAGCTCCGCTCTTGATCCCAGCTTCCTGCTGATGTGTGCTCTGGGAGGTCATACGTGACAGCTCAAGCAGCTGAGTTCCAGTTACCCACTTGGGACACTCTCGAGTTCCAGCTCCTGGCTTTGGCCTGTCCCAGCTCCAGCTTTTGTGGCATTTGGGGGAGTTTACCAGCAGATGGGAGATCTCTGTCTCTGCCTTTCGAATAAATAATAAAGAGAAGTGAGCCGGCGCCGTGGCTCACTAGGCTAATCCTCCACCTTGCGGCGCTGGCACACCTGGTTCTAGTCCCAGTCGGGCGCCGGATTCTGTCTTGGTTGCCTCTCTTCCAGGCCAGCTCTCTGCTATGGCCCAGGAGTGCAGTGGAGGATGGCCCAAGTCCTTGGGTCCTGCACCTGCAAGGGAGACCAGGAGAAGCACCTGGCTCCTGGCTTCGGATCAGCACGGTGCGCCGGCCGCAGTGCGGTGGCCATTGGAGGGTGAACCGACGGCAAAAGGAAGACCTTTCCCTCTCTCTCTCTCACTGTCCACTCTGCCTGTCAAAAAAAAAAAAAACAAAAAAACAAAAGAAAAAAAAAGAAAAGAAGTGTTACAGGTCCCTAAGTGCTTGGGACCAGAAGTGTTCAGATGTCAGTTTTTTAGGTCTTGGAATATTTACATGGGCTTTTCCGTGAGCACCTATAATCTGAAAATCTGAAATCCAAAATGCTACAGGAAATTAAGCCTTTTTTTTTTTTAAGATTTATTTTATTTTACTTATTTATTTGAAAGGCAGAGCAAGTGAGCAAGCGAGCAAGCGTGGGCGCTTCCATCCACTTGTCCACTCCCCAGTTGGCCACAGTGGCTGGAGCTGGGCTGGTCCGAATCCAGGAGCCAGGAACTTCTTCTGGGCCTCCTGTGCAGGTGCAGGGAATTGGGCCATCTTCCATTGCCTTCCCAGACCATAGCAGAGAGCTGGATTGGAAGTGAGGCAGCCAGGACTTGAACCGGTGCCCATATGGGATGCGGGCACTGCAGGCACTTTACCTGCTTGCTGGCCCTGAAGTTCAACTCTGATTCATCGTGTCTGGGCCCCAGAAGTGTTGGATTTTGGAGCGTTTCAGTTTTCAGAGCATTTTGGGTTTCAGTATCTGAATTGGGGATGCTCAACCTATTACAGTTTATAGAATTGAAGTTTCAGGCACTCAGTTTATTTATGTAAATTGAATAGTTCCCAGTGTTTCTGTATACATCTGTATAGCCCCCACTCCTCGGAGGTGAACTTTGCGAGACCTTTGCTCCAGTGACTGTGCTGCCTCCAGACCAGGGTGATAGGTGAACTACATAAACGTGCCTTATGCATGCTTTCCTCGTTGGCTGCCTTCTGTTGTAATGCTTCAATGTGTTCTACTTAAAGATGTACTTTTCTCTAAATTAAAGAAGAGATAATTTTTTGTTTTGTTAATTTGAGAGCAGCACAGAGTGGTACAGACAGGGTAGATCTCCCATTCACTAGTTCACTTTCTAAGTGCATGTAGTAACCAGGCCAGGCCAAAGCCAATAGTCAGGAACTCACTCCAGGGTTCCCACATGGGTGACAGAAACCCATCCTCACTGCCTCAAAGGGTCTACCCCAAAGCTGGAGTCAGGAGCTGGAAGTGGCTGTCGAATGTAGGCTCTCTGATATGGAATGTGGGTGTCTTAACTACTGGCTAACTACTAGGTTAACTATTAGGAGAGAGAAATATGCTTTATATTCACAATTAAGAGATTGTGTGGGGCCAGGGTTGTATTTCAGGTTAAGCTGTCGTCTGTAATGCCGGCATCCCATATAAGCACCAGTTTGAGTCCTGGCTGCTCCATTTCCAGTCTGTCTCCCTGCTAATGTGCATAGGAAAGCAGTGGAAGATGGCCCAAGAGGTTGGGCCCCTGCACCTATGTGGGAGACCTAGAAGAAGCTCTTGGCTCCTAGCTTTGGCCTGGTCAGGCCCTGGCTGTTGTGGCCACTTGGGGAATAAGTAGCAAATGGAAGATCTCTGTCTCTGCCTTCCTCTCTCTAACTCTGCCTTTCAGATAAATAAGTAAATCTTTAAAAAAATTTTTTGTTTGAAATGCAGAGTGACAGGGAAAGACAGAGAGAGAGATCTTCCATCCATTGGTTCATACCCTAAATGGCCACAGTGGCCAGGTCTGGGCCAGGCTGAAGCCAGGGGCCTGGAACTCCATCAGGGCCTCCTTGTGGGTGGAAGGGTCCCAAGTTCTGGAGCTACCTTCCATTACCTTCCCAGGTGCATTAGCGTGGAGCTGAATAGAATGTGGAGCAGCTGGGACTCGAACCAGTGTTCAGATATGGGATAGTAATGTTGCAGGCAGTAGCTTAGCTTATTGTGCCACAACACCAGTCCCAACTCTTAAGATTTTAAACACATTTTTCCTATGCCTCTAAATTCACTTTTAATGATTGCTTGGTATTTTGAAATATTTATGGAACCATGTATTAGACATAGTCCTAACATAATGAGTCATTCGAGTTATGCTAGGAATTGGTTGCTAGGTTTTCAGTGGAAGTAACCTCCATTTCATGGAGTTAGCACTAAAATTTCAGTGATTTTGGTGGTTTTTAGACTTTTAGTTAATGTTCTTGGCAAGTGTCTATTTGAAAAGTCACATACTTTTGAATAATTGAAAGATAACCTCTTGGAAGCATGATGAATGCTTTTCACTTCCTGTTGATCATTAGTTCAACAGCTACACCACAGCACCAGCCCCTGTCAAGTAGTTTAAAAAAGTTAAGGCTGTAGAACTTGATCAGGAACTTAAAAGAGTAGTGATAAATTAAGCAGAGGAAAGTAATACAGTGTAGTCAGGACTTTAACTCCTTTGAATCAAATCCTTAGCTTTGAGCTTGGACTGTGTGATGACTGTCTTTTTTTTTTTTTTTTTTTTAAGATTTATTTATTTGAAAGAGTTACACAGAGAGAGAAGGAGAGGCAGAGAGAAAGAGAGGTCTTTCATCAGCTGGTCCATTCCCCAGTTGGCTGCAACAGCCAGACCTGGGCTGACCTGAAGCCAGGAGCCAGGAACTTTTTCCTGGCCTCCCATGCGGGTGCAGGAGCCAAGGAATTGGGCCATCTTCTACTGCCTTCCCAAGCCATAGTAGAGAGCTGGATTGGAAGTGGGGCAGCCAGGACTTGAACTGGTTTCCATATGGGATGCCAGCACTGCTGGCGGTGGCTTTATCCACTATGCCACAGCGCCAGCCCCATGATGGCTGTCTTGTATCTGACTGTGTTGGTGACTGAGAAGCCTCTCCCCTCCAGAGTGCATGCCAGGTCCTCAGTAAGTACTTGCTGAATGAATGCTTAAGGGAGAAGACACTGACTAGGAGATAGTCCCTGTTGTTCAACTGTGATCTTGAAATAATACATAATTTTTTTTTAATGTCTATTTTCTGATTCAGCAAAAAGATTCTAATACAGGACATTTCAAGGATGAGAGAGAAAGGAGGTTGGAGTGGATTTTATTCCTGAAAGTGTGATCTTGGGCAAATCACACTTCCTTTTACTCTCCATTCATGAGCTTGGCTCTACCCAATCTTGGTGGTCCCTTTAAAGCTGTAAATCCCTGTTTCCAAGTATGTCTGCGTGTGGGGACGAATGCAGTTAGACACTGCGAATGCTGTGTAAAATGTGACTTTCACATCAAGACTAGGAGGTGATTTATAATGCCTTATTTATTATGCCTTATTTGGGGGGATTGTTTTTAATTTCTTTTATCCTCCACAGTCAACGACAACACCAACAGCAGAGTGGTCCTCTGGTCCTTCTTTGAAGCCCTTGTCCTGGTTGCCATGACGTTGGGACAGATCTACTATCTGAAGAGGTTTTTTGAAGTCCGGAGGGTGGTTTAAAAAGCCTTTTCCTGAGGATCCCAAACTCATAACTCACTGTTTACCAAACACCTTGATCATAATAATGTCATTAGTTTCTGTTCCTCTTTTCTGAACTGTACATTCACGGTTTGGTTTATGTTTTCTTTGCGACAAGTAGATAGTGGGGGAGAAACACCTTCTTAAGAAAGTGACAATGAAAATCTGACATCTGGCATAATTTCTTAGTGTGCTGCCTTCATGATACAAGTCCTTTCAGATCTCAAACACTGTAAATGGCACATAGGAGTAGAGTCTTCAGGAGATCTTTTGTTTTCATACTAAATTGCAGTTTGGTCAGGGTATCGGCACAGTGCCTGACAGATCTCTACTAAAATGACTGCATTTTTGGGCCCCCTCATCCTGCGGTTCACGTCTTTAAAAAGTCATTTTGTTGAGTCCATGTGAGGAGCAGCAATCTGAATCTTGCCATTGTCGGCCCTGCCTAGTGGCGGAGTTCTCTTGGAGAACCTGCTCAGGCTGGGTCATTTTGTTGTTTGTTTTTGCTCTGAAGGTAAGACGCCTCTGACACACAGTTCCCCCTCAGTTTTTTACATCAAACTGTAGGCTTCAGTCACCTCCATATAAATTGGTGACAGAAGCAGCTAATAACCATTGTCCGGCCTCTGCCCAATCTTGTCAGAAGTTGCTCTAAAAGCCACTCTCCAGGTGTTTCAGGGAATGCTAGGGCTCCCCCGTGCTGCCACGTCCATGTCCACTCTTGGCAGGTACAAAGTATGCATTCATGTCACTGGAACAGTCTGGATTTCTGATGTCAGAGGCTTGGAGCCTGTTGGGTTTTGTTGCAGTGACATCCAGCCACTATTTTATTTTTCACCAGTGGTCTTTGGCCACTTTCCCTAGGGCACTGGACATCAAGTCGGCTCTAGGGCTTTTTGTTTGTTTCTCCTGGGTTTTTCTTTTTGGCACATGTGAATTTTGTTTTCTATAGAATGGAATGACTTTTCTCTTTGATCTCTGATGATGGGTTTGAAATTAAAGGAGCATCTGTTGTTGGTATGGGGATGATCCAGGATTATGTTGTGACTGATGTATATTAGTTACTTGTACATTTTTTTTGGATCTTTGCAAGGGAAAAACTATAAGTAACAAGTTTTATATAATTAATTTAAATTTGTTACAGTTTCCATGTTGAGGACAAATACTTTTTCAACCTTGGATGACAATAACTTGCAACAGTTCATTGATAAGGTGAGGGTGTTTCACCTTAGGGTAACTGTTGCTTGCCAATTTTGTGTGTGTGTGTAAAAACACTTCAAAACTGAATTAAAAGATGTAAATTTAAAATTGGTTATATATCTAATATGCCCCAGGTTCAGTAAATAAACAATTCTTTTTAAAAACAGTCAGTATTCTGTGTTTTATGTATTAATGGTGACTAATTCACATTTGGTACATACCAACATTCTGTGCTTTGTAAATTCATTTTTAATTGATGCCTGCAACAGGTGGGACTGGTCCAGGCTGAAGCCAGGAGCTCCGTACGTGTGTGTGATGTGGTTGGTGGGGACTCGGGTGCCTAAGCCAGCACCTGCTGCGCCCCAGGTGTAGCAGGAAGCTGGAGCGGAAGATAGATTGGATCCCAGGCGCGCCGTAGCCTTCGTTCACCCATGGTCTTCGTTTTCTGAGTAATCAGCCTGTTTTAATTGTATGCTTACCCGTTATAAGCTGAGGGCAGTGAGCAGGAACCCAGTTTTAGTTTCTGCACAGAATTCCCTGTGTGGTGTCTTTCTTTGATGATTAACTTCTCAAGTATTTTTTTTTAATTTTGGGGAAAAGTCTGAATTATTTGCACTCACTTTGCCACTGGCTTAGGGATGTGGGAAACAGGTTTAAGAGGCTCAATGACTGGCCCAAGTCGGTGGAACCAGATCGCACTGGAAACTTCCTCCAAGGGACTGCGCTGTCCGCGGTCTAACGGTCGTTTGGGAGGGCGGGCCCCGGGGTCCGAGCTGGCAGACGGCACCGCCCGCCCGGCCTCGTCCCCTGCGGTGCCCGCTGTGTGCCCCGCTGGGCGCCGGGCAGTGGTGTGCGCCTCCCGCGCGGGCAAGTTCCCGAAGCCAGAGCGAGAAAGGCCTCCAGTCGGCCGGGCGCACGCCCCACACGCACGGCAGCCGGGCCTGGGCCGGGGAGGCTGGGCCCCCAGCACGGCAGACGCGCGCCTCTGTCCCGCAGAGCCCGGCACCGGCGCGGGGTGAATCGCCTCACGGCCGCCTCCGTCCCGCAGAGCCCGGCACCGGCGCGGGGTGAAGCGCCTCACGGCCGCCTCTGTCCCGCAGAGCCCGGCACCGATGGCGGGCGGTGAATCGCCTCACGGCCGCCTCTGTCCCGCAGAGCCCGGCACCGATGGCGGGCGGTGAATCGCCTCACGGCCGCCTCTGTCCCGCAGAGCCCGGCACCGATGGCGGGCGGTGAAGCGCCTCACGGCCGCCTCTGTCCCGCAGAGCCCGGCACCGATGGCGGGCGGTGAAGCGCCTCACGGCCGCCTCTGTCCCGCAGAGCCCGGCACCGATGGCGGGCGGTGAATCGCCTCACGGCCGCCTCTGTCCCGCAGAGCCCGGCACCGGCGCGGGGTGAATCGCCTCACGGCCGCCTCCGTCCCGCAGAGCCCGGCACCGATGGCGCGGTGAATCGCCTCACGGCCGCCTCCGTCCCGCAGAGCCCGGCACCGATGGCGCGGTGAAGCGCCTCACGGCCGCCTCTGTCCCGCAGAGCCCGGCACCGGCGCGGGGTGAATCGCCTCACGGCCGCCTCCGTCCCGCAGAGCCCGGCACCGGCGCGGGGTGAAGCGCCTCACCGCGACCCCGCTACCACCCCGCTTTGCGCATCCGCGAGCCGGGACCCGGCCGCGGGGCCGTGGGGCCACCTGCCTCTGACGGGCGGACGCGCGGCGGGCGCCTGGCCGCATTCCTCCCGCCGAAATTCCCGCTCACCTCACCAAAGCACGCCGGGAGCCGAGGCGGCTGCGCAGTGCGGTGCGCGTGCCCGCCTAAACCCCTCCGCCGCGGCCTCCGGAACCCTGTCGCCGGAGCACGGTTTCCGCCCGGCCGCTGCGCCGCCGGAAGCGGAAGTGCTCGCTGGCTGGGTCCGCAGATGTTACGGCGGCGGCGGCGGCGGCGGGGCCTCGAGCCATGGAGCACGTGACGGAGGGCTCCTGGGAGTCGCTGCCGGTGCAGCTGCACCCGCGCGTGCTGGGCGCGCTGCAGGAGCTGGGGTTCCCGTACATGACGCCGGTGCAGGTGAGGTCCGTTAGGGAGCGAAGTCAGGACTGAGCCATTTCGGCCGCTGGCGGGTGTCCTGGAAGCGTGAGCAGGGTGGGATGGGTCAGGTGCGGTGCTTGGGCCGCCCCAGGAGTTGTCATTTAGCCGAGACCTGACAGCTGCCTGCGGGTGAGCCGGGGGGATGCGGACGCCCTGGGCTGGCTGGGCACGAGCTCCGAGCGTCGTGCGTGGTGTAAGACGCGCAGGGCAGGGGCCGGATTGTGCAGGGTCTGTGGGGTCGTGGACTTGATTCTCAGCGCAGCCGATGCCGTGGGAGAGCAGAAGGGGTGTGGTGTGCAGAGGACGGGCTTTCGGGGTGAGCGAGGCAGCATCGGAGAGATGGCGGTGGCTTGGAGGTGGGTGGCAGAGTGAGACCCAGAAGTCAGGTTGGGGTAGCATGAGGTTTGCGGAGGGACCGGGTGTGGGATTATGAAAGGAATCTAGATGACCCGAGGTTTGGTTTTAGTAGCTGGGTGGACGGTGTTAACCACGCGCTCTTGGGGAAAGCTGAGAGGGATTCCGGGTTTCCAACTCGGAGTTGAGGTGTCGGTCAGATCCCCAGGAAAGGCGGGGTGGGAGCAGGCGGGTGGGAGTGCCGTGCCTCGGGTGGACCCAGTGTCTCCGTGTGTCTCTGTGCCTTGGGCGGACCCAGTGTCTCCGTGTGTCTCTGTGCCTCGGGTGGACCCAGTGTCTCCGTGTGTCTCTGTGCCTCGGGTGGACCCAGTGTCTCCGTGTGTCTCTGTGCCTCGGGTGGACCCAGTGTCTCCGTGTGTCTCTGTGCCTCGGGTGGACCCAGTGTCTGTGCCTTGGGTGGACCCAGTGTCTCCGTGTGTCTCTGTGCCTCAGGTGGACCCAGTGTCTGTGCCTTGGGTGGACCCAGTGTCTCCGTGTGTCTCTGTGCCTTGGGCGGACCCAGTGTCTCCGTGTGTCTCTGTGCCTCGGGTGGACCCAGTGTCTCCGTGTGTCTCTGTGCCTCGGGTGGACCCAGTGTCTCCGTGTGTCTCTGTGCCTCGGGTGGACCCAGTGTCTCCGTGTGTCTCTGTGCCTCGGGTGGACCCAGTGTCTGTGCCTTGGGTGGACCCAGTGTCTCCGTGTGTCTCTGTGCCTCAGGTGGACCCAGTGTCTGTGCCTTGGGTGGACCCAGTGTCTCCGTGTGTCTGTGCCTTGGGCGGACCCAGTGTCTCCGTGTGTCTCTGTGCCTCGGGTGGACCCAGTGTTTGTGCCTCGGGTGGACCCAGTGTCTCTGTGCCTTGGGCGGACCCAGTGTCTGTGCCTTGGGTGGACCCAGTGTTTGTGCCTCGGGTAGACCCAGTGTCTCTGTGCCTCGGGTAGACCCAGTGTCTGTGCCTTGGGTGGACCCAGTGTTTGTGCCTCGGGTGGACCCAGTGTCTCCGTGTGTCTGTGTGTGTCTGTGCCTTGGGCGGACCCAGTGTCTCCGTGTGTCTCTGTGCCTCGGGTGGACCCAGTGTTTGTGCCTCGGGTGGACCCAGTGTCTCTGTGCCTTGGGCGGACCCAGTGTCTGTGCCTTGGGTGGACCCAGTGTCTCCGTGTGTCTCTGTGCCTCGGGTGGACCCAGTGTTTGTGCCTCGGGTAGACCCAGTGTCTCTGTGCCTTGGGTGGACCCAGTGTCTGCCTGCAGAGCTCACCCTGGAGCTGTTCCCACACACACAGGGCCATTGGCCACTTGACATACGCTTAGTCCAAACTGAGAGGTGCTCTGTCTGTCAGGACACTGGATTTTGAACACTTGCTATGAAAAATCAGTGGAAAATATCTCATTAGTTACTAAATACTGACTAAAAGCTAAAGTGATGATATTTTGGGCATATTGGGTTAAATAAGGTATACTATTGAAACGTCTTTCACCCGTTTCTCTTTGCTCTTCTTCTCGTGACTACTAGAGAACTTAAAATCGTGTGCGTGGTTCACACTATATTTCTGTTGGACAGCACTGATCCAGAGCAGGGGCCTCCGTTTCGGCCTTGAAGGTGTCTTGTCTGGAAAATTCTTTGTTGCGGGGGCTGTGCCGAGCACTCTGGTGTTCGCGGCATTCCTCGAATCCGCCTGCCCGAAGCCCGCGGCAGGTCCCTGCTCCCTGGGCTCACACAACCAAAAGTGTCTGCAGATGTTGCCAGGTTTTCCTTGGGGAGGAGCCAGGGAGCGGGGAGGGCAGAGATGTCGGAGGCTGAGACCCACTCGTGTGGGAACCTGTGACAGTGCTGTGCTGAAGGTTTGCGCAGGCTCTGGGGGCCAGACGTGGGGTCCTAGTGGGAGCAGCCTGGAGGCCCAGGCCTGGATCTGCTTCTGGTTTAGCTGCCTTGGTTGCTGAAACTGGAGCTCCCGGCTGCTCGTACCGTCTGGAGCCCTCCACGTTATTTAACACGAAGGGGTTTATTTGAATCGTTGCACCTGGTTTCAGAGCTGGACGAGACCTTAAACCACGGGGTCTGCAACCCCTTTCTGATTTGAGGAGGAAAATTAGGGGGTGCGGGGCTGGAACCCAGGACTCCTGGCACACTCTGTGTGCTCACACCGCTGGCACGCCTGCTCCGTCCCCTCTGCCCTGTCTGGGTTCCTTTGAGTCCCTTTGTGGTGGGGTCCACTGTAGCCTTTTTTTTTTTTATTATTTTAAGATTTACATATTTATTTGAACGAGTCACAGAGAGAGACAGAGAGAGGAGACAGATCATCTGTCTGCTGGTTCACTCCCCAAGTGGCCGTAGTGGCCAGGGCTGGGCCAGGTCAAAGCCTGGAGCCAGGAGCTTCCTCTGGGTCTCCCACATGGGTGCAGGGGCCCAAGCCCTTGGGCCATCCTCCAGTGCGTTAGCAGGGAGCTGGATCTGAAGTGGAGCAGCCGGGACTCAAGCTAGCGCCCATATGGGATGCCAGGTTAACCTGCTGCGCCGCAGTGCCGGCCCCTCCACCGCGACCCTTACTGCCAGGGTGTAAGGGGCTGGGCCTCACCAGGCAGCCCGGGGTGTCCTTTAACCAGCGCTGTGCTCTCTCTCTAGTCCGCCACCATCCCTCTGTTCATGCAGAACAAAGACGTGGCTGCGGAAGCGGTGAGTACCCGGCATGGAGGCGGCCTGCTCGCGTGGTGTCCTCAGCTGAGCACAAGACAAACCACAGCTCTGCCTCCCTCCGCAGGTCACGGGGAGCGGCAAAACCCTGGCTTTTGTCATCCCCATCCTGGAAATTCTCCTGCGGAGGGAAGAGAAGCTAAAGAAGAGCGAGGTGAGCGTCAGGTGAGGGAGAGCCGCGGGGCCGAGGGAGCCGCAGCGCCCAGCCGAGGCTCGGGACCTGCCGAGTGCGTGGGTGTGCCTGCCCTGTCAGATCTGTGCTGGGCTGCTGTCCGGATCAGTCACGCCGCCCGCAGAGCTGGCTCGCCTCGGGCGCTTGGCCTCTCCGTGGTTGTGGAGGGCCGGGTTTTCAGGGTTTCGAGCTGAGTTGGTGATGTTGCCGTGGCCCAGTGTGGTGCCGGCGTGCCCTACAGGGTGTGCGGTGCACAGGCCACCTGCCAGGTGGCCTCGCTCAGGCACGGGCTAGAGCGCTGCCGGGAGTGAGCTGGATGTGGACGCGCCGGAGATGTGTGAGCGTGTTAAGTGTGGAGTCTCGAAGCAGAAACACACATGAGCCGAGGCTACGTGTTCATCGGTTGGTGGAGCCGGGCTGCGGTGCGTGGCTCAGAACCGGCCCACTCGGTGTTCTTGGTGAGGACCGGTGCCCTGATGTAAGGGGCTGACCCGTGCTGTGACCCCGCTGCTGAGAAAGTACAGGAAGTGCTGTCCTCCCTGGAACGTCCCTCTGTGGGGTGGAGGGCGTGGGCCTGTGTGTCCACTGCCGAGAGCCCTGTGTACTAACTGAGACCCTCCCCTCCGCTGGGCAGGTGGGCGCCATAGTCATCACCCCTACGCGCGAGCTGGCCATTCAGATCGACGAGGTACTCTCGCATTTCACCAGGCACTTCCCGCAGTTCAGGTAAACCCCACGCACACACGCACACACACACACACACACACGCACGCACGCCTGGGAGCGTGGCTGCTGCTGTGCCGCATGTGCTCAGAGACCCGCTTACTGTTCAGCCAGATTCTTTGGATCGGAGGCCGGAATCCTGGAGAAGATGTCGAGAGGTTTAAGAAGCGAGGGTAAGCTCACTTCGTCTGTCCTTTCTTTGCTTGCCCGTGGACTGAACCCAAGAGGGAGCGGTGTCTGCTCTGGGCCTGACTGAGCGCCTGTTCGGCAGCCTCTTCCGCAGAAGAGCTGTGTTCTCCAGGCCAGCTCGCTGACTGCTCCCGTGAGGCCCTGACGAACACAGCTCGGGGGAACGATGGAGATGAGTGTGGGCTCGGGCTGTGGGGAGCTGGCCAGGAGGTGCCCCAGCTCAAAGGACTCAGCCCAGGATTGCCAGGTTTTGAATTTTTAACATGGAAGATAAAATTCCACATTTGTAGTTTTCTTTCCTTTTTAAAAAGATTTATTTATTTGTATGCAAGGCAGAGCAACAGAGAGAGAGGGAGAGCCAGATCTCTTATCTGCTGGTTCGCTCTCTAACTGCCCACAGCAGCCAGGGCCGGGCTAGGCTGGAGCCAGGAGCCAGGAGCCAGGAGCCCCATCCTGGTTTCCGACAAGGGTGGTAGGGCCCAAGCACTTGGGCAGTCTTATGCTGCCTTCCCGGGCGTGTAAGTGGATCGGAAGCAGAGCAGCTGGGACCTGAGCCCACACTCAGAAGGGATCCTGGATGCATCCCACATGGCGGCTTAGCCCCCTGTGCCACAGTGCCTGCTTTTCTGCTCGTGGCCTCCTCCTGTTCCCTGGGCCTTAGGGGACTTGGGGAAGTGGTCCTTCCTGAAACCTGGTACGGTACTCCCATGATGCAGAGGTGGTAAGGGTGACCCTCTCTCCCTAGCGGGAACATTGTTGTGGCAACGCCGGGCCGCCTGGAGGACATGTTCCGGAGGAAGGCTGAGGGCTTGGACCTGGCCAGCTGTGTGAAAGCCCTGGACGTCCTGGTGCTGGATGAGGCCGACCGACTTCTGGACATGGGCTTTGAGGCCAGGTGCGCCTAGAGCTTGCGCTTCAGGGGCTTTGGGGCGGGCGCTGGTGCCCGTAAGAAGGAGGGCAGAATGGATTCCTGTGACCTTGGGGTCGTGTGTTTTTATTGCCCCTTTGTGTTGGAAATCATCATTGAGCTCGATCTTCCAAACTCTGCCACTCTGTTTGATTCCAGTTTCTGATCTTCCCTCATGGTTTTTTAAGTCTTTTTTTTTTTTTTTGGTGTTTTTTTGTGAACAGCTTCATGGGTCTGTAATTCATATATCATCTCGTTCGTTCCTTTAGGCCTACAGTACAGTGATTTCTCATCTCAAAAAGTTTAATTTCAGAGTCTTTTATGATCATTATACAGCCGTAACTGTGTTCTTATACTGGAGAATTGAAAGTGTAAAGAAACACGAATTACCATAATCCTTCTTAAGTCACACGTGCTGTAGGTACTGGGCCGGCGTCGCCCGCAGTCTTGTCAAGCCCCGTGTAGCACAGCAGCCCGGTGTGTTGCTGGCGAGCGAGGCTGAGTGAGCCCTTTTCCAGCATAAACACCATCCTGGAGTTCCTGCCGAAGCAGAGGAGGACGGGCCTCTTCTCCGCCACGCAGACGCAGGAGGTGGAGAACCTGGTGAGGGCCGGCCTGCGCAACCCCGTCCGCATCTCGGTGAAGGAGAAGGGCGTGGCGGCCAGCAGCACGCAGAAGACGCCGTCCCGCCTGGAGAACTCCTACATGGTGAGCGCCGTTGCCGCCGCTCAGGGCTCTGGTCGCTGTCCCGGGGATTTGCCTGCTCTTTCCCAGAGACCTTGTGGCACCTTTCAGATGCATTTGGGGACAGAACGAGGACAGATGGTCTGGGTGGCCCTCCTTGTGGGCTGAGTGATTAAGTCCATTGGGCGTTGGGTTTTTGTTTTTTTTATTTTAAAGATTTATTTCTATTTATTTATTTGCAAGAGTTACACAGAGAAGGAGAGGCACAGAGAGAGAGAGAGAGAGGTCTTCCATCTGCTGGTTCATTCCCCAAGTGGCTGCAATGGCCAGAGCTGCACCCATCTGAGACCAAGAGCCAGGAGCTTTGTCCAGGTCTCCCATGCGGGTGCAGGAGCCCAAGGGCTTGGGCCATCTTCCACTGCTTTCCCAGGCCACAGCAGAGAGCTGGATCGGAAGTGGAGCAGCAGGGACTCGAATTGGTGCCCATATGGGATGCTGGCACTGCAGACGGTGGCTTTACCCATACACCACAGCGCCAGTCCCAGCATAGTGTGTTTTTTAAAGGTACTTATTTATGAATTGGAGAGACAGAGGGTGCCCCAGCTGCTGGTTCACTCCCCAGATGCCTACAGTGGCTGGGTCTGGGCTGAGGCCAAAGCAGGGAGCTGAGAACACATTCCGTGTCTCAGACGTGGGTGTCAGGAATGCATCCAGCTGAGCTTTCACTGCTGTCTCTCGGGGTTGTCTTAGCAGGAAGCTGGAGTCGGGACTGGAGCTGGGCATTGGACTCGGGCATTCTGATGTGGGATGTGGGTTTCCAAACACCTGGCCCTGCTTCTGTGTGTGTGTGTGTGTGTGTGTGTTTTAAAGACTGATTTATTTGAAAGACTTGAAGGAGCGTGAGGCAGAGGTAGAGAGAGAGATCTTCCATCTGCTGATAGACTTCCCAAATGGCTGTAACAGCCAGGGCTGGGCCAGGCTGAAGCCAGGAGCCAGGAGCTTCTTTCAAGTCTCCCACATAGTTACAGGGACCCAAGCATTTGGGCCATCTTCTGCTGCTTTCCTGGGTGCATTAGCAAGGAGCTGAATTGGAAGTGGAGCAGCCTGGACTTGAACCAGTCAGTGCCCACGTGGGTTGCTGACGGTGGTGGCTTCACTGTGCCACAGTGCTGGCCCCTGTTTATGTGTTTTAAGCACATTGTCCACTGCCCGTCCATGCCTGGGTGGGTGCAGGCACAGTTGAACATGGTTTTTTCTGGGCCGCCACAAGAGCCTGTGTCAGAGCAGGGCTGGCTAGATGTGAAGGGGAAGTGGAGTCAGAAACTGACTCATTCTGAAGGAGAATGTCAGGCGGGGCGTTCCACCCGCACCCTTGTGTCCTGCGTGTTTGACCGCGTCTGGAGGACCTCGCTGCGGTGTTCGGGAGTCCTCCCAAGCATTGGATGAGCCTCGGGGAGTAGGCCACTTAGTGACCGGGCCACCTCGTTCCCCTTTATCCCTTCGATGGATGGGCCATGGGGCATCTGAGGGCGGGGGCAGTGGGGAGGCAGCACCATCTAGGAGTTTGGAGAGTCCCAGGCCAGGAGCACTGCTCACAGGGCCCAGCAGAACATTCTGGGGACGGGGCTTTTCTTTAGGCCCAGAGGGAGACTCCACAAGCCCTGAGCATGGCTGCTGCTCATGGAGAGGGGGGCCCCGAGTCTCCCCATGGCTGCCGTGGGCGCGGCTGCTGTCCTGTCACTGCACAGGCAGATTGAAGATAGCGTGAGCCTTTGAGTTTTCTGTTTGTGGAGAGGGGAGCCGCGAGTCTCCCCATGGCTGCCGTGGGTGCGGCTGCTGTCCTGTCCCTGTCCCACTGCACAGGCAGATTGAAGATAGCGTGAGCCTCAGAAACCGCCCCAGTGCAAATGCCTGAGGGTGTTGCTGAGTGTTCTTCAGCCTCTTCAGAGCAGGAGCTGGGCCGTGGGGGCCAGGGCAAGCATGCCTGGGGCACAGCCTGCCTGGGGGGGCATAGCCTCCTGGGGCACAGCCTCCTGGGGGCACAACCTCCTGGGGGGCACAGCCTGCCTGGGGGGACACAACCTCCTGGGGCACAGCCTGCCTAGGGGGGCACAGCCTGCCTAGGGGGGCACAGCCTGCCTGGGGGGACACAACCTCCTGGGGCACAGCCTGCCTGGGGGGCACAGCCTCCTGGGGCACAGCCTCCTGGGGGCACAACCTCCTGGGGCACAGCCTCCTGGGCACAGCCTGCCTGGGGGGACACAGCCTGCCTGGGGGGACACAGCCTCCTGGGGCACAGCCTGCCTGGGGGGGCACAGCCTGCCTGGGGGAACACAGCCTGCCTGGGGCACAGCCTCCTGGGGCACAGCCTTCCTGGGGGGCACAGCCTTCCTGGGGGGCACAGCCTCCTGGGGCACAGCCTCCTGGGGCACAGCCTGCCTGGGGGGCACAGCCTCCTGGGGCACAGCCTGCCTTGGGCACTTAGTGAGCGGGTGAACTTGCAGGCCCCACTGTGGAGCATCGGTGAGCGCATCCCCGGAAGTTGTTTGGGTTGGTGCGTAGTTCACAGGCAGTGCCGATGCTGCTGCTGCACACTCTTGTGAGGTCACAGTCCTGTTCTGCCCGTTTGTATTCACCCACGTGACACGTGTGGACACATGAATTCATGAAAAGGAATTTCAGACTGGGAGTTGTGGTAAAAATCAGGGGGATGACTCAGGTGACTCGGATGGGGGCTTGAATGGAGCACCTGGTGCTTTAAGAGAGACTGTGGAGACCGTCCCCGAGATCCCCAAGACCCCGCGTACCTGCGCAGGAGAGACTGGAGAGCCCTGCAAGACTCTCCGTGTAGCTGTGCTCACCCCTCCGGACTGTGCCTGTGCGTGCGCCGGGGCAGTGTGCTCACCCCTGCAGCCTGTGCCTGCGCGTGTGCCGGGGCAGTGTGCTCACCCCTGCAGCCTGTGCCTGCGCGTGCGCCGGGGCAGTG
This sequence comes from Sylvilagus floridanus, assembly GCA_949820135.1. NCBI lineage: Eukaryota > Metazoa > Chordata > Mammalia > Lagomorpha > Leporidae > Sylvilagus > Sylvilagus floridanus. Next base: position 177,498,707 of record OX463233.1, read on the forward strand.
TGCTCACCCCTCCGGCCTGTGCCTGCGCGCGTGCCAGGGCAGTGTGCTCACCCTTCCGGCCTGTGCCTGCGCGTGTGCCGGGGCAGTGTACTCACCCCTGCGGCCTGTGCCTGCATGTGCGCCGGGGCAGTGTGCTCACCCCTCCGGCCTGTGCCTGCGCGTGCGCCGGGGCAGTGTGCTCACCCCTCCGGCCTGTGCCTGCGCGTGCGCCGGGGCAGTGCGCTCACCCCTCCGGCCTGTGCCTGCGCGTGCGCCGGGGCAGTGCGCTCACCCCTGCGGCCTGTGCCTGCGCGTGCGCCGGGGCAGTGCGCTCACCCCTCCGGCCTATGCCTGCGTGTGCGCCGGGGCAGTGCGCTCACCCCTCCGGCCTATGCCTGCGCGTGCGCCGGGGCAGTGTGCTCACCCCTGCGGCCTATGCCTGCGCGTGCGCCGGGGCAGTGTGCTCACCCCTCTGGCCTGTGCCTGCGCGTGCGCCGGGGCAGTGCGCTCACAAGCGGCCTGTGCCTGCGCGTGCACCAGGGCAGTGTGCTCACCCCTCCGGCCTGTGCCTGCGCGTGCACCAGGGCAGTGCGCTCACCCCTGCAGCCTGTGCCTGCGCGTGCACCGGGGCAGTGTGCTCACCCCTGCGGCCTGTGCCTGCGCGTGCGCCGGGGCAGTGTGCTCACCCCTCCGGCCTGTGCCTGCATGTGCGCCGGGGCAGTGCGCTCACCCCTCCGGCCTGTGCCTGCGCGTGCGCCGGGGCAGTGTGCTCACCCCTCCGGCCTGTGCCTGCGCGTGCACCGGGGCAGTGCACTCACCCCTGCGGCCTGGTGCCTGCGCGTGCGCCGGGGCAGTGTGCTCACCCCTCTGGCCTGTGCCTGCGCGTGCGCCGGGGCAGTGCGCTCACCCCTGCGGCCTGGTGCCTGCGCGTGCGCCGGGGCAGTGTGCTCACCCCTCCGGCCTGTGCCTGCGCGTGCGCCGGGGCAGTGTGCTCACCCCTCCGGCCTGTGCCTGCGCGTGCGCCGGGGCAGTGTGCTCACCCCTGCGGCCTGTGCCTGCGCGTGCGCCGGGGCAGTGTGCTCACCCCTGCGGCCTGTGCCTGCGCGTGCGCCGGGGCAGTGTGTTCACCCCTCCGGCCTGTGCCTGCGCGTGCGCCGGGGCAGTGTGCTCACCCCTGCGGCCTGTGCCTGCGCGTGCGCCGGGGCAGTGTGCTCACCCCTCCGGCCTGTGCCTGCGCGTGCACCGGGGCAGTGCGCTCACCCCTGCGGCCTGGTGCCTGCGCGTGCACCAGGGCAGTGTGCTCACCCCTGCAGCCTGTGCCTGCGCGTGCACCGGGGCAGTGTGCTCACCCCTGCGGCCTGGTGCCTGCGCATGCACCGGGGCAGTGTGCTCACCCCTGCAGCCTGTGCCTGCGCGTGCGCCGGGGCAGTGCGCTCACCCCTCCGGCCTGTGCCTGCGCGTGCGCCGGGGCAGTGTGCTCACCCCTCCAGCCTGTGCCTGCGCGTGCGCCGGGGCAGTGTGCTCACCCCTCTGGCCTGTGCCTGCGCGTGTGCCATGGCAGTGGATGACATCATTGTGCAGTCACGTCACTGTGCGACTGAGATGAGCATCGTGGCAGCGCCCGTAGGCCCTGAGAGCTCCATGCTGGGTGTCCTGACGCTCCTGAGCCCAGTCTGTCCCTTCATGGAGGACTCAGATCCCTAAGATTCATGGCTGAGACGGAAAATAGCTGAGGGGGTTACTGTTGCCAGTGTTTTTCTCTCACTAGTTTTCCTTCTCTGCAGGTGTGTAAGGCGGATGAGAAGTTTAATCAGCTGGTGCATTTCCTTCGCAATCATAAGCAGGAAAAGCACCTCGTCTTCTTCAGGTAACACTCTAGGCCCTGGGCTGGGGGTGGGGGCTCAGGCCCCTCTCCCCAGCAAAAGTGCAGGTGCACTGGCCCTCGGGTTTGGGATCCATCAGGGCAGGGCTGTCGGAGGGCCTTAGGCTGCACGTAACTGAGAGCCCAGCTTCCCTGCTGCAGTGGGAGGGGTCGTCTCTGTCCTGCAGAAAGCAGTCCAGTAGTCATGTCCGACGCTGGCTTACGGCCTCTGCACGGTCAGGGCTGATGTTCCTGGGACCTCCTTGGTCTTCACTCCCCCGTGTCACCCTCTGTCGTGTGCTAGTGCAGGTGGAAAGGCCGGGAGGGGCAGTGGTGGCCAAGCTGAAGGCCGTCTCGGGCAGCCTCCCGTGGAGACGGGAACAGGGCACGCTTCAGTAGAGGGCAGCTGGCCGACAGCCCCGGAAGATGGGGGCAGTGAGCCCCTCGAAAGCTTCACGGGCTCAGTGGAAGGGCGCAGTCCCAGTGGGATGACCCCGTCTCAGCCCCTTTTGTCCTTGAATGGCAGAGTCGGAAGGCTGACGTCTCTAGGGGGTGGTATTGTGGCGCAGTGGGTTAGGCTGCCGTTTGGGACACCCGTAGCCCACACTGAGTGCCGGTTTGAGTCCTGGCTGCTCTGTGTTTCTGATCTGGCATCCTGCTGGTGCATTCTGACAGGCAGCAGATGATGGCTGAAGTGTTCAGGCCCCTGCCACTCCCATGGGAGACTCAGGTGGAGCTCTGGGCTCCTGGCTTTGGCCTGGCCCAGCCCTGACATTTGCAGATGTTTGGGGAGTGAGCCAGCACAGGAGAGATACATCTCTCTGTCTTTCAAGGACATGAAAGAACATAAATTAAGACGATCTGGGCGAGAGGCTGTGGTTGGCCGTCTGTGGGCCGTGTGCTGAGCCCCGGGCAGCTGGGTGCTCTGAGATCTCAGGCCATCGTGCTGGGGAGATTCCCTTGCTGGACCTTTTGGCAGTGGGAATACAGCCTTGTGGTTTTAACACCTGTTTAATGGATTTTGCCAATAGATTGGCTTTTCGTTGGCAGAGAGGGTCTCGGATCTGGAGCTGAGCTGCGGCTTTTATCTGGAGCTGCCCCCCCAACCCCCCGTTCTCCCAGAGAGGATCGGGACTCAGTCGGCCATCCGCGTCTGCTCGCGGCCTGCCTGCCCCCAGCTGTAGGATGACCAGCGTGGCCCGCGCCGCTCAGCCTGTGTCCCCTCTCGCAGCACCTGCGCCTGCGTCGAGTACTACGGGAAGGCTCTGGAGGCCCTGGTGAGGGGCGTGCAGATCCTGTGCATTCACGGCAAGATGAAGCACAAGCGCAATAAGATCTTCATGGAGTTCCGCAGCCTGCCGAGGTGCGCCGGCCGCACGGGGCTGGGTCGGCTTCCGTGCACCTCCCCGCTCGGCCCCCAGCCCACCTGCACGCGTGGTTTTCTCACGTGGACCAGTCCCGCTCGGCCCCCAGCCCACCTGCACCTGCACGCGTTGTTTTCTCACCCAGACCATCTCCGCATTCCTGGTTTCCACATCTCCACATCCGCTCCGCCCTTCTCTGGCCTCAGCCCCGCCAGATTCTGGGTTCCACAAAGCCTGAACCGGCTGTTTTGTTCACACGCGCGGCCCTGGGGAGGACAGAAGGGCAGGGGAGCAGCCGGGACCCACGGTCCCTCCCGTCGTCACGGTTTCTGTGTGTGGACGTACTTTTCTGCGGTCTCCTCCCTGGGCAGCACAGGGCAGAGGGGCACCTTCCCTGCTGCACCTGTCCTTGTTTCTGAGGCGGAGGATGAGACCACCCGCTGAGTTTTTCAAATGGAAGTAACACGTTTAGAAACCCTTTCTCTGCCCCTCCTCAATTGTCATTGGGAATTTGTAAAGGATTGGGGATTCTTAGGAAGGGGGAAAAAATCAAATTATCATCCATGAGCATCTGCTTGTGAAGAGCTCCAGAAGCCGCGTGTGGGTATGGGTGAGGTCGGTGCAGACGGTGGTGAGGGAGACACGGGCCTGCTCGCTCACCGTGCCGTGTGCCGTGTTCTCTTCCAGTGGGATCCTGGTGTGCACGGACGTGATGGCCCGCGGAATAGACATTCCCGAAGTGAACTGGGTTTTGCAGTACGACCCGCCAAGCAGTGCGAGGTACGGTGTGGTAGGATGCTGCCCTCTGTCTTGGAATTGAGCCTCATGGAACAAGAATCTAGAGCGTGATAAATGTACTCCAAGGTTCACCAGAACAGTGTTTTGTTTTTTTTAAATTATTTTTAAATTATCTTTTATTTACTTGAAAGGCAGAATTACAGAGAGAGGAGAGCGAGAGAGAAATTGGCCATCTGCTGGTTTACTCCCCAGATGGCCATAAAAGCCAGGGCTGGGCCATGCCAAAGCCAGGAGCTTCCTCCAGGTCTCCCACGCAGGTGCAGGGGCCCAAGGACCTGGGCCATCCTCTGCTGCTTTCCCAGGCCACAGCAGGGAGCTGGATTGGGAGTGAAGCAGCTGGGACTTGAACTTGCGCCCACATGGGATGGCGGCCGGCCCTGCAGGTGGAGGTTTAACCTGTGGCATCACAGCACTGGCTATAGAACCGTCTCTCGCCTCACACACACAGCCTGTGGCACATCATTAGTGACACACGGCAGCAATTACAGCAATGTTTAAATGAAAAAATTTCCGCCCATGAAAATATATTTTCCCCATAGAAACAAAATCCACGGCCGGCGCCGTGGCTCAACAGGCTAATCCTCCGCCTTGCGGCGCCGGCACACCGGGTTCTAGTCCCGGTCGGGGCACCGGATTCTGTCCCGGTTGCCCCTCTTCCAGGCCAGCCCTCTGCTGTGGCCCGGGAGTGCAGTGGAGGATGGCCCAGGTGCTTGGGCCCTGCACCCCATGGGGAGACCAGGAAAAGCACCTGGCTCCTGGCTCCTGCCATCGGACGAGCGCGGTGTGCCGGCCGCAGCGCACCATCCGCGGCGGCCATTGGAGGGTGAACCAACGGCAAAGGAAGACCTTTCTCTCTGTCTCTCTCTCTCACTGTCCACTCTGCCTGCCACAAAAAAAAAAAAAAAAAAAAAGAAACAAAATCCACAACACATGCTCCCAAACACAGGAAGTGGCTGCTTCGGAGATTAGACTGTGTTTATTCTTTGTATTTTACATCGTTCCCAGATTTCTCACAGGGACCATGTCCTGCCTGCATGGCCCAAGAAAGAGGAAAAGTAGTGGGAGCAGACGTGAGGTGTCTCTAGGAGCGTGTGCAAGGCCCCTAGTGGCAGCCCTCCATCTCCCACCCTGGTCAGCAGCTGTGTCAGCCCTCAGCTGTGGGGTTGGAGCTGCACGCTGTCACCCCATGCTCACTGTCACCCCTCGCACCTGCCCCTCCCGCAGTGCGTTCGTGCATCGCTGTGGTCGCACCGCACGTATCGGCCACGGCGGCAGCGCTCTGGTGTTCCTCCTGCCCATGGAAGAGGCCTATGTCAATTTCCTAGCAATTAACCAAAAAGTAAGTTGTCTTCATTCATTTTATTTATCTGAAAGGTAGACATGGACCTCCCTTCTGCTGGTTCACTTCAGGCCAGGCTGAAACCAGGAGTTGGGGATTCAGTCCAAGTGATGGGGACCAGACCACTTGGGCGGTCGCATGCCACTTCCCATGGGGGCACTGGGACGCTGAAGTGAGGCAGAGCTTGGATGCCAACCCTGGCCTGCAGTCGGGGATAAGGGTGTCCAAGCTACATCAAATGCCCAACCCATCTGTCGTTTCTGTTTAGGATGTCAGGGAGAGGCTGTGGACTCAAGCGGGCTGGGCTGGTCCTGTCGGGGACCCCGGCTGGCTTTATGTCTGTGGAGGTGCCAGCCTTCTTGGGGCCCAGGCCAGGGTCCCAACTTAGGACTGCTGACCCAGGGTTACCATCCTTTGCTACCATGTCAGAATTATCACACGGACTCTGTTTCTGTAATCTTTAAGAACAGTTTTTGAACCAAGTGATACACTTGGGTGAGATCAGCTTTAGGCCTGTGAGTGGGGAGCCCCGGCTGAGGTGATACTGGTGTGGGAAGCTGAGCCCGTGGTCTCTGTGCAGTGTCCCCTGCAGGAGATGAAACTCCAGAGGAACCCAGCGGACCTGCTGCCCAAGCTCAGGTCCATGGCCCTGGCCGACAGAGCTGTGTTTGAAAAGGGCATGAAAGCCTTTGTGTCCTACATCCAGGCCTATGCGAAACACGAGTGCAACCTCATCTTCAGGTTAAAGGGTGAGCTGGGCCTTTCCTTGCCACGTGTTGGAGCTGTGTGAGTCTTGGGGTCAAGCTGCACTCTCGCAGCACTGTTAGGCGCCTCTCAGGGTCGCTGCCTCCCAAGCGTTTCAAAGGGCGACTTCCTGGGCTTTGAGTAGACGCCGTCCACCGGCGCCCAGCTGCCGAGCCTTCCTTCCACCCTGTACACGTGCAGCTGTCCTTGTTTTCAGAGTGACTCCGTTAGGTCCTGTGGTTAGGAGCGGTGCTGTCGGGAACCGGCCCTGTCGTGGGTGGGCTAACGCTGCTCTTCGCCCAGATCTGGATTTTGCCAGCCTTGCTCGCGGCTTCGCCCTGCTGAGGATGCCCAGGATGCCGGAGCTGAGAGGGAAGCAGTTTCCAGACTTTGTGCCTGTGGACGTCGACACGGACACGATCCCATTTAAAGATAAAACGAGAGAAAAGCAGAGGCAGAAACGACTGGAACAACGAAGGGAAGAGAAAAGTGACAATGAAGGGAGAAGAAAATTCATAAAAAATAAAGCTTGGTCCAAGCAGAAGGCCAAAAGGGAGAAGAAGAAAAAAATGAATGAAAAAAGGAAAAGGCAAGAGGTACAGTTTCCCATTTTATCTCGTTTACGTTTCCATAGCTTAGCTTTCCGAACAGATTCTATGGTGTGACTGTGACAAACTGCTGGGTTCACGTGGGTACGGCTGCGAGAAATTCAGGGGTTTGTGGTTTCTCCTGCATTTAGGGCTCCGATATCGAAGAGGAGGACATGGAGGAACTCCTTAATGACACAAGGCTCTTGAAGAAGTTAAAGAAGGGCAAAATCACCGAGGAAGAATTCGAGAAGGGGGTGTTGGCAAGCGGCAAAAGGACGAGCGCGGTGGCGGATGTCGGGAGCTCTGACGTGGAAGACGCCTGCTGATGCCCGCGGCCCTGGTGAGAAGCACGAGGCCAGGGCCGGCTGGCGAGCACCGGGTCTGAGGGCCAGCCCCTCAGTCAGACACGAGGGGACTGCACACTTGTCTGGGTTTACTGAAATCCCAGCAGCCTTGGAGGCCGGTGTCACAGAAGGCAGTGTGACACGGAGTGACACGGGTGCCAGCGCTGCCCTTGATCGCGGTCTGTCCAGAGCTTGTTGTCCCTGAGATTTTATACTGAAGTCTGCTTTATGCAGCTCCTTAGCACCGTCGGGCTCCCGACCGCCCTGGGCCCCTGCACCTACACGTACCACCCCTGGGGCCCTGCCCGGAGCTCCTCACAGCCGGCTAGTGTGCTGGGGCTTTTGTTAAGAATCACCCCCAGGCAAGTATCAGAAAAGCAGAGGAATCAGGTCCTATTCTGGGGAGAGCATTTTGAATGTCACGCCTCCTGCTGAATAAACCATGTCTGTCTGATTGACGTTTCTGTCGTTGTGGAGCAGCAGGCAGAGCTCCTGTGCACCAATTCGCTGCCCTAAAGCCTGCAACAGCTCGGGCTGGGCCAGGCCAAAGCCAGCAGCCCCAGAACACAATCCAGGTCCCCGAGGGCGGCGGGAACGCCGTCACTTGAACTGTCATCAGTGACGCCTCACGTCTGCACCAGCAGGGAGCTGGAGCTGGAGGCCAGGACCGAGACTGGACCCAGGAGCTGAGGTGGGGCGTGAGCGCATTAACCACCAGGCCCGCGCCGCCTGGCGGTGGGTGTGCGTGTTGCTGCCGTGTCTGCACCAGAAGGGCCGGCCTGCCTTACCGATGCACACATCACCATCGTGTTCCTAGTTTATTTGAAAAGATGCCGAACCTGTTCCCAGGCAGGATGTCTCCAAGCTGTTTAGGACCCAGACACGTGTAAAGGAAGTCACGTCTCACAGAGGCAGAATGTGAGCCTGCAGTGCTGGGGAAGGCGTCTCCGCGTGTGCCAGGCCGTGCGGGCTACAAGCGCCCTGTGCTGTTTCTGCCTCCCCCTCGGTGGTCTCCCCCGCGGGGCGGGAGCCAGTGCGGGGATGCGGCAGTCAGCCCTGTTCACCGCCTGAGCCAGAGGCACACCCGGCTTGTGTTCTTCGCCTTCCCGCAAGGCGCTGTGTGACGGGCGTCCTGGCTAGCGATGGTCACGCCGTGGAGGCCTGCGCTGCTTCCGGCAAACTGCTGAGCTGCTGAACACCTAGGATGAGCTTCTGGAAACCAGACGCACAGTTTGAGTTGAGGGCCATGAATGCATTGCTGAGGCGAGTAAAAAGACCCCGAGATTTCAGACTTCAAGTTTCCAGTGGTCCATTACACAGTGCAGTTCTGGCCGGCTCGCCGGGGGCATCGGCAGACAGGGGCCTGTGTTACAGATACAACTTGATGAGCTCGTCGCTGACCGCAGAGGGCGTCAGCACGCCCAGGTCCGTGAACAGCAGGGTGATCAAGGACGGGGCGGTGTAGTCGACCCACGGGTGCTCCTCTTTGAGGTCCTGCCCGGTCTCCACGGACTTGAGCAGAGTGTCTGCCTTGTACTGCGGGGATAAGAGCACGCGTTAGTGGGAGGCCTTGCGCCAGCTCGGGCGTACTGCTACCTGCGTTAGTGGGAGGCCTTGCGCCAGCTCGGGCATGCTCAGACAGCTCTGGCAGCGTGTGGCCAGGAGGGGCCAGTGCCTGCCACGTGCCAGGCCCTGTGGACAGCCGGAGTCCCCAGCTCCTGTCAGATGACAGACAGGAAGCAAGCCAAGTGACAGTGAAAGCACTTGCCCCTGGTCACAGGTTTGCGGGGGTGGGGGGAGCTGAGAGGATTCCAAAGCTGGGACCCGGCTGCCCGCTTCCGGGCTCCTCTCCTCACACTCCACTGGCTGTGTGGGCAAGGGGCCACAGACTGAAATTCTGGGGACAAACATGGGACTCCCGACTGATGTTGGAGAGAACGGCAGTGGCAGGCGGGCAGGTGAATGTCTAACCGGAACGCTGCTGTTGGCACTAGCTCTTCCAAGGGTTAGGCCGAGTCTCCCAAGCCCCTCTTGCCTTAAACTTATCCGGCACGTCCTGCTGGTTGAGCGGGAAGAGCCGCACAAACTTGAAGCTTTCTGCGACCACGTAAAAGGGCTTGTTCTGTGCCTTGGCGCACACAGCCATCTGGTTGGTTCCAATCTGGGAAGACAGGAAATGGGGAAGGGGAGCTCCTGGAGCACCTCCGACGTGGCCCCGCAGCAGGGCACAGGCTTGGCACCAGAGAGGCCTTTCAGAGGTCCCTCCGCACCCAAGAGACGCCCAGCATCACGCGTCCCGAGGGTCCCGAGGGACCTGAGGGAAATGGACCTCAGCACCTCAATGAGACACCAGCCAGGGCTTCGGCTCAGATCCACCGTGTTCACAGGGGCAGGACATAGAAACAGCCCAAGCGGCCTTCCGGAATGAACACACAGCGCGTCCTGACTTCAGCGCCACACACACGTGGTACTGCGTAAACATGCAGGCTGCTTATGGATCAGTTGAAAAGGGAACGCAGTGAGGGCTGGACACGTGCCCCGAGCATACACCTCGGCAGTACCGTGCCCAGCCACAGGTAGCAGAAGGCAGAGTGGAGACGACCAGCGCCTTCGGGGAGACTGAAGGGCTGTTAGGTGCTTAATCGGGACAGACTGCGTTAGGAAAGATGGAAAAGTTCCGGAAACAGACGAGGATAGTTAGCGAGGCTGTGAATGTACTCTGCTGCTGAACCGCACGTATCACGTAGCAAATCTGATCATGTATCAACCACAGATGAGAACAGACTGCAGACCGACGTTTCCAGTTAGGCAATGCAGAGAGAAAATGATGAATTACACTGAGGTCAGCGCTCAATTAAAATGACAACAAAACTGCCAACCCCAACTCTAATTAAGACTCGTTTCGTGTAAATACAAATTATGCTGTGTAAATATAAATTACCCCATCTTAATTTATGCAGATCAATCTCCAAGGAAAATTAGAACAAAATTTGAGCAGTGCAGTGGCTTATGGGATCTCACAGGGCGGCCCTGATGCGGAGAGGCACACAGCACTGTCAGCGCCCAGGTCAGCGGGGAGTCGGGCGGCTCCTACCTTGTTAATGATCCCTCCGTTTTCCACAACTCCTTCAGCACCAACTATGACGAGGTCCACTTTCTCCATGATATAGCTAAGGAAACGGGAACAGAAGTGCTGTCGATGCTGGGCCCTCTGGGAAGATCGGTATTCCCTTCTCAGCACAGAAGGTGCCAGCTACCATGACCTTTTTTCAAGAGACACTGGAGCCCTGGCACTGTGGCAGAGGCACGCGCGACCTCAGCCAGGAGCGTGTGTGGCTCAAACAAGGGCTTGGCTGTCTCCAGGTGTACTCCTGAGAGCGTTCCCGACTTCCTTCACCTCCTGCCTTGGGTGCTTGCCTCCCATGAGCCATCACTGCTGTTCTAACACCCACAATCCAAGGGACGCGTGACGCTGGTCTCGGGAGAGAAGCTGCTTGGGTGAGCTGAGTGCCCAGCACACTGCTGCCCCTTCCCCCCAGGAGAGCCCAGCCTGCACGGAGGCTGCCCCAGCACCCAGGACACGACAGCCCAGCCTGCACGGAGGCTGCCCCGGCACCCACGACACGACAGCCCAGCCTGCCCACAGCTGGCCCTGGGAGCAGCTGAGCCTTGGCTGGAGAGCACCGATGACCCTGACCGCTGACCCACCCAGACTTTTGCACCTCTTCCAGTGCACGGACCCTCCTGCTGGTGGCACATGGCTCAGCGGGTGACACCCCACAGCCCGTCTTCCACCCACACTGTCCAGACCTTGTAATGCCTTGCTTGTTAGGGCAGCTCTTAATTAAGAGGCAGGACGCTGCCCGGGGCGGTTTTATGACTGCCTCAAACCTCACCCTGGGGTGGGCAGGGCTGATAGCCACGCCGAGGAGCAGGTGCTTACCCGACAGCAGCGTCCAGCACCACGGTGACAGGGACGTTGAGGTGGCAGAGGGCTTTGGCCATTTTCTTACTGAAGATGACATTTTGAGAACGTTAGATAAAGTGCAAAAGGTCCCAAGTGATGTCCCTGAGTCACTGAAGTTGGGCAGGGACAAGCCGTGCCAGTGGAAACTCGTTACATGGACTGTGGTGCGGATTCCAAGCCTGCACTTGGGCTCCTTTAGAAAGAACCGAGAGGCAGTCGGACAGAAGGGGGGAGGGACAGTCTTCCACCTTAGAAGCCTGCAGCAGCTGGGGCCAGGGCAGGCAAAGCCAGGAGTCAGGAGCGCCATCGGTCTCCTGCGAGGATGGCAGGGGCGCAAGTATTGGGGTCCTCTGCCGCCTCCCAGGTGCACTGCAGGGAGCTGGGCTGGAGGCGGGGTGGACAGGACTGGGAATGGTGCTGCAGCACAGCCTGTGGCTTAGCCTGCTGTGCCACGACGCCCACCTGACAGCTGGGTTCAGTGGGGTTCTTTAGGAAGCAGTGTGTCAGGACTACACTCTCAGGGACTCTGGGTAAGACAAGGAAACTAAAAGAAAAAAAGAGATGTTTTGCTTTATCTCCCATATAGAGATGGAGATGTCAATTACCTATTCCTTGATAAGCACTTTTAAAAAATTTTTATTTGAAAGAGTTACAGAGGTAGAGACACAGAGGTTTTCCATCCCCTGGTTCACTCCCCACATGGCCACAACGGCTGGAGCTGACCCAGTCCAAAGCTAGGAAACCTCCCGGGTCTCCCACGTGGGTGCAGGGGCCTGAGGACTTGCACCATCCTCTGCTAATGTCCCAGGCACATGAGTGGGGAGCTGGATCAGAAGTGGAGCAGCCAGGTCTTGAACCAGTGCCATTCGAGATTCCAGCACCCCAGGCCGGGACTTTAACCAGCTGTGCCGCAGCGGTGACCATGATAAAAATTTTTCAACGAAACAATCTCTTGGGTCAAGCATCTTGGCCCAGTGGGTTAAGCTGCCACCTAATGTACTGTTATCCCATGTGAGAGCCAGTTCAAGTCTGAGCTGCTCCAGTTCCCATCCAGTCCTTGCTAATGTGCCTGGGAAGGCAGTGGAAGATGCCCAAGTACTTAGGCACCACCACCCACGCTGGGAGATGACAATGGAGTTCCCGGCCCCTGGCTCTGGCCTGGCCCAGCCCTGGCTGTCTTGGCCATTTGGGGAGTAAACCAGCAGATGTCTCTGTCTCCTCCTCTATCTCTGTAATTCTGCTTTTCAAACAAATCTTGCTAAAAACAAACAAAAATAAACAATTTTGTACTATGGCTTATTGCAGATTCCTGGTGAACCAAAGGCAAGGCTGCGCGCAGGGGGGGGTGTGTGTCCGTGCTCTGTCCCTGTGTGGCTGTGGTGGGTGCTGGGCAGGCTGTGCGGGGGCGTGCTCTGTCCCTGCAGGGCTATGGTGGGTGCGGGGCAGGCTGTGCAGGGGAGTGGGGGGGGGGCATGCTCAGTCCCTGTGTGGCTGTGGTGGGTGCGGGGCAGGCTGTGCGGGGGCGTGCTCTGTCCCTGCAGGGCTATGGTGGGTGCGGGGCAGGCTGTGCAGGGGAGTGGGGGGGGCGTGCTCAGTCCCTGCATGGCTGTGGTGGGTGCGGGGCAGGCTGTGCGGGGGTGTGGGGGGGCGTGCTCAGTCCCTGTGTGGCTGTGGTGGGTGCGGGCAGGCTGTGTAGGGGTGCGGGGGCGTGCTCTGTCCCTGCGGGGATGTGGTGGGTGCGGGCAGGCTGTGCGGGGGCGTGCTCTGTCCCTGCGGGGCTGTGGTGGGTGCGGGGCAGGCTGTGCGGGGGCGTGCTCTGTCCCTGCAGGGCTGTGGTGGGTGCGGGGCAGGCTGTGCGGGGGCGTGGGGGGGGTGTGCTCTGTCCCTGCGGGGCTGTGGTGGGTGCGGGCAGGCTGTGCGGGGGCGTGCTCTGTCCCTGCGGGGCTGTGGTGGGTGCGGGGCAGGCTGTGTAGGGGTGCGGGGGCGTGCTCTGTCCCTGCGGGGCTGTGGTGGGTGCGGGCAGGCTGTGCGGGAGCGTGCTCAGTCCCTGCGGGGCTGTGGTGGGTGCGGGCAGGCTGCGCGGGGAGCACTTGCCCGGACAAGTCTGGCTGCGACTCTGTGATGTAGACACTGAAGCGCTTCTTGGCCGCCACGGCTGCCTCCAGGACCCTCAGGACCACCCTGGAGTAGGCGTGAGTCAGTATTCTCTGTGGGCAGAGAGGAAGTTGTCAGACAGCCGCTGCCGGGTCCCCCTGCCACCTGCACGGCGCCCAGGCTTCCTTCTCCTCACGGACCGAGGGCACTCAGAACAGAGCCCTGCCGCGCGCTGTTTCGATGCTGAGCAGTGCTGGCAGGGGACTGCAGTGTGGGTCTCCCTTCCCTGGCAGGTGCAGGGGGACCCCACTGAGGTCCTCGTGAGCCTCAGAGGCCTGGCTGCCTGAGGCTCTGTGAGGTTCCTGTGTTCTGGGCTGTGACCTGTGTACTGGGGACTGCAGGCTCCAGGCAGGCCCCACCCCAGCAGGCCCACAGCAAGGCAGAAAGGCCATGGGCCTGGGGCCACAGCTCCTGCTACTGCCACGTGCTCTCACCACTGCCAGGCGTGTGATCTGGAGAGAAGCTGAAGGTTCACAACTTCCATGTTGGCTAACTAATTTTTAAAACCTTCCATGGGTACGATCTGCAGAACTCGGCAGGACCACCGGCTAAGGCAGAGCCCAGGGGCTGTAATGCACAGGGGTGGACACGGCTTCAGCTCCTTTCAGGGCCTCGCGCCAGAGCCTGGTAGAACTGCAGGTTCCCAGGCCCTGCCCCAGAGCCTCTTGAATCAAACTGCACTGAGCGAGGACGCCCACGTTCCAATTCGTGCGGCTCTCCTCTACGTGCAGTCTGAATCTGTGCCGAGTAGGGACTGCAGGCGCAGTGTGTGCACCACGCCGCCCTGGAGCGGGGGCCCTCAGAAGCCCAGCGGCACGCGGCATTGCGCCACGCCTGGGCGAGCGGCAGTGCCAGCCTCCGCTCGCGTCCCCTGGCTTCTGTGCGAGTGCCACCCACACTACCACGCCGTTTCCTGAGCAACACTTCAAAGGTGGGGAGGTGATGAAACAGTGCAGGCTGTAAGAGCCTGGCTGTGGCTGGACACGCTCGTGGGCCGCGGAGCCGTCTGCTGGCGGGAGGGACGGCACTCAAGGCGATTGCCCTGTGCCGGGAGCCCGGCTGAGCCGCGTTTCCTGTCCCCTCACACAGCTCTGCATCTCTGCGACGGTGTCGCAAACCAAGTCAAGGGGAACTCTCCGCGCGGTGCACCGTCCTCGGGCAGACGCCGGCAGGAACACGAGCCGAGAGCTGCTCTGGGACTTAATTCAGGGTAGTCTGCTGCTCCCTAATCAGAGCCACCCCTGGTCAAACGCCTCATTAAGTCGGAACCGGCCCTTGCTGCCCCTCCTGCCCTCTGCCTGTCCAGCGACACCACGGATGACGACGTCTACATTCACAGAGCACTGGCTGTGTGCCAGGCATGCTGCCGCAGGTCAAACGGCCGTGCAGAGAGGCGGAGCGACTCAGCCGAGGCTGCACAGCGGGAGTGGTGGGGCTGGTGTCTGCTGCTCCTCACCACAGGAAGGGCATCTACTCACCGCCCCATCTTTGATGAAAGTATGGCACAGGTCTGCAATTTTATTCCGCGACAGAGAAATTCTCCTGAGAAAAAGCTCTCCCCGCTCAATCATGATCTTCTTACACTTGGAATAATCCTGGGAGGAAAGGCACAGAATGAGGGGAGGAAGACCGGGTGGGCGGGAACATCTGCTGCAGCAGCATAGACGGCGGGGCGGGGCAGAGAGGGGAGGGAGGGAGGGCTGGGCAGGGGCAGGGGCAGGGGCAGGGGCAGGGCTGGGCTGGGCTGGGCAGGGCAGGGCAGGCAGGGTGGGGCAGGGGTGGGGCAGGTGGGCAGAGAGGGGAGGGAGGGAGGGAGGACAGGGCAGGGCCGGGGCAGGGCCGGGCAGGGCAGGCAGGGGTGGGGCAGGGCAGTGCCAGGCCGGGCAGGCAGGGCTGGGCCTACCGAGTACTCTAGGGAGGTGAGGCTGATGAAGCGCAGGAAGAGCTCCCCGCCGGAGGACACGGCCACGGAAGAGTCCACGCCGCACAGCGTCTCTATGGCGCTGGTGAGATTCGCTCTCAGGCCCTGGATCGTCTCTCCTGAGATGAGCAAAGGTGTGGTGGTCACGTCGGCACCCAGCGCCTTGCTGGGCCATTCGTGCACTCACTCAGGCCCGGCACCGCGTGGAGCTGGGCACACCCCTGACCCAGGCAGGCGGCTCTGCTGATGGAGCTCCCTTCTCCGTGGAGGCGACGTCCAGCAAGCACGCACACACACACACAAGCCAGTTCCAGGCCGTCACCAGGAGACAAAAGCCGGGCGATGACTCAGGAGGGCCGCTGAGCGGGGTCGGCCTCTGGGGCTGAGGGCCATCCACACTGTGACCTGAGGAGGAAGGGCCGAGCCACAGAAGGCCCACCCACCACAATGCCGAGCCCCGAGATGGGGACCGCCTGAGACCAGGGGGCTGAGGCCCGTGCTGGGGGCAGCACAGGGGCTGGGACGAGGAAGTGTTTGGAAGTCACTCCAAGTCCATAGCACGACGCCGGAGGTGCCCTAGGGACACGTCCCCAGCCAGCCCTGGGATGGGAGGAGGCTTCAGTGCCGCTGTGTTGCTCATACGAACGTCACGCCAGGCCCAAGTGCTCACACTGAGAACGCTGGCGAGCAGACTCACGACGGGCGCCGTTCCTGCACGGCTCGCACAGCTGCAACTCTGACCTTGTGGTGGCGGAGGTGGATGGTTACGGCACAGAGGGCTCCTGCCTGACGGACCACTCCCCGAATGCCCGCCACAGCCAGGGCTGCGCCAGGCTGAGGCCCCCACGCAGCGGCAGGGACGCCTGGAGCTGAGCCATCGCCTGCTGCCTTCCAGGGTGTGCGGTCCTAGCATGCGGGGACGCGAACCCAGGCGCTCCAGCCGTTTTCCTAACCTCCGTCTTCACTTCGAGGCCAGACACCGGCCCCTCTACTGCTGTGCTTAGGCCTCAGGGCTACCTTGACTTCAATGGCTCCCTCTGCACTCGGGTAATTCGAGGGCTGTTGCCAGTTAAAGGGCCGAGCTGGGCGTGGGGCTGCGCTACCCCGGGCGGGCGCCCCGCATCTCTCCCTTGCGCCAGCGTCCCCAGGGCTGACCTGTGTCTCTCTTCAGGAACTCCAGCAGGGTCCGGATGGCGGCCACCGCCGAGGCCATGTCAGGGTCTCCTCTCATCTGAGACTTGAAGTACTGGATCAGCTCTGGGAAGGGAGAGAGGCGGGGCCCACTCAGTTCACCTAGCAGGTGGACGCCTAGATGACGGCTAGAGACGAAGTAGTAATGAAGAATCCCTTGTTTTCGGAACAGGGACGGGAGAGCAACGGAGGGGGGTTCAGAAACCCCACGCCCTGTCGGTCGTCTTCCTTCCCCTCCTCGGCCCAAGTGCTGCGAGGACCCCGGGCTGGGCCGCCGGGCCAGCTTCTCCTGCACCCCTCCTGCCGTCTGCGCGAACCCAGGTCCACTCGGGCGCACGCCGACGCCCGCCCGCTGCGCCCCTGCTCATTCCCGACGCCTCGCGCTTCCGCCGAGCGCCGCCGGGGCGGGGGTCGCACTCCTGACACCGCGCCCTCCGCCTCGCGGGGGACGTCCCGGCGACGGAGCGCGCGCGTGCGGGGTCTGCGGGCGTCTCAGGGTCCCGGGGCAGCGAGAGGGGCCTGGCGGGGCCGCCCCCGGCCGAACAGCCCGAGCTCGTACAGGGACCTCTCCCGGAGCCCTGCCCCGGTGCGCGAAGCCGGGAGGGACGTCCGCGCGGCTCCGCAGCCCTGGCCCGCCTCCATTTACCCTTGTTGTCCATGCTGCCCTCCGGACCGTGGACGCCGAGGGCCCCGGCGCCGCACGCGCTGCCTCGAGCTGGTTCCGCGAGCGAGCCGGCTGCGGGTCGGACGCTGACAGCGCGCGGCGCACCTCCGCGCCTCACTTCCGGCGCGCCAGAGGCGGGGCCCTGGGTACGGCGCGCGGCCCGGGCCAAACTGCGTGACGTCACTCGTCGGCGCCGGAAGTTGCGACTCGCAGGCGCTGGGACTCGGCTAACGGCCGTTTCTTCTGCGCTGAGGTGCCGGGGCGACCATGGTGTCGGATGGTGAGGGCCTCGCTGGGGGGGCTCGGTCCAGATGGGTGTCTCCTTGGCGCTGGGTGGGACCTGTTAGGGAGAGACCGGCGTGTCCATTCACTGGGTAGCTCCGTGCTGAGTGCCGGGCGTTTTCGGCTCGGGAGAAGGCGGCGGGGAACCTGGCAGGCCAGCCTAGCGCTAGAGACAGGCGGGAGGCCAGTCGGATAAAGTGATTTCGAAGACTGTCCCAGGACGGTGTGTGAGTGGGTTCGGGCGTCCTGGAAAGGTTTGACTGGCAGCCTCCTGGAAGGATTGGGAGTTGTCGGGCGGGGCCTGATGGAGAATTCGCATCCCGTCCTAAGGTCGGCGATAAAATGTCATTTTTAAAGCAGCCCGCAGTCTGATAGGGAGGACGGGGAGGGGAGATCAGGAGCGCGGGCGCTGACTCGTGGCCAGTGTCGGCGGAGGCGGCCGGGGTGGGCGGCGAGCAGTGGGGCCCCGGCCCGGCCCTGCCCGCGGGCCCTGGGGCTTAGGGCAGATTCTCTCGTCTGACCGGTGACTTGGTGCGCCGCTGAGACAGACAGACGCCGCCCGTCCGGCTGATGAGGTGCCGCCGCGGCCCAGCGGCTGTGGGGGGTTGGGAAGGAGAGGAGGGAGGCGTCCGTGCTAGCCGCGGGTGTCACCGTGGGTGGGATCATGGGATGGCGCAGAGCGGGCCGGCGTTCCCGCCCCCCGCCGATGGGGCGCCTCGACTTCCTGCCGGAGGAAAGAACTGGGCTGCAGCCTGGAGGAGTCCGGAGGGTTCAGAGGGGTGGGGGCTGTCCCGAGGAGGAGACAGCAGGAAGGAAGCCGTGGGGGGCGGAGTGCGGGCCGCCTGGGCTCTCCACGCCGGGTGCGCTGGGCGCCCGGAAGCCCCAGCCCCTCGCGCGTGGGTCCCTGTGGAGGGCAGCCTTACGCGCACGGAGGCGGCTTTTTCCTTTCTGGCTTTTGCCTTCTAAAAATTGGCTACTTGCTGCTGGCTAACAGGAGGGACCCGGGCCCAGACTCACTCCTGCGCCTCCCTGAGTCGGCCGAGCCTGGAGTTCCGTGCGCAGGGGTTCTCGCCGCTGCCCCTCGCTGCCTTCTGTGACCGGGCAGGTGTCTGCGCGTTCACTCGTTAGATGTGCGCCAGGCAGGGTGGTGGGAGCCGGGGATGAGCTGTGAGCAAAACACAAGACCCCCGTCCTCACGGGGCTCACGCTCCAGTGCCTGGAGGACGGCCGCCGGGGCAGGCACGATGCTGAGGCCCGCCGAGTACGTCCTCAGAGACAGGGCCTCCTGCGAATCGCACGACGTGGGGATCATAGGCACCTCAAGGCTGTGATGGCGCCTGCTCCGGGGGGAAGTTACGCATTTAGAGTGTGAGGTCTGACGCATTTCCATGACGCTGATGTCTTTCATTTACCTCTGTTGACAGAAGATGAACTGAATCTCCTGGTAATCATAGTGGATACCAACCCGATATGGTGGGGAAAGCAGGCGCTGAAGGAGTCTCAGGTGAGAGCTGGAGGGGCCTCGGGCAGCTCCGCCTTGGCTAACTGGCGTGTGGCACGCCGCTTCTGCCCTAGCTAACTGGGGTGTGGCACGCCGCTTCTGCCCTAGCTAACTGGCATGTGGCACGCCGCTTCTGCCCTAGCTAACTGGCGTGTGGCACGCCGCTTCTGCCCTAGCTAACTGGGGTGTGGCACGCCGCTTCTGCCCTAGCTAACTGGCGTGTGGCACGCCGCTTCTGCCTTAATGCATGTGTCCTTGCCGCTTCTGCCATAGCGCTTATGTGTCCGTAGAGCATCGGGGAGCTGCCTGTGGTGCTGGCGGCCCGTATCGGAGCACAGATTTGAGGCCTCACTGCTCCACATCCAACCCATCTCCAGCTCATGTGCTTGGGAAAGTGGTGGAGGATGGCCCAAATGGCTGCAGTGGCTAAGGCTGGGCCACACTGAAGCCAAGAGCCTGGAACTCTGTGAGGGCTTCCTGCGTGGGTGGCAGAGGGCCAAGCACTCGGGCCATCTTCCCCTGCCTTCCCAGGTACATTAGCAGGGAGCTGGATGGGAAGTGGAACAGCCGGGACTCTAACCAGCTGCAGGGGGCAGCTTAACCCACTGTGCCACTATGCAGGCCCCTTGAACTTTCTTTATATTCCTAGATACAAGTCCTTTATTGTATAAATGGTTTGTGAATTTTTTCTCTCAAAGTTTAGCTTTTGTTTTATATTTAAGAAAGTCACAGATCAATTTTGATGAGAGTCCACATTATTAAAAAAAAGAAAAAACCTGGACTGTGCTTTTGGTGCTAAATCTTAAGAACTCTTCAAATAGCTGTAGATTGTAAAGATTTTTTTGCCAGTGACTTATTTGAAAAGTTTGACATTTCAAGCTAGAATCAGTTTGAGTTAGTTTCTTTTCTGAGATTTAGGTTGTGGTTTTGTTTTATTCTGTGTGTGTGTGTGTGTGTGTGTTTGGCCTGTTGCTGAATGTTCCAGCAATGTTTGTTGAAAACATTACATTATCCTTTTTCATTGACTTACTTATGTACCCTTGTCAAAAACCAGATGTGCATACCCTGGTGGGTTTTTGTCTAGGGCCTCCGCTCTGTTGATCTGTGTCTGTCCCTGCACCAACGCTGCACAATCCTGACTAATATACAATACCTAAGTAGTACCTCTTTTTTTTTTTTTTAAGACTTACTTATCTATCTTAAAGTCAATTTCAGAGAGGGAGGGAGAGACAAACAGAGAGATTGTCCATCTGCTGGCTCGCTCCCCGCATGGCCACAATGGCAGGAGCTGTGCCAGCCCAAAGCCAGGAGCTTCATCCGGGTCTCCCACATGGGTGGCAGGGGTCCTAGGACTTGGGCCATCTCTGCTGCTTTTCCCAGGCGCATTAGGAAGGAGCTGGATCAGAAGTGGAGCAGCCAGGGCTCGAACTGGTGTCCATATGGGATGCCGTTGCTGTAATTGCGACTTAATGCACTACACCACAGTGCTAGCCCTGGTGTTGTACCTCTTGGAAGTCTGCTAGATTCTTGTCACTTTATTTTTCCTTTTCAAAAATTTAACTGTTCTAGTTCTCTTGACTTTCCACATAAATTTTAGGTTAAGCCTGTCTATGTCTACAAAAAATGCTGCTAATTTTGTGTATGTGTGTGTGTGTGTTTAATATTATTTGATGGGCCGGCATTATGGCGCAGCAGGTAAAGCCTCCGCCTGCCATGTCAGCATCCAGTATGAGCACTGGTTCGTGTCCCGGCTGCTCCACCTCCGATCCAGCTCCCTGCCGATGGCCTGGGAAGAGTGTGGAAGATGGGCCCTTGCTGCCAGGGCGGGAGACCCGGGGGAAGCTCCTGGCTGCTGGCTTCAGCCTGGCCCAGTCCTAGCAGTTGTGCGATCTGGGAAGTGAACAGCAGATGGAGGACCTCTTTCTGTCTTTCTGTCTCTCCCCATCTCTCTGTAACCTTAATTTTCAAATAAATAAATAAATCTTTAAAATAAAATTATTTTAAGGCAGAATGACACAGGGAGACATTTTCCCTCTGCTTGTTCACTCCCCAAATGGCTGCAAAAGCTGGGACTGGGCAGGCTGGAGCCGGGAGCCAGGAGCTCCGTGTGGTCTTCCACGTGGGTGGCAGGGACCCAGTGTCGGGGCATCGTGCACAGCAGGAGGAAGCTGCACCAGAAGCAGAGCTCTGACTAGCACTGCAGCGTGGGGTGTGGGCGTCCCAGCCAGCTCCTTAACCCGCTGTGCCGCAACGCCCTCTCCCAGAGTTGCCTCTTTAAGAGGACACGCCTTGTTCTAGGATTATGAAAATACCCGTGTGCGATTCTCTGCACTGCTAGTAAATGTGAACAGATCAACACTTTTACAGGTCTCCAGTTTAATCACTGTGTATTAAATACTCCATATGTAGCGAAAGTTTGTTAGTTATTTTGTTAGAGAAGATGCCTCATGTTTGTTTTCCCTAAGATGTTGCTCGTGTGCTGATGTGGAGTTGATTTCATGTTTAAAGGACGGTCAGAAAACTGCAGTTGTCCAGGGTCTCTGCTTGTGGCTTTGCAGGGGGGAGCTGAGTGAATGAGTGTGTGTGGCGTAAGTGGAATCGTAATTGTTTTGAGACGGGACCTGGTAGTCTGGATAGCTGATTTATTCTCATGCCTTTTGTTTTTTGCCAGTTTACTTTATCCAAATGTATCGATGCTGTGATGGTGCTGGGGAACTCCCACTTGTTCATGAATCGCTCCAACAAACTAGCCGTGATCGCCAGTCACATCCAGGAGAGGTATGGCTGCTGTGGTGTCTGCCTGTCAGTGCTGGTTGGTACATACTGTTCTTACTCTGGGTTGCAAGAGGAGTGTTTCCTGTGGTGGTGAAAGACAGCCACAGCTCAAGAGTCAGTACATTTCCATCTGTGTGGACACTGAAACCCTTCTTTCTTCATTTGGAAGGCAAAGTTACAGAGAGAGAGAGAAATCTTCCATTGCTGGTTCAGTATCCAAATGGCCACAACACCAGGGCTGGGCCGGGCCAAGGCCAGGAAGTTTCATCCGGGTCTCCCACGTGGGTGCAGGGGCAGCAGCACTTGGCGGTCTGCTGCTGCCTTCCCAGGTGCATTAGGAGGGAGCTGGGTCGGAAGTGGAGCAGCCAGAGTGTGGATTGGTGCCCACATGGGATGGCGGCGCTGCAGGCAGCGGGCTGGTTCACTGCTCCTCACCAGCCCAGGTTTTTTTCTTAAAGGGATAGACAGTAGACTCATTGCTAGGATTTGGCGCGAGTGGATCTGTTTTGGTGTCGCCAGATGAGGTGAATGTGGGAATCGCCCTGGACACTTGCGAGACTGTGACCCTGCCCCATTGTCACTGCAATGCTTGCAGTGGCGGCAGACGGATGCTTGCCGATTTACCTGTGTTACTCATTTGTAAAAGGTGAAATGTGTGGGGCCGGTGCTGTGGCCTAGAAAGCTGAGCCTCCACCTGCAGTGCTGGCCTCCCATATGAGTGTGCGGTTTGAGCTCTGGCTGCTCCGTTTCTGATCCAGCTCCCTGCTAATGTGCCTGGGACAGCAGCGGAAGATAGCCCAAGTGCTTGGGACCCTGCACCCATGTGGAAGACCCAGAGAAGCTCCTGGTTCCTGGCTTTGGCCTGGCCCAGGTCCCGCCATTGCAGCCATCTGGGAAGTGAACCAGCAGGTGGAGGATATCTTACCCTCTCTGTATCTCTGCCTTTCAAATAAATAAATAAGTCTTAAAAAAAAAAAAAAAGCAAGCAAGCAATGTGTGCTAGCACATTGTGAATCCACGGTTGGTGCAGTCACTCCTTAGTACCTGTGGGGGATCAGTTCCAGGTTCCTCATTTCAGTGGCGTAGTATTTGCATAGAGCCCAAGCACATCCTCCCATAGACGTTAACTCACCCCAGGTCACGTGTCACCCAACCAGTGTGAGTGCCCTGTAATAGCTGTCCCGCTCTGTTCATGGAAGAGAGACAGCAGTGTGTGCGTATCCAGTCTGTGGATTAGCTCTCCCGCCCTGTTCATGGAAGAGAGACAGCAGTGTGTGCATGTCCAGTCTGTGGATTAGCTGTCCCGCCCTGTTCATGGAAGAGAGACAGCAGTGTGTGCGTGTCCAGTCTGTGGATTAGCTGTCCCGCCCTGTTCATGGAAGAGAGACAGCAGTGTGTGCGTGTCCAGTCTGTGGATTAGCTGTCCTGCCCTGTTCATGGAAGAGAGACAGCAGTGTGTGCGTGTCCAGTCTGTGGATTAGCTGTCCTGCACTGTTTGCAGAACAGTGACAGCAGTGTGTGCGTGTCCAGTACAGATATAGATGTTGAACAAGAGCCACTTCTGATTCTTGATTGCGTTGTGCATTGGAACGTGTGGGTCAGAGGCTGGCTGTGATTCCTGTCGTCCCTGCTGCAGTTCATCTGACCTGAGTGGCAACGGGGCAGGAAGACCTGGTGTGAGTAGCGTTTCCTGCTGTGTTTCAGCCGATTCTTATATCCTGGGAAGAATGGCAGAGTTGGAGACTTCTTTGGAGACCCTGGCAACCCATCATCTGAATTTAACCCCTCTGGAAGTAAAGACGGAAAATATGAACTGTTAACAGCAGCAAATGAAGTGATTGTGGAAGAGATTAAAGACCTCATGACAAAAAGTAACAGTTTTTTTTATTATTATCATCATCGTCATTTCTACTACTATTACTGTTTTGCAAATGGAGTTGATTTTGAGGTCTTGTCCCTGAGGACTTGGGTCCCGAGTCCCGAGGCTGTGGATGCCGTCCGTGTGCACACACCACCCCCTCTCCGCGTGCACACACCATCCCCTCTCCGCGTGCACACACCACCCCCTCTCCACGTGCACACACCGCCCCCTCTCCGCGTGCACACACCGCCCCCTCTCCGCGTGCACACACCGCCCCCTCTCCGCGTGCACACACCGCCCCCTCTCCGTGCACACACCACCCCCTCTCCGCGTGCACACACCGCCCCCTCTCCGTGTGCACACACCACCCCCTCTCTGCTCTTGGCCGTTGTCACCCAGCCTCCGTGGGCCTTGCTCCACCTCTGCGCTGGGCGCTGCGCAGCCTGTGCCTCTCGGATGGCTTCCGGCTCCCGAGCATGGCCTCTGGCCCTGCTTCTGCCCTCGTTCCGGGACCTTCCTTTCTCACTCTCCGTTACTGACTTGTCCTTCTTCTTGTCCCTTAAAATGTTTTTTTTTTAATTCTGTACATTTTTAAAAAATCATTTTAAATTATTTGAAAGGCAGAGCGATGGAGGGAGGAGGGAAGAGAGAGAGGGAGAGATAGAGATAGAGATATTTTCCATTTGCTGGTTCACTCCCCAGATGTCCCTCACTGACCAGGGCTGAGCCAGGCTGAAGCAGGAGCCTGGAACTCCATTAGGTTTCCCATGTTGGTGCAGGGGCCCACACACGTGGGCCATCTTCTGCTGCTTTCCCAGGCACATTAGCAGGGAGCTGGATTCGAAGTGGAGCAGCTGGGACTTGAACTGGTGCTCCCATGTGGGATGTTGGAGTTGCAGGCAGTGGTTTAACCTGCTGCATGGCAACACTGGCCTATCTTGTGCATAATTTTCTGACTTTTTCCCTCTGTTTTCTCAACCACTTTTGCTTGTAATTATCATTTGTATAGGAATACTTCCTAGTCTTTGTCCCACCCTCTCTGTCTTTTAAAGATTTATTTAGTTATTGAAGAAGCAGAGTGACAAGGAGAAAGAGAGAGGGAGATCTTCCAGACGCTGACTCACTCTCCAAATGCCTGCAACAGCCAGGGCAGGGCTGGGCCAAGCCAGGAGCCAGGAGCTTTGTCCAGGCTTCCCACATGGGTGCAGGGACCCAAGTGCTCGCGCCATCATCTGCTGCTTTCCCAGGCGCACTAGCAGGGAACTGGATTGGAATTGGAGCAGCCAGGATTGAACCTGCACTCCGATATGGGATGCTGGTTTTGCCAGGGTAGTGTAACCTGCAGTGCCACAGTCGTGTTCCCTCGCCCCATCTCCTTAGTGCACTTTAGTCTCATTATCTTCTCCCTCAGCGACACCACCATTTCTGTTTGTATTTCTGTCATCCTATCCACCTAGTTCTCCAAATTTGAAACTTTAATTTTTGACTCTTTTCTTCTTGCATCCGGCATCTAATCAGCTATGAGCAGCTCCCAAACCTGACCCTAATTGTCCTTTAGACACTTTGACGTTTGGGGCTGGATGGTTCTTTGCTGTGCAGGTTCTTCTGTGCGTTGTGCATTACTTAGCGACATCCCTGGCCTTGACCTAGCAGTCGCTACGATGCCGCCGATAGTGACCGCCCAGCGCCCTCCAGGTGGAGAGCCCCGTGATAGCCTCCTCTACCTGCCCTCTGACTCCTGTCTCCCCACCTGGACGCAGGGCACATGGACAGCTGGATCGGAAGTGGAGCAGCCGGGGCATGAACCTGGGCCCAAATGGGGTGCCAGCGTCACAGGTGGCAGCCTCACCTGCCACGCCACAGTGCCAGCCCCAGGCTAATATTCTAATGTAGTCAAATCTGCATGGCAAAAATCGCCATCTTAGCCATTTTTCGGTATCCAGTGCAATAGTGTCAAGCGCACTGGTGTGACTATGCCTGCATCACCACCACCCTCCAGCATTGTCCATCCTCCCAGACTGAAGCCTCGTGCCCAGTAAACAGTAGCTCTCTATTCCCCCTACTTCTAGAAAAGATGCCAGGACATTTTAAATTGAGAAAAGGTCCAAAGTTGCTTATTTAAGCATTACTGAGTACAAATTGCTATGTATGTTTTTAAACCCAGGTTAAACATGTCATCATTTGATTACATTCATAAAAAATGCTTTGGTTTGAACATGATTTTAGGTCAAGACAGTGTTTAAAAATTCTGTTTTTAATGTTTGTTGTTGTTGTTGTTTGTAGGTGACATAAAGGGTCAGCATACAGAAACTCTGCTGGCAGGATCCCTGGCCAAAGCCCTTTGCTGTATCCTTGGTGCTTAAATTCTTCAAGAGGTGTCTTATGTGATGAATGTATTGTTTAAAAAAAAAAGAAAGAAAACATTGTTTATTTGATTTGAAAGGTAGAGTAACAGAGAGAGAGAGAGAGAGAGAGCGCGCGCGAGCTTGCATCCAGTGGTTCCCTCCCCAATGGCCACAGTGGCCAGGGATGAGCCAGGCCACAGCCAGGAGCTTGGAACTCCATGTGGGTCTCCCACATGAGTTGCAGGGGCCCAAGGACTTGGGCCATCTTACGGTGCTGTCCCAGGTGCATTAGCAGGGAGCTGGACTGGAAGAGGAGCAGCTGGGACTGGAACCGGTGCTCTGGTACAGGATACTGGTGCTGCACGTGGTGGCTTAACCCACCACCCCACAATGCTGGCCCTGTGTGGTTAGCATTTTCAGGTTGGGACATTTTTTTAGAAACTTGTGTGTCCATGTTAAATGGGAGTCATGGACATTCTAAAATGGGAGATAATGAAAAATGTGTTTATCTTGCCTTTGAAATATTTTTAGTACAAGCCATAAAAACTTGAAATAGAAGAGTAAGAAAATGCTGAGTTTCTCCATTCATCCTTCTTCCTGTAACAGAATGAAAAAACAAAGAGATTTGCAGAATGTCTTAAAAAAAAAGCTTCAGGATGCTTTCTTTTCTTTTTTGATAAACTGCTGCTTTTTTGGTTTCCGCCTTCCTTGAGCTGGGTGCTGTGTTTGATTTTCAAAGCCGCCGACTGACTGTGAAGCTTCATGAACGAGCGGCCACTTTCCCACAGGCAGGGGTTAGCTCAGGGCAGCAGCACCTGTCTCAGCATTTTGATTTTATCTTTTTGTGAGATTTGCTCTAACTTTTTATGTATTTGTCCCAGATTTTGATTCCAGTTGCCTGGTCATCTCTGTGTGCTTTTCAGATTTGTTTTGGGACACTTGACTGGGTCTAGGACTGGGTGGGGCAGTAAGACAAGCCAGAGTTGGAATTTTAGTCTGCGATGGTGCGTGCTGTGATGGGATGAGCGCGCACTCGTGTGTCTGACAGTGAACGCAGTCTCCTTTCTCAGCAGGGCGGCGCTGGGCTTCTCTAGAACTCGAGGGGCTTTTCCCTGTTTAAGTATTTATGAAATAAAATGGTATTTCTGTATTCCTTAATACGAAGAAATGTAGATATTCATAGAATGAACAAGGAGGTGAAAGGTAGGAGCCTGTGTTTTACTGCTGTGTGTTGGGGGCAGTGTTTCAAAATTGGTTAGAAATATACATGTCTAATACTTTAAGTTGTTGTTAAGTTAATAATGGTAAGTTATTCACTTAAACTGTAATTTGTTTTTCTCTCTTCATAGATAATCAGGAGATGAAATCGAGAATATTGGTAAGATTAAAAAAGTGCTATACAACTGGATAGACAGTTACAGACAGTTGGAAAGCATGATGGGAAAAACAACTTTTTTTTAAAGATTTATTTTATTTATTTGAAAGATAGACTAGCTTTACTAGTAAGTAGAAAATGTCAAATAATGGGGTTTTCAGCGTTTGCTTGTTGTTTAGCCTGGATGAAAACCCTGGTGGTCCCCAAAGTTGATGGTAGTATTGAGGACTGGTTGTTCTCACTCTGCCAGTGGGAGGGTACCCTGGTCGGGGTTTTCTGCAGGGCGGTGGGTAACCTGGGTCAACACCCAGTGTGCATACCCTGTAGCCGTCAGTGATGATCTTTAGGAGGCAGTCTGGAAGCCACGCAAAGGCTGTGTGAGGTTGCATCAGAGAAGGGTTCAAAGTAGAACTGGAAACTGCTTACGAGTCCTCTGTAGATAACTGGTCCAGTCGTGGAACTCTATAAAGGTAGCAAGAAGCGTGCTGTGTGTTCTAGTTCATAGGCGTCAAGATGTTTCCCCCTGTATTTTGACCTGTAGCAGCAGGTGGCAAGACACTGGGTAGAGTGCCAGCCCATTGCACCAGCGTGTGTGTCCATGCCCCCTGCAGTGCTCTGACGGGTGCTCATCAAACTCGTCACAGCGGTTTCCTCTGGGTGCCGGGGTTGGAGGAACCGTTGCCTTTGCACTTTAGGTTTTTAATAATGGTAAGTAGGCAGACAGGTTGAAAACAGCATTGGTATGGCTTGCAGCTTGCTGTGGGGTGTGTGCGAGAGAGTGGGATGTGCTTGTGAGGTGTTGACGTGGCTGTGATTGTAGGTGATTAAGGCCGCGGAAGACAGCGCGCTGCAGTATATGAACTTCATGAATGTCATCTTCGCAGCACAGAAGCAGGTGCGTGAGAGCCTTCTACTGCATGTCTGTGTCATAACGAAGGCATCAGTATCATTTCCTGATCAATACTCGGAGAGGCGCTATGACTAACTAGACTTACTATTCTGCCTATTCATCTCTTTCTACTTCGGCCCCTGAGACCCTTGAGAATCCAGTTGGCCCCAGAACAGTGCCTGCTGAGCACGGCTGGCACAGTTTCATGGTGTTCAGTGCCCCATCGCTGCAGGACCCCTGGTTTGGTGGGTTGCTGCATAAACCTTGCCTCAGTTTCTCGCTACTAAAGCTGTGGTGTGTAAAGGCGCAATATTTTTGGTCCATAAGTGACTAAAATTGTTCTTATGAATTATGATGCATACATTTTCTTTTTTGCTAATTTTTAAAAAGAACAAAAAGTGCTTCTATAGTCAAACACAGCACCCCTGATCTTGGAGGGGCAGCCTGATGTGGTAAAAAGTGTTGGTTTTGGGGACAGAGGAGTGGGTGACAGCCTTACCACCCACTGGCTGTGACCGCAGCCCAACCACACCAGGGTGCTTCAGCTTCCAAATGCCGATGAAGTATCTGCCTGCAGTCACACACACTGAGTGACCTGTTCTAAGAGTAGTCTGGCACAGGGCTGGTGTCATGGCGTACCGGGTTAAGCTGTGCCAGCATCCCATATGGGCGCCTCTTCAAATCCCAGCTGCTCCACTTGCAGTCCAGCTCCCTGCTAATTTACCTGGGAAAGCAGTGGAACATGGCCCAAATGATTGGACCTCTGCATCCATGTGGAAGACCTGGAAGAAGCTCCTGGTTCCTGGCTTTGCCCTGGCCCAGCCCTAGCTATTGAGGCCATTTTGGGAATAAGCCATAAGATGGAAGATCTCTCTCTGTCTCTCTCTCACTCCCTCTCTCTCTCTCTGACTCTGCATTTCAAATAAATAAATAAATCTTAAACAAACAAAAAAATTAAGGGGTTTGTGCTGTGGTGCAGCAGGTTAAAGCCCTGGCCTGTAGCTCCTGCATCTCATATGGGCGCCATTTTGGGTCCCAGCTGCTCCATTTCCGATCCAGCTCCCTGCTGATGGCCTGGGAAAGTGGTAAAGGATGGTCCAGGTCCTTGGGCCCCTGCACCCATGTGGGAGACCCGAAAGAAGCTCCTGGCTCCTGGCTTCATCCTGGCCTAGCCCCGGCCATTGCTGTCATTTGGGGAGTGGACCAGATGATGGAAGATGTCTGTCTCTGTTTCTGCCTTTCTTTGTGACTCTGTCTTTCAAGTAAAATAAAATAAATCTTAAAAGAAAGAAGATTTAAAACTTCATACTTAAAAAAACACCAAAGAATAGTCGCACATGTAGGCTCAAAGTAATTATTACTGGGGTTGTTCCTTTAATATTTTCCAAATATTCCTTTCAGAATATTTTGATTGATGCCTGCGTTTTAGACACCGATTCAGGACTCCTCCAACAGGTATGTTTTAAGAGAATGCTTATTTTTGGTAATTAGGAAAATCAATTTTTATGTTGAGCAAATATTAATGTAGATTTGATATATTGAGTTAAATAAAATATGTCATTAATTTCTCCTGTTTGATTCACCTTTTTAAATGTGTCTACTAGAAATTATAAATTATACACTCAATATGACTTGCATTGTGTTTCTGTTCCATTATATGTGGTTTTTAATCACAAGTTTGGAATTGAATTTTACTTTAACCAGAAAGAAAAAAAACTCGAAATAGGGCTGTAGAGATTATCAGAGTCTCTTGATAAATGTTTTTTGGCCTTCAGGAATATTATATCCTAAAAGACCAGTTAAAAGCAAAAAACTAGAAAACCCGTTGAAGGTTCCTGCTGGGGTGGGGGAAGGGAGATGCAGAGGTCTGGCGTTGTCCTGTTTCTACGCCTGGTGGTAGGAATGGGTGTTCACTGTGCCACTTAAACCTACTCACACTTCCTGTACCTGCTCTGGCACATACATTTCAGGGTGAGAAATCAGAGGGCTTGAGTATGCTTCTTGGTTGCACATTTCAGCCTACGTAGTGTTCCTTAGCGCCCGTCTGTCTGTATTTTTGGTACCTGCTTTCCACTCTCCCCATTCCCTCCACTCTCCCCTGAGCGGTCACTGTTCTACGCGCTCCTTGGCTTCCCCCCTGAGTGAAGCATGCAGTCCCAGCTTTCTGTGCCTGGCGTTTTCACTGGCTGTAATGTCCTCCCCGGATGTTTGCACGTCCAGGAAGCGGCCGGATGTTCTGGCCCTCACGCCCTCTGGGAACATGTCCTCTCTGTGGGCTGAGGAGTTGCTGGAGAGGCCCCCTCCCCGGGAAGCTGGGTGTGTGCTGGTCTGCAGGGCCCTTTCCGTGTCTTGCAGGCTTGTGACATCACTGGGGGACTGTACCTGAAGGTGCCTCAGATGCCGTCCCTCCTGCAGTACCTGCTGGTGAGGAAGCAGCAGCGAGCCGGTCCCCAAGCAGAGTCCCTGGTGGGGCAGCGTGGGAACAACCCCGCTGATGCCTCCGAGATTAGCCCCTGGCGGGAAGGAAAAGCTGGGTGGCCTTGGAGATTCAGAGCTGCGCCCCGAGAGGGAAGGGCTTCAGGTGGTCTGGGTGCCCTGCTGTGTGCACAGTGTCCTGTGCGTGCTCCTACCCTGTGTGTACAGGTAGGAGCTCCGTACGCGCTTCTCAGTAGATGCCAAGGAAACCCCGAGTCAGCATTTCCTTAGTGTTTGCGGTCATCTATGGTCTGACTTCATTTGCTTTTTCCCATGTTTTAAATAAAAGTTGCTTGCCTTTCCCCCTTACAGTGGGTTTTTCTTCCCGATCAAGATCAGAGATCGCAGTTAATCCTGCCACCCCCAGTTCACGTGGACTACAGGGCTGCTTGCTTCTGTCATCGAAACCTCATTGAAATTGGCTACGTCTGTTCTGTGTGTCTGTCAAGTAAGTTCCTGTACCTACTTGTTCCTGTTGGGGTTGGGGGCAGAAAGTCTCTGAGACTCTGATTTAACCGTCTGCTCTTGGCTTCGATTCGCAGTATTCTGCAGCTTCAGCCCTATCTGCACCACGTGCGAGTGAGTGTCTCTGAGGCGGTGTGGGTGGCTCACCCTTCCGAGGCTTGGAGCCTTAACTCGGGGTTTCCTCTCCGTGTCGTTGCAGGACAGCCTTTAAGATCTCTCTGCCTCCCATGCTGAAGGCCAAGAAAAAGAAACTGAAGGTGTCTGCGTGACAGCGTCCTCCTGTCTTCAGCAGTCAGACACCGT
Source organism: Sylvilagus floridanus (assembly GCA_949820135.1). Classification (NCBI taxonomy): domain Eukaryota; kingdom Metazoa; phylum Chordata; class Mammalia; order Lagomorpha; family Leporidae; genus Sylvilagus; species Sylvilagus floridanus. The sequence goes on from OX463233.1 coordinate 177,529,894, forward strand.
GTGGCAGAGCCTTTGTTGGGGAGATTCAGAAAATACAGCTGGGGTCCTCCCTAACGGCGGAGTTTCTTACAGGAGGGGTCTGCACAGCGTCCCTCGCAGCCTGTGCTTCCGGGGGACTCGTTTGCCGGAGGGAGTTACTCTGCAGTCCATCCCCAACTCTGCTCACAAGGGTGGAGGAGAGCTCAACTGGTGACATGTTTTAATGGCTGGTCATTTGTGAAAGCCCATTCCGACGGGGGCTTCAGGACCCACGGCCCACACGGAGGGTCTTCCTGGGACATGGACAGTGGGCGAAGTCTGAACACAGCTTTGGGACAAGGGGCCATTGCTAGAGTGACTGCATCCATCAAGATAGGACGTCTCTCTCTGGAGACAGCAGTTGGCTTCCGCAGTGTAGGTTCAGTGTAGATCCAGCAGACGTTTATCCGGAGTCTGGTGTCCATGGTCCAAGCAGGCCCGCAGCCCGTCATGGAATAAGCAGAAACTCTGATTTTGGGTGGCAAAGGGGAACAGGCGTGGAGGCCTGGTAGCAAATTTTCTTTCAAAAACAGTTGTGTGCAGAGTTTGCTCATAAAAACTGACGCATGGGTTCTGAGGGAGTTTGTTGGGAAACACAGATTCTGTTAAGTGTGTCCCCAGGTGGAATTCTGTCCTTTTGTAGTGGAAAAACCACACATTCCTGTTGGAGAATGTTCTCTAGAAGCCTTGAACTGAATACTGAAAACTTTTATAAGTTAAAAGTTCCTTGTAATTTCAACAATAAAAATTTATTTTACTACTTAATATTTTTCCCTGGATTTATTAGAAGTTCTTTTAAGTTCCAATGTAGTTTAGGAAGGATTTTATATAGGAATACTGGATGATTTTGGTTTGTTTTGAAAAATATGATGACAAAAACCCGTTTGTTTACAAAACTTTTGTATCTAAATAAGATTTAAATTTTCTCTTTATACCACTTCAGTAACTGGGGTTTGGTAAGATATTTTGAGGTAGATTTTGTATTCTAGAGTTGCAGTCTTGTTAACAAATACAAGGATTTTGGTGATCATTTTGCAAGTGTTTGTTAACCCTTGAGCTAAAGAGTCCATCTTTAAAAAATAATTTATACTTTCATCTCGACAGCCGACATGCCATCCAGATTGAGGAAGACCCGGAAACTGCGCGGCCACGTGAGCCACAGCCACGGCCGCATCGGCAAGCACCAGAAGTACCCCGGAGGCCGAGGTAATGCGGGTGGCATGCATCACCACAGGATCAACTTTGATAAATATCACCCAGGTTACTTCAGAAAAGTTGGTATGAGGCATTACCACTTAAAGAGGAACCAGAGCTGCTGCCCAACTGTCAACCTTGATAAGCTGTGGACGTTGGTCAGTGAGCAGACACGGGTAAATGCTGCCAAGAACAAGACTGGAGCTGCTCCCGTCATTGATGTGGTGCGGTCGGGCTATTACTAAGTTCTGGGAAAGGGAAAGCTCCCAAAGCAGCCTGTCATCGTGAAGGCCAGATTCTTCAGCAGAAGAGCTGAGGAGAAGATTAAGGGCATAGGGGGAGACTGTCCTGGTGGCTTGAAGCCACGGTTCATTAAATGCTAGCAAATGCTTTTCAAAAAAAATAATAATTTATAATATTTCATACACTAAGAGAATGAGAATCATTGTTAGACGTCTAGGAAATAAATCATTGCATGTCTAACAGGTGAATAATTTCAACAAACTGGTAAGGCTTTGGTTGTTTTTCATTTAAAATGTTTTATATACTTGCTTAATTTTTTTTTTTTTAATACTGACTTATTTGAAAGGCAGAGTTTCAGAGAGGGAGAGACAGAGAAAGAGATCTTCCATGCACTGGTCCGCTTCCCAAATGAAGAGTTCCATCCAGGTTTCCCATGCGGGTGCAGGCGCCCAAAGACTTGGGCCATCTTCCATTGCCTTCCCAGGCGCACGCATTAGCAGGAAGTTGGGTTGAAGGTGGAGCAGCCGGGACTCGAACTGGGAGGCCAGCATTGCAGCGGAGGCCCAACCCCCTGCACCACAATGCTGGCTCCGTTTTTCTGTTTTGTTTTTGTTTTTAACACGATAAATTTAAAAAATAATTTTCTTTATTTGAGAGACAGAGCTCTCACCCGCTAGTTTACTTCCCAAATACCTGCCATAGCTGGGGCTGGGAACTCAATGCGGATCTCCCACACTGGTGCAGGAACCCGACTACTTGAGCTTTCACTGCCGCCTCCCAGGGACCACATTAACCAGAAGCCGGAGCCAGGAGTCCAGCGCAGGCCTCTGGTGTGGGATGCAGATGCCTGAACACATGTCTTCACTGCTAGGCTCAGCTCCTGCCCCCAAGTTTTATTTTTAACTGTTGTGTTTATGATGTATTTTATATAATAATTTAAGTTTTCATATTTGGTTGAATTATTTCCTCTTACTCATTGTTTATCTCATGCCCATTCAACTCTTTTTCAAATACGCACTTTTCTTTCTTCCTTTTTTAAAGATTTGTTTATTTTGAAGGCAGAGTTAGAGAGAGACAGGGAGAGACAGAAAGTGAACAAGTGAACATCCATCTGCTGTTTTACTCCCCAAAAGGCTGTAATGGCCGGGGCTGGACTGAGCAGGAGCCAGGAGCTTCATCTGGGTCTCCCACGTGGGTGCAGGGGCCAGAGTATGTGGGCCGTGTGCCACTGCTTTCCCAGGAGCATTACCCAGGAACTGGATCAGAAGTGGAGTAGCCAGGACTTGACTCAGCGCCCCATGGAATGCTGGCGTTGCAAGCAGCAGCTTTACCTGCTATGCCTATTTTTTTTTTTTTTTTGACAGGCAGAGTGGACAGTGAGAGAGGGAGACACAGAGAAAGGTCTTCCTTCCGTTGGTTCACCCCCCAAATGGCCGCTATGGCTGTTGCACTGCACTAATCTGAAGCCAGGAGCCAGGTGCTTCTTCCTGGTCTCCCATGTGGGTACAGGGCCCAAAGACTTGGGCCATCTTCCACTGCTTTCCCAGGCCACAGCAGAGAGCTGGACTGGAAGAGGAGCAACCAGGACAGAACCGGTGCCGCAGGCAGAGGCTTAGCCTAGTGAGCCGCGGCGCTGGTTTTTTTTTTTTTTTTTTTTTAAGATCTATTTGTTTGTTTGAAAGAGTTACAGAGAGGCAGAGGCAGAGAGAGAGGTCTTCCATCCAGTGGTTCACTCCACAGATGGCTGCAACGGCCAGAACTGTGCTGATCCGGAGCCAGGAGCTTCCTCCCGGTCTCCCATGTAGGAGCAGGGGTCCAAGGACTTGAACCATCTTCTGCTTTCCCAGGCCATAGCAGGGAGCTGGATTGGAAGAGGAGGGGTCGGGACTCAAACTGGCGCCCTTGTGGGATGCTAGCAGTTTACCTGCTATGCCACAGCACCGGCCCCACACCTATGTTTTATAATAGAATTGAACCTCTCCCCCTCCCAGATTAATTTTCTTCCATTTGCTCTTATTGTTTTTGTCTTTTTAATTTTTAACTTATTTGAATGTCAGAGAGAGAGATGCTCCCATCTTGGTTCATGCATGCATTCTGCTTGCTGGTCAGCATGTCATGCCACTCCACAGCCCTGGATTACCGATCCAAACCCAGTCTCCTGCTAGGCTGGACTTCTGGTTCCCATGAGACTAAATAGAGGGGCGCCGGATTCTGTCCTGGTTGCCCCTCTTCCAGGCCAGCCCTCTGCTGTGGCCCGGGAGTGCAGTGGAGGATGGCCCAGGTGCTTGGGTCCTGCACCCCATGGGAGACCAGGAGAAGCACCTGGCACGTGGCTCCTGCCATCAGATGAGTGCGGTGCGCCGGCCGCAGCGCGCCGTCCGTGGCGGGCATTGGAGGGTGAACCAACAGCAAAGGAAGACCTTTCTCTCTGTCTCTCTCTCTCACTGTCCACTCTGCCTGTCAAAAAAAAAAAAAAATAGACTCGACCATGTCCAGCTGTCACAAACCGTCCTGCACAAACTCGGCGACTTACGGGAGCCTCTGTGTGAAATGTGTGGGAGGAGGGATCGCAGGCCGGGCTTAGGAAGGCTTCCTCTCAAACTTTACAAGATTGACAGTTTGGCCACGTCAACCTAATCTGTAGATTCACTCTCCCACAGTGCCCATTGGAGCCCCAGCTACCCGGTTCCAATCCAGCTCCCTGCTGATGCGCCTGGGAAGGCAGCCCAAGTCCTTGGGTCCCTGCACCCATGTGGAGGCCTGGGTGGAGCTCCTGGCTTTGAGCTGGCCCAGTCCTGGCTGTTACAGCTATTTGGGGAAATGAACCAATGAATGGAAGATCTGTCTCCCTCTCTGTTGTTCTTGCGGCTTAGGTCACTGCTTGGTTGCCCCCGTCCCACACTGGATTGCTGGTTTGCGGATACTTCGCGTTCCGTCCAGCTCCCCTGGGAGACACCAGATGAAGGCTCGGGTGCTTAGGTCCGTGCCCGCCACGTGGGACACCCGGAGGAAGCCCTGGTTCCTGGCTTCCACCTGGCGCAGCCCTGGCGTTGCAAGGCCTTTGACAAGGTGTCCGTCTTTTTCTGTCAGCACAGTGGGGGCCATCTGGGCGCCGGCCTGAGTCCCGGCTCTGCTCCCCTCCCCTCCCCTTCCCATCCAGTGCCCTGCTGACAGCCTGGGAAAGCAGTGGGGGAGGCCCAGGCTTGGCCCTGCACCTGCGCGGCCGCTGCGGCCGTCTGGGGAGTGAACCAGTGGACAGAAGACTAACTGCATCTAAAATAAATCTCTTTTTATAAAAAGAGTAACAGTGACAAACACTATTTGGCGTTCACTGTTGGCCACGGTGCTAAGCACCACGTGCGGGACTGGAACGACCTCTGCGGCTTCCCGGGCACCGGACCGCTCCTTACGTCAGACATCGTGACGCACGCTCCTTACGTCAGACATCGGCCTGACCCCAGGAGCCTTCACTTCCTGTAATCTGAAGCCTCGAGAGGCAGCGCGCCCTGGTGGGCGGGGCCGGGGCGTTCAGCCCGGCTCGGGGGCGGGCTGTTTCTCCGTCGGCCCAATCACGGGGCGCTGCTCCTGCCAGCCGGAAGTCGATTGGTGGTTGCCATAGCTCCAGGCGTGCGCTTGACAAGATGGCGGCGCCCGGGCGGCGGCGACTGTGACTTCGCGGCCGGGTTCTTCCCTGCTTGGGGGCGTCGCGGCCCATGAAGCCCCAGGCATGGGCTTTCCGCCGCCGTCCCCTCTCCTCCTGGGGCTCCTTGTTCTGCAGGGAGCCCTGCGGCCGCTGCGGGCGGACCTGGGTGTGTACCGCGGCGCGGAGGCGGAGCAGGCCGGGCTGGCGGGCCGTGCCGGGTTGCCGCGGGGCCCGGGAGCCTGGGCGCCGTGGCCGGTGACCCTTGGCCGTCCCTTTCCTTCCCCTCCAGTTTTCATCCCGTCTTTCATCCGAATGTCCGGCCCTGCAGTCAGCGCGACCCTGGTCGGAGGCACCGAGGATGTGACCGTGAGCCTGGCCGCGCTGCAGGCCGAGGCGGGTAAAGAGGCCGAGGGCCCGGCTCTGCCCACGCGCGGGGAGGAAGCGTGGGACCGGTGCTGCCGGCGCCCCGGCGGGCGGCGGAGCCCTCCTCGGGCCGTCCGCGCGCTGCCACCGACGTCCACACGGGGTCCCGCGGCGGGGACTGCTGGCCGCTGGCTTGAGCGTGGTCCTCTCTGCACTTCTGCCCCCCAGGAATGCTGCCGGGCCCGGCCTGCGGATTGCCGCCCAGCAACGAGACGGCCGCCTGGAGCCTGGCCACGACCCCGGCTGTGGTGAGGGCGCGCTGGCCGGGCCGGGCGCGGCGTTCTCCGTGCCCCGAACCTTGGGGAGACTGGAAAGGCACCCGTCCAGCCCGGGGCTGGGGGACCCGGCCGTGCCCCCGCGTCAGGGTGTTTGTCACAGCCCGAGGCCTGCATCTTCCCCGGGAGACGGCCGATTCCCAGATGGGCCTGGTGCTGTAGAAAGCTCTCGAGCCATGGATGGTGTCCAGCTCGGAGTGTGTGTCCTCTCCTGGGCGCCAGGCCTCCACCCTGGGGATGAAAGGAGGGGACAGCCCCGCTGCACTTGGGCCCAAGGAAGAACATCCCCGGGTCCGGGGGACGCGGGGACAGCCCCGGAGGATGATGGGGAAACCGGGAAGCTGCTAGCTGAATTGGACTGTGTGTGTCAGACTGCGCATCACCAGAGGGTCAGGGGGGGCGGGGGAGGGAGTCCCGTGGTCCGAGGCAGCGGCCCCTGGCTGTGGCTGCTTCCCTGCCCAGAGGCCCAGAGGTGCCCCTACACGTGCTGGGGTGCCCTGGCTCTGAAGGCACAGCCATCTGTCTCTTCCAGAACTCGCTGGAGGTGACGGTCAGATGGAATGGAGGCCCATGCTCCTCCAGCGAGACAGAGCCCTTCCCCGGGTCCCCGTGCCTGGTGCAGACCCTCCTGGTGTCGGCGGCTCACAACGCGACCTGCTTAGCACATCTGCTCATCCAGGCGGAGATCTACGCCAACTCTTCCCTGACGCCACACGCATCAGGCAAGGATCCTGTGATCTGTTACCGTGGACGTCCTCGTGTCTTCTCATTGTTGAGGTTTTCACTGTGGATTGTTTAGTTAAGGTTTGTTGTATCTTGCTTCACTGCTAGCGTCTTTGTAAGCTGTCTTAACTCCTTTTTGGGAGTAGGTAAAATTTGTTTCCATGTGTTGAACCCATGGCTGTTTTTTTTATCAAGGTTTTTTTTTTTTTGTTTTTTTAAAGATTTATTTTATTTACTTGAAAGACAGAGTTACAGAGAGAGGGAGAGAGAGAGAGAGAGGTCTTCCATCTGCTGGTTCACTCCCCAGATGGCTGCAATGGCTGGAGCTGCATTGATCCAAAGGAAGGAGTCAGGAGCTTCTTCCTGGTTTCCCACACAGGTGCAGGGGCCCAAGGACTTGGGCCATCTTCCATTGCTTTCCAGGCCATAGCAGAGAGCTGGATCTGAAGAGGAGCAGCCAGGACTAGAACTGGTGCCCACATGGGATGCCAGTACTTCAGGCCAGGGCATTAATCTGCTGTGCCACAGTGCTGGCCCCAAGCTTGCCTTTTTTTTTTTTTTTTAACAAAGGAAAATATTATTTGTTTGAAAGGCACAAATAGAAGTGGAGTGAGAGAGAGAGAGATGGTCCACCTGCTAGTTCAACCCCCAAATGGCCACAACAGCCAGGGCTTGGCCAGCGTGAAGCTAGGAGCAGGAGCCTCTTCTGGGTCTCCTATGCAGGTGCAGGGGCCCAAGGACTTTGCCATCTTCCACTGCTTTCCCAGGCTGCGTTAGCAGGGAGCTGGATGGGAAGTGGAGCAGCCGAGACTCAAACCTGTGTCCATATGGTCTGTGGGCGGTGCAGGCGGAGGCTTAACCTTGTATGCCAAACGCCGGCCCCCTAGCTCTGTTTTAAGAAGAAAAAATAAAAAATGAAGATTCCTGAGGTTATAGAAAAACACTAGGTTTTCAGTGAAAACTTCTGACCTACGGTTCCCCTTCTTTGAGTAAATCTGCTGATTAGCTTAGAGAAACATGCATTCCTTCCCTAAAACAAGTAAGCAAGCAGATCCCTGATACCACACGAACGTGAATCCCGAGTTTGTCCTCTTTGAAGATTACGTAGCTCCGAGACTGTTCATTTGAGCACAGGTAGGGTCACCTCATTGACTCACAGCCGCATGGCGGCCTGCATGAGGATGTGTGTGTGTCCCGTTGCTGGGTTAACCAGTCTCTTACTGGTGGCTGGGCTCTTACCTCCTTTCTGACTCTTGGTGCTGGGACTCATGCTCCAGCAAATGTGCACCCGTGTACGCTCTCTGGACGTGAGAACATGTTCTCCGTCGGCCTCCCTCTCAGGTAACTGCTAAGGGCAAAGGGAATTCCATCTAAGGAGACCCGTGTTGAGGGGCCTGCTCTCTGCCCTGCCGCAGACTCCAGCATCCATAAAGGGAAGAATCCCTAGGTGGCATCCCTCGTCCGTCCCCCATGCTGCTTGAGGAGGGCTAGGAGGAGCCAGGCCAGTCCCACTCAGCTGCCGGCGGTGCCCCCGGCACACTGCCTGGGGAGAAAGGCAGGTGCAGGGAGCCACAAACAGCCTGACGTCTTCTGTCAGAAAGGAGGCAGAAGGCCGGCGCCGCGGCTCACTAGGCTAATCCTCCGCCTTGCGGCACCGGCACACTGGGTTCTAGTCCCGGTCGGGGCGCCGGATTCTGTCCCAGTTGTCCCTCTTCCAGGCCAGCTCTCTGCTGTGGCCCGGGAGTGCAGTGGAGGATGGCCCAAGTGCTTGGGCCCTGCACCCCATGGGGGACCAGGAGAAGCTCCTGGCTCCTGCCATCGGATGAGCGCGGTGCGCCGGCTGCGGCAGCCATTGGAGGGTGAACCAACGGCAAAGGAAGACCTTTCTCTCTGTCTCTCTCACTGTCCACTCTGCCTGTCAAAAAAAAGAAAGAAAGAAAGAAAGAAAGAAAGAAAGAAAGAAAGAAAGAAAGAAAGAAAGAAAAAGAAAGAGGCTGAAATCAAAGCACCTATCTGTGGGTGTAAGAGAGTTTTGGAGTGGAATCTGGGAAGCTGATAACCAGCTGATAAGCAGCATACCCCAGCCAGGCTGGTGATGTGAGGGCAGAGAAGGGCTGAGTGAGAGTGAGGACTTTGCTTTTTAAATATCTTTTTTTTTTTTTTTTTGGGAGGGTGGTGTAAGCAAAATGCTAGATGTATTTTTTCCTGAAAACTATTTTATTTAGAAACTGGGGCAATGGTGAGGGGTCCCGGCACCTGGATGGTGGACGCTCTGCTCAGATCTGTTGCAAGGCACGCGATCAGTGAGAGCAGGCGTCGGGGAACGATACCGTAATGATGCTCCTCCCCCGAAGGGCACCTCTTCACTGCTCACCCAGAGCCTTCTGTCTACCCTGCCGACTCCCACCTCACCTGTGTGACTCTTCAACAGGCTGTTGGAAATGAGAGGGTGGCACCAGCATTTACTCAGCACCCACTGTATGCAAGACCGTTTGCACGCCTTGTCTTGTTTGATTCCTGTGCTGGTCAGGGGAAGTCAAGGGGGAGCATTGAGGCTCAGGAAGGGTCTGTAACTTGCCCAGGGTTGACCAGAGTGAACATTCTGGAATTCAGAGCGTTCCACCTCCAAAGCCTGAACTTCCCCAGCCGAGTTCTCGTCTGTCTTACAGAAAAGGCAATTTCTGGTTTTCCTTTTATTTTTTAAAAAGAGATTTATTTATTGGTTTATTTTAAAGATTCATTTTATTTATTTGAATGACAGAGTTACAGAGAGAGGTAGAGCCAGAGAGCAGGCGAGGTCTTATATCCACTGGTTCACTCCCCAGATGACCACAACAGCCAGAGCTGAGCTGATCTGAAGCCAGGAGCCTTTCCCAGGTCTCCCACATGGGTGCAGAGGTCCTTTCTACTGCCTTCCCAGGGACTCGAACTGGCGCCCGTATAGGATGCTGGTGCTGCAGGTCCGGGCCTTAACCTGCTGCATCAGAGCACTGGCCCCAAGATTTATTTATTTATTTGGAGGTCAGAGTTACAGACAGAGAGGGAGAGAGATATCATCCATCTGCTGGTTCACTTCCCAGATGGCCACAATGGCTGGAGCATGGCCATGTTGAAGCTGGGAGCAAGGAATTTCATCAGGGTCTCCCACCTGGGTGCAGGGGCCCAAGACTTGGGCCATTGTCTGCTGCTTTCCCAGGCACATTAATAGGGAGCTGGATGGGAAGTGGAGCAGTTGGGTCTCTTAACTGGTGCCCACATGGGATGTTGGTGTTGCAGGCCGGGGCATAACCTGCTGTGCCACAGTGCGGATCCCACTTGGGTGGCTTCTTACCTGGGCCATCTCCCTTGGATGCTGTGGGCTTGTATTTTTCTCTGCTCCAGGTGTCCTCCTGGGTTCCCAAGATGAATCCGTCATGGTGTCTACTCCTTTCCAGTCACGTGACCTACTTACCTGTCTCTCCTCCCTGAGAGTGAGGGAAGAGCAAAATGGAGGTGTCAAGGACAGGCGGAGTGGGGCCAGGGGTTTCTGCAGCAAAGGGATATGGCGTACCTTGTATTTTTAGAAAGACCTTTGTGACTCTCAGTTCAGAGAGGGGAGACCCCAAGGGGGCGGATGCTTCAGACTGGCTGAATAGTTAATTTATTGCAAGCTAAAATCCCCTGAAGGTCTCCCTTAGACTTAATTTCCCTCATCCTTGCAGCAGAATCTGCTGTGAGGATTCGCGTTTATGATATGAGAGGGACTTGACACTGGGGATGTACTATAATGAAGTAGGAGCTTGTGGCCAGGTGGATTCCGGATAAGCTAAACTGTCACCAAGGCTTCGGTTTGGTCAGCTAGGAAGAGGTAGTGAGTTTGAAGGAGTAGATGCTTAATGTCATTCTGTGTTATGAAAAGGGATATTCAGCTTATTGAAAAATAGAACTAGTGCCACGCATTTATCTGAACTTGCAACTTTTAGTTGGCCGATATGTGCAAGATCAACCGTGACTTCTTTGGTTCATCATAACTGGCGTGTTTTCTCACATGCGGGTTTTCTGGGAGCAGTAGATGCGGTAGACCAGTAGTCAGTGGGGTCAGTGCGGGACTCGGATGTGGTTTATGCACAGTTTGTGAAATCCTTTCACGTGGGATGTTTGGAACTGGTGACGGGAAATGCAGTGTCTCGCGTCCCCGCGCAGTGTTCAGGACGTGACAGTGCCCTGTCTAGCTCCATGAACTTTTCTGTTCTGTATTCTTTGCAGAGAATGTGACTGTCATTCCCAACCAAGTGTATCAGCCCCTGGGGCCTTGTCCTTGTAATTTGACAGCCGGGGCCTGTGACATCCGCTGCTGTTGCGACCAGGTACGTTTACTGCTGAGTACAGAGGTTACAGGGGCACGTGCACACAGTTCCCCGTCAGTAGCTGTTTATCGGGTGGTCTTTCAAAACTGGGATTGGACCCGTGTTGCAGATTGCTTTCCAATCGAGTCTTTAGGTAATAGAAGGAAACAGCATATCTCTTTGGGTAAAGCCAAGATTGTGAAGATGATACTTTCACGGAGAGGCTGATTTGAATATTATTTATTTACAAGCCTTTAGGAAACATAAAAGGGAGGAATGTGGTTTTTCAATGATTTTTAGAATTGTGCAGCTGTCATGACCATCTAATTTTCGAATTTTTCCTACACCCCCAGAAAGAATCCTATGCCTGTTTGCAGTCCCTCTCATTCCACCTGTTAGCACCTGTGCCCCCATGTCCTGTCCTCTGGTTCCCCCTGTTAGCACCTGTGCCCCCATGTCCTGTCCTCTGGTTCCCTGTTAGCACCTGTGCCCCCATGTCCTGTCCTCTGGTTCCCTGTTAGCACCTGTGCCCCCATGTCCTGTCCTCTGGTTCCCCCTGTTAGCACCTGTGCCCCCATGTCCTGTCCTCTGGTCCCCCCCTGTTAGCACCTGTGCCCCCATGTCCTGTCCTCTGGCTCCCCCTGTTAGCACCTGTGCCCCCATGCCCTGTCCTCTGGTTCCCCCTGTTAGCACCTGTGCCCCCATGTCCTGTCTTCTGGTTCCCCCTGTTAGCACCTGTGCCCCCATGTCCTGTCCTCTGGTTCCCCCCTGTTAGCACCTGTGCCCCCATGTCCTGTCCTCTGGCTCCCCCTGTTAGCACCTGTGCCCCCATGTCCTGTCCTCTGGTTCCCCCTGTTAGCACCTGTGCCCCTATGCCCTGTCCTCTGGTTCCCCCTGTTAGCACCTGTGCCCCCATGTCCTGTCCTCTGGTTCCCCCTGTTAGCACCTGTGCCCCCATGCCCTGTCCTCTGGCTCCCCCTGTTAGCACCTGTGTTAGGGGTCTATGAAGGAAATTCTGGAACTGGTGAAAGCGCTTTGACGTGACGCAGATGCTGTTTGTTTATCCCCGCTGGGCTGCGGGAGGCCCAGGGAAGGTCTGCCTGCTCACTGCCGCTCTCCTCGCCTGCTTCAGGAGTGCTCCGCGGAGGCCCGGGAGCTGTTCGGGCAGTCCTGTCGCAGCGGCGTTTTTGGTGGGGACGTCAGTCCTCTGTTTGATCAGCTCTGCTCGGCTGGGTCGGCACGGCAGGTCCCGGACTGGTTTCCCTTGCTGTGCGTGCAGTCGCCCCTGGCCAATTCGCCCTTCCTCGGCTACTTCTATCACGGCTCTGTGTAAGTGCCCAGGGCAGCGCTCTGCAGCCCCACCAGCCGCTCGTCCCTCGGGCCATGTTTTTCTCAGTGCCTCTCCAGGGGGTCCTTGCTTCTAGATTTCCCTTAGCAGCTCGATTTGCGTGAAGTATTTGAGGGAACTGGGCCTCACTGAAAGTGAGTGGACTGACGACACACACAGCTGGTCCGTGACTCTCTAGGGTAGGGGCTCACGGGGTCTGTAACCTTCTGTGCTGTTGAGATGTTGAAGCTCCCGGGATTTCCGTATTTGCAAACATAAAGAGCTCAGAGGAGAGCCATGTTTCAGCAGATGGCTGCTGCAAGTGTCCGTGAAAGTCCGTCTTACTGATTCGCAGCTCCCAGAGACCCCACGTGGCCTCGCAAGTGCATCTGCACGCTGAGCCAAGAGACTCTTCGCACTTTGGTTACAAACAAGGAGATCCCATCGTGACTCTGGATAAGGCATACCTTACTGTTCCACAGGTAATGGTGGCCATTGTCTTTGTTTATCTGAAAGAGCCCCAGAGAGAGGGAGAGAGATTCTAGAGAGAGGGAGAGAGGGAGAGATGGATCTTCTGTATGCAGGTTCATGCCCCTGATGCTCACAACAGCTGGGGCTGGGCAAAGCCAGGAGCCCCATCCAGACCTCCTGTCTGGGTGGCAGGGACTGAAATCCTTGAGCCATCAGCTGCTGCCTTCCCAGCGTGTGCGTTTTGATCCAGGAAACCGAATCAAAATCAGAGGCAGGGCTGGATCCCAGGCACTGTGATACGTGGTGCGTGTCCCCATTCGCGGCTTCGTGTCTAGTCCTCTCTGTTTTTATTAGGTGATATTTGTTGTGACTCCTCAGTCCGTGGCTTCCATGCCTTGATTAGCAAATTCATTGAGTATCCTACTCACGTGGTCAGCTGGTCAGTGATCCAGGCGACAGGTTTCAGCAGTAGGAGCAGGCAGCGGAAAGGACAGTGCTAAGACTCCCTGACCTGTTGTTGTGGCTGGCAGAGGCTGAAGCTGTGGGTTTGTCCCCTACCCCCAGGTGTCCCTGGCTGGCAGAGGCCGTAGCTGTGGGTTTGTCCCCTACCCCCAGGTGTCCCTGGCTGACAGAGAGGCTGTAACTGTGGGTTTGTCCCCTACCCCCAGGTGTCCCTGGCTGGCAGCGAGGCCGTAGCTGTGGGTTTGTCCCCTCCCCCAGGTGTCCCTGGCTGACAGAGAGGCCGTAGCTGTGGGTTTGTCCCCTACCCCCAGGTGTCTCTGGCTGGCAGAAGCCGTAGCTGTGGGTTTGTCCCCTACCCCCAGGTGTCTCTGGCTGGCAGCGAGGCTGTAGCTATGGGTTTGTCCCCTACCCCCAGGTGTCCCTGGCTGGCAGCGAGGCCATAGCTGTGGGTTTGTCCCCTCCCCCAGGTGTCTCTGGCTGGCAGCGAGGCCATAGCTGTGGGTTTGTCCCCTACCCCCAGGTGTCCCTGGCTGGCAGCGAGGCCGTAGCTGTGGGTTTGTCCCCTCCCCCAGGTGTCCCTGGCCGGGCAGTGTATGCAGAATGCCCCAGTGGCGTTCCTGCAGAATTTTGACGTCAGATGCACCGCCCATCTGGAAGCATACCAAGAGCGAGATGGGATCATCAACATGAAGATAAGGAATGGGACCGTAGGAGGTATGTTCCGGCAGTTTGGAAACGGTAGGTGGAGTAGGATGCTGTGAGCACATCGGTCACTTCTTCCGGGCTGACTGAGGAAGGTGTTCTTGGGAGAAGCTCCACGCCGTGGAGGGCGTCGTGTGTATCAGTGCTTTGTTGAAGGTTGAAGTAAGGTCCATGTGACGTCAGAGTGCACAACTCTGTGGCACTGGCTGCATGCACAGTGTTGTGCAGCCGTCACCTCTGTCCAGCCCCAGAGCAGTTCCTCGCCCAGAAGGAAGCTGCGGCCTGAACAGCTGCCCTCATTCTCCCCTGCGCTCAGACCCGTCCCTGGATTTGCCTGTTCTGGACATCTCACACCGACGGAGGCACCCTCTGTGTGGCCTTTGTGTCTTTGGCTTAGCGTCATGGTTTTGAGGTTCCTCGGTGTGGTAGCATGGATCGATGTTTCATTCCACCGAAGGTGGAGTCAGAGTGGGTGCGTGGCCAGGCCACGTGGTGTCTGTTTGTCAGCTGGTGGATGTTTGGTGTCTCCACCTTTTGGCTGTCACGGACAGTGGCGCTGTGAGCACCGCAGGCAGCTTGCGTGTGGACAGTGTCTTCATTTCCCTCGGCGGGACACACAGGGATGCACCTGCCATGCCACGTGCTAACATGGTGTCTTGAGGGAGCCACGGACTGTTTGCCGCTCCCACCGGTGCTGTGCTCCTGTGGGTTCTCAGGGGAGGGAGACATGCCAGGTTAGTGTCTCCAACCTGAGGGTTTTCCTCTTCGCTTATGACTGACGGTGGAGGGGGGTTTCCCAGTTGGCACACGGGGGAGGCGCAGCGGCCGTATTTGCCTGGTCAGCTTTCCTTTGGTCACGTAGGCCATGTGTCCCCAGGAAGTTCATGTATGTTTCCTTTTAGGCATAGTTACGCCAAAAGTAACCTACGAGGAAGCAACTGACCTCCGCAAATACATCAGCGCTGCAGGTATTTCCATGTTACACTTTCATGTCCCTTCTACAGGGGGTGTGGGTCCCCTCCTACAAGTACCGTACATAGTAGAAGGCGTTGTGGAGTTGGTTCATGGTAGTCAGAGAGCATCGCAGTAGCACCGTGTGTCCTGTGTCCTGCTTGCTGGAGACTCGCTCCCATGACCTTGAGCCGGCTCCTTCGCAGGCCTTGGGCGTTTGTCACATCATTAAGGGATTCTTTAGGACACGACGTTTTTACTTCTTGCTTTCTTAGCTTTTTAGCCTTTGTAATTGTGATGCAGTCACATGGGTTACAGTTGGCTGACATTCCCAGGGCTTTGTTTTCAATGCTGGGTACTATTTACTTTTCAAGGTGTTGGAATTCTCCAGTGTACCCCTTACTTCGTCAAGTGTCAGTAGAGCTGGGGGCACCTCGCTGGCCCCTGCTGGGAGGGGAGGCCTCCGAAATGCCACAGACCTCTCCCTGAGGGCGCGCTCTGTGCCACATCTCAGCCGGGTGCTAGGAAGGGGACAGATCTCACCGAGGACGCTGCGGTGGACCAGAGAGGCTGGGCACTGCGCTTCCTTGGCAGAGTTGGGGAGGGGCAGGCAGCGGCCGGTGCCCAGGCAGACGTGAGCGCCAGGAGGGCCTCGTTTCTGAATGTGTTCTTATCCTTGCAGAAACACTCTTAGGTAACGGGTCCGCCCCCAGAAACGTGACCGTGGAAGAGCATTACGTCTTCAGATGGAACAATAATACAATCAGTGACGTGAACGTTAGAGTCGTGAGGGCGGCAGTCAGTGCCTCCTGGAAAGGTAACTCTGGTGGCGGTGCGAGACGCTTCTGTTTATTTCTTTCTTCAAGATTCTCGTCGTTATGATACATAAAACTAAGAACCATCTCTGGTGTCTTTTTATGATGAATCAAAGAGGCAGCATTTTTTTGTGTGTGTGTCAAAATGAAATTTTAAGGTAAATAAAGTAGGACCATGGGGAATCTTCCCTTCTGCGTGGAGTAGCACACACTGTGTTTCGATTTTGTTTTGTTTGTAGGAACCATGACGCAGAGATTTACAGTGCAGTTTTTAAGTTATAACAGTGGCGACGAGAAGGAATATTCTGGAAATCCAGGTGAGACGATGGCCCCTGGTGCGAAGAAATTTTGAGGTCCATGTAGAGTTTGTTCACAATACACATTTTCCATGAACTTAAAAATTTTTTAAAAAATTTTTATTCATTAAAGAGCTTGTGTGAGAGAGAATGCAGGCGAGTGTATTCCCATCCATTGGTGCGCTCCCCAAATGCCTTACAGCTAGGGCTGGGCTGAGGCTGGAACGGGGGCTGGGAACACAGTCCTCCGAGGGTGGCAGCCTCCCATGGTGCCCGTTAGCAGAGAGCTGGAGTCAGGAATTGGACGTGAGTTGCAGGCATCTTAACTAAATGCCTGCCCCGAATCACTACATACAATGTCAAACAAAGCCATGCAAAAGAAGAGGGTCTTTAAACACGACCTTTGTTAGCTCCTTCAGCACTCATCACTGCCTGGTTAAGAAGGTAAAAGTGGGGAGGGGCGTGGTACCGGTTAAGCCTCAGCTTTGTGAGGCTGGCATCCCACATCAGAGTGCCGGTCTCAGGCCGAGTCCAGGCTGCCCTGGTTGCAGTGCAGCTTGTTGCTCACGTGTCTGGGAAGGCAGCAGAAGGACCAGGTGCTTTGGCCCCTGCCACCCCTGTCACCCCTGTGGGAGACCAGTATTGAGCTCCTGGCTCCTGGCTTCCACCTGGCTGTTGTGGCCATCTGGTGTGGTGGTGAACCAGTGGAGATATGAACTCTGTCTCCCTCTGTCATTCTGCCTTTCAAATAAATAAGTAAATAAATACATCTTTAAAAAAAGAATAAAAAAAAGAATTAAAAACAAGAATAGTCGAAGGGGGAATGCGTAGGCCGTCTACCTAGTGGTTGAGACGCAGTTGGAATGCCCCCGTCCCATGTTGGAGGGCCTGGGTCCAGAACACACCTGCGACTCCAGACTGCAGCTTCCTGCTCCCGCAGACCGTCCTCCATTGCCTTCCCAGGTGAGTGAGCCGGGAGCTGGATTGGTGGCGGAGCAGCCGGTGCTCCAGCCTGCACTCCAATGTGGAATGCCAGCCTTGCGTGTGGGAGCTTGGGAGGAAAGGTGTTGACGCTCACTTGCTGTGTTGTCTAGGTTACCAGCTGGGCAGGCCTGTCCGGGCTCTGAACACCGACAGGCTGCACAACGTCACGAGTTTATACGTCTGGCAGCCAGGTGATTGATTAGCCGCCCTGGTAGGCTAGAATTGGGAGCACTGCCGTGTTTGGATCAAGTCACCAGTTCCCTTAGAGCGCGGTAGACTTGGGCAGGGGGTGGTGGTGATTTTCTGTGCTTTTCCAGTTGTCTTTGCTTTAAGGAATGTTCCCGTTGTTTGCACCTTGAGTGCTGGTTATCAGAATAAGAGGACTCAGCAGGAGATTGTCCTGAGAGTCCCTTGTCATCACCGCCTGTAGCCTTGCATGCTGCTGGCTGGGGCATGAGAGTAGCCTCACCCTGAGTGGTGGGAAATCTGCATGGGGGGAAGTAGCCACACCCTCCCGAGGCCCTGGAATGTGGTACAGGGAGGACCAGAGCAACAGTGATGTCAGTTTTCAAAAACTGGGAACTTCCTTTCTGCTCATTCTTTTCTCTGTCAATAGAAACTTTGAAACGAACCTTTTACTCAGCAAAAGCAAAGCGGTGATCATTTTTTCCCGTTACAGCTGGAAGGGGTTTGTGTGCGTCGGCGACTTTGAGACCCATTTTATTTGGAGATGATGCGTCGTCTGGGTGCCTGTTAGAAGTCGGGATCCGTGAGAACTGTACCGCGCTCCGGTGAGTCACCAGTGAGCTGTCCGCGTCCTGAATGGCTTATCAGAGTTAACTCACTGCACCCATGAGGAAGACGACATGAATACGAGTGAACATTCTGTAAAAGTTGGGCCAGTGTTCGGCCTAGCGGTTAAGGCACTGTTTGGGATGCCACATGCCATACTGGAGTGCCTGGGTTCAAGTCCCAGCTCTGTCTCCAATTCCAGCTTCCTGCTAATGTGCACCCTGGCAGGAAGAAGGTGATGGCTCAGGGGGCTCCCTGCCACTCTGGTGGGAGACCTGGATGGAGTTCCCAACTCCTGGCTTTGGCTTGGACTAGCCCTGAGTGTTGTGGGCATTTGGAGAATGTACCAATGAATAGATCTTTCTCAGTCAGTCTCTCTCTGTTGCTGCCTTTCCAATAAACTAGAAATTTAAAAAATATAAAAATGATAATGAATAAACACGGACTTGTGCTAGAGTTGATCCAGCGTCAGTGTGGAGGAAACAGTCCTCGTTCCTGGGGCTGAAGCCGTTTCAGTCATTAAAAAAAGTCTTTGAATTGTTTCTACTTGGTCTTCCAACCTGTCTCTTCCCATTCTCTCTCTCTCTCTCTCTCTTATTTTTTATTTATATATTTAAAGATTTATTTATTTATTTGACAGAATTACAGAGATAAGGAGAGACAGAGAGAATCTTCCATCTGCTGATTCACTCCCCAAATGGCTACAACTGCCTGGGCTGGGCCCACCAGAAGCCAGGATCCTGGAACCCCATCTGGGTCTCCCACATGGGTGACAGGGCCCACACACTTGGGCCATCCTCTGCTGCTTTCCCAGGCACATCAGCAGGGGGCTGAATTGGAAGTGGAGCACCTGGGACTTGAACCTGCACCCATACGGGATGCTAGTGTTGCAGGCAGTGGTTTAACGTGCTATACCACAATGTGGGGTCCCCTTTCTCTCTCTCTCTCTCTCTCTTGCTCAGATTTATTTATTTGAAAGGCAGAATTACAGAGAGGCAGAGGCAAAGAGAGAGGTCTTCCATCTGCTGGTTCATTCCCCAAACAGCTGCAATGGCTGGAGCTGTGCCGATCTGAAGCCAGGAGCTAGCAGCTCTTCTGGGTCTCCTGCAGGTGCAAGGGCCCAAGGACTTGGGCATCTTCTACTGCTCTCCCAGGCCACAGCAGCGAGCTGGATTGGAAGTGCAGCAGCTTGGACGCAAACCAGCACCCACGTGGGACGCTGGCCCTGCAGGTGGAGGCTTCCAGCTACGCCGAGCGCCGCCCCTCCCTTCCCTTATTTTCAAATCTTGTTTTTGTATCTGAGAAGCAGAGAGACTGACAAACATAGATAATACAAGAACGGAGGGAGGCCCAGTTCCAGTTCTGAGTCTTCACTAAATTTTCCGACTCAGAATCCCAGCTAGACGCATAGGTGCCTTTCAAGCACAGCTGGACACTGACTGTGAAGGACTTCTGGGCCGGACCTGCTGACCGCCAGCGTGAATGGTCTTGCTCTCTTGTAGGGAGAATGTTGTGGAAAGACTGAGTTCCTTAACACAAGCAACTCACGTGGCAACGAGAGGCAACTCCGACTACAGCGACCTCAGTGATGGCTGGCTCGAGATCATACGTAAGTCAGAGCCGCACACGTGCACACGTGTGTGTCCCTGTGTGCGCTGGTCCTGCACCGTGCTGCTGGAGCCCGACCCCCGAGGCCGCCTCTCTGCGGTCCAGGCAGGAAGTGCTTTCCGTCTTTCACCTCTTTTTGTGATGCTGTTTTTGTTTGTTGTAACGTTGCTGTTTGTTTTCATTTTATTTGAAAGGCAGAGAAATAGAGAAATTTCACTTGAGAAACAGAGGAAATAGAGGAAGAGAGAGATCTTCCACCCACTGGTCACTCCCTAAATGCATGCAACAGCCAGGGCTGGGCAGGTCGAAGCCAGGAGCCTGGAACTCCATCAGGGGCTGGCTGAGGGTGGCAGGGACCCAGCTCTTGGAGCCGTCACTTGCCGTCCCCAAGGGTGCACCTTAGCAGGAAGCTGGATGGGAGGTGGAGCAGCTGGGACCAGACATGAATACAGAGATCCCAAGCAGCCTCTTAACCATGCACCAAATGCCTGCCAAGCCTTTTTTTTTTTTTTTTTTTTTTTTAAAGTTAATTGATTTATGTCAAAGAGTTACAGAGAGAGAGACAGATAGAGAGGTCTTCTGGCTGCTGGTTCACTCTCCAAATGGCTGCAATGGCTAGGGCTGTGCCAGGTCCAAGGCAGGATCTAGGAGCTTCTTCCTAGGCCTCCCACAAGGGTGAAGGGCCCAGGGACTTGGGCTATCCTCCACTGCTTTCCTAGGAGCATTAGCAGGGGGCTGGATCAGAAGTGGAACAGCTGGGACTCGAACCAACACCCTATGGGATGCCAGAACTGCAGGCCGTGTCTTAACCGGGTGTGCCACAGTGCTGGCGTCTTTTTTCACTTGGAGAACCCGCACCGCTGTCCAGCTCTGGGAGGGCGCCCAGGCAGCCCTGTGTTGACCCAGCCCCTACTCAGGGCACGAGGCCCAGAGTTCTGTTGTCTTCTGCAAACAGGCTCTGCCCTTCTAGGCCAGTGAGGCAGGCCACGTAACAACCCCTGGAGGAGGGAGGGAATCGGTCAAGGCATCGGAGAAGGATGAACTGTGGGACTGAGGTGCCATGCAGAGCCCAGCGTGGCCAGGCCTGAGGTCAGAGGTGCTGGCATCTCATCATGGCTTAGCAAAGAGCAGCTGTGAGCGTTAAGCAGCAGATGAGAGGTGACGTTGACCTGTGTGTGTCAAAGACCAGGAACTTAGGTGTGCTAAGGAACGTGTCACCGACCTGCAGCAAACCTGAGGGTCGCCTCGGAGCCTGCCACTGCCTCCTGTCGTCGGCCCCGCTGGCTTTTCCCGCTTGTGCCCAGTCCTCCGGGTGCCTGAAAATGAAACCCTTCAACTCCGCGCTCTGCCAGCAGTGCCGCTTGTTGTGCCAGCACACAAGGAAGCCACGTTCCTGGTGTTCAGGTGCATGCCGAGCGAAGTGCTGAACGTCTGGGCTTTTGCCCGCGACACCTCTCTGTGCATCCCACTCTTCCCGTGGTCACGTGCATTTCTGTGGAAAGGCGGGGGACTGCCGCGGGGAGCGCAAAGCTGAGCCAAGCTATGTTGCATCTTGACGCCTGTCGGGCCTTTGAAAGTTCCAGTGACTGATTTAGGAAACACTTTGTTTTTTTTTTTTTTTTTACAGGCAGAGTGGACAGTGAGAGAGAGAGACAGAGAGAAAGGTCTTCCTTTTGCCGTTGGTTCACCCTCCAATGGCCGCCGCGTTCGGCGCGCTGCGGCCGGCGCACCGCGCTCGTCCGATGGCAGGAGCCAGGAGCTAGGTGCTTTTCCTGGTCTCCCCATGGGGTGCAGGGCCCAAGCACCTGGGCCATCCTCCACTGTACTCCCAGGCCACAGCAGAGGGCTGGCCTGGAAGAGGGGCAACCGGGACAGAATCCGGTGCCCCGACCGGGACTAGAACCCGGTGTGCCGGCGCCGCAAGGCGGAGGATTAGCCTGTTGAGCCACGGCGCCGGCCAGGAAACACTTTGAACACATTGACCCGTGGTCCTGCTGGCTTCGAGGGGCCGCACGGCTAGGGAGTGAGAGGTGGCCAGAACCTGGTAGAGGCTGTGGTCTCATTCGAGGGATTCCCGGCAACGATCCCTTCTCAGCCTTTTGCTGTCACAACACCAGAGGAGAAAAGCCTAACTTGACCTGTCTGTAGGTGTGGACGCCCCCGGTGCAGGTGCGGACCCGCCCACCAGCGCCAGCGGCATCTGCCTGGACGTCCCTGCCCAGCTGAGTGTCCGCATCCTCATCGCAGAGGCTGGCGCGGTGCAGGGGCTCATCCAGCAGGAGATACTCGGCGTGGAGACGAGGTACGAGCAGTTCTCGGAGCAGCGGTTAGGGAGTCCAGGGGCGGGCGCAGGGAGAACCAGAGATGCCAACCGAGAGTCCAGTTGTTCAGAGGGGTCCAGGGGAGGGCGCAGGGAGAACCGGAGATGCTGACCAGAGTCCAGTTGTTCAAAGGGGTCCAGGGGCGGGCGCAGGGAGAACTGGGAGACACTGACTAGACTGATTGACAGTTGTTAGCAGGACGACTGTGTGGAATTGTGTTTACAGAGGAATCTTTTATTTTCAAAGTTTTATTTATGTATTTGAGAGAGTTACAGAGAGGTGGAGAGAGGCAGAGAGAGAGGTCTCCATCCGCTGGTTCACTCCCCAAATGGCTGCAATGGCTGGAGCTGATCTGATCTGAAGCCAGGAGCCTGGAGCTTCTTCTGGGTCTCCCATATGGGTGGCAGGGGCTCAAGCACTTGGGCCGTTTTTTGCTGCTTTCCCAGGCTGTTAGCAAGTAGCTGGATTGGATGTGGAGCAGCCGTATGAGATGCCAGCACGCAGGCGGTGGCTTTACCCACAATGCTGCAGCGCCGGCCCCAGAGGAAACCTTACGGTACTCGCACAGCTGTGTGTCGGAGATGACTGGGGCTCCGTGGTGCCGAGCACATCTTGAAATCCATGCCTGTGACTGGCATGCTGCCCAGGGAACACCTCCCGGTGGTGGAGGCAGATAGGCAGGTTCCAGTGAGGGGCTCCCACTTTTGGGCTCCCTGTGGCCTCGGGCAGTTATCTGAGCTCTCCGAGCTGCAGTCTCCTCACGGTAAGGCGGGAGTGGGGCCGTGTGTCAGCCCTCACCGCTTGTGAGTGGAGGGCCCCAGGCCACACTGACTTGAGCAGAAGGAGTTTGTTGGTGCGGGTTTGGGAAAGCGCACATGCGGCAGTTCCTGGGTGGCCGGGCCTTTTAGTCACCGTCTCTTGGCTGCTCTTCCCTCTGGTTTGGCTTTGTTCTCCTCACACATGGCAAAGACACACACCAGCAAGTCCAGGTACCATCCGATGGAGCCTCCTCCCGTCTGTCCCTACACCACCTGGGCAGATCTTTCCTGGTGCATCTGGGTCACGTGGGCCTTTTGGACGCAAGCACTGTGGCCGGGTGATAGACTGCTCTGATTGGTGGGATTCAGGTGCTGGGCCCAGGTGTAGATCGAGGCTGGTGCCTTCTGGTCTACTGAACTGAGAGCGGGCAAGGGTGTCCCCCACGGAAACACGGGGTGCAGTTTACAGAAGGTAGAGAAGGGCAGCGATGCTGGGTGGGCAGAGGTACCAGACGGCAGCCATCGCAGGGCCGGCTGCAGCGGATCTGCACCCAGGACTGTTATTGCTGAGACAAGTGACTGTGAGCACCTCTGTAGAGCGAGTTGACCGGACAGCAGCGGGGCTGGAGCTGGGTGCAGGGTCCCCCGGGGGCTCCCGAAGCTCTTGGCGCCCTTGGGTCTGTCTGAAAACTGACGTGAGAGGTCACACCAGGTCCCCGGGAGTTCATGGAAAATGCGTGTCGCCAAAAACCGACGCATGGGATCTCAAGACTGTTTTGCACCCAAATAAACTTCTAATCCATATTCCCTTGGGTGTTTTGAAGCCCTCGGTACTTGGTGTTCGTGGCAGACTAGATACGAAGGGCGCTGAGTGGCCGGCGTGACCTTTCCCTCCCAGGTTCTCCACGGTGAACTGGCAGTACCAGTGTGGCCTGACCTGTGAGGACAAGGCCGGCCTCCTCCCCCTCGGCGTGTCAGTCCGATTCATTAAGATCCCCGCGCAGCCACCCCGCCCTCTGACAAGGTAACCCGGTCGCTGACCAGCTGGCCGGGGACTATGGGTTCAGCAGTAGAAGGCCTGTGCTTCAGTCGAGTCTCGGCGCTTCCCACCTGTGGTAACCTTTCAAAACGTTTCGCAGATTCCAGATCAACTTCACAGAGTACGACTGTACCAGAAACGAGGTGTGCTGGCCACAACTTCTATATCCGCTCACCCAGTATTACCAAGGTAGGACGAATCGGGTTTCTGGGGTGGTTACTGACTACATTATGTCAGTTAAAAAATTTAGAAAGTCCTGTGTAAATGCCGGGGAACGTAGAGAGGTTGTAAAAAACGTAGTGGTCATGTTGCCTCTTAGCGTCGTCACTCTGCGTGGCTTGGCTCTCCCTGGGTGATCGCTAGGAGCGGAGGGCTGACGTCGCTGGGTGGTGCCCGCTGTCTTCCAGGGGAGCCGTACTCTCAGTGCGTGGCCAAGGGCTTGCTGCTGGCCTGGTTCCTCCTGCTGGCCGCCTTCCTCAGTAACCCCTGGACCAGGATATGCCAGGCCTGACTCCGCAGAGACCACAGGCCTTTCCCCAAGTGTGTGCCTCTGCGAGCTTTAATAAATGAGACGTTTATTTTGCCGAAAGTGTGTAAGGTGTCCCGTGACTGACAGCCGCACCCGGTCCAGCCGCCCGGATGCTCCTGCTGCCTGCACCCAGTGAAATGCAGGAGAGGTAACCGCGGAAATCCACCTGTCACGGACACCAGACCACTGCAGAGCCCAGGAGCTGCCCCGCTCCCCGAGGACTCCAGTCCCCGGCCAGTGCAGCCCCTGGGAGGCGGGGGTGGGGGCTCCAGGAACTGGGCTCCAGACTTCCCCACAAAGCCTCAGAAGCGCACGTCACCCCGCCGCTGAGCGTGGGGAAAGGAAGGCCAAGCTCCTGCGTCCCACGAAGCAGCCAGCCATGGAGAGGAGCGAGGAAGGCGGGGCTCCTGCCTGCCAGGTGCACCGGTCCCCGGCCGGCCAGGCGCACTGGTCCCGGCCGGCCAGGCGCACTGGTACCAGCTGGCCAGGCATGTCGGTCCGGGCCTGCCAGATGCATCGCTCCCCTGCCGGCCAGGTGCACTGGTCCCGGCCTGTGAGGCGCACTGGTCCCGGCCTGTGAGGTGCACTGGTCCCGGCCTGCCAAGTGCATCGCTCCCCTGCCGGTCAGGCGCACTGGTCCCGGCCCGCCAGGCGCACTGGTCCCAGCTGGCCAGGCACGTTGGTCCCGGCCTGCCAGGTGCATCGCTCCCCTGCCGGCCAGGCGCACTGGTCCCGGCCCGCCAGGCGCACTGGTCCCGGCCTGCCGGGTGCATCGCTCTCCGGAGGGCCAGGTGCATCGCTCCCCTGCCGGTCAGGCGCACTGGTCCCGGCCTGCCAGGTGCACTGGTCCCGGCCAGGTGCATCGCTCCCCGGAGGGCCAGGTGCATCGCTCCCCTGCCGGCCAGGAGCATTGGTCCCGGCCTGCCGGGTGCATCGCTCCCCGGAGGGCCAGGTGCATCGCTCCCCTGCCGGTCAGGCGCACTGGTCCCGGCCTGCCAGGTGCATCGCTCCCCTGCCGGCCAGGCGCACTGGTCCCGGCCCGCCAGGCGCACTGGTCCCGGCCGGCCAGGTGCATCGCTCCCCTGCCGGCCAGGCGCACTGGTCCCGGCCTGCCGGGTGCATCGCTCCCCGGAGGGCCAGGTGCATCGCTCCCCAGCGAGGGGCCGGAGGGGCTGGGGTGGGCGTCTCAAGCCCCGCCCCGGGGGAGCCACGTGGCCCTCCCCTGCCAGTCTTCTCTGTGCCAGGTGATCGTTTAGTCGCGGTAGCAGAAGGATCTTGCACACCGTCGGGAATCCGAATTTGGAAAGTGATTCTCTTCCCTTAATGGCGAGCGTCCCGCCCCCGCGCGGCCGCCGCCGCCTGTGCGCCGCTCGGCCCAACTCCGCGCGTCCATTGGTCGGCCGCCGGGGGGCGGGGCGCGGGGGCGGAACCGGAACCGGCCGCGGCTCGGGGGCGGGGCCTGGCTGGCGCGGCGGCGGCGGCGGCGGGAGCGCGGCCGCGGTGGCAGGACCCGGGCCGGTCCCGCAGCCCGGCGCCCATGCTGCGCGGCAGCGGCCAGGCCGCAGGCGGAGCCCGAGGCCCGCGCCGTCCCCGCCATGGGGTCCCTGTTCCGGAGCGAGCCCATGTGCCTGGCGCAGCTCTTCCTGCAGTCGGGCACGGCCTACGAGTGCCTCAGCGCGCTGGGCGAGAAGGGCCTGGTCCAGTTCCGAGACGTGAGTGTCCCCGGGCCGTGGAGGGCGCGCCCGTGCTCCCAGTTCCCGGGCGGGGACGCCGAGGCCCCAGCCCGCCTCCTCCCCGAGCCTCCGCGAAGCTGGCGGCCGACCCCGGCTCGCGGGGCT
Source organism: Sylvilagus floridanus (assembly GCA_949820135.1). Taxonomy (NCBI): domain Eukaryota; kingdom Metazoa; phylum Chordata; class Mammalia; order Lagomorpha; family Leporidae; genus Sylvilagus; species Sylvilagus floridanus. The sequence continues at coordinate 177,555,631 of OX463233.1, forward strand.
GCGGGTCGGGGTCTCCCCGGCGTGGGAGAGCAGACCCCGTGGCGTCCCCGGGGGCTAATGGTGGGCGCTTCGCGGGGGCAGAGGGCACCGAAGCGGGGAGACGGGGCCGCGGTCGGGGACTGGCCGAGGGCCGGCCTGGGGAGAGGGGCCCTGGCTGGGGGAGAGGCCGCAGCCCCCGTGTGGTGGCGGGAGCTGCGTGCCCAGCAGGCAGCAGCGAAGGCCCCTGCCTGACTGGTCCGCTCCGGGTCCCCTGGCCGTCAGTAGGGCGCTTGTTGAGCGGCCGAACGAGCCCTGACTCGGTGCCTGCTGCGCTGGGGACCCAGCTGGTGCGCGGGGCGGCCCAGTCCCCGCGTTCTTGGAGCTCAGCGCCTGGCAGGAGGCAGGGAGGGGGCTGATGCTCCGGCCTCCCGCCGTGCCCTAAGCACCCCCCGCCTCCCCAGGGGGAGCACCCTGCCCAAGGTCTGGCGTCCCGGGGTGACTCGAGGCGTGGGGGAGGCGGCCCGGGCTCTTCCTGGTTCCTGGAGCTGGCCGGCCAGGTGCCGCGCTGAGCCCAGCAGGGCAGGGGTAGATCCGCCCGCCCTGTAGGGGAACCGAGAGATCCCAGCAGGTGCTCCGGTTGCTGGGTGCAGGGCGTTGGGGTCCGGAGGAAGCTGAAGCCAGAATGCTGCGCCCGGCTCTTCCTTGCGGGGTCCGTGGGCTCGGTTCCTCCCTCCCGCTCTCTCTGGTTCAGTCCCTCTTGCTGGCTGGACTCTGGGGAAGGGGGCGGGTGATAGCCAGGGGTAAGCCCTGGGAAGACAGGTGCCAGGCGCTGCGCTGGCCAGCAGGTCTCGTCTGGGAAAGCTCATCTCACGCCTGGAGCTGCCGGAGTGGGAAGACGCACGCGGGGGCCCGGGATCTCTGCTAAATGCCTGTCTCAGATGCATCTCTGTTGAAATGTGTTTTATACTGTAGGCCTTCAAAAGGGGAAAACAAAACCAAAACTGTAACTTAACTTTGTAAAAGAGGCCCCGCAGTGGAGAGGCAGTGTATGTGAGCTGCCGACGGTGGCCAGCCAGCGCCAGGAAGCCCCTGGGCGTGGGACGAGCTGTGCAGTTAGAGTTAACTCTGCTGCCAGAGCAGGGGAAACAGACGGCGGCTGCATCGCTTCCTTTCCCGTTCTTACTCTGCAGGTAGGGTAGTGTCTGTCCTCAGGGACTCGGAAGTGGTGGCTTTATCTGACCTCCAGAAAGGAGTGGGAAGGTGGCAAACAGAAGTGAAATTGGAATTATCTTCTGCTTAATTCTTAAAACACACACACACACACACACACACACACACACAAAAACTGAAGGGAATTGCGACTGGGAGCGCCCACTCCCCCGGTGCCTGGAGGACCTTCCTGCCGAGCGGTTGTCTGAGTGTTCCTGAGGATGCCCACACGAGCCCTGGGCGGAATGAGACAGAGGCTTGTGTTAAGTGCTTCTCAGCAAAAATGATTGCTCTCATTTTACTTTTATTACAGAAGCCGTACCTGTCTGTTGTAGACGTGTGGACCACAGGGTCCCATAACTCAGGAAGTAACTCCTCAGCTTTCTGTAATGTGGATCATTGTTCTAGTAATGTTTTCGTTTATGCATTTTTATATAGTTGAATCACACTGAATATCCTTAATCTGCCTTTTATACACAAATCTCGACAATTTCTTAATTTCATCAAACATTAAATGTTTATTTTCTTTTTTCTTTTTTTTTTTTGACAGGCAGAGTGGACAGTGAGAGAGACAGAGAGAAAGGTCTTCCTTTACTGTTAGTTCACCCTCCAATGGCCGCAGCGGCCGGCGCGCTGCGGCTGGCACACCGTGCTGATCCGAACGCAGGAGCCAGGTGCTTCTCCTGGTCTCCCATGGGGTGCAGGGCCCAAGCACCTGGGCCATCCTCCACTGCACTCCCGGGCCACAGCAGAGAGCTGGCCTGGAAGAGGGGCAACCAGGACAGAATCCGGCGCCCCGACCGGGACTAGAACCTGGTGTGCCGGCGCCGCAAGGCGGAGGATTAGCCTGTTGAGCCACGGCGCTGGCCAAATGTTTATTTTTTTTTAAGCTCTGTGTTGTAAGAAGTAGAGACAAGGGCACAATGACCCCCGGGTCCCATAATGTAGAGTGACGGCCACTTGTTCTCCCCCTCCCCTCCCCCTCTCCCAAATTGGATGAAGTAAACCCAAAGACGTATACTTTAGTATTTCAGTGAGTGTGTCTAAAAGATCAGGACCCTTGGGAATCGTAGCCATGGGGTGGGCACTGGTGCAGGAGTGCCCACATGGGAGGCCTGGACGGAGCTCTTGGCTCTGACTCGGTCCAGCCCCTGCTGCTGTGGGCATCTGGGGAGAGAACTGGTGGATAGGAGGTGTCTGTCTTTCAAATAAATTTTTAAAAATTAGGATTTTTGGCTGGCGCTGTGGCTCAATAGGCTAATCCTCCACCTAGCGGTGCCAGCACACCGGGTTCTAGACCCGGTCAGGGTGTCGGATTCTGTCCCGGTTGCCCCTCTTCCAGGCCAGCCCTCTGCTGTGGCCCAGGAGTGCAGTGGAGGATGGCCCAGGTGCTTGGGCCCTGCACCCCATGGGAGACCAGGAGAAGCATCTGGCTCCTGCTTTCGGATCAGCACGGTGCGCTGGCCGCAGCGCGCTGGCTGTGGCGGCCATTGGAGGGTGAACCAACGGCAGAGGAAGACCTTTCTCTCTGTCTCTCTCTCACTGTCCACTCTGCCTGTCAAAAAAAAAAATAGGATTTTTAAAAAGTCATAGGCATAACATTATTATCATACCTGAAAATCTTAATAACACATTTCTTAATATAATCAAAATCCTGGTCATCTAAAACATCGGTCTTTGTTATTCACATTGGTCAGTTGTGTGGCTGAACATCAGTTTCTATTCAGCTCCATAAAGCTGTGTGCCAGGACTCACCCATTTCAGGTGTGCAAGTCGTGGTTTTCAGAGCCATCCCCGCAGTCCGGTGTGGAGCGGTCGCCCAGGAGTTCTCGTGCCCAAGTACAAAGAGCCCTCGTCTCGAGCGGGCCCTGCCGGCCCCGGCCACCACTGCTCCCCTCCGGGGCATTTCTGCACATGGAGCCCTGGGCTGAGTTACAGAGGGAGAGAGGGAGAGACAGAGCGAGGTGTCTTCTGTGTGCTGGCTCGCTGGCCAGATGTGCGTGATGCTCAGGGCTTCGCTGGCCTGAAGCCAGAGTTTCCTCTGGGTCTCCCACATGAGTGGCAGGGACCCAGGTTCCCAGGCCGTCTTCACTGCCTTCACAGGCGCATTAGCAGGAAGCTGGACTGGAAGCAGAGCAGCAGGGACCGGAGCTGGCCCTCCATGTGGGATGCCGGGTTCAACCTGCTGCAGCGATGCACTTTCTCAGTGGGGTGTTTCTGGGCCGAGGGATTTTTTTTTTTAAAGATTTATTTTATTTATTTGAAAGACAGAGTTACAGAGAGAGGTAGAAACAGAGAGGTATCCATCTGCTGGTTCACTCCCCAGATGGCCGTAACGGCTGGAGCTGCACTGATCCGAAGCCAGGAGCTTCTCCTGGGTCTCCCACGCAGGTGCAGGGGCCCAAGGACTTGGGCCATCTTCTACTGTTTTCCCAGGCCACAGCAGAGAGCTGGATCGGAAGAGGAGCAGCCGGCACTAGAACCGGCGCCCATATGGGATGACAGCGCTGCAGGCAGGGCTTTAACCCACTGCGCCACAGTGCTGGCCCCTGGGCCAAGGGATATTTTTGGGACTTTTTGGATGATGGCGTAGGAGCCATGTGGCGCATGGCCCATCCAGGAGGGTGGGATTGGGGCCCGCTTCCCCACACCCACGGCAATAGCGTTTTGTGTTCAAAATAAAATGCATCTTCACGTTTTAGAAGAGTAAAGCAGATTTTTCATCTTTCAGCTCAACCAGAATGTAAGTTCTTTTCAAAGAAAATTTGTTGGTGAGGTGAAGAGGTGTGAAGAGCTGGAGCGAATATTGGGTAAGTTCACTTTCCGTTTTACAGCTTGATGGTGTTCATGAAAGTGAACCGTGATCACTGTAGAAAGTACCGGAAGGCAGAGAGGAAAAGTCCTGCAGGGTGGTGGCTCTGTTGTCGTGCAGATTGATCCAGACCTCCCCTGCCGTCTGCAGAGCAGCGTTACTAGACCATGGAGGTTCTTCTATTACCCTTGTTCCTTACTGGAGAGTGCTTTCTGTAGCGTCTTTTCCTGTCCATAAACACGTGGGGGCCGAGTTGGGCCCGGAGACTCAGGTGGCCGCGTCCCCGGTTGCGGCTTCCTGCTGGTTTAGGCCCTGGGAGGCCCTGGTGATGGCTCCATTAGTTGGGTCCCCACCACCCACACGGGAGACCTGGATTGAGTTCCTGGCTCCTGGCTCTGGCTGCAGCCCAGCCTCAGCCTCTGCAGGCGTTTGAAGAGTAAACCGGTGGGTGGGGGAGAGCTCTCTCCTCCCACCCCTCCCTGCCTCTCAAATAAAGATGGGGGGGCAGATCACTTGCCGTTTTTAATAGCTGCAGAGAATTTCCTGGTATTAAGGTGCCATGATTTATTTAGCCAATCTTCTGTAGTTTGTTAATTTAAAAATATTATTTACACCTTAATATGTTAATGTCATATTAGGTCAGGGTGCAAGGCAGCCTGGCAGACACATTGACGGTCGTTCCTCCAGGGCCTCCTTGCAGGGCAGGGCAGGGCAGGGCAGCTTGGATTGTTAGCTGCTAACAGACTCAGCACCCAGGGCTGCCTCCTCCATCTCTAAAGCCTTTAACTTCTCGGCCTCCAGTAGTCATTTTCAGGTCCATCCTTGTACTGTTTTTTAAAGATTTATTCATCTATTTGAGAGGCAGAGCTACAGAGTGGTCTTCTGTCCACTGGCTCACTCCCTAAATGGATGCAACGGCCGGAGCTGGGCCCATCTGGAGCCAGGAGGTTCCTCCGAGTCTCCCATGTGGGTGCCGGGGCCCAGGCATTAGCAGGGAGCTGGATTGGAAGTGGAGCAGCCGTCCGTATGGGATGCCAGCGCTACCGCAGAGGCTTAACCCGCCAAGCCACAGCACTGCCCCTCCATCCTTGAAGTAGGGGACCTGGGGGAAGTTCTTGACTCCTGGCTTCCGATCGGCTCAGCCCTGGCTGTTGCAGCCTTCTGGGGAGAGGACCAGCAGACGGAAGACTTCTCTCTCTCTTCTAACTCTATCTTTCAAATAAATAAACATTAAAAGAGGGGAAGTGACAGACATTTGGCTGGAGTACAGACTTTGTAGAAAAATTAGCAGAAGACGTGGGGTGGGGAGGAAGCACGACTTTCAGAATGACTTCTGGAAGTTTGGATGTCATACGTATGTTTTAAAGATTTACTTATTGATTTGAAAGGCAGAGAGAGAGAGAGAGAGATCTCCACTGGTTCACTCCCCAAATGGCTGCAACAGCCAGGTCTGGGCCAGGCTGGAGCCAGGAGCCAGGAATTTCATCTGTTTCCCACATGGGTGACAGGCACTTCCGCCTTCCCAGCACATCAGTAGGAAGCTGGAGTGGGAGCAGAGCAGCCGGGGACGGGAGGCAGCGCTCTGAGACGGGACGAGGGGGTTGCAGGTGAGCAGAGCAGCCGGGGACGGGAGCCAGCGCTCTGATACGGGACGAGGGGGTTGAAGGTGGGCAGAGCAGCCGGGGTCGGGAGCCAGCGCTCTGATACGGGACGAGGGGGTTGCAGGTGGGCAGAGCAGCCGGGGACGGGAGCCAGCGCTCTGATACGGGACGAGGGGGTTGAAGGTGGGCAGAGCAGCCGGGGTCGGGAGCCAGCGCTCTGATACGGGACGAGGGGGTTGCAGGTGGGCAGAGCAGCCGGGGACGGGAGCCAGCGCTCTGAGACGGGACGAGGGGGTTGAAGGTGGGCAGAGCAGGCGGGGACGGGAGCCAGCGCTCTGATACGGGACGAGGGGGTTGAAGGTGGGCAGAGCAGCCGGGGACGGGAGCCAGCGCTCTGATACGGGACGAGGGGGTTGAAGGTGGGCAGAGCAGCCGGGGTCGGGAGCCAGCACTCTGATACGGGACGAGGGGGTTGCAGGTGGTGGCTTTAGCCCACTGCACCACGTCAGCCCTGGGTTTTACACATTTGACATTAGCAGTAACTTTTGGCCATTGGGGGTCCATTCCCCTTTGTACCGCTTGAGGTCCAGTTACTCCTTGGGTTGTGTTTGTGGGCGACGTTGTGTCCTTGTCTTTGAAACACGTGTGGGTCAGTAGGGAGTGAGAGGGCAAAGGTGGTGACCCCTGAGATGTGTCTAGGACTTCCTGTAGCTTAAACTCTTTCTTAAGGGATGCACACTAAACATAAAAATAAAAAACGGAATTCGGAAGTGAAGCTAGCTATAAATTGCTTAAAACCATTTGTGTCCGTTTCGGAAGCCGTGAAAGCCCGTGCTTCCTTTGCCATGTCCGTGGGCAGACTGCTTTGTCTCCTCCCCGTCCCGCGCTCACGCCTTGCCCCACTCTCCAGGTGACACTCCCGGAGATAGGCCTGGCAGGCTTCAGTCCTACGGAAGAGGGCTGCTCACGGGATTGAAAACACGAGCTAAAGGGAGGAAGTTGGTTCTGGCTGGTGTGCTGTTCCCTTCACAAATCCAGTTTTACCTTCGGTAGCCTGGTCTCACCTGTCGTCCTGCGTCCCGGCACGAGGGCTGCCCGGGGAGTCGCCGAGAGCCTGGCTTTCCGCCCTGCCCCCGGGTGCCCTGCCTGCCGGACCTCGGGCACTTCCTGGGGGCCTGGCTCCCAAGGGCGACTGCTGGACAGTCGTGGTGGATCTGTTGTGGTTCTGGAGTGGGAGCGCTGGGCGGGTTTCCTGTGGCCGCAGCCTGGGCGTGACGGTGCCTGTACGTGGGGGGTTTGTGCGTTTACGAGGTTGGCTTTGCGGGTTTTAGCTCGTGTGCTAACTTTCATTTCCCCAGTGTACCTGGTGCAGGAAATCAGCAGAGCGGATATCGCCCTTCCCGAGGGAGAGGCCAGTCCTCCCGCGCCGCCCCTGAAGCAGGTTCTGGAGATGGAGGTGAGACGTGTGGCGGTCTGGGCGCGCCTGTCCCCCTGCCCCGTGCTGCCTGGTGCCTTCCCGCCTTTCCTCTCAAGGCGGCGCCGTGGCTCTGTCCCTGGGGTCATGGCACCCGCTCACTGGTCAGGTGATGCCTCAGGAAGTCCCAGGCCTGCCCTTTGACCCTGCGCTCCCTGGCCGCCCCCTTGATTTCCAGGTGGTGATCTGCTGGGACAGGCAGCAGCCAGGGTCCCCTCCAGACAGCTGTGTGCTGGGAGGGAGCGTCTGCCCGCAGTCAGGTGTCATGTGTTGGCGTCCCCCTGCGAGGCGGCCACGTCGGGTTCCGTGTCATCTTCTGTGGTTCATCACTGTGGGACCCAAGCCAGAGCTCGTTGGGGCTCTTGTGAGACAGCTCCCGCCGTGCGGCCAGGTTTTGTTGCTCTGTTTACCTGGAGGAAGGCCAGTGACGTGGGCTGAGTGGCCTTGGGAGAGAGGAGGAGGCAGGCATGTGGTGTGGCCTGTCGGATGGGGTGGGGACGAGGTGACCACAGACGTGCTGATGGCTGTGGGCGGGGCTTACACAGCCGCTCGCAGTCCTGAATGTGGTGTGTTAGGGCTTTGTTGAAAGGAGCGTTCTTCGATCGCTGATTGGTTTTTCCGAGCTCTGCCTCCACGCCTGTAATACTTGTTGTTAGGGGTGCTTAGTTTTGGAACGCCTTATTAGGATTATCTTGCGTATAGTTTTTTCAGTTCTTAATTTTCTTTTAAAGATTTATTTATTTATTTGAAAGGCAGAGTTACAGAGAGGCTGAGGCAGAGAGAGAGAGGGCTTCCATCTGCTGGTTCACTCCCCAGATGGTCGCAGTGGTTGGAGCTGGGCTGATTCGAAGCCAGGAGCCACGAGCTTCTTCCGTGTCTCCCACGGGGGTGCAGGGGCCCAAGCTTTGGGCCATCTTCTGCTTTCCCAGGCCATTAGCAGGGAGCTGGGTCAGAAGTGGAGCAGCTGGGTCTCAAACTGGTGCCCATATGGGATGCTGGCAGTGCAGGTGGCGGCTTTACCCACTGTGCCACAGCACCGGCCCCCTTAATTTCTTCATTAAAAGTTTTTTTTGACAGACATGTAAACAGTTATCATATTATGAGGTATTCTGTGACGTTTCTGTTGTGTGGTCACGTGTAGTGTGCAGCGAGGGTGTGTCTGGCCCTGTGAACATTTCCATGTGCAGAAAACAGTCACACTTCTGTCTCCTGGGATTTGTTTTCACCAGAGAAAGCTACAGTAGTTAGTGTCATCTTTAGTCCCCCACCGTGCAGTGGCCCGGGACTGCTGCGTCTCCCGCGGCTTAGAGCCCGCTCGCCCTCCCGTCCCTGCCTGCCCGCTTCCCTCCGCAGCTCCGGTCAGCGCTGCTGTGCTGGTAGCTTCCTGTGGCCACCCTGTTGAAAGGCTCTGCGCGTCAGTGAGGCCGTGTGGCGCTCGTCTCCGTGCCTGGCTCGTGTCACCTCACGTAGTGACGTCTGGTGGCGCCACGCTGCTGCACCTGAGGGTGTTCCAGTGTGCGTGCGCGCCCTCCCGTGTCTCTCGGCTGCAGTGAACTGGGAGCGAAGTTTCCCTAGGACCTGCGCCCGGCAGTGGGATTGCTGGGGCGTGTGCTGGTTCTGCTTTAGCCTTTAGAGGAACAGCCATACTGTTTCCCCCAGTTGCTGTGCTAGTGAACTTATTTAAAAAAATTAAACATAATTTGAGAGTAGAGAGACGTGGGTGGGGTAGAGAGAGAGAGACAGACAGGGTGAGAGTGCTCATGTGTTCCCAACTGTGGGTTCAATCCCCAAATGCCTGCCGGAGCCAGGAGCTGGGGGCTCCCGCCGTGTGGGTGGCAGGACCCCAGTCGCTCGAACCATCACTGTTGCTCCCAGGGTCTGCGCTGTAGGAAGCAGGAGCCAGGAGCCTAGTGAGAGCCGGGAGTCAACCTCAGGCACTGCAGTATGGGACACAGGCGTCTGAACTGGTGTCCTGGCCCCGGGATACACACCTGCTCCTGATAAACTCATTACTAACGAAGAATTATTCTCGAGAATTTTTATGCCCAATTAATCGTACAGAAAATCTTCAGCTGGGACTAAGGAAGTACCCATCTAGTGGAGACGATCTCAGCACGGTTCTGTGTTGCCGAAGTAAAGGGGACCCAGGTGGAGAGGGAGACTGACGTGTGGGGTGGCTCAGCAGGGGGCGGGGCCGCTTGGGGTTGCTGCGGCCCTGCAGCCGTCACGGGTGGTCCGGGTGAGATGCGTCGGTGAGGCCTCCATCTGCCGTGCACAGCTCTGGCTATAACGCCGCTGGTGTTGGTACCGGTGGGCGGGTGCCTGGAGCTGCGCCGGGTCGTCCTGGTCGTCCGGGGCCGTCCAGGGTTGTCCGGGTCATCCGGGGCCGTCCGGAGTCGTCCTGGTCGTCCAGGGCCGTCCTGGGCCGTCCTGGTCGTCCGGGGTCATCCGGGCTGTCTGGGGTCGTCTGGGGCCATCTGTGCCGTCTGCACCGTCTGTGCTGTCCGCACCGTTTGCAGCCACCGTGTCTTTCAGGAGCAGCTGCAGAAGCTCGAGGTGGAGCTGCGGGAAGTGACGCGGAACAAGGAGAAGCTGAAGAAGAACCTGCTGGAGCTGGTCGAGTACACGCACGTGCTGCGGGTCACCAAGACCTTCGTCAAGCGCACCGTGGAGGTAGAGTGCGCCCGTGACGCTGTGTGCTGCTGCTGCCCCGAGTGTAGGAAATTAAAAAGCCCTGGGAGCCTTGTTCTGGGTGGGCTGGTTTTAGCAATGAAAATGCTTCATTTGTGTAAAATGCTGTAGTTTGCAGTTGACAAACTGCCCCCCACCCCATTTAAAAAATTATTTATTTGAAAGGCAGAGACAGAGACAGATCTTCCAGCTGCTGGCTCGCTTCCCAAATGCCTTCAGCAGCCCGGGCTGGGCCAGACCAAAACCAGGAACCAGGAACGCGTCTGGGTCTCCCACGTGGGCGGCGGGGATGCAGGGGCTTGAGCCACCACCTGCTGCGTCCCAGGTGCGTTACAGGGAGCTGGCGTGGGAGTGAACCCGAGACTTCCACCAGGCACCGTGAGACAGGACGCAGCCTCCTAAGTGGGTTCTGCAGGGCCTCTCTCAGATGCCCACGCCGTGCAAAGCCTCTCTGTGCTCCGTGAGACTGAACAGATGCCCACGCCGTGCAAAGCCTCTCTGTGCTCCGTGAGACTGAACAGATGCCCACGCCGTGCAAAGCCTCTCTGTGCTCCGTGAGACTGAACAGATGCCCACGCCGTGCAAAGCCTCTCTGTGCTCCGTGAGACTGAACAGATGCCCACGCCGTGCAAAGCCTCTCTGTGCTCCGTGAGACTGAACAGATGCCCACGCCGTGGAAAGCCTCTCTGTGCTCCGTGAGACTGAACAGATGCCCACGCCGTGGAAAGCCTCTCTGTGCTCCGTGAGACTGAACAGATGCCCACGCCGTGGAAAGCCTCTCTGTGCTCCGTGAGACTGAACAGATGCCCACGCCGTGCAAAGCCTCTCTGTGCTCCGTGAGACTGAACAGATGCCCACGCCGTGCAAAGCCTCTCTGTGCTCCGTGAGACTGAACAGATGCCCACGCCGTGCAAAGCCTCTCTGTGCTCCGTGAGACTGAACAGATGCCCACGCCGTGCAAAGCCTCTCTGTGCTCCGTGAGACTGAACAGATGCCCACGCCGTGGAAAGCCTCTCTGTGCTCCGTGAGACTGAACAGATGCCCACGCCGTGCAAAGCCTCTCTGTGCTCCGTGAGACTGAACAGATGCCCACGCCGTGCAAAGCCTCTCTGTGCTCCGTGAGACTGAACAGATGCCCACGCTGTGCAAAGCCTCTCTGTGCTCTGTGAGACTGAACAGATGCCCACGCCGTGCAAAGCCTCTCTGTGCTCCGTGAGACTGAACAGATGCCCACGCCGTGGAAAGCCTCTCTGTGCTCCGTGAGACTGAACAGATGCCCACGCCGTGCAAAGCCTCTCTGTGCTCTGTGAGACTGAACAGATGCCCACGCCGTGCAAAGCCTCTCTGTGCTCTGTGAGACTGAACAGATGCCCACGCCGTGCAAAGCCTCTCTGTGCTCTGTGAGACTGAACAGATGCCCACGCCGTGGAAAGCCTCTCTGTGCTCTGTGAGACTGAACAGATGCCCACGCCGTGGAAAGCCTCTCTGTGCTCCGTGAGACTGAACAGCGGTTATTCCGAGGCACTGAGACAGGGACGTCGCTTGTGCTCTGTGGTTTGTAACAGCAAAATCCACTGTCGTCTCGCGCTCCCGTGACCAAGCCGTGGCCTCTGACGCACTCATCGCCGCTCGGATTAGGGCGGTGACTTCCGTTTTAACTGCTCTCACATAGAACTCCTCGGGTACCTTCCAAGGAAGGGGTGCGGAAGTGTCTCCTTACTTATCAGAGCCAAGTTATCACACAGCCTTCACAACGGCTCTAAGTGAGATGTACTCAGAATGTGTCTAGAAAAATGGCTTGAGAGGGGCTGGCGCTGTGGTGTAGTGGGTAAAGCCCCAACCTGAAGCACCGGCATCCCACATGGCCGCTGGTTTGAGACCCAGCTGCTCCTCTTCCGATCCAGCTCTCTGTGGCCTGGGAGAGCCGTAGATGGCTCAAGTCCTTGGATCCCTGCACCCATGTGGGAGACCTGGAAGAAGCTCCTGGCTCCTGGCTTCAGATGAGCTCAGCTTTGGCTGTTGCGGTCATTTGGGGAGTGAACCAGTGGAACGGAAGACCTCTCTCTCACTCTGGCTCTGCCTCTCTCTGTAACTCTGTCTTTCAAAGAAATAAAATAATTCTTAAAAAAAAAATGGCATGAGAAGTGAAGTGTGACTTTTGATGAGACACACATGGTTTGATCTGTCTCTTTCTAGTTTGAACCCACTTATGAAGAATTCCCTTCCTTGGAGAATGATTCTTTGCTGGACTACAACATGCAGAGGCTGGGAGCCAAACTAGGGTAGGTGGCCGTGCCGGGCCGTGGAGCCTTCCCGTGGAGTGTGTGGCTGAGCGAGGCTGAGCCTGCGCTGGGTGAGGGGGTGTTCTGGACGCCGCCGCCCTCCTGTGCTCAGCTTGTCGACTAGGCAGGGCGCAGTTGCAGGGAGAGGTCTTCTGTCGCTCGCCAGGAACGCGGGGGCCGGGCCGTTTGTTGTCATTGGTCCTGCTTCATGCCGCCTTCCTTTGGCCTTTTATCCTGTCTGCTCACTTGAACTGGTGGCAACCCATCTCCCTGTGTGACCTGTGATTTTTACAATTTGTGAATATTTACAGAAATGCTCGCAAGCTTATGTTTCTCAGTTCCTCATCGGCAGGGGCTGGGAGAGCCCGAGCACGCCCTCCAGCCCGCGGCCGCTGCACGTCTGCCCCTCGGAGCGGCCTCTCTGTCGGTGTTCTGACTGTGCAGGTAGTGCACATTCTAAAAGAACAGATTTATTCATTTATTTGAAAGGTAGAGCCACAGATAGGGAGAGGGGGAGGGAGATCTTCAGTCCCCTCGTTCACTTCTCAAATGGCCACAACAGCCAGAGCTGGGCCAGGAGGGTCTCCCACATGGGTGCAGGTGCCCTAGTGCTTGGGCCGTCTTCTGCTGCTTTCCCAGGTGCATTAACAGGGAGCTGGGTTGGAAGTGGCGCAGCCGGACTGCAAACCGGCAGTCTGATGTGGGATGCAGTTGTCACAAGTGACAGCTTACTCTGCTGCGCCAGCACACTGGCGCAATGTGAACACAAGCCCCAAACCTGGGTGCATTCTAACCTGTGCTGATCAGTTCTCAGGGGAGACTCTGCCTCCATGCAGATCCCAGACTGAAGCATACCAGCTTGCTCGTGGTCTCCTGTGCAGGTGCTCTGGGTGTGGACAGGTGCTGGCCTTGGCCATCGGTTCTCGCCCAGCTCTGGGTGTGGACAGGTGCGGGCCTTGGCCATCCGTTCTCTCCCAGGCGCCCAGGCCTGCCTGTCGGCCCCGCTGCCCAAACACCAGACTGCCTGTTTCAGTTTTTGACTCCAGGAGTTTCTATACTCTAGGCTCGGCTGCCATTTAAACGTATTTTAAAAAGCTCTCTATCTGTGGGGTGGGGTTTTGTGGTGCAGTGGGCTACACCACCGCTTGCGATGCCGGCGTCTCATATCGGAGCATCTGATTCGAGTCTTGGCTGCTCTGCTTCTGATTCAGCTCCCTGCTGATGCACCCGGGAAGGCGGTGGAAAGGTGGTCCAAGTTCTTGGGCCCCTGCCGCCCACCTGGGAGACCAGCATGGCGCTACGTACAGGCTTCTGGCTTCTGGCTTCTGCCTGGACCAGCCTTGTTGGTCTGGGCTGTCTGCGAACCAGCAGATGGAAGAACTCTGTCTCTGTGTCTCTCACTCTCTATTACTCTGCCTTTCGCATAAATGAACAGGCATTAACATACGTTCTGTGCGGCGTGTCAGGTGTCTGCAGTTGGAGCACTTTGGGCTGTCTCACTGTTTGGCCGGAAGTGGACGTCTTCCTCACGCCTCTCTGTTGCCCTCACCTGCCTCTGGGTGTCTGTGTTGTCTCACAGGTTTGTGTCTGGCCTGATTAACCAAGGAAAAGTGGAAGCATTTGAGAAAATGCTGTGGCGGGTCTGCAAAGGGTACACCATTCTGACCTACGCCGAGCTGGACGAGCCCCTCGAAGACCCCGAAACGGTGAGTGCCCGGCGTGACCACCTGCCTGTGGCAGACGGGAAGGAAGTGCCAGTCGAGGCCAAGGAACGTTCCTCCTGAACCCAATGTCTGACCGTCCTCTGGCACGTTTGTGTGTGGTCCCTGAGCTCAAGGATGTTGCTGAGATGAGACCAGGGCAAGATGTGGACTAGATACCAGATGTACCTCACCGTCCCGGTGCTGTCCCGGCAGAGGGTGTGGTTTAGAACCATGTGTTGATCTGGGGGTCCTGTGTCCTTGGTCTCCTTTTTCTGGGAGTTTCTTAGGCTCTCCTCGACTCCCATGACCTTGCCACTTAAAAAATGATGGACCAGTCTTCTTTTTTTAAAAAAAAATTTATGTGAAAGGCAGAGAGAGAGAGAGAGAGAGAGAGAGAGAGAGGTCTTCCATTGCTGGTTCACCCTGAAAATGGCCACAACAGCCAGAGCTGGGCCGATCTGAAGCCAGGAGCCAGGAGCTGCTTCTGATTCTCCCACGTAAGAGCAGGCCCAAGCACTTGGCCGTCTTCTGCTTTCCCAGTAGAGAGCTGGATGGGAAGTGGAGTAGCTGGGACTTGAACCGGCACGCGTATGGGATGCCAGCACTGCAGGTGGCAGCTTTACCCGCTACACCACAGCGCCGGCCCCACGGGCTGGTGTTTTCTGGGTTTGTCGGCTCTCTCTCATGATGAGGTTCAGGTCATGTGTCCCGGCACGAAGTGGTGCTGTGTTCTTCCCAGGGCGCCCTGTCGCGTACACGTGGCTCTGCGGCCTGTTCTGGAGCGTTCTCTAGGCCCTGGGCTCCTGCGCTGAGAGGCTGCTCTTTGCCTGTGTGACGAGCGAGCGTTTGGGAAAGGTGCCAGGACAGCTCGCGCCCTCTTCCTGCTGGATTTGGCGGCTGTGCTCTGCCGACACGCTGCCTCTCTGGGGTCGGAACTGGAGCTTCTGTGGCTTTTCACCTATTTCCGTCATCTTTGGAGCCCGCCCTGGCTTTCGCGCGTACTCAGATACCCGGATCAAGCTGTGCCTCCCCTCCCGCAGCCCTGGGTCAGCCGTCGGCAGGCACACTTGGAGCGTTGTTGGCTGCGTTGCTGTCCGCAGCCCAGCTCCCCAGGCCTGGTCCCGGCCTCCTCCGTTTCTGTCTCTGGCTCCTTTCCTCGGAGTGGGGAGCTTGGCTCCTGGCCCTCCACTCTGGCCTGCTCAGCCCCTGCGTGAGTAGCCGCTCTCCCGCCCATCGCCCAGCCCTGCTCCTTTGAGCTCCGAGCTCCCCGCACCTGCCGGGCCCCTGGTGCCTGGACGCCTCTCTCACCCCGTTCGGGCTCTGCTGGTGCCCCCGGCTGCTCCCCTGCGCGGATGACCTCTGCCATGGACCACTGTGGCCCCCTCCCTGCCCCGTGTCAGACCAGACTCGGAGCAGAGGGAGACCCCGCACTCGGGGGAGCGCCTGCAGGTCCCAGCAGGAGGCTCCGGTGTCGCTGTCGCTGTCCGCGCAGCCTGGTCAGCGGTCTGTCGGTGTCTGCCGGCTCTCTCCCCCCTTCCTTCAGCTCTGCTCTTTGGTGCAGATCGCTGGTCCCTCGTGGAGAAGCTCCGAGGGCTCGGCGGCGTCTGTTCCTCCACACACCTCGGCCCTGCTGGCCCTTCCCTCTCGCCTCTGCCCGGGGCCGCTGTCTGGACTCGGTGGCTGTCACTCTGGCTGGCATCGCATTCAGCTTGCCTGCCCCAGCTCTGGCGGCAGCTGCTCCTCCCAGGAGCCCGGGTTCTCTGAGCAGAGGTTAGGGTGAGACACCAGGGCCTGGGTGCTTAGGTGCTCAGTCGCTCCCCCCATGCCACCCTGTGTCCTTGGCTGAGGGGTGTACACCTGCGTGGCTTTGCAGTACTCCTCAGCTCCCCCCCAGCCTGGCCCTGTCCCTGCCCCCAGGGCACAGCTCTGCCTTCCTTCAGCCCTTTGGGCTCATGGATAATTTCATGCTTTAAATACCATGCCCGAATGTGTGCCTCGATTTGCCCTCTGTCCTGAACACCAGGCTGCCTCACTGCCTCACTGCCCACGTAAGTGTCCGGGAGACGTCACCCCTCAGGGCCTTGGGCCGAGCTCCTTCCCCCCCCGACCCGGCCCCTCCAGACTGCTCGTGTCAGGACTTGCCATCAGCGGGCCTGAGGCCACTGCCCGGCCGGCGCTGCCGTGCGTGCCTGCCCCTGCCCCTGCCCCTGGCCCCAGCATCGGCACCATCCCTGTAAACCTGCAGTCCCATCGCGACGCTCTGCTTCAAGGGGCCGTGGCCCTCCCACCCCGGGCCTTCTCCTTGCTGCCCCGCTTGTCACTCTCTGGCCTCCCCCTGAACTTGCTTCTGCGCTGGCCACTCCTGGGCTTGAAGGCTCCTCCCCTGCTGCGTCTGCCCCAGTGTGGCTTCTCAGGGAGGCCTTCCAGGCCCCCTCGCTGGGGTCACAGCCCCGCCCTCCATCCGTCTCCCCTTCCAGCCTTATTTTCTGTTTTTTTTTTAAGTTTATTTTTATTTTTCATTTGCTTTATAGGCAGAGCAAGAGAACAAGTAAGCGAGCGAGCAAGAGAGAGGTCTTCCATCAGCTGGTTCATTACCCAAATATTCCCCAAATGCCCGCGTCAGCCAGGGCTGGGCCGGGCTGAAACCCGGAGCCAGGAACTCCATCCAGCTCTTCAGGCGGGTCAGGGTCCCAAGCACTTGAGCTATCGTCTGCTGCACCCCCGGGTGCTCATTAGAAGCTGGATCGTAGGTGCGGCAGCCAGGACCTGAACCGGCGCTCTTATGTGGGATGTGGGCGCCCAGAGCAGCGGCTCAGCCCCCGGCACTGATCTCCTGGGCTTTGCGTCTCTCGCCGTCCCTGTGGACGTCAGCTCCCTTCCCCTCCCCTCCCAGGCCAGGGGCTTTTACCTCGTGTGTTCATTGCCGTATCTCCAGCAGCTCCAGTAGCCCCTGGCAAACAGGCCAGAATCCAAACCCGTTTTCTCGACTTCCGTGTTGCCGGGCACGCCCTCAAGTTCTCTGAAGTCCTCGAAGTCTGTGAGGGCGACGCCCTGTCAAAGGCGCCTGGCCTGGTGTACGCTGCCCGTTCATTCCTGTTCCGCTCACCGCCGCCGGCCATGTACCTCGGGGCTGGACGAAGCTTCTCCAGCCCCTGTGTTAGCCCCAAAGGGCCGGTGACGCCATTGTGCGCTTGGCAGCAGAAGCACACAGGTGGGGAACCCCTGCTGTGTGTGGACCGCAGACCCAGAGGACACGGCGCAGCCCCAGACTTGCTGGGAGTGTGGAGTTGGGTGCCCGAGCGTCCACCCTGCTGGGGCTGGGCTTGCCACATGCACTGTCCCGTGGGTGCTCCCCCCACAGCGAGGAGGGGCTCCGCGGCCGTGGGACCTGGGAGGAGGAGAACTGGCCGTGTTCAGTGAGTGAGTGCCCTAGCTCCGTGGCAGTGCTGGAGCTGCGGCGCCTCGGAAGTAACGCCTGGCCCTGTTTGCTCCTTGTAGGGAGAAGTGGTGAAGTGGGGTGTGTTTCTGGTGTCCTTCTGGGGAGAGCAGATCGGCCAGAAGGTCAAGAAGATCTGTGATTGGTAAGAGAAGCCGCGTCACTTCCTCTGACCTCTGTATCGGTCACCTCTGGTTTTCCTCTGGGGAGAAATGTGTGGGTTTTGGCCACGTGATTTCTGACTTTCCTGTTTGGAGTTGCTGTTGCTTTTAGCTCCACGCTGGGCTCTGTGGCACCACTGAGCCCGTGGCACAGCTTGGGGGGTTCCCTCCTCTGCACCGTGGGGAGTGAGGGGTCATGCGGATGGATGGGGCCTCCCTGGATCCAGAGACTCCTTCGGCTACTTCCTGGCTGGAACTGCTTGGACAAGTCACCATGTGTAAAAGGCAGGGGGGGTCCAGTCCCTGAGACCTGTAGGACTGACTGAGATGAGGTGGTGGGAGATGTCCGTGGGGTGCAGGCAGCTACCTGGGACTCTGCCTTTGCCAGGAGACGTGTGAGCAGCAGCTGAAGGCTGGGTGTGCTTGCCTGGAACCGCGGGGCTGCCCGGTGTCTCCTGGGTCAGTGGGGCCCGTGTGTCCCGGCTCCTGGTGTTCAGATCTCAGGAGTGTGGGAGGTGGTTTTTAGGTATTGCCTGGGGGAACTGTTATTTTTTAACAGATACACATGTATTTTAGCACAGATTAGATAGACTATGCCCAACTCAGCAAACCTGATTCCACAGGGTAAAAGCTAGGGGAGGATATGTTTTCAGAGTCAGAACTTAAGTGAAATTAAGTTTGGTGTTCGCATGCTAAGGTGGCCGGCAGTGACCCCTGAGAAAGCATCGGCTCTGAGGAGGCTCTGGGCAGCCAGAGCTCAGTTTTCTTCTTCCCCTGTGTGTGTGTGAGTTGATGTGCATGAGTGTGTGTGCATGAGCGTGTGTGTCAGCATGTGTGTGAGCGTGTGTGTGAGCGTATGCCTGTGTGTGCATGCACCTGTGTGTGTGTACCTGTGTGTGCGTGAGCGCGTGTGTGTGAGCATGTGTGCATGAGCGTGTGTGTGCGCCTGTGTGTGCATGTGCCTGTGTGTGCACCTGTATGAGCGTGTGTGCGCCTGTGTGTGTGCCTGTGTGTGTGTGTGCCTGTGTGCATAAGCGTGTGTGTGCATGCACCTGTGAGTGCGTGTGTGTGAGCATGTGTGTCTGTGTGTGAGCGTATGCCTGTGTGTGCATGAGCGTGTGTGCACCTGTTTGCCTGTGTGTGTGTGCTGTGTGTGCGTGTGCCTGTGTGTGCGTCTTTGTGTTTTAAATCTGTTGAGTGATTTGCAGCCGGGGGATGTTGGTGGGTTTCAGAGTGGAGCTCCCTGAGTTGGGGTGTGGAGAGCACGTGCCAGCGTGGGTTCAGCAGGTGTTTGCTGATTTCCTCAGCGCCTTCCCGGGCGGGTGCCTGTGCCCCTTTTTTCCCAGAGGAGGACTTTACCCCGTGTGGGAGGGTCGGGGCTGGGCGGCTGCTCTCAGGCCCCTGCGGTCCTGAGCTGAGACTGAATCCTGCTTCCAGTTACCACTGCCACGTCTACCCCTACCCTGGCACCGCCGAGGAGCGCAGAGAGATCCAGGAGGGGCTGAACACGCGGATCCAGGATCTGTACACGGTGAGTGCGCGTCCCTCCCGGAGCCGTGTGCTCCCTCGTGAGTGGGCAGTGTGGCTGTGGACAAGCCGGGCAGGCGTGCCCCCCCACCCTGGATGGTTGGTGTCGTTAGCCTGATGGTCATGGTGGGATGTTGGAAGGGATTCTTGGGTCGACTGACGACATGTGACAGTGGGTCTTGTGAGGGGTGGTGGGGACCCTTCCGCCTGCACAGCTTCAGTCCCTTCGTCCTCTGTATCAGTGAGGGCTCTGGGGGCAGGCGGTGGAAGTAGGTTCTGACCTGTTCATGCAAAAGGGCTTTTTTTTTTTTTTTAAGATTTATTTGTTGGGGCCAATGCTGTGACGTAGCAGGTAAAGCTGCCGCCTGCAGTGCTGGCATAGGGGTGCTGGTTTGAATCTTGGCTGCTTCACTTTTGGTCCACTCTCTGCTATGGCCTGGGAAAGCAGTGGTAGATGACCCAAGTCCTTGGGCCCCTGCACCTGCATGAGGTACCTGGCTCCTGGCTTCGGATCAGCCCCATTCCGGCTGTTGTGGCCATTTGTAGAGTGAACCAGTAGATGAAGACCCCCCCCCCCCCACTCTGCCTTAGCCTCTCTGTAACTGCCTTTCAAATAAATAAATAAACAAATAAATAAATAAATCGTTTTTAAAAAAGAGATTTATTTGTCTGTTTGAAAGGCAGAGTTACAGAGGGGGAGAGAGAGAGATCTTCCATCTGCTGGTTCACCCCCCAAATGGCCACAGTGACCAGGGCTGGGCCAGGCTGGAGCCAGGAGCCTCTTCCAGGTCTCCCACGTGGGTGCAGGGGCCCAAGCACTTGGGGCACCCTCCACTGCTTTCCCAGGCCATTAGCCAGAGAGCTGGATCGGAAGAGGAGCACCCATATAAGATGCACTGTAGGGAGCGGCTTAACCTGCTACGCTGCAGTGCTGGCCAAAAGTGAATTTTTTTTTTTTTTTGGCAGAAAGGAATGGGGTGGGCTGTTGGTGGCTCCTGGGTGGCAGGGGCCGGCCTAAACTTGGGAGTAGGTAAGACTCCTGAGGGGAGCTGTCTGGCCCCAGCTGGGCTGCCCCAGTAGGCGGTGACCTCCCACCGTGTCCTGCGTTGTGTTCTCGAGAGGCACCTCCGAGGCTCACCGGCTGAGCTGCTGTTTTCTGCCCAGCTCCTGGCTCTCCTGCCGCACGCAGGTCCTGATGACCCTTCAGCCACGTGCGAGACGGGAAGCCAGTGCGCCTGCCTGGAAGCCGTGTTTGTTCTCCCCCAGGTGCTGCACAAGACCGAGGATTACTTGAGGCAGGTGCTGTGCAAGGCCGCCGAGTCCGTGTACGGCCGCGTGATCCAGGTGAAGAAGATGAAAGCCATCTACCACATGCTGAACATGTGCAGCCTGGACGTGACCAACAAGTGCCTCATCGCCGAGGTCTGGTGCCCCGAGGCCCACCTGCAGGCCCTGCGCCAGGCGCTGGAGGAGGGCTCGGTAAGGCCGCCGGCCCGCTGCGGGGCTCAGAGAACCTGGGGGCGGGCGCGTCTCAGAGTGCTGGGTGTGAACACACGTGGGAAATTTGCTGTTTGCGTAAGCAGGAGGTTCCCGGGGCTCGGAGTAGAAGGTGGAGGGAGACACGTGGGAGGCGCAGTGAGTGGCTTCCTCCTGCCCGCGGTCTCGCTTAGTGCAGGTGTTGTGCTGTGCGGAGTCTGCTCGTCGCAGACGTGAGCAGCTGCTCTTTTCCAAGGCTGTTCGTTAAAAAGCCTTTCTTTTTTTGTGTGTGTGTAACTATTTAGTGTTGTGTACAAACACTGTGGTTTCTTTGACTAGTTCCCTAGTCATTTGGGTAGTTGGCACTTCCACAGCCCACCCTGCAGTGAGCTCCGTGTGACCTGGGCACACGCAGCTGCGGGGTAAATTCCCAGCGGAACTTCTGGGTCGGTTGAGACAGAGCCTGCCCTTCTGCTTCCAGTGAGGTCGAACGACCTTTTGAATTTTCTTTATGTGAATTGCCTGTTCATACCATCTGCCCGTGTTCTGCGCTGTTGGTCTTTTTCTTCCTTTTGGGAGACGGCAGCCCCCAGGGGTCCCTCCCACAACCCCCACCCTCGAAGAGGAGCCTCTTCCCCTTGGTCTTCCTGCTGAGCCTGCCTCCGTCCCAGGTGGTGACTGACTTCCCTGTCACCTGGCCCGGGGCAGGCAGCCAGGCCTTGAGGTGATGGGCAGTTGTTTTGTTTTCTTGTTTTGTGTGACAGAGAGAGAGTGGTGCCACACTCCCTTCATTCATGAACACGATCCCAACCAAAGAGACACCTCCGACTCTGATCCGCACCAACAAGTTCACCGAGGGTTTCCAGAACATCGTGGACGCCTACGGGGTGGGCAGCTACAGAGAAGTGAACCCAGGTGGGACGTCCCCCCGCGGGATGAGAGTGTGGTCGGTGTTGGGAACGTGGACCGTCACCGTGCGGGCCTCGCGCAGACGTGCCGTGTGCACCGGCACTCACACCTTCCGCCTGTGTCCTCCCGCAGCTCTCTTCTCCATCATCACCTTCCCCTTCCTGTTTGCTGTGATGTTCGGGGACTTTGGGCACGGCTTTGTGATGTTCCTGTTTGCCCTCTTGTTGGTGTTGAATGAAAACCATCCCAGGCTGAGCCAGTCCCAGGAGGTAAAATTGCAGACATGCCAGCTCGTTACACCTGATCAGGGAGCATTAGCAGTGGCCATCCTAAGACGGGTTTTCTTTTTGCCTTGTTTATTTGAGAAATAGAGTAGGAGAGAAGGAACGAGTTCCCATCTACTGGTTCACTCCTCAAGTATCCACAACAGCCCGGGCTGGGCCAGGCTGAACCCAGGAGCCAGGAGCTCCTTCTGGGTCTCCCCCATGGGTGGCAGGGACCCAAGTACTTGAGCCGTCACTCCTGCATCCCAGGGAAGCTGGAATCAGGAGCAGAGCTGGGACTCAGATGCAGGCACTCAGATATGGGATGCGGGCCTCCTAGTCAGCATCCTAGCTGCTGGACCAAGCACGCATCCCGAGAGGCATTGTCCTCCGTATTAGCTCATCATGGCTCAGCTGTGTGGCCCATGTTGGCTCGCCATGGCTCAGCTGTGTGGCCCATGTTGGCTCGCCATGGCTCAGCTGTGTGGCCCGTGTTGGCTCGCCATGGCTTAGCTGTGTGGCTCGTGTTAGCTCGCCATGGCTCAGCTGTGTGGCCCGTGTTGGCTCACCATGGCTCAGCTGTGTGGCCCGTGTTGGCTCGCCATGGCTCAGCTGTGTGGCCTGTCAGCTGGAGGTAGGCATGGCTCAGCTGTGTGGCCCGTCAGCTGGAGGTAGGCATGGCTCAGCTGTGTGGCCTGTGTTGGCTCGCCATGGCTCAGCTGTGTGGCCTGTCAGCTGGAGGTAGGCATGGCTCAGCTGTGTGGCCCGTGTTGGCTCGCCATGGCTCAGCTGTGTGGCCTGTCAGCTGGAGGTAGGCATGGCTCAGCTGTGTGGCCCGTCAGCTGGAGGTAGGCATGGCTGGGGCCCGAAGCTGCTGCTGTTGCCTGAACACAGCTCCGCCGCCTTTGCGTTGCACAGATCATGAGGATGTTCTTCAATGGCCGCTACATCCTCCTGCTGATGGGCTTGTTCTCCGTGTACACGGGCCTCGTCTACAACGACTGCTTCTCCAAGTCGGTGAACCTGTTCGGCTCTGGGTGGAACGTGTCCGCCATGTACAGCGCCAGTCACTCTCCGGCAGAGCAGAGCAGCCTGGTGCTGTGGAAGTAGGTTCCCCTTACCGAGCGGTGGCTGCCAAGCCTCCCCGCGGTCGGGCCCCTAGCCGCGGCCGCCGGCTCACTCTGCCTTGCGTTGCAGCGACAGCATCGTGAGGCGCACCAGGGTTCTGCAGTTGGATCCCAGTGTTCCTGGAGTGTTCCGAGGCCCCTACCCGTTTGGAATCGATCCTGTGAGTGTCTTCACTGCCACGGTACTCCTTGCTCTGTCCCACCTGGGTCTCAGTGTCCTGCAGCAGCACGCCCGTGCTCTGGGTGGTCCTGGCTGGGTGTGTTCTGAGCAGGTCACGTGTGCATGGAGCCATGAGCTGGCCAGTCTGCATTTGGGGAGTGAAGCCCGTGCCCCAGCTGAGTAGTCCATGGAGAGAGCACTACCTCCCGACGTGTTTCTTTTTCTTTTTCCCTTTTAAAGGCAAGATTTATTTTATTTATTTCAGAGAGAGAGAATGAGACAGGTAGAGCTCCATTTGCTGGTTCACTCCCCAGATACCTGTGGTGGGTGGGGCTGGGCCAGGCCAAAGCCAGGAGCCGAGAGCTCAGTCCATGTCTCCCATATGGGTGTCAGGGGCCAGGGACTTGAGCCACCGCCTGCTGCCTCTGGGTGGTACACTGACATCTTCTGGCCCATTTTACTCGAGCGAAAAGTGACTTCAGGAGCCACAGAATGGATATCATTGCTTACGTCTCTTCTTTGATTACAATTTTTTTTTAAAGATTTATTTATGTGAAAGTCAGAGTTGCACAGAGAGAGGAGAGAAAGAGAGAGAGAGGTCTTCCATCCTATGGTTCACTCCCTAGATGGCCGCAACGGCCGGAGCTGCGCCAATCCGAAGCCAGGAGCCAGGAGCTTCTTCCGGGTCTCCCACGTGGGTGCAGGGGCCCAAGCACTTGGGCCATCTTCTACTGCTTTCCCAGGCCACAGCAGAGAGCTGTATTGGAAGAAGAGCAGCCGGGACTAGAACCGGCGCCCATATGGGATGCTGGCGCTTCAGGCCAGGCATTAACCTGCTGCGCTACAGCGCCGGCCCCTGCAATTTTTGTTTTTTAAAGATTTTACTTATTTGAGAGGTAGAGTTACAGACAGTGAGAGGGAGAGACAGAGAGAAAGGTCTTCCTTCTGTTGGTTCACTCCCCAAATGGCCACAACGGCTGAAACTGAGCCAATCCGAAGCTAGGAGCCAGGAGCTTTATCTGGGTCCCCCATGCAAGTGCAGGGGCCCAAGGATTTGCGTCATCTTCTACTGCTTTCCCAGGCCATAGCAGAGAGCTGGATTGGAAGAGGAGTAGCCGGGACTAGAACCAACGCCCATATGGGATGCCAGCACTGCAGGCGGAGGATTAACCCCCTGTGCCACAGCACCGGCCCCTTAAGTCTCTTTGTATATGTGCATTAATTTTGATTCTTTGAGAAAGAAGTCACATGGTGTTTTAGAACTAAAGGAAGCTTAAGGCTCTCTGGTGCCTGCTGGGTGCTTGGTTGGACTGGAAAGTATTTGCAGAAGGGAGGCCGGCGCTGTGGCTCACTAGGCTAATCCTCCGCCTAGCAGTGTCGGCACACCGGGTTCTAGTCCCAGTTGGGGCACCAGATTCTGTCCCAGTTGCCCCTCTTCCAGGCCAGCTCTCTGCTATGGCCCGGGAGTGCAGTGGAGGATGGTCCAAGTGCTTGGGTCCTGCACCCCATAGGAAACCAGGATAAGTACCTGGCTCCTGCTTTCGGATGAGCGCGGTGCATTGGCCGCAGCGCGGTGGCCATTGGAGGGTGAACCAATGGCAAAGGAAGACCTTTCTCTCTGTCTCTCTCACTGTCCACTCTGCCTGTTTAAAAAAAAAAAGTATTTGCAGAAGGAAAATAGCTTCTTAGGGAGCCAGGACCCCCGCCCTACACATGGGGCCCTAGCAGGCTGGGTCCCCGTGAGGCTCAGGCCTGGGAATCCCAGAGCAGAGGTCCCCTGGACCACTGGGAGCCTTCCTGGGGATTCTCAGTCCTAGAGAGGGGCTTAGAGGGAGGTGGGAGTCCCTGGGCAGTGCTGGGGTAGAGTGAGGATGAGTTCCTGGGTCTGCAGTCTGGGTCCTGCAGACACGTGTGTGGGGACTTCAGGGCATTTATGGGAATAGGGATTAGAAGATGACTTGGTTTTGGTGGCGGAAGAGATCTGTGTGTCGTTTTCTCACAATGCACTTTCTTCCCACACTTCCCGAGAACTTCTCACATGCGTGGATATTTTTGGTACCAAAAGAAGCTTATCTTTAATTCCATTCTCCACGAAGTGCCCTTACGAGTTTATACCTGTATTTATGCACACACATACATGAAGAGACGAGCCATCTCCAGCCTTTTAAGAAGTCCCTGCTTGGAGCAGGCATTTGGCCCCGCGGTTGGGATGCCCACGTCCCATGTCGGAGTGCCTGGGTTTGATTCCTGGCTCCAGCTTCTGACTCCAGCTTCCTGCTAATTCAGGCCCTGGGAGGTGGTGGTGATGCCCCAAGTACTTGGGTCTCTGCTCTCATGTAAGAGACCTGATTATGTCCCCAGCTTGGGCTCTTGTGGGCATTTGGAGAGTGAACTGGACGATGGGTGCTGTGTCTGATTTTCTGTCTCTGGGCATTGTTACACGGCCTGCCGAGCTGCTGCTGGGGTGCTATGTCACGTGGCAGAGAGCTAGCTTGAGACCTGGCTGCTCCACTTTCAGTCCAGCTTCCTGCTAGCACACCCAGGAGGCAGCAGGTAGCCTACGGGCTCGAGTCCCTGCCACCCACGTAGGAGACTGCGATGGAGCTCTTGGCTCCTGGCTTTGGCCTGCGCTAGCCCTGACTGCGGTGGACATTCAGGGAGCGAACCAGTGGATGAGTCCCCTTCCCACTCGCCGCCTCCTCCCAGTCCCAGCCTTACCCCTGCTCAGCAGCCTCTGCGGATGGGTGGTTCCTTGTGTCCTTTCAGAGTGTTTGTGGGTAGGTGAGTGTGGGTGGAGTCAGACACTCTCCAGGGCTGCGCTGTCCGAGACCGCGGTCCAGAACTTTCTGCCGGCCTGGCTTCCACACCTTCAAACCAGGGAAGCTCACCGGTACCCCTTCTCTTACTTTCCAGCCCGAAATGCCTCATTCTAAAATCTTTTTTTTTTTAAAGATTCATTTTATTTATTTGAAAGACAGAGTTACAGAGAGAGGTGTAGAGAGAGAGAGAGAGGTCTTCCATCTGCTGGTTCACTCCCCAGATGGCTGCAATGGCCAGAGCTGTGCCAATCTGAAGCCAGGAGCCAGGAGCTTCTTCTGGGTCTCCCACATGGGTACAGGGGCCCAAGGACTTAGGCCATCTTCTACTGCTTTCCCAGGCCATAGCAGAGAGTTGGTTGGGAAGAGGTGCAGCCCCCCGCCCCGCTAAACTGTCATAAAACACACATGTCAGAGTGGTATACCACATGTCGGTGTGTTTTAATGCATATTCTGTACCCCTGCCCAGGGAAGGGAGGGGATGGAGCCCAGGACCCTGCGAGTGACCTGCTCCCTTCCGCAGAGGGGCTGGGGGCCGGAGGGACCTTCTGCTCTGCACTGTGCTGTTCTCTGTGGTGTTTCTACCTGGGCGCTCAGCGTTCTGTGACCTTGGTAGTGGTGGAAGTGGTCCTTCACAGTCTGGCCTGGTGCAGGAAAGTCGGTGGTTCCCGGTTGACAGCATCGAGTCTGCTGTTTCCTCTTTAGATTGAAAGCTGCCTTTCAGCTGAAGCCCGGAACTTTCTCGAGTGCCAGCTGCTGAGGGAGGTCTCCTGTTCTGTTTTGTTTTTAGATTTGGAACTTGGCCACAAACCGCCTCACTTTCCTAAATTCCTTCAAAATGAAAATGTCTGTGATTTTAGGAATTATTCACATGACTTTTGGCGTCATTCTGGGAATATTTAACCACTTGTAAGTACATATTTTTAAAGCCGTATTTGTAATAAGCCCGGGGGGCGTGTCCTGAGCGTTGCCGCCTGCTGACGGCTGTCCTGGGTAGCCGTGAAGGATAGCTGTCCTGCTGCTGTGTGTGATCACGCAGTCCTCTCGCAGTGCTTAGGAGCCTCCTTTATCTGGCAAATGTGAGCACAGGGTGCGTGCCGGGTGCTATTCCAGGCACGAAGGGTTCAGCAGTGAAGGGACAGGAAGAAGTTTCTGTCCTCGGGGGGCTTGCCCGGAAGTGGGGAGGCGTGCACTCTGCAAGTTCCTATTTATTTCCACAGTCATTTATCAGAATGACAGAGAGGAGATGCACACGCACACACGTGCGCACACACATCACGCACACACGCATGCACACACACACACGATCTTCCATCTGCTAGTTCATTCCCCAAATGCAACAGTGGCCAGTGCTGGGCCAGGCCGAAGCCAGGTCTGCGTGTGGGCGGCAGGGTGGATGTACTTGGCCATCTGCTGCTGCTTTCCCCGGTGCCTTAGTAGGGAGCTGGACTGGAGGCAGAGCAGCTGGGACTGCCCCCTGCACTTCCATGCGGGACGCTGGCGTCACAGGCGGTGACCTCCCCGCTGCACTGCAGCGCCGTTGTCGGTGCCGGCCCAGTGCGGTGACGCTGCCGCCCTTCTCCAGGCACTTCAGGAAGAAGTTCAATGTCTACCTGGTCTCCATCCCGGAGCTCCTGTTCATGCTGTGCATCTTCGGGTACCTGATCTTCATGATCATCTACAAGTGGCTCGTGTACTCGGCGGACACCTCCCGGGCGGCGCCCAGCATTCTGATCGAGTTCATCAACATGTTTCTCTTCCCAGCCAGCACGACGAGTGGGCTCTACCGGGGCCAGGTGGGTGTCTTCTCCCCGTGGCCCGTGGGCACCTGCCGTCACCACAGCGCGCCAGGCTCTGGGCGTGACGACACGCTGGCTGCCCCTCGGTGGCTGTCAGCCCTGCTGGGAAGATGTGTGTGACCCGAGGGTTTGTCTCACGATGTTGTTAAAGTGTACCCTGGAGAACTTGGGCTAACTTCTGGCTGCATGCTGTGTCCTTGAACTTTTGACTTTGTTTTTATTTATACTTCTGTTCATGATTTTCTTTTTAATTGTACTTTATCACTTTATTAAAACTTTTTAGATGAACACGGAAGCAGATAAATTGAAGGACGCTCAGTGGAGCACAGGTGCTGTGGCAGGAGGATCAGTGAAAGGGCCTGCATTACTTAGCGCCCAGTACTGACCGAGACCTGCCTCACTTAGCACTCAGTACTGACCAAGACCTGCCTCACTTAGCGTCCAGTACTGACCCAGACCTGCTCACTTAGCGTCCAGTACTGACCGAGACCTGCATCACTTAGCACCCAGTACTGACCCAGACCTGCCTCACTTAGTGCCCAGTACTGACCAAGACCTGCCTCACTTAGCGCCCAGTACTGACCCAGACCTGCTCACTTAGCGTCCAGTACTGACCGAGACCTGCCTCACTTAGCACCCAGTACTGACCCAGACCTGCCTCACTTAGCGTCCAGTACTGACCCAGACCTGCCCCTACTTAGCTCCCAGTGCTGACCCAAGGCAATGCTTCCTTTGGTTACTGATTAAAAAAAAAGATTTATTTATTTAAAGTCAGAGTTACAGAGAGAGGGGGAGAGATCTTCCATCCACTGGTTCACTCCCCAAATGGCCATAATGGCTAAAGCTGGGCCAGGCTGAAGCCAGGAGCCAGGACCTTCATCTGAGTCTCCCATGTGGGTGGCAGGGGTCGAAACACTTGGGCCGTCTTTCACTGCTTTTTCCAGGTCATTAGCAGGGAGCTGGATAGGAAGTGGAGCAGCCGGGACTTGAACCTGCTGGTGCTGCAGGTGGCAGCTTTACATGCTGCACTTGACTCTGGCCTTTGATTATTCATTTTTTTTTTTAAGATTCATTTATTTATTTGAAAGTCAAAGTCACACAGAGAGAGAAGGAGAGGCAGAGAGAGAGAGAGAGAGAGAGAGAGAGAGAGAGAGAGAGAGAAGTCTTGCATCTGCTGGTTCACTCCCCAATTGGCCACAATGGCCAGAGCTGTGCTGATCTAAAGCCAGGAACCAGGAGGTTCTTCCGGGTCTCCCATGCAGATGCAGGGGCCCAAGGACTTGGGCCATCTTCCATTGCTTTCCAGGCCACAGCAGAGAGCTGGATTGGAAGTGGAGCAGCTGGGACTTGAACTGGTGCCCATGTGGGATGCCGGCACTGCAGGCTGCGGCTTTACCTGCTGTGCCACAGCGCCGGCCCATCAGATAGTCCTTAATAGCAATGATAATTATCATCCCCATCCCCATAAGCCCCACACGTAGGAAAAGGTATTCTGCTTGTGTTTTCCCATTTCCAGTGTTTTCAGCAAGGTCCTCGCTGGAGTTTGACTCTGGAGTTTTCCCACCATTTTCTTCCTGGTCTGAACCCAGATACCGCCCTGGCCACTGCTGGTCAGGGTGTTGTGCAGTGCTAGCGCTGGGCTGCGGGCTCAGCCTCAGCCGAGCTTGGCCTCACACTGGCTGCGCTGGCTGCGTCTGGAGCTGCCCGGCACGCCCTCACCGCGTCACTTCCTCCACACCCCCCCCGTGCACCCGCAGGAGCACGTCCAGAGAGTGTTGCTGGTGGTCGTCGCCCTGTCTGTCCCCGTCCTCTTCCTGGGAAAGCCCCTGTTTCTGTTGTGGCTACACAATGGGCGCAGCTGCTTTGGCGTGAGCCGGGTAAGTGTGAGCTGGCTGCGTGTCTGGGAGCGTGACCGGCTGTCTGTGCGCAGGGGCACTGGGGATGAGTCCCAGGCTCTTGGTGTAAAAGCCAGGGCTGCTTCCTGGGACGCTGGGGCCGTGGGCTGTGCAGAAGCTTCGGGAGCCCGCCGCGTCCTGTGCCGGGCAGTAGGTCCCGCTGGGGCAGCTTGCCCGCCAGGAGCGAGCTCTGTCCTTCAGCACGGCTCGGCACAATTCAGACTTTTCTTCCATATTCCTCCCCTTTTAACATTTTTTTAAAAAAATTTATTTGAAAGGCAGAGAGATGGGGGAGAGAGAGAGAGATTGATCTTCCATCCACTGGCTCATTCCTCTAATGGCTGCAATAGCCAGTGCTGGACCAGGCTGAAGCCAGGAGCCAGGAGCTTCCTCCGAGTCTCCCACGTGGGTGCAGGGCCCAACCACTTGGGCTGTCTCCTGCTTTCCCAGGCACATGAGCAGGGAGCTGGATCGGAAGTGGAGCAGCTGGGACTTGAGCTGGCACTCATTGGGATGCCAGTGTCACAGGTGGCGGCTTACCTGGCTGGGCCATATTGTGTTTGTGGGTTCACGGGCGCTTGGCTCGTGCCAGTTTGGATGTGGTGGGTAACGCTGCTGTGAGCGCGGCATGTAGCTACCTCTCCCGGAGTCTGATCCCGGCTCTCCCGGGAGGCCGAGCAGAAGCGGAGTCACCGCGGTGCACGGCAGTGCTGCCTTGCCGGAGCGCCTTTGTTTTCTTTTTCTTTAACGATGGCGTCCTAGTAGGTGAGAAATGATTTTTTTTCTTTTAAAGAGCTTTTTTGTTCCCAAAGAGCTGAGTCATGGAGACACACAGGCGCGTGGTCCTCTGGCTTTGTCGTGGCCTGTGGCTCCCAGGTGCTAACTCGTCTGCTTTGGTTGCCAGAGTGGCTACACCCTCATCAGGAAGGATAGCGAGGAGGAGGTGTCGCTGCTGGGGAACCAGGACATAGAGGGCGGCGGTGACCCCATGGAAGACAGCTGCAGGGAGCTGCCATGCAAACAGGTGAGCAGAGGCAGGCGGGGGACCTGGCCCACGTGACGTCCGTAGCCTGAAACACAGCGGTGATTCGGGCTTTCCCGAGGCCATGTGGTTCACCCAGTCGGTGTCTCCACACAGGAGCACGGGTGTTCATCTCGGGGTTTCACCTGTCTGCTGCTCTCTCCAGCATTAACGGAAGTGACTGCAGACCCTGGTAGCCAGAGCTCGCTGTGGTCGTACATGCTGGAGACCCGCCCCCTCCTGGTTTCAGGGAGGCCTGCAGCCCACACTGGGCCAGGACGGGGTTGGTTTTGGAGCGGTGATCACGGTTTCTGGGTGTGTACCTGCGAGGCCTTGGTGGTTTGATTCTTTGTGAGTTTGCTTTCTCCTCTGAAGCTTTTGGCTCCGCCGTGCCAGGAGCCTGGCCACGCCCAGTGGCTTTCAGTCTTCCCCTGGGAGAGGAGCCCTCTGGCCTGCTCAGCGCCGGGAAGGCGAACCCTGGGGGAGCAGCTGGGTAGTGCTGGCTGGGGCATGCGCTGTCACTGGACTGCGGAATGCGGCTCCGACGGCAGAGATGTGTCTCCCCGCTGTGTGGATCCCGGTGTAGGCAGTGTTGGCCTCCCCGTGGCCGCTCTCCTCAGCTCATGGGCAGCCACCTCTGTGCTGTGTCCTCACGTGGCCCCTCCTCCTGTGTGCGCCCCTGGTGTCTCCTCCGGTCCTGGGGATCAGGCTGCACCCTTATGACCACACGTGGCCTCAGCTGTCCCTTCAAAGTCCCTGCCTCAGATACACTCAGGTTGGGGTTAAGGCTTCAGCACAGGGATTTGGGGGGACACAGTTCAGTGTGCAAGAGCTGTGGGTAGGGGCCCCCCAGGGTCTCTGGGGCTCAGGTGGGCCCCAGAGAAAGGTGGTGCTGTCCTGGGCAGGTGGAAGCGAGCACGTGGCTCTCCTCTGAGCTGCTGTCTGGTCCTGGAGACTACCTGGCCACTTAATGAGGGTTTGACAAAGCCTCTTAGGGCCAGCGCCCTGTCACTGTCCGGCAGTGTAGTGCTTTAACTTGGGACGAGGAATGCCTGCACAGGTTCAGAGGGAATGAGCCGGGCTGGGAGGACCAGCATCGCTGCTCCGGAGCTGTCACTCGGGGCCCTCGCCCCCGCCCCCTCCAGTTCAGGTGCCCTCTGTGTTCAGCTGTGAACTCTGTCCTCGTGAGTTGTGCTGTAATCGGAGACTGGGGCCCTTGGGGCAGTCGTGTGCACAGGGGAAACTGAGGCTGGAGGGGTGGGGAGTTGGGCAGGGGAAGGCTGTGGTCGCGGAGCCGTTTGGCGCAGAGCTGGGACTCCCTGTTCGTCATGCCGGGACCGTGCCCACCAGTCTCCTGGAAGCTGGCTCTTTCCCGGCAGGCCTGTGGGGACTGACGCATGCGTGTCATCTCCTGCAGTTTAACTTTGGGGAGATCCTGATGACCCAGGTGATCCACTCCATCGAGTACTGCCTCGGCTGCATCTCCAACACGGCCTCCTACCTGCGGCTCTGGGCCCTGAGCCTGGCTCACGCACGTAAGTCCTCGCTGCCTGCGGTGCCTCGCTGAGCTCGGTGGGGGCACCGAGGCGTGTCGGCAGCCTCTGTCTTCCGGTTATTCTGTGAACGCTGAGTACCGCTGAGGTGTTTGGACTTCCCCTGAAACCTGGATATCTTGGGTTTTTGTTTTGGCCTTGCGGTGCTGTGAAAATAATCCCTGACACAGGAGGGGCTTTGAGACTCGCGAGGGACTAGGACCCTCTGGCGTGCTCTGCTGTTAACGCTTTTGTTGTAAAGATTTTATTTATTTCAGGGGTTGAGTCAGACACAGAGAGAGGTGTCTTCTGTCTGCTAGTCCACTCCCCTGATGGCCACACGGCCGGAGTTGGGCCAGTCTGAAGCCAGGAGCCAGCCCACTTCTTGCAGGTCTCCCATGTGGGGCAGGGACCCAAGCACTTGGTCTGTCTTCCACTGCTTTCCCAGGCCATTAGCAGGGAGCTAGCTTGGAAGAGGAGCAGCTGGTACATGAACTGGCACCCATATGGGATGCCAGCGCCTAGGGCGGATGCTTAGCCTACTACACTACAGTGCTGCCCCCCCCCACGTGCTTTTGTTTTATGGCCGTTACGTTGTTCAGCCTGCTGCAAGGTACAGGGGTTTATTCCCAGCGAGCAGCCCCTACATGGGGCCAATGCAGAGTTCTGACTGGCAGTCCCCTGTGCAGAGGCCCAGTGGTGGACGCATGCTCAAGTTTCCATTGTCACAGTTCACTAACTGCAAAAGAGGCGCCCAGTCCACAGTCCTGGATCAGCCCCCAGCCTGCTGTGTTGGCCGCTGTGTGTCACCATTCAGCCCCCGCAGAGACAGCAACTCTTGTAGCTGTGTTGGCCTCTTGAACAGTGACAGACTGACAGGATATTTTATAAAAACCGGTAACTGAAGGGGAGAAGGGCCCAGCAAAGATCAAAGAAACAAAACATGACATTGGGTGGGTGTTGTGGGGCAGGGGTTAAGCTGCTCTGGGGATGCCAGCATCCCCTATCAGAGTCCCCGAATTCACTCCTTCTTTTTCTTTTTCTTTTTTTAAGTTATTTATTTATTTATTTGAAAGAGTTACACAGAGACAGAGAGTGAGCGCGAGAGAGGTCTTCCATCCACTAGT
Source organism: Sylvilagus floridanus (assembly GCA_949820135.1). Lineage (NCBI taxonomy): Eukaryota > Metazoa > Chordata > Mammalia > Lagomorpha > Leporidae > Sylvilagus > Sylvilagus floridanus. Next base: position 177,588,631 of record OX463233.1, read on the forward strand.
GCACTCCCCAGGTGGCTGCAGATCGCCGGAGCTGGGCCGTTCCAAAGCCAGGAGCCAGGAGCTAATTCCAGGTCTCTCACATGGCTGCAGGAGCCCAGGCACTTGGGCCGTCTTCCACTGCTTTCCCAGGCCATAGCGGAGAGCTGGATTGGAAGTGGAGCAGCCGGGACTGGAACCGGCGCCCACATGGGATACCGGCACTGCAGGCAGAGGCTTTACCCACTATGCCACAGTGGTCGGCCCCCCCAAGTTCACTTCTGATCCAGCTTCCTGCTAGGGCGCATCCTGGGAGGCAGCAGACGGTGGCTCAAGTGTTTGGGTCCTTGCCACCCCCTGATGTAACCGCGCACTAGATGCCTGATCACGGCCCTGTTTATGTGGCTGCACTACTGCGCTCGGGGAAGCCTCCTGGCCACGGCTTGTTTGCACCGAAGCACAGCCAGAGGTCTGGGTGAGCCCGGCTGGAGGAGAGCCCATGGCCATCGTCCCCACTGTGCACAGGTGCAGCCAGCGGTTCCGTTCCGGGCAGAGCCGGGAGCAGACGCCTTGTGCCCTGGCCTGTCCCGCTTGACGCTCGTCCCCTCCTGACTGATCTGAGTCAGGATCTGCCGCTGGGGGCAGGGGCTCTGGTTTTCCTGGAGCGCCCAGTAAGGCTTGGGGCGGCGCACGTGCCCCGTGTGTGGATGCATGTGTCACGTTCAGCGTTGTCAGAGGCCCATTCCTTTGCAGAGCTGTCCGACGTGCTGTGGGCCATGCTCATGCGCGTGGGCCTCCGCGTGGACACCACCTACGGCGTGCTGCTGCTGCTCCCGGTCATCGCGCTCTTCGCCGTGCTTACAGTCTTCATCCTCCTGGTCATGGAGGGGCTGTCCGCATTTCTGCACGCCATCCGCCTGCACTGGTGAGTCCCCGTCCCCGCCAGCGCCGGCCTCTGCTCACCTGCCCTGGGCTCCCGCCGCTGTCTGCCTCCGCTCACATCCCCTGGGCTCCCGCTGGCGCCGGCGCCTGCTCACATGCCCTGGGCTCTCGCTCTGGTTTCTGCACTGTTGTCCTGCCGTCAGCAGGTCGACGCTGCAGAGGTCTCTAGCCACGCATGTCCCGTGCCTCGAGCTCTCCCTGGGTCCTCCAGGTGGCCCTGTCCTACTCTAAGCTGTTTCCGCTGTTTCTTACGGCTTCACACACTCTATCAGTCACCCCGGTGGATCTGGTACCTGAGAGCCTCCTGGTGCGGTGGGGGTTGCATGGGACGGGCAGGATGGGTTCGTGTCTCTGGCACACAGGGAAAAGCCAGCGTTCAGCCAAGTAACAGTTCTCTTGCCAGGAGCATGTGTGGAAAAGCCGCACAGATGTTGTTTCCAGGAAACACAGCAACGTCAAAAATTCACATTAACACGTGGGTTTCTTGTTTGTTTCTTTTTTTAGGGTAGAATTTCAGAACAAATTCTATGCTGGCGCAGGCACCAAATTTGTTCCTTTCTCGTTCAGTCTGCTCTCATCGAAGTTTGGTGGTGAGGACGACATGGCGTGACCTCACTGCTGTGACTCACAGGCGTGCAGAGCTACGGGAATTATCATGTTACAGAATTCCATTTATGTCAGATTTATGATACAAAAAATCTGTCTCGTTGATTGCCTTATGACACAGCCAAATGATCCTGTAAGATATACCTCTTCCTCGTATGTTAAATATTTTGTAAAGTTTTCCAATCTCAGATAGCTAATTTGTTTTCTTTTTGGTTTTTATTATGAGCAGATACAAGTTAATGCCAAATGTTATGTTTAAGTTAGTTCTTAGAATGTCACATTTGGGGAGGAAAGCCAATTTTGAATGGCTAATTGAAAATGGTTTAAATCTTTCATTCCTTTTAGACCTTATTTAAAAAAAAAAAAGTTATTCTGTCACCTGATGTTGCCAGATAGTATTTTCCAGAAGCTGAAGCTAACTATAATTTTTTGAAAAAATTTAATGGTAGATAATCAGAAAGATTCACATTTTTTCTGCTTGGTTAAAAACCCGGGAACTTTTTTCTCATATGCAGGTTGAGGATTGTTTCTCCGGTTTTGTCCTGTTTTAATAATTGGGAGAAAACGGGATAAAGGGTGTAAGCGGTTTTCCCAGTAGGTATTTTTGTAGGAAATTCTTTTCCTGTCCTCCTCACACAGACCAGTTCTGATCATTGTTTGCTTGGGAAGATAAAGTACAGCCCGAGCCTTAGCTCCGTGTGACTGTCACAGGCAGGTGGGGCCCTCAGCGCAGTGCCCGGAGGGTCCCCGGGAGTGAAGGCCTGCGGCAGAGTAGGGTTTTGTCTATTTTTGTAACAGAATATAAATGAAGATATTTTACCAGGAGAGACTGTACTTATCCTTGAAAACAGCATACTTTTTTACCTTCAGACTAGAAATTCGTAACCGAGGTCTCATGAAGAATGAGTTAGAGGCCAGACCCCGCTCTGGGCAGCGATGACGCCGGCGCCTCCTTGGCCTTGGGTCTGCCGGGAGTCTGGGTCGCTCCCATTGAACATTCTGCTGCAGTGTGCATTCTTACAGTGTTCATGCTTCATTGTAGAATTCACTTTAATAATCAGTTCCCAAAAGAAACGTGGAGCATTTTCACGTTCTTACGATGCCAAGTGACACCCTCGAGGGCCTGTTTGTCACCACGCTCCTGGGCCATGGCGTGGTTCGGATCTGGGGGCCTGGCTTACCAGCCAGGACTGGCAGCGCTGGACCCTGGGCCCCGGTGCCGAGAGGCAGGCGCACAGCGCCGGGCAGCACAGCTGGGACCGCAGAGCTTGGTCCCAGCAGAGGCGCTGCTCGCGGAGCGGCAGAGCCGGCTGGCTGGGCAGTGTCGCCTGTCCTGCCAGGTCCTCGGGCCGAGGGTGCTGCTGGAGCTGCAGAGCCCCCACGCGAGAAGGCGGGCACGGCTGATGCCCCCCACGTCTACCCCAGACTAAGGGGACGGCCAGGGACAGGTGTCACCTGCGGGTGTGGGACTGTTCTCACTGGCAGCAGCAGCGTGGGGACCTCCTTCGATCCTAATGAACTCCTAGGAGAGAAGGGTCCGGTCCGCGGTGGCTGTGTAGCGTGCGACTCCATGGGAGACTCCGGAATTCTAACTGCTGTGAAAGAACTCTGCATATACACTTGTGTCTTCTAGGGGAAATTTGACTTTTTTGGTCACTGGCTGCACTGCTGTGGCCAGAGTGCTGACTTTTGTTTTGTTCGGAAGCTACTGCTTAGAACCTTGCACACTGCATTTTTTTAAAGTATTTATTTGAGAGGCAGAGACAGAGACAGCTCCCGTCTGCTGGTTCCCGCCCCAGTGCCTCCGGGGGCTGGCACCAGCAGGAAGCCCGAGACAGAAGCCAGGGTGGGAATCGGAGCCAGAGTCAGAGCCAGACCTGAGCGAGGACCGGGGACGCTCGCTGGCCAGTGACGCGGGGTGGAGGTGGCGCTGCTGGGGCCGCCGAGGGCCCGGGCTGTCCCCCAGGCCGTCAGGGTGGCCTCGGCCGCCTGCCGCGTGTCCACGCTCTGCCTCGGGTCCGGGTCCTCCCGTGGAGGCTGCAGGCGGGCTGGCCCGGGGCGCCCGCGCCGCCACTCCAGGTCCCCCGGGGGGCGTCTTCTGTCAGTATCGGCCTTCTTTTACTAACGACCAATAAATACGTCTATATTTCTAGACCGTGGCTGTGTGCGTTATTAGCAGGCCCGCGCGCTCGCCCCTCCCTCCGCGGTGCACCGGCCGCCCCGCGCCCCCGCGCCCCGCGCCCCGCGCCCCGCGCCCCCGCGCCCCCGCGCCCCGCGCCCCGCGCCCCCGCGCCCCCGCGCCCCCGCGCCCCGCGCCCCCGCGCCCCCGCGCCCCGCGCCCCCGCGCCTCGCGCCCCCGCGCCCCGCGCCCCGCGCCCCCGCGCCCCCGCGCCCCCGCGCCCCCGCGCCCCCGCGCCCCGCGCCCCCGCGCCTCGCGCCCCCGCGCCCCGCGCCCCCGCGCCCCCGCGCCCCCGCGCCCCCGCGCCGCCTCAGCCTCATCCGCCAGGGGCTCGAGCTGCGGGGCGCGGCGGCCGTTTCCCGGGCGGCCGTTGCCAGGGGCGCCGTCGCCACAGACGCCCGCCGGTCCCGCCGCTCCGGTCCCGCCGCGCAGGCTGCGCCCCGCCGGGCGCCATGGACGACCTGCGGGTGCTGTGGATGCGCGACCGTGTGTACGCGGCCTTCGGGCTCACGGACCCGCAGCTCTTCGAGGAGCTGCTGAGCCGGGACGACGGCGAGGCGGAGGACCTCGTCCTGCACTTCCTGAACCAGAGGAGCGACGAGGAGGCCGCCGCCACGCTCCTCTTCTGCCGCAAGGTGGTGCCGGAGGAGGAGGAGGTGGAGATCGGTGAGCGCGGGCCAGGGCAGGCCGCGGCTGGGGAGGTCGGGGTGCCCGGGCCCAGCTTTGGGGAGGTGACCTCCAGTGGTGGCGATGCGCAAACACCGGATTCCCCCGGGGAGGCCCAGTCCGCTTTGGGGTGGGGCCCGAGCCGCCGGGAGCCCCCACTGTCTGACCCGCTCCACTGCATTTTTGAAAAGGTAACAAGACCCTGAAATAGGGGCCTGGCTCTGGCGCCCTGGGAGAGAGCTGGTGGCCGCGGTCCCCGTGTCCATGTGAGGGGGCTCCTCCTGGGTGGCCCCATCCCACGCGGACACAGGGGGGTCTGGCCTCACAGGGGCCCCTGGTGGATTTCTGGATTCTGCAGAGGGCACTCAGAAACCCCGGGGCTGCCACCCCTGGGCCCTTTCCGCGTGGCTCCTCTCCACGGTCACTGCCAGGTGACCAGGCCGAGCTGCTGATCCTGGAGGTACCGGCCTGTGGGGTTCTGGCTAGAGCGGGGAGAGCGCCACTCACTCCCTTGACTGTTGAGCCCCCAACCCCCAGAGCCCGGGTCTCACCAGACCCTCTGGGGGAGGGAAGCTCAGTCCAGGGGACCGGTGGCCTTCGTCCCTTCTGTCTGTCTCTCCCCTGCTCACGGCTGCCGTGCAGGTGGACACAGATGGATGTGGAGGGGGTGAGGAAGTGGGGGCGTCCCCCTCAGTAGCAGTCAGTCCCAGGTGCTGTTCCGACAGGGACACAATGTGGTCGTATGTATGTACCACCAGATAATTTCTTCACATTTAAAAAATTACACACGTGTCGCCAGAGTCATGTTCTAACACCGTGTAGAATTAGGTAAAGTAAAATGCGGGAAAGCAGCCGTTCAGCCCTTAAGCCCCGGTGCTCCTCCCGTTCCTGCAGGTGACCACTGTTGACATCTGGTGCGTATCCTGCCAGATCTTTCTCAGATATTTATCATCTGTATCGTTCTCTATATAATTATATGTATGTGTAAAATGCCAGCATAGAGATGTAGAAAGAGTCCCTAAGATCTTTTTTTTTTTAAAGATTGATTTCTTTATTTGAAAGGAAGAGTTACAGAAAGGGAGAAAGAGAAATAGAGAGAGGAGAGATTGATTCTCTGGTTCACTCCCCAAGTGGCCACCGTGACCAGGGCTGGGCCAGGTTGAAGCCTGGAGCTGCTTCTGGGTTTCCCACATGGGGCCCAAGCCATCTCCTGCTGCTTTCCCAGGCACATTAGCAGGGCATTGGATCAGAAGTGGAGCAGCTGGGACTCGAACTGGTGCCTGTATGGGATGCCGGCACTGCAGGCAGTGGCTTAACTCACTATGCCACAGCACCGGTCCCCTTAGGATCTTACTGTAGTGTTATTTTGTGCCGTGTCTTCCCCTGTCCTGTGTGTCTGGGGATTTCCTCCATGTCTCCCTAACTTTAAGTGCATGGATCCACCCTGTGTGCCTGGTATTTGGCTTCTCACGGTACTAACCCCACAGCCGCCGGTGTGTCTCTGCAGCATGGGGTTTACCCAGGAATTGGTCTGCAGTTCGCACAGGTCCTGCCAGTCTGCCGTGCAGAGCGGCTCCACGGTGCCCGACCCCAGCACCGTGCTGGCATTGGGTGTCGGATGTTACAGGTTGAAAAATATATTTTGCCAACCCCTCAGATGGAAATAGACATATTTCCTTATTCTAATTAATGTTTACATAATTATTTCGAGTCTTTTTGTCCCTTCAGTTTTTAAAATTGTGGTACCACCCACGTGACACGCAGTGTGCCGTCTTCACCGACGTCAAGCGCCTGGCTTGGCGACCTCACGTGGCATTCCCGATGTCCAGCACCCCTGGGCCTCGTGCTCAGGCTGGTGGGTCATTTCTGTGTCTCTGGGCTGGGACAGGGGGGCTCTGTGCTCATTCTCGTGGCCTTGGCCGCTCGGCAGAATTTGCATGGTCTTCCCTTGCTGTCGCCGAAAGCTGGCTCCGGTAACCGGGCTCTTTCTGGGTTGCTGAGACAGACACGCTCCCCCGTGAGCCACTTCCCCGCCTCTGGGTCTTGTGCAGTGCAAACTTACGTTCTGTCTTTCCTTCCTGGCTGTGTGGCTTTGAAGATGATGTACCTGTGCTGTCCGAGGAGGCGAACGAGGAAGACGAGACTGGCGCCGAGAAAACAGAGCACGTGGACAAAGCTCCTGGTGTGGCGCCGGCAGTGGACAAAGCTCCTGGTGTGGCGCCGGCAGTGGACAAAGCTCCAGGTGTGGCGCCAGTGCCGGGCCCCAGGGCAGGCAGCCTGTGAAGGCTTCACCTGGAGGAGGGTGTGCGTCTGCAGAGGGCCACTGCGGGGCTGTCAGCAGGTGCACCCGAGTGTCCCAGGGCCGCGCCAGCTGGCTGAAAGTGACGCGTGTCACACTCTCCCAGTTCTGGGGGCCGGAGGTCCCAGCAGTCCCGGCTGAGGCATCGGCAGGGCCATGCTTTGGGTGAAGGCCAGTGGCAGGGGCCACTCCATGGCCTCTGTGGTTTCCGTGGCTGCGTCAGCCCCGCCCCTGCCTTTGTGGTCACCTGGCCTTTCCCTGTGCATTTGTCTCCCTCTCCTGCCTCTTTCTGTTTTTCAAAAAAAATTATCTACCTATTATTATCCAAGAGAGAAAGAGAAAGAGGGAGAAAAAGAGGGGGAGGAGGAGGGGGAGGAAGCTTCCCGTGGTTCACTCCCCAAATACCTGTAACAGCTGGAACTGGGCCGGGCGGAAGCCAGGAGCCTGGAGCTCCACCTGGGTCTCCCACGTGGGTGACAGGGATCCAAGTACTTGAGCCACCGCCTGCTGCCTCCCATGGTGGATGCTGGATCAGAAGTGGAGGCACGGGGACTTGAACCTGGCGCTCTGAAATGGGATGTGGGAGTCCCAGGCAGCATTTTTTTTTTTTTTTAAAGATTTACTTGAAAGAGTTAAAGAGAGAGAGAGAGACAATCTTCCACCTGCTGATTCACTCCCCAAATGGCTACAGCAACCAGGACTGAGCCAGGTTGAAGCCAGGAGCCAGAACTCACCCGGTCTCCCCCGTGGGCGTAGGGGCCCAAGCTCTTGGGCCATCCTCTGCTGCTTTCCGGAAGTGGGAGCAGCCGGGACTCGAACTGGCACCCCCAGCGGATGCCCCCTTACCCTGTTGTGCTGCAGCACGGCCCGGGTCAGCAGCGTCTGAGCTGTGGCACTGAGTGGCCGCCGTGAGGCAGGTGTCTTTACTAAGACCCGGCAGAGCAGTTACCAAGGCCTCCTAGGGGACAGCAGACCCAGGACCGGGGGAGATGGGGCTGGAAGACCTCCTGTAGGCCGAGAGGCCGGGGAAGTGAGGGGGCGTTACTTCCGGGTCAGGGGGTGTGTACCGATTCTGATTGACAGTTGACCACTGTACTTGCCCAGGGGCATGGTATGCTGATGGAATTGAGGGCCAGGAACCTCCAGCCGGGTCTCAGTGAAGCCAGGGACGTCTTTGGTCTGGCCCTGCCAAGGCAGCCAGAGGCAGGAGTCAGAATTCAGCCCATCTGTAGCACTTTGTATGGCTCGCCAGTGGTGTTACCCACATCGTGGCCGGCCCTGTGGCCTAGTAGGCTAAGTTTCTGCCTGCAGTGCCGGTATCCCGTTTGGGTGCTGGTTCTGGTCCCGGCTGCTCCTCTTCCCATCCAGCTCTCTGCTGTGGCCTGGGAACGCAGTAGAAGATGGCCCAAGTGCTTAGGCCCCTGCACCTACATGGGAGACCACAAAGAAGATCCTGGCTCCTGGCTTTGGATTGGCCTGGCTCCAGCCATTACGGCCATCTGGAGAGTAAACCATCGGATGGAAGATGTCTCTGTATCTCTGTCTGTCTCTCTCTCTCTGTAGCTGTGCCTCTCAAATAAATAAAATCTTTAAAAAAAAAATCCATAGGGGCCCCAGCAGAAACAAGGTTCCCCACCCTGCGTTATGCATTTATTGTTTCTTTGTGTTGGGAAGCTTGGAGCTCCCCTCCCGTGATAGCACGGGGCAGCCCAGGCTCGCCCGGGGCCGCAGCACTCGGGGCCCTGCCGTGTGTCCCCTTCCACGACAAGCCGACCTCACTGCGGCGTCAGCGGCGGCCCCGGTGTCTGTGCCGGTGGGCGGTGAGCGGCACCCGGCTGCGTTGCTCCTGCCGCCTATTTCCTCCGCCAGCTCAGGTCTGGGTGCTTCTCGGTGGGTCCCCCGGGATCTGACCGCGGGAAGTGACCGCCCGTCCTCTGGGTGAGGGAAGCAGCAGCCGGGAGGGGTCGCCAGCCACACTGGCTGTGCGCAGTGCCTGACCGCGACAGCTGAGCCCTGCAGAAAACCGGCTGTGCCGGGGCCCCTGGGGCCGAGGCCTGGTGCGCCCCCAGCTGCCCCAGGTGCACTGACCACGGGGACTTGAGGGAGCCGCCGTCTCGTGCCCCGTGGGGTTTGAGTCCCGCAGAGGGGTGAGGAAGTGGTGATCCGTCCGCTGTGACTCTCATGGATGCTAAGTCTCCTGTTAGGTGAAAAGCTGAGAACCCCCACGCTGGGCTCTGGAACTTGCACACATGCACACACACGTACACACACATGCACACACACGCACGCATGTTGATTCCTAATGGACAGCGGTCCGGGATGCCCCACAGCTTTTCCTCCGGCAAGGATTCGTTTGCACACGGTGCGCGTGCGTGCGTGGGGATCGGCGCGGGGCAGGAGTCCTCTCTTTCTGCCCGCTTCACCTCGCGCCCAATCCTGTTTTGCAGCTAAGAACCTGCAGCTGAGAAGCGAGTCCATCGCCCCGCCTTCTCTCGGCGGAGAGGACGAAGAAGCAGCCAGTTCAGAAAGAGTCACCCCCAAAGTACGCACGGCTCTGCGTCCTCACTGGGCGGGTAGCGGGCCCTGTGTGTCCCCGCTGAGCCCGGACATGGCGCAGCCAGGGGACAGACGGCGCTGGGGTCCCCGGGGCTGCCCTCGGATCCAGGGGGGCCGTGAGCACTCAGCGACCGTGCGTGGCCACGCTCACCACGTTCTGCCGACCACAGCAGTAGCCCCAGCCTGGGGCCCTGGGCTTCGCTTGGGAGCCCCACTGGGGCCTGCCTTACTCAGACCAGGGGTCTCTGGATGACCCTCCCGCTTCTCCCAGAGGACAAACAGCCACGCAGACGCTGTGCAGGGCCGGTCCCCGAGGCCGGCGGAGGGCAGGGTTCGCACAGCGCAGGCCTGCTGCCAGACCTCTTTCTTGAGGCAGCGCCAAGGCCGGGAAGCCTGGGTGGGCGGCGGTGGCGGCCGGGCCTCCCACAGTGGGACCTCGTTGCCGCATGGACGGGTCCCACGCTGCAACATGGCTCCGGCCAGGCCGGCACCTGTGACTCGGGGTGGGGGGGGGCGGTCTCTGGGTGGACGACGGACCTCGGCTCTGACCGGCGTCCGGTCCGCTTTGTCTCAGAGGCTGGTGAAGCGCATCGTGGACAGGACCTACCTCCAGGTGCTCTGCATCCCGGTCCCCGAGGAGTTCCTGGACCAGAACGTGGTGTTTTTCCTCAGAAACACGAAAGGTGCATCTGTGTGTGTGTGTGTGTGAGAGAGAGAGAGAGAGAGAGAGAGCGCTTCTCTTTCCCCTCTACCCTTTCTTGGGGTGTAACCTTCTGTTGGTGCACTGGATCCCCGGTAGTTTACAGACAGGGTACTTGCGAATTCGCCCACTCACCGAAATCTCGCAGGGCCCTTGGCGGTCACGGGTGGGCGGGCAAAGCTGCCCGACACGTGTGCTCCCAGGTGAGCCTGCACAGGGCCGCGTTCTGCCCGCACCTCTCCCTGCTCCGGTTCTCACGTGCGAGCGAGCTGTGAATGAGCACCACGTGTGTGCGTGTTTGAGCCTCCTGGAGACCTTGCCGCTCAGCGCCGCACAGCCTCACGTGGGCAAGGACGAGAAGGTTTCGGCACGCAAAGAGCACGTGTGTGTTAGCGCGGTGGCCTTCGGGCGTGTGTGACGGCGGCCTGAGCTAAGCCAGGGGTCTGTGAGCAGAGCCACACGCACAGCTGATGAGCCGGCGTGGCCCAAGGTTGGCAGGACCCTCACCCAGGGACACGGTTCAGCCCAGGGTGCTTCAGAAAGTTCATGGGAAGAAGAATAAAAAGACAAAATTGGGCCGGCACCGTGGCTCAACAGGCTAATCCTCCGCCTGTGGTGCCAGCACCCTGGGTTCTAGTCCCACTCGGGGCGCCGGATTCTGTCCCGGTTGCCCCTCTTCCAGTCCAGCTCTCTGCTGTGGCCCGGGAAGGCAGTGGAGGATGGCCCAAGTGCTTGGGAGACCAGGAGAAGCACCTGGCTCCTGGCTTCGGATTGGCGCAGTGTGCTGGTCATAGCGGCCATTTGGGGAGTGAACCAACGGAAAAGGAAGACCTTTCTCTCGGTCTCTCTCTCTCACTGTCCGCTCTGCCTGTAAAAAAAAAAAAAAAGACAAAACTGATGGGCGTGCTTTGGCCTGGCGGTTAAGACAGTCCCATTAGGAGTGCCTGGGTTCCAGCTTCCTGTGGAGGCACCCCGGGAGGCAGCGGGGACAGCTCAAGTGCCTGGGCCCCTGCCACCCACATGGGGGACCCGGATGGAGCTCCTGGCTCAGCTCTGGCTGTCGGGGGCAACTGGGGAGTGAACCGGGACATGGGAGCACCCACTCTCCCTGCCTTTCAAATGCATAAATAAATAACAAAATCTTTTAAAAATAGATATGTGTATTTTGGTGCAGAAATTGAATCCATGTATGGCCTTTTCCTAATCTGCATTTTCTGTGAACTTTAAAAAAAAATTTAAAATTAATCATATTACTTGCATGGCAGAGAGACAGACAGTGGAGGGAGAGAGTTCCTATCCACTGATTCGCTCCCCAAGTGCCGCAACGGCCAGGGCTGGGAACGCCATCCAGGTCCCCCCCGTGGGTGGCAAGAACCCAGTTACTGGGCCCTCCACTGCTGCCTCCAGGGTCCGCAGAGGCAGGAGGCTGAGCCGGGAGCCGGGCCAGGAGTAGAACCCAGGCGCCCGGGGTCCCTAACCACTGAGCTCCCTGCCCGCCCCTCTGCACCCGTCGTTCATTCATGGCTGCCGCCCTGCTGTATCGCCATGGAAAGAGGCGCACTGAGCCAGGAACAGTGCGGCCTGTGAGGCTGCCCAGATGGTAGTTGTTTCCGCAGTGTGGCCATCTCTCTGCCTCCTTCCCGCGCCAGGCTGGGCACAGGGTCCAGGTCACCTGTGTGGCGTCAATCAGCCCGTTAGCAAGTTTGTGTCGATAAAGGCCCTGGGGCTCGCGAGGCGCGTGGGTGATGGGTTGAAGAGGAGCTGCTGGGTGGTGGGCACGCCAGCTGGCAGGTGACGCGGGCGGTTGGGGCTGCTCTGGCAGAAGGCACAGACCGAGCCGAAGACGCCAGCTGTCTGTTTCTCACGGTTCTGGCGGCTACAGGTCCAAGCTCAGGGGCTGGTGCAGCCCGTGTGTGTGTGCGTGGTGGGGGGCTTGCTGGTTTACACAGCAGAGAGCAGGACAGTGAGCTGGCTGGAGTGTCAAACCATGAGGGTGCCAATCCCGGCACGAGGGCCGCGCCCCACCCCGGGAACCCGGGGGACGCAGACTCTGTTCACAGCAGCCAGGAACCCCAGGATCTTTTGTTTGTCCCCCCCCCCGCCCCTTATTCAGTTCTTTATTTGAAAGGCAGAGTTACAGAGAGAGGGACAGACAGACAGAGATCTTCATCTGCTGGGGTTGGGCTGCAGCCAGGAGCTGCATCAGGGTCTCCCATGCAGGTGCAGGGGCCCAGGGACTTGGGCCATCTGCTGCTGCTATCCCAGGCACGTTAGCAGGGAGCTGGCTGGGAAGTGGAGCAGCTGGGACTGGAACCGATGCCCATATGGGATGCTGGCATCACAGGCGGTGGCTCTACCCCATGTGCCCCAGTGCCAGCCCCAAATGGATGTTTCTAGACAACCCAACCCCTTCCTGTTACCATCCATCTACATATTCCAGCCAGGTTGTCAGGTGTTCCCGAGCCACAGCGCGCCCGTGCCGTTTCTGTTGCTTGCCGGCCGGGGCTTCGTTTCAACACGAAGTAGAGGATGTTCCAGGCCTGAGGCCGCAGCATCCCCACACCATGACTGCAGTGGGGAGAGGGCCTCCTCCCCGCGCGCTGACTCGGCCCTCGGCGCTCTCCCCATGCAGAGACCGTAGCTGAGGCCAGCGACATGAGGGAGGCCATGGAAATCATGCCGGAGACGCTGGAGTATGGCGTCATCAGCGGCCAGGTGCTCGGCTTCCTGAGGGACGTCCTGTGCCAGGTGAGCGGGCGCGGGCAGGCTCGGTGTGGCAGCTCCCACACGGAGGCCAAGGCCGCGGGCAGCGTGGGTGACGTCCCCGGGCACGGCAGCGAGAGACGAGACAAAATCCAGCAGGTGATGGGGCGCGGGGAAGACCAACCCTGGCAGCGTGCGTGACCTTGAGCAGGGTGTGATGTCCAGTTTTGCTTTAAGAACCAAAAGACCTCCCAGGCAGGCCCCTTCACTGGGGGCGAGCTCCAGGGGAAGTGGGGGGGGGGGCTCGGGAGAGACCCCTGGAGCAGGCAGCATGGAATTAGGACCCGAATGGGACAGCGGAGGAGGGAGGGCCTGGAGGAGGAGCGTCCTGGGCAGGTACAAAGGCCCTGAGGCAGGAGCTGATGGGATCGGGGGCCCTGGGGCCCGGAGCAGCCGGGGCCTACGTGGGGGTGGGAATCCAGCGATTCCGAAGCCTCCGGGTGGAGGCCGAGGCAGGTGTGTGCGTCCAGAGCACAGGGACGCGCTCAGGGCTGCCGTGTGGCATGTGTTCACGGGGAGCCTGTGAGGTCCCAGACTGGGTCCCTGCCCCACGGAGCTCCCGTTCCGGTCCGGAAGCTTCTCGTTAACCAAGACCAGCGAGGAAATGCATGGAATAGTAGACCTTGGCCAGAGTTAAGGAGTCTGAAGGCAGACCGGAAAGGGGGGGTGCAGGTGAAGCTGGGGGCTTCTCTGATTTTTGCCTGGGGGCGGGGGAAGGGAGGCCTCACTGACACCACCAGTGTCCAGGTTACTAGGACTGGTGCAGTAGCCAAGAGTCCTCCCAGCTTCTGTTCCCCCCCCATGCCATACCCATCACTTGCCGAGCAGAGTGACCCTTCACCAGAGGCGGTGCCGAGCCAAGGGACCCGGCAAGACAAGCAAGGGAGCGAGTAGAGGCGGAGGGGCCGGGGGGCCTGGGGCCTGGGCGACCTGAGCAGAGGCAATGCTCTCTGGGATGCTGGAGGCTGGGAAGCCACAGACGAAACAGGCTGGTGGGTTTGGCCGCCGCCGGTGGCTGCCACGGAGCAGTGCTGGCGGAGGTCAGTGGTGGTGGTGGGAGGGGTGGTCAGGCAGCTCCCGAGAGCTGGGCACCCTGTGGGTCGCCACCAGACTTCTGAACACCATGGCTGTTTGAGGACAACTTCTTATTTATTTTTAACATTTACTTGAAAGCCAGGGTCACAGAGAGAGACAGAGATCCTCCATCTGCTGGTTCATTCCCCATGTGGCCTCAGTGGCCAGGGCTGGCCAAAGCCAAGAGCCAGGAGCTTCTTCCAGGTCTCCCACGCAGGTGCAGGGGCCCAAGGACTTGGGCCATCTTCTACTGCTTTCCCAGGCCATAGCAGAGAGCTGGATCGGAAGTGGAGCAGCGGGAATTGAACCCTTGCCCTTATGGGATGCTGGCACTGCAGGCGGCGGCCCCCATTACATCTTTTGAGTCAAATCCAGCTTCTGTTGTTTGGGTCTGTGCCCTGGGTCTGCGTGTCTCATGCGTTCACACCCGGATGTCAGGGTCACGGCCCACGAGAGCCAGCGGCAGCCACGCGGTGTGAGCCGTTTGGTGCACTTGGCATTTCAGGTGTTCTTGCCGGCGCTGTCCTTCAATCAGCACAAAGCTGAGGCGGCCACGGGCCTGGGCGCTGGGGAGACGGTGGGCACTGTGGAGTACGAGATGGTGCTGCCGGCTGTGCCCGGTGAGGCCGTGGAGTACCACGGCATGCAGCTCATCCGGGACGAGTTCCTGATGAACGTGCAGAAGTTCGCCAGCAGCATCCAGAGGACCATGCAGCAGCTGGAGGGTGAGCACCCAGCCCACCCCCCGGAGGAGGCGGCCAGGCGGGCAGCAGCGTCCGTGTCGCCGACGCTGCCGTCATGGGGGAGGTGCCGAGCGAGCCTTCTACAGAAGGGACGGCAGGTGCACACAGAGCCGTGGTGGAGGGAAGAGCTCGGGAAAGACAGGAGGGCCTCCAGGGTTTGGTAGTGGGAGAGCCAACAGGGGAGTGGGGGAAGGGGAACCAGAGGGGCCTGCATGGAGGAGGTGGCATTTGACTTCATCTGAGGGTCGCATGCAGCAGTTCTGTTGGGTCAAGCGCCCCTGCACCTCCTCAAGTGGGTGGTGGCCTGGCCAGAGTGCCAGAGCCTGGGAGAATGAGCAGTGGGTCGAGGATACGGGCCCAAGTGGTGGGCTGAGGTGGCAGGTGGTGAAGAGACAACAGAGGGGGCTGGTGTTGTGGTGTTGTCATGCTGGCATCCCAGTGGTCGTTGATTCGTGTCCCAGCTGCTCCACTTCTTCTTCTTCTTCTTCTTTTTTTTTTTTTAAAAGATTTATTTATTTATTTGAAAGGCAGAGTTACAGAGAAGCAGAGGCAGAGAGAGAGAGAGAGAGGTCTTCCATCTGCTGGTTCACTCCCCAAATGGTTGCAAAGGCTGGAGCTGCACCGATCCAAAGCCAGGAGCCAGGAACCTCTGGTCTCCCAAGCGGGTGCAGGGGCCCAAGGACTTGGACCATCTTCTACTGCTTTCCCAGGCCACAGCAGAGAGCTGGATTGGAAGTGGAGCAGCCGGGACTTGAACTGGCTCCCATGTGGGATACCAGCGCCGCAGGTGGTGGCTTTACCTGCTATGCCACAGTGCTGGCCACTGCTCCACTTCTGATCCAGCTCTCTGCTGTGGCCTGGGAAGGCAGCGGAAGATGGCCCAAGTGCTTGGGCCACTGCACCCGCTTGGGAGGCCTGGAAGGAGTTCCTTGCTCCTGGCTTCAGCCTGGCCTAGCCCTGGCTGTTGTGGCCATTTGTGGGGTGAACCAGCAGATGGAAGACCTCTCTCTCTCTCTCTCTCTCTCTCTCTCTCCTTCTTCCTGTAACTCTGCCTTTCAAGTAAATATTTATTTACTTGGAAGATTTACTCATTTGTTTATTTGAAGGCAGAGTTATGGATAGAGGAGAGACAGAAGATGCTGTCAGCTGTCATGTTTTTAAGGAGCTCTTCTTCTTTGTGCATTTTCCATAGCATTTTGTTTTTGTTTGATGGCTACACGCGTCTGGAATCTCCGAGACCACCAGCGGGCCTTCTCTTGGGAAATGGTCTCCGTTTCTTCTGAGGTCGTTTCCCCCTGATTTTTCTTTTTCTGTTTCATGCTGGAGGTTTTCTCAAATAGCTGTTGAATTCTGGCTGCTTGTTCAATTTTTAAAAATTTTTAGTAGACTATTTTAAAAAAATATTAATTCTACTGAATATTTATAACTGAAAGAGAGAGATAGGGAGAGAGAGGTCTTTTTTTAAAAAAATTTATTTGACAGTTATAGACAGTGAGAGAGAGACAGAGAGAAAGGTCTTCCTTCTGTTGGTTCACTCCCCAAATGGCCACTACAGCCAGTGCTGCGCTGACCTGAAGCCAGGAGCTGGGTACTTCCTCCTGGTCTCCCTTGCGGATGCAGGGCCCAAGCACTTGGGCCATCCTCCACTGCCCTCCCAGGCCACAGCAGAGGGGTGGACTGGAAGAGGAGCAGCCGGAACTAGAACCCTGTGCCCATATGGGATGCCAGCGCCACAGGCGGAGGATTAACCAAGTGAGCCATGGCGCCGGCCCCTGAGAGAGGTCTTCCATCCACTGGTTCTCTCCCCAGATGGCCATATGTCTGAGCCTTGGCCAGGTTGAAGGCAGGAGCCAGGAGCCTCCTCCAGGTCTCCCAGGTTGGGCACAGGGCCACCCTCCACTGCCCTCCCAGGCCACTAGCAGGGAGCTGGATGGGAAGCGAGCAGCCCGGGCTCGAGCGGGCTCCGCGGGCCTGCGTGGTGGCTGACGGAGCCCTCCCTGCCCACTAGGCGAGATCAAGCTGGAGATGCCCACCATCAGCGTGGAGGGGGAGGTGTCCGAGCTCGCCGCCGACCCCGAAACCCTGGAGGCGCTGGAGCAGTGCGTGATCAACTGGCTGAACCAGATCTCCACAGCCCTGGAGAGCCAGCTGAAGAAGACGCCGCAGGTGACGCGCGGGCTCCTGGTGTCCCCGAGAACTGGCAGTGCTCGCTGGTGAGGCGGGGGGCTGGGATCTGCACGCTGCAGCTGTCCCCAGACTTCCCTCAGAGGTCCCGAGAGCGCGTTCTGGGCAGTGTGAGGTTGGTGCTCGGTTCACGGGGCTGAGAGGCCCAGGCAGCTTGCCCTGGACTCTGCGCCTCTGTCCGCCTCCTCTGGGGACTTTGTCCTCTGCAGCCCCTGCGGGTCCCCCTTCCGCAGGGCCAGGGCTGAGGGCCCTGGCCCAGCGCTCCCAGCTGCAGCACTGAGGGCCGGGGCGTGGTCGTGTCGCCCCGCAGGGTAACGGGCCCCTGGCGGAGATCGAGTTCTGGCGGGAGAGGAACGCGACGCTGAGCGCGCTGCACGAGCAGACCAAGCTCCCGGTGGTGCGGAAGGTGCTGGAGGTGATCAGGCACGCCGAGTCCATGCTGGTGGCCAACCTGCAGCCCGTGCTCACCGAGCTCTTCAAGCTGCACATGGAGGCCTCGGACAACGTGCGCTTCCTGTCCACCGTGGAGCGCCACTTCAAGGTAGGCCCGCCGTGCCGCCCGGGCGCCCGCTGTCACGCTGGGCACCTGCCCATGGCAGCCTCGCCCCCCCCCCCAAGCTGCAGCTGTGGCCCTGACAGGACCCCTGACCCACGGCCCCCCAGGAGTCTCTGCATTCGTGCGTCCTGCAGAACCCAGGTGCCTGGGCTCCCGCGGGGTTTGTGCCCCTGCATCCGCCCCAGAGCGCGTGCTCTCGGGCTTTCCTGTGGTGCCGGGTGCCCCTGCCCCCCGCACTTTGCCTGCGTGCTTCTGTGGTGATGCGGGTTTCCACTCCCGCGCCTGGGAGTGGAATGGCTGGGTCATGTCGCGGTTCCGTGTTGCTGTCCGTGGGGTGCTCGCTGGGGCTGAGCTCTGTGTGGACGAGTGGGGTCACGGCTCGCGTTCCCCACTCCACGGCTGAGAGTCCTCGGCCCCCCGCTGCCCCAGGCCCCCAGTGGCCGATCCCGCTGCCCATCATCGCCCGTTGAAACTTGGTCCCTGTCCCCGTGACTGTGTCCTTAGGCGCTCTGCGGAGAGCGGTTTTACAAATTCTCACTGCGATTTCCTGACCAGCTGGCTGACTGGCAGTCTCCCAGTCTATAGGTTGATTTTTAATTCTCTTTCCTTTTAAAAAAAAGTGCGTGCATGTTAATTTTTAGCTGAGAGGCAGAGTGATGGGGGAGATGGAGAGAGCTTTTGTAGCAACGGACAACAGATGCGGTGTTTGTGTCTCCATCCTGTGGGGCAGGAACTTACGCAAAGCTCCGCGGGTGGCCCCTTGGGCTCCTAAACGTGTGGTGGGGGACCCCCTCGCTTTCTTTTCATTTGTTTATTTGAAAGGCAGAGTTACAGAGAGAGAGAGAGAGAGATTGATTGATTGATTGATTGATTGATTTTCTGTCTGCCTGTTCACTCCCCAAATGGCCAGAGCTAGGCCAGGCTAAGCCAGGAGCCAGGAGCTTCTTCCAAGTCTCCCACTCTGGTGCAGGGGCCCAAGGACTTGGGCCAACTTCTACTGCTTTCCCAGGCCACAGCAGAGAGCTGGATCACCAGTGGAGCAGCTGGGACTGAACCAGCAACCATACGGGATGCCGGCGCTGCAGGCGGTAGCTTTATCCACTGTGTGTCACGGTGCCGGCCCTGGGGGACCCCTTTCCTGTGACATCTCACCCAGGGGCCTTGAGGGTGCTGGAGCAGTTACGCAGTCAGGACGCAGCGCCGTGCTGGCCAGGCAGGGGTGGCGCAGGCTCGGGGGTGGGGAGAGGAGTCTGCCTCCTGCTGCAGGGGGTTGGGACCGAGTTGTCACTGTGGCTGCCTTTGCTTCTCTGTTTATTTTATTTGGGGGGAGGGGAAAGAAAAAGAGAGATCCATCCGCTGGTTCACTCCACAAATGCCTGCAAAGGCTGGGGCTGGGCCAGGCTGAAGCCAGGGGCCAGGAGCTCCCTCCTGATCTCCCCCGTGGGTGGCAGGAACCAAGCACCTGAGCCACTACCTGCTGCCTCCCAGGGTGCGCATGCGCAGGAGCTGGATTTGGGAGCAGAGCCAGGTGTTCCGAGCAGCGTCTCAGCCACTGGGCCAAGCGCCTTCCCGCGTGTGCTGTGTGTAGGCTGTGTGTGCGTGTGCATGCGTGTGCTACTCGGCACACACACTCAGCTCTCAGCTCCCCTGTTCTGTGTCCATGGAGGCACCAGCTGCGGGTGGCAAGCGTTTGAAAAGCTGTTCTGCGTGCCTGAGCGTGCACTGGCTTTGTCTCTGAGCTGTGTTCGTAGTGCTGACGTTGGGCTGGGACACTTCCCCAAGTGTATGCAGAGAACAGCACTAAAATGTGCCCTTATTCGGGTGCAAAAAAAGTTCTTGAAATCCACGCGTAGCTTCTCCATAAGATGCATTTTCCGTGGGCGTGCTGGGGACCCCTGGCGCTGGGTGTAGCCTGTGACGTGCACAGCAGGACACGTGAGGCCTCGGCAGATACCAGGCCGGCAGAGTGAGGGGTCTGGGGGCCCTCGAACTGGGCCCTCCATGGACGACTGTGCACGTGTTCTCTTTACACACACATGCACACATGTGTGAGTACGCACGCATACACATCCTGCATGAGTGGTATGTGGACGTGCCCGTCCTTCCCACAGCTGGTGCAGGTCGCCTCGTCCCCATCCTGCCTTTGCAGTTGCAGGTTCATCTCGAACCTCTTCCTGGGGCCCCTGACCTGGGCCACAGCCACTTGGCTCCCTCCTCCCCTACCCTGGGCAGACCATCACACACCCTCACCTACCCCCCATCCCGCAGAACATCACGCACCCTCCCCACCTCTGTGTCCCCTGGGCAGAACATCACGCACTCTCCCCCCCCCCCAGCAGAACATCACGCACCCTCCCCCCTCTCCCCGGGCAGACCATCACACACCATCACCTCCCCCCCATCCCGCAGAACATCATACACGCTCCCCACCTCTGTGTCCCCTGGTCAGAACATCACACACCCTCACCTCTTCCCCACCCTGCAGAACATCACGCACCCTCCCCCCACTCCCCGGCAGAACATCACGCACCCTCCCCACCTCCCCGGCAGAACATCACGCACCCTCACCTCTTCCCCACCCCGCAGAACATCACACACCCTCCCCCCTCCCCTCTCCCCGGGCAGACCATCACACACCATCACCTCCCCCCCATCCCAGCAGAACATCACGCACCCTCCACCCTCTCCTCCCCGGCAGAACATCACGCACGGGGCCGGCTTCCACGTGGTCCTGGACACCATCCCCTCCATGATGAGCGCGCTGCGCATGGTGTGGATCATCTCGCGGCACTACAACAAGGACGAGAGGATGATCCCGCTCATGGAGCGCATCGCCTGGGAGATCGCCGAGAGGGTCTGCAGGGTGGTGAACCTGCGCACCCTGTTCAAGTGAGGGCAGGGGCGGGGCGGGTCCGGGGGGGCAGGACTTGCAGCCCCGCAGCACGCACTCGGCCGCCACGGGCAGCTCAGCTGTCACCACCACCCACCCGAGGGGCACTTCCTGCGTCCCCAGCGGACGCCCTGCACCCTTGCCACTTGTCCCCAGGCCCTGCAGCCCCACTGGCCCTGGGGACCGCATGCAGTGGGCTCCTGTGGGCCTGGCGCTCAGCACCTGCTTCCAGGGCCCGTCCACTTGTGGCTCTGTGTGTCCCCTGCTCCTTTCCATGGCTGGGTGGCACCTGCTGTGTGGGACTGACCTGCCGTGGTCTTCCCTGGTTCTGCTTGGAGATGGTGCGATGGGGAACAGGGGGCCCTTAGTCTGGGACCCCAGCTCCCTCAACGCCTTTTTACTTTACTTGCTTTAAGATTTATTTATTTGAAAGAGTTACAGTGATAGAGGGAGAGACAGAGATTTTCCGTTTGCTGGCTCATTCCCCAGATGGCCACAGTGGCAGGGACTGGGCCAGACCAAAGCCAGGAGCCAGGAGCTACTTCCGGGTCTCCCACGTGGGTGCAGGGGTCCGATCACCTGGGCCATCTTCTGCTTTCCCAGGCCACAGCAGGGAGCTGGATGGGGAGTGGAGCAGTTGGGACTCCAGCTGGCACCCATGTGAGATGCCAGTGTTGCGGGTGGCGGCTTTACCCACTGCGCCACACGCCAGCCCCTTTTTCCACTTTTTAAATAAAGATCAAGGGGGCGAGTGTTTGACTCAGGTTAAGACGCCTCTTGGGACACCGCATTGCACACAGGAGTGGCCGGGTTTGAATCCCGGCTCTGCTCCAGTTCCGGCTTCCTGTTAATGTGCACCTGGAGGCAGCGGGCGGTGGCTGGAGGACTTGGGTCTCTGACACCCACACAGGGGACCTGGACTGAGTTTCTGACTCCTGGCTTCGGCCCAGCCCAGCCCGGGCTGTCGCGGGCAATTGGGGAGTAAACCAGCAGATGGAAGATCTCTGTTCTCTCTCTCTATCTCTGAGTCCCCCTGTCTGTGTCTCTGCCTTTCAAGTAAAGTGAAAATGCATAAATAAAAATTCCATGACCGTAAGCACCAGCGCCGTGGTGTTCCAGGCTGCACAGGTGTCGCGGCCACCATGATGGCCTCTGGCGTAGGACCCACGGCCACCGGCTCCCCTCCTGCAGCAAACAGAGCTCCGCACGCGACCACAGCTTTGCACGGTGGGCGGCAGCAGTCCCCAGCCTGGGCTTCCTCCCTGGCGCACCCGGAGCTTCTCCCGACAGGAAGGCTCCTTGGGGTCCCAGGGTTATGTGGGAGAAGCCAGGCGCACAGGGAGGCAGGGCACGTCCTCGCGTCCTCTTGTTGGTGGAGGCGCATCCTCGCGTCCTCTCATTGGTGGAGGCTGAGGCAGGGCGGGTCCTCGTGTCCTCTGGTTGGTGGAGGCTGAGGCAGCCTGGGTTCCAGTGGAGAGCGGTGTGTGCTGGAGGCGGGGCAGCCGGGCCCAGGTCGCACTGGACACATGTGGTCGGGCCTTGGCCCACGGCGACCGTGGCCGTGATTTATGGGGGCCGAGAACAGAGGCTTGTGAAGGCCACGCATGCGGCCCAGAGGAGGAGACAGAAACACTAGTGACCGTGATTTGATCACTTCCAGACGTGGACATGTCCTGAGCCACCACACGGTACCCCACAGACGTGTGCTGTGACATGATGTCACATGGTAGCAAGCGTGTGCATTGTGACATGATGTACAACACACAAGCATTTGTACTGTGCCATGACGTCACACGGTACACAGCGTGTGCACTCACGACCGTTCATCACGCTGTACACAGCATGTACACCTATGACGTGATAAACCCCCCAAACGTGTGACACCCCCAGGATGTAAAAGAAATTACGTTTTTTGAGCTAAAAGGAAAAGCATTCTGCCCGAGGCCGCTGCTCCCGCTGGGAACCGGGCTGGGCCCCGCCGCCCTGCCTTCCCCCTCCACGGCGCTGTCTGCTTCCCAGGGAAAACCGAGCAAGTGCACAGCGCAAAACCCTGGACGCCAAGAACACGCTGCGACTGTGGAAGAAGGCCTACTTCGACACCCGCGCCAAGATTGAGGCTTCGGGCCGGGAGGCGCGCTGGGAGTTTGACCGGAAGCGGCTGTTCGAGCGGACGGATTACATGGCCACCATCTGCCAGGACCTCTACTACATTTTGCAGGTGGGGGGCTGGGCTGCGTGCTTTTGAGTGGCAGGAGGGCAGTGGGTGGGGTCAGAGCTTGCCTGGTGGGAAGCAGCTTGGCTTCTCTCTGTGTCAGAGCCGGGGAGTCAGGGGCAGGCGAAGAGGGACACTGGAAGGAACACGTGGAACACACTAGAAAGTGCCAGAATGCACTGGGGCAGGAGGGTGTCTTGGAGCTTCAGGCTGTGTGCCATGATGGGCACGAGCTGGGGTGCGTGCCGAGCGCACCCGCCTTGGGCCGCCTCTCCCTGCTCCTTTCTGTGTCTTGCAAAGCCCCCGCCTGTCTCTTTTCCTCAAAAACCCCCCAAGGCCAGACTGAGACCCTCTGTCTCCACTTTCTCCTCGGGCCATAGCGTCCTCGCCCACTGCCCGTGACTCCGCGTGGATCCGATCCCTAATTGCTTTTGGATGTGTGACCCAAGTGGTCAGGGTCTGACTGGATGAATTGGCCACTGCCCCTACCTGGTAGACATCCATCCACCCACCCAAACATCTACCCACCCATCCAACCATTTACCCACACATCCATCCATCCATCCACCCGCTCATCCATCCATCTACTCATCCATCCATCCAAATATCTACCCATCCATCCATCCATCCATCCATCCATCCATCCATCCACTTATCCATCCATCCAGCCACTCATCTATCCACCCAAATATCTACCCACCCATCCAACCGTTTACCCATCCATCCATCCATCCATCCATCCATCCATCCATCCATCCTTTAACCACTTAATCATCCATCAACACCCCTTCATCTATCCATCTATCTAAAATCCACCCTTCTACCCACCCTTCTATCTACCCATCCGTTCATCTACTTATATGTCTGTCCATCTGTCCACCTGCTTATTAAATTTGGGTATTTTTTTTTCAAAGATTTATTTCTTGGAAAGAGTTACAGAGAGAGGTAGAGATAGAGAGAGAGAGGTCTTCCATCTGCTGGTTCACTCCCCAGATGGCTGCAACGGCCAGAGCTGTGCTGATCCAAAGCCAGGAGCCAGGAGCTTCTTCTGGGTCTCCCATGTGGGTGCAGGGGCCCAAGGACCTGGGCCATCTTCTGCTGCTTTCCCAGGCCACAGCAGAGAGCTGGATCAGAAGAGGAGCAGCTGGACTAGAACCAGCGCCCATATGGGATGCTGGCGCTTCAGGCCAGGGCGTTAACCCGCTGCACCACAGCACCAGCCCCAAATCTGGGTATTTCCAGAGCACTCAGAAAGTGCCAGAGGCTCAGGGTTGCCGTTGAAGGAATGAAGGGGAGCAGAACCAGGATGGCCGTGGGGCTGCCAGGCCCGGTGTGTGAGAGAAACGTGAGACTCCTTGTCCAAAACGTGGAGAAGCGATGCTGTGGAATTGAAACATTTTTTTTTTTTTTGACGTCTCTCTCCCCGTCAGGCTTTTTTGGATTTCTGTGGTGTCAGGAGAGACGAGAAAGGGAAGTAAGAAACGTAGGCTTCTAAATGAGTGGCGCGCAGTTGCTGCCCGGCCAGCAGTCGGCGGGGCGATGCGATTCTCCTTCCACAGCTCGTGTGCGTGGTCTTTCACCGTGGCCGAGCCACAAACACAGCTGCTTTCATTTCGCTTCTCAGCCCTCGCACATCCCACGGCGCCCCCTGCCCCCAGCTTCCGGAGACGGAAGGCTCTCTGGCTTCTGCTGGCTTGCACTACCTCCTCCGAGTGCGTGGGCCGACTCACAGGGAGTGACACCTGCTCACGCACACACACCCCCCCTCCTATCTGCTGGTTCACTTCCCACATGCCTGTTGCAGCCGGGGCTAATCTGGGAGCTGGGAACTCCATCCAGGTCTCCCACGTGGGTGGCAGGGCCCCAAGTACTTGAGCTGTCACCGCTGCCTCCCAGGGCCTGGAGCCAGAAGTGGGCTTCAGACCCAAGCAGCCTGATGTGGAACGTGTGTCCTAACCAGTGTCCCGATTGCCTGCCCTGGTAAAAATTTCACGATGGCCACAGCAGAGTATTGAAGGCAGATCAGGGCCCTCTGAACGTGGGGCCCTGTGCACCCGCCCAGGAGTCACACCTAGGACACTGGCCCTGCCCGAGGCACACCTACTGTGTGGCTTCTCGGAGAGAAAAGCAGCAGCTGCAATGGCCGTGGCTACCAGTGAATGCAGTGGAGAGCGCAGCTGAGTGTGCTGTGCCTGACCTGGTCCACAAGGGCTGGGCACGAGGAAGCCATGTGTGGCTAGGGGGAGGAGCCAGCCAGGTGCTTTGGACCACAAGTGCCCAGGCCTGGAGACAGAAGGAGCCCTGGGGGGGGGGGGGGGAGAGGGAGAGAGGGAGAGAGGGAAAAAGAGAGAGAGGGAGAGAGAGAGGCAGAGAGAGAGGGAGAGAGGAAGAGAGTGAGGGAGAGAGAGGCAGAGAGGGAGAGAGGGAGGCGGCGGCAAGGTATCGGGGTCCACCAGTGGGAGGGAGGTGGGGGTGTGGGCTGGGGCTGGACATGGGGGATCTTGCTCTCCGTGCAGGGGCTCCAGGGGGCATGGGCGGGGTTGGGATGTGTGGATCTCGCCTTCCATGTAGGGGCTCTGGGGGGTGTGGGTGGAGGTGGGACGTGCGGATCTCACCCTCCATATAGGGGCTCTGGGGGGCGTGGTTGGAGGTGGGACATGCGGATTTTGCCCTCCATGTAGGGGCTCTGGGAGGGCGTGGGCGGGGAGGAGGGTGTCTGCGTGGCGGGGTTCCCATTGGCAGTCAGGATCTTCCCTGGCCCACTGCTCTGTCGCTCATGCAGGTCATGGAGGAATTCTACAACATATTTGGCCCAGAGTTGAAGGCGGTGACCGGGGACCCCAAGCGCATTGATGACGTCCTGTGCCGGGTGGACGGTCTGGTCACCCCCATGGAGCACCTGACCTTTGACCCCTTCAGCATCAAGTCCTCCCAGTACTGGAAATACGTGATGGACGACTTCAAGATTGAGATTCTGGCAAGTGACCGCTTGTTGAGTTCATCGTGGGAGCGGGTGCCGTGTTTCCCTGGTGTTGAGTCCATCGTGGGAGCGGGCGCCATGTTTCCCTGATATGAAATTTGCTGGGCTATCTAGTGACGTTTAGAGGTTTTGAAAAATTAAATGTTTTAAAAGATTTATTTATTTACTTGAAAGAGTTACAGAGAGGCACAGGCAGAGAGAGAGAGAGAGAGAGAGAGAAGGAGAGAGTGAGAGAGGTCTTCCCTCCATTGGTTCACTCCCCAAATGGCTGTAACAGCTAGAGTTGTGCTGATCTGCAGCCAGGAGCCAGGAGCTTCTTCCAGGTCTCCCATGTGGGTGCAGAGGCCCAAGGCCTCGGGCCATCTTCCACTGCTTTCCCAGGACATAGTGGAGAGCTGGATAGGAGTTGGAGCATCCGGGACTCAAACTGGCGCCCAATGGGATGCTGGCTCTGCAGGCGGTGGCTTTACTCATTAAGCCACAGTGCTGGCCCTGAAAAACTAGTTAAATTTAAATAAAAAAATTAATTTTCACATTATCTGAAAGGGAGAGAGACATAGAAAGAGACAGAGATCTTCGATCTGTTTGTTTACTTCCCAAATGCCCACAACAGCCAGGGCTGGGCCAGGCTGAAGCAGGGAGCCTGGAACCCCCTCCAGGTCTCCCATGTGGGTGGCGGGGACCCAAGGACTTGAACCACGACCTGCTGCCTCCCAGGGTCTGCGTTAGCTGGAAGCCGAATTGGAAGCCAAGGAGCAAAGACTGTGTCATACAGGACACAGGCGTTCCCCGCGGGGGCTTACTGCCACGTCGGATGCTTGCTCGAGGGTGGTTTTTGTTTTTGTTTTTAATTATCTGCTCACTTGTAAAACACAAAACAGTGCAGAAGCGCATGGTGTAGGCCATCTCTGCCCCCAGCCATCTCTGCCCCCTGCCCTGTCCCCCAGGTGGGACACGGGCAGCCGCGCAAGGCTGGGTTCCTGCAGTGCCAGTCTGTTTGTCCGGGGCGGGTGTGTGTGTGGTCAGCAGCAAGGAGAGCAGCAGGTGTAAACGGCCTTTGGCTTTGGGCGGCCCTGGGACAGGTGCAGGTCGGGGTGAGGAAGGTGACAGCAAGCGAGTGGGGTCCTGGGTCAGGGACACTTCTCAAGGTTCATGGGAAGTGGAATTATGCGATAAGGGGACTTTGGCGTGACCGCCTCTGAAGCCGTGCCTGGTTTCTCGTCCTGCACGCTGTCTGCGTACCCTCCCGAGTCCCTGTTAGAAGCAACAGCAGCAAAGCACGCAGAAGCTGTCTGGGGGGAGGCCCAGCGGGCGGTCTGGTGTCGGCCTCGAGTGAGGTGGTGGAGGGATTGTGGGCTGGGGGAGGGGCATGAGGAAGGGGCTTAGTCTAGTGGGCAGTGGGGAGCTGTGGCAGGCTGTCGAGCAGGGAGTGGTGTAGTGAGACTTGTCCGTCAGGAGGGTTCCCTGGCCACAGCAGCTCCGGGCTGGGGAGCGACAGAGGCTTGGGAGATGGCGTGAGGCAGTGCCCTGGGGAGCAGGGAGGCAGAGCTGGCAGGGGCAGGATCTGAGGGCCTGACTCCACGCACACGGCCCAGCCCGTGGTGCTATCTCCCCCGCCCTCCCCCCCAGCCCGTGGCACTATCTCCCCCGCCCTCCCCCCAGCCCGTGGCACTATCTCCCCCGCCCTCCCCCCAGCCCATGGCACTATCTCCCCCCCACCCCCGAGCCCCGTCCAGTCTCGGGCAGACTCCACACCACGCAGCATGGCCTGTGGCACAGCTCTGGCCAGCACTGGGCAGGAAGCTCTGTCGTCAGCGCCTTCAGGTGCACCCACGTGACTGCCTTGCTGACTCCCGCGTGGAGCGGCCTGGGCGGCTCTCCCCGCTGTATACCCATTTCTCAGATTTTATCTCAAGTATTCATTCAGTTATCTATTTGTAAAGAACATTTATTTATTTGAAATGCAGTTACAGAAAGAGGGAGAGACAGAGAGATCTTCCATCTGCCGATTCACTCCCCAAATAGCTCCAACAGCTGGGGCTGGGCCAAGCCAAAACCAGGAGCCAGAAACTCCCTCTGGGTCTCCCACATGGGTGCAGGGACCCAAGCACTTGGGCCATCCTCCACTGCTTTCCCAGGTGCATTAACAGGGAGCTGGATTGGAAGTGGAGCAGCCGGGACTTGAACTGGTGTACTGGCGTTGCAGACGACAGCTTTACCTGTCCCACCACAATGCTGGCCCCTAATCATTGCTTTCTTTTTGATTTTTTTTTTTATTTGAAAGGCAGAGACAGTGACAGAGAGACCTCCCAAATGGCTGCCACAGCCAGGGCTGTGCACGGTTGAGGCCGGGATCCTGGAGCTCCATCTGGGTCTCCCACATGGCTGGCAGGGGTCTGAGCACTGGGGCCGTCCTCTGCTGCCTTCCCAGGCGCATTAGCAGGGAGCTGGATCACAAGTGGAACAGCTGGGTTAGAACTTACCTTCCAATACTGGGTGCTGGTGTCACAAGTGCGGGGGAGGGGAAGGGATGGAGGATGCACAGTGGCCTGGCTGTGCTGGGTGGGGAGGGCTCCGCTGTGTGCCCCTCGCCTTCTCTCCACCCCCTGCTCCTCCCTTCCTCTGGTGCTCAGCCTTCTGGAAGTTTCTCGGGGGAGTCAGCTCCTCTCGTTCTACTGGAAATTCCTGCACCACCTCCCTGCTGTTGCAGCCTCTCCCACACCTTTAGTCTGCCAGTGATCATACTTTTTTTTTTTTTTTTGTGACAGGCAGAGTGGACAGTGAGAGACAGAGAGAAAGGTCTTCCTTTGCCGTTGGTTCACCCTCCAATGGCTGCCGCGGTTGGCACACCGCGCTGATCCAATGGCAGGAGCCAGGTGCTTCTCCTGGTCTCCCATGGGGTGCAGGGCCCAAGCACTTGGGCCATCCTCCACTGGACTCCAGGCCACAGCAGAGAGGGGCAACCGGGACAGAATCCGGCGCCTCGACCGGGACTAGAACCTGGTGTGCCGGTGCCGCTAGGCGGAGGATTAGCCTATTGAGCTGCGGCGCCAGCCAGCATTCATACTTTAACAAATTCTGCTCTGATCCGCCTGGCGCTAAGACAGCCGATCTGCCACGTTGAATGGAGAGCACCTTCCACGGGAGCACGGTGGGAGACGTCCTCGGCCACAGGCTCTCCCTCTCGCTTCCTGCCACTTGGTTTTTGCAGGATGATTCCCGAGGGTGCCCGAGGGCTATTTTCATGCCCCCCCCCTTTTTTTGCAGGTTATTGAGAAAGAAGCAAAAAACTTCATTGACGAGTCCTTTAAGACGCTCCGCTCGGCCGAGGCAGCGTTTGACATGCTTCTGAAGTTCAAGCACATCCGCTCGCGGGAGGCGATCAATCGGCAGATGATGATGAAGTTCAACGACATCCTCGCCCAGTATTGCAAAGAGGTGACGGCAGAACGGACGGCTGCCCCGGCTGCGAGAAACGCGCTTGGCGGGACAGACGCCAGCGACGGAATCTCCCCGCTGCCTGCATTTCGGAATTCCCGTAGCCGGCCTCTTGCACAACACGGTGGCCCAAGCACAGGGAGCCTGTTGTTGCGTGTGGGGAGTTCAGTGGGAAGCCTGGGCTAGTAGCAACCACGGCACCGGCAGTGCCAGCCATGGCCTCCCGTGTCCAAGGATCCGGTTTGTGTTTATAATTAATCCAGGAATCTTCTCCCCGGGTGTGTGCAGCCCCAGCACAGCGGTGAACGAAACTCAGATTTTCCCTTCTATGAAATCAGTATCTAGTGGGAGAAACAGCCACAAAAGATGCTGAGGCTCCCATGTAGACCACAAAATGAGAATGTGGGGAGAGGCAGGCCACGGAGGCCGGACAGGGGTGGGAGGAGACCCTGACGTGGTCTCGGCTCGCACCGCCTCCCGTGCACTGTGGGCTGGATGGCAGCTGCACTGGGTTCCCCTCTGGAGCTCCAGGGAAGGGGGCTTGTTGGTTTTCCCAGATCCTTGGGGGTCCTGGCTGTCACTCCAGCCTGCTCCCCTGCTCCCGTCCCTGTGAGGAGCCTGGGCTCATGCAGAGTGTCCAGGGCAGCCAGCGGATCGGCAAACCTGAATCCTAGCACAGCCTCCACGCCCCGTCCTCCCAGGACCCGGCACATCCACCGTTCTGGGCATGAGGATGTGGGCGTCATCCTAGGCCAACCACACTGGAATACTTGAATGAGAGCCCAGAGGCAGGCTGCCACCCGGCAGGTCTGCAGGATTCAAGGCTTCCGATGGTCCAGTCAAACCAGTGCACACAGTGAGGCAGATGGAGCAGTGCTTGCGTTAAACCAAAGAAAATGATCCGGGAGCGTGAGCAGAGGCAGCAGGTGGTGTGTGAGGAGTAGAAGCACTGTTGTTTATCTTAGGATGTTTGTTTATTTTATGTTTTTACTCCTTGAGATCATAGGGTGTTAGAATTTGTTTTTTTAAAGATTTATTTGAAAGGCAGAGTTACGAAAGAGAGAGAGAGAGAGAGAGAGAGAGAGAGAGAGAGGTCTTCCATCTGCTGGTTCACTCCCCAAATGGCCACAGTGGCCAGAGCTGTGCCAGACTGAAGCCAGGAGCCAGGGGCTTCTTCCAGGTTTCCCATGTGGGTGCAGGGGCCCAAGCACGTGGGCCATCTTCCACTGCTTTTCTTAGGTTATTATCATATTATCAGGGAGCTGGATTGGAAATGGAACAGCTGGGACTCGAACCGGTGCCCATGTGGGATGCTGATGTCACAGGCGGTGGCTTTACCCACTACGCCACAGTGCTGGCCCCAGGATATTTCTTGACATTCCGGTTTTTGTTTCATTATAGACTCGAATCTCCAGTGTTCCTTGGTGACGAGGTGGTGTCTGTGGCTCATGCAGAACACTTGTGGTTGCTTTTCAGATCGACATAGTGAATAAGATCTTCGTGCAGAACCTGGAGAACCCTCCGCTATATAAGAACCACCCGCCGGTCGCGGGCGCCATTTACTGGGAGCGCTCCCTGTTCTACCGGATCAAGCACACCATCCTCAGATTTCAGGAGGTGGAGGAGATACTGGACAGTGAGCGGGGACAGGAAGTAGGTCTCCTTGGCACGTCCTGAGCCTACGGGGGCCGGGGGCACCTGACACCATCTGAGAGAACTATGGATCTCGGTGGCGTCACCTTCCAGAAGCCATGGACAGAAGCAGCTCGGTTTCAAACCCATGCCTGCTCCTCAGGGGGTCTTCCTGTGTACCCTGATTTAGGATCCCCCCCTTTTAAAAAGATTTATTTATTTATTTGAAAGAGTTACACAGAGAGAGAAGGAGAGGCAGAGAGAGATCTTCCATCTGCTGCTTCACTCCTCAGTTGGCCACAATGGCCAGAGCTGTGCCGATCTGAAGCCAGGAGCCAGGAGTAGGAGCTTCCTCCGGGTCTTCCCTTGTGGGTGCAGGGGCCCAAGGACTTGGAATGTCTTCTACTGCTTTCCCAGGCCGTAGCAGAGAGCTGGCTCAGAAGTGAAGCAGCCGGGATTCAAACCGGCACCCACCTGGGATGCCAGCACGGCAGATGGCAGTCTCACCTGCTACGCCAGAGCGCCAGCCCCAGGACACCCTCCCCCCTTAAAATATTTATTTGAAAGGCAGATAAATAAATAAAGAGGGGGAGACAGAGGTATCTTCCATCTGCTGGTTGCAACAGCTGGGGCTGGGCCAGGCTGAAGCCAGGAGCTGGAACCATCCAGGTCTCCCACACGGGTGCAGGGGCCCAAAAAGCTGGACTATCTTCCACTGCCTTCCCAGGCCATTAGCAGGGAGCTGGAGCAGAAGCAGAGCGGCAGGGATTGAACTGGAGCCCACGTGGTGCTGCTGTCGCAGGTGGTGGCTTAACCCACTGTGTTGCAGCGCCAGCCCCAGGGCCCATCTGTGGAACTATCTTTGTGGTCTTTCTCTTTGGCATCGTCCAGGTAGTGGTGACCTGGGCTTCTTCTTGTACTTGGTCTTCAGTCTTGTTGGAGCCTGCCCCTCGCTTGTGATACTGTTCCTTCCCACAATTCGTATGACCAAGAGCAGGGATTAGAAGACCTTATTCTCAGTGACGCAAATAATAAATATTTTGAACATTTAGGGAGGGGAGAAACAGCACCATCTCTGGGCAACTGGTCAGCCTCACAGTGTAAGACCCTGGCTTCCCTACAGTCTCTTCATGTGCAAGTGTGGTTGTGGCCTGTGAACCCAGACGCTGGCATGAGATGGGGTCTCCCACGTGGGTCCATGTGCTGCTGCTTTCCCAGGCCATAGCAGGGAGCTGGGTGGGAAGTGGAGCAGCCAGGATTTGAACCGGTGCCCACGGGGGATGCTGGTGTCACAGGCAGTGGCTTTACCCACTGTGCCACAGCGCCGGCCCCTCCTCCACGAGCCTTCAGAAGTGCGCTTGTATTCATGAGTTTGTGCAGTGCAGGTCGAGAGGTGGGGGACGCTGCTGACAGTTGCCTGGACTGTTCGGTAGGTGAAGCAGAAGTACCTGGAGGTGGGGAAGACGATGAAGGACTACGAGGACCGGAAGTACCTGCAGTGGAGGGAGATGACGGAGCAGACGCTGCCCGCGCTCATGAAGAGGAGCCTGCTCACCAAGGTGCCTCCCCCAGGCCTCGGCCCCGGGCCCCAGCCACGGGCGGCCCCAGCACCTGCATCACTGCCTGTGATCTGGGGAGCTGCTTGGTCGGCTGTTTCTAGGATCAAAGGCCGAGCAGGGCAAGGGTTGGGTGGGGAGAAGAGGAGCTGGGGCAGCGTATGCATCTGGGGCATGAACAGGGGATGGGAGCTCTCTCTTTTTGCCCCTGGAATTAAAAAAAAAAAAAAGACACAGTGCCCGCATGTACCTCCCAGGGGCCTGCATGTAGCTCCCACAGTCCTCTTGTTCTCCATAAGTCTCCAATTACCCAGGGTACCAAACGCCAGGTGGCTCCTGTATAAGGAGCTGTGTTGGCCGGCGCTGTGGCTCAATAGGCTAATCCTCTGCCTTGTGGTGCCGGCATACTGGGTTCTAGTCCGGTCGGGGCACCAGATTCTGTCCCGGTTGCTCCTATTCCAGTCCAGCTCTCTGCTGTGGCCAGGGAGTGCAGTGGAGGATGTCCCAAGTGCTTGGGCCCTGCACCCCATAGGAGACCAGGAGAAGCACCTGGCTTCTGCCATTGGATCAGCGCGGTGCACTGGCCACAGCGCGCCGGCCGCAGTGGACATTGGGGGGTGAACCAATGGCAAAGGAAGACCTTTCTCTCTGTCTCTGTCTCTCACTGTCCGAAGCTGTGCTGCGCTGCTCATTCAGGCTGAATGGTAGGAAGGGAGCTCTGTGCCTGTTCCCTACAGACTTAGTTTTTTCTGAATATTTCTCATGGGTGGTTGGATCCGTGATTTGAACTCCTGGACGGGGAGGCTGCCCGCGCCCCCTGCTGTCAGGAAAGACCTAGGCATGGCAGTTTTGGGTTTTTGGTCCCTGAAATTCTGCCCAAATACAGTGGCTGCCGCCCCCACCCCCCCGCCCAGGTCCTGCCGACCCTCCCGCATCTCCTAGCATCTCCCAGCTTTCCACCATCGGCGCTGGAATCCTGTGTGTCCAGGCTTGTGCTGGCCGGCTCCCTACCGCCTTCACTTCTGCAGAGGTCACGTGGCCCCGGTGGCTTCCGTGCCCCCACTCATGTGCTGAACCTGAATGTCTGACCCACAGTCCTCCACCTCCCCGGATGAGGCCTCGGCGGCCCCCGAGAGGGGCACCGTGTTCATCATCAATTTCGCTCCTGCTCTGAAAGAGATCATTCACGAAGCCAAGTACCTGGAGCAGCTGGGGTTCATCGTCCCCGAGCTGGCAAGAAACGTGGCTCTGCAGGAGGACAAATTCCTAAGGTGAGAGGATGCTCCCACGTCCCCGGGACCCTGAGTCCCGCTATTCACAGTAGAAATTCAAACCAGCAAGTGTTGAAGGCGTGGACTCACTCATCCACCCAGAAGCCACGATGAGGAGCCTCGCACACTGCCAGTAACAAACAGGAAGTTGCGAGCAGGGTGGGGGCGTCCCCAGTGCCTGTGGCTCTCCTGGTCGGAACTATAGGTCCCAGACCCGGGTGCCCTGTGGGTTCGGCCGCTGAGCGTCTGGCGGGCTTCACTGGGAGCCGCTGGGGTGGGGGTGGGCGGTGACGCAGGTGCACACCCCCCCTCCCCCCGCAGGTACACGCACGGGATCCAGCAGATGCTGGACCACTACCACACGCTCATCGGCACACTGAACGAGGCCGAGACACTGCTACTGGACGACCACTCCCAGGAGCTGATCAGGGTGTTCCGGTCCGGGTACAAGCGGCTGAACTGGAACTCGCTGGGTACCGTGACGCGCCTCGGCGCCGCCCCTGCAGCCTCGGGGGGCTCACGTCATTCTTGCAGGCTGTTGTGGAGTCATGGTTTAGCTGTGTTTACAGATCAGCTAATACAGCTTTTCAAAAGGATTTATTTGTTTTGAAAGGGAGAGTTACATGTTGAGGGGGGAGGGGGGGAGAGGGAGAGGGAGAGGTCTTCCATCCACTGGTTCATTCCCCAAATGGCTGTAATGGCCAGGCTGAAGCCAGAGCCTAGAGCGCCCCCTGAGGCTCCCACGTGGGTGTCAGGGGCCTAAGTACTTAGTACTTAGTCCATCACCTGCTGTATTCTCAGGCATGCTAGCAGGGAGCTGGACTGGGAACAGCAGCCGGGACTCGAGCCGGCGCCCTGACATGGGAGGCTGGCATTGTCAGTAGTGACTTAGCCCTCTGTGCCACAAGGCCGGCAACTATTTTCTTAAAATTTAAAATTTTAGGGGTCGGCGCTGTGGCACAGTGGTTAACGCCCTGGCCTGAAGCGCCGGCATCCCATATGCCGTTCTAGTCCCAGATACTCCTCTTCCAATCCAGCTCTCTGCTATGGCCTGGGAAAGCAGTAGATGGCCCAAATCCTTGGGCCCCTGCACCCATGTGGGAGACCCGGAAGAAGCTTCTGGCTCCTGGCTTAGGATTGGCACAGCTCCGGCCATTGCGGCCATCTGGAGAGTGAACCATCAGACGGAAGACCACTCTCACTCTGCCTCTCCTCTCTCTGTATAACTCTGATTTTCAAATCAATAAATCTTTAAAAAAATTTAAAATTTTGAGGCCGGCACTGTGGCTTAGTGGGCTAAGCCTCTGCCTGTGGCACTGACTTCCCATATGGGTTCTGGTTCTTGTCCTGGCTGCCCCTCTTCCAATCCAGCTCTCTGCTATGGCCTGGGAAGGCAGTGGAAGATGGCCCAACTGCTTGGGCCCCTGCACCTGCGTGGGAGACCTGGAAGAAGCTCCTGGCTCTGGATCAGCCCAGTTCTGACTGTTGTGGCCATTTGGGGATGAACTAGTGGATAGAAGACTTTTTTTTTTTTTTTTTTTTGACAGACAGAGTTAGAAAGTGAGAGAGAGAGAGAGAAAGGTCTTCCTCCTGTTGGTTCACCCCCCAAATGGCCGCTATAGCCGGCGCTGCGCCAATCCGAAGCCAGCAGCCAGGTGCTTCCCCTGGTCTCCCATGGGGTGCAGGGCCCAAGCACATCGGCCATCCTCCCCAGCACTCCCGGGCCACAGCAGAGGGCTGGACTGGAAGAGGAGCAACCGGGACAGAACCAGGCGCCCCAACCGGGACTAGAACCTGGGGTGCTGGCGCCAGCCTGCATTAGCAGGAAGCTAGGGTCAGGAGCCAGAGGTGAGTCTCGAACCCAGGCACTCTGACGTCGGGCACAGGTGTCTTAACTGGCATCTTTTTTATTTTAGAAAAAGATATTTTTATTTATTTGAAAGAGTTAGAGAAGAGAGGTCTTTATCTGCTGGTTGATACCCCAGATGGCCACAATGGCCAGGGCTGGGTCAGGCTGAAGCCAGGAGTCAGGAGCTTCGTCCGAGTCTCCCACATGGGTGACAGGGGCCCAGACAGTTGGGCCATCCTCTGTAGCAGAGGGCTGGGTGGGAAGTGGAGCAGCTGGGACAGGAACCGGCGCCTGTATGAGATGCCGGCACCACAGACGCCGCCTTTACCCGGCTTGCCTGCCGTCGGAACTGCTGCGTTCTCTGTCGGATCGTTGGCGCTGTTGCTGCCAGACTCTGAGTTCCTCGCACGTCCCCTCTCCCGGGCCCTGGCTGGGGAAGCGGCTGGTGGACGTCTCCTCCCGCCCGTGCTGCGTCTCTCTGTCCACTGGGCAGGGCCTCCCGCTGGCACACGTTTTGGCTTGTGGTGAGGTCCTGTTCCTCCCTGGATTCTCATTTTGGTGTCAAGCTGAGCAGCATCGCCTACACCTACCTCTCACAGACCCCCCTCCCCAAATGCTACAGTTTCACGTTTTCCAGTTTAGTCTGTGGTCAGTTTTGAGATTTTTGGACAAAGTGTGAGACCGGTGGCCATTCCTCGCCATGGGGGTGTTGTCCCCAGGCTTTCTGTCTCCCTGGCAGGCCGCAGGCGGTATAGACGGATCACCTGGAGTGTTACCCCCGCATACTGCCCCCGTGCCTGTGGCACAGTTGGAAAGGAAGCAGCTCGTCGGGGGCTTGACTGGGGCCCAGGGCTCCTCCGGGGCTGTGGGTGGCGCCGGGGAGACGCAGCGGCAGCTCAGCCCTGCCTGTGTCCCTGCAGGAATCGCCGACTACATCACCCGGTGCCGCCAGGCCATCGGGAAGTTCGAGTCCCTCGTGCACCAGATCCACAAGAACGCAGACGACATCTCCTCCAGGCTCACGCTCATCGAGTCCATCAACCTTTTCAAGTACCCAGTGCCCAAGGGCGAGGAAGACATCCCAGGTGGGCGTGGCTTCCCGGGCCTGCGCAGGGAGAAGGCGGGTGTCCTCCTGGCCGCCACGGCGCCGCTGTCCTATCCCACGCCCGGGGGTCAGAAAGAGTTCTGCATGGTGGGTACCCAGGCAGTCACGTGTTTCCTGAGGCAGCGAGGCGGTGTTGAGGGGCAGAGCTGCCCAAGACCCGAGGCTACTGTCCGTGCGTGGAATACTCGGGCGGGCGTCCCTGTGCACACGCCGGGCCCTGACTGCTGGGGTGGGCTCGTCCTCTGCTTTCGGGGTCCAGGTCAGGGGCTGATGTCTGGATGCGACCTTCTCCGCAGGTGTGAAGGAGTTCTTTGAGCACATCGAGCGGGAGCGGGCCAAGGACGTGGAGCACATGGTGAGGTGGTACCTGGCCGTCGGGCCGCTGCTGACCAAGGTCGAGGGGCTGGTGGTCCACACCAACACAGGCAAGGCCCCCAAGCTGGCCGCCTACTACGAGCACTGGGAGAACAGGATCTACGAGGTGCTCACGAAGCTCGTGCTCAGGTGCGGCCCTCCGCCCGCCGGGCCCTGGCTGCCGGCCTTGGGCGCACGCTCTCGGGAGGCCCTGGGGTCCCCAGACACGGCCAGCGGAGCTCGGCCCCTCCTCTGCCTCGGCCCTCTGGAAGCCGCGTGTGTCTGCGCTCGCCTGGTGGTGGGGAGCTGCTGTCACTCAGTATTTGCTGGAGCCCCAGAGGGCACCATGCTCAGACAGTGGTCTGAGCAGCCCTGCCCCCTTCCTGCTGGTCTGGAGCGACCCCTGGAGAGCGTGCTCGTCACATGTGTGTCGTGTGCCAGCTTCACACTGGGCAGCCCGTGTGCCCCCCTCCCAGCCTGGAAGACCAGAGGCTGGGCTGAGCCGCTGGACTTGGTCACAGGGGCAGCCCCTGAGCTGTGCCGGGGCACAGGCTGGTGGCTTAGGGGTGACCTGAGAAATCAGCCTGTGAAATCCATCACCACTGCGCTTTTTTTTTTTTAAGATATTTTTTTTAAATTTGAAAGGCAGAGTTATAGAGAAGCAGAGAGAGAGAGACGGAGAGAGAGAAAGAGAGAGAGAGAGGTAGGTAGGTCTTCCATCTGCTGGTTTACTCCCCAGATAGCTGCAACAGTGGAGCTGGGCTGATCTGAAGCCAGGAGCTAGGAGCTGCTTCCAGGACTCCCATGCGGGTGCAGGGGCCCAAGTACTTGGGCCATCTTCTACTGCTTTCCCAGGCCATATCAGGGAGCTGGATCAGAAGAGGAGCAGCCAGGACTAGAACCAGCGCCCATATGGGATGCCAGCGCTGCAGGTGGCAGCTTTACCTGCTACGCCACAGCGCCGGCCCCACCACTGTTCTTATGCTCAAAGCATCCAGGGTGGCCTTCATGTCACTACACAGGGACTTCTTCCTGAAGAACCCCAGGGAACTTCTCCCGTGACGTCAGCCTCCTGAGAAAGTATTTTTATTATTTTTATTATTATTATTTTTGTTCTCTCTGATTTTTGAGAGCAATGGGAATTGGGAGAGTTTTCAGTGTGGGGGTGTGTGGGGTGGGATCACAGGTTTCAGGGAAGTCCCTTTGGCTGCACTGTGGGTCACGGGGTCGGGGCGGGGAAGCGGGCAGCAGGTCTGGGGGTCATGGGTTCGGGGCTCCAGCTGGGTAGGACAGAGTGGGTGGCAGGACGAGCGTTTGTTTTCCTGAGCCAGAGTTGAGCAGCTTTTGGGGTCATCGTTTTTACTCATTCCCCAGCTGATAGGTGGTCCAGTTCCCCAGAGTGGAAATGAACTGTTTGACTAAGTTTGGGACACACAGTGCGTGGGGAGCCAACCTCACCCCGGAGCACACGGCACCATGCATCAGCCTTCCACCTGCGGCCGCGGCACTGCCCCATGTTCGGGTCCGCCGCAGGG
Organism: Sylvilagus floridanus; assembly: GCA_949820135.1. NCBI lineage: Eukaryota > Metazoa > Chordata > Mammalia > Lagomorpha > Leporidae > Sylvilagus > Sylvilagus floridanus. Next base: position 177,626,697 of record OX463233.1, read on the forward strand.
TCCCCCGGCTCCTGTGAGTCCCGGGTCATTCTTGTCCGCCTCCCTCAGGAATCTGCAGTCCTTCAATTCTCTGATTCTTGGGAATGTCCCCCTGTTCCAAACGGAGACCATCCTGACCGCCCCCGAGATCATCCTGCACCCCAACGCCAACGAGATCGACAAGATGTGTGTGCATTGCGTGCGGAGCTGCGTGGAGATGACCAAGGTGGGGCCGCTGCTCCTCGGGGCAGGGGCCGGGGCCGCCGGGTCCTGTTTCTGCCCGCTGCCCCCCGCACGGGTCTGAAACCATGAGCGGCCCAAAGCTTGACCCTGCCCCTTTCCGTCGGCCTCTGCTTGATCGGGATCAGTCCCGTGGCTTCTGAAGAAAAAATTTTTATTTTGCTTATCTAAAAGGTAGAGTGACAGAGGGAGAGAGAGAGAGAAATGTACACTGAATCGCTGGCTCACTCCCCAAATAAATGCCACAGCCAGGAGTCTCCCACGTGGGTGCAGGGCCCAAGCACTCGGGCTGTCCTCTCCCACTTTCCCAGGTGCCTTAGCAGGGGGCTGGATCGGAAGTGGAGCGGCTGGGACTGGAGCTGGACCTCCGATACAGGGTGCTGGTGTCGCAGGTGGTGGCTTATCCTGCTGCGCCACCGCGCTGGCCCCTCCTGTGGCTTTTTATCACGGGGACGACCCCAACTCTGAGCTCTGTCACTCACGTTTTTCTACACCTCTGCCAACTTGCTGTCTCCCCTAGGACGTTGGACTTGGCAGGTCCAAGATGGAGTTCTTCACTTCCTGCCCTGTGACCCGGTCCTGCCCGTCGGGGCGCCTGGGCTCTCGGCTCTCAGCGTGGCAGGCCGGCTGCAGTGCGTGCGCTTGGTGGTTGCAGGGTTTCAAGAGAGGGTGACAGCTGCAGGCCTTCTTGGGTCAGGGGCTCAGCACTTGCTTCCTGCCACATTGGTCAGGTCCAGTCCCTAGGCCAGCTTGGGCCGGGGAGTAAGAGTCCGTCTGTTGATGGGGGGGACCAAGGACTGGGGTCAGCTTTGCAGTCCAGCATGATGTCTTAGCAATTCAGCAATTTTCCAGCACTCGGGAGACTTAATGAGTGACAGAGGGGTGAACGCAGGCCCCCCCCGCCCCCCGTCTTTGCTTTTCCAGCATTTTGTGCGATGGATGAACGGCAGCTGCATTGAGTGCCTTCCGCAGAAGGGCGAGGAGGAGGAAGTGGTCATCATAAGCTTCTACAGCGACGTCTCCCAGAACCCGCAGATAATCGAGCAGGCGGTCATGATCCCCCAGAACGTGCACAGGCTCCTGGTCAACCTCATGAAGTACCTGCAGAAGTGGAAGCGGTACCGGCCGCTCTGGAAGCTGGACAAGGCCATCGTGATGGAGAAGTTTGCGGCCAAGAAGCCGGCCTGCGTGCTGTACGACGAGAAGCTGCAGTTCTACTCCAAGATCGCCTCCGAGGTCATGCGCCACCCCCTCACCAAGGACGAGCACTGCGTCAGGCTGCAGCTGGGGCCCCTGGCCAGCACCGTGCAGGAGAACGCCAAGTCCTGGGTCGTCTCCCTCGGCCGGCTCCTCAACGACTCGGCCCGAGAGGAGCTGCACAGCCTGCACGAGGAGATGGAGGTACCTGGGCGCCGGGCGCGGCAGCATCGGGGCGTCTGGCCGAGGAGACGGCCTGACTGAGTTTTCTCTGTCCGTTTTGTGTCCTTTGAACTTCGCCTTCCAGCACTTGGCCAAAAACCTGAAGAAGAGCCCCAATAGTCTGGAAGACCTCAAGTTTGTGCTCGCCACGATTGCCGAAATCAGAAGCAAGTCCTTGGTCATGGAGCTGAGATACAGGGACGTGCAGGAGCGGTACCGGACCATGGCCATGTACAACATCCTGGTGAGTCGGCGCCGGGGCGTGGGCGGCCAAGGATGTGCGAGTGTGGTGACCCCACAGGCACAGTGACAAGAGCTCAGGTTGCTTCCTGATGTTGCGTGGCCCGAGTGGTATTTTTGCAGAGCAGTGGGTACCTGCACAAATTCAACTCCCCCCTTTCTTTCCCTCCTCCTCCAGTCTTGTCTTCCCCTCTTCCTCCTCCTCCTTCTCCATCCTCTTGTTCTTTTTTTTTTTTTTTAAATGAAAGATTTATTTACTTATTTGGAAGGCAGAGTTGTAGACAGAGGAGAGAGACGCGAGATGACAAAGGAAACTGGCAGGAGACGATCCAGCCGGCCCGTCCTTGTTTTCCTTGTTTTTATTGACATGGATCGCTAGGAGCTCAGAGTCCACGGCTGGGCTTGGGGTGGGGTGGGCTTTGTATTCTGCGCGGTTGTCTGATGGCTGCTGCTCCCTCACCATGAGGCCTCTAGGGGTGCTGGGGTTTGAAGCAGCCCAGCAACTTGGGTGCTGACACGTAAATTCTATGCAGCTCTAGACTGATAGTCTTTGTTTCTCCTCGGCCAGAGAGAGAGAGAGGAGGGGAGGGGAGGGGAGGGAGGGAGGGAGGGAGGGGAGAGAGATTGTCCATCTGCTAGTACCTCCCCAATGCCTACAACAGCCAGGTCTGGGCCCGGCTGAAACCAGGAGCCAGGAACTCCATCCTGGTTGCCCACGTGGGCAGCAGGGCCCCAAGCACTTGGGCGTCTTCCATGGCCGTCCCGGTGTGTGTTAGAAAGAAAACATAGCTGTCCTCCATCTGGGTGTCCCACACGGGTGGCAGGGGCCCAAGTACTCGAGCCGTCTTCCGTTGCTTTTCCAGGCACGTTGGCAAGACACTGGATCAGAAGTGGAGCAGCCAGGGGCCAGCCTGCAAAGCTAACCTGATCTTACTCCGATTAAGTTGATCTGAAGCCCAGCTTCGGTTTAAGACGGGCTTTCTGGGTCATCTCTTTATCTTTAAAAATCATTTTATAAAAAAATTAAAACTTTTTATTTTAATTATAAAATGTAATATCATTAATGTAATATCAAAATGTAATATCAGGTAGCTTTTTTTTCTTTAAGTGGGTTCGAACGACCTAGGCTGCGTTGCTGGAAGGCAAGGTCCTTCAGACGCAGTGCCGAGAGCTGACCAGGAGCGTGGTTTCTGGGCTGGTGGTGACGGGCTGTTCGCTCTGCCGTTTTGGAATCTAGCCGACTGACGCAGAGCGAGAGCTCGTGGAGAGACTGGAGAGCACGTGGCTGAATCTATTCACCGACTCCGTGAACGTGGAGCATGCGCTTGGGGGCATAAAGAGAACCTTCACAGAGGTACTTCCCCGGGGAGCCCCTGGGCGGGCCGAGCGCGGCTGAGCCGTGCGTGGCTGAGCAGACGCCCCCGTGTCGTCCTCAGATTACCCGCGGCGAAATCATGAACTACAGACACCAGATAGAGCAGTTTGCCAAGAGTTTTTACAGCGAAGGCCCTGGGTCTGTTGGTGAGGACCTGGATAAAGGTAGGAATGGCGCTGTCGATTTAATGGGGCTGTTGGATGATGTGGGTCTTTTTTTTTTTCTTTTTAAGATTTATTTTATTTATATGAAAGGCAGAGTTACAGGGTGGGGCAGGAGACAGAGAGAGAGGGGTGTCAGTCTTTAATCTGCTGGTCCACTCTGCAAATGGCCACAATGGCCAAGGCTGGGCCAGGCTGAAGCCAGGAGCCTGGAACTCAGTTTGGGTCCCCCATTTGGGTGGCAGGGGCTCAAGTGCTTGGCCCAGCTTCCGATGCTTTCCCAGGCACATCTGCAGGGATCTGGATGAGAAGTGGAGCAGCCAGGACTCAAGTCGGTGCCCACCAGGGATGCGGGCATCGCAGGCGGTGTCTAAACCCACTGCGTCCCTGTCCTGGCCCCAGAGGAGATTCGCTGAAGGGGTTTATGGGAAGTGGCCATTGAGACATGGCTTAAGTGTCTTTCTTCCTTAACTGCTGTTTCTGTGGACGATTTTATTTATTTATTTATTTATTTATTTTTGACAGGCAGAGTGGACAGTGAGAGAGAGAGACAGAGAGAAAGGTCTTCCTTTTTGCCATTGATTCACCCTCCAATGGCTGCCGCGGACAGCGCGCTGCGGCTGGTGCACCGCACTGATCCGAAGGCAGGAGCCAGGTGCTTCTCCTGGTCTCTCATGGGGTGCAGCCCAAGCACTTGGGCCATCCTCCACTGCACTCCCGGGCCACAGCAGAGAGCTGGCCTGGAAGAGGGGCAACCGGGACAGAATCCGGCGCCCCAACCAGGACTAGAACCCGATGTGCCGGTGCCACAAGGTGGAGGATTAGCCTATTGAGCCGCGGCACCACATCTGTGGATGATTTTTGAGGTTGCATCTGTGGACTTGCTATGTGGAGGCACCGAGACAGGTGCGGTGGGTGGGGCCGCTCAGAGGTCCACCCCCGTCTCCATCCTGCTTCCTGCCCGCCTCCCCCGCCACACTCACGTTCATCCCTGGGCTTGGATCCTGGCCACTTCCTGTTTGCCCTGCCCTTCAAATAACAGAAGAAAAGGGTGACAAGAAAAACACTGAGAATCTTCTAGACAAAGCTCTGCAAATACCACGAGACTGGTGCAAGTTCAAGGCTGCCAGGGACACAGAAGAAATGGGCGGGGTGGGGGCGGGTGTTTGGTGCCTGTGGCCCGGATCAGAGTGCCTGAGACCCAGATTGAGCTCTGGGCTCCTGGCTTCAGCCCTGGTTGTTGGGGTCATGTAGGGAGTGAACCAATGGAAGGGAAATCTCTTTGTCTATGTGTGTGTCTGTCTGTCTTTCTCTGTGCCTTTCAAGTAAAAAAAAAAGGGAGGGGGGAGAAACCAATCGCGTCCCTTTAGGGATGCTGCAAAGGAAGGCATTTGGGTGGCGATTGTGGGCAGGGATGGTGTGAGGTGGTGGCCGTGGGGACAGGGAGCAGCAGTGTGCATGGGACGTCGTCGCTGCTCTGGAGGTCTCCGGGGGCGGCAAGGCTGGGGATGCAGACCACCGTGAGGGCCAGAGCGTGTCCCCGTAATGCAAGCTCCGTTCTCGACTGCTCTGGGGGTGAGAATCGACAGGTACCCCCCCCCCCCCCCCGCCAGCTGCAGGTGCGATCGGTGCTTTGGCTTTGGCTGCGGTGCAGCCAGCGCTTCTGCGTGTGGCTGCCGGGACAGTGCACGCGCCGCCAGTCCTCTGTCCCCAGCCTTGTAGGCCTTCAGGTGCTGGTGAGTCACCGTCGCTGTGTTCTCCAGGGGTGGAACTTCTGGGCAGCTTCGAGAGAGAGCTGGCCAAGCACGAGCGGAGCCGCCAGCAGCTGGCCAACGCCGAGAAGCTGTTCGACCTCCCCATCACCATGTACCCGGAGCTGCTGAAGGTGCAGAAGGAGATGAGTGGCCTGAGGATGATTTACGACCTCTATGAGTCCCTGAAGGTGAGCGCGGGAGCAGCGGGCGGCCTTGATGCACTGGGGGCGGGCTGCCGTCATTGCCCGTGGGCCTCAGGCTCCCCCCCGGGGTGTCGGAAAGTTCTGGAGCTAGGCGGACAGCAAGGAATTGCCTGTCTCAAGACGGTGAAGGGTTAATCCTGTGTGACACACGTGCAGTCCCCACAACTGGGCAAAAGAGCTCCATGCGCCCGGAGGTCTGGCCTCGGGTACGGTGTGGGAGCCGGGAACAGCGTGGCGTCTAGGGGTCTCTTCAGTTCTGTGTTCCTGGTGCTAATTCCCACCACTCATTCATTCATTCATTCACTGGGAGAGTGACTTGGTGCATTGCAGCCCCTGCCATGCTGGCCGGAGCTGGGGCGGGGCGGGGAGGGGGCTGAGCCTGCCCTTGTCTCTATCTCTCCCCACCCTCCCCCAGCCTCTGTGAGGAGCCAGGGACTGTGTCACTCGGGGGTGGGGGGTAGGAGACTGTAGGGGACGGGGAGGGGGCCCGTTCCATTCTTCTGCCAGCAGCCGTGCCCGGGATCACTCCCACCCGCCCACGGCACTCAGACCCCAGAGACTGGAGCACCTTGTGCTCAGAGAGAGGTCTGCCCAGGGCTCCAGGTGTAGAAGTGACCGCCAGTCACCAGTGTGCAGCCATCTCCTGGGGCCGCCACCATGCATTGCCACACGGGCGTGGTTGGTGGCTGGGTCAGCCATCCGCCCAGCTACTGTGACCAGGGAGGAGCGGCGCCTGTCCCGGCATCTGAACGAGGAGCCCAGCGGCTCCTCTGTCTGTCTCCACCCCTCACTTAGGTCTAGAAGGGGAACGTGTGTTTCTGGAGTGGGCCCTGTAGACCGTTCTAGAAGTGCTCACAGAAGCTGGCGTGGTTTGGTTCGAGGTCCAGGTCCCTGAGCTGTAGCGTTTTGAGGCTGCTGGGCGTGGCCAGGCGTCCAGACCTGGCTGTCGCCGTCCCGCAGCCCCCTGTGCCCCCCAGGCGGCCTTCCTGACCGAGCCGCCCCCCGCACCTCTCCAGGTCGCCAAGGAGGAGTGGTCGCAGGCACTCTGGATCAACCTGAACGTCCAGATCCTGCAGGAGGGCATCGACGGCTTCTTCAAGGCGCTCAAGAAGCTGCCGCGGTCGGTGCGCGGCCTGTCCGTGGCCTTCCACCTGGAGGCCAAGATGAAGGCCTTCAAGGACTCCATCCCTCTGCTGCTGGACCTGAAGCACGAGGCGCTGAGAGACAGGTGTGAGCTCCCTGCCACGGCCCGCGTGTGTGTGCGTGTGTGTGCGCGCGTGTATGTGAGCTCCCTGCTGTGGCCTGTGTGGGTGTGTGCGCACGTGTGTGTGTGTGGGGGGGGGAACATACCCCTTGCTCATCGCCTCTGCTTAGATGCTCGGTCGAGGCTTGGGCAGTGCCATGGGGTGGGGATGATGATGGCGCTGGAGATGGCTCTCCTGCATGCCGGCCGCCACTGCATTGCTTGTCCCTCAGGTAGAAAGTGCTGTCGGCATTCTCTGCCTGCAGGGAGGGGGTCTTTTTGGAAACTCAGAGGGAAAACAAAAGAATGGCAAGGGGCCCACACAGGCCCCGTCCAGCAGGGACACAGAGGGACGCTCACGTGAGGTCAGTTCGGGTGTTTCCTGAAGGCAGGGCTGCGATGCACACTCACCGTGGCACAAGAAGTGTTTGAAGTTTGCGCCTGGTTTTTTCATAAGACATGTTTTTCACGGACTTTTTCAGGGCCCAACTCATGTAATTTACAAATTTCTAGCAGATACATGAAAAGAATAAAAAACAATTTTTAAGAAAGATTTACTTATTTGAAAAGCTGAGTTTTATAGACAAAGGTAGAGACACAGATTTTCCACTCACTGGTTCACTCGCCAAATGGCCATAAGAGCCGCGGCTGTGCCATCTGAAGCCAGGAGCCAGGAGCTTCCTCTGGGTCTCCCACGTGGGTGCAGGGGCCCAGGGTCTAGGGGCATCTTCCACTGCTTTCCTAGGCACTTTAACAGGGAGCTGGATCAGAAGTGGAGCGGCTGTGATGTGAACCAACGCCCACGTGGGATGCCGGCACTGTAGACAGCGGCGGCTTTACCCGCTGTGCCTCAGCGCCGGCCCCTGTCCAGCCATGCAGCGGCGCGAGGGCGGTGTCTTGCGGGATGGCGTGCCCTGGGCTCCACTCTGGCAGCCTGGGCGTGTGAGCCGGCGGTGTCCTCGTATCAGAACTTGGTTGCGTCCCGGGGGTTTGCCTGGTGGGGTTTGTCCCCGGCTGTAAAGGGGCCCGACTCCCGCAGGCACTGGAAGGAGCTCATGGAGAAGACGGGTGTGTTTTTTGAGATGACGGAGACGTTCACCTTGGAAAACATGTTCGCCATGGAGCTCCACCGGCACGCGGACGTCCTGGGGGAGATCGTCACGGCCGCCATCAAGGAGGTGGCCATTGAGAAGGTGCAGCCGGCGGGGGCGGGGGAGGACGGGCTTTGTTGGGAGGCGAGGCACGTGTGCCCAGTGTGCGTTGTGTGAGGGACGAGGAGCTGCTGTTTCCTCTGCCTCAGGCACACTTCCGGTCTTTGCTAATGATAGCTTGCGTTTTTACGGAAGTGATGGGTGTTCCTGGCCCAGAGCAGAAGGAATAAACGAATCACGTGTAATCCGGCCACCTGAAGATAACTGTGGTTACGTGTAGCACGTGTTCTTCCCTGTTTTAAAATGTGCACACACGTGTAAGTGCACACGCATGTGTACAGTGTACAGATAACACGTGCACAAGCCCACATGCTATATGCACAGGCAGACGTCCATGCACCTGCACACACATACGTGCACACACCCGTGGACATGTATGTACACGCACACACGCAATGCACACAGGCACACACATACATGCACATCACATGCACACATGGCTCACACGTGCATATACACATGGGCATGCATGCATACACACACATTTCTTTATGTCCATAAACGTATGGATGTGAACACATGCACATCACACACACATGCACACGTGGTACTCACATGCCTGTACACGTACTATTTGCAAAACGGTCCTAGGACCAAGTAAACGAGGACACGTGTGTAGCGTGCTTACCTGGAGCACGGCAGATGCCGAGTAACCAGGCCAGGTGGCCCTGCGGGAGCTCCTGCCCCAGAAAGCAGAGCGGGTGTTGAGGGAAGTCTGGCTGTGGGAGTGGCTGCGCTGGGGTTCCCGAGCGGGCCTGACTCGTCCTGTCTGTGTCCCCGGGCAGGCCGTGAAGGAAATCCTCGACACGTGGGAAAACATGAAGTTCACGGTGGTCAAGTACTACAAGGGCACGCAGGAGCGCGGCTACGTGCTGGGGTCGGTGGATGAGATCGTGCAGAGCCTGGACGACAACACCGTGAACCTGCAGAGCATCTCGGGGAGCAGATTCGTGGGCCCCTTCCTGCAGGCCGTACACAAGTGGGAGAAGAGCCTCTCGCTCATCGGGGAGGTCATCGAGGTGAGAGGTGGCGCAGGCGCCGCTCGGCCCCACGTGCTGTGCCGTGAGCGGCTCCGTTTCCCGCATTCTGTTCTGGGGAAGTGGATGGATGGGTGACTGAGGCTTTTTTTTTTTAATTGCAATGACTGCTGTTGGCTCGTCTTGCGAGGCCCAGGCACTGTTGGCATGGGTGCGGCGACGGCATTCTAGACAGGAAGCACCGGAGACAAGTGCTGGTGAACGTGTCCATTTATTAATGAGCAAGCACACCTAAAAGGGCAGGCAGAGGGGCGGAGCTAATTCAGGGCAACACTGATTCCATAGGAGAACCGACACTGGCACCGCCGAGCTTCTCCCGTCAGCTGGAAGGTCAGGGAGCCTACGGAGCCTACGGAGCCTTCCTAATGGGCCCGGTCACACCTGGGAGCACTTCCCCTTATCTCTTCAGCAGGAGGCGGGGTGGGGGGGTGGGCCTGGGGCTCCTGCCCCTGCCAGCGGTGAGGTTAGCCGCCTGTATGGGCTGGGCAGGCGGGCGCCCACCGGGCACAGGGTCACCCCAGACTACATTTCATTAGCATTTTTTAATTTCAGAAATCCCATTGCTGCTTTCTCATAAATCCCTGCTCTTGTTTAGTGCTGTTCTGTTCTTGTTGCAAGGATGCTTTTGTCTCCTTTAATCACACTGAGATCTGTAAACATTCACTGTAGTTTCTTCTCTCTGAGTCTCTCTCCTTTATATTTCTGAGGTCGGAACCCACCCCCTCCTTTGCGTCTGCTGTCTCTGGCTTGTGTGACGTTGGCTTTTGAGGTTCACCTGGCGTACGTTTTCTTCTGCTTGCCTCGTGTTGTCATCTGGTGTTGCAGTCTGCAACTTGGCCTGCCACACGGGGCTGTGCCGGACAAGCTCTTACCGCATTGGGTGCTTTGGGGCTCTCCTCCCTGGTGGACAACGCGAGTCCAGCCACCTGGGAGCAGCCCAGGCGCCTTCACCATCTTTGTGTGGCTGTCTCTTCCCTCCCCAGGCCACAGGCAAGCACCTCGCTCCCGGGCACAGCTTGAGCTTCGGCTGGGCGTCGGGCCCAGGCCGGGCTTCCCATCATGCCGGGCTCTCCGTGGTGAAGCTGGTATTGTCCTGATTATCAGCGGAGGCTCTTAGGCAGGTGTGGCGCTGTTTGTCTTCCTGCTTCATTGAGAAAGCTTTTTTACCAACGTGAAATGTACTCACCACAGACTACAGCCAGGCTCAAGTGCACCGTTCGGTGGTATTTGGCACACTCACACTGGGCAACCACCGTCTCTGTGCTGTTCCAGAACATTCTCACAGATCAGAAGGAGACCCGGTTCCCCTGCAAGCACCAGTCTGTGTTCCTTCTCTGTGCATTTGCCACAGGTGGAGCCACCAACGCGTGGTCCCTTCTGTCCGGCGCCCGTTAGTACGGTGGTCCCAGGGTCCCTCCCTGCTGCCGCCTGTGTCCCAGCTGCATTGTCCATGGCGCAGTGAGATTCCACGGGACGGGTAGCACATGTGTCGTTGGTCCCGTCGTTGGTTGGTGCCAGGCGGGTGCCACCTTTGGCTGCTGTCACCTCCGTGTCCGGCTGCTTGTTGGAGTTTGTGTTTTCGGTTCTGCCGCATGCATCCCTCTGGCTGGGGTTGCTGAGCAGAGGGAACTCGGCTTGGGTTTGCGTGGGCTTCTGCCTGGCCCGTCTATGGTTGCCAAGGCTCACGGGCTCCCAGCGGGCTCATCCCTGTGCTGGGCTGGAGGGGGTGCGTTTCCTCTAGAGGGGCCGTGAGTGTCGCCACGTGTGGGCAGGCGTCTGCAGCATTCCTCCACGTCTCCCCCACTCCCTGCCCACAGGGGACGTGTTCCAGGCTTCCCACAGCCTCCCGAAGCCGTGGAGAAAGCCGACCCCGACGTGTGCTGTGTTTCTTCCTGTGCACATGCAGAACTGGTAGATTTTAACTTCTTTCTTTTTTAAAGAAAGTTTATTTATTTGAGAGGCAGAGTTACAGGAAGGGGGAAAAAGAGGGAGAGATAGAGAGAGAGGAAGAGAGGGGTCTTCCATCCGCTGGTTTACTCCACAAATGGCCGCTACAGCTGGAGCTGGGCTGATCTGAAGCCAGGAGCCAGGAGCTTCTTCCGGGTCTCCCACGTGGGTGCAGGGCCCAAGGACTTGGGGCATCGTGGGTGCTTTCCCAGATGCATTAGTAAGAAGCTGGATCGCAGAAGGAGCAGGTGGGACTCGAACCAGCGCCTGTAGGGGATGCCGGTGCTGTAGGTGGTGGCCCAGTGCCGGCCCGCTGTGCTCTCTCTCAGCACCTCATTGCCCTGTACCCTCGTGGGCTTGGGTGAGCGTGGACACCTGGGCCCGAGGAGAGTAGCTCCGTGGATACATGGGGACGACGGTGTACTTGGCACAGAGGGGTTGGTCAGGCGACCCCTGGGCGCGTGCCGGCTCTGGAATTTGGCCACATGGCCCCGGTGTGGGTGCTGCACCCGCTGGTGCTCGTCCACACGGCCCTGGTGTGGGTGCTGCCCCCGCTGATGCACGTCCGTCCCCTCGCAGGTCTGGATGTCAGTTCAGAGGAAGTGGATGTACCTGGAGAGCATCTTCATCGGTGGGGACATCCGGTCCCAGCTCCCGGACGAGGCCAAGAAGTTCGACAACATCGACAGGGTGTTTAGAAGGGCAAGTGCTGGGCACCTGCCGTGGTGGGGGCGGGGTGGGGGCGGGCCCTACTCTGCACTCACATGGTGCACACGCTCACACATGTGTCTACACTGCCTTCACATGGACACTCACTCACATGTCTACACTGCACTCACATAGTGCACTCACACACATGTTCATACTCTGCACTCATGTGTTACACATGTTCACACAGGTGTCTGCACTGCACTTACATGGTGCACACGCTCACACACATGTTCCCTACACTGCACTCACATTGTACACACGCTCACACACATGTTCCCTACACTGCACTCAATGGTGCACACGCTCACACAGGTGTCTACACTGCATTCACAGTGCACACGCTCACACAGGTGTCTACATTGCACTCACAGTGCACTCACACAGGTGTCTACACTGCCCTCACATGGCGCACACGCTCACACAGGTGTCTACACTGCCCTCACATGGCGCACACGCTCACACAGGTGTCTACACTGCGCTCCCACGGTGCACTCACTGACATGCCGTGGTCTCAGTGTCATGAGGGGTAGCTCCTGGCTTCCGTGGTGCTCCAGGGCTTGGTGTGACATGTGGCGGCAGTGGAGGGTGGCACGGGTAGACGTCCTCGCAGGAGACACATGCGCGGGGCTGGGCTGCCGTCCCCACCACTGCCCTCGGCACCAGCCCTGTGCTGCTTGGCTTTGCCGTGAGTTCTTCCTCTCTGGACACAGCCCCTCCCCCCACGGCCCCTCTGTTCTTTTTGTCCCTGGAGTTCGTGACCTTTTTTTCTTAGCCTTTGCAATAGCTCTTTCTTTATTTCTTTCTTTCTTTTCTTTTTTTTTTTTTTGACAGGCAGAGTGGACGGTGAGAGAGAGAGAGAGGAAGGGCTTCCTGTGCCGTGGTTTCACCCGCCAATGGCCGCCGCGGCTGGCGTGCTGTGGCTAGCGCACCGCGCTGATCCGATGGCAGGAGCCAGGTGCTTCTCCTGGTCTCCCATGGGGTGCAGGGCCCAAGCACTTGGGCCATCCTCCACTGCACTCCCAGGCCACAGCAGAGGGCTGGCCTGGAAAAGGGGCAACCCGGACAGAATCCGGCGCCCCGACCGGGACTAGAACCCGGTGTGCCGGTGCCACTAGGCGGAGGATTAGCCTAGTGAGCCGCGGCGCCGGCTGCATTAGCTCTTTTTAAAAAATGTTTTTTTTTTTTTTTAAAAAACCACAAGGTAATTATTGAAATTCATTATAGAAGGATTTGAGAATTATAAAAAGGCAAAAAAAGGAGCAAAGAGCAATACCCATAATCCTCCTGCTCAGGATGACCATTTTACTTTATTTAAAAAATTTTTACTTTATTTTCATTTCTCATGGAAGATAGACACACACACAAGGAGAGAGAGAGAGAGAGAGAGAGAGAGAGAGAGAAAGAGAAAGATTTTCTATCTGCTGGTTCACTCCCCAAATGCTCACAACAGCCAGGGCTGGGCCAGGCTGCAGCCAGGAGCCAGGAGCTGTATCCAGGTCTCCCACGTGGGTGCAGGGACCCAGCCGCTTGAGCTGTCACCTGCTGCCTCCCAGGGTGCCCGTGAGCAGGAGGCTGGAACCAGAAGCGGAGCTGGGACTTGAACCTGTGGATGTCCCAAGGGGTGTCCCCGCTGCTGCACCCAGTGCCACCCCCAGATGCCACACAGTTGAGCTCGTGTGTTTCCAGAATATCGATTGCTATATTAATATATAGGTAAATAAATAAATACACACATGCTCACACGCACACACACACGATCTCACCGGCACAGTGAGCGCTCCTCGCGCCATCTTGGGCACACTCGGGTACATGGGCAGCTGGAGAAGTGCCCGCCTCCCTGGCGCTGGACGGGCACCAGGGCTGTCGCTCGCTCTCTGCGTTTGCCACACGGGGAGCGGCGGGGAGTGTTCTCCGTGTGCAGACGGTGCACGGTGGCGCTGCTGGCTCCATCCAGTCAGGAAGCACTGACGGGGGGTGAGGGGCTGCTCCGTGTCAGCCTGCCGTCAGCGCGTAGGGCACAGTGGTGAGCAGAACTGGGGCGGTCGCCTGAGGCCGGCCCTCCAGAGAAGGTGGAAGGAAACATCAGAAGTCAGGTTCTGTGAAGCTGGCAGATGCTGAGGGCGCGCCTGTTTAAGAATCTGATGGCCCCGGGGCCGGTGCTGTGGCGTAGCGGGTAAAGCTGCCGCCTGCAGTGCCGACATCCCATGTGAGCACCAGTGCGAGTCCCGGCTGCTGTTTCTGATCCAGCTCCCTGCTGTGGCCTGGGAAAGCAGTGGAAGATGGCCCAAGTGCTCGGGCCCCTGCACCCGCGTGGGAGACCTGGATGGGGCTCCTGGCTCCTGCTTTTGGCCTGAGCAAGCCCTGGATTCTGTAGCCATCTGGGAGGTCAACAAGCGGATGGAAGACTCTCTCTCTCTGCCTTTCAAATAAAATATTTGTTTTTCCAAAAAGAGCTTGACGGGCTCTGCCAGTGGCCCGCCTGGCTGTGGCACCGGGCCCTGGGCCAGCTTTGCGCCCGCTGGTGCCTGTGCCGCGTTTCAGCTGACGCTGTCTCCTCGCCCTGGCCAGATCATGAGCGAGACCCTGAAGGACCCGGTGATCAAGCGGTGCTGTGAGGCCCCGAACCGCCTGAGCGACCTGCAGCACATCGCCGAGGGGCTGGAGCGGTGCCAGAAGAGCCTCAACGACTACCTGGACACCAAGAGGAACGCCTTCCCCCGCTTCTTCTTCATCTCCGACGACGAGCTGCTCAGCATCCTGGGCAGCAGCGACCCGCTCTGCGTGCAGGAGCACATGATCAAGGTCGGCCCACCTGCCCCGCCCCTCCTCCCCTGTGCCCCCGTCCGTCCTCCCGCCAGGACCCCCGGTGCCCCCATCCATCCTCCCCACTGTGCCCCCCCACCTGCCCTGCCCCCTGCCCGTCCTCCTGCTGTGGCCCCTGCCCATCCTCCCGTGGCTGCAGGTTGAAGCTGTGCGGTGGTGGCTGTGGGGGAAGGCGCCCGCGTCCCGCGTTGGACACCGGCCTCCAGCTCCCGACCCCACCTTCCTGCTGACGCACCCCCCAGGGCGGCCATAGTAATGGTGCATGCAGTGGGTCCCTGCCACCCACGCGGGTGGCTTGGATTAGGTTCCTGACTCGTGGGTCTGGGCCGGTCCAGCCCCAGGCATCGTGGACATCTGGGGAGTGAGCCAGCAGAGAGGGGCGCTCTGCAGCTCTGTCTCCCAATAATTAACAAACAAACAGACCGTGAAAGGCTGCTGCGTTTTTTTGTTTTTTTTTTTTTTTAAGATTTATTTAATTATTTGAAAGAGCTACTCAGAGAGATGAAGAGACAGACAGATGGACGGACACCTTCCATCCACTGGCTCACTCCCCAGGTGGTTGCGAGGCCCGGAGCTTCTGGGTCTCCCACGTGGCCATCACCTGCTGCCTCCCCGGGTCTGCGGGAGCAGGGAGCTGGGTCCAGAGTCAGACTGAGCCTGGAGCCCCGGCGCTCTGATCCGGGGTGTGGGCGTCCCACGTGGCGCTCTCACTACCAGGCCAGGCACCTGCTCCCACAGGCGAGTTTTGTTTTTTCAAATCACTCTTAACGGTTGCCTGAGCCAGCAGAACAGAGGCCGGAGACCAGAGCAGACCTGCCCTCGGGCAGGGAGCGGGTGACAGCCCCCGTGGCCCTCGCCGACCGCCTGGGCTCTGCAGCTGGCCTCTGGGCCATGGCACTGCTGGCGCCAGGCTGGGCAAGCCGGCCGGCGCATCCCGTGCACTGCGGGCTGTTGGCCGTGCTCCCAACCCGTATCTGCTTGAGGCCGTCTCCTTCTCGGTGAGGACAAGCAGAAGTGTCCCTGCGGGGCCAGATCTTCCCCAGCCGAGACCAGGGTCGTCCAGGAGTTCCTCAGGGCCACGGAAGTCCAGCGTGGGGACCAAGCTCTGTCCACACCTCCCCTCCCGGGGACGCTGGTTTCCTTCCAGAAGCACGCGTGTTTCGCTTTCTCAAGGGGGAGGCTTCCATTCTTTTAAAATTTTTACATTTATTTTTATGTATTTGAAAGGGGGAGAGAGAGAGAGAGAGAGAGAGAGAGACAGAGAGAGAGAGAGAGAGAGAGAGAGAGAGAGAGAATGCTGAGAGGAATCTCCCATTTGCTGGTTCACTCCCTCGTATGTCTGCAGTCGCCAGGGCAGGGCAAAGCCAGGAGCCAGGAGCTCCATCCGGGTCTCCCATGCGGGTGCAGGGCCCAAGCACTTGGCCGTCTTCTGCTGCTTTCCCAGGCCACAGCAGGGAGCTGCATTGGAAGTGGAGCAGCCGGGACGTGTGCGGGCGCCCACATGGGATGCCCTCCCTGCAGGCAGTGCTCTGCTGTGCCCCGGGGCCCACCCCTCTCTTCTCTTTCTGATCTGAGCAGCAGAGTCACCATGTGGGTCTGCAGGCCCCCTCCTGTGCTGGCAGGAGTCCATCCACCGTGTCTGAGTGTCTGCCCCACAGGGTTGCATCCAGTGTTCCTGGCCTGTGCCAGGGGCCAGTGGAGCTGCGAGTCCCTCCCCAGGTCTCTGACCCCACCCCGCCTGCCTGCTCGGTGTCCAGCGGGTACAGGCCGTGCAGGCGCTGCAGTCTCTGGGCTTCCTCTCCTCTCCTCGTGAATCTACTGGGGGTCTGTGCCCCTGGAGCCCCTGCGTGGGGAAGGAGCGCTGTGCCTGGCCGGCCCCCGCCGTGCCCACACCGCCCGCCCACCTGGCTGCGGCTGCTGTTGCAGATGTACGACAACATAGCCATGCTGCGGTTCAGCGACGGGGACAGCGGCGAGAAGCTGGTGAGCGCCATGGTCTCGGCCGAAGGGGAAGTGATGGAGTTTGGGAAGATCGTGCGGGCCGAGGGCCGCGTGGAGGACTGGATGACCGCCGTGCTGACCGAGATGAGGAGGTCCAACAGGCGCATCACCAAAGAGGCCATCTTTCGCTACTGCGAGGACAGAAGCAGGTGAGGCCCCAGCCGACGCCCAGCCGGGCCTGCTGTTTGAACACGGCGCGTGGGCTGGCAGGCAGCTGGCGTTACCCTGGCACTCAGGGCTTCTCGAATGCGCTCCAGGGCTCCCGGGGGCCTCCCCTACATGCACATCCAGCTCTGGGCTGGGGCTTGGGAACCTGCTGCGGGGGGGGGGGGGGGTGTTTATTTTTTCAGGCTTGTTTATTTAAAAAGCAGAGCCGGGCGGGGAGAGAGAGAGATTTTTTTTTTTTTTTTTTGACAGGCAGAGTGGACAGTGAGAGAGAGAGAGACAGAGAGAAAGGTCTTCCTTTTCTGTTGGTTCACCCTCCAATGGCTGCCATGGCTGGCGTGCTGTGGCCGGCGCACCGCGCTGATCCAAAGCCAGGAGCCAGGTGCTTCTCCTGGTCTCCCATGGGGTGCAGGGCCCAAGCACCTGGGCCATCCTCCACTGCACTCCTGGGCCACAGCAGAGAGCTGGCCTGGAAGAGGGGCAACCGGGACAGAATCCGGTGCCCTGATCGGGACTAGAACCCGGTGTGCCAGTGCCGCAAGGCAGAGGATTAGCCTAGTGAGCCATGGCGCTGGTGAAAGAGATTTTTCATCCACTGGTTCACTCCCCAAATGGCCACCATGGCCATGCCTGAGCCAGGCCGAAGCCAGGAGCCAGGAGCTTCGTTCTGGTCTCCCACGTGGAGATCTTCTGTCACTTTCCCAGGTACACTGGGAGCTGGACCGGAAGTGGAGCTGGTTTCTCCACTCTGGCAAAAATTCAGACGCAGGCGGCGCTGAGACAGGTGGGGCCCGCCCTGCTGTGCTCCATCCTTTGACCACTTCCACGGGAGGCGGAAACTACCACGTGTGTGTCCTCTGGCCTGGCCGACTGCCTTGGGCTCTCTGTGGTGCCGGAGGCGGCTCTGAGCCATCGGGACCAGCGATGCACAAGGGGGCAGGCTTCCCAGCCCCGGCACCGTTGCCGCCCGAGGCGGATGCTTCTGTCTTGGTGATGGGGGACTGTCCCAGGTGTTAGGGGACCCAGCAGCTGCCAGTTACACCCAACCTCCAGCTGTTCCCACCGCCGTGGTCCCCAGACAGCATCCGCTGGTGTTCAGGGATGGTATGTGGGGTCAGTGGTGGGCAAAGCACAGGAAGCTGTGTGAATAGAATTCACTAAGGTGAGGTGAGGGTAGACTGTGAAGCTCCTGTGCTCCAGACACTGGGCCCCACTCCTGTCCCCCCTCCTGGGCCCCATCTCTGTCCCCCACCTGATCCTACTTCTGTCCCCCGCCCTGGGCCCCACCTCCGTCCCCCTACCTGGGCCCTGCCTCTTTCCCACCACCTGAGCTCTGCCTCTGTCCCCCCACCTGGGCCCCATCTCTGTCCCCCACCTGGATTCTACTTCTGTCCCCCCACCTGGGCTCTGCCTCTGTCCCCCCACCTGGGCCCCATCTCTGTCCCCCACTTGGATCCTACTTCTGTCCCCCAACCTGGATCCTACTTCTCTCCCTCCACCTGGGCTCTGCCTCTGTCCCCCAGCCTGGGCCCTCCTCTTTCCCCCCACCTGGGCCCCACTTCTGTCCCCCGACCTGGGCCCCACCTCTGTCCCCCCACCTGGGCTCTGCCTCTGTCCCCCAGCCTGGACTCTGCCTCTGTCCCCCTACCTGGGCCCCATCTCTGTCCCCCACCTGGGCTTCACCTCTTTCCCCCCTACCTGGGACACAGTTCTGCCCCCCAACCTGCACTACACCCAAATCTGCTGACTGGAGGCCTGCCCATGGGAATCACTGGAGTGAGGAGCTGGAGGATCAGCCGCCGGCGCCCCGCCCTGCCGTGCTCTTAGCGCGTGGGACGGGGCAGCATGTGCGGCTCGGCTGCTAGGAGCCCTGGCCAAGCCTGGCCACGCGCAGAGGCGACTCAGCTCCTATGGGATGTCCTCTGCTTGTTGCTGTGCACCTATGACTACACCTGTAACACAGGGCAATTTTGGAGACTTGTGAAGAGAGGTTGGCAGTCGGCCTCGTGTCTCTCTCAGCACCCGTGGCCCTGCAGCATTTTTGTTTGTTTATTTTTTCCAGGAGAGGTAGCATCGCTGGCCTGGTGCTGTGCCGTGTGGTCAGGGGCATCTCGCTGTCCTTTGCTCAACTAAAGGCTGGCTTTCTTCTTCTTTTAAAGATTTAGTGATTTATTTGAAAGGCAGAGTTAGAGAGAGAGAGAGATCTTCTATGTGTTGGTTCATCCCCAAATGGCTGTAATGGCCGGAGCTGTGCTGATCTGAAGCCAGGGACCAGGAGCTTCTTCTGGGCCTCCCACATGGGTGCAGGGGCCCAAGGACTTGGAACATCTTCTGCTTTTCCAGGCCACAGCAGAGAGTTGGATTGGAAGTGGAGCAGCCGGGACTTGAACCAGCACCCATATGCGATGCTGGCGCTGCAGGCGGCTGCTTAGCCTACTGCACCGGAGTGCTGGCCCCCTACTGAAGGCTTTCCTTTCCCTGCCCTACGCAGACTGAAGAGAGATCCCCGCCGGCACCGATGTTGGCAGCTGGCCCAGGGCTGGTGCGCATCCCTCACGGCTCTGCTTCCCCCGCAGGGTGGACTGGATGCTCCTCTACCAGGGCATGGTGGTGCTGGTGGCCAGCCAGGTGTGGTGGACCTGGGAGGTGGAGGACGTGTTCCGCAAGGTGCAGGACGGGGAGAAGCAGGCCATGAAGAACTATGGCAAGAAGATGCACCAGCAGATCGACCAGCTGGTGACCCGTATCACCACGCCCCTGAGCAAGAATGACCGCAAGAAGTACAACACGGTGCTCATCATCGACGTGCACGCCAGGGACATCGTGGACTCGTTCATACGGAGCAGGTGGGGCCCTGGGCGTGCCGCGGCCGCCTCCGCTCTGCCCCCGACCCCACCCCACCGCCCGCTCCTCCTCCTCTTCCTGGTCTCTCCCTGCCCAGCATTATGGAGGCACGGGAGTTTGAGTGGGAGAGTCAGCTGCGGTTTTACTGGGACCGCGAGCCGGACGAGCTGAGTATCCGCCAGTGCACCGGCACCTTTGGCTATGGCTACGAATACATGGGCCTGAACGGGCGCCTGGTCATCACACCGCTCACCGACCGCATCTACCTGACGCTCACGCAGGTGAGGGCCCAGGACGCCACCCAGTGGTCACCGGTAGTGAATGTCACCTGTGTGCAGCTTGGTCCCCTGGCTCTGGTCCCTGTGGAGTCGGGGGAGGGTGTCAGGACTGTGGGAGAGGGGGCGGTGCAGCCTTCCAAGGCAGAGATGGGCTCTCCCTTGGGACGGAGGGCAAACTTGGCCCTGTCCAATCGGTGCTGTCCACCACCCCCTGGTGACTGGGGGCTTCCTAAGCCGTGACCCCCACCTACCACGTGTGCCCCCCCCCAGCTGTCTCATCACCTCTGTGGGTCCAGGGGCCCGGGGGGGCATCCATGGAGCCCGCACCGCCCACTGCTCTTTGTTTTTGAAAAAAAAAAAAAAAGTATGCTTGGGCCCTTCCCTGCCAAGACAGCACCAATACAGACCCACAGGGCAGCTCCAGAAAGTCCATGGGGAAATGGACGAAAAAGGTGAGTGTGGCCTGGGGCTCTGGCCTGGGTGTTCAAGTGCCTGCGTCCCCCACCCGGGCGCCTGGGTCTGACGCCAGCTCTGGCTGCCGACCCGGCTTCCTGGTGACGCATGCAGGGAGGCCTGGGTGGAGCTCCAGGCTCCCAGTTTCAGCCTGGCCCAGCCCTGGCCATTGTCCACTCCCCTGGGCATCTGGGAAGTGGACCAATGCGTGGGAGCTCCCTCTCTCTGCCTCTGAATCTCTTTGACTCTCAAACAATTAATTAAAAATATAATTTCTTCAGGGTACATTTATTTTGGTGCAAAAAATTTTTGAAATCAATGCATAGTTTTTTTCATAATACACATTTCCCTTGACCTTTTGGAAGACCTTTGTGTGTGTGTCTGTGTATAGGTGCATATGTGTGTATGTGTGCATGTATATGCATGTGTACACATGTATGTGTATATGTGTATATAAGTGCATGTGTGTACATATGTATACACGTGTGTAGGTGTATTTATGTGTACACATGCTTGTGTGTATGCATATACATGCATGTATGTATATGTGTGTATGTGTATATACGTGTGTGTATGTGCATATTTGTATATGTACATGTATGCTTGTGTTATGTGTGTATGCATGCATATGGATGGGTGTAGTGTGTGCATATGTGTGTACATGTGCGTGTTATGTGTATATGCATGTGTTGTGTATATACATATGTGTTGCATGTGCACAGACATGTGTATGTGTATACATGTGTATATATGTATGTGTATGTATATGTGTTCTATGTATGTGTATGTTTATGTGTATATGTACAAGTGCATTATGTGTGTATGCACGTGTGTGTATATGCATATGCATGTATGTGTACATGTGTATGTGTGTTTATATGTGTGTACATGTGTGTACGTATATGGATGTGTGTATGCATATGCATGTGTGTATGTGTACATATGTGATGACTGTTTATACATGTTACACGCATATGCATATAGATGTGTATGTGTATATGTGCATGCATGTTTATGTGTGTACACGTGCGTTGTATGTATGTATATGGATGTGTTGGCATATGTGTGTATGTGCATGTATGTGTGTATGTGTTTATATGTGTTATGCATGCATGTATATGGATGTGTGTATGTGAACATGTGCATTGTGTTTATATGTGTGTACATGTGTGTTGTGTGTATGTGGATGGATGTGTTTGTACATATGTGCATGTGTGTTTATATGTGTGTACACGTGTGTTATATGTGTGTGTGTGTGCAGATTTATTACAAGGTTGCTGGCTCTCACAGCTGTAGAGGCTGCCGGGCCCCGCCCTCTCCATCTGCTAGGTGGAGGGAGAGCTGAGAAGCCCCGTGGTGTGGCTTTAGCAGCAGTGATGTGCATTCCAGCCAGGGCCTAGCGGGCTGGAGACGGTGACTTCCTGCCTCAGGAATCCTGGGGGCTTGTTCCACCTGCTCCACCTGTGTGTACCGTCCAGGCCAGGTGCCTGGGATGAGGTGGATGTGGCCATGGGGCTCCCTTCTGCACGGGACCCCCTTACCTGGGGCCCCAGCTCTGGTGTCTAGAGACACCGCCTACACGGGGGAGGACCGCCTTCTTCATGCCGGTCACCTGTTCACATGTGAGCTCTGCTGTCACAGACAGCCTGCAGCAGTGCTGGACCAAAGGGCCCCTGAGATCCCCAGTTGGCGCTCTCTTGCGCGCTCTGTGTCGGTGTCTCACCCGTCATCCTCCTCCTCCCATTCATCTCTGTCTACCTAGTCCCGCACATGCTGTCAGAGTGGTGAGCTTGCACACTGTGCCCTTCCCTTCTGTGACCCAGAGAACGGATGTTTGTGTTTGGCCCATGACAGGCACTGTCCATGTATCTGGGAGGGGCCCCGGCTGGCCCGGCAGGTACCGGCAAAACCGAGACCACCAAGGACCTCGCCAAAGCCCTGGGCTTGCTCTGCGTCGTGACCAACTGCGGCGAGGGCATGGATTACAAAGTAAGGCCTTGCTGTTGCTGCTGTGCCCAGGTCACTGGGCGGAGAGGAGCGGGGCTCGCGGTCTTCCATGCGTGGCGTGTTGGTGGCTGGGAGCACATAGTAGGGGGCTCTTCATTGCACAGCCTCAGAACGCACACGTGGCTGCTTTGTCAGCCGCAGGTGGAGCCAGGGTCGGGCAGATAGAGTAAAACAGCTGAGTGGGGCGCTAGGAGTGGTGGGGGCTATGGCCCCCCGGAGAAGAGCTGAGCTCAGCTTTGGTTCCCTGGCGCCACGTGGCACAGTGGACACGACTTGCTAGTATTTCGAGAGTAACTGGAAATCTGCATTTTGTGCAAAAATGTGAGTGTGAGTCATGTGGCGTGGCACTCAGGCGTCCTGCAGGGAAGATCGGCCTGGGGGGCGGCCGCCTCTGTGCCGCACTGACCCTCGTGGGTGGCTTCAGCGTAGAAGACACGTGCCGGGCGGGTTCAGGGGTGAACGTGGCCGCTTCTCTTGCCCCAGGCGGTTGGGAAGATCTTCTCGGGCCTCGCGCAGTGCGGGGCCTGGGGCTGCTTCGATGAGTTCAACCGGATCGACGCGTCCGTGCTCTCCGTCATCTCGTCGCAGATCCAGACGATCCGGAACGCCCTGATCCACCAGCTGACCACCTTCCAGGTGAGACAGCGGGGCCGGGAGCCGTTCGCAGGCCGGACACTGTGGTGGTCGGGCCAGGCCCCCGCATAGGCTGTGGGCTTTCCCCAGAGTTTGGGGCCCCAGGTAAGGGGATCCCGTGCAGAAGGGAGCCCCATGGCCACATCCACCTCGTCCCAGGCACCTGGCCAGCCATGCCCTGGCCTGGGGCAGCTCGGTGACGCCTCCTCCCTCTCCCTCCACCTCTCTTCCTCCCCTGTCCCCACATTGCAGTTCGAGGGGCAGGAGATCTCCCTGGACTCGCGCATGGGCATCTTCATCACCATGAACCCCGGCTACGCGGGCCGCACGGAGCTGCCCGAGTCGGTGAAGGCCCTGTTCCGGCCCGTGGTGGTGATCGTGCCAGACCTGCAGCAGATCTGCGAGATCATGCTGTTCTCCGAGGGCTTCCTGATGGCCAAGGTGGGGCTGCCCGCACCGCTGGCTTCCTGGGCCCCTGCGCGGCCTTGC
The DNA here is from genome assembly GCA_949820135.1 of Sylvilagus floridanus. Taxonomy (NCBI): domain Eukaryota; kingdom Metazoa; phylum Chordata; class Mammalia; order Lagomorpha; family Leporidae; genus Sylvilagus; species Sylvilagus floridanus. The sequence continues at coordinate 177,649,910 of OX463233.1, forward strand.
TGTGGCCCCGTGTGCCCTCCTGCTCTCTTTAAAAACAATGACGACGTCAGTGTCGGGAAAGCCTGGCAGGAGGTGGCACGTGGCAACAGATCTCCCGGTGACCGCGTGGCGGGAGGCGCGGGGACTTCAGAAAGCTCGGGGAGAAACGAAGTGAGAAGGTGTGTTCATTCTGGTGCCAAGAAACGCAAATCGAAAGCCGTGCTTGGTTTTCTGGTAAGGTGCCTAGACTGTGAACGGCCACGGTCCGTTGTCCCAGCCAGGACACGGAGCCCTGTGTCCTGCAGTCAGCTCAGCGGCTTCTCCAGGTTTCACCTTCCTCTCTCTGTCACCACGTGTGTGGGCGGGTGTCCACGTCACCACGGTCACCCTGCTGCCATGTCCCCCGGCACTCACGCAGCCTCTGTACTCCTCAGTCACGCCTTCCGTGCCCGTCCCTGCGCTGCGTCCACACTGCAGCAGGCAGCCCTTCGGGGCGGGCTTCCTGTGTGTCCCGGGGACATGGGAGCCTCGCGGCCGCGGGAGAGGGAACAAAGCCAATGGAGTAGTTTGGTACAGAAAAAAAAATGAATTCAGTACACGGTTTTTTAATAACACATTTTCCACGAGCTTTTTGAAAATCCCTTATATGTGGCAGTCTATTATCTTCAAAAATATCTATCAAGTGCATGCACGTAGCTTTTTCCAGAAAGTTCTGGAAAGTGCTGCTGACATAAGGGGCCGTGAGGGCGTCCCCTGCAGCACGTGGCTGCTTTGAGAAGCTCTTGCTGCCTGTTGCTGCCAGGGCCTTGCGTCTGGAATGGAGCTCCCCTTTTTTGTTTCTATGCCAGCAGGAGTGGGGTGGGTGTCCCCGGGGGCTTTGATTCCTTGACCCTCGAGCTGTCCCCAAACACCAGGGCAGGGCAGGTTTGTCAGTGGGCTTGGGTCAAGGCCTGCTGCTCGAGGGCCCTACTCTCTGAACAGAGGCTGTTAGGTTTCCCCCAGCTCCTGGGGAGAGCCGGGGCGCCTTGGGAAGGCAGATGTTGGGGAGAACGGGTCCCCAGTCTGCTCCCCTGATCGCTGCGTGGGGACACCAGTGTGTGGTCTCACTCCTGCATGAAGATGCTGCCCTGCGTCATCTCATGCGACTCCCCCCCCCATTATTTCCTGTGGAAAAGACGCTGGCCAAGAAGATGACCGTCCTGTACAAGCTGGCGCGGGAGCAGCTGTCCAAGCAGTACCATTACGACTTCGGACTCCGGGCCCTCAAGTCGGTGCTGGTGATGGCCGGGGAGCTGAAGAGGGGCTCCTCGGAGCTGAAGGAGGTGGGGCCCCCGCTGGGCTGGGGGAGGCGGGCGGCTCGGCGCGGGGCTCGGCCAGCGTGCTGGGGTGCAGCTGCCGTGTCCTCTGGTCGTCTGCTCTTCCTGTGGTTCTCCCCCTTTGGGGACTTCCTGCCTCAGGGTCAGGTTCAGTGTCCTCACTCCAGACGGAAGGCGTTGATGCCTCCGTCACTGCGTTCGACCCATGGTCTCAGGGTTGGGGCAGAAGGGTGCAGGCAGATGGCAGCCATGAGCCACACATGTGGGGTTTGATATTCCCTCCACCATCCAAGGCAGGGGTTTGGGTCCACCTGCCGTGTGGGCAGCAGGGTGTGTGTCTCCTTTGTGACCACGCTTGAGGGTTTTCTGTTGTATTTTTACATATAATTTAATTTTGATGTTTCACTTTTACCTATTTCATTTTAGATTTTCTTTTTCATGTAAAATTTCAGACATTTGAAAAATGGCACATCAACACTTAGAATAAGATTCACATAAAATTTTGTATTTTGTTTTTATAAATGTGGCATATACGTCACAGAAAATCATGACATTTTATGTGAAAAATCTCAATTTTTGAATGAGTCTAAAACTGTGTGTACTTCATCTGGTGCGTATTGAGCACAGAAGAACATCTGGGCCGCGGGCCACGTTCTCAGCAGAGGCCGCGGTGTGAGCCTGGGGGGGCGGCGGCCCCACACCCACGGCCTCCGCCCACGCCTCGGCCTTGCTGCTTGGTCTCGTCCAGGACGTGGTTCTGATGCGGGCCCTGCGGGACATGAACCTGCCCAAGTTCGTGTTTGAGGACGTCCCCCTCTTCCTGGGCCTGATCTCCGATCTGTTCCCGGGGCTCGACTGCCCCCGGGTCCGCTACCCCGACTTCAACGACGCCGTGGAGCAGGTGCTGGAGGACAAGGGCTACGTCGTCCTGCCCGTGCAGGTGAGCCGTGGGCCAGCCCCTCGGCCACTGGGTTTGCTGTACGTTTGGGTTCTTTGCAGTGCTTTAAGACATTACGGTAAAATGCGCGTGAGAAGTTTACCATCCTGGGGTGGGCGTTCAGCCTAAAGGTTGAGATCCAGCGTCCACACCCCCGTGCCTGGGGGCGATGCTGGCTCTGGCTCCTGACTCCAGCTTCCTGTTCCTGGACCCTGGGAGGCAGCAGGGAAGGCTCCCTGCCACCCACGTGGGAGACCCGGACGAGTTCCCGGCTCCCGGTGTTGGCCTTGGGCAGCCGTGGCTTTTGTGGGCATTCTGGGGGTGAGCCAGCAGGCGCGGACTCTCTCTGTCTCTCTCAACCAAGATAAACCAAACAAACAAAAATGTTTTTTTAAACCATCTCGGCCATTCCCCTCCTGGTTTTGTTGTAAAACTGCGTAGCCTGGCCTCTGTCTGTACCGTGTGCGGGTGCCCGGGGAGCAGCTGGAGCTGCTGTCACCATACAGCGCTGCCGTCCTCCAGAATTTTCTCACCTTGCAAAATGACACCATCACCATGAGCCATCCCCCACCCCCGTCCTCCCCAGGCCCCCGGCGCCGCCATCTCATCATGGGCCCCCAGGTCGGGAGACCCCGGCAGCGCTCGGCTCCCTGGGGCCGGCTCCTTTCACTCACCTTGCCGCCCCAAGGTTCATCCCAGCCGTAGCCGTGTCCGAATCCCCGCCCTCCCTAAAGCCAGATGCGATTTCATGGTGGACGCTCAGGGGTGCTTCCGGCACAGTGGGAATGGTGACCCGGCTGTTGTACGCGGTGGCTCCCATTCATCCCCCCCCACCAACCTGGCGCCGAGGCTGCCCGCAGAACAAGGAGATGCAGTGTTGCTGGGATTGTGTGGCCTGGCACGTTGTCCAGCCAGGAACTCGTCTCTCGAGGTGGGGGCGTGGAGCGACAAAGCCACTGTGGGAGCCGGCCTGCGGGTCCTCAGCAAGTTGGACACGGCGTGGTCATGTGGCCTGGAGGTTCCGCTCTTGGGTCTGCCAGGGACGTGAGGGGGTTTTCTGCTCAGAACTCTGCTAACAGCTTTTCCCAGCAATGTTACCAGAACACGGAAACATGGCATGGGCATTTGGGGGAGCAGTTAAGCGCCGCCTGGGGCCCCCACAGCCCATGCTGGGGGTCCTGGGTTCAAGTCCTACCTCTGCCTCCAATTCCAGCTTCCAGCTGATGCGCACACTGGGAGGCAGAGCTGAGGGCTCAAGTACTTGTGTCCCTGTCACCCACGCAAGTGACCCAGATCTGGTCTGGCCCAGCCCGAGACGTGGGCGTTTGGAAGTGAGCCAGCGGATGCCAGATCTCTGCCCTTCAAATCGATAAAAAGAAGAAGCCTTTCATACTTGTTTTTTTAAGATTTATTTATTTATTTGAAAGTCAGAGTTACACAGAGAGAGGAGAGGCAGAGAGAGAGAAGGAGGGAGGGAGGGAGGGGTCTTCCATCTGATGGTTCACTCCCCAATTGACCGCAATGGCCGGAGCTGCGCCGATATGAAGCCAGGAGCTTCCTCTGAGTCTCCCACGCAGATGCAGGGGCCCAAAGACCTGGGCCATCTTCCACTGCTGTCCCAGGCCACAGCAGGAGCTGGGTGGGAAGTGGAGCAGCCGGGCCTTAAACCAGCGCCCACCCACATGGGATGCTGGCACTTCAGGCCAGGGCATTAACCCACTGTGCTACAGTGCTGGCCTCTCATATTTGTTTTTTAAATGTGGAAACAGTGTAGTCTGTATGAGCTGCCAAACAGATGAACAGACGTGGTCCAGCCACGCGATGGAGCGTGCATGTGATCTGGCCATAAAAGCATGTGACATCTTGACACCTGTGCTATGGCATGGAGGGAACTTGCAAACACGATGCTGAGTGACAGAAGTCACGCACAGGACACACGTCATGTGGCTTCATTAATGGGAAAAGTCCAGGATGGGCAAATCCAGAGACAGAGAGAGAGGAGAAAGAGGAGAGAGGGGAGAGAGAGGAGAGAGAGAGGGGAGAGAGAGGAGAGAGGAGAGAGAGAGGAGAGAGGAGAGAGGAGAAAGAGAGGGGGGAGAGAGAGGAGAGAGAGAGGGGAGAGAGAGAGAGGAGAGAGGGGGAGAGGGGGAGAGAGAGGAAAGGGAAGAGAGGGGAGAGGAGAGGAAAGGAGTGGGTGCTGGGGTGGGGCGGGGGAGCAGGAGTGGGTACATGGTATTCGGGGAGGGAGTTGAAAATGTTCTAGAACTGGCAGTGGGGATGGTTTCACAGCTCTGTGACTGTGTGAGACGTCGCCCACCTGCGTGTTGTGAATGGGTGAGCTGTGTGGCGTGGGGGTCCTGTCGTGGTGAACAGTGTCTTTAAGGACGTGTGACGACGCAGCTGTCGCTGTCTCCCAGGTGGACAAAGTGGTGCAGCTGTTTGAGACCATGCTCACCCGCCACACGACGATGGTGGTGGGGCCCACAGGAGGCGGCAAGTCCGTGGTCATCAACACGCTGTGCCAGGCGCAGACCAGGTGAGTGGGCGCCACGCACCGGGTCCCGCCCTGCTCTGGGACTTCCTGGGAGGGCATCCACACGCTATGCCAGGCGCAGACCAGGTGAGTGGGTGCCACACACCGGGTCCCGCCCTGCTCTGGGACTTCCTGGGAGGGTGAACTTGTCCCAAGTCCACGCTGAGCTCGGCGTGTCTATGCTTGTCTCGCTGCTGGCTCGGTCCGTGTGTCACGGGATGCAAACAGCCACACCGCCACGACTATGTTGCCCACTGCTTACAAGGAACAGTTGACAATCAAATCCCACGTCCCTGGTGTCCGAGTGGCTGCTTTAGAGCAAGCCCGGGGCTGTGACGCTGCGGAGTGGCCGGAGAGATGGTCACTTGCCCTGGGCCTTGGTGTCCCTGGCTGTGCAGGGGCGACTCTGCTCGCAGGGAAGAGTGATCCCAGAGGGAGCATCCGGGAAAGCTGCTGCGCCCCAGGCCCCCGTGCATGGGTTGGTGGCCCGGTGTCCACGGAGGCCCAGTGCCCACGGTAGCCCGGTGCCCACGGTGGGGGTGGTCTGACCTCCCGTCTCTCTCCTGAATCGCGCGGGAGCCCAGAGTCGGGGGAGGCTGAGCATTCCAGCAAAGATCTTGCTGACTCCAATTTCTAGATGGTTGCAGCCAGAACGAGTGAGTGAGTGGAAGCAAATTCCTTCCTTCGTGTTGTCAGGGACGCCGGGGGGCAAGGGCTCCCTGGCTCCAAGTGGGCCACGCCAGCCTCACGCGACTCGCTCTGTGGTTGATTCATCGCTAGATGACTCCAGCGACTGTCACGTGCTTGTGTGTGCACGTGCAACAATGCGTGCATGTAACTTTCAGGTGTGCCGCTGTAGCTGTGCACCGTGGTTTGTGTTCCTTGGGGTGAATTGTACCACGTCTTCCTTTAGCGAGGTCAGGCCTGGTAAGGGCAAGTGCCCCGTTTGCTTGACTTGTAGAGTTGGTGACACACAGCAGATGTCCTGCCACCAGGAGACTGAACGGTGTGTCGTCTGGTGACAGAATTGTCCCCTTTGCACCTTTGGGAAACATTGGTATGAAGGTGTCACGTACAGGAGTGTGACATGTATGTGAAAGTGACGCAGACTTGTGCTTCCCGCACAGGCCTCACATGTGCTGGGCCATGCTTCTGCTAAGAAAAAAAAAATATCCATGCGCATTCAGTGTGCACAGCCCGGGAAGGTTTCCATGGACTGCGTTGGCCAAAGCATGGAGCCCCTCACACACCCAACCCAGATGTTTGCACTAGGTTTGCCTAAGCCACGGCTGAAGCCTCTCCTCTGCTCCAGGCTCGGCATAATGACAAAGTTGTACATCCTGAACCCCAAAGCTATGAGCGTCATAGAGCTCTACGGCATCCTGGACCCCACCACCCGGGACTGGACGGACGGGGTGCTGTCAAACATCTTCCGGGAGATCAACAGGCCCACCGACAAGAAGGAGCGCAAGTAAGGGTTGCTGCGAGTAGGAGGGCACCCGGGCTGCTTAACGATACTTAGCTGGCTTAGGAATGCGGAAAGAGGGGGCTGGTGTTGTGGCACAGCGGGTTGAAGCCATGCTGCATCCCACGTGGGCGCCAGTTCGAGTCCCAGCTGCTCTACTTCCAATCCAGCTCTCTGCTGTGGCCTGGGAAAGCAGCAGAAGATGGCCCAAGTCCTTGGGCCCCTGCATCCACGTGGGAGACCTGGAGGAAGCTCCTGGCTTCAGCCAGGCCCAACCCCAGCTGTTAGGCCATTTGGGGAGTGAACTAGTAGATGGGAGACCTTTCTCTGTATCTCTCCCTTTCTCTCTGTAACTACATTTCAGATAAATAAATAAATCTTTTTTAAAAAGAAATAAATGGGGAAAGAAGAACTTTTATGTTGGTGCTTCCTGCTGGGACCCCAGCAGACCGAGTCAAGTCCCAGAGGCTCCATCACGGAGTGCCAGGCTCCCGCTTGTGCTTTGTGGTTTTGGTCCCTGTGTGTCCTCATTCTGCGGTGTGGGAGTTCCGGGGCTGTCTGCACCTTTCCCCGGAGGGAATGGAGGCCTGGGGAGAGAGTCTTGCCCAAAGCCAGGGGCGTGAGCTGGGCTGGTGACACTGTGCTGTCCAGTGCCAGGCTCCCTGGTCCCATGCTGCACGGAAAGGCAGCAGAGCATCATGGGAAGTGCTAGAATGCTTTTCCAAGCCTGGCTTTGCTTGGCAGACGTGGCTGATGGTTCCCAGCTTCCCTTTCCACACGCTGTGGTGAGGGTCCGTGTGGCTGAGTGGGGGACGTTTTGTGGGTGCCACAGGCCAAAGCTGGCCATCACTCATTCCTGTGATCCCTCCTTGAGAAACTGGAGTGGCCCTGGACCATTAGGGTGCTGTGTGTCCGGTCCTGGCTGGGGGGAGTTGCCTCATGTGGACAGGGAGGGAACACCGACTTCCTCCCGAGATCCGTGGCTCACCTTCCTGTGGTCGTTGCAGGTACATCTTATTTGACGGCGACGTGGACGCTCTGTGGGTGGAAAACATGAACTCTGTGATGGACGACAACAAGCTGTTGACGCTGGCCAACGGGGAGCGCATCCGGCTTCAGGCGCACTGCGCGCTGCTCTTCGAGGTAAGTAGGGGTGAGGAGCAGGAGCCTCCTTGGGAGACGCACAAGATGAGAAAACTGTGCAGGGCCCTCAGGGAGTTTCACACCAAAATCAACATGGCCTTGAATTCCATGTCTCAAGTTTTTGTAGTGCCCACGAAATGTTCAACAAGGCTTTCTTCAATTAAAAAATTAGATGTTTATTGGAGCAGTAAAAAGTGTAGGTAACTGTCAGAAAAACAACACGGAAGAGTTTACACTGAGTGCAGTTCCTTGGTCTCTGCTGGCCTCATTGCCTCTATCCCACAGGTGGCCACTGTTGCTGGTTTTTTTTTTTTTTTTGAGTTTTTTCTTCTGATGACTGTCCTAGTACCTATCAACAGCCTGTCTAGCAACCTGTTTCTTCCTTGATCAAGTTTGCACCTTATCTGTTAGCAGCTGTCAAAGTGAGGATTCTTCTCTTGTACCACTGGCCCACCTTCCCTCCTCAGATTGCTGGTTGCTAAATTGGTTAGCAGTGAGCAGCATTTACATGATTGTAAAGATGGAGCTACTTGCTGTGGGGCCAGCCGCAGTGAATACGCTCCTTTAGAGCCATTCGTTTTGCCTGGAGTTTGTAATTGCCTTTGTTTTTCCCCACCCATGCTGTTCGCGTCATCTTATCCTCGTTTGTTCTTTCAAATCCTCTGTCATATCAGGCATTCTGTTGCGCCTCTATTTTTTTTTCCTGGATTCTGCTCTTGAATGTCTTCCATCCACTGCACCCATTACCAGTGTTTGTGGTCCTTGGACGTGCTTTCATTCTTAATATTAATGTTGTTCCTCACTTGGCTTGCTAAATCTTGTAAGTGCACAAGTATTTACACATACAGTTATCTGATCAGCTGACTCAGCTATGTGCTTTTTAGAAGAGAGAGATGTGCATTTTTTTTTATTTGACAGGTAGAGTTAGATAGAGAAACAGAGAGTGAGGTCTTCCTTCCATTGGTTCACCCCCCAAATGACCACTACAGCTGCCACTGCACCAATCCAAAGCCAGGAGCCAGGTGCTTCTTCCTGGTCTCCCATGTGGGTACAGGGCCCAAGCACTTGGACCATCCTCCACTGCCTTCCTGGGCCACAGCAGAGAGCTGGTCTGGAAGAGGAGCAACCAGGACTAGAACTTGGTGCCCATATGGAATGCCGGCGCCACAGGCAGAGGATTAACCAAGTGAGCCACGGCGCTGGCCTGATGTGTATTTTTTTTTAAAAAGATTTATTTATTTATTTGAAAGTTAGAGTTACACGAGAGAGAGAGAGAGAGAGAGAGAGAGAGAGAGAGAGAGACATCTTCCATCTGCTGGTTCACTCCTCAATTGGCTGCAACAGCTGGAGCTGAGCTAGTCTGAAACCAGGAGCCAAGAGCTTCTTCCAGGTCTCCCACGCGGGTGCAGGGACCCAAGGACTTGGGCCGTCTTGTACTGCTTTCTCAGGCCATAGCAGAGAGCTGGATCAGAAGTGGAGCAGCTGGGATGTGAACTGGCGCCCATATGGGATGTAGGCACTGCAGGCAGCGGCTTTAGCCATTACGCCACAACACTGGCCCCTAGATGTGTATTTCTTAATATTGCTGGGTTAGCTGTGTGCTCGTCAAGTTTCAGATTCCCTGATCTCAACCACACTAAGAAAATAAAAAAGACAGAAAGGAAACACACCGAAGTGGTGTTTGTTTCCGGGTGGTGGGATTGCCGCAGCCATTTTTCCTCTTCATGCTTTTCTATTTTTTGTCAGATAGTCTACAATGTACTAATTCTCTCATTACTTCCGTAGTAGAAGAAAACTTTAAAAAGCGTAATTGTCCCGTCACAAACTAGGGCTTTGATTAAAAGCTTCCTGAAGGCCACGTTAGCCTGGGTGAGACCTGGGATTCCTGCAGGTGTGAATCCCGCATGTGGAGTCCATGCGTGTCCAGCTGCAGGCGTGACCGGTCTTCTTGATTCCCCAGGTTGGAGATTTACAGTACGCCTCCCCCGCAACCGTGTCTCGGTGTGGCATGGTTTACGTGGACCCTAAGAACCTGAAGTATCAGCCATACTGGAAAAAGTGGGTCAGTCAGCGACAGAACAAGGTAAGATCGTTTCTGGAGAGAGCTTACCGTCGGCGGCGTTGGTAACTTAGCCCAGAGGGAGCTGTAGCTAGAGGCCAGGACCTCGTCCTTGGCCAGCTTTGTCTGTGAGCGCAAACCAGACAGAAACACGGCCGACATGTGTGTCGGGTTCATGGCTGGTGGGCTGGGTGATGATGCCGATGGTCCAGACCAGAGGGTGACGGGCTTTCCTGGCCGTGGGGTCGACAGTAAATATCGCTGGCCCTGTGTGTGAGCCATGTGGTTTCTTTGGCAACTGCTCAGCTCTGCTGCCGTGGTGTGGAAGCAGCCAGAAGCCACGTGCACACATGCGGGGGTGACCGCGTGCCAGTAAAGCTTTGCCAGTTTGGACATGGGTGGTGACTGACGAGTGTGTGTCCAGGAGCAGTTAGGTGAGTGCCACGTGGGAAGGCCCCAGGATCTCACGGTGTCAGACCTCAGAGCCCACCCTTGGAAGAGGCGCTGTCAACGCGACGGGCAGGGGTGGGTGTGGCAGGCAGGTGCAGTGTGTGGCCCAGCCACGCCTGGGATACCAGGAGCACGTTGTCAAAGGGACGTGGGTGACCTGGCCATGTCTGTAGCAGGGGCCCTGGGCAGTGGGGAAGTTGGAACCAGGACAGGATGACACCCGAGAAGAGAAGACCCAGGGAGCGAGGGGACCACCGTTGGGGATGCTGTCCCCCGGGAGTGGGGGATGCTGAGGCCCCCGGCAGTCCCTGGAAGCCGTGGCTGCCCCGACAGGGCACAGGGCCTTGTGAGGTTCTGCATATTTTTCTTGGTGACCATGGGCGTACCCCTTTCTGTCCAGTGGGACCTGTTACCCTTCCTCCATCCCTCTCCTCCTCCTCCTCCCCTTCCTCTCCCAGGGAGTGGGGTGGACCCCCAGCATGGAAACATGAAGGACAAATGTCCTTACACCTGTTAAGGCGCCATCACCGGGGCTTCCCATTGGCCAAGCGCGCCGTCCGTCAGAAGCTGCTTCCCGCCTCAGGAATGCTCTGGGGCACGGCTCTCCCACAGGCGGAGCAAAACGACCTGGACCGGCTCTTCGACAAGTACGTGCCCTACCTCATCAATGTGATCGTGGAGGGCATCGTGGACGGGAGGCAGGCCGAGAAGCTGAGGACAATCGTGCCTCAGACCGACCTCAACATGGTGAGCAGCCCTCGCCGTGCACACACGGACACCCGTGGGCTCCGGAGAGGGCGCCGTGCCAGCCAGCCAAGCGCCGGTGCCATCTGCACAGCGTGGGGGTGGACGCTGGGCTCCAGGATCCGGGGGCCTGGGGCGGGAACGGACCCCGCGCAGGTGGACTCTCTGGGCTGAGCCAGGCGTCTGCCCGTGAGCCAGGTGACGCAGCTCACCAGGGTCCTGGACGCCCTGCTCGAGGCGGAGGTGGAGGACGCCGACGTGCTGGAGTGCTACTTCCTGGAGGCCCTGTACTGCTCGCTGGGCGCCTCCCTGCTGGAGGACGGGCGGCTCCGCTTCGACGAATGCATCAAGCGCATCGCCTCTCTGCCCACCGCGGACATGGAAGGGGTTTGGGCCCGGCCCGGGGAACTGCCAGGTAGGGGCCCTGTTCCTGGGGCTTCCGGGCAGGTGTCTGGGCTGCTGTGGCTTCTTACTTTTCATAAATAGGGGACGATTCCCACCTTTCTGGTTTGTTTGCACTTTGTTTGCAAGGCAGAGAGGCAGACAGATCTTCATTCGCCGGCTTACTCCCCAGATACCCACAGCAGCCAGGGCTGGGCCAGGCTGAAGCCAGGAGCTCCCCCGGGGTCTCCTGTCTTTCTGCAGAGGTTCTTTTTGGACATAGAAGTGAAAACCACCTGATAGGGGCTTCTCCCCATGGCTCAGTGGCCCCAACAGCTCTGATGTGTCCTTTCTAGCCAAACCCCACCCTCATACCCCAGATGGCCCCCCACTCCCCCAGGACTTCCTGCCCCTGACTGCGAGTCCTGCTGTCCCCTGACACCCCCCCCACACACACACACAGCCGCCCCCTCCACCTTGTGCACACACAGGACCACTTGCCTCTGACTGTGGGACCCCCACCATTACCCCCCAGAGGGTGGCCTGTGCCCCCAGGACTTCCTGCCCCTGACTCTGAGGCCTGCTGTCCCCTGCCTGACAGCCACCCCCTCACCTGGTACACACACAGGACCACCTGCCCTTGACTGTCGGGGCCCCCCCAGAGGATGGCCTGTGTCCCCCTAGGACGGCTGCCCACTCTCTCAGGACTCCCTGCCCCTGACTGCCAGGCCTGCTATTCCCCGACCCCCCCACAGCTGCCCCCTCCACCTCGTGCACACACAGGACCACCTACCTGCCTCTGACAGTGGGGGCCCCCAGAGGATGGCCTGTGCCCCCCCAGGATGGCTCCCCCCTCCTCCAGGACTTCTGCCTCTGACTGTGGAGCCTGCTGTTCCCCCCCCAGCCCCGCTCAAGGCCTGCCTCCCCCAACCCCCAAACTCCTCCCCCCTTCACCATGCACACTCAGGACCACCTGCCCTGACTTCCCTGTGTTCCCTCTGTGCTCTGGGTGCCCCCCCCCACAACCCGGCACTCTGTGCCCTCTGACCCTTGACCCCTGCCTGCTGCCCTTAGGCTCCTTGGCTTCTGTCTTCTTCCTTGAGACCCACTTTCCTGTCCGGTCTCGCTGGTCTTGCCACATCACCAGGGAGGGGTCTGTTGGTTCTGGAAGAGCTAGGGGCTCTGGCCTCTCGCACCCCCGGAAAGGAGAGATGGCCACAGACACCGGTTGCTCTATGTGAAGCAGAGAGGCTGGCGCCAGTCTGTTCTTGCGAAGAGTTTTTATCCGGTGAAGGAGGGAATGTGCCACTGTGTGTGTGTGTGGGGGGGTAGAAGGCAGCTGGTGGGAGAGCAGGGGGCTCTCTAGCCCCCTACTAGGCTACCCTAGCCCCAGGGAGCCTCCTCTGCTCTGTGTCACAAGCCGCCCTGTGGGGCTTCTCTGCTCTGCCATTTGCATTGCAAGGAGTCGGGAAGGGTCTGGTTGGCACCAGGGGTCTCAACCAAAGGGGGAAGGGAATGGTGGGACAAGTCCTTTAGGGTCTGTGGGAAGCCTGCCCTGTTCCCATGGAGGACGAGCGCCCTGCAGCTGCGACCCCGCTCCCAGCTGTACCTGCTGCTCTGGCTCCACGCAGCGTCCCTTTGCTGGCTCCAGCCCGCCCTGCACGGCCCGCATTCCCTCCCGGTGGCCAGTGTCCGTCCAGGGGATGAGTAGCCTTGGCTCAAGTACTGCCCGAGGGGCAGTCGCCCGGAGGCGCCCACCAGCGTCTGTCCGTTTACAGCGTGGGCCAGGAGGGCTCCAGTTCTGTGTCTTGGATCCAGGCGAGACAGCCCCTTCTCACCACAGGTCACCTTCCAACCTTGTATGACTTTCACTTTGACTCCAAACGGAATCAGTGGATCCCATGGAGTAAACTAGTCCCAGAGTACGTTCACTCTCCGGAGAGGAAGTTCATTGACATTCTGGGTGAGTGCCAGCGTGCCTGGCTTCCAGGGTGTGGACTGATCATATGTATATTCAGAGATGGGTAGAGGGGAGAGAAAGAGACAGGGGAAGAGAGAGAGGGAGAGAGAGACGGGGGAGAGGAAGAGAGATGGGGAGAGAGAGACGGGGGGAGAGAGACGGGAAGAGAGAGAGGGAGAGAGACCGGGGGAGAGAGAGACGGGGAGAGAGAGACAGGGGGAGAGAGAGACGGGGGGAGAGAGAGACGGGTGAGAAGGGGGGAGAGACAGGGAGGGGGGAGAGAGAGAGAGATGGGCAGAGAGAGACAGGGAGAGAGAGACGGAGGGAGGGAGGGAGGGAGGAGAGAGAGAGAGAGAGAGAGAGAGAGAGAGAGAGAAGAAAGACTATGAGAACCTTCTATCCGCTGTTTCATTTCCCAAATGGCCACAACAGCTGCAGCTGGGACCTGGAAGCTCTATCCAGGTCTCTGAAGCGGGTGCAGGGGCCCAAGCATCTGGGCTGTCCTCCACTGCTTCCCTAGGCCCATCAGCAGGAAGCTGGGTGGGCGTGGGGCAGCCGGGACTTGAACTGGTGCCCACACGGGGGTGGCGGAGTCGCAGGAAGTGGTTTAACCTGCTACGCCACAATGCCAGCCACCAAAGCACACTTTTTACCCGGGGGTGTGGGTGTCACGTTGAAGAAGTTAGGCCTCCATAAAGCCGTGGGCTGCGGCGGCCAGGGTGACGAGCTTCTAGGAGGAAGTCACAAGGTCACACTCGCGTGTGTGCTGTTGGGGTCCGGGCCCAGTTTTGGGGATGCGTTTGGTGTGGCTCGGGGGATTCGGACACCCCCAGTGGCCAAAGGCTCACGCTCTGGGTGTTGCTGCCACGCCCATCCTGGTTGTCGCCCTCCAGTTCACACGGTGGACACAACCCGCACCACCTGGATGCTGGAGCAGATGGTTAAAGTCAAGCAGCCGGTCATCCTGGTTGGAGAATCCGGCACCTCCAAGACGGCCACTACCCAGAACTTCCTCAAAAATCTGAACGAAGAAAACAATGTGAGTCGCTCCCCACGGGCGTCCCTGTCCCACACGTGTACGCCCCCCCCACCCATGGTGACTTCCCAAGCACACACTCGGCACCTCTCTGGGCAGCTGGAACTCAGGCTGGTGCCCAGGGTAGGTCTTGCTCCGCACGGGAAGGCTTCCCCGGGGCGAGGACGAGCCCGGTGTGGCAGGGACCCCTGAATCTGCACAGTGGGCGGTGGCGTGGGGGCCCCATGGAGAAACGGCCGTGTTCTGACCCCTGCCTTCCCGCCTCAGATCGTATTGATTGTCAACTTCTCCTCCCGCACCACGTCCATGGACATCCAAAGAAACCTGGAAGCCAGCGTGGAGAAGCGAACCAAAGACACCTACGGCCCCCCCATGGGGAAGCGTCTGCTGGTGTTCATGGACGACATGAACATGCCCAAGGTGGCCGGCGGCTTGGGGCGGGAGCTCGGCACAGCGCGGGCACACGCGGGCCCTCCCGGCCGCTCTGTCCTGCAGGGCAGGGCACAGGCGGCCTTCGCATGCTTGGTGTGCGTCCGAGCAAGGGCTTCCCAAATGAGCTGCGCTTCAGGTGGAGACACCGTGTGCTGAGCCCATGCACACGGGAAGCAGGGGCAGACACTGCCCGAGGACCCCCACGCCCATCCCGGGTTTACCAAGGAGAGGGCACTAGGCTGCACGGCGGGGTGTTCTGGAGCCAGAGCCTGTGAGGGGCAAAGTTTCCTTAATGCGCAGCTGCATACGTTGTCACCCTTTTGCAGAACCACGGTCCCCCCCCCCCCCAAGAGTGCAGAGCCAGCACCCACCCACCCAGACATCTGTTCGTCTGCTTACTGTTTTCTGATCTTCCACCCATTTATTCACTCACCTGTGTGTGCATCACCCATCTGTTCACCCGTCCACCCATCCACCCACCCACCTACGCATCCATCCATCCACACATGTGTCCACATATTTATCCATCTCTTCTTCTGTTTGTCCGTTCACCATCCATTTGATTATTTGGCTGTTTGTCCATCCACTCATGCATCTGTACACCCGTTCACCCATCTAGATCTGTTTATACATCCACCCACCCATCCACCCACCCATCCATCCACCCATTCATCTACCTACCCCGCACCCACCCACCCACCTACCTATTCATCCACTCACCCACCCACCCACCCACCTGTTCATCCACCCACCTATCCATCATCCATCCACCTACCCACCCATCCATAAATCCGCTCACTCACTCACCCACCTGTCCATCCACCTGCCCACCTACCCACCCACCCATCCATCCATTCACCCACTCGCCCACCCGCCCACCTATCCATCCAATTAGGTATCTTTACTGAGCACCTCCTGTGCCTCCCCTCAGGGAGCTTGAAGGGAGAGAGAGGGGAAAACACCCATGAATGAATGTGTGAGTGTAAGCCTCCAGAGGCCCTTGAGAATAAACCAGGGGCCGGGGGTGGGGGTGGGGCGGAGCTGAGCTGCCGCCGGGGCTCAGGTAGAGCCGCTGGAGTCCTGCTCCGTGGTCCAAGCTCTCTTTTCTTCCAAAACAAAACCGAGGTGGATGAATACGGCACCCAGCAGCCAATCGCCCTGCTCAAGCTGCTCTTGGAGAAAGGCTACCTGTACGACCGGGGCAAGGAGCTGACCTGCAAGACCCTCCGTGACCTGGGCTTCGTGGCTGCCATGGGCAAGGCGGGAGGCGGCCGCAACGAAGTGGACCCCAGGTTCCTCTCCCTCTTCAGCGTCTTCAACGTCCCCTTCCCTTCGGAAGAGTCTCTGCATTTGATCTACTCCTCCATCCTGCGAGGCCACACCTCGGTGAGCAGTCACAGCTGGGGGAGCAGTCACAGCTGGGGGAGCGGGGGGGGGGGTCCAGAGGCCACGCCTCGGTGAGCAGTCACAGCTGGGGAGCAGTCACAGCTGGGGGAGCGGCGGGGGGGGGGGTCCGGAGGCCACGCCTCGGTGAGCAGTCATAGCTGGGGGAGCAGTCACAGCTGGGGGAGCGGGGGAAGGGGGTCCGGAGGCCACGCCTCGGTGAGCAGTCACAGCTGGGGGAGCGGCAGTGGGGGGGGGTCCGGAGGCCACACCTCGGTGAGCAGTCACAGCTGGGGGAGCAGTCACAGCTGGGGGAGCGGCGGGGGGGGGGTTCCTGAGGCCACGCCTCGGTGAGCAGTCTCAGCTGGGGGAGCGGTGGGGGTCCGGAGGCCACCCGAGGGCGCCTCACCTGCGCGGCCAGGGCCTATGAAGATGTATTTTTATTTTATTATTTTTTAAAGATTTATTTATTTTATTTGAAAGGCAGAGGTATAGACAGGCAGAGACAGAGAGGTCCTCCATCTGCTGGTTCATTCCCCAAATGGCTGCAATGACCAGAGCTGTGCCGATCCAAAGCCAGGAGCTTCTTCCAGGTCTCCCATGTGGGTGCAGGGACCCAAGGACCTGCGCCACCTTCTACTGCTTTCCCAGGCCATAGCAGAGAGCTGGATCGGAAGTGGAGCAGCCGGGACTCGAACCGGCGCCCGTATGAGATGCCGGCACTGCAGGCAGAGGCTTTACCCACTATGCCACAGTGCCGGCCACAACATTTGCTTTTAAATTTCTCCCCAAATCAGAAGGAAAAACACTCACATTTCTACCGATGCTGTCATACAATACAACTTTAATTTACTGCAGTGGAAGGAGGGACCCTGGGCCGTGGGAGTTGGACATGGGCCTGGGGCAGGTGTCCCGTGCGGAGTCTGGGCAGTGGGTCTGAGGGGCCTGGGCTCGGCAGCCCCCATTCTGCTTCTCAGCTGAGACCTTGAGCTCTGTGGCTCCCGTGCTCGCCTGAACTGGGAGGTGATGATGGCGCCACTGCACACGGGTTTTGGGAGGATGAAAGGAGGAAAGTGCAGGTCACGCATGTGGCATACACACGCGTGTGGCACGTTGCCCAGCACGTGCTCACCAGGTACTGGCTCCTGCTGCAGTTGGTGGGGTTTGTTTGTCCCCTCATATGGAACCCATTCATTCGAACAACGACCTTCTCATCCTGGCCCTGGCCTCAAAGGCCGGGGGACAGGGCAGTAAGGTAAAGCCGTGCCTGGCCAGGGGCGGTCAGTGGGAGCTGTGAGAGCATGGGTTCTCTTCTTTCTCTTTCTTTTTTAAAGGTTTTATTTGAAAGAGTTTCACAGAGAGAGGGAGAGAGTAAGATCTTTCATCCTCTGGTTCATTCCCTTAGCGGCCACAGCACCAGGGGCTGGGCCAGGCCGAAGCCAGGAGCTTCTTCAGGGTCTCCCACACGGGTGCAGGGGCCCAAGCACTTGGGCCATCTTCCACTGCTTTCCCAGGCCACAGCAGGGAGCTGGATTGGAAGTGGAGCAGCCGGGGCTGCAGGGGGCGGTTCCACTTGCTACACCACAGCGCCAGCCTCGTGAGCACCTGGGTTTTTGTGCCCTAGCTGAAGGCTCCGAATCCAACGCTGTGGGGTCTGCTGCAGGTTAGCAACCTTGGACCGAGAGCGGGCTTAGGTCTCTGGCTTCACTGTGCGCTGCTGCGTTGGTGAGCGTGAGAATCCAGGGCAAGAAGTCCAGATCCTGTGGTCGGCTTCTCTGGGTTTTTGTTGTTGTTAAACCTCTAGTGTGTGGAGGGACGGTGTATGGCACAGCTGGGACAGAACGCTGGGACACCTGAACCCCGCACTGGATCCGAAACTTCGGTCTGAGTTCTGGTTCTATGCCCGGCTCCCTCCACGTGCGCACCCAGTGAGGCCCCTGCCGCCCACGTGGGAGACCTGTAGAGTTGCTGGCTCCTGGCTCCAGCCTGGCCCAGCCCTGGCTGCTGTGGGCGTTTGGGGAGTGAACCAGCGGGTGGAAGATCTCTGTATTTCTCTCTGTTGCTCTGCCTCTCAAAGAAGTTTCTAAAAGTTTTGGTACAACCCACATAACGTGGAGTTCGTCATTTGGGCGTTTTCAGTCCACACCTGGGAGGGGTTGGCTGCACCCTCGGTGCTGTGCCGCCATCACCACTGCCTGGTTCCCTGCAGAGGAAGCCGGTTCCGGGGCAGCCACCGTCTGCCTTCTGCTCCCGTGGGGCTGGCTTCCCTCCCGGGTGGGGGTCCGCACTGCAGCGAGCGTCAGAGGTTCCCCCCCTCGACATGGTCACATGTGACTGAGCTGTTGATGCTGGCTGGGGGGGGGGGTGTGTTGGTTCCACAGACCTTCCACGAGAGCATCGTGGCTGTGAGTGGCGAGCTGACCACCTGCACGCTGGCCCTTTACAAAAACATTGTTCAGGACCTGCCTCCCACGCCGTCCAAGTTCCACTACATCTTCAACCTTCGCGACCTCTCTCGGGTCTTCAATGGCCTCGTGCTCACGCACCCGGAGCGGTGAGTGTTCCGTGGCTCGTGGCGTCAGTCCCGCGACTCGGGGCGGCGCTTGATGCATTACCCGACGCCTTCGCTTGTGCTCGGTGGAGAAAGGAGAGAACCCCTTGATTTAAGGCCTGGCGCTCTGTAAGCCGTCGAGCCAAGGAGAGACACCGGCTGGCCAGGCAGACAGGTGTCAGCGCCCGGGGGTGGGGCCACATCGACAGTTCGGAGGCTGGGCGTTTGTTGCCGGTTGCAGCTGCTTCTGTCGTGTCTTCAGGCGAGGGACGCGCCGGGGACTCCCGCCCGGGTCTGGGATCTTCTCGAGGAAGCAAGACCGGTGCCTTCCCGCAGGGGTGTGCAGGAGCCTCGCTCGTGGTGCGGGCCTTGTCCGGTCGCTCTCCGTGTTCCCAGACTGCTCTGGGCACCCTCGCAGCGTCCCGAGTGACCCCCAGGGGGAGGCAGCTGCAGGTGTTTTGGGGGCAGAACCAGGGAAGGTTCCAGAATGGGGCCGGATGGAGCGGGTGCTGACGAAATGCCAGCGGCTCACAGGCTGGGGTGTGTGGGGTCAGGAGCCCGTTCCACGTCGCTGGTGCTGTGGGAGGAGGCTCCCGGCTGCCCTGCGGGAAGTGGCCGTGAGTGCTGCCCTCACGCTCCCCCGTTGGCTGCCAGGTTGTGTCAGTGTGAGACCGGGGCGGGGGGAGAACGGCAGCGCGAGGGCCGGCTGCTGGCCCGGTGACGGTGACGGTGGCGGACGACGCCTCTCCCGGTGCAGGTTCCAGACAGTGGCCCAGATGGTGCGTGTCTGGAGGAACGAGTGTCTGCGGGTGTTCCACGACCGGCTCATCAACGAGATGGACAAGAAGCTGGTCAGTGCTGGGCCTGGCGCCGGGGCAGCCCCGCTGCTTTGTGCATGGAGGGCTCCAAGGACGGCAGGCGGGGCGGGAGTCGCGAGCTCACCTGGCGGTCACGGCCCCGAGCGAGGGTCCTCACGGGGTCGTCCCGGGGTCCTGGGTGCAAGGTGCAGCAGCACATCGGCAGCTTGGTCATGGAGCACTTCAGTGAGGACGCCGAGGTGGTGATGAGGGACCCGATCCTGTTCGGGGACTTCCGGTCGGCTCTGCAGGAGGAGGAGACGCGCGTGTACGAGGACATCCAGGACTACGAGGCGGCCAAGGCCCTGTTCCAGGTGTGCGCGGGGCCCACGGGTCGCACCCCCTAGGCTGGGTCTGGGGGCTGTGCACGCGGGCTCGACTCGCCCAGTGCTGCCCGGGACTACTGTGGGGATTCGTTCAGTGGGGCAGCCCCACCTCTACCCCACCGAGAGTCGCTTGGCCCACCCCCAAGGGCTCCTGCGGGGTTCTGACCCAGAACCAGACATGGGGACCCCAGGCCGGGCTCCTCCGCAGTTCCTGTTGGTTAAGTCCCTGAGAAGAGCCCTGTCATCTGTGGGGCCCCCTGCTGGCCGGGAAGAGACCAGCAGATGGCAACCTTGTCTGTGAACCCCCATGGGTTACTTACACAGCTATAGACGCTCAGGAGAGAAGACCTCTCCTCCGTTCCTAGTCTCCTGGGCGAACGACCCAGGGGGCCTTATTTTCCTTCAACTTGAGAGGGGGAAGAGAGAGAGATGGAGAGATTCCCCCATCCGCTGGCTCCCTGCTAAGTGCCTGCACCATCCAGGGCTGGGCCAAGACAAAGCTGGATCAGGGGACTCCATCCGGGTCTCCCACGTGGGTGGCAGGGACCAGGTGCTTGAGCCATGGCGGCCGCCTCCCAGGGTGCGCATCAGCGGGAAGCTGGACCCGGGAGCAGAGCTGGGACTGGAGCCCGGCACTGTGATGGGGCTGCAGGCCCCTCGCTGCTGAGCCGAGCGCCTGCCCTCCCCACCCCCCTTCCTGTGTTAACTCAGGAAATCCTGGAGGAGTACAACGAAAGCAACACCAAGATGAACCTGGTCCTGTTCGACGACGCCCTGGAGCACCTGACCCGCGTGCACCGCATCATCCGCATGGACCGCGGCCACGCCCTGCTGGTGGGGGTCGGGGGCTCCGGGAAGCAGTCCCTGTCCAGGCTGGCCGCCTTCACGGCCGGCTACGAGGCGAGTCCGCCTGCCGCGTGTGCGTCCTTGTCTGCGTGCACGGGTTTTCTAAGAATTACAAGTTCACCGAAGCGCCTTGCGAGCCTCCTGCTGGGCGCTGCACACTCGGGGCTGCACCCCCGCCCCGCCCCCGTGGTGGCTGGGCCCAGCGCCGCTTCCCTCCCACTCCCCAGGCCCTGCCGCCCTCCCTCTTTGTGACTCTGAGGACCTTGTTCTCACCACGAACACTTCTCTTTCCATTCCTTTTTTCTTTTGAAAAAATATTTATTTATTTATTTGAAAGGCAGAATAATAGAAAAGAGAGAGAGAGAGGAAGGAAGACATAGATCTTCTATCCATTGGTTCACTCTTCCAACACCCATAACAGATGGGGCTGGGCCAGGCCAAGACCAGGAGACAGCATTCAGTCCAGGTCTCCCACCTGGGCGGCAGGGACCTAGCCGTCACCCGCAGTCTCCCCGGGTGTGTGTGAGCAGGGAGCTGCATCAGAAGTGCAGGAGCTGGGGCTTGAACCAGGCGACCTCCGTGACTCCGCCCCCTGTGCTTGCAGGTATTTGAGATCCTGCTGAGCCGGGGCTACTCGGAGAACAGCTTCCGGGAAGATCTGAAGAACCTCTACATGAAACTTGGC
The DNA here is from genome assembly GCA_949820135.1 of Sylvilagus floridanus. Classification (NCBI taxonomy): domain Eukaryota; kingdom Metazoa; phylum Chordata; class Mammalia; order Lagomorpha; family Leporidae; genus Sylvilagus; species Sylvilagus floridanus. The sequence goes on from OX463233.1 coordinate 177,670,993, forward strand.
GTCGAGAACAAGACGATGATCTTTCTGTTCACGGATGCCCACGTGGCCGAGGAGGGCTTCCTGGAGCTCATCAACAACATGCTGACGTCAGGTACGGCCCAGGTCAAGGCCAAGGCCGGTCCCAGCTCCCAGCGTGACCCCTGCAGACCCTGCCTGGGGTCTCACACCCCTGTATCCCGTTTCTCCCTGGCTGCGGCCCCTGCAGTGGGTCTGATCATCTTCACTTTTGCAAATGAGACCCCTGTAGCCCGCCTCTCCCCTGACCCCTTGTCGGGACAGCAGTCACTGGGACAGCCGGGCGTCCCTGCCCCCGCCGGGCACCCTTCCCAGTGCTCACTGGGCACTGTAGCTGCTGGGGAAGGTGCCCTGGCTCTCGTTCCACAGCTCTGGGGCTCAGGGCTGCCATGGAGGGTGGGACGCTGGCCCCTCACAGAGACACATCCGGGTCCTGATGTGGGTGGGGCTTTAGGAAGAGTAGGGGTCTCTGCAAAGGTGAGCGCATGTGGATGCAGGGTGCCTCCTACACCTGGGACAGCCGTCCTTGCAAAAGGGGGGGGGTGGGAGACACAGGGACGAGGCCAGAGAAGGCAAAGGAGACCAGAGTGGCAGCACCCCTCCAAGCACCTGCCAGAGCCGAAAAGAAAGGAGGCTCCTCCCCCGGGGCCTTAGAGAGAGATCCTGCCTCACTGCAGGCTTCCGGAGCCGGAGAGAAAACGTTAGCTACTGTGGGCGGTGCAGCTCGGGGTATCCTGGCTGCTGCCCGTAGACGCTGCTAGCAGCGCTCCCCAGGCGGTGACGGCGGAGCGCCTGGGACCGGGCCAGGCGCCTCCGGGGCTGTGCAGGGCGGGTGGGGCACCTGCTCCCAGGCGCAGTCGCCGTCCAGCCCCACGGTGGCCCCTCCAGGCAGGCAGGAGGCATTTGCCTCCCCATTCTACGGCCAAGAAGACTGAGGCTCGGAGGGCTCTGCCAGGGCGGGTGACTTGGCCTTGGGCCTCAGGGTCAGGACCACACCCTGCTGCTCCCACGGCGCCTGCTGCCTTTCGCGGCCACCCCCACCCTGCGCGCCGGCCCCCGGACTCCAGCCCGCGTCGGTTCCCAGGGATCGTGCCTGCACTCTTCCAAGAAGAGGAGAAGGAGTCGATCCTCGGCCAGATCGGACAGGAGGCGGCGAGGCTGGGCTTGGGCCCGGCCAAGGAGTCCCTGTGGCAATACTTCGTGAGCAAGAGCGCCAACAACCTGCACATCGTCCTGGGCATGTCGCCCGTGGGGGACACCCTGAGGACACGGTGCCGGAACTTCCCAGGTACCCTGGCATGGAGCCCCGCCCCCCCTGGGGGGGGGACTCTGGCCCCGCTCTGCCTCCCTCTGTGCCCATGGCAGCACGTGCCCCCGCCCCCAGGGGCAAGGTCCACAGCAGGGAGGGGGCGCTTTCTGCGGGTTCCCCCTCCAGAAAATTCCACCAGCCCCGTGGAAAGTGGAAAGTGGAAAGCATGGCTCCTGCTGATGGAAAGGGGGCGTGAGTTTTGCCCCCGGGGGACTTTGGCCTGGAGCTATTTTGGTTGTCACAGCTCAGCACAGGGGTGGCACCTGGGGTGTGTATGTGGTGGGGGGGAGGGCGCAGAAGATGCTGTCCCACACCCTGCAGGGTACAGCCCGGCCCCAGATGTCAGCATCGCCCAGGCGGAGCTGCTCAGCCCTGACCAGCTCCTCCCCAGCGGCGGTTGCCGGAGACCACGGGAGGGTCCTTGAGCCTCTGTGGGTGCGCAGCGCCATCTCGTCCCTCCCTCTCTGTCTTCCAGGTCTGGTGAATAACACTGGCATCGACTGGTTCATGCCCTGGCCCTCCCAGGCCCTGCATGCCGTGGCCAAGTCGTTTTTAGGTGAGTCACGGGCGGGGACTATGCTGCAGGCTTTAATTAGTGAGGCAATTGTTCGTTAAAGTTTTACTTTTTTTTTTTTTTGATATTTATTTTATTTGAAAGAGTTACACAGAGAGAGGAGAGGGAGAGGAAGAGGGAGATGGAGAGAGAGGTCTTCCATCTTACACTTCACTCCCCAGTTGGCTGCAATGGCTGGAGCTGCACCGATCCGAAGCCAGGAGCCAGAAGTTTCTTCTGGGTCTCCCACATGGTGCAGGGGCCCAAGCACTTGGGCCATCTTCCACTGCTTTCCCAGGCCACAGCAGAGAGCTGGATTGGAAGTGGAGCAGCCAGGTCTCGAACTGGTGCCCATATAGGATGCCGGTGCCTCAGGCCAGGGCGTTAACCCGCTGCACCACAGCGCCAGCCCTGCTTATGTTTTCAATGTGTATGAAAGAAACAGGGAGAGGTATCTCCCATCCAGTAGTTGACTCTCAGACGCCCACAATAGCCAGGAGCCAGGCACACCAGAACGGGCGGCAGGGCCCAGGCACCTGAGCTGGCACGGCTGCTTCCCAGCACACGGGGGAGCGGGGGCTGGGGGAGGAGCAGAGTTGAGACTTGCAGCAGGCAGCTCCAGCGCGGCATGGGAGCACCCTGGCCCGCCTTCCCGGAGCCGCTCTCCTCACCTGGGCCGGGGAGTCTCAGCCCAGCTTTGTTTCTGGGCTGTGCTATGCATTCGTCCTGAGTGACGTCAGAAGATTCTGGAGGACGGTTTAGGCTGCGGATGGGTTAGGTGTCAGTGGCAGCAGGCGCTGGCCAGCCACGGCCTGATGCCACATCCCACGTGGCCCACTGCCTGCCTTGCTAAATAAAGTTTTATTGGTAATGAGGCTCACTCGTTGGTTCACACAGTGGCTGAGGCTGCACTTGCAGAGTTGAGTGACTACAACAGAGGCTGTGCCGTCCCTGTCAGGCCCTCCTGGGACAGAGTTGCTGACCCTGGCCCCAAGGATGCCCCAAGGACAGCTGCACTGGGTTTCCTTGTAAGGTGGAGACACCAAAGGCCTCATCTGTTTTTTTTTTTTTTTAATTTTATTTATTTATGTGAGAGGCAGAGTTAGAGAGGGAGAGACAGAGAGAAAGGTCTTCCATCTGCTGGTTCACTCCCCAGATAGCCACAAGGCTGGAGCTGGACCAATCCGAAGCCAAGAGCTTTTTCCGGGTCTCCCACACAGGTTCAGGGGCCCAAGGACTTGGGCCATCTTGTACTGCTTTCCCAGGCTGCAGCAGAGAGCTGGATCGGAAGTGGAGCAGCCGGGACTCAAACTAGCTCCTATATGGGATGCTGGCACTGCAGGTGGCAGCTTTACCCATGATGCCAAAGTGCCAGCCGCTAAACTTTTTAATTCTGTTTTCCCACAAGCCAACGTCGTGACTTGACTCCTAACGCACTCGTGGAGTTAGGGTCAAGGTTAAGGTCAGGTCAGGCTCGAGGGCTGGGAGGAGCGACTCCCTGCTGGTGGTGTAACCGAGGGTTTGCTAGGTATTGTCCACCGTGTTGCCGCCTCTTGGTTCTGCCACTGTGTCGTGAAGGAGGGTCAGTGTGTAAGTGGATGGCCACGTCTGCCTTCCAGTACAGCTTTATTTGCCACACCGCCTTGTGGGCCGAATTTGTCCTCTGGGCCAGAGTCTGCCACCCCGATATAGCCGCACCCCGGTTTTCATTGGTGTGTTGGCCACTCCCGTGTGTCGGTGCCTGGATTTGCTTTCGGTCGTCAGCAAATGCCGCCCACAACGTGTGTGTGCACCTGCCGCTGAACTGCAGGTTTCCTGCCCTGGTAGCCTGGGCTGGAGGACTGCACCCCAGAGCGTGGGGGTTCGTGAGGCAGCCATGGTCCTGGTGGAACCCACGGCCGGCTCTCAGAACCTGGACAGATCTCTGAGATGTGAGGCACCTGGCGCCTCCCAGCAGCTCTCTAGCCAGTCCGAGTGAGCCCCCGGCCCCTCCTGCCTCGTTGGGTCCTCCTGCAGCTGGGAGGAGAGCCTGGCTCCTGTGTCGGCAGATCCGAGCCACGCGGGGTTTGTAGCCGCCCTTTCACTTCCTTTGGGTTACGTTAACAACAACAGCAATGCTTTCTGGAGACGGGCGTTTGGCACAGCAGCGAAGCTGCCGCCTGGGACACCTGCGTCCCCTGCCGCAGTGCTGGTTTCGATCCGGCTCCCTTTACAGTTCCAGCTCTCTGCTGATGAGCCCCTGCCATGCACGTGGGGGGCCCAGCGGGAGCTCCTGGATCCTGGCTTTGGCCTGGCTCGGCCCTGGCCTGTAGAGGCGTCTGGAGACTGAACCAGCAGGTGGACGCTCTCTCTCCCTGCCTTTCATATAAAGGAAATTTAACACACCATTTTTATTGCAATCGAACGCGTATAAAAGTGCCCCTTGAACCGGTTCTGAGTGCACACGTGGCCAACGTCACCACTCTGTCTCTAATCAGTTTTCGTCTTCCCAAACCGACGCTGGCCCTGGCGCCCGCCCTCCCGGCTGCCTGAGTCTGCCGGTCCTGTGGGTCGCGTAGAAACGGACTCCCGCCCCACTTCCCCTTCCGTTTCTGGCTTTCGGCCGCACTTGGAGCGCGTCAGTGTTTCTTTCCATGGCTGGATGGAGCACGCCGTGCCCACTCACCACCGGTGGCCGTCGGGGTTGGTGGCCCCGGCCGGCCGTGGTGGCAGGGCCCCTGTGAACTCCCGCTCTTGGCAGCGGCTGAGTCCCTGTCTTCCGGGTCCTGGAGCAGCGTCGTGGGGTCAGGTGGAAATTCTGCTCCTCACGCGTGTCCTGTCCTTACGAGGCATCTTTTCCTGTTCCTTCCCCTCAGGGGACAATCCCATGATCCCGATGGGGAACATAGACGACCTGGTGGAGCACGTTGTGTTGGTCCACGAATCTGTGGACGAATTCAGCAAACAATTCCTGCAGAAGCTGAGGCGCAGCAACTATGTGACCCCCAAGAATTACCTGGACTTCATCCACTCATACGCCAAACTGCTGGACGAGAAGACGCAGTGCAACATAGGTGAGACACGGGGCGGGGCGGGGGCGGGATTCAGGTGCTGGCCTTCGTGGGTTTTTAGAGTTCAGCTACTTGAAAAGCCTCGCTCTACATACTCACACATACGTGCATCTACAGCTGGCGGGTAGGGTGGGATGTGAGAGAGCGCCTTCATCTGCTGGCTCACTCCCCAGAAGCCTACAACGGCTGGGGCTGGGCGCGGCCGAAGCCAGGAGCCCAGAACTCCACGCAGGTCTCCAACCAGGGCAGCAGGGCCCAAGCACTGGAGCCGTCACTGGGGCTTCCCAGGCTGTCTTATCAGGCAGCTGGACCGGAAGCAGAGTGGGTGGGGCTTGACTGGGCGCCCCGGGAGGGGGGGGGCGGCACAGCTCCTGCTGGCTGCTGTTTCCTTAGCAAGCTGAGACCTGGGGTGGAGGCGGAGGAGCGCCTGTTCCGTGGCTGTTCCCGGGAGCGATCCTACGCGGGGTGGAGGCGGAGGAGCGCCTGTTCTGTGTCTGTTCCCGGGAGCGATCCTACGCGGGGAGGATGCTTGCACACTCAGTCTTGCAACGACGTGCTGTGTTGAAAGATGCTTTTTAAATTTTAATTTACCTGTTTGAAAGGGGAGAGAGAGAGATCTCTTAGCAAATGCCCACAGCACCCAGGGCTGGGCCTGGTCACGGCCAGGAGCCTGGAACTCAGTCCCGATGTCCCACGTGGGTGGCGAGGACCCCAGCACTTGGGCATCGCTGCTGCCTCCCGGGTGCATTGGCAGGAAGCAGGGGGCAGAAGCAGAGCCAGGGCTTGAGCCTGGGCGCTCTGGTATGGGTGCAGGCGTCCCCTGTGGCATCTTCGCCACACCAGATGTCCCTGGAAAGCGCCTCTCAGAGCGAGGCCCAGCTGCAGCCGCACCCCAGGGAAGTGCGATGGTGAGATTGTTTGGCACTGACACCAACTCACAAACTCTTTGAAGTCCGCGGCCGGGGACTTCATGCTGCCTGACGGCTCCTGTCTCGGCATGGGAGGGACCGGGGACGCCGAAACACACAGCGTGGATTCGTCTCCCGTGAGCCCAGGGTGGAGGGACCTCGGTGAGGCCCCGGAGGGCCTGGCCCTGGACGGTGATGGGGCCCTCTCTTCCCCCAGCTCAGTGCAAGCGACTGGAGGGCGGCCTGGACAAGCTCAAGGAGGCCACCGTCCAGCTGGACGAGCTGAACCAGAAGCTGGCCGAGCAGAAGATCGTGCTGGCCGAGAAGTCGGCCGCCTGCGAGGCCCTGCTGGAGGAGATCGTCACCAACACGGCCATAGGTGAGCCGGACGGGCGTCGGGCACAGCCGCCCCGGGCCCCTGCGCTGCTGGTCTGGCGCAGCTGGCGTCCGCTCGGTCTCATCCGCTGCGCACAGACACGAGCTGGTGGCTTGAGCCTGTGGTGCGCTAACAGGTGTGCCCTGTGCTGCTCTTGCCCCACCCCGCCCCTACATCCGTCACTGTGTGTGGGGGATGCGTTGAGGGTTTGCCCAGCGTGACGGCCATCTCCTGAGCCCCGTGAGCTGAGCCATACGGGCCTGTGCTTGGCCTTGGCGGTGGTCCCTTGGGACATCCGGGACCTTTCTCTGGCCCCTTGGCCGGGCCTTCCCTCCCGGCTGAGCAGCCAGGGACCTGGGCCACGCTGCTGTCGGGAAGCTGCCTGGCCACCTACGTCTTGCCAGAGACACGGCCCACAGCCCTCTCTCGGGGCCTCTCAGCTCCCGCTGCTATCATTTCTATTGTCAGCAACCTTTCCCGCCCATTCTCAGCCGCTCGCCCTGCCTGCCCCTCCTCCCTGTCACCCTAGCCGCCGCCAGGTGACAGCACCTACCTCCCGGGATGGGCTGATTCCAGCCCTGGGCCCCCGGCTACCCCGATCCCTGACTTTCAGCCCCGCGTTTCTGCGAGTTAGCTCGGCTCCTTCCGACGAGGTCTCGTTTCTCCTGATCTGACTGTTGTCGGTCTCTGTTCTGTGCAATGGAGGCAGCTGGTCTGGCAGAGGGTCCCTGCCTGGCTGTGGTCCCACCTAGTGATCTCCAGCTTGATGATGCTGGGAGAGCGATCGCGGAGACCACACGCTCCATACTTGGAATTGGGATTTTTTTTGACATTTATTTTATTGATCTGAAAGGCTGAGTTAGAAAGAGACAGATCTTCCATCTGCTGGTTCTCTCCTTAAATGGCTGCAACAGCCAGGGCTGACCCAGGAGCCTCATCTGAGTCTCCTATGTGGGGTGCAGGGGCCCAAGCACTTGGGCCATTTTCCTCTGCTTTTCCCAGGCCATCAGCAGGTAGCTGGATTGGAAGTGGAGCAGCCATCCCATATGGGATGCCGGCACTGCCGGGCAGGGCTTTACCCGCTACGCTACAGTGATAGTCCCAGAATTGCGAGTTTTGTTCTGCTCCCGGGCCTGCGCTGTGTGGTCTCACCCCATGGTGGGGAGGGGACACCCGGTCTCTACCTTGCACCTGGCTTGCTGAGCTGGGGTGCTCCGTGGGTGGGGTGGTTCCCATGCATCTTTGGCTCAGGTGGCTCTCCCTGCATGTGCCCAGTGTGAGTATGCGGCATGGCCCCGAGGTCCCTGCCTGTCCCCAAGCCCTGCAACACCTGCAGTTCCTCTTCCTCCCTCCTGAGGGCGCCGTGCCCCTCTCTCCGCATCCATGCTCCTGCTCCAGGACTCCAAGCGTGCCACTTGTCCGCGAAGCCGCCCTTGGCTTTGGTGCTCTCACAAGTGCTCTGTGTTCCGGGTGCCTGTGGCATGGGCATGGAGGAGCAGGCAGGGGAGATGCGTCCGCCTTAGTGAGGCAGCCAGGCCACACACAGGAAGCTGCAGAGTGCCGGGGTCGCGCTGCCAGTTAGCCGAGCTGAGGGATGGTTGAGTGGGCCTGAGGCGGCCGGGGCCTCCTCAAAGGGGACAGCTGTCCAGCTGGGCCTGAAGAACCTGGGAGAAGGGGATGGAGGTGGGGAGAGGCGCCTGGGGGTGCGGCCGGGAGCAGGAGGGGGTCTGCAGCCAGCACTGTGGTGGGGGAGCCCTCTCGGAGCCCGTGGCCGCCCTGGGGGGAACGGCCGGGGCCCAGTGGTCCCCGGGGAAGGCCAGGGTCAGAGCAGCCGCCCAGGTGTTGCGAGGGTTGCCGTCCCACCAGGACTCCCGGGGCTGCCCGTGGGCCCAGAGCACGCGGGCCGCGACGAGCGCGTCCTCCCGCGCCGGCTGCACTGACCGTCCCTCCCCCTGCAGCCGAGGAGAAGAAGAAGCTGGCGGAGGAGAAGGCCATGGAGGTGGAGGAGCAGAACAAGATCATCGCCGTGGAGAAGACCGAGGCCGAGACGGCGCTGGCCGAAGTCATGCCCGTCCTGGAGGCCGCCAAGCTGGAGCTGCAGAAGCTGGACAAGTCGGACGTCACCGAGATCAGGTAGCTGCCGCCGCCGCTGCCGCCAGGTGCGCCGGGGCCGAGATCCGGCGGCTGCGTGGACGCCCCCTGCGCCTGGGCCGTGCTGACCGTGGCCCTCGGGCGGGCGGGGGGCTCAGCTCTCCCTCGCAGGAACTGTTAACTGCCCCCACCTGCAGACAGACAGGGCTGGAGACGGAGCCGGTCAGCCTGCCCTTGACACCGAAACCACGCCCAAGCGCCACTGCACACCTGCAACAGTGGCCAGGGAGCCGGTCTAGCCGAGTGGGGGGAGGGGCAGACGCTTTGCAGCCCACTGTCTTTAGTGATGTCCCCAGAAGTAGAGGGGGCTCCTACTGTCAGGAAGGAGGCGGGGGAGGCGGCGAGTCACCCCCAGCACAGCTCCCCTGCATGGCCCCCGCACATCCCCCACCCCGCACAGCCCGCTGCATGGCCCCAGCACCACCCCCACCCTGCACTGCCCCTGCACGGCCTGGTCTCCCCGGGGCGCTGTCATGGATCTTCACGGTGCCGTAGCAGGGAGACGCCCTGCGTTGCCCACCCAGCCCCTCCCCCACGTGGCTGGCCCCGGCAGTGGCCCCTGCACAGGTCTCCCAGGCCGCTGCTCGGCCTTCCCAGCTGCCCTCTCCCTCAGCTTTCCCTGGCTCTCCTTGTTGTTCCCGTGGGAGCCCCGTGTGGCCCTGTGGGTGAAACACAGGTGGATTCGCGCACAGAATCTGCTCATTGCTCCGGGAAGGAGCACAGCCGGAGACGTCGGGGAGGCCGCGTGCCGAGCTCTGCAGAGCGTGGCGCTCGGGGGTGGGGGCACAGGGATGGGTGTGTGACGGTCAGGGCTGAGCGGAGAGACTGAGGCTGGGTGGTGGGCGGCGTGGTCCCGGCACATTTTCCAGGGTCGTAGGACTTGGGCACTGAGAGCAAACGGCTGGGAGGACCGTGACGGGGTGTCTTTGGAGGGGAGGGGCTGTGACCCCCATCGACCCCTGGCTTCCCCGGGATCCTGGGGAGCGTGAGGCGCCCCCTGAAGTTAGGCAGGCGTCGTGACCGGCCCGGCTCACCCCGGGGTGCTGTGTTGAACACCGCGGTAAGAGCAGGGGACACGCAGCCTGGGGCCGCCCCCTGGTGCCGAGTGGCCCTCGGCGGGGCACCCATCCTCCCCGTGAACCAAGGATGCCGTCACCGCGCCACCGTCTCAGGGTCTTTGGTCCTCTCTGGAGACCACAGGGCTCCCGGGTGAGGAGCTGTCACGGCTGCGGGCACAGGCCAGTGCCATGCCAGCATCGGCTGTTACCCGGGTGACGGCCCTGAGAAGGCATGCTGGGAAGTGTCGCACGGCTGCGGCCGCTGTGCCGTAAATTCAGCCTGTGTCTGTCAGAGGACTCCACCTCCTCTCGTGCTTATTCCCATTTTACTCGCAAGGCAGAGAAATGGACGCAGGAAGCCCTCCCATCTGGCTGTTCGCCCCCGGAAGTCTGGCGGGGCCAGGCTGAAGCCGGGAGCTGGGATTCCCAGGTGGTGGCTTGGCCACTGTGCCAAGCGCCCACTCCGAGGGTTTTTCTCCCTGGTCAAGGACCAGGGTACTCAAGGGTCTCCTTGGCGCCTGACTCTGGATTCCTATTTGTCTGTTTTTAAAGATTTATTTATTTATTTGAAGGTCAGAGTTACAGAAAGAGGTCTTTCATCTGCTGGCTCACTATCCAGGTGGCCGCAACGGCCGGGTTTGGGCCAGGCCAAAGCCAGGAGCCAGCAGCTTCTTCCCGGTCTCCCATGTGGGTGCAGGGGCCATCTTCCACTGCTTTCCCAGGCCATAGCAGAGAGCTGGATCGGAAGTGGAGCAGCCAGGACTCGAACTGGTGCCATTTGGGATGCTGGTGCCGCAGGTGGAAGCTTTACCGGCTATGCCACAGCGCTGGCCCCTGACCGTGGATCCCGAGGCTTTGGAGAACGCGGGACACCTGCAGTCCTCGTGCACTGTGCGTGTTCTTTCTGCTTAGCGCACACTGGAACTCCGCAGGGTGGAGTGCGGTGAAGCCCCCTCCCCCACTTCCCAGTGTGCCTGTGCCCCAGCTTACCCGGCAGCGCCTGCTTTACAAACAGCCTGGCGGAGACCAAACCAGACTGAACTCCGCCGTGGGCTGGGCAGGTCCACCTGCGGCTTCGGTTCGGCACTGCCCAGGCCGGGGTGCACACGGAGCTGGCCTCAGGGCGGTGGACTTCAGGCCCTTGGGGGCGTCCATGAGTGCCTGCCTGTTTATGGCCTCACCAACAGAGGGCGCAGTAGTGCAGTGCAGTGCTGGGATTTTTGCTTAGCGAAAGGGTCTCATTTTGATTTGCGTTTCTCCTACGTGTGGCGGGGGGGGGGGGGGGGCGTTTTTCCTCGTGTCTGGCAGTCGCCGTGGCAGGTGCACGGATTTCCTTTTCTGTGGACTGTTCTGTGCGTTGTCCGTTTTTGGGTAGTGGTTCATTTTCATTTTCCTGTGCATTTCCAGGAGCTTGTTGGATAACGGGGAGATTAGCTTTACTGTTTTTCCTCTTATTTGAGAAGCAGAGGGCTCCCATCCACTGGTTCACTCCCCAAAGGCCACGATGCCTGGGCTGGGCCAAAGCCAGGGGCTGGGAACTCAATCCAGGTCTCCCATGCGGATGACAGGAGCCCGAGGACCTGAGCCGCCACCTGCTGCCTGCCAGGCCGAAGCAGGGCCGCTGGGAGGGTCAGGCAGGCATCCTCGCTGCTAGGCTGAGCGCCCACTTCGGGGGATGAACTGGAGCCGGGGTTGGGCCAGGTGCTGGGAGTGGGGGCTGCATCCTCGCTGTTTATCTGCCGTGAGTGGCAGAGCATTTCCCTGTTTGCCCGTGGGGTGCACGCATGTGTGTGCATGTGTGTGTGTTTGCTCATGGGGTGCACACACGTGTGTGCATATTTGCCTGTGGGGAGCATGCATGTGTGCGTGTGTTTGCCTGTGGGGTACATGCGGGCATGTGTGCGTGTGTTTGCCTGTGGGGTACATGCGTGCATGTGTGTGTGTTTGCCCTGGGGTACATGCGTGCATGTGTGTGTGTGTTTGCCTGTGGAGTACATGTGGGCATGTGTGCGTGTGTTTGTGGGGTACATGCGTGCATGTGTGTGTGTTTGCCCGTGGGGTACATGCGTGCATGTGTGTGTGTTTGCCCGTGGGGTGCACACATGTGTGTGTTTGCCTGTGGGGTACATGCGTGCATGTGTGTGTGTTTACCCGTGGGGTACATGTGTGCATGTGTGTGTGTTTGCCCATGGGGTATATGCGTGCATGTGTGTGTGTTTGCCCTGGGGTACATGCGTGCATGTGTGCATCTGCCCGTGGGGTACATGTGGGCATGTGTGCGTGTGTTTGCCCGTGGGGTACATGTGTGCATGTGTGTGTTTGCCCTGGGGTACATGTGTGCATGTGTGTGTGTTTGCCCGTGGGGTGCACACATGTGTGTGTTTGCCTGTGGGGTACATGCGGGCATGTGTGCGTGTGTTTGCCTGTGGGGTACATGCGTGCATGTGTGCGTGTGTTTGCCTGTGGGGTACATGTGTGCATGTGTGCGTGTGTTAGCCCGTGGGGTACATGCGTGCATGTGTGTGTGTTTGCCCGTGGGGTGCACACATGTGTGTGTTTGCCCGTGGGGTACATGCGTGCATGTGTGCCTGTGTTTGCCCTGGGGTACATGTGTGCATGTGTGTGTGTTTGCCCGTGGGGTACATGCGTGCATGTGTGTGTGTTTGCTCATGGGGTGCACACACATGTGTGCATATTTGCCTGTGGGGAGCATGCATGTGTGCATGTGTTTGTGGGGTACATGCGTGCATGTGTGTGTGTTTGCCCTGGGGTACATGCGTGCATGTGTGTGTGTTTGCCCGTGGGGTGCACACATGTGTGTGTTTGCCCTGGGGTACATGCGTGCATGTGTGCGTGTGTTTGCCTTGGGGTACATGCGGGCATGTGTGCGTGTGTTTGCCTGTGGGGTACATGCGTGCATGTGTGTGTGTTTGCCTGTGGGGTGCACACATGTGTGTGTGTTTGCCCGTGGGGTGCACACACGTGTGTGCATATTTGCCTGTGTGGAGCATGCATGTGTGCCTGTGTTTGCCTGTGGGGTACATGCGTGCATGTGTGTGTGTTTGCCCGTGGGGTGCACACATGTGTGTGTTTGCCCATGGGGTACATGTGTGCATGTGTGCATCTGTTTGCCCGTGGGGTGCACACATGTGTGTGTTTGCCCTGGGGTACATGCGTGCATGTGTGTGTGTTTGCCCGTGGGGTGCACACATGTGTTTGTTTGCCTGTGGGGTGCATGCGTGCATGTGTGTGTGTTTGCCCATGGGGTACATGCGTGCATGTGTGTGTGTTTGCTCTGGGGTACATGCGTGCATGTGTGCATCTGTTTGCCCTGCTTATTTTTACGTGGCAGGGTTATTCCCTGAAAGCTCTCAGTAGGCAGTGCTGGGAAGCTGTCCACCCTGCTGTCCCACATGGGTGTGGTGGGGACCCCACTGCTTGAGCCATCACCGCGCACACTAGGGTGCGCGTGAGGTGGGGGCTGGGCCACAGTGGAGTGGGGACTTGACCCCGAGCCTCTGATCTGGGACTTGAGGTCCCCGAGCGCTCTCAGTCACCGGCTACACGCCTGCCTGGAGGCCGGTGCTCCTTGGCTGGCCGGGGTGCAGGCTCCCTCTGCTGCTGGCCCCGGATTCTCCTCCCCTTCCTCTCCTTTGCTGGACAGCAGCTGGGTGTCGGCTCTGAGCAGTCCCTGGGGCTGGTGGGCAGTGGACTGGCCCGTGGTCGGGGCTGGAGCTCTGTTCCCCTGGGCAGCCCAGGTGCGCCGAGCGCAGAGAAGTGGCGTCGGGGGAGGTGGGGAAGGAAGGGCTGTGCTGAGGATGAGGGGCATGGAGGCAGCCTGGCGGCAGGGAGGCGCTGGCCAGCGTGTGCGTGGAGGGCGGGGCAGGGGGCTCTGCCGTGGTGACATTCTTCCAGGGAGCGCATGCTCTCGTCCTCTGCCTCTGGACGCGCCTGGTGATGGGATGAAGGGATCAGACAAAGCCACGGCGTCTCCATTTCTCTGAACCCCTTAGTCACCTGGCACCCCAGGAAGCAGCGTGTTCTGCATAATGGAGGCCCCAGTGCCTGCCCGGGACGCTTGCATTGTAGCAGGGAACCCTGCTTCCGTAGACTCGCAGGATTCCTGAGTGTGCGCCCATTTCATGGGTGGGAGAACCGAGGCCCCCAGATGGTTGCTGATTCACTCGGAGGCTCGAGACCCTGGCTCAGGTCTACACACAGCTCAGCGTGGGGGTGGGGGGGGCTGGCTCTCACCACGCCCCCTCCCCCCAGGGAAGCTTTCGCAGGCAGTCGGCAGCGTTGCCAGCACCCCCGACAGCCTGTGCTGGCCTAAGGAGCGTCTCCCCCGTGACTCAGGGCCGTGCTGGCCCTGGGCTTGCCCTGCCTCCTGGCCGGTGCCCTGGCTTGTCCCTGGGCTGTGTGGTGCCCTCCCCGTGCTGTCTGTGGGGCGCGGGCGGAGTCCTGGGCGGGGTGGTGGGGGTTTTCCCAGGACAGAAAGGCCCCGGTCATCCGTTCCTCTCCCGCTCTGTCACTCTCTGTGTCTGCCTCGATTTCTCTGTGTCTCTTGCTCCTCTCTCTCTGCCTCTGTCGCCCCCTCACCAGGCCGGGCTCTGCCCAGGCGCCCACCCGCTGCTTCCAGGCCCTGCAGGGGCCATGCTCGCCCCCGCACTTCTCCCTCCCTCCCGCTCCATCACTTTCGTTTCTGCTCTGCTCCCCCCTCCAGCTTCTGCCTTCCTGACCTCCGCCCACCGCTGGCCGCAGAAGACCAAGGCCAGGCAGTGCTGCAAGGCCGGCTCAGGACTCCTGGGCTTCGTGCCAGCACAGCTGTCCCCCTCCTCTTCCTTTTGGGGGTCTGGGTGGCCGGACACCTGTGTGTTGGAGAAGCAGTGACTGGCCAGCTTCCGCTAAGCCAAAGAGCACCATGAAGAGGTGGCCCAGCCTCACAAGAGCCCAGGGGACCCCAGGCCTCCCAGGCTGTGAGAACAGAGCAGGCCACCCAAGCCCTGGAGCCTGACTCTTCATTGGTGCCTGGGGAGACATGATGACAAAGACGATGACAGTGCCGATGGCCTAAGCAGTGGTGAGGAATCACCCCGTGTAACCACAGTGTGGTCTCGGGCTCCACCCTGCAGTGCTGATTCTGGGTAGCCTGGGTTTGAATCTGATGACCCCACCACGCGATTTGAGCCTGCTAGGTGAGACCCATACCGCCCTCAGGGAAGTGCCCGGCCAAGAGCCCACATTGCTGTTGGGATCTAGGCTCCCTGGCGCCCTCCTGGGCCACCTGCTGGCCAGGGTGACTCCTGCTGGCCAGGGTGATGCCTGGTTGCCGGGGGTGACTCCTGCTGGCCAGGGTGACTCCTGCTTGCCGGGGGTGACTCCTGCTGGCAGAGGTGACGCCTGCTGATGGGGGTGATTCCTGCTGGCCAGGGTGATGCCTGCTGGAGGGGGTGTTGCCCAGTAGAGGGGGTGATGTCTGCTGGCCAGGATGACTCCTGCTGACCGGGGGTGACTCCTGCTGGCCAAGGTGACATCTGCTGGCTGAAGTGATGCCTGCCGTTCCCTCCTTCCTCCCCAGGTCGTTTGCAAAGCCCCCGAAGCAGGTGCAGACCGTGTGCGAGTGCATCCTCATCATGAAGGGCTACAAGGAGCTCAACTGGAAGACAGCCAAGGGCATGATGTCTGACCCCAACTTCCTGCGCTCGCTCATGGAGCTTGACTTCGACGCCATCTCCCAGAGCCAAGTGAAAAACATCAAGAGTGAGAGCATGTGGAGGGGGGGCGCGGAGAGGAGGCGGGGCTGTGGGGAGGAGGCAGGGCTGTGAAGGGAGGAGGCGGGGCTGTGGGGAGGAGGCGGGACTGTGAAGGGAGGAGGCGGGGCTGTGAAGGGAGGAGGCAGGGCTGTGGGGGAGGAGGCGGGGCTGTGGGGAGGAGGCAGGGCTGTGAAGGGAGGAGGCGGGGCTGTGGGGAGGAGGTGGGGCTGCAGAGAGGAGGCGGGGCTGTGGGGGAGGAGGTGGGGCTGTGGGGAGGAGGCGGGGCTGTGAAGGGAGGAGGCGGGGCTGTGGGGAGGAGGCAGGGCTGTGAAGGGAGGAGGTGGGGCTGTGAAGGGAGGAGGCGGGGCTGTGGGGAGGAGGAGGGGCTGTGAAGGGAGGAGGTGGGGCTTTGGGGAGGAGGCGGGGCTGTGGGGAGGAGGCGGGGCTGTGGATGACAGAGGGAAACAGCAGCCCCTGTAGGGCAGAGGGGAGAACAGACCCTCTTTAGGGGCCCACCTGGGTGTGGCTATGCCCAGGGCGGCTGTGACCTGACCTCCTGCCTTCTCCTGTCAGTTGGTAGTCTCTGGCCTTGTCTTTGGCTGTGGAAGGCTGCAGCCCTGCCCACTTCGCAAGTGCAGGGGACAGGCCCCCCCACCCCGAATCCCAGCTGGCTGCTGCCTGAGCCCCCGCGTGCCCCTCCCTGCGATGCTTGGAGGTCACGGGTTGTGGGACGCCCTAGGTGGCCATGACAGGCCCCCATGTGCTCCGTGTGGTTTGGCCACACTGGTGAACCCACCCCACTTGCCTGGGGGTAGCTGACAGCCCCCGCCCCACCCCCACCCTGTTCCCCAGGCCTCTTGCGGACCCTCAACACCACCATCGAGGAGATGGAGGCCGTGAGCAAGGCTGGGCTGGGGATGCTGAAGTTTGTTGAGGCTGTCATGGGCTACTGCGACGTCTTCAGAGAAATCAAGCCCAAGAGAGAGAAGGTATGGCCCCCTGTGGCCATGGCCACGTCTCCCCCACCGCCCTGCGAGTCCACTCTCAGCGATAGAACCGGGCTCCATGTGAGGTCTCCAGGGTCTTTGGGCAGGGGTCCCGGCTTCCTGCTGACCCACACCCCTGGTCCTTGAGTCCCTGCCACCTGGATTCAGTGGTGGGCTCCTGGCTTTGGCCTGGCCTAGCCGTGGCTGCTGTGGGCATTCGGCAACTGACTGACAGATGGAAGATCCATCTCTTTCTCTCTGTGCCTTTCAAATAAATAAAATCAGTCCATAAAACTTTAGAGATGTGGGTTTCCCAGCCCCACACCCATGGTTCTCTGTGGTGGGTCAGTCCTTGGCATTGTGGGATGCTCAGTGGTGCCCCAGGCTCCCCCCAACACCCTGCAGTGTCCCCTGAGGACATGGTCATGAGGTAGATCCTGCCTTTTTAAGTCCTGTTTTGACACTGCTTTAGAACTCTACAAGAGGTTTAGGACCCCATAGTGGGACCAGCTGCTGGGTTCCTGGGTGGAGTCACAGGCAGCGTCGTCTCGCAGCAGCCCAGAGACATCTGAACTGGGACGTGGAGCTGGACGGGGCCTGTGCCCTGAGAGGGGCCACGGTGTGAGCCCGCGGCGACTGAACCGCCCTCCTGCAGGTGGCCAGGCTGGAGCGGAACTTCTACCTCACCAAACGGGAGCTCGAGCGGATCCAGAACGAGCTGGCCGCCATCCAGAGAGAACTGGAGGCGCTGGGCGCCAAGTACGAGGCCGCCATCCTGGAGAAGCAGAAGCTGCAGGAAGAAGCCGAGATCATGGAGAGGCGGCTGATCGCCGCCGACAAACTCATCTCGGGGCTGGGGTCCGAGAACGTCAGGTCAGCTCAGCCGGCGGGCGGCCCCCACCCCTGCCCATCCCGTCCCAGCGTGCGGCTCCTCCCCTGCCCCGCCCCCGCCCAGGCGAGCGGTCCTCCAGAGGCTGATCCCACCGGTGGAACTCTTCACCTCCTGCACTCTATTCCGTGTTAAAATCTGCAGACCCCGGGACGAGGCCTTGATTGTCCAGGTTAAGGTGGCCAATGGTCGATTCGCAGACTCCGTCTTCGCCAGGCCCAGGGTCTACTGAGTGACTGCTGAGGGTTTAGGAGGCCCAGTAGCACCCAGAGAGGAGCCTTGGAGGGGTGTCTGCCTCCTGGTGACCTTCAGTCCTTGGCTCCTGAGTGCGGGGGACGAGCCCTCGTCTGTCACTCACAGACACCTCCGCAGGGCCCCGTGGCTGGTGTCCTCCCAGACACGACCTGGCCGCGTAGTTTCCGATTGGCGTGAGTGGGTGTGGTGCAGAAAATGCTGGAATCGTGTTTGCTCGTGGGAACAGGAGGTTGTCAGCGTCTCTGAAGCCCGGAAGGTCTCTGTTGGCCTGGGTGGTGTCCCCGCTGGCCTTAGGCCCACGTCTTTGACCAGGCACTGGGAGGCCTGTGGCCACTGGGGACCCTGACCAGGCACTTGCTGAACTTGGAGGTCCCTGGTTCTGCCGGGCTGGGAAATTGCAAAATGGACCAGTGGTCTCCCTTCCCCAGCGAGCATGTTTTCAAAATGGACCAGTGGTCTCCCTTCCCCAGAGAGAGTGTTTTCAAAATGGACCAGTGGTCTCCCTTCCCCAGAGAGAGTGTTTTCAAAATGGACCAGTGGTCTCCCTTCCCCAGAGAGCATGTTTTAAACCACGTTTCCTTTTGCCTTGCCCTGTTAGCAAGGAGTCAGGCTGGTTCAGCTACTTCTGTGTGTGTGTGTGCGTGCGTGCGTTTATTTATTTGAAAGCAGAGTTTACAGAGAGAGAGAGGGAGGGGGAGAGGGGAGGGAGGAGGACGAGGGAGGGAGAGAGGGAGAGAGTGAGAGGGGGAGAGGTCTTTTATCTGCTGGTTCACTCCCCAAATGGCTGCAATGGCCGGAGCTGAGCCAGTCCATAGCCAGGAACCAGGACTTCTTCCAGGTCTCCCATACGGGTGCAGGGACCCAAGCACTTGGGCCATCTTCCACTGCCTTCCCAGGCCACAGCAGAGAGCTGGATCGGAAGTGAGGCAGCTGGGACTAGGACTGGCGCCCATACGGGATGCAAGCGTCGCAGGCGGCAGCTGTACCCACCACGCCACAGCGCCAGCCCTGGTGGTGGCTCCTGCCCCTTCATTGTACAGAACCATTTTCCTCTTTTCGCTTCCTCGTCTGCCCTCCTTGGGGCCCCGTTTCTCTGTCAGGACGCTGCGTGTGACCAGTCGTGCAGGTGGCCCACACAGAACACACCTCGTATTCTCGTCACCTTTCACTCTAGGGAGCACTTGGCTTTCTGAGCTGACACGACCTTGGCCTTGGCCGGTGTTTACGGGATGTGGTGGGGTAGCCGGATAGGTGTGACCGAGGCAGGGTGTGGGCGTGGCTGGAGGGTGGCGCTCAGGCAGCCTCCGCCCCTCGCCAGGTGGCTGAGCGACCTGGATGAGCTGATGCATCGTCGTGTGAAGCTGCTGGGGGACTGCCTGCTGTGCGCCGCCTTCCTGAGCTACGAGGGTGCCTTCACCTGGGAGTTCCGGGACGAGATGGTCAATCAGGTGTGGCAGAGTGACATCCTGGAGCGCGAGATCCCCCTGAGCCAGCCTTTCCGGCTGGAGAACCTGCTCACCGACGACGTGGAGATCAGCAGGTGTGCGGCAGGCGCCCCGCGCGTCTGTGAGGGTGCCCGGGGGGCTGCTCGTCTCCCAGGGGTTGCGGTGGGGTTGCAGAAGGCCGACCCCACACCCTTGCAGGTGGGGCTCCCAGGGCCTGCCCCCCGATGAGCTCTCGGTGCAGAACGGCATCCTCACCACGCGCGCCAGCCGCTTCCCCCTCTGCATCGACCCCCAGCAGCAGGCCCTCAACTGGATCAAGAGGAAGGAGGAGAAGAACAACCTGCGGGTAGGGGCTCCTCCCGCGCCCCCCCCCCCCACCAAGCTCTTGCTTCTCTCAGGTCCCTGGGGGCCCTGGGCGCCCAGGCACAGCGGGCAGGGAGGGCGAGAGCCCAGGTCGACGCACCGCGGGGTTCAGAGTGGGGTCCGAGCACCGGCCGAGTTGTGTGACGGCCGTCAGGTCTGTCTTCGAACGCGTGTGTCGTCCCCCGGAGAAGTGCCATCTCCTTAGCTGCCACCGCCCCGAACCTTCCACCCCTGCCTCCCCCGTCCCTGGCCGTCACGGATCACTTCCTGTCCCTGCGGATTTGCCTAGGAAAGGGGTCACGGAGCTGCGACTTCGCGTCAGGCTCTGTCACTCAGCGAGGCGCTGAGCAGTCTGTCCGTGCTGTGGCCTGCGTCCCTCCCCCTCCCCCTCCCCCCTTCCTCTCTGCTTCCTCCCTTCCGTCCATCTTTGTGGGTGCCGATGCTCTAGAATTTAGGAAGCGCACTTAAACCCGAAGCGAGACGGTCTTCCAGGGACCTTTGATCTCTCGCTGCCGTCTGAGCGGGAGTGGAATTTCTCTCCTCTGGGGCAGTGCCCTCCTCCAGCTCTGGGGTCCCTCCTTGTTCCCTGGCCCTGACGTGGCAAGGAGGAATTGCCGGGGCCGCTGGGTCCTGGGGACGTCCCCTCTCACGGGTGCTGGTGGAGGGGGGACCTGGACGGGCAGTCTCTCGGAGGAAAGGCCTCCCCGGTCAGCTTCCAGCTCTGGCCTCTGGCGCTGTTTCCTGGCCGAGCCTTGGCATGGGTTTCACCCCTGGGCGCGGAGTCTCTGGAGAGGCTGCACACCACGCTTCCCTCTCCTGACTTCTAGAAAAGTCTCTCCCGGTGGCAGTTTCCTTGCATCCCCCACGCCCTCCCGAGGGCCAGCACCCGGCTTTCCCCGGTGCCCCCAGCCGCCTCTCTCACGTGCGCGTCCGTCTGCCCAGTTTCTGGGTCTCCCGCCGGCTCTGCGGCTGCAGCACAGGGCTGTGGGACGGGGCTGAGCGTCCACAGGGACGTCGGGGCCACCCCTCCCAGCAGAGCCGTCCACTCTGGCTCGTTCCTTTTCACGACCGGCCACATCCGTGTCTCTGTCCCCTGACAAACTTCCGGAGAAGCCGGGCTTCTCCGCTTTGGTGCTGCGTGTCTTCAGCCCTCCCATTGCACAAGCGGCCCCCAGCAGCTCGTGGGAAACAGAATCAAGAGAGCGCGAGGGTTGCTGGACAGCTGACTCCGGCTGAGACGCCGCGTCCCCGTCTGAGCCCTCGGGTTGAGTCCCGGCTCCACTTCAGGTCCAGCTTCCTGTTGGTGCACACCAGGAGGCAGCCATGATGGCCCCGTGTGGGAGTCCTGCCACCCACACGGGGGGCTCGGGCCGCGTCCCCGGCTCCCGCTTCAGCTGCGGGCATGTGGGGCGCCACTCGGTGGGGGGCAGATCTCGCTCATCCGTTCTCTGCCTTTCACACGGAGGAGATGATAATGACAATACAGAGAATGGCCTTTGTCCGAGCAGTTTTCAAAGCCCCCTCGTACCCAGGAGAGGGTGGGGGGCCCGGGTGCCTTTTGCTGGACAAATCTGCGGTTTTCAGTTTGACCTTTCCTTGTGCCGGCCCCGGCGCCCAGGTGCCTCTACGCGCTCGTGTGGCTGGGACAGCTCAAACGTGCTGATTCCTGGGGCTCCCTGGTGCTCCTCCCCTGGGGCCGCCCCTCCTCGGCCCCCACACCCCCGTGCCAGCCCCGCCCCGGCTCCCCAGGGTCCCCTTGTAGGGACCTCAGCACAGTTCCTGGGTGGGGAGGGAGGGAGGCAGGGCCAGCGGAGGTGCTAGGGCACAGTGGGGCGGTGAGTCAGGATCCCTTCTGAGGTCTCCCGGGCGTGTGGAGCGAGGGGCTGCCCTGAGCCTGCCCTGGGTGCCCCGGATTATGCACCTGCTCCCCTCCCTGCCACTAGCCGCCCAGCGTGCCACCCCTCTCTTCCAGGTGGCCTCCTTCAACGACCCCGACTTCCTCAAGCAGCTGGAGATGTCGGTCAAGTACGGGACCCCCTTCCTGTTCCACGACGTGGACGAGTACATCGACCCCGTGATCGACAACGTCCTGGAGAAGAACATCAAGGTCACCCAAGGTCGTCAGTTCATCATCCTGGGAGACAAGGAGGTGGACTACGACTCCAACTTCCGGCTCTACCTCAACACCAAGCTGGCCAACCCCAGATACCCGCCGTCGGTGTTTGGGAAGGCCATGGTGATCAACTACACGGGTGAGGACAGACGGGCCTGGGGCAGAGTGGGCGGGGCCTAGGGGGCGGGGCGGGGAGTGACCCCACCCTCGGTGGTCTTGGCAGAGCCGCTGGGATGTCACTGGGCAGCACTGCAGCCCGTGGGATCAGGTGCAGGCCGCGCCACCTGGCTCCACAGGGGTGTGGGCAGACTCGGGCTGGGCTGGGGTCCCTCCTCCCCCAAGAGGAACTGGATGTCGCTGCTCACGTTCCCCCAGAGCTGTCGGCCTGGCCGCCTGGAGGGGCTGAGCGCCTGAGCCCGGGGTCCCCAGCATGCGGTGTTTCCTTTGTGGGGGGCGTCTTCACGGCACCACCTGGCTCCATGTGGCCGTGTTGCCGCCTGGTTCTGTCTGGAGCCCTGGCGGTGGCTCGGAGAGGTCCTGGCTGCTGCCCCGGCCGCAGCCTGTGAGTTCCACCCGTGTCCCCGCAGTCACGCTGAAGGGCCTGGAGGACCAGCTGCTGAGCGTGCTGGTGGCCCACGAGCGGCACGAGCTGGAGGAGCAGCGGGAGCACCTGATCCAGGAGACGAGCGACAACAAGAACCTGCTGCGGGACCTGGAGGACTCACTCCTGCGGGAGCTGGCCACGTCCACGGGGAACATGCTGGACAACGCCGAGCTGGTGTACACCCTGGAGGAGACCAAGTCCAAGGCCACAGAGGTAGCCGCCGCGGCCGGCGCACAGCGCCCGCGTCTGCCCGAGGAGAATCCAGCTGTGACCTCGGGGACTCGGGAGCCGGGGGGCTGGGGGCATCCCCTCCGCCTGGGAGCTCATCAGAGTCGGGCTTCAAGTCGCCTGAGGATTTGTGTGATAGGAAAAGGGGAGGCGTCCTGACGGGGCTCCCAGGGCCTCTGTCCACTGACGAGGGCGGAAAACCCAGCCCTGTGTGGCTTAAGTTAAAGGGAGGGCGCTGCCGCTGTGGTGCAGCGGGTAAAGCCACGGCCTGCAGCGCTGGCATCCCATGTGGGCGCTGGTTCGAGTCCCGGCTGCTCCACTTCCAATCCAAATTCCTGCGAATGCACCTGGGACATCAGTGAGACTGGCCCAAGTGCCTGGGCCCCTGTACCACGTGGGAGACCTGGGAGAAGCTCCTGGCATGGCCTGGCCCAGCTCTGGCTGTTGTGGCCATTTAGAAAGTGAACCACAGAGGGAAGATCTCGGTCTTTCCCTCTCTCTCTCTCTCTCTCTCTCTCTCTCTCTAACTCTGCCTCTCACATAAATAAATAAATCTTTAAAAAAATAAGTAAAAGGAAGGTCGTCATCTTGGGGAGCGGAGGCGCCCAGGACTGGCTCTGGGACTCCACGCGTGTCTGTGTCCGGGCTGGGCCTTCTGTTGGGTCAGCTTCACCCTCTTCCACTCCTCTCACGGTCACAAGACTGCTCTGGCCTCAGGCCCAGCCCTCGGGGGTCACCGAGGACTGACCTCGCTCCCAGGGTGAGGGTTCGGAGGGTTCCTGAGGGCGCGCGCCAGCCTTGGACCAGCCCAGGTCGCTGGGGGGCGCTGGCTCCTCCCTTGAAGTTGGGCTTGGACCCTGCTGGGGGGAGCTGAGCCGGGAGTAAAGGCCAGGGGCTGCTCTGGGGCGACACAGGGTGTAGGCGAGGCAGCCAGGCGCGCCCGCACTCCCCGGGGGTCTCCCCCGCCCCTCCCCCGCCTTCCTGGCCCCGGGTGACGGCGCCTTTCCCCAGGTGTCCGAGAAGCTGAAGCTGGCCGAGAAGACGGCGCTGGACATCGACAGGCTGCGGGACGGCTACCGGCCGGCCGCGCGCCGCGGTGCCATCCTGTTCTTCGTCCTGTCCGAGATGGCGCTGGTGAACTCCATGTACCAGTACTCACTGACCGCCTTCCTGGAGGTCTTCGGCCTGTCCCTGAAGAAGTCGCTGCCGGACTCCATCCTCCTCAAGAGGCTGAAGAATATCATGGACACGCTGACCTTCAACATCTACAACTACGGCTGCACAGGTGAGGCGCCCAGGCGGGGCTCAGCCCGCCCCCAGGAGGGTCCCGGGCCAGGCAGGCGGGGGGTCTGGGGCTCAGCCCGCCCCCCAGGAGGGTCCTGGGCCAGGCAGGTGAGTGTCCTGGTGTTCAGCCCGCCGCCCAGGAGGGTCCCGGGCCAGGCAGGTGAGCGGCCTGGGGCTCAGCCCACCACCCAGGAGGGTCCCGGGCCAAGCAGGTGAGTGTCCTGGTGTTCAGCCTGCCACCCAGAAGGGTCCCAGCGGGGCAGGCAGGGGGTCTGGGGCTCAGCCCTCTACCCAGTAGTGTCCTGGGCCAAGCAGGTGAGCGGCCTGGGGCTCAGCCCGCCGCCCAGGAGGGTCCCAGCGGGGCAGGCCGGGGGTCTGGGGCTCAGCCCTCTACCCAGGAGTGTCCTGGGCCAAGCAGGTGAGCGGCCTGGGGCTCAGCCCGCCGCCCAGGAGGGTCCCAGCGGGGCAGGCAGGGGGTCTGGGGCTCAGCCCACCCCCCAGGAGGGTCCCGGGCCAGGCAGGCAGGGGGTCTGGGGCTCAGCCCGCCGCCCAGGAGGGTCCCGAGCCAGGCAGGTGAGCGGCCTGGGGCTCAGCCCGCCACCCAGAAGGGTCCCAGTGGGGCAGGCAGGGGGTCTGGGGCTCAGCCCGCCACCCAGGAGTGTCCTGGGCCAAGCAGGTGAGCGGCCTGGGGCTCAGCCCGCCGCCCAGGAGGGTCTCGGTTCGTGAGGCGGATGCGGCCGCCGGCACCCACACGCCGTTCGGTCCCCGCAGGGCTGTTCGAGCGACACAAGCTGCTGTTTTCTTTCAACATGACCATCAAGATAGAGCAGGCGGAAGGCAGGGTCCCCCAGGAGGAGCTCGACTTCTTCCTGAAAGGTAACAGCCACCGCGCTCCCTCCTGCCCGCGAGTCCCCGTGCGCCCGCCCGGGTCTCGGTGGTCACGGCGCTGGTTGTGTGGGGCTCCGAGCGGCCGCCCCTCTCTGCTCTCGTCCCTGCTGGTGACCTGCGGAAGCGAGGGGCCACTGCTCTCGCTGTGTCGTGGGTAGGAAACATCTCCCTGGAGAAGAGCAGACGGAAGAAGCCGTGCGCGTGGCTGTCCGAGCAGGGCTGGGAAGACATCATGCTCCTGTCGGAGCTGTTCCCCGACACCTTCGGGAACCTCCCGGACGACGTGGAGAAGCACCCCGCGGCCTGGCAGGAGGTGAGCGCGCCGGCACACAGCGTCTTACCCGTGTGAGTGACAGGACGCTCTCTAGGACGGCCACTCAGTGTCCTCCGTGCCCTCCAGCTGCCAGGGTGGAATTCTTCTTGTCTAAGTCCCAGTGACGTGGGAGGACCATCAGTGTGTCCATCCACCTATCTGAGCATCTATGCTCCCTGTCCATTCACCCCCCCCATCCACCTACCCATCCCCCACCCATCCATCTGTCCCTCCATCCATCCATCCACCCACCCAAGTGTCCATCTGTCCCTCCATCCATGTACCCACCCACCAACTGTCCATCTGTCCACTCACCTACCTGTCTGTCCACCCACCCATCTGTCTCCATCCATCAGCCCACCCTCCCACCCCACCTACCTGCCCGTCTGTCCATGCACCCACCCGCATACTCACACATGCATCCACCTACACACCACCCATGCACCTCCCTACTCGTCCATCTGCCCCCCCAGCCCCCCTCCCGGCATCCCAGAACAGTCACTGAGCACCAGCAGCAGTACTTGACGGGGCGAGCATCAGACTCGACAGCGAGCAAGGCTCAGTTCCTTCCCTGTGACGTCTGTGATTCCTCGGAGTGGAAACGTTAGACCAAGATCAGAACTGGGCTCGGTCCCTGTACCTGTAGGTCCTCGTCCCTTTACCGTGGCTCCTGGCACCTTCGCGCGAAGATGGGGCCGCGGCGACCTCTGAGCTGACGCACGGTGCGTATTCTCTGTCTTGCCAGTGGTACGACCTGGATTCCCTCGAGCAGTCTCCGTTCCCCCTGGGTTACGACAGCAACATCACCCCCTTCCAGAAGCTGCTCATCCTGCGCTGCTTCCGCGTGGACCGCGTGTACCGGGCCGTGACCGACTACGTGACGCTCACGATGGGGGAGAAGTAAGCGCGTCCCTCTTGCTATGTGGGCCTTGCATCTGACGTCCCCTCCACGGGGTCGCGGGGCCGCCACAGCCCCGCCCACCAGCGGTGGCCTCCCCGGACGGCTGTGCCCAGGAGAAATACAACCTGAGCCATTTGGGCCACTTCAGAAGGCCTGGTGGCCACGAGAGAAAGCAACCGGCAGAATGTGACACCGTGTTTTAGTAACCGAGAATACTAAAACGTCATTTCAACACGTGACCAGGGCAAACGTGGCTGAGAACTCTCACATGGGGAGCAAGTGTGCAGGATCCGTGTGAGTTCACACGTGCGGCGCGTCTCAGTGTGCAGGATCCGTGTGAGTGCACACGTGTGGCGCGTCTCAGTGTGCAGGATCCGTGTGAGTTCACACGTCTAGCGTGTCTCAGTCGGGACCAGGCTCGTGGCAGGTGCTCTGTGTGCCCCAGCGGGCCCTGGGAGCACACAGTAACTCTGGCATTGAGTGCAAGGCCAGGGAGGTAACTCGCGGTCGCCGACGGGGCTGTGCCTTTGTGGCTGGCGGCGGTGGAAAGGAGGGGCGGGCCTGTGGCAGAGCTCCTAGTTTCGACCTGGTCCACACAGGCAGCTGCTCTTAGCTCCTGGCCACTGACGGCAGGTGGCAAGAGGGGCTGGAGTGGTGAGACCCCCGAGGCTTTGAAGGAAGCCACCCCGAGTTCTGCATGGAACCTCTCCACGCTCGAGTGCTGGCCACGGTCTTAGTCCGTTTGTGCCGCCGTTCCCAGTGACCGGGGTGGGGCTGTAGCACAGCGGTGAAGTCGCCGCTTGGACACCCGCGTCCTGGGGTGGAGTTCCACCTCCGCTCCCACCAGCCTCCTGCTGATGCGCCCAGGAGGCAGCAGATGACGGCCTAGGTGCCTCCTGGGCCCCTGCACCCGCCTGGGAGACTGGGCGGGGCTCCTGGCTCCTGGCTTCAGCCTGGCCCCGCCCTGGCTGCTGGGGCCCTCTGGGGAGTGAAGTGGTGGATGGAAGATCTCTCTCTCTCTCTCTCTCTCTCTCTCTCTCTCTCTGCCTTTCAACTAAATGAAATAAAACAACACCCAAATAACTGATGCTGGGTAATGCGTAAAGAAAAAAGCTTATTTGGTTCTGGTGTCAGCATCGGCAGAGAAGTGGGGAGGGCAGTGGCCACGCACGGGAGGGCCGGGCACGTGGGGCAGCCCCACTCTGTAAGTGGTCCTGGGACAGCGGCCCTAACCCCTCCCAGGGCGGCCTCCCTGAGCCCTCCCCCCCCCATCTAAGCCCCCTGCACAGGAGCCCTGGGGGACAAACCCTATACAAGGCATACAGCAAGTAATTAACACCCCAGAACTCAAGATGTGGGCTGTGCGGGCCAGGGCTGGTGACTCCAGGCTCTGTGCCGAGGCGCCCAGCCCCGGATAAACCTGCTGAGCCCAACACGCAGGCGCTGAGCCACACCAGGGGGGCAGAGGGGCCCCTATGAGGAGAGACTGGGCTCCCGGACAGGGCAGGCCGGGCAAAGAGCCCATCATGGGTAGGAGGGGCAGAAGGAGGAGATGGTGCTGGTCAGACGGGTGGGCTCCCAGCCTGCAGCTGTCCCCCAGGGAGAGCTGTTTGTTTTGTTAAGATTTATCGAGTTGAAAGGCAGAGGGACAGGGACAGGGAGAGGGAGAGGGAGAGCGCGCTCTGTCCTTTGGTCCACTCCCCAGAAGGTCGCAACAGCCAGGTGAGGCGGGGACCGGGAGCTTCCTCCGGGTCTCCCACACGGGAGCAGGGCCCAAGCGCTTGCCCCGGCGGCCAGCAGGGGCTGGATGGGACTGGAGCGGCGGCTCAGGGCGCCGCGCCAGTGTGAGCGTGCCCTCGTGCCCCCAGGTACGTGCAGCCCCCGATGATCAGCTTCGAGGCCATCTTTGAGCAGAGCACACCCAACTCCCCCATCGTGTTCATCCTGAGCCCTGGCTCCGACCCTGCCAGCGACCTCATGAAATTAGCCGAGCGCTGTGGTTTCGGAGGAAACCGCCTCAAATTCCTCGCCATGGGTCAAGGTCAAGAGAAGGTAACACGCGGCTGTGCACCTGGGCCGTGGCTGGCCGGCTAGGAGCGCGTTAACGGGGCCGTAGTGTGGGTTGGGTGTGCGTCCGACAGAGCAGTAACGAAGGTTGGGAGGACGATGGTTTCCAGGCCCTCCCCCGCACCACCACTGTCTCCCTGGGCCCTGCCCCGTGCCGCTCAGCATCAGCCCCCACCGCCTGAGAGGCCGCACCCAGAAGCGCCGGGACAGAGGCGTGCGCGCTGCCTGGTGCACTTGGCCTGGGTCAGGGCCCTGCCTCGGGGCCCCTGGGTGCAGGTGTGACTGGCGGGGGTGTGGAGGACCGTGTCTCCCAGGGCGGGGTGGGTCTCTGGCTCCGGGCCCAGCCCTTGCCTCTCCTCCCCTCCCCGGCGCAGGTGGCGCTGCAGCTGCTGGAGACGGCCGTGGCTCGCGGCCAGTGGCTGATGCTGCAGAACTGTCACCTCCTGGTCAGGTGGCTGAAGGACCTGGAGAAGTCCCTGGAGCGGATCACCAAGCCGCACCCCGACTTCCGCCTGTGGCTCACCACCGACCCCACCAAGGGCTTCCCCATCGGGATCCTGCAGAAGTCCCTGAAGGTCTGGCCCGGGACGTGCACCCCAACACCGCAGCCCTGTCCCAGGGCCATTGCAGTGTGTGTGCGCGAGTGTGTGCACGTGCGTGTGTGTACGTGGTCTGTGTGTGCACTTACGTGCATTCTGTGTACATACAACTATGTGTGTGTGCATGTGCCATCCACGTGTGCATCTGCGTGTGTGTGTACGTGGTCTGTGGGTGCTTTTGTATGTGTGTCTGTGCACGTGTAGAAGCAAGTGTGTGTGCCTGTGTACCCGTGTGTGTGCCTGTGTACCTGTGTGCCTGTGTACCCGTGTGTGTACCCGTGTAACTGTGTGTGTGCCTGTGTACCCGTGTGTGTACCCGTGTACCTGTGTGTGTACCTGTGTGTGTGCCTGTGTACCCGTATGTGTACTCGTGTGTGTGCCTGTGTACTCATGTGTGTACCCGTGTACCTGTGTGTGTGCCTGTGTACCCATGTATGTGCCCGTGTACCCGTGTGTGTACCCGTGTGCCTGTGTGCCTGTGTACCCGTATGTGTGCTCGTGTGTGTGCCTGTGTACTCGTGTGTGTACCCGTGTACCTGTGTGTGTACCCGTGTGTGTGCCTGTGTACCCGTGTGTGTACCCGTGTACCTGTGTGTGCCTGTGTACTCGTGTGTGTACCCGTGTACCTGTGTGTGTGCCTGTGTACCCGTGTATGTGCCCGTGTACCCGTGTGTGTACCCGTGTGCCTGTGTACCCGTATGTGTACTCGTGTGTGTGCCTGTGTACTCGTGAGTGTACCCGTGTACCTGTGTGTGTACCTGTGTGTGTACCCGTGTGCCTGTGTACCCGTATGTGTACTCGTGTGTGTGCCTGTGTACTCGTGTGTGTACCCGTGTACGTGCCCGTGTACACGTGTGTGTGCCTGTGTACCCCTGTGTGTGCCTGTGCATGTACCTGTGCAAACCCTCTCACTCTCGGGAGGAGCCGCTGTCCCGCGCCTGTCAGCCCGGTGTTGGACTCCCAGGCCCGTGTCTCCACTTCTGTGTGGCGACAACAGTGTCTCGGCGGGCTCTCCCCTGGTCACACCTGTGGAACCCCCCTCACCTCTCATGACAGAGCCCCCCCCCCAGCCTGCAGCAGCCCCCGGTGGCTTCTGGGCCCCGCCCAACTGCTGCCCCCTGGGGCCGTTCTCCTGGCGCAGGTGGGAGAAGCCCTAACTGCTTCCACGCCCAGCCGGGGACCCCGAGGTGAGAGAGGGGCTGGGTCACCTGCCCAGTCGGGGCCAGCGCTGGCTGCACATGGTGGCCTCTGACTTCCGTGCCGGGGCCTCGGCGGGGGTGGGGATGGATGGCTGTGTGCGTCGGGCGCCTGTGGGGCGCGGCCCAGGGCTCCGTGGCCTCTGAGCACAGCTGGCTGCTTCTCAGGTTGTCACGGAGCCGCCCAACGGGCTCAAACTGAACATGAGGGCCACGTACTTCAAGATCTCGCAGGAGCTGCTGGAGCGGTGCCCGCACGCCGCCTTCAAGCCGCTGGTCTACGTGCTGGCCTTCTTCCACGCCGTGGTGCAGGAGAGGAGGAAGTTCGGCAAGATCGGCTGGAACGTGTACTACGACTTCAACGAGTCCGACTTCCAGGTGCCCCGTGGGCTGGGGGCTGGGCGACGGCCTCGCCTCCAGCGAGCTGTGCGGCCTCTCACGGGGCCTGGCCCGGCCTCCAGCGGGCCACGCGGCCTCTCACGGGGCCTGGCCTTCCTCTGCAGGTCTGCATGGAGATCCTGAGCACGTACCTCACAAAGGCCTTCCAGCAGCGCGACCCGCGCATCCCGTGGGGCAGCCTCAAGTACCTCATCGGAGAGGTGGGGGCTGCGGAGCCCGTGAGCTGGTCCCGTCCTGAGGGGCCCTGTCACATGGCCCCTCAGTGGCCTGGGGCTCGGGGCCCTGCCTGGGCGTGTCTCGGGGTGTGGCGTCCACAGCTTTTAACCCGGGGTCACGGGGAACGCGTTCCATGAGCTCTGCCGTGGCGCTGGCAGTGGCCGGGACGGCCGCTGGCTTCTGCGGTCCTTGTTTTGCTGCTGGCCTGTCTGATCCGTTTGGTAGGGCTCAGGCTCTCCGAGGGAGCTGTCACTTCGGGATGCCCCCCCCAGGTCCCCGTATTTGTCAGCAGCGCCTCTGATGGGAGCCAATGGGTGGGAGCTGTGGCCCCGCGAGCCGCCCGCAGCCGGCCCTCGGCCCTCTGGTTCAGGTCATGTACGGAGGACGCGCCATCGACAGCTTCGACCGCCGCATCCTGACCACCTACATGGACGAGTACCTGGGCGACTTCATCTTCGATACCTTCCAGCCGTTCCACTTCTTCCGGAACAAGGAGGTGGACTACAAAATCCCCGTCGGCGACGTCAAGGAGAAATTCGTTGGTGAGATTTCTCAGATCTGAGAAAGCCATTTTAACGACTCTATTCATTTATTTAAATTTTGATTGAAAGGCGGGGGGGGGGAGAGGGAGGGAGGGAGGGAGACCTCCCACTCATTGGTTCACTCCCCAAATGCGTGCAACAACCAAGGCTGGTCCGGTCCAAAGCTAGGAGCTTGGAACGCCATCCGGGTCTCCCCCGTGGGCAGCGGGGGCCCGAGGACTTGGGCCGTCTTCTGTCCCCCAGGGCGCCCACAGCAGGGAGCGGCTGGGCCTTGACCGACACTGATGTGGGCTGCAGCGTCCCAAGGGGCGTTGTAACTGCCGCGCCAGATGCCTGCCCCCAGAGAAAGGATTCTTAAAGGGGTTTCTAAGGGAAGCCGTGGATTTCAGCCGTTTCCTGTCCCGTGGTTGTCATGGTTACGCTTCCAACCCCTCCCCTGCTGGGGCTGCAAGGCTGGTCAGGTGTGGAGGGCGGAGGGCCTGGGAGGGGGCTCGGCGGCTGCTCTTGGCATGCCGGCTTCCTGCGTGGGAGGGAGAGCGGGAGGGCCCGTGGGTGCACCTGGGCCCCGAGCCTGGCGGGGAGCTCACTGGGCCACTGGCATTACAGGGAAGTGACACCCAGCTGGGCTGGCACTGGGGCGTGTGAGTGTGCGTGTGTACAGAAACACGCCCCCCAGCGCGGTGCACGTCTCAGTCTTGCACATCTGGGCGCTCAGGAACTGGGGGGCGGCTTGCAGTGTGACCCCAGCTTGTTCTCTGTGGTTCCAGAAGCCATTGAGGCCCTGCCTCTGGCCAACACGCCCGAGGTGTTTGGCCTTCATCCCAACGCCGAGATCGGCTACTACACACAGGCGGCCCGCGACATGTGGGGGCACCTGCTGGAGCTGCAGCCCCAGACCGGTGAGTGGGCGGCGCGCGGCGCCTTTCCCGGGCCCGGACGCTCAGGGCGGCCCCGCCCCGGGCCTGGAGGCCTCGCCGGCCCTCAGAAGCATCCTGGTTGCAGGGGAATCCAGCAGCGGCATCAGCCGGGACGACTACATCGGCCACGTGGCCAAGGACATAGAGCACAGGCTGCCCAGGGTCTTCGACCTGGACCAGGTCAGGAAGCACCTGGGCTTCGGGATCTCCCCCACCTCGGTGGTGCTCCTGCAGGAGCTGGAGCGCTTCAATAAGCTCGTGGTGCGGATGACGCGGTCGCTGGCCGAGCTGCAGAGGGTGAGCGAGCCCCTCGCGCTGGGCGGCGCAGCCCCCAGCCGCCCCGCCCCGCCTGACTGCTCTTGGCTCTGTCAACAGGCCTTGGCCGGAGAGGTAGGGATGAGCAACGAGTTGGACGACGTGGCCAGGTCTCTGTTTATCGGGCACATCCCCGGGATCTGGAGGAAGCTGGCCCCCGACACCCTCAAGTCCCTGGGAAACTGGATGGTGTACTTCCTGCGCAGGTTCAGCCAGTACACGTCGTGGGTGAGTGGGGGCGGGCAGCCGTCCGCTGGCCGGGCCGTCCTCCAGCTCCTCCCACCCCTGCCCGGCCGGCTCCTCTGTCCCTTCTCTCCCACGGTACCTGCTGCATGTGTGAAGATGGACTGACTTAGCTGACAGGCAGAGCCACACAGAGACAGAGCAGAGAGGTGTTCCTTCCACTGGTCACTTCCCAAGTGGCCACAGTGTCCGAAGGCCAGGCCCGCCAGGAGCCAGGACTCCATCCAGGTCTCCCATGTGGGTGTGGGGGCCCAAGCACCTGGGCCGTCTTAGGCTGCTTTCCCAGGCTCATTAGCTAACAGGGAGCTGGATTGGAAGGGGAGCAGCTGGGGCTCGAACCCAGGCTCTGATACGGGATGCAGCCCCTGCACAGCTGACTTTATCCTGCAGACCTGGCTCGCTCTTCTTAGGGCATTCCTGACGGCACGCGGGGGCACGGACACGTGTACACCCACGGCCCCACGGGTCAGCTCCAGCAGCGGGAGGGGCCGAGCTGAGTGCGAGCTCTTAGAGTTGGCACGGGGCTTCCCTGGGGGCTCTCTGGACACACCTCGTTCTCCACAGAGCTCTGCGTCCTGCACACGCTGGGGCCGGGAGGTGGCAGCAGCGAGCGTTCTGCGCTGCATTCCTGGAATCGTGCCGAGGTCGAGCGCATTTTACAGGCTTGGGCTCTTTTTCTGTGGATTACCTGTGTCTTAACCTTACTCAGGCCTCTGTCATTTTGAGTGACTTTTTTTAAATGTGATTTATTATTTGAAAGGCAGAGTGACAAGGGAGAGAGAGAGACATCTTCCAAATGCTGGTTCACTCCCCGAATGGCTGCCAACAGCCAGGGCCGGGCCAGCCCAAAGCCAGGAGCCTGGAACTTCACCCAGGTCTCCCACCAGGTGGCAGGTGCAGTCGTGCCACCTTCACGGAATATCTGGGACTCACACGGTGGCCATGGGTGCAGCGTCCCCAGCGGTGGCTCAGCCCTGGCCCGACAGTGCTGGGAGCACTTCTGCAGGCTTCTACACCTGTAGGTTTGCGTTTCTACGCAGTCCGCTCTCCCCAGCTCTCACGGCTCTGGGCTGTATTCCCGCCCCCAGTGGCCAGGTCCTTCTGGGGTCTCCTCTTTACACTCGGATCCGTCTGGAGTCTGGCAGCCAGCTAGGTCTCCCTCCACATGAACTGCCAGCCACTGCCGAGATGAACTATGACCTCCTTGGTCAGCCTTGACCCTGGCACTTGGTGGCAGCCCCCAGCCCCCTCACTTGCTCTGCCCTTCCCCAGGTCACCGAGGGGGAGCCCGGCGTCATGTGGCTCTCGGGGCTGCACATCCCGGAATCCTACCTCACGGCCCTGGTGCAGGCCACGTGCCGGAAGAACGGCTGGCCCCTGGACCGGTCCACCCTGTTCACGCAAGTGACCAAGTTCCAAGATGCAGAGGAAGTGAACGAGCGGGCGGGGCAAGGTATAGTCTCCCCCGGAGCCAACGACTCGGGGGCCAGCCGCGTGGCCCCGCACAGGCCAGGCCGCAGCTGTGTGCGCCCCACCCACCACGTTTCTCTTCTCCGTTGAGACTGGGGTTGAGCCTTTGTGGGAACAGGTGCCTAGGCCAGACTCGGCTCTGGCGGGGAGTCAGGTCAGCAGGTGGCTCCCTGGGAGCCGGGGCGGTGACCTACTGGGCAAGGGCAGCTGGGTACAGCTGCTGGCCCTACCCCCTTGAACTCGGGCAGGCTGGGCGGCCCCTCACCCTGGGGCCACAGGACAGGCGCCTTCCCTGCCGCTCCGTGGGCCCCGGAGCCCACTCTCTGTGAGGCTCCCCGGGGTGCTGGGGCTGCCGCGGTGCCAGCTCCTGCTCTGTGTCCCGACGCCAGGTCCCCGGGGGAGAGGTGCGCGCTGCGCCCTCCCCCGCCCCTCCCCACCCCACCTGCGGGTCTGCAGGGTCCCTCGCTGGGGCTGCTGCTCTGAAAGGAGCCCCAGGCCAGCCACGGGTGCTCCCCGTACATGGTTCCTTCTGCTCCCTAGGGTGCTTCGTGTCGGGGCTGTACCTGGAGGGCGCTGACTGGGACACAGAGAGAGGCTGTCTCGTCAAGAGCAAACCCAAGGTGCTGGTGGTGGACCTGCCCATCCTGAAGATCATCCCCATCGAGGCCCACCGCCTCAAGCTGCAGGTGCCGCCCCTTCTCTCCTCCCCCGTGGGCCGGGGAGGCGGGTTCAAGTTTCATCCCTAAGGAGAGGCCCTCCCTCCTGGTGCGGGCACAGCGGGCGTGTCTGGGGCCCTCACCAACCGCTCCCTTGCAGAACACCTTCCGCACCCCCGTCTACACCACGTCCATGAGGCGCAACGCCATGGGAGTCGGCCTGGTGTTCGAAGCGGATCTCTTCACGACCAGGCACATCTCTCACTGGGTGCTGCAGGGGGTGTGCCTCACCCTCAACTCGGACTGACGCCCACCCTGCCCGCGGCTGTCCCTCTCCCTGGATCAGTGCGCCCCGGAGGTTGGTTTGCTGAACTGTTTACTTCTCTGGGCCTCTGTGTGGTAGAACATAAACACTGTGGAGTTTCAAGACGACTCAAGTCTCTCTCCGAGACGCGCCAGGCGTCCCCGTGTGGCTCTCACGGGAGCGCCATGCCTTCGGCTCTGGGGGGCCTCCAGGGGTCCCCGGGGCTGCTGAGTCCCATCTCGGCCCCGCCTGCACTCCCACCTAACACGCTGGGTCTTTGGGGGGGGGGGTCAGCAGCCGCTGGCCGCCCAGGGTGGGCTCTGCCCAGCAGGGGGCGAGGGGGGCTTTCCCTGGGAAGGAGGGCTGGTGCCCGAAGCTCAGAGTGCCCGGGGAGGGAGAGGTGCCCGGGCTCCGCCTGCTGCCCTCATGTGTCTAACAGAAGACACAGGACAGAATGAGGGCGGGTTGAGAAAATAAAGTTTGTTGGGATCTTGAACATTTTGGATAACACTAACAAAAAATATGCACACACACTGGGGTGGTGACAGGAGGAGTCATCTTGGGCTTGTGACACACGGCTGCTGGGAGACGGGTGACAGCTGCCGCCCCGCGGAGGGGCTGCCGGGGGGGCACGGGGGGCAGGGCCAAGGCTGGCACGTGTTGCTCTCACCCTGTAGAGGCGCGTGGCTGTCAGGTGTCACGGACGTCGGTGGTGCTTGGCCAGGGCCTGGTCCGCGAGCGAGCTCGGGCTACACGGAGTGGGACCAGAAGGGAGCGGTGCAGCCTGCGGGCGTCTGGTCACGCGTTCTGCAGCAGGGACGTCGCTGGGGCCAGAGCGGGGGGGTGGTGGACAGGCATGCGTGGGCAGGAGACACGAGGAGCGGATGATTTCCTGGTCGTGGTCACAGTGCGTGGACCCCGGGCCCCGGCGTCACACAGTTCTGTCCGTCCCTGAGTGCTTCCGCACCACTTTGCCTGCGTTCACCTGGTCCACCGCCAGCGTCTCCAGCTCGGCCTGGGCCTGCGGCGGGCTGGCGTGGTGGATGCGGTGCGCCACCCCGACGTGGGCCGGGCTGTGCTGCTCGCTCGCGCCGCGGTCGGAGGCGATGGGGGGGATGACGAGCGGCCGCTCCTTGATCAGGTGGACCTCGGCCGACTCCCGGGCCAGCAGAAACGGCGTGGGGTCCGGCATGGCGTCCACGGGCTCCCGCAGGAGCAGCTTGCGGCTCTCGGCCCCGAACCTGTAGACCTCCTCGAACTCGGGGTGCAGGGGCGCCGACAGGCTCTTCTTCATGCGGCGGCGCGGCGTCTCGGGCAGCTTGTCCTTGGGCGGCGCGGGCTTGTAGCCGGCCAGCACGGGGCTGCCCGCCGGGCTGGCGTCCGAGGCGCCGCTGGAGCTGAGCAGCTTCTTCCTGGCGGCGTGCAGCTGCGAGGTCAGGTAGGCGATGGTGCCGGCCCGCTGCTCCAGCTCGCTGGACAGCACGCTCAGCTTGTGGCTGCGGCCCTTGAGCTCCTCCAGGTACTTGCGCTCGCGCTCGCGCACCGTGTGCTCCAGCACGGCGATGGCGGCATTCCTCTGCTCCAGCTCGCGCAGCAGCTGCTGGTTCTCGTCCTCCTTGGCTCTCAGCTGCGCCTCCAGCTCCTCACATCGCCTCTTCAGCTCACTGCTCCTGGCAGACCCGTCTCCTGCAGGACGAGAGGCCAGCGTGGGCCCTGGGAGTGCACTGCTGGTTTTCAGGAGCCCCCCCCCCCATTTGTCAACAGCACAAAACCCCCGATGGCCTCCGAAGCGCAGTTCAGGAGGCGCAGAGGGGCCGGGGACGCCGGCGTCCGTGACGGGCACCAGCTCCGGGCTCGGCTACTTTGCCTCCAGCCCAGCTCCCTGCTCGTGTGCCTGGGAAAGTGCAGGACGGCCCGCGTGCTCGGGTCCCTGCGCTCACAGGGAGACCTGGACAGAGCTGCACGCTCCTGGTTTCGGGCTGGCCCAGCCGCAGCCATTTGGGAGAATGAACCAGTGGATGGAAGATCTTTTTCTCCTTGTCATTCTGACTTTAAATAAATCGAAAGAAAAAAAAAAAAACAGTTGGGGCCAGCACTGTGGTGTAGCAGGTAAAGCTGCCACCTGCAGTGCCAGCATCCCCTGTGAGCACTGGTTCGAGGCCCAGCTGCTCCTCTTCCGATCCAGCTCTCTGCTGTGGCCTGGGAAGGCAGTGGAGGGTGGCCCAAGTGCTTGAGCCCCTGCACCCGCGTGGGAGACCTGGAAGAAGCTCCCGGCTTCAGATCAGCTCAGCCCTGGCTGTTGCAGCCATCTGGGGAGTGAACCAGCGGGTGGAAGACCTCTCTCTCTCCCTCTCTCCTTCTCTGCCTCTCAGTAACTCTGCCTTTCAAATAAATAAATCTTAAAAAAAAAAAAAAAAAAAGGCCACCCCGAGGCCCAGGACCCAGCTGCGCTCGGAGACCGGAACCCCCTCAGCCGGGAGCTCGGGCCACTTCGGCGCCGCCGCCCCACAGAGGCTGTTCTGGGACAGCCACTCTCCTCTCCTCCTGGAACGTGACCTCACCTGGCTCACACCCGTCCCCTGGCCCAGACTTGCAGGCTGCTGGCCTTGTCCCCTGGCTCTGGAGGGCTGCCCGTGGGACTGGCAGCCTGCGACTCGGCTCCTCCTGTTCTGCCAGTTCCCTGCCCCCCCTTCTTTAATGTCTGTTTACTTTCATCTACCTGAAAGGCAGAGAGAGAGCTTTGATCTGCTGCTTCATTCTCCAAATACCTGCCACAGCCCGGACAGGGCCGGACTGACCCCAGGAGCCGGGGTGCCAGCTGGGTCTCCCGTGTGGTGACTGGGCCCGGTACTGAGCCGTCACTACTGCTCTCAGTGTGCATCAGCAGGGAGCTGGAATCGGGGCAGGACTTGAACCCAGGCACTGCGATGCCTGCCTGGACCTGGTGGGGTCGCTGCCAGGCGGCTTTGTAAACACAGATCCCCAGGCTGCTCCCAGATCCTGGCCATCACCACGCAGGAGAAGGGTTCCAACCTGCATCCTGCAGCTGTTTGGGACAGGTGGTTTCGGGAGAGAATAAAGTAAGGCAACGATTTCCCCCACTCTTGCAAATCATCAGCACTGAGCCGCTGGGGCTGGGGGCCGCCTGGGCAGGCCGCACACAAGGAAGGGCCCTGCAGACTGGTCGGGGTGGGGGCGCGCAGCGTCCATGCACGCGCGGCTCCTCTCCAGAGGCTCGGCTACAGCTCTCTCCTCCCTCCTCTTTGAGGCCCCATGAGGCCGATGCCTTCTCTCCACTGCCCCCCAAACACACGGGCCGCCTGACTCCTGATGGGAGCACTTAGGGGACGTAACAGGCTCGGCCGTGCACTGTCATGAACGCACACTGCAGCCAGCACGCTTGGTGAGGAGAGAGGGCGCCAACACACGCCTGTGCCCTTCCCCGGGGGGGGGGGCACACAGCCCCAGCTGCCAGCAGGGGAGCCTAAGGGGCCCTGGAGGAGGCCCTTCTGCACTGCCTTCCAGCAAGACCCTCTGGGGACTCACGGCCCAGCCGCACCGAGAGGCCCTGCTCAGGGGACAGAGGTGGAGCCGCTCTGCCGGCCCTGCCCTCAGCCTCCTGCTGTCCAGGGAGGGATGTGGATTCACCGTAGGGAAAGCAGAAAAACACACACAGTCCAAACACGTGTGTCAGTCACGAGGTGCAACCCCGGCCTCCTGGTCACAGCCCAGGGCCGCCCATCCTCCACAGGGTGCCCTGGCTGCCCATCCTCTGCAGGGCGCCCTGGCTGCCTGGTGACCTCACAGCCCATGCTCTGTGCCGACCACCGCTGCACCACCCACCAAGGGCAGCGCCACCTTGAGGGCGGGGGCTGGGGCAGTTCTTACCTGTCTGTTCAGAACTTTTGACCGTCAGCTCATATGTCAAATCTAAGAAGGAAAATTCACGCATCAATTCTGTCACAGTCCCCATCAAATCCCTCCTGGCTCTGAGCACGCATGACGGAGCCCCAGGGGGAATGCGAGTCCCACCCCACAGAGGCAATTCAGAGGCGAGCAGGGGCTATTGGGACCCTACCGCCTCCCAGACCCCTTCCCCACTGCCCCCAAACATATCCTGACAACCCAGAACCACAGAGCAGCTAACAGTTCACATGCTGTGCCTTGGGGACCTGCCCCACCCTGCACTGGCGATTCCAACACTGGGTCTGTGTCCCCCAGAAAGCGCTCTGCACCCCGACACATGGCATCTGGGCTGTGCCTGGCCGACGCCAGCGGGTGCCGGGGCCCGGCCGGCCCGGTACCTGTGCAATGCTGCTGCAGGCGCCGGATCTCGGCGTGCAGCCCCTTGAGCGTGCTGGCGTGCTCCCGCTGCAGGAACAGGAGGTTCTTCTGCGCGCTGTGCAGCTGGTTCTCCAGGTTCGTGGCCGCCATGCTGACACCCAGGTGGCCTGCAGGGAAGACCGTGGTCACTGCCACCCGCTCTCCTTGGCTCAGTGCAGGGGGCGCGGGCCTCCCCCGGGAAGCGCAAGGAGACAGTGCAGCCTGGACAGGAGGCCCAGCCGTGGGCACTGAAGCCTCCACTCCTGAGCGCCTGCTGTGTGCCATGGCCACGGTGGGTGCGCAGACACCAGGCCTGGGACGCAGGAGCTGAGCCCTGTCCAGGGCCACTTCACTCTACTGGAGAGCAGCAGGGTGCAGAGGTGGCCTGAGGAGCCGCGGTCAGACTCAGACCCAGCTGCCAGCCTCAGGCAGGCTGTGACTGAAACACCGGGGGTGGGGAACATGACTGCCCCCAGGGGACAGCCGGGTACCGGGCTGCACCTGGCTCCTGGTGCTGTCTGCAGACAGCAAGAGGGAGAAGGCAGAGTGGGGAGCTCCACACAGGGACTGCCCCCGGTCCCTGCCCTCTGTCCTCACCCCAGGCCTCAGTCACCCCCCAGTCAAGGCTGCGGCCCTGGCCGTGACCCGGGAGAGGTGGGGAAGTGAGCTGTCTTCCTGGAGAGGCTACCAGAGCAAACCAAGACGCCGTATGCAGGGCTGAGGAACGCCAGGGACAAACTGGGTTATCTGCTTATGAACTGTTCTCATAACCAGGGCCTTGGAGCACATCCCCCTAGGCCCCCTGGTCCCCACGCGTGGCACTCTGTCGCCCGGCGCCATGGGCAGCGTTGGAGTCTGCGACAATCCCAGGTTGTCACAGCCTCAGGCACCGATGACCGCCCGATGATCTACGTGGTGGGCGCCAGGTCCGCCTGCTCATTCCGAAGGTGCACACTTCCGCCGCCACGCAGAGCAGGGTCGGAAAGACGGTTCCAGAGGGGAGTGAGGGACAATGCACTGGCGACAGGACCAGGGCAGGGGGCCGGCGCTGTGGTGTAGGGGGTAATGCCCTGGCCTGCAGCGCCAGCATCCCATGTGGGCGCCGGTTCAAGTCTCGGCTGCTCCACTTCTGATCCAGTTCTCTGCTGTGGCCTGGGAAAGCAGTGGAAGATGACCCAAGTCCTTGTGCCCCTGCACCTGCATGAGAGACCTGGAAGAAGCTCCTGGCTCCTGGCTTCAGATGGGCACAGCTCCAGTCATTGAGGCCAATTGGGGAGTGAACCATAGGATGGAAGACCTCTCTCTCTCTCTCTCTCTCTCTCTCTCTCTCTCTCTCTGCCTTTCTTTCTCTGTGTAACTCTTTCAAAGAAATGAATCTTTAAAAAAAAAAAAAAGAAAAAGAAGAACCGGGACATGAGCCGCAAGCCTGTGCCCTCCCTGCTGGCTGGGGGGAGCAGCAGAGCAGCTTCTGCCCGAAACCGTGTGCAGAGGCTGGAGGGGCCGTCACGTCCACACAGCGCCCCGGGCGCCTGGGCCCCTGCTGTCTGCTCTGCTGCCCCCACGGACGTGAGAGGCTGTGTGGCCCTCACAGCACCAAGCTCAGGGTCAAGGGAAGGAAATTGGGGCATCCACCTGAGCGCTCGGCAGCCAGGGCGCCCGGGTCACTCCACACGGCTGGAGGGGACCCCGCCGCGGTGCGCACGGGCAGGGTTAACTACGGTGTAGGGTCTGCACTCCTCGTGAATGACTGGTTTGAATTTGATCCACAGAGGAGCTCACCTGAGCCCAGTCTCCCCCTCACGGTGCTGTCCTCACTGTCCTGCTGCCCATCCGGGGGCCAGGCTGGACCCCACACTCCTGTCACCTGTGTCCAAGCGGCACCTCGAGGATCCCACGTCCAGACGAGTTCTCGAACCCGCCTGAGTGCCACCCCGCTGCCCACGCCGCAGCGTCGCTCCCGGAGGCCCTGCCGACAGCTCCCTGCAGCCGGGGGCTCTTGAAGAACACAAGACTGCTTACCAACCCGCGGTCCCCAGGCTGAGGGTCCTCAGCTCCCGGCCCTGTGCCTGCTCCCCCACCCTCTGGGCCTTCGCTCACCCCCAGTGTCCCGGCGGTGACAGCTCTTGGTCTGGGCCCCTCTGGGCCACGGCTGCCTGCCTGGGCCCTCTCAGGCCGCCCCTCTGCAGCCTGTCCCAGAAGCAGGCTCCTCATCCTTAGCACAAGTTCATTTCCTCCCAGAAGGCCTGGCCCGAGAGGTGAGGGCGGTGCTCCCCGCAGTGCTGACGGCCGTCTGTGAGGGCGTCCGTGAGTCCTGCGCCCAGCGTGGGCCTGGCCCTTCCAGCAGGCAAATGCTGAGTGAATGGGCCCAGGTGCCAGTCTGTGGCCAGGGGCGCAGGCCTTCAGGCTGAGCCCTGCCACTGGGCTTCCCGCTCAGAGAATGGGCTACATGCTACGTTACAGCAGCCTCCACTTCCGGCTTCACCCAGGCTGACAGCGTAGACTGAGCCCCACACGCCCACGCCCACGCCCACGGCAGGAGGGTAGCCAATTTCATCTGTGACAAATTTAGATACAATTTAAGTAAGAATGCACAACATTCTACAGTGACTGAACTGTTACAAGTTCGTCTTTCCTGCTTCCCCTGTTGACCACAGCAGTGAGGTGCACAGAGCCAGGAGCAGACCACGGGCAGCGAGGAGGCTGGCGGGGCTCCAAGGACAGCGTGGGGGGCGCTGACGGGCGGGACAAGGGTTTTCTGCCAGGGATGTTCCATGGCTGTCTCCCCCCTCTCCACCCCCACCCTCTGTGCTGATGTAAAAGGCTCTACTGAAGAGATGCCAAATGTTAGGGTCACCTGCACGTCAGGGCCACCTGCACGTCAGGGTACATCCAAGTAAGAAAAGTCTACTGAGGCCCAAGGGACAAATCACATCTGGAAGTAGGAACCAAATTACTATTTTCTCACCTGTTCCAAAAGGGACAACATGAGGGCAAGTGAGTGGTGCAGCTCAACGCTAGGGACCTTTTCCGCTGTTACCCTCGGCTGCTAATGACCTGTAGTCACCGCAGGACAGCGACAGGGACGAAGCCACGGGAGCAGCTGGGTGCTCTGGAGGCCGAGGCAGGAGAGGGTGGGCAGGTTGGACGAGGGCAGGGGTGGACGGACGAGCAGCTGTGTGCTGCGGGGGGCACCCAGTGAGCACGTGTTGCACAAGGGCCTCGCTGTGTCCAAGACACATGCCACAGATGTGGCCCCTTCGTATCCTGACTTCTGTCCTGATGCACACTGGTCTGGGTGCTAAGCACTGCTGGGGGCCATCAGCAACGTCTAGACGGCAGACAGCAAGGCCTGGACGCTGCCCTCAGCTCCGCGTGCCCGTCCCAGCCATGCTCAGGAATGCGCACAGCTCGACACCTCCCAGAGAGCTCCGCTGGGAGCGGGAGGAATGGCCCTCGGAGGGAGCAGACCCCGAGCAGGGTGCTGGGATCCCGGCTGGAGGTGAGCCGCAGCCCTCGTTCCCTAGAGTCAACTCACTAGGTATTAGATGCTTGACAACTCACTGTTCACTCCGTAGGTCCAGAGGTTAAGGCTTGAGCCGGGCCTCTCAGCCCAGATTCTGAAGCCCCAGGACAGGTGGAGCACCCCACCACTTTCTAGCGACCACAGCTTCTTACAGAGCCATAAAGGCGCGCCTGCCCCCCGCCCCGGCTCTCCAGCGGCACAAGGTCAGGGGGCCTGCCAGGAATCCCCCAGCTGCCTGCAGGGCGCTGCCAGCTGAATGATGGGCTCCGGCTTTGTCTCTGCTTTCCTACCCCTCCGAGGAGACCGAGGCACACAGCCCACTGAGACAGGAACACAAGTCGGGACACGCAGCTGGGCCGGTAGCTTTTCCCAGCTCTTGGGGGCTGTGGGTTGGGGACTGAATTTCGTGGAGAAATTGAGATGCCTCTGGAGTTGTGAGCATCCCCGCTCTAACACCGACACGTGGGCCCAGGAGGCAAGGCCGGGCTCCAGCAGCGCCCGCCGGAGCACAGCACAGCACTGCCCTCGGGAGGCAGGCCCTCCCACTCGCACACTGCCAGAAAGCCCTGCCGCCACCCGAGAGGCTCGGCCGTGAGCCCTGCAGTTGACTGCAGCCGCATCTCCCAGACGGTGGGGGGAGGGGCAGTCGTGGGCCAGGCCAGCACCTCGGCAAGGCCACAAGGTCAGCTTGGGAACGGCACTGAGATCTGGCACCCAGCCACAGGCGGGTCCTCATCTCCGGATCCCAGCAGAGCCAGGGCGCAGTCCCCTCTTCCTCGCCAAGCCCAGGAGCCCTCCAGGGGTGGAGTCAGCATCAGGCTCTGAAGCCACGGTGCAGAGAACCCAAGCTAGACCTACCTTTGCCCCTTCCCAAAATTCGCTTTTTCCCTTAGCACCTGTTTTACCACACACATCTATCCTGCACACGCTTTGGCTACTGAGTGTAAACGTCCCAGCCCAGTGTCAGCCTGCACCTCCCCGGCCTTGTCCAGTGGACCCCCCCAGGCCGTGGGCTCACCCAGTGTCCTCTGTCGCCCCTCCAATGCAGGGCCCTTGCACGCCGTGCAACGCTCTCGGCACACCTCCTCCCGCCCCCTTGCCTACCTCACCTCCGTTCGCGCTTCACGTCCGAACTCATGCATTACGTTCCCGCTCCACAGGCCCGAGCCAGAATCACGCCACATTAATCACGAACACTGCAGAGCACTGATGGGAACATGACCTCACCCCACCATTTCCCGACAACGCCGGGGAAGTGTTGTAGGGCGTCCACGAGCGACGTCTCTCGGGGAAAGAAGAGAAGCATCGGTGGCAGGAAAGGGTCTCCCGTTTGGAAACGGGGCCTTTATCCTGTGCCTGGGTGATCAGACCAGGCCTACCTTAGCTGAACACAAAGCCTTTGGAAATAGGGTAATGATTTTAGAATCTGAAAAACCCCCACAGCGCACAGCGCTCAGGTGGTGGCTCTGAATTGGCTATAGCAAGCTATTTTAGATTCTAGTCATGAATAAGTTACAACCCGCTCGCGGCGGCTCTGCCCTGCCAGGAAGGCTGGAGCGCCTGGAGCCCGCCGCCCTCTGCGCCTCCTGACCCCACCACGGCGTCTCAGCGTCCTGCGCCAGCAGCCCCGGGGCCTTCTCTTGGGAACTCTCTGCTCTGCTCTGATGTCCTGTAGCTCAGGCCCTGCTGTCAGGGAAACGCAGGCTGGCCAGGGAACACAGGCGGCAGGCAGGACACAACGGGACAGGAGGGCGGCCAGCTCACAGACTCGGGCTGTCCCACTGTGTCGGGGTGAACGGGGCCTTCTGCCGCCCGCTCCGCCTGAGGACTGACGCCCAGGGTTCCCCACGTGCACTCAGCCAGTGTCTGGCACACAGTACGAGCTCAAAACAGCAGCTGTCTGTTTCTACATAAGTCATGGTCAACTGTTCCATCAACAAACCTCCACGCAGTTTCTTTAGCCCCACGAGGGCATTTCCCAAACATCACCCATGTAAGGAAATGAGCTAGCGAAGCAATGCCAGAGACTTCCGAGGGGCACAGAAACACACACGGTGGCCCCTTCCTCCAGCTGCTGGGGAGCAGCTGCTC
This sequence comes from Sylvilagus floridanus, assembly GCA_949820135.1. NCBI lineage: Eukaryota > Metazoa > Chordata > Mammalia > Lagomorpha > Leporidae > Sylvilagus > Sylvilagus floridanus. Next base: position 177,715,296 of record OX463233.1, read on the forward strand.
AGGGAAGCAGAGAGAGAGGCAGAGCAGGGCGCCCTCGGGACAGCAAACCTACTTCCTCCTTTGAAACCATCCATAGTCCTCTATGAGAGGCTAAAAAAGGCGGACGCTAATTAGGCCACGGACTTTCAGTCCGAAGTGCCTCTTGTCAGAAAGGAACCTTCTTTACCACCTCTGAAGGCGCTCGCTGGATGACTCTGGACTCACAAGCATCTGCGTGTGCGAGCCGACCGTCGCTACTACACGTGTGCTTAGAAATCCAATTGGTGAGTGATCGGAAAATCCCAAAGCTAGGGCAGCAAGAAAAAAGACATCACTTCAAGGGAGCGTGGGCATCTGACAGTGACTCTTGAAATATTTTGGTGAAACGGGTGAACACCATTACAAATTGGAATAAAAAGTGTCAAAAGCAAAAGGTGCAGTTGTTTTTCAGACCCAAGAATCATCTTTACAAAGCCGGGCTTTACCCCAGCAGAAACTGGTGGGCTGATGAGCTGAGCGTGGGAGCCAGTTCTGACTCAGCACCTTCGAGGTGTGCCCCGTCCACGCCCTCACCTTGCTCTCTATGACACGAGGGGTTGTCCTAGCACCCACGGGATACACGCGAGGCGGCGGGGGCTTCCAGACACAACACCAAGCAGGACGTGTGGCTCACTGTGCCACAGAGCCGAGGGCGCCACGCGAACACTGCTGGAGGAGATGCCTTGTGGCGCCCCCGTCCTCTGGCTGGGCAACAGACACGACTTCTAAGAGGGATGCCTCTAGGAGCTGAAGAGGAAACTCCAGCAGAAACAGAAGAAAGAAGTCTTAGTCTTCACGAGATCATCACAAGAGTCACCTCAATGCTGACGAGGGGTTGGCGTGACGCCGCTGAACTGCGCACATCTGTACTTACTGCAAGGCAACACTCAGACACCTGTGACAGATTAAGTAGCAGAGTAGGTCAGAAGCTGCACATATGGGCCAGCTTTGCAGTGCATCCCATTATCTGAGCAGCGGCTGCTCTGCTGTGATCCAGCTCCCAGCTAACGCTCCCAGGGAAGCAGTGGAGGACGACCCCAGTACTTTGGTTCCTTCTACCCACATGGAGACCAGGATGTTGTTCCTGGCTCCTGGCTTCACCTGGCCCAGCCCTGGCTGTTGTAGCCATGCTGGGGAGTGAACCAGCAGATGGAAGATTCTCTCTCTCTCTCTCTCTCCCTTTCTCTGTATGACTGTGACTTTCAAATAAGTCTTTCTTTAAAAAAGCTAAATACAGGGGCTGGCACTGTGGCATAGCGAGTTAGGCAACTATCTGTGGTGCTGGTATCCCATATGGGTGCCAGTTCATATCCTAGCTGCCCCATTTCCGATCCAGCTCCCTGCTAATGGCCTGGGAAAAGCAGAAGCAGATGGAAAAACTTGGGAGGCCTGTGCTGTGGCATAGTGGGCAAAGCCACCACCTGCAGTGCCAGCATCCCGTGTCAGAGCACAGGTCTGAGTCCCGGCTGCTCCACTTCCAATCCAGCTTCTTGCTAATGTGCCTGGGAAAGCAGTGCAAGATGGCCCACCTGTTTGGGTCCCTGCAACCACATGGGAGACCCAGAAGCTACTGGCTCCTGGCTCTGGATTGGCCCAGCTCCAGCCAATGTGGCCATTTTGGGGGTGAGCCAGTGATGGAAGACCTGTCTCTCAAAATAAATAAATCTTTAAAAAAGGAAAGAAACGCACTCGGGTGCCTCCCTGCAATTCTCCAACAGCGCATCTGAGTGCTGCAGGCACTGGCAGGCGTCTCCTCCTGCGAGCATGCTCGGCCTGACGCTGAGGCTGCAACAGACGTGACCAGAGACTGGCAATCAGACGTGAAACGCGACCCGGGCCCGTATGGGAAGTCCACAGCCACTGGAGGCCTACAGGATGGAGTTACTAACTGGGTTTTCTGCACTGATGATCTCATACTTTAAGAGCTTCTGTTCGGCGTCTATTTAAAAACCGTGTCCAATGTCTGCATGCTGATAAAACGTCTCAGGACGAAGGCAAGTCTGTGTTGCAGGTTGTGGGGAGTGTGCTAAGCGGGCTGTTCAGCCTGAGGGGGGCACACGCACGGGTTCTCTGGCGCCTCCCCTGGGTCAGGCACCAGCACCCGATGCAGACCCCACCCAGGTGGCAGGCACGCAGCTCCCATTCCTGCCCTCAGAACCAGCCAGGGCGTGCTGTGTGCAGGCAGGGCCATGGTGGCTCTGCTCGGGCCTGCTCGCACCCGCCTTCCATTCTTCTGTGTTCCTGGAGCAGCCCCAGGCTGACGACCCTCCAGGGACCACCCAAATAACCTCATTTCATAGGCTGGAGCCAACAACACTCAGGACCCGGCAGCGGCATCCTTTGTGAAAATGAACTGTGAGCCAATGAATTCAAGACACAACTCACAGAGCGTGAAATGTCCCTGTAATTGAAGGACAAGCAGGTCCTAGCCATTCGCTATGTGAGTGCAGATTCAAGCTGTCTACTGGTTGATGACTAAAGACATGGCCAACCCAAACGCCAAAATGTCTGTTCACACCAACGAAACAGGAACTGCTCCTTACATCTCAGTGCCTGATGGTTACAGTCTGAATCGCAGCTCCAAGGCCCCAAAGCCTCAGTCATTTGCTTTAAAAATCTCTCTCTATGGTCAGCCCAACAGCGCCACCTCCGCAGCTGCCTCAACTGATCGGGCCTCCTTCCTTGACTCCCCAGGGCTGCCTGATAATGACACCCGTTTTCAGGGAAAAATGGCACTCATCAACCGAAACTCCGCACACTCTAATTTAGCCAGCACACATTTCATGGTTTGCTTACAAAAAAAAAAAATAGCCAATTACCTCACTGGCTGCCACAGAATATATGCAGCTAGACTGGGCACTGCAGAGCGTCACTTCCAGGAGACTCTGAGCCATGAGGCTCCACTGAGACTCGGCGTCTCAGATCTGAGCTGTGCCATCGAGCAAAAGCCCCCTCTGCTGGCTTCCACGTGTCTGCGGTGGGCTTCCAGGTCCCCACAGGGGGCAGACTGCTTCAGAGCAGGGAGGCTGTGAGAGGGCTGAAGTTATGAAAGCAGTCCCCTGCCAGTCGGTTCAGCGAGTGAAGCGACCACACCTTTTGGGGGCCGCCAACAACACATCTATCCGACGTCTCTGTGGAATAACGTGTCTTAAGTGGCAGTGCTTTAAAAAGAGAAACCTACTCTTTTAAGAAGGCATTTGCCAGTCCCTGGATCTCCATTTCCGGCAGCCTTTGGTGGACGCAGGCCGCCGGCCCTTCCCCGCTGCACCCGGCGACATGACGGTCCCCTCACGGACTGTCCCGAAGTGTCTCCTCTCCAGGGCTGCCCGTGCCGTGCAGTTGGTGCGCTGACGGACATTTCAGACCGCTCCCATGACGTTCCTTCCATGTTCTCTCTTCTTTATCACGTCGGGGAACAAGAGGACTCCCAGAGTCACACATTCTAGTTCTTCAGTCAACGTGCACCATGCTCAGGGGAGAGGAGCTCCCCGCATGACATCCACCCGTCAGGATGGCCTGTCACGCAAACCGCAAGCAGCGCCAGGCCCCAGGGCAGGGTCGGGATGACCCAAGGGGGGCAGCTGTGTGCTTGCTCCATGAGGGCTTGTCCTCAGTCTCAGACAAACGCCATGGCCCAGCAGCACAAGGCAGATGAGCAGATTTCCCAGAGCGAGATCAGCTGTGGGAGCAGCGTGGAAGAAGCCGGGGCAGGGAAGCGACCACCACACCCTACACTCCATTGTCCTTGACCTCCCGGGAGGTCACCATCTTTCGTCTGCTTCTGCCACACTTCCCACTTGTACAGCGGCCTGGTTTCGTTTTCCTTTGTCATGTGACCTCCTGTCCGCTCCACGGGACCAACTATAATCCTCGGCTGTGATGCACTCTTTCAGGGCCCACTTTGATTCAGATACTTTTATTAATAAGCAGCTGACACAGCCACACTTGGGAAACTCTGCAAGTTTGGTTTTGAGTGCCCAGATTTCCATGTGAAGTTCATGATCCTTAGGCTGGGTGCATTAGCGTCTTCCAGGGGACCCAGCTCTGATTAGCCTGCCAGTCAGCCAGCGGCCAGTGTTCCAGATGGGCAAGAAGGCACCGCAGGTCCAGCGTGGCGACCACTTCTCTCACTGGTCAGGGGGTGAAGCAGCTCCCGTCTCAGTGCAGCAGCTGCTATGTGCAGGCCCCCTTCCTGCCCCAGGCCTTTTGAGGGTGTGACCACTGCATTTAACAGTGGGCAATGCTGGACACAGGTCGGCTTTGATGACCATCAATTCTGTCTCGACACCCACCGTGGGTAAGGGCAGCTGGGCAGGAAAGCACTCAAAAGCACTTTTAAACATAAGAAGCTGACCGCATTCACCAGCTGTCCAAGGGCTAGGCTCAGCACAGCACTCTCCAAATAGCCGCGCCATTAGGCGCGACGACAGCCATTTTAAGGAGGAGTAAGACACTTGCCTAAGTTCACAAGCACGGGAGCTGAGCGCAAAGCCATTTCCAAAGGCTGGCAGCTGCTCTGCCTTGGGCCTCCCTAAAGCGGCCTTGGTGTCCAGACTCGCGGTGTTTGGAACCAGGAGACGAGCACAGGCGCTCCTGCTGTGTCCTACGCATCCTGATCGTGTGGTCCAGGCGTGCCCCACGCTGTGTCCCGGGCTGCACGGACAGCTTCCACTACAGCCCACAGTAGGCACCGTCTGTTTCCCTCACTCCACGTATGGGGAACTAAGGTGCAGAGAGGGGAGCTACAATGCCTTGCTGAGACCACACAGAACTTTCCTGTTGCTGGGTAGATGCCTTTCTTTTTAAAGATTTATTTTATGTACCTGAAAGGCAGAATTACAGAAGCAGAGGGAGAGACAGAGCGATCTGTCTTCCATCTTCTGGTCACTTCCCAAATGGCTGCAGTGGCAAGGGCTAAGCCAGGCTGAAGCCAGGAGCTTCTTCCAGGTCTCCCATTTGGGTTCTGGTGCCCAAGGACTTAGGCCACCCTCTGCTGCTTTCCCAGGCATTTTAGTGGGGAGATGGATTGAAAGTGGAGCGGTTGGGACTTGAACTGGTGCCCACGTGGGATGCTGGCATAGCAGGTGGCAGCTAACCACAATGCCAGCCCCTGGACGCCTTCTTTCAGACAGAATGACGGCACTGACACAGGCCTGCGCCATCAGTCAGAAAGACCTGATCCCTTGCTCAAAATTTCCTCCAGCCCCTCTCAAAGCATGCAACAAGATCTTACTAAGGGGTGATCTGCACATCGCCACTGTCAGCTAGCTGAAGGTGGACTGTGCAGTGGGCATGTCCCATCCTCACCTGTGAGCTGTGGTGACAAATGAGCTGGGGCGTGACTGCTTAGCGGGCATGGCTGCTCCTCATTCCAGGAGGTCCTGAGGATGTCAAACTCCAGGGACACTCGGGCCCCTCATGCAATGATACAGATTGACATGCTCACAGCAGGGCAAGGGTCAACCCCAGGCTCAGGACCCCAGTTCTGTGCTCACTCACTCTGCAGCCTTGGGCACATCACACATAACCCCTTGTGCCTTACTTTCCCTGTCTGCCAAGTGGAAAGGTGGCCCACGCCTCCAGGTGTGTGACAATCGGGTGAGCTTATCTGAAGAGGTGCTGTCCAATACAACCTGGTGATAACGAGAACACACGATTCTCTGCTGTCCAGTCAAGCAGCCCCGGGGGCGCACAGAGAAAATCCAGAACTTGACACGTGGCGCGTGAACTTTCCATTTTGTTTTTATTTGGATTATGTAAAATTTAAGTAGCCCGGCACGGCCAGTGCCTACTACAGCTGTACAAGCACCTGCCCAGAACCACGGCTCGCTGCTGCTGTTTCCCCAACACGCAGGTCCTCTGCCGGCTCCTCTGCACCTGGAGCCCCTCGGGGGCTCTGCTGCGGCCGCTGCCCAGCCATTTCCTTCCAACGCCCGTGATGATCCTGGGCCTTGTCACGACTTCAAGCATCCCCTGGCCAACTTCAGCCAGGCCACCGATCTCTCACCAGCACGCACACCTCCCGAGAAGAAGGGTCTCCCTCTTCCCTGCCACCTCAGCACCTAGCGTAATGCCTGCCTCTGAGAGCCTGAGCCCCATCTTGAAGAAAGTGTTCTCCAAAGCTGACACTGGTGGTGACCTACTCCACTCTCACCCCACAGGTGTTTACTTTGTATCGCTGGATGTACACACAGATTCTGGGTTGGCAGGAGGATAAGCTGGGGGGAGGGAAAAGTGCAGCTAGTTTAAGCATGCCTTAAACTAACTGGGGTTAGTGGGAAAGCTGTCAAATAGAGGCTAAAAAATTATCAAGCCACCTAAAAGCTCAAGTTCCCTCTTTGCAGGAAGCAAAGTGTGGGCTTGCGCAGGCCCCGCTGCAGCCTGTGACACACAGTATCCATGGGGAAAACAGTCGTGGGAGCTCCCAGGAGTCTCTTGTGGTCTCCCACCCTGACTCCACCCCCTCGCATGTCAATTCAGCACACCCGCTTTCCCGTGGTGCACCTGTGCCTCTGCCACAAAGAACACACTACACTGAGCTCCACGTGGAGACGGCATGATGTGTGCACACCAAGCTCCACATGGAGGCGCCATGATGAACACACATATCCTGAGCCCCATGTGCAGACAGCAAAATGAACACTTGTACAGTGAACTGCCCGTGGAGACGGCATGAACACGTGTGCAGATGTCATGAAACTTTCGACAGAGCATTGCATGCACAGAACCCTGCCCAAACCCCGTTTTTATACTCAGGGCACCACACCAATGGGACCACTGAACGGGTGCAGCACACTCCTCTCGGGGTGAGCGTCTCCTACATTCACGTCTGAACGTGCTCTCTTTAGATAAACCCTGATCCATTCTCGCACTTTACCCACATCTCTGCTTTGAATTATCTCACATGGAGGCAAGAATAAAACAGCTGGGGGACCCCAAGTCCCCACAGCATTAAGTGGTGAGCCAGCCAGGAGAGCTGGGGAGAGAGAAATACACACAACACGGACATCTGGGGAGTGCAGGCCAGGGTGGTCAAGCTCTCTTCTCTTCAGCTCAGCATCTCTGGCGGGCCTTTGAAATGCTAAACTGGGGGCTTCTTTGCTATGTCTTAGTAACTGGAAGCCAGCTACAGGCTGGAAGCTCCACAGAGCACATAGCCACGGGCAGCAGCCAGTGAAGAAAGGCAGTGGTCACCAATCACAGCTGCCAGATGCAACCTGGGAAAAGCAGCAGCTAGGAAAGCCAAGGGAGAACTATCCCCAGATGCGCTAGTCTGCAGCGGGAACACAGGCCTCTGGCTAGTTCCCAGTTCTCGGCAGGGAGCGCACAGGTCACATGGCATCCCCAGAGTTGGCACAGGCTGAGATAACCCCTGTTGGGCTCCTCAAAGGTGAGCCAGATCTTGCTTCTGGAGCACAGTGCCAGTGTCTGGCCACTGTGGGTGGTGAACGTGTGGCCATCCTGCCTGCCCTTCCTCCTCGGCTGCAAACACACGGAGGTGGGAGCAGCACGGGGACGGGAAAGGCCATGGAGCAAGCACAGGCACCCGGATCTGTGGGTCCAGTGCAAGGGCTCAGCGTCCAGGCTTTGGGGCAGCTCCCAGGAAGTGGGACATCACAGACCGGAATCAGCCGGCTTCTGAAGGTGGGACCAGGTGCCCACCTTCTGCTGTGCCTGGGTGGGAACAGTTCATCTGCCTGGTTGGCCAACATGTCTGGGGAGCACACACTGCCATTCCTCCCTTTCCCTGTCCGCTGACCCAAGCCCCAGTGGCTAGCTCATGGTCTGCTTGGGGCAGCGGGTCCACTGCCCGGCCATAACCCTGACCTGGCAGAAATGTCCAGAGGCAGGATGGAGCTCTGGCCCCGTGGGTGGCTGGTGCAGGCTGCTCTAAGCCATTCAAGCTGGCCTGTCTGGGGTTTCTGGCTTCCAGGGACAGCGCCAGGCCCTGTTTCTCAGTGTCAGCTTATGCTTCAGGCTGCTACCAGCTGGCTGGAGCTTGGTGTCGCTCATGCCCAAGCTCCCCACTCCTTTCAAAAGCTTCAAGGTTCAAGCCAGACCTCAGATGTGGGTTTTAGCTCCAGAGTCTGAGGATACCTGGATGCGAGTTATTGCCCTAGGATTCAAGCTGTACCCCAGGCATGGGGAAGCTCGAAGGTCTAAGGACTCCTGGATGCAGTTTAGTGCCCCCAGGACTCAAGTTGAGCCTGGGTGTGATGCAACCCACTGTGACCCAAGAGCCCTAGGCATGGAGGGAAAAGTCCCCGGGAACAACTGGGGCACTGGACGGCTGCATCTGAGATACGGAAGGTTTCAGACTGCAGCAGCCTTAGGGAAGCTGTGGAAAGGCTGGGCTATGGGTCCCCAGGGAGCCCCAACCTGGCTGCAGGGAGACCTCGAGATGCCAAATCTTTCATAACACAGGGGCTCCAGCAGACTGCTTTTGTGTGACTGGGCTCACGCAGAGCCATGCCCTCCTCTCCTCCTCCTAGGTTAGGGAAAGACTGTCAGCGACAGTGACTACATCCACTCCCACGGACCCATCCCTGGCATGCTCACTGTGGCCGGGAACCGCTCAAGCTCACCACTACAACCAAGAAGAACTTGTTTCCTCCTGCGACACTCTCCGGTCAAGACATAGACTAGAGAACGGTGAGACCCGGCCACTACATGGGACTCAACCCTAACACCATCTCACAGCTTGACCTCTTTCCTAAGAGACAACAAAACTGGCCACAAGTTCCTTACATCCAGGTCTTTGTATACTCTTTGAAAACCCCACTCTTGGGAGTTGTGGGCACCACTGCTCTTAGAGACCAGCGATGTGAGGGAGCAACATACAGACACAGTGGATGACCCACCACTGGTGGGTCCTCCACCCCCCTGAGTTCAACATGTCCTGATGCTGGGACCATCCCTGGGGGTCGCTAGGTCCTCCCCTGCACCCTCAGAACCTGATTTCCCTTTGCCTGTTTTCCCATGACTGCCACCGTGCAACCCATCCTGTCCCCTCTCCCAGAGTCAGCACGACTCAGGTCCTTCGCAGTGGGGCCTCCTACCAGCCAGATGTAAGTAGGCTCTGTCCCGAGACAGATCGCTAATGGAGGCGCTGAGGCTTTTAGAGGACGTGTCCTTTCTCCATGACTGACTTAAATCGCTGTCAACAAAAGCTGGGGATGTTTCCAAAGATCCTACCAAATCCACTGAGGCGTCTCGGGCCCTAGCTCTGGTCTCTGACTTGACCTTGCCGTAGCCACCGGCTGCACCTCAGAAGAGAAGCAGTGATTCTGGGCTGGGGCTCGAGCTCCTGCTGATTCTCTGATGACCCCCAAAAGCCTCAGTGCTGTGCTGGGGGCTCCAGCACCTGGCTGGGGCTGCCCAAGAGGCCACCACGAGTGAAGCACTGAGACCGTGCACACTCCTGCCCGCAGAGCAGAGGAGGGGATGAGCTCAAGCCTGGGAGGTGAGACGGCACAGGAAAAGAAGAAGCCCGTTCCCAGGACGGCCGGCAGACGTCTGAGGAACACACTGACCTAGCGCTCCTGAGAACGGGCCCTGTTCGGTACCATTTCTCCAGGTACTCAGCACCAGGTACTGAGGAAGCTTCAGAAACTGGCGAGGGGCACCCCAGGCTCCCACGAATCAGATACAGATCTAGAGTTTCAGGTGTTTAAAAGAAAGGGCTGACGAGGAGAGGGTGCTCCGCCGTGGGATAGCGGCCGGCACAACCAGCACTGGTGGCCTCAGAGTCACCCGGGGGTCTTGCTCTTGCCGCAGGGCCCAACAGAGAGTGTTTCAGGTGTGAGGAGCTGGGACACCGGCGCTCGGGACGTCCCTGCCTGAGAAGCCCGTCTGGCCCTTGCGTCAGTGGACACGGGGCTTTCTTCCGCTCTGAGGGAGGAGGTCTCCCAGATCCCTCATGCCCTTGTCTGAGGGCTGAAGAAGCCGGGCAGTCAGGCAGCTCCCACAACCCACATGAGCACCTCAGCATCCCAGGTAAGGTTACTGGTTTCCTCGCTGACACAGGGGCCACTCTGCACTGAGTTCCCACACGGAGTCCTGTCCTCAAACTGTTCATCATGACAGGAGCCGAGGGCAGGCCTCACTCTCAAGAACTTCCTCTGCCTCTGGGCTGTCAGACTCTCTGGCTGCTCTCTCACCAATGCCCAGTGGTGCTGGCGTCCAGCACTTCTACTCGGCGGGTCTCGCTGCCATCCCTGGGCACTACTCTCAGCTCAATCACCCCGAAGTCTGAGTCTTTTGCCCTAATGCTAAGGAGCACCAAGACAAGTCCCGGCTAAAATTCAAGCTGGAGAAGACCCTCAAATCTGGGGTCGGGGAGGTGCTGGCCTCATCACAGTCCTTAGAGGCCAAGACAACATTACAACCAGAAGCTAAGTGAGGACTCCCACTTCTGATTGAGATTCCTCAAACACGAGTCCTGGGTCTGTGCCAGCTTCCTCGCCCTGCCCCCGAAGCCAGAGGGGTGACCACACGACGGCTCAGGACTCGGCGCCGTCAGGGGAGCAGCTATTTCCCTTCACCCTACTGTGCCAATCCCTGCACCGCTCTTGCTCGATATTGAAGGCAGCTGCCTTGTTTCTCGGTCCGGGAGCTGAAGGGTGCCTTCTCCTGCATGCCATGACACCGAGAATCCCAGTATCTGCTTGCCTTCAAATGGACTGATCCATCCTCAAAGCATCAAGGACAGTTCTCACCTGTGGGCAATGTACAGTTCCTGTTAGACTGGCGCCGTCTCCAACACGCAGCTCACTCCTCCTCTGCACTCCCTCCAAGGAGGGCTTGGACAGAGACACATGCACACGCAGCTCACTCCTCCTCTGCACTCCCTCCAAGGAGGGCTTGGACAGAGACACATGCAGGTCCTAAACGTCAGAGGGTTAAAGATGGAACGTTTCTCCAACCAAAGCTTAGATTTCTAAACAGGAAGTAACTTACTGGGGACATATTCTGTCCCCAGGGAAGCCTGTCCTGTCACTTACAGGAAAGGCAGTTGTACTATGCACAGGGCCACCAGCTAAGACCATTCCTGACAATGGCAGGTTTCTGCAGGACTGGATCCCAGGATTCAAGTTTAGAGCCAAAACGTTATGTGAGGGCTTAAAGGGTCTGGACACTGACCCACCTGAATGGACAGGAGAGCAACAGGAGGCTTTTCAAAAGATGAAAGACCTACTGATCAAGTCTCCTACACTAGGAATCCCTACTCTAGATGAGCCTTTCACTCTGTAGCACAGAAGCAAGAGTAGCTGAGTGCACTCCCGCTTCCACAACAGGGACCTACTGATCCGAGCAGCTGGACTCTCGGGCCGCGGGAGGACCTGCGTGCCTGAGAGCAGTGGCTACTATTGAGCTTTTGTAGAGAAAACCGCCAAGCTGACTTCAGGCCTTCCCCTTGAAGTTCACAGTCCACACCAGACGCAAGGGGCTCCAGAGGTTAAAGGACATGTGTGGTTAACAGGACGGTGCCTTACTGAGTACAGGCCCTTCTGCAGTAACTCTCAAAGCACGCCACGTCCTCAATCCAGCTGCCCTGTGCCACCTGAAGACCCTTGTGTGTAGACACCGCAGAGCAGAGGGGCTCACAGGCCTCATGGACCTGAGGGACCTCTGGGAAACCCAGAAGTTGAACAGTTTGCTGGCCGTAGCAGTTGCACGGAGGAAGGAGTTAGAAAGACAGGGTGCGCCGGAGTGGATCTTACTCCCGTGGCGGGAGCTCAGGCTTTGCCAACCAGCACTCTGACCTAAAAGGCTGAAAGGGCCGACGAGCTCATCGCCTGCACAAACTCCAGATGTGCCTTCCTAGGGTGCTACGTGCACAGGCAGACACTCGGAGAACAGGGCGTACTGGCTGCGAAGGACTCTCCCGTGAACAGTGAGGATGCGATTTCAGGCTCCTCCAGGCAGATCGGGAGCCTCCTGAGTGGCTGCCCAGGCAGGAGACACCGGCAGGGGAACGGAGGCCTGGCAGAGGGCAGCAAAGGCGGCTGCCGTTCAGAAGATTCTGGAAACGGCTTTAAACCTCCACGTGGTGGGTCTTCACAGGTACACAGAGGGTAATTCTGCCTCCTCTTGTAAGCCAGCTGAGGATCCCAACATCTCTTCAAAAAGCCAGAAGTAAATTTTCTTCTTTGTTATACACTTTTCCTCATGGAAAGATATTGAGGCTACTGTACTTTCTAGTGGATATGTCCTACCTACCCCTTCTCCTGACTCTCAGCAAACACACTGGCAGGAAAACTCCTGCTATGATCATGAAGTTGCTCTAAGACATCTGTCTACTGCCTTGGGCAGCAGAGCTTAGACTCCTGGCTAGGTCCCATAGCAACCACACCTGTCTGTGGATTCCCCAGCCAAAGTGGCCATGGAAAACGAAGTAGCCCTAGAATATCTACTGGCAAAGCAAGGTGGTGTCTGCACAGAAACTATCGGAATCTGCCGCCTTTAACAACACTGCACTCATGGAAAGATCTCACAGGGATTTATGTCCAGGACGTGGTTCTGTATCTTTGGTAAGGAAAGTCTTCCAGCTCTTACCATTCAGGCAGAATTAGGAAGGAAATGTTTCCCCTTTTCTTTTTCCAATTGGGCCCATCTTAACTGTCACATTACTCGCAGAAATCATGGTTACACAGGGACTCCAGCCTCTGACAATAACGGGTGGCAATACTCCACCTCCTGAGACCCAATCTCCAGACCAGTTAGCAAGAGATTTCCGTTTCCTGGATAGGCAGGGACAAGACCAGCTCCGCACGAAGCCGATATGGCAGATCACCATCCTCTCTCCGCCTCCCATGAAGATTAAAGGATGAAAAATCCCTGGATTGGGGGGAGGGGTGAAGAGGTCAGGCAGGGAGTCAGTGAAGGGCAAAGGAGCGGGGAGGTTTCCAGCGGTCTCTGTGTCTCCAGCCCTGCATGCTAACTCCATTTCTTGTATGTTAATTCAGTGACCCACTTTTCCACCTGCACCCACGCCATCGCCACCACAGACACCATGATGAACACATGTACACTGAGTACTGAGCTCCACGTGGAGACGCCACGATGAACACGCATACACTGAGTACTGAGCTCCACGTGGAGACGCCTCGATGAACACGCGTATGCTGAGTACTGAGCTCCACGTGGAGACGCCACAATGAACACGCGTACACTGAGTCTTGAGATCCACGTGGAGATGCCACGATGAACACACGTACACTGAGTACTGAGCTCCACGTGGAGACGCCACCATGAACACGCGTACGCTGAGTACTGAGCTCCACGTGGAGACACCACAATGAACACGCGTACGCTGAGTACTGAGCTCCACGTGGAGACGCCACGATGAACACGCGTACGCTGAGTACTGAGCTCCACGTGGAGACGCCACGATGAACACGCGTACGCTGAGTACTGAGCTCCACGTGGAGACGCCACGATGAACACGCGTACGCTGAGTACTGAGCTCCACGTGGAGACGCCACGATGAACACGCGTACGCTGAGTACTGAGCTCCACGTGGAGACGCCATGAAACTTTCCCACACATCATCACAAGCACGGAACCTGCTGAAACTCTACCCTATCTGTATGCTCAGTTAGGGCACCACAGCCTATCCAGCAGAGGGGACCGCTGCACTGGGGTGGGGGCATCCTCTCCTCACGGGGCGCCTCATCTCTTGTCTGAATGTGCTCTACTTCCTTCGAGAACGCCTGCTCCCATTCTTGGACTCTACCCACATCTTTGCTTTGAATTCTTACCTCATACAGAGGCCAGGAAACAGGAATAAGAACAGCTTGGGACCCCACCACCCCACAGCAGCATCTTACCGGGTGCAGCATATGGATGGCTGTGAAATGTGTCTCTGTTTCGAGCCCACTGTAGCAATTCTGAGCACAGACACCCAGGCCGACGCCAACTGTGGGGCGTGGCCATGCCACCAGGAAGCTGAGGATCCCCGTCACCGACTGGGGGCAGAAACCTGGGAATTCAGGCTGTGCTAGTGTGTGCTCTGACGATGCTCTGCCTGGGCGGTGACAAAACGAGAAAAGCAAGCGCAATGCAGTGAGTTTCCATCAAGCTGACTCTATCTGACACAAAAGACAATCAATCTGACTTTCATTCCAGAACTGTCTCCATTTAAAATGCACTGTTCCATGAATCCCAGTGCCTTGGAGCCACGGAAACCACCAAGAGGTTATGGTCATGGCTGTCAGTATCAGTTCTGCCTTTAAACTAACCCTTCAAAGTCTACGAGGCCTACTACCATAGGTCAGTCCCCCTTTTATTTTATTTATTTATTTATTTATTATTTTTTTTGACAGGCAGAGTGGACAGTGAGAGAGAGAGAGAGACAGAGAGAATGGTCTTCCTTTGCCGTTGGTTCACCCTCCAATGGCTGCCGCGGACAGTGCGCTGCGGCCGGCGCACCGCGCTCATCCGATGGCAGGAGCCAGGTACTAGGTGCTTTTTCCTGGTCTCCCATGGGGTGCAGGGCCCAAGCACTTGAGCCATCCTCCACTGCACTCTGGGCCACAGCAGAGGGCTGGCCTGGAAGAGGGGCAACTGGGACAGAATCCGGCGCCCCGACCGGGACTAGAACCCGGTGTGCCAGAGCCGCAAGGCAGAGGATTAGCCTGTTGAGCCACGGTGCCGGCCAGTCCCCCTTTTAAATACACACCAGTACGCTAAAGATCAAGCCAGCATGTTTCCAACATGCCACTGTGTATCCAGGTCTGTACTACAACTTGGGGACACCACCAGGATGCAACCTCCTGAGGGAGGCAGGCCTGGAGAGGGGTCCATCCACGCAGCCACAGCCACCTGCAAAGCCCTGGAGGGTGGGGCCACGCCTCAGTCACTGCAGCATTCCTGTCCCTCAGCCCTGACAGGCACACGGGGCAGCTACTGAATGCTGGGCAAGGACTGACGGCTGACTGCAGAGGCGCAGACAGAGCTGTGTCCAAGGATGGCAGGCTCAGACAGCAGGGGGCACTTCCGGTGAGAGGGACAGCTCTGACATGCAAAGAACATTCTGGGCAGTGGTGGGAAACAGGGTGAGAAAAGCTCGTGTGGGCTCACACTGCATATTGACCGTGGCTAAGGGAGCTGGGACAGAAGACACAGGCAATGGAAGATGCTAGGCTTTTACACAACAGAGGCAAAACCTCCACTTAAGGCCTGGAGGATACAGGATGCAGTGGGAGAGCCTGTATCTCGGGGCAGAGGTGCAGAACAGAGCCGTTTCTCACTGAGGGCCAGTGCCAGGCATGGTGCCGCGTGCTGATGCCCCAAGGAGCACCCTCTTCCTTAGGTACACAGCACACCATGCCCACAAGGAGCACTGTCTTCCTTAGGTACACAGCACACCATGCCCACAAGGAGCACTGTCTTCCTTAGGCACACAGCACACCATGCCCACAACAAGGAGCACCCTCTTCCTTAGGTACACAGACACCCATGCCCACAACAAGGAGCACCCTCTGCCTTAGGCACACGGCACACCCATGCCCACAACAAGGAGCACCCCCTTCCTTAGGCACATGGCACACCCATGCCCACAAGGACAGATGGCTGCCTTATCCGAAACCACCCTGGCACCAGTGTCTGAGCTGGTCACCGTGCCGTCCGCATGCAGGGCAAGGTCGTACAGAGCCTCACTCCCTGAACTCCAGGGTGAAGGGTCTTTCCCTGTGTTTCAAGCCAGGGGGTCCTCAGGTTTGCTCTCTTGCTCGGTGCTTGTGAAAAATAACCTGAGTGGGGGCTCACGAACGGGCTCACTGTGCTTCATGCAGAACCACCGGCGAAAAAGCGCGGCTGTGTCTGTCTGCCAACGAGCGTCAGACACCAGGCCTTGGAGGCTGCTGAGTCCTCTGGCCCGCGACCTTTCGCTCCTAGAAGTTCGCTGTGTGTTTGCCTGGGTAATCCATGGACAGAGACGCTCTTCAGGTGTGGCCTGGTATCTCCACACAGAAGACGGACACAAACACAGATCTGACAAGTGCCCCCTTCCCATGGAGCTCAGTCCTCGCCTGCTTCACAAACGGGCCCCAGCACCGTGCCTGCACCACGTGCAGCGTGCAGGGAGACTCTCCCTGTGGGAACCGGTGAGGCACTGGCTGGCTTCCGGCGTTCAGGGCTGGCCCAGCCGGCGGGAGCATCCAGTGGAGAGAGGGTCGGGTGCTGGCCCGATGGCAGAGAATTACCTGGTTCCAAATGGCGATGGAGGTAAGAAACCCAGGGCCAGAGGCCACCTAATCTGAGACAGGTCTCCCCCTCCTCCCTCTGGACTGCAGCTTGACTCTGCTTGGGCTTCCTGGTCAGCGGTGGGGTGGCCAGCCCTGACCTCACACAGCTTCCTGCCTGTGACAGACAGCTCCTGCCCCTGGGAAGAGGCCACTGGCAGGGGAAGGACCACCTGGATGCCTTACTTCTCCCACGTTAAGACGGGCGCGGCTCCCCTGCCCCCACACCGGATCAAGCCCAGGCACTTCCTCATTTCTTTTGCGTGGAGAAAAGCCCTGCAAAGAAACAGCACGTTGCCTGAGATCGCAGACCTCACCTCCGCCTTCTGATGGCGTGAGCTCTGGCTTTCCTGCGCAGCGCTGCGGTGGGCCGACCCCAGAGGTGGGCGCGCAGCGCTGTGGTGGGCCGACCCCGAGAGGTGGGCGCGCAGCGCTGCGGTGGGCCGACCCCGAGAGGTGGGCGCGCAGCGCTGCGCTGGGGCCTCCCGAAGCGCTGCCACGGTGCAGTCTAAAGGCTGCCTGTCCTGAAACCTCCACAGGAGCACTCCCATGCAGGACAGGCCGCGTACGGTCCTAACATTTCTCCAATGGAAAGGAAATCACTAAATATATAAACCTTATGAAGATTTTTAAAGACTCTCAAGGGATTTATGAAATCATGCCAAAACACCTAATATTTTACACGTTAAGAAAAGCATTCCAGGCGGTGAGAAAAGAAAAGTACAGGCTCCACGGTCACCGGGAAACTGTTTACAAAAAGCCATGATCTACATTTTATAATCCGCACAAATTTATTGGAGAAGTACAGAAATCAGTGTTGAGCTGGCAAATCGTAAAATGGCCTCTGTGTGGCCAAGGTCTTCATCAGGCTGTGAGCCCCAGGCTAAGAGTGCAGTGCAGTGACCCAGGTACCGACGGAAAAGCCATTCGCCTTTTCTTTAAGAACTTCTGTACTGAGGACAAGAGTGAGGGTCTCCGACACAAGGCAGAAGAATACAAAGGATTGAGTTGCCAAGTTCACCCTTCACACACTGCTCTGTGAACTTCTGTGTGAGAGGAGGCTGAGCCGCCCCCTCTGGGGCTGAGCGAAGCTACAGTGTTTGTTTGGGCAATGAAGGGAGCTTTCTGTGGGCATCTTTGAGCCAGGCACCGTAGGGAGACCAGGAATACACGACTGGGGCTGGCACTGCAGGCCGGAGTTGGGGGGGCCCATAACACTGTACCCGTTCATCATACAACAGGGAGAAGTGCTCGTCCCAAGTCTACAGGGAGTGCAGCGTCCTGGTTCCTTACACCTGCCTCACAGACCAGACCACAGACTCCTGCGCCCTCACCCAGAGCGGGGATCTCCACGCACGGGCCCCAGCTGCTCCTCAGAAATCTCAGAGCTGTCACACACTACAGCACACTGTCCCATAAGCTGCGAAGCGCCTTCAGACACACGCTGCTAACAACTGCTGCATCCACAATGGTGCTATTCCCTAGTGGAAATCATGTGCGTTTCCTAATTAGTCAATAATCTCTCTTTACTTAAAGACCTATGAAGAAATGAAAATTCATACAGGAAGAAAAACACCTTGCCGCCCAACAATCCCCACAGACGACCAGCAACAAGGCAAAACCAATCGATGCACTATGGATACTACCATGTCTGATAACAGTTTACAACTACACTTTAAAATCCCCACATAAAAAAGGGTAAACTAGCCGCTTAAAGACACCTTAACATCAGGGGTGGGGAAGGAAGTGTCTGAAGCGTGTGGAGGGCACCGGAAGCCCTGGAGAGCTGCTCTCGGGGGCCCTCTGTTCTCAGCCTCACGTTCCAGGGACGACTGTGAAGATGCCAGGGCTCCCTGCTCAGGGAGCCTCCCCGGGCGACGGCACGGCCAAGGCTCTTGCTGGTCATGGTTCCAGACCCTGTCCGTCCCCATGGCAACTCCCTTCCATGCTGTCCTTGCCCCAGATCAGGTCCCACAAGAGAACAGGTCCTCTCAAGACGGAGTCAGGGCCGGTGCTGTGACTTAGCAGGTAAAGCCGCCGCCTGTAGTACCGGCATCCCATATGGGCGCCGGTTCAAGTCCTGGCTGCTCCACTTCTGATCCAGCTCTCGCCCAGGACCAGAGGGAGTGACTTGTCATCCCAGAATTGAGAAAATAACCTGGCCAGGATCCTGCAGAAACCCAAGTGGCCGCAAGTCCACCTACAGAACGCACACACGTAAACAAAGCCCCGGGATGTCCCCCGGAGACCACACAGGCTTCTGGGACGTCTCACATGGGCAAACATTAAGGTGTGTGCAGCTGGCTCTGTGGCTGGGAGACGCCGATGACTGAAGAGCGCGCGTCTCACGCCCACGTGCGAGAGGCCTGTGTGACCGAGTCCACAGCGTGCACGTGCCAAGACTGGCAGCCCCTGCCGGACCCACTGCTCAGTAGCTTCCGGAGAAAGCTGGCTTGCCGCTAAGGCACCTGAGCTCCAGACTCACCGGGGGCCCTGCACAGGAAGGTCCCGGCAGCATCCTGGGGCTGCTCGGAGAGGCACTCTGCTCGACCACAGCCTGCTGCTGAGCCCTATGAGCCTTACAAGCGCTCAGCCGTCACCAAAGCTGCTGACTCGTCCTGGGACCTCGCACGAGACAGGTGCGCTCCAGGCACACAGCTCTCAGCTGGCCTGCAAGGAGCTCTCCCGTCTGGCTCTCCTGCGCCTGCTGATTTGTCTTCCCCTTAAAAAACCTTTGCCCCCAACAAGAGTCTGGGGTTGCTCACCCCTGAGGGGATCCACAGCCTTCCAGAACTGAAAGACCCTGTCAAAACCACGTGGTAGCTACCACACAGGGCAGAGGCTGAGGAGGGTACAGACCCCTTTTCTCCTCCCACAGAGCCCGCCGCGCCGCCTGCAGTCAGCTGTCAGCCCCTCAATGGCCCGAGCTCCTGCTCTGCTCCACGGGAACTTTCTGGGCTGTTCACGGGGACTCAACCAAAGATCAGAACAACTCAGTGCGTGAGACAGATGGGCCTCTGGGGAGCACACGCTGTGCTCATCCACAGTCACAGTCCTGGTGATGGAAATGCAAACTGGAAAATACAAATCGTGTTCTCATGTTTCTCACCAACGCACAGAACTTAGCGCTGTGTAAAAAGCGGCTCGTGGCAGGGGAACCACCACCAGCTGGGGTGAGGAGGAGCCTCCCTCCACGTTCAGGGCCTGGCAGGAGTCTCACCTCCTACACCTACTCACCAGCAAAGAACTAGCTTAGAAGTCCCTAGAAAGCAATGGCGATCCTGGGATGATTATGATTTGACAGAGATGGAATGTTATCTGGGGGAACGAGTGTTTTTACACAAGCCCTGAGTGACATCCAAGATGGGATTTCAGAGTATAATGCCATGCAGCGCTGGGGCACAGGGCCTCTGACACCCATACCAGTGTACACAAGAGTCCCAGCTGCTCCGCTTCCAGCCCAGCTCCCTGCTAAGGCGCCTGGGAAGGCAGAGGAAGATGGCCCAGGCGCTTGGGTCCCTGTCACCAATTGAGGAGATGTGGATGGAGTTCCTGGCTCCTGGCTTAGGCCTGGCACAGACCTGGCTGTTGCAGCCATTGGGTGAGTGAACCAGAGGATGGAAGATTTATGTCTGTCTCCCTCTAACTCTGCCTCAAATCAACCAATCAATCAATCCTAAGAGAGTCAGCCTTGACCTGATATTGGGAATTGCTTATTTGTGGGTAGGTAGCAGTAATGCCAAGGCAAAGCCACATAAGAAAACGGGCTTCGAGGGAAGCCCCAGACACACTCCCTGCACAGTAGAAGAGCCTAGGACGCACTGGAAATGGATTGGGAAGAAACGCCAAGTGCAAGGGAGAACGGGTCTTGCACAGATCTCAGCTCAGCAGCCCCCATGTTGCCCGAGAACATCTGTAGGGCAGGGCGTGCTGTGCTCCACATTCCATTCTCCAGAGTTTCTCCCGCCCTCCCCGCCTTTTTGCCAGCATTAAGCTCCTCAACCCAGCTCAGTCTCGAGAATTCAGCGAGGATAAAGAACTTCAAACAACAAGAAAAGCTTGACCCTCTTCCCTGACAGTGACACAAGGTAGACACTTCCGGCTCCATAAAGTTATTCTGGTAAGCGGTAGCCTGGGAGTAAACATGTCCATCTCCATCTCAGAGAGCTCCTGACAGTCTTGGTCTGCAGAAGAATGCACACGGTTTTCTGCGAGCACGCTAAGTCATCTGTGTGACGTCCTCCCCGACGGTAACCTCTCCCCTCTCCCGAGGCTGCACCTGCCTGGCTCCCTTCCTCGTACACCTTTTGTCCTGGCAAATCTACGTAAAGTAGCAGCCGTGGTGTTTTTCCTGATTAAATACCTCCAAGGTTTTATTTTATCAGTTGGGCGCTCTCCCCCTTCCTGTCACACATACGGGTACATACACGATGCGTTCCTGTGCCAACTCTGAGTGCCTGTCACTTCGCTTCTCACACCCGAATTCGGATGCAGTGACTGGCACGGAGGCAAGAGACAAACTCACCTGCTACGGAAGAGAGGTCTGATGTTTAAAGTTTTTTTTTTAATTAAGTACATGTATAAACGACCTCAGAATTGTGTTTTTCTCTAGCTTCTTCCTGAATCAGGTCAGGCCCTGGGTTAACTCGACTGGCCTTGTTAGCATCTCGCTCCACTTGTCTCGGGCACTACGGGCTGGGAGCTGTAGCCACCCAGTGACGCCTCCCTTGGCGCGGCCCCCTTAGTCCTGGAGCTGAGGTTGGGTGGGCAGATGGGGCCCTTCTTCACCTCAGCTCTCCCGCTCCCCGGACGCTACTCAAGCTTTATCTTGGCTGCCAGCAGGTATCTAAACTCACCCAGACGTGCTGGGGAACAATTCAGTGCAGCTCACTGTGGGTGGATGTGACTGGACGTCTTGCTGTGAAACCTGAGTCATGTTTGAGTAATGAAATAAAGAAAAATGAAAACGCAGAGCAAGCACAGAATCACCTCTTAATTAGTCTCTTTAAAAAGCATTTTCCTCTGAGAAAAAAAGACGTAGCTTCACAACTCCCTGACTCAAAAGGAGAGCTGACATCATCCCATTTTTAAATACGCTTTTAAAAAACGAACTCCTCTGCTTGGTTTCCTAGAAAAGATAATTTTCCATCTGATTAAAAGTTTACTGTAGAAAATAAAAGTCAAAGGGAGAAAAACAGATCACAGCTAAAAAGTCTTTGACAGGCGAGAGGAGCTTTGTGACCTGCACTGCGCCACCCTCATGCAAAAACGAGATTAGACTCAGCTCTGCGGGCAGCTGGGCCTCAGGGGTCTTCCAGGGGCTGAGGCTTCGGTGCACGGGGAGAAGCCAGTGTAAGAACCACAGAGCCAGAGGGGGAATGCAGAGCTCCCCAAATCCAGCTGCCACCAGAGCCCCAAGGTACCCGCCCCTGTGACTCCAGTAGCGGCTCTGCTAGGTGGGGCAACCGAGCAGGGAGCAGGCCCCCTCCCCACCGCAGGAAGCTCTCCCAGGCAAGGCGAGTGCGTATCTCCCCGTGGGACACCTGCCTCCTGCTAGGCGCCCTCAGTCACCCGGAGCCCTAGCACTAGGACCCACAGCTAGGACACGCTCACTCCCCGCAGGTGGACGCTCCAGGCTGGGGATCCGGAGCGCAGGTGCAGAGGCTGGCGCCGGCCCAGCTAGTCCGCAGCCTGGGGCCGCCTCAAACCCGGACTGCAGCGCTGCCGCGGAGGCACGGGCGGCGCCAGCCTCTGCCTCGGGGGACGCCGCGGGGCGACGTGAGGAAGCCTGGCTAACAGACGTGCCCGTCCTGCACCGAGCTGCACAGGGCAGACCTGGTTCCAGAAACTCTTTTCTTGCCAGACTTCCGAGAAGAGCGTTCGATAACTGGATTTTAAAAGCATCCACGCTGTCGCTAACATCAGCGCTGGGGCACACGCACCCCAGGGAGGCAATGATCTTAAAATCCCATGTATCCGATTCAGGAAAGAAAAGAGCTAAGAACCCAAGACGAACCATCTGAGTAAAAGCATCCATTCGCTTCTGAAAAAGAGTTAACAATAAAAACATCTAATTTCCAAAAGAAAAAAAAAAAAAACCTGTTTAAACCTAACAGTAAAAACGAAATAACTGCCTAAAAAACTAAAAGCCTAAACTTCCCGATGCGGAGGAGGAACCTCAAGGTTCCCGTGGCGTCTAACTACGGGGGGGGGGGGGGTCTTCAAAGAGTTCGCGGGGCGAGCCATCCTGAAAAATTAATCCCGGATTTCAAAGTTTGCAACGAGACAAAGTTACCTTTTAGTTCCTGGCGCACAGGCTTTTCTGAAGCCCCCTCCCCTGTGCACAGGTGTACCGTTAAAGACACAGTCTGGAGCTTTTCTCCAAACTGATCTGGAACATTTAGCCAAAAAAAAAAAAAAAAATGCGTACATTTCAAATCAGAAGGAAAAACCGCTGTAAATGTTGGCAGCTCTTCCTCCTACAGTTCAACGGCGAGAAAACGCAGAATTCTTGGCTGCCCCCCCCCCAGGGGAACAGCTGAGCGCAGACCCCGCTCCCTAAGCCCGCTCCCACCCGCACGTTTCGCAGCGGCCATGCCAGCCTTCCACTCGCAGGTGCCCGGGAACGCGCGACGCGCTCCAGCCTTGGTTTTGGGGTGAAACCTCCATCGTCGCAACCGCCAGCCCGGCGCGCGGTGCTGCCCCCCCCCGCGCCCCGGCCCGGCCCGGCCCGCTCCGCTGCGGTAGCCGACTCCGCATCACACCGGCGACCGCCGCAGCTGCCGACTCCACAGCCCGCAAGGCGAGCCCGCGGGGCCGGGGGCGGCGGGGCGGCCGGGGGCTCCGCCGCCCGCAGCGCCCCCCACCCCGCGCCGCCGCCGCACCTGCAATGCGGATCCCGCGCCGGGGGCCGGACGCTGGGTGTCTCCGCCAGGAGACCCCCCCCCCCCCGCCGCCGGCCCGCGCCCCCGGCCCGCACCGCGCAGCGGCGGCCGCCCGGTGCTGTCCAGCGGGGCCGGACTGGGCTCTCCGCGGGCCCGCCTCACCTGCGGGCGCGGCCGCGGGGTCCTTCAGGCGCGGCTCGTCCCTCCCGGCGGCGGCGGCGGCCCGCAGCCCATGGGCGGGGCGGCGGCGGGCGGGGCAGCCTCGGCTCCGGCCCTGCCCGGCCGGCCGCCGAGGGAGGTCAGTCGGCGCCGCCCGCCCGGCGCATCCCGCCGCTGCGAGGCGCGCCCGCCGCGGTGCACGCTGGGAGCCGGCGGCGGCGGGGCCGGGGCGCGCCGAGGCGTGTGGCGGCGGCCGGCGGGTACTCACTGGGCGGGCAGGGGGCGCCTCCCGGCTCCCCGGGGCTGCGGCCGGGCAGGGGACGCGGCCGAGGGGGAGGGCGGGCCGGGCCGGTGGGACGCAGGCGCACAGCTCAGGTGCGGCCGCACTGCGGTTGCCCCGGGCAACGCGGGCTGGGCGGGGGGGGGCGGGGAGAGGAGGGGACGCGCGCGGGCGCGCGGGCGCGCGGCCGGCGGTGGGGCGCGCGCGGAGGCTTCGCGCATGCGTGCGGGTCCCGCTCCCCCGGGGCCGGCCGGCCGCGTGCGTGCGCACGCGCGCTGTCCCCCGGAGGCGTCTGGGTGTGCGCAGCGCGCGCGCGGCTCGGAGGCGCACCTGTGAGGTGTCCCCGGAGGAGGAGAGGGTGGGTGCGCCGAGCCCGCGGCCCGGGGCGCCCGCACCCCGCACTTGCAGTGAGTTGGCGGCGGCCGAGCCGTCGTCGGCCTTCTTTCCCGGGGGGCGCGGGCCGGGGGTGGGGGTGGGAAGAAAAGAAAACACGCCGGCGCTCGGGACGGGCCTGCGGCCGCGCGGGCCCTGGGGCGCGCCGCGGGCGGGCGGCCGCCGGCCAGGCCGCGGGCCCGGGGGCGGCGGGCAGCGGGGCCTGGGGTCGCCGCCGGGGCGGGCAAGGGCGAGGCCCCGCGGGAGCCGGACTCCCGGGCCGGGCTCCATTGTTGTCGGGCCGGGAAGGGGGAGCGCGGCCGCCCCCGGGGCCCGAGGGGCCGCGCCTTGGAGCGCTTCCAGCGGGCCCGGAGCGGCGGGCGCGGCGGCGCGCCGCAGGCTGTGCTGTTGTGTGTTTGCAGCGCCCGGCCCGGCCGAGGCCGCGAGCATCCCGCCGGGGTGAGGAGCCCGCCGGACGCCTCCATTGTGTGGCCGCGACCGGGGCCGCTCGCAGGTAAGCGGCGCCCTCCCCCTCCTCCTCCTGCTCCTCCTCCTCTTCATCCTCCCCTCCCCCGCCCCGCCGCCCGCCGCGCCCTCCCGGCCGGCCCCGGGGGACTCTGCCCTCGCGGCCGGTCCTTTGTGCGCCCCGCGGCCGCCCCCACCGTGGCCGTGGCCCGTCCCGGCGCAACAAAGGGCCTGCGCACGCCTCCGAGCGCGGCGCGGCGCGGCCCTTCGTGACAGTCGGCTTTTCTCGAGACGGCTCTCGGCTGCCCTCGCCGCCGCCGTGGAGCGCACGGGTGACCTTGCGCCACGCTCCGGTGCCTTGAGCCTTGAGAGAGGGCTTTCACACCCGTAAACGCGCTGGCTTGTTCTTATTTTTGGAAAAAGGGCCGCGTCTCGGGGCTGGTCGAAGCCTCCGCCAGCGCGGCTCCAGATAGGCAAAGTGCGCGCGGGAGTGCGGGGCACCTGCGGTTGTAGATGCTCCAGAGCCCCCCCAGCCCTTCCCGGGCTCCACGCGCGTCCCGTGGGATGCTCTGACGAGTGCCATGTGCCTCGGCTCTGACTTGAGCTGGTTTGCAGAGCCGCGTGTTCCTCCGCACTCGCTGCAGAGTGGCTCATTCGGCCGCTTTCCACAAGGGCCGGTTGGAGTCTGAACTTCGTCACAGCTCTGCGGCTGTGGGTTCTCTGCCGAGATGAACCTTCGCGCAGGCCTGTGCCAGTCGGAGGAGACGCAGCGTCTGCAGGGGAGTTCTCGCTGGTTGAGAAATTCAGCTGTGGGCGCCGGGACTGGTCCCTGACCTTGGCCTCTGGCAGCCTCGCTTGTCTGCGGGGCAGCTTGCGTGGGGCCGTGGGCGCGTGGAAGTGCCTAGGCCGAGGTGAGGTCTCGGCTGAAGGCCGGCGTGATCCGGGCACTGCTGGGTGTTTTCTGTTTGACCGGATGTGCCCTTCGCCGAGTCCTGGACGTGGTCCTGGACGTGCCTGGCGATTCGTGGGTTCGTGAGCATTAACTCTGGAGAACACCCCACGGAGCTTTTTCCCACGCCTTAGAGAGCAAGGCGGATGCATAGCTGCCCGTGAGGACCGCCTCACCCAGGTGACACTTGTACAGTGACACAGCTTAGCCCCTGATCTGAGCCGCACACGGATCCCCCCGGGCGGCTGCGTGCCCTTCCTGGAAGATGGGTTTTCCGAGTTTGGAGGCGCTGTCCGAGTGTTCTGGGGGCGCCAGTGGGGGTCCTGGTGGCAGTTGCAGCTGGTTTTCTTAGTTCTGTTGAATGGCCGCAAAAGTGGCCGCCGGTGCTCTCTGGGGCGGGGTCAGAGAGACTGGATGGCACGGCTGCAGGGAGCTCACCCACTGGAAAGAAGGGGCCAGTGAGGCTGGGGAGAGCAGGCCCGGGAGGGGCCTGGGGGAGGGGCAGAACTAAGACGCCGAGCTTGGAAGTGTGAGTAGGCGGCCTGTGGAGTGAGGTGGGGATAATTGTCCGGGCCCAGCAGCAGCGTGTGGGAAGGCCCTGAGGGGGAAAGCTGTGCCCATTCCGGGAGCTGGGAGCGGAGCGTGGACCGGGTAAGTGGGTGAGGGGCAGCGTGCTAGGCTCCGGGCCAGATCATGTAGGGTCTTGCAAGGCAGGCCGAGGGTGCTGTGCGTTATCCAGAGTGAAATGGGAAACCATTGTGAGGGTTGGGTTTGAGGCAGTGGCATGACATAGAAGATTTGAATTTTTAAACAGCCGCTCCAGTTGCCGTATGCGGAACTTGGGGTGGGGGTGGGGACTCTGGGACGCAGACCTGGGGAGGGCCAGGCCGGCCCTTCCAGAAGAGACAAGGGCTTCCCCTTGGGTTCACATTGAAATCAACTGCCGGCTCCACTAAGGTCAGACAGATGTTGATTTAAAAATTAACTCCTTTCTTAAGGTGGAACCAAAAGTGGGACTAAAAAGGCACTTTTAATGCAAAAGTGCATGGAAATGTTAACCTCGTCAGGTCAGAATAAAAGTTGAGACATCATTTACCATGGTTTTGGTGAAGTTTTGCCGTAGTGGCAAATAAGAGGTGGGGCCCTAAACAGGGGAGGGTTTGCAGGTGCTCACTACTAGAAAGGAAACAGCAGAGCGTTGCTGTGCTGGGTGTGTGATGCACGTGTGTGATGCGTGTATAATGCAGGTGTGTGATGTGTGTATATGAGGTATATGATGCAGGTGTGCGATGCGTGTATATGAGGTATATGATGCAGGTGTGTGATGTGTGTATATGATGCAGGTGTGGGATGCGTGTATATGAGGTATATGATGCAGGTGTGTGATGTGTGTATATGAGGTATATGATGCAGGTGTGTGATGTGTATATGATGCAGGTGTGGGATGCGTGTATATGAGGTATATGATGCAGGTGTGTGATGTGTGTATATGAGGTATATGATGCAGGTGTATGATGTGTATATGATGCAGGTGTGGGATGCGTGTATATGAGGTATATGATGCAGGTGTGTAATGTGTGTATATGAGGTATATGATGCAGGTGTATGATGTGTATATGATGCAGGTGGGGGATGCGTGTATATGAAGTATATGATGCAGGTGTGTAATGTGTGTATATGAGGTATATGATGCAGGTGGGGGATGCGTGTATATGAGGTATATGATGCAGGTGTGTGATGTGTGTATATGAGGTGTGTGATGCGTGTATATGATGTATATGATACAGGTGTGTGATGCGTGTACACCATTGGAACAGTTACAAAAGTAACCTAGCAGAAAACAAATGTACAGAAAACCTAATTGTGACCACGCTTCCTGAGGAAACGGGATGCTGTGGGAGCCACGTCCCCAAGCCCGGCTGCTCAGCATGGCGGAGCCGGGATGCCGTGCGTGGGGTGGCCAAGGGGCCGACACTTGACACTTGCGTGTGCTGCAGAGGCGGGTGTGTAAGGACAGCATGGTCCTGGCTCTCGCGTCGCTTGCACCAGTCACAGGAGCTGTTGAGCGTCCCCCGGATCAGCTCCCTCGTGGGCAGTGGAGTCAGGGATGAAGGAGTCACCACAGATGCCCGCAGGTCTGAAGGAAGTGGGAGTGGACCTTGGGCCCCTGGGAAGAGGACTGTGGTGCTGCCTAGGTGGGCGGAGCATGACCCGAAGGGAAGAGCCCCTCCCTCACAGGTGTTGGCGAGGGGTGGAGGGTCTGGCACGCACAGGGGCATCAAATTTGCTGTTAGGAAAAATGGAGAAAATAACATCAGGTCCCATGCACATTCTAAACTGTTAAAGAAGCTAAGGGAAAGGAAACCTCGCGATTCAAAGCCAAGCCACAAAGCAGGAACAGACGTGCGATGGCTCGGGGAATGTTCGCCTCTTCAGCTTGTAGAGAGTTCACGTAACTAAGCGTAGTGAGAGCCCGCGTCCACGAGGGTGCAGATGTGCAGACAGCGCACCCCGTGGCTTGCTGAGTGCTGGCAAAGCTGATCTCAGTGGTGGTCTTAATAGCGGTAAACTAGAGCACATCTTAGAGTAAAATGTGACTGTACCAAGACCTCCTGAAGTCAGACTCACGGCGGTCACGTGACAGCTGCCTTAAGTAACCGCACAGACAGCCGCTGTTCCCCGCAGGGAAGCCGCCAGCGCAGAGGCCGCAGTACCCTCCCACCGACCCTGTCCCCGCATGGCTCCTGTTGACATCCCTCTGGGAATTTTCTTTGGACACTTGAGTTGCTTCTAAAATTCTTCGGAGGAGTGGATTTGCTGGAGTGGCTCAAGTTGTGTTTTCGACTGGAGAAGGAGCGATGGACTGGCTGTGCTGGAAATGCAGGCCACGGTCACGGGCAGTGTCGGGAAGCGGGCCCGGGGACGGCGTCCAGAGCTTTATGGTAAAGTGGGCATTTCCCAACACTGGGAAATTAGAACCCAAGGTACTGGGTAGGAATAAATGGCTCTTTATTTGGAAGGAAGGGTCCTGCTTCTCCATGCTCAAAATGGCTCAAAGAGCTAAGTCAGGAACCAGG
Source organism: Sylvilagus floridanus (assembly GCA_949820135.1). Lineage (NCBI taxonomy): Eukaryota > Metazoa > Chordata > Mammalia > Lagomorpha > Leporidae > Sylvilagus > Sylvilagus floridanus. Next base: position 177,743,747 of record OX463233.1, read on the forward strand.
AAGCCCTGCAAAAGTTGAAGGAAGTATCAGAGAATCTTGTGTGAGAGGATACCTTGTTCCTTTGCATAGTCCAAGACCTAAAATTGCAAAGGAAGAGAGAGAAATTTGACCAAAAGACGTTGCAGGCTAGCACCGCAGCTCACTAGGCTAATCCTCCACCTTGCGGCACCGGCACACCGGGTTCTAGTCCCGGTCGGGGCGCCGGATTCTGTCCCGGTCGCCCCTCTTCCAGGCCAGCTCTCTGCTGTGGCCCGGGAGTGCAGTGGAGGATGGCCCAGGTGCTTGGGCCCTGCACCCCATGGGAGACCAGGAGAAGCACCTGGCTCCTGGCTTCCGATCAGCGCAGTGCGCCGGCTGCAGCGGCCATTGGAAGGTGAACCAATGGAAAAGGAAGACCTTTCTCTCTCTCTCACTGTCTAACTCTGCCTGTCAAAAGAAAAAAAAAAAAAGATGTTGCAAATGACTGGGGAAAATGTTTCTATAACATGTATAAAGGATAAAAAGAACTGACAGAATTAAAACATGAGTTGAGAATATGAATAGTTCTCTGAGAAATGAAAATAGCAAAACGAGGAATTCAACCTCACTTGTGATTGAGGACAACACCCCCCCCCCCCCCATTCTGCTTTGGCTCAGGTGTTTGGGGACACACACACACACGTCTGCCGTGGCTCAGGTGGTCGGGGACACACACATACACAGACACGTCTGCCTTGGCTCAGGTAGTGAGGGAAAAGGAGGTAACAGTAAGTTCTGGTTCATATACCATGAAATACAATGATTTTTTAAAAATTGTTTAGAAGCAGAGAGACAGCGAGCGAGCACCGTTCACTGGTTTATCCCCTGAGGCCTGAGCCAGCTCTGCCAGCTGGAGACCGGGAGCTGGGAGCTCGAGCCCTACCTCCAGCATGGCCGGCAGGGACCCAGCGACTTGAGCTGTCGTCCTCCCAGGGTCTGCATCAGCAGGAGTCAGGAGCTGCAGCCAGGGACGGAACCTGGGTAGCCTGCTCACGAGTAGTGTTTTGTTTTTGTTAAGATTTATTTATTTTATTTGGAAGAGACGAGTTAGAGGGAGAGAGTTCTTCCATCGGCTGGCTCACTCTCCAAATGGCCAAATAACCTGGGGCTAGGCCAGGCTGAAGCCAGGAGCCTGGAACTCCATCCTAGTGTCCCAGGTGGGTGGCGGGGGTACTTGGTCCAAGTACTTGGACCGTCTTCTGCTGCTTTCCCAGATGGATTAGCAGGGAGCCGGGTCAGAAGTGGAGCAGCCGGGACGTGCGCATCACAGCTGGCCGTCTGACCTGCTGGGCCACCACTCGGCCCCTCGTGTGGAGCTTTAGAAGGAGATGGGTGTGGGTGCTTTGACGTTGCTTGGATGGGTGTCCAGTATGTGCTATTGAACCAGAAAAACAAGTTTAGTCCCGTTTTTTTGTAAAATGCAGGACAAAATAGTTGAGTATGTCCTGATACAAATAGAAAGTCTGGAAGAAGGCATGGGGAACCTGGGGCTGCACAGAGGAGAGTTTTCAGATAATAAAAGGTGTGACAGTTTCTCACTTCAGTTTAATAAAGGTCTAGTTTACGCGTTTGTGGTACCTAGTACTTGAGATGGTACCTAGTACCTAGTACCTAGTACTTGAGATGGTAAAAGCCACACCCTTGAGTGCCGTTGGCCCTGTGTATCAGGAACCTTAAACACACTTCTTGAAGTGGCAGCCGGCTAGGAACCATCAAAGGGATGCTCACGAGGTTTATTTTTACTTGAAGGGCAGGGAGAGAGAGAGAGAAGCAGAGATCTTCCACCTGCCAGTTTACTGCCCACGTGCTCACAGCGGCCAGAACAGGGCCGGCCCGAAGCCAGTCAGGGTCTACCACGTGGGTGTCAGCCCCAAATGCTTGGGCCTCCGTCCGCTGCCTCGCAGGGTACACGTTAGGAAGCTGGGTCAGAAGCAGGGCACTGGGGCTTGAACCAGGCACTCCCATGTGGGATGTGGGTGTCCAGGCGGTGAGAGCACAGCGGAGTAGGTGATGGTCTCGGGGGAGTAGGACTGGAAGCTTTCGTGAACGCTCGAGAGGGTGGCGGTGCCCCGGGCAACCTGAGGGTGCTGGCGGAGTGCCTGGGAGGACCTTGGTGATTTTTCCTGTACTTGGGGACCAGCGGGCTGTAGGACGGGACCGATTCCTGTTTGGATTTGCTGTGTTCGAAGGACTTCGAGGACATGTGGGTTGTAGACAGTGATTTCGCCGTCCGTGTGTGTGAACGACTGGGTGGGTGCAGGGTACGTTGTCTGAGCTAACTGCACACTCGTCAGTTTTATCGTTGGGGCATGTCCAGCTTGTCCTGGCCTGTCGGCGTCCCGCAGGGATCTGGAAGCCTGGGTGGGCAGGTGCTGGAGGTTTCTCTGGGCTTCCGTGAGAGTCCTGGTGTTCGGAGTGATTTCTGTACGGATGAGCTGCTCCGTCACGTAGCGGCAGCCGAGAAGTGGTGGTGCCTGGCCCTGCGTGCAGGGGGAAGCACCCGCCTGCCTGTTAGCGTGGGAATGGAGGTTGGGCAGCTGTGCCATGTCCCTGCCGTGGCTGGGAGTGGGTGGGCACCTCGGAGGATGCCTTCAGCAGAGCACGTGTGGTGGGGAGCAAGTGACGCCCTCTGGAAATGGCAAAACGCGCTGTGTGCGGGAGTGCACCCGGTGTCAGCGCACCCGGCGTCGCAGGCTGCTGCTTGGCAGGGGTCAGAGGTCAGGGCAGCTGCCCTCTGCCTTCCTCCTGCCTTCGAGACTCGGCCCCGGCGTGGCTGCTTCATGAGGCCGTCCTGAGATCGCCCCTGCCAGCTTCTCAGGGCTGTGTTCACTGCTGCCTGCAGAGCAGCAGACACGCGCAGGTGGTGCTCCAGGGAGGAGTCTGGGAGTTAGGGGTGTCTCACGGGTGGGCGGGAGCGGCAGGCTCCAGGGGCCTGGAGGTGTGACCCGGCATCAGGAGTGAAACTGGTTCCGCTCGTGGGCTCGTGAGCCTGGCTCACCACACCAGATGTAGGCTAGTGCCGGCCGCAGGTGCCTGTCTGTGCAAACTGGGAGATCTAGCTTTGGAGCATTGGCAGTTGAGCTTTTTTATTATTATTATTTTATTTATTTAATTTTTGCCAGGCAGAGTTAGACAGTGAGAGACAGAGTTATAGACAGAGAGAGAGAGACAGAGACAGAGAGAAAGGTCTTCCTTCCGTTGGTTCACTCCCCAAATGGCCGCTACTGCTGGCACTGCGCTGACCTGAAGCCAGGAGTCAGGTGCTTCCTCCTGGTCTCCCATGGGGTGCAGGGATCCAAACACTTGGGCCATCCTCCACTGCACTCCTGGGCCACAGCAGAGAGCTGGACTGGAAGAGGAGCAACCGGGACAGAATCCAGCACCCCGACCAGGACTAGAACCCGGAGTGCTGGTGCCGCAGGCAGAGGATTAGCCTAGTGAGCCATGGCGCTGGCCGGCAATTGAGCTTTAAAGCGCAGTGTGTGTCTCCGTCTGATGCTGTGGGGTTCCTGCACCTCTGATCTGCCTCGGGACTGCACAGTGTGCCGTGTCTCCCGGTGTGCTACGGGGAGTCCTGTAGGCCGGCCCAGAGCGCCTGGCCTTTCCACGCCCCCGCAGGCTCACGGCGTGCGACTCCACACCTTGTTCTGCGACAGGGTCGCAGGGCTGAAGTCTGCCTGAGGACAGGATGGGCGTTCACAGAACCGGCCGGAGCCTGCTGCAGAGTAGACGCCCTGCTGGCCCTCGGCCTTCAGTGCCATTTGCGATGTGGGTAGGACGGAACTTGATGGGGTTTAAGAATATTTCGCTGATTCCACGTACTTGGCATCGGCTGAAACGTGACGGGTTCCTTAGTTAACTAGTAAGCAAGAATTTAATTACTGTAGCTTTGTATCTGGGTAGGATTCGGGCTGAGAAGTAGAATCAGGAGCTGTAGCAATAGTCACCCTGCTTTGCCCCTGCCCGCTGTGGGGGAGCCCTTCTGCGGCCCTGCTGGTTCTGAGCAGGGGTTGGAGCGCCCTCTGGAGGCCGTAGGAGCAGTTGCAGCGCCGACTGGGGCTCTGCAGCAGCCGTGGTTGAGAATGTGGGGCTGAGGTGTTAGAACTGGTGGGGAAGTTGGGAGTGGAGCAGAGCTGAGGTGGAGCCCATGGCAGCACTGGGCTTTGCAGAGGCACAGACGCTCCCCGGCAAACCGAGTAGGGGGCTTCTCAGTGGTTTTTCTTTTTTAAAATTTATTTGAGAGGCAGAGACAGACGAGAGAGCTCTCATTACCCGTTCACTCCCCAGATGCCTGCGGTGCTGCGGCTGGGCCGGGACAATGCCGGGGCTGGGAACTCCGTCCAGGTCCCCGTGTGGGTGGCAGGTGGCCAGCTCCGGGAGCCTTCTGTCTCCTGGCAGAGTCCTCAGAGGAGGAGACTGGAGCAGGGTGGAGCAGGACGAAGCCGCACTGGGCTGTGGCCCCCAGGCGGCGTCTGCACTGCACACCTGGCCCCGGAAGTTTCTGCAGCGACAGTGCAACTCGGAATCAGGAGCCGGAGGACTGCAGACAGCAGTGGCCAGTGGGGTCAGAGAGGAATGCCAGCAGTGTCGTGGGTGGGGTGGAAGCCGGGAGGTGAGCCTTGGGAGGCCAGCCTTGTGGCACAGCGGGGGAAGCTGCCACCTGCCATGCTGGCCTCCCTTATGAGCACTGGCTCCAGTTCTGATCCAGCGCCCAGGAAGGCAGCAGAGGATGGCCCAAGTCCTTGGGTCCCTGCTGCCCTGGCTTTGGCCTGGCCCAGCCCTGGCTGTGGTCATCTGGGGAGTGAACCAACAGATGGAAGATCTCTCTGTCTCTCCCTTTCTAACTCTGTGTTCCAGTTAATTAAAAAAAAAAAAAAAAAAAGATTGTGAGTAGGCAGGTGGGTGTTTGGCCTAGCTGTTAAGGTACAGGTTTCCCGTATTGGAGGGCCTGGGTTTGAGTCCTGACTCTGCTCCCAATTCCAGCTTCTGCTGGCAGAGACCCTGGGAGGCCTCAGGTGATGGTTCAGCACTTGGGTCGATGTGAGTGCTGGAACCGGGGCCCTGCGCGCCTGGGACTCGGGTGTGGATGCCGCGGGTCCAGAGGCTGGCCGCGGTGTCAGGGCTCCTGCAGCCTGGAGGGCACTGTGCACGGCCCATGCCCTGCTCCGGCATCTTGTCACCCTGCTCTGCCTCAGCGCTGGGGCCGTTGTTCGCTGTAGCCGCTTTCAGAAGACTTGGTGACCCTAACTGACTGCCTGCTTTCCTCTCGCCCAGCAGGGTCCTCAGGCCGCTGTCCCCTGCAGTCACCGTGAGCCCTGCTTCTGCCGCCCCTCTGGAGGGTCTCTGGTTGGATCCTGTCGCTGCGTAAGTGTGCCCCTGGCTTCTCCCCGTGTCCCCGCCAGGGAGTCTGCTCTGAGGAATTGAAGCTGAAGCGGTCTCTGGAGGTTCTCTAAGCGCGTCCCCCTCGGCACTCAGAGTCTTAGTCCCCGGGAGCTTCGCCGTCTGCCGTTCATACAGGCCTGTGCTGGGTGAAGCAGCCGCAGTGCGCCCCGCCTGCCTCTGCTGGTGTGGACCTTGTGCCGTCTGTCTTGCCTTGTCTTTGCCGTTTTTAAAGCTTTATGTATTAGGCAGAGAGAGATCTTTTGTGTGTTGATTCATTCACTGCCCAAATGGCCACAAGAGCCAGGGCTGGGCCAGGCTGAAGCCAGGAGCCAGGAGCTCCGTCTGGGTCTCTCTCATGGGGGCAGGGCCCAAGTGCCTGGGCCATCACCTGCCTTCCCAGGCTCACGGGCAGAGAGCCAGATCAGAGACGGAGCAGCTGGGACTAGAACCCCTGCTCTGCTGCGGGGGGTGGGGGGTGGGGGGCAGCGGCATCACCAGCGGCACCTTAACCCACTGGGCCCGGCCCCGCCCGTTCTCTCCCATCGTCCCCATCTTCTCTGAGGTCTCAGAACCTCTTGTAAGCTGAGTTTGTTACTCTGTAGGTTTCTGGCATTTTTCTCAGAGCCTGCACTGCGGCCTTTGCCGTGGGCGGGAGTTCCGGGGACTTGGGATCGTGGCTTGGCGTCAGTCTCCTCGCCGGCGCCACTCAGAGCCGTCGGATTCCCGGTACGAGCGCTTGTTTTCCTTTGCTTGTCTGAATCTTTGTATTTGGAATCGTTTCTCGAAGTTTCGACTCCGGAGGACAACGTGGACCTTGAGGTCGGGTGTTCGGTCGTTGTTAGCTGCACTGCTCAGCTCCGGCGTGTTCTGTGTGTGGCTGCAGCCTCCATGGCTGTGGCTCGCACGTGCCGTAGCGTTGCACACTGTTCCCCTGTGTACCTGGGAGACAGGAAAACCTCTCATCACCCTGCTGCTAGAGGGCTCCGGGCCCCTCCCTTCGTGGATTCTCTTCCCCATCCGTGAGGGGAACTGGCTCAGTGAGCGGCCCCTGTCGCCCTGAGCCCAGTGACCGTGTCCTTGTGGAAGGTTAAGACCACGTGGATTGGTGGTGTCTCCCTTTCGTGGCTTCACTGGCTGTGTGGTAAGGCTGGGGCTGCTCCGGGGAAGGGCTGGCGGCGTTCTCTCTTCACCCTGTGCTGCAGTGGTCTCAGGTGGCCATGCTGTCTGGAAGCTGGATGTGATGGCAGTGAGCTCTCCCCTGTCGCTGGCTCTGTCGTGTGGCTCACTGACAGGTGCCCCGGCCCGCTGTCTCCACTGTGGCAGGGAGGACCCAGACTCAGGTCTCAGGCACAGGGTTGCCACCAGCCTCGGGAGAACGGGGTTCTCTGAGATACACGGCCTCGCTCGTGCAGTGCTGCCCCGGGGGTGGGACCCGCGGCTCCGCGTGGCTGTCATCTGTGGCACTCAGACGTTGGGGGGGTTGCCAAGACCCTGTCTGACGCCGACGCCAGCTGCTGGTAAGGAATGCTTCCCAGGTCGCACCGCCTTCCAGAATCTGTTAGGAGCGCCCCCGTGGGCGGGCACTCATCCTGAGAACACACCTCCAAGGCCTGGCCAGCATTCGGGTTCTCGGCTCAGCGATTCCCTGGCCCCGGGTGCTTCCTGAGTGAGCCTGCCCCTCAGATCTACCCCGTCCCAGGCTTGGCAGGCGTGACCTGGAGCAGGATGGGGCCTCAGGGGTGTTCTATAGAGAGGGGGTGGGCGTTCTGGAGTTCTCACAGCAAGGAGCATGTAGGTAACACCCCTGAACGGTCCGCCTAATGCAGATGAGGTGGGCGATCTTCCGTGCTTGGATCACAGCTTTTAAAAAACCCGAATCGGAAAACTGCCAGGCCCTCATCCCTCACCTTGACCTGGCGACTGCTGGGGCTGTGGCGGAGTCGCCGAGGCCGTGCTGCTGGGCCGTGGTCACCGCCGTGGTCGCTGTCTGTTCTTCTGTCTCCCTCCTTTCAGATGAAGGGAATGAGTACATGAAAAATCTTTTAGTTCATTTATTCGAAAGGCAGTTACTGGGGGAGGGGGCATCTTCCATCCTGTGCTTCAATCCCCAAATGGCAGCACCGGCTGGGGCTGGGCCAGGCCAAGCCAGAGCCTGCAGTTCCGTCCGCGTCTCTTGTGTGGGTGCGGGGCTCATGCACGGGGTCATCCTCCGCTGCTTTCCCAGCGCATGCGCACGGAGCTTGCTCGGAAGTGACATCACAGGTGGTGGACCAACCTGCTGTGCCGCAGTGCTGGCCCGGAAGTAATTCATTCCCGAGGAGTAAACCATGGCGTGCTGACGCCCATGACATTTTAATGAACAGTAGCCTTCCTAGCGGCACACTCGGCAGAGAGGCGGACCTACAGCCTGGCAGGTCGCTGTGGCGGAGGCTACGCCGACGGCGCTTCCGTGGCTGCTCTCTTGGTCACCGTAACTGCACAGAAATGAAGCTGGAAAGGAATTCTCTGGCCTTCTGGAACCCGTGGCTTTGTCTGTGACACGGGGCCAGGCCAGCCGAGGGCTTGGTAGTCCCTTCATACCAGGCGGTTTTCTACCTGGGCGGCTGCAGCCTGCACGGCTCCTGCCTCCGGAGAGCCTCTTCACCCGAGCTCTGCCCCGGCTCGGGGACGGCTTCCCCTCCGAAGCTGGCGCCCCGGGGGAAGGCCAGGTCCTCCTTGCTCGGTAACCTGGGCAGGGGCGCAGGCCCGGTTTTCAGACAGGAAGCTGGTGCCAGCTGGGTTGGGGGGGGTCTCAGGCCACTGTCCCTGACAGCAGGCGTTGAGCTGGGTGCGCACTGCCCAGCCCCTCCGTTGGGGAGGGTAGAGTGCGGTGGGGTTTTTACAAGAACTCTTCACAGAGCATTTCACTCAGGTAACAGACCTGCCCAGAACACATGGCCCCAGCCAGCGCCTCGGCAGCCTGGGTGCCGTGAGACCCGCGTTCGGTGCCAGCCTGCAGCTCCAGTTCCGGGGGCCCGGGCAGGGGCCTGGGCGGTGCTGTCTGACGGCGGCGGTGGTGTGTGTGTGTCGCGGCTGGAGTCCCACTCAGGCTCTGGCAGAGAGGACCGGGCAGGTGGAGCGCGGTAGTGGCTGCTGGGAAGCCGGTGCCGCGCTGACTGCTGGTTGGTGAGCGCTGGGCGATGGGCACGTCGGCGAGGAGAGCATAGCCGGCCCAGGTCGTGGTGGGTCGCACGCCTCCGTGCTGGCTGAGCCGGGTCCTGGGCGCACCTGTGCCTGTCCTGGGAGTGAGGGCAGGCAGGGCCCGGGAGCTCGGCTCTCACAGTCCGTGGTTGCTGGGCAGAGCGAGGTGCCGGGCGATGGGCACGTCGGCGAGGAGAGCATAGCCGGCCCAGGTCGTGGTGGGTCGCACGCCTCCGTGCTGGCTGAGCCGGGTCCTGGGCGCACCTGTGCCTGTCCTGGGAGTGAGGGCAGGGCCCGGGAGCTCGGCTCTCACAGTCCGTGGTTGCTGGGCAGAGCGAGGCGCCGGGCGATGGGCACGTCGGCGAGGAGAGCATAGCCGGCCCAGGTCGTGGTGGGTCGCACGCCTCCGTGCTGGCTGAGCCGGGTCCTGGGCGCACCTGTGCCTGTACTGGGAGTGAGGGCAGGGCCCGGGAGCTCGGCTCTCACAGTCCGTGGTTGCTGGGCAGAGCGAGGCCACCGAGGGCGGCCGCAGAGTGTGTTTGCTGGCACAGGTGGGAGGAGGGAGGTGCGGTGCTGCTGCACCCAGGCACTGAAGTCAGTGCTGCGCTGTCCTGGGCCGGAGAGCTGCAGGCGTGCAGACGGCTCCGTCTGGTAGTTGACGGGGAAGACTGCCTGCAGCGGCGCTCCGAGTGAGAAGTGACGCTCCGAGTGAGAAGTGACGGCTGCCTGGTGTGCCGGGTGGCCTCTGTGGGCCAAGCATGTGACGTGGGGGAGGAGGCTGGGGAGGGTGCGTGCGGCCTCGGGGCTCCTTTACTTCCTGTGAGGATGAGGGCAGGGGCCTGTCATCTCCAGCAGAGGAACCGCCGGTCGGCCTGGTCGTTGGTTTGTCTTTCTGGCTTTGATTAGTCACGTGACACACTTGCCAGACTCTGTTTTGCTTTGTTGTGTTTTCCTTGCCTGCAGGATGTATCTGTCCTACCCCGGTGGGAGACCAGGAGATGGGTGGTACCCGGACGGAATGGCCGGGCCAGTTCCTCCTCAAGAGGGGCAGCCCCAGGGGCCCTGTCGCTCTCTGAGCAGAGCCGGCCTCTCCTCACCGGCCTGATGACCGGCCTGCCTGCCCGCTGCCCCTGCCCCCTGCCCCGTGGTTTCCCGGGGGGCCCGGCGCACGTGCCTGCTGGGCCTGGCCTGTGAGGGAGGGAGGGAGCCTGCAGCCCCGTGAGCTTTGTCCTCTGCCGTGTCTGCCCCGGCCTGCCGCTGTCCTGGACACGCTGAGGCTGGACTGTGGGGCTGGCCTTAGCTCCCCGTGCAGCCCTGCAGTGCCTGGGCTTTGCTGCCGCAGGACGAGCGGGGAGATGATGGTAGGGCTTAACCTGAGGAGCTGCGGCCGCACGCACGCGGGGTGTCGCAGTCACCTATGCGTCCATCCTGGAGGCCTGGCGCCCACAGCAGTTCTGCCCTTTGCTGCCCCTTCCTGGTGTTTGCCGAGTGTCCTGAGACCCACTCTGGCGGCCTTGTTTTGTCCCTGTGGGTGTAGTTCCCACAGCTGCCAGGCGGCCCGCCCCGCCCCTGCTCCTCCGCCGTGTCTTCATGGCAGGTCGGCGTGCGCCAGATGACAGAGAAGGTCCCTTGTTAGACCGTCAGGTCTGCCCTGCCCTGTACCGCCGTGGCGGGGCAGGCTGCGGCTGGTCGGGGCTACCGGTGACTGCAGTCTGACCCCGGTGAGTGCCAGGCTCCTGCCCTTGGTGGGCCGAGGCAGGTGTTTCCGTAAGGGCCCTGTGTGAGAGGGGGTCTCCTTGTCTTAAGAGCTCCTGCAGGAAACCAGGATCCGGGCGTGGTTCCTTCCTGCTGCTGGCGTTTTCAGGCTCAGAGCTGGCGCCCTCACTGCTTCCATTTGGTCCAGCATCTGGGGTCTCCTCTCTGCCTTACCCACTGCCCCACACAGGTGTGTAGGTCTCATGCGGTGTTCCAGCTGATGGCTTTGACGGCGCTGTCCCTGTCCCGTGTGGCCAGGGGCGTCTGCTGCATTAGGGAAACCTCCCTTCCCCCAGGGCCCCGCGTGTCTGCTGCCTCCAGGCTGTGCGGGTGAACTGAGCTACCAGAGAAGAAACTGGAAGGGAAGTTTCCCCTCGACCTGATGCGAGTGCTTACTTTCCTCTGTCGACTCGCGGTTCCCAGCAGTCGTGAGGACTGACTGCCTCTCGGGCTGTCGCAGGTCCGGCTGGAGCGTAACTTGGCCTCCGTGTCAGTGGCTGGGCCCACAGGGTGTGCACGCCTGCTCTCCTGTGTGCACGTCACCAGCAGGACAGTTAGGGCTCGTTCTCTGTGTTTCGCTTGAGGATTCTAGAGGCTGTTTTCTCTTCCAGGTCTCTGTGTTTTTATTTTTGGAATTTGTCAACGTTTGTGTTTCCCAAGCCAGCACGGCGGAGCCAGGTGTATTCCCCCAAGTCTTCACCTTGTTTGCGTCCCTTCCTGCCACCCAGATGGTCAGTTGGGCGCTCCGGGCGACCGTGACCGAGTTCTCTGGACGCCACAGCCAGGAAGGGCCGCTCGGCGCCGCCTGTGCCTCACCCGCTTCTGTGCAGCCCTGGGCTCCTGCCCTGGCGGCGTCTGCTGGCGCGGGCGGCCCCCACGCGTGTGGCAGGCACTGCCTCGTCAGTCGCTTCCTGATCTTACCCGTGTCCTTGGGCAGAGCTGCACAATCAAGATGGACGCGAGTGTGATTTTTCTAGGCGTCTGTCTCTGGAGAAGCTTTGAGCACTGGCTGAGTTCCCTCCTCGCACAGTGGGCAGATGGGAAAGCAGGGCACAGCTGAGAGAGTTGTCAGCCGCGTGTGCTCTGAGATGCTGGGAGACTCACCAGGGGCATTTCCTGCGTGAGGCGGCAGCACCTGGCACAGCCCCTGCAGCGTGGGGAAGCACCGTGTGCACAAAGGCCCTGAGGCCGCCTGGGGTGTGGAGAGCTGTAGCGAGGTGGCCGGGCCCTGCGGATGCCGTGGCAGCAGGTGCTTCCTGTCCGTGTCCTTGCTGTGGGCGAGCAGCGACAGCCCGGCACCGGCACCATGCCTGCTGCGCTCCACAGGGAGGTCCTGGCGGGCAGGGCGGGCTGTGGCGACACTCCGGTGTCTGTCTGTGAGGGTTCCTTTGCCCCACCGTGCTCTCCGTGCGGGTGTTTGGATGACCCTGCCTGCGGGTGTTTGGGTGACCCTGCCTGCGGGTGTTTGGATGACTCTGCCTGCGGGTGTTTGGGTGACTCTCCTGCGGGTGTTTGGATAACTCTGCCTGCAGGTGTCTGGATGACCCTGCCCGCCCTGGTTGCAGCTGGGGTGCACAGCTGGGCCGGGAGCAGGCCTGACCTCTCGGTTCTCTCCTCCAGACCTGCACGTCCAGGAGGGCAGGGAGCCGCGCCTCAAGGTCAGGAGAGGTTTGTGTTGCTGCTGTCGCTTTGCAGGGGGCCTGTGGGGCCTGTGGCGCCGCCGCAGAAGAGGCTCAGCGCAGTTGTCTGTGCTTTCGTTACAGGAGGCCGGGGTGCTGCCCGCAAAGGAATTCCCCGCCCGGAGCCGAGGAGCCGCTTCCTGGACGCGTTCCGTTCCAGCAGACGTGCAGGGGCCAGGAAGATGTGCGGACTCCGGCGAGGCTGAGGGGCTCCTGACCGGCCGGCACGCTCGCCCTCGAGTGCGGGGGACACCCTCGAAGGGAGTGTCCGGGACTTGCCCACGAGCGGAGGCCCAGGGCTCGGCCACAGGCTCTGGGAATGTTGACAACTCAGGGTCTCCACGGCGGTTCTCTCGAGTGAGTCGCAGAAGTGCGCGGAGGCGGATGCCGCTGCCGCTGTAGCGCTGGGAGGGGCACTATGCAGGAAGAGGCCTTCCGTAGGCACACAGGCAGGGAGACGCTCAGGCTGACGGCACGCCCGCCCAGCGGAGCCAGCCCCAGATAGGCGGCCGCCATGGCCAAGTGAGAGACTGGCTGACAGCAGTCCCGCAGCCGGCGTGTCCGGACGTGTTCTCGAACTCGCGATACCAAATAGGAAGGATGATCTACAAGTGCCCCATGTGCCGGGAGTTCTTCTCGGAGAGAGCCGAGCTCTTCATGCATCAGAAGATCCACACGGCCGAGAAGCCCCACAAGTGCGACAAGTGCGACAAGGGCTTCTTCCACATATCGGAGCTGCACAGCCACGGGCGAGACCACACGGGAGAGAAGGTGTACAAGTGTGACGACTGCGGCAAGGACTTCAGCTCCACCACCAAGCTGAACCGGCACAAGAAGATCCACACCGTGGAGAAGCCCTACAAGTGCTACGAGTGCGGCAAGGCCTTCAACTGGAGCTCCCACCTGCAGATCCACATGCGCGTGCACACCGGGGAGAAGCCCTATGTCTGCAGCGAGTGCGGAAGGGGCTTCAGTAACAGCTCCAACCTGTGCATGCACCAGCGGGTCCACACCGGGGAGAAGCCCTTCAAGTGCGAGGAGTGCGGCAAGGCCTTCAGGCACACGTCCAGCCTGTGCATGCACCAGCGGGTCCACACCGGGGAGAAGCCCTACAAGTGTTACGAGTGCGGCAAGGCCTTCAGCCAGAGCTCCAGCCTGTGCATCCACCAGCGGGTCCACACCGGGGAGAAGCCCTATAGATGCTGTGGCTGCGGCAAGGCCTTCAGCCAGAGCTCCAGCCTGTGCATCCACCAGCGGGTCCACACCGGGGAGAAGCCTTTCAAGTGTGACGAGTGCGGCAAGGCCTTCAGCCAGAGCACGAGCCTGTGCATCCACCAGCGGGTCCACACCAAGGAGCGGAACCATCTCAAGATAGCAGTTATGTGAGGCGTGCTGAGAGTGAAAAGTCTTCAAGCCCATAAGTGCCACTAGGAAGGAGACCCTGTAAATACCCTCACTGTCCCAAGAAACACCTGCGGCGGCCCTGGCGAGCGTCCCCTGAGGAGGCCGTGTCGGGTTGCCTTCTGGTTCATGCCAAGTTTGTTCCTGGACTTGGCTGTGACCGTGGAGTCCCTGTGAGGGTCTGCCTATGTGGGCGCCGGGCCCTGCTCAGGGGTGCATGTGGGAGTCCAGCAGGAATCCCCCATGTGCAGATACTGCAGGCCGTGGGCGTCGCCCGGCCTCCCCAGCCCCCTTCCCTCCGAGTGGAAGGGTCCCGGGCTGTCCCCACAGCTCTCAGGCCTGTCCTCCCCTTCACTCGAGCCTCCTGGTTACTGCCATCGGGGACGGACCCCAGGGTCGTGCTCTGATCAGCCCACGCAGCTTCCACGCGTCCCAGCGCTCCTGACCCCGTTGTCCGAGTGTCCTCAGAGTACCTGGAAAGACCCCTCCCTGGATGGCGTGACCTCGCGGCTAGGTTTTAGGTGACTCCCGCCCGTGACCGGCAACAGGCGCCCTGCACGCGGCTTTAGTGTCGTGGATCTGCTAATCACTGTGTCCCTGTCACTCAGACTTAGTGTTCCAGTGGCTGCATCACATTTTTAACTTGAATTTTCCAAAATAGCTGAATGTAAATAGAGAGGAAGAAGCAAGCAAAGGGGGCGTTTTCTGCATCCAGAACCCCCCACCCCCACCCCGGGTCCTGGCCGCCAGGGGCGCCCTGCTGAGCCGCCGGTGGGCGGGCGTTTCGTGCTGCGTGGGCGATGGGGCAGCCGTGGTGGGCAGGGCTGCAGCCCCGTGAGTCCACCGTCCTTTGCTTGCTTCGTTCACTCCGCGTATTTATTGAGGACCTGCTGTGTGCCGGGAACACCTCTGAGCAGACAGCTAGGGGCCTGCTCCTGCCGACCTGGTCTGGCGCGGGAGAGGCGACAGGCGAGTACGTAGCGTAGTTTGAGGTAGTGATTAAGTGCTATGGAGAAATAAACTAGGGTGATGGTGGGGGGGGGGCGGGGGTGGGGGCGGGGTGACATAGCTAGTGGTCAGGGAAGCCCCGGAAGGGGTGCTCGCTCCAGGACCTGCCTGAGCGTAGGGACAGGAAGAAGGCAGGTGCTGGGGTGGTGGGCCGCGGGGAGGCAGGCGCTGCTCGGTGCTGGGTTTCGCTGGGTTGACGTTGAGGAGGTTGGAGGGACTCGCGGACTGAAGACCAGAGTCCCCGACGGCGAGGACAGAAGCACCCGTGTCTGACGTGGCTTCCTTCCCGTTCCATGCCGAGTTCCCACACGCAGTCCTTTTGCTCAGGAAGTCCTTGGGGACATGGAGGGTCTTTGCAGCTCTGAGTGGGTGACCGAGTCGTTGTTTGTGGACTGAGGCGGGGGGTGAGTACTCAAACAGTCTCAGAAGTACTGACGCAAAGCTTGATTGTCTCCATTTTTTAATTAATTTCTGTTGAACTGGAAGGGGTTGTCTGTAAGACCTCGACACGCAAAGGCGATTAGGAGGAGCGGGAGTGGTGGGCCGAGGGTTGGGGGCCGTGGGCCGCCGTCTGCGTCTTCACCCGGCTGTGCTGGCTGCCGGCCCGGGAGTCCCTCCCCAGGGCTCCCCTGCCGTGGAGGGCCGGCTTCGGGATCTGCTGAAGCCCCTCCAGGCCCGGTGGATGCGGCCACTGACCCCTTCCTGCCACGGTAGTGTGGAGTGTTCGAGAAAAGCCTAGACTTTTAGTTGACAGCCAGCTGAGGATATCACTGATAGAATTTTAGTCTTAGGAGAAAAGCGGTTTGATTTCTAGCTTTATTGCTGTTAGGTACGTGAGCTTGGGCGAGTCGCTGAATCTCCGGGTCTGGGTCTCCTCGCGCGGTGAGGATGGCAGGCTCCATGATTTCGAGTTTCCAGCTAGTCCTAGAGTTCTATATTTCTACATAGTTGAATTATTTTATCATGCTGTTGCGGGGGAGGATGACTAACACTTTGGAAGCTACTAATTTTATGTCGAGCTTTAAGGTCCATAATTGTTATCTTCAGAAAATATTATTTGACCTACAGTATGTCCAAATCAATTTAATAAAATCACTTTATAACAGGGTTCTGCGCTTGCCATGCAGTCGTGTGAATTCGGCCGGTGGTCCGTGTGTGTGTGTGTATATGGTGGTTGTGTGTGTGTGGTGGTCCGTGTGTGTGTGTGTGTGGTGGTCCGTGTGTGTGTGGTGGTCCGTGTGTGTGTGTGGTGTGTGTGTGACGTGTGCGTTGTGCCCCAGATTCTTACAGAGTCCAGTCCTCACACACTGGAGATGTCCCTTCTCCCATCTCACCTGTGCCTGCTGGCTTTTCCCTCAGCCCCGTGGCCCTGGTGGACGCAGCCTGCCCCTGGCCCGGCAGTCGGCCCCAGCTGGGCACGGTCTGACAGCCCTTGGTGTTCGCTGGCTTCCATGGAACTCTGCGTTCTGGTTCACGGTGGGGCCTGGCAGCCCACACCAGCCCTTGGATCCAGCTCCCTGCTAATGTGTCTGGGAAAGCAGTGGAGAATGGCCCAGGTGCTTGGGCCCCTGCACCACACGGGAGACCCAGAAGCAGCTCCTGACTCCATTTTGGCCTGGTCCTGTCTTTGCAGCCATTTGGGGAGTGAACCAGCAGATGGACGATCTCACTCCGTCTCTTCCCCCTCCTCACCACCACCCCCAAAGAAGAAACTCCAGAGTCAGGGCCCAACACTGCACACCTTCCTGTGCGTCCTCACTACGCTGCACGGTGTGGACACTGCACCTGTGCACAGCACACGATGCACACGGCACGCTACAGGCTGTAGAGCCCGGGGGTGAGGTGTGTGCAGTGCACTTGGCTGGGGGAGGGAGGTCCAGGATGCAGGTGCACGCTAAGAACTCTGCCTCCCAGGAGAGTCCATGACAGGAAGACAACAGGGAGCCTGTCGAAGGCAGCCTGCGACAAGGTCTCCCATGGGACCCTGGGTGACAGGGCCTCCCTGGAGCTGGGGGATGGGGTGCTGAGAGGGAGTGGCTTTCAGATGGGCAAAGGGGTCGGTGGGGGAGGAGACAGTGGGTCCCGTGTCCAGGCTCAAGTGGGCCAGAACTCGGCACCATGCGTGAGTGAACGTGGCGGGGTGGAGTTGTAGTCGCCTCAGGAGGACTTTGGGCACCCACAGGCCACGGAGCTGCTCCCTGAGGGGCAGGGGCCCAGAGGTGACGTTCCCAGGGTACGTGGGTGGATTTCCTGTGAAATCAGTCACTGGGTGTTATGACAGCTCCTATCCTGAAGTATTAATATGCTCAGAACAGAGAGCCCGGGAGCCCCTCCCAGAGCCTGGCCGAAGTGTGGGCGGAGACTTCTCAGAGCTGGAACCTGGAGACCCGGAATCTTCACTTGCGTGGAGGGGTGTGCACCTGTTTTTCCAGGGAGGAGGGCCTTCTTTGGCCCAGGAGATGGAGAGCCCTGCTGCTGAAGGCTGCCAACCCGGCACCGCCACTCGCTGCCTAGGGACCTCGGGCTCGGGGGCCCTGGGCCCCTGCTGCACCTTGCAGTGGCTCAGTGAAGTGTGCTTCCATTTGTTTCCTTGGTCGGTCTACGCCAAATTTGTACAGAATGCAATAAAGATTCAAAGATTTCCCCAGGCCCGGTGCCATAGGAGGTAAAGCCCCGCCTACAGTGCTGGCATCCCATGAGTGCCAGTTGGAGTCCCGGCTGCTCCACTTCCCATCCAGCTCTCTGCTGTGTCTTGGGAAAGCAGTAGAAGATGGCCCAAGTCCTTGGGTCCCTGCACCCATGTGGATATCCCCAAACGGCTAGCCAGCTATCCTGTCCTTTAACCTTTTAATTCCATTTTCCATGAACTTAAAAAAATGTTTATTTTTTTTTTTATCTACTTGAAAGGGAGACGGATGCAGACAGAATCCATCCAGTTGGTTCACTCTGCAAATGGCCACAATGGCTAGAGCTGGGCGGGACTGAAGCCTGGAGCCCAACACTCTATCCAGATCTCCCACCTGGGTGGCAGGACCCAAGCACTTGTGCCATCTTCTGCCTCCCCAGGCACAGTAGCAGGGAGCTGGATTAAAAGCCAGGATTCGAGCAGCCTCCAGTGGGGTGTGGGCGTCCCAGGCAGCAGCTTAGCCCGCTGCACCCCGGCACCCCCCCCCCCAGCAGCTTTGCTTCCTGCATCTTGACCGTGGGCTGTGCCGTTACAAAGCCAGCCGCTCCTTTTCTGGATTTCTCCACTTATTCCGCAGCACCTGCCCCTCCCCCCTCAACTGCGTCGGCTTAGCCAGCACAGGGTGGTTTGTCCAGCCTCTTCCCTCCGGTGAAGACTGGGCGTTGTTTCTCATTGCTGGATGCCAAGGTGTTGAACGCACGGCGCCGATGCCGACTGGGAAGGGAAGGGCGCGGGCACGTGTGGGTGGTTTGCCAAGTTCATCACCTTTCTTTATAATTTGAGCCATGTAACCATGGGTGCCTCCTGTGTCGGAACGCCGCTGTTCTGGGGGCTTGCTGCCCCATGCTCCCGCTGCTGAGTGGAGGGGGGCGCCCTTGGGGGCTGTGTGGCCCACATTTCCCTCCCCACACTGTGCAGCGCGGGCAGGTGGCTTTCCCCCCCGGGGACCACTCGCCCCGTCCCGCCCCCGCCCCAGCCACGCTGTGCACTTCAGGGAAGTTTCACCTGTGTGTGCTTCCTGACCACGTGGGCAGAAATAACGGGGTACACGGCTGAGGGCAAGCTCCTGACTCCCCCTTCCCATCTGAGCAGGGGAGACGCTGGGTTCCAGTGCCCCTGGGCCCTGCAGGCTGCCGGAGAGGCCGGGGAGGCCAGGGAGGGCCGGAGGCAATGCAAGACGCCCAGCAACCTTCGAATTTCAGACGTGTGACACATGCACTCAGAATGCCCCCTGGAATCCCAGGCTCACGCGGGCTGGGTGACCGAGGGTGCTGGCGTCCAGAAAGGGGGCGCAGGGTGGGGCCAGGAGAGGAGGCATCAGAGGCCTGAAGACGCGGCGCCCACGGGGGAAGGAGGGGGCAGGAAGGGGCTAGGTTTGCAGGAGGGAATCGGCCTGGGGGCTCCGGGTGGGCCAGGCTAAAGCCAGAAGCCCAGAACCCCAGCCGAGTCTCCCATGGAGGTGGCAGGGACCCGGGTGCGTCAGTGGGGAGCTGGGTCAGAAGCAGCGCTGGGACTGAACCCAGGGCCAGCGTGGGATGCGGCTGTCCCAAGCGGCTGCTATGCTGAGCCACAGTGCTCACCCCTCAGTCTCTTACCAATTCCATATGACTTTTAATCCTTTTATTTCCTTTATGCATTATTATTGTTTAAGCTGTTATTCTGTGTATACCAGAAGGTTGGCTGTCAAAACACCCCCAGAAGCTCCCACGTCGTGACGTCACTTCCACGTGGACGCCTGGACCCTGCACGCCCGCCCTGGAAGAGCTGTAAATCCAGTCAACAAAGCAGCGGGTAGAGACTGCTCCGCCATCCTGCCCGTGGCCATGGCCCAGAGATCCCACGACTCCCGGAGCTCGCCCAGGACCACGTGGCACAGGAGGGACCTGTGCGACCCTGGCCTGGCTTGGCCCGTCCCCGCCGGCCTGCGCGGTGGCCCCAGCCTCCAGCCTGAGCTCTGGCCGTCTGTGCAGGCCACCTTGCAGATACCCTGACTGGGGAGGGCGCACGTGGGGGCCAGGCTCTCGCTTGAGAAGGAAGCGGGGGCGGGCAGTGGGGCTGGCTCCAAGCTGGCTCAACCCTGGGGCCTCTGAGGGTCTGAGTGGGCACCTCTAAAGCACGGGGCCGGGCCAGGACCCCGCTGTCCAGGTTCAAGAGCAGCATGCACTGACCACACAGTTCAAGGGCTGAGCTCACCTAGGGACCCAGCTGGATGAGTCCACGGAGCGCGTCTGTCCTCAGCGAGTAGAGTGCTATCTGTCAATCAATCGCTTTGACAGAGGAAAGTCAAACCCGCGAAGCCCCATCTGAGGGCCCCGAGCGTCCAATCACAGGGCACGAGGGGGCAGAGTCAGTATCCACTTTGGTGCCCAGCCACGGCGGGGTGTGGGGTCACTTCCTGGCAGCTTGTGCATCTCCACAAAGCTCGGGCCCAGGTCCCCGACAGCCCCTGGGAAGACGGTGACCACCACAGGCCGCTCTCCCAGAGCCCCTGGCGAGGGAGCCATGTGGCTTGTCCTCCACATCAGAACTTCAGCTTCTGCACACCCTCATATTCAGCACACAGTGGGTCTGTGTGTCCTGGCACCCAGCACCCAGTAGGTCTGCAACTGTGACACTTGGTGCACACAGTGGGTCTGCATGTCCTGGCACTCAGAGCACACAGTGGGTCTGCACACCCTGGCACCCAGCACACAGTGGGTCTGCACGGCCCTCAGAGCTGTCTGGTCCTCGTGGTCTGAGTTCCCATCTTCAGATCACGGGGTCGCAGGGGAGCAGCGGGGATGGTGACGTGGGTGCGCGCAGTCTGCGTCCGATTTGCCCTCCCGGGGTTTGAAGGTCAGACTGAAGGCGCTCATGTTCCCTGAGCAGGTCTGGCTCACTCCGCAGCTGGGCGAGCGCCACTGACCTCATGGAAGCAGCCCCCGGCATCTTCCTGCGGGAGGAGCAGGGGCTCCGTCCCGCAGTCTGGCTCTCTGTAGCTTGGGGAGGGGTGTTCTGTTCTGTTCGGTTCTGCTCTGCTCTGTTCTGAAGACCGTGATGCAGCGAGAGGTGTTTGTTTTCCTTTTACAAAGGGACCCCGAGCCCTCGCTTCTCACTGAGAATCCTGTAGCTGTTGGAGTTAGCAGGCCGATCTGTTTTCAATCAGCAGCCCCCACCCTCGGCCCTGGGGATGCACTTGACTGGCGGGCAGGGGACCTGGCGGTGTCCTGAGCCCCGTGACTCACAGGAGGTGGTGGAGCCCCCGGCCCCTTGGGGAGCGGCAAGTCGATTGGAGTCACTGGGCTCTGGAATGAGGCAGCGGTGTGATGAGGGAGATGCACCCTCTTGTCCCATGGCCCGGGGTGGGGGCTCGGGTGGCTTCCTGGGGATTTTCCATGGCAACCTCGCACATCTCCCCAAACGTTTTTATTTGATTGGTTCTTTGGGAGAAAAACTGCCACCCCGCACTTGCCGTTTGAATTCATTTTGAAGATTTATTGACTGGAGAAGCAGAGCTGTAGACAGAGGTCTTCCATCCGCTGGTTCACTGCCCAAATGGCCTCAGCAGCCCGGAGCTGTGCCGACCTGAAGCCAGGGGCCAGGAGCGTCACCTGGGTCTCCACACAGGTGCAGAGGCCAAGCACCTGGGCCATCCCACGGCCCTCCCAGGCCATAACAGAGAGCTGGATGGGAAGAGGAGCAGCCAGGACTTGAACTGGTGCCCACATGGGATGCCGCAGGCAGAGGCTTAGCCTAACGACGCCACTACACTGACCCCTGAATTCATTTTCAAAGATGTCTCCCCACCCATGAAGCATTTTCCGGCTCACATCGCCACCACAGGTGTCACGGAACTCCGTGGCCCCGCAGTCCAGCCCGTGGCACATGGAACCTGACAACCCGAGCGCGTTTCCCCCGACCCGGCTGCTTGCAAGCTTTGTAAACGCCTCTCGAGTTCTGCCAACCAGGCCGGCGCTGGCTGGTTCCTTCACCGTCACTGGCGTGAGAGGGAAGATAGAACGCGTCGTGCCGGTGAGACTTCAGTTCCGCAGGAGCCAAAGTCGCTATAAAAAACGAAAGGCGCGTTTGCGAGAGACAGTCTCCTTGGAGAGATGCATGATGGGAGCCGAGGTCAGCTGTGTACACCGTGAAGCGACAAAGCCATTGCCTCGCCTGTGCCGTGGGGTGGAAAAGGAGACCCCTTGCCAGGGCCCCAAGCGGCAGCGGTCCCAGCAGGTGCTCGGTGCCGGCTGCCCGGCTCCCCGGCTCCCAGGCTCCCCGACAGCCAAGGCCATTCTTTCCAGCTAACAGCCCCAGGCGCCCGAGTCCGCAGATCCCCAGTCTCAGCTGCGCTGGCCATGCAGGTGCCACCGAGGAGAGCGGGAACGGAAGAGGCAGAGTGACCTCAGCCGGGCATCAGAAACTCCCTGTGGGCCTCCTGCTCCGTCCCGCCCCGAGGCTGCAGTGTGGGGGACTCCCAGCCCCATCCCGCGACGTCACCATGGCCGTGGGACTCAGAGGTGCCCAGGAACCAGCCAGAGCGCTCAGTGAGTGCAGTGCTGGGTGCCGGCAAACCAGCGCCCCAGGAACCTACAGCTGCCCCACGGCCCCTCGCACTTCCCAGGACAGACCCAGAGGCTTCTGTGGGAGAGCTCTGTGGGTCGCGGAGGAGGGAGTTTGCGTCTCTAATACATTCGGGGGGGGGGGGGCGCGGGGTGGCAATGATGCTGTGGCTTGGGGACCCCACTTTGAGAACAGCTGGTGGCCATGTGTGGTTGGGGACCAGCGGGCCCCTCAGCGTGGCTGCAGCCTGCAGCGTGTGGGCCATGAGGTCAGGGCACTGGGATGGGCCCGGGATGCCGAGGTGCGGGCGGCCAAGACACAGCTCCGGCACTCACTCGCCACGACTCCCCGAGCAGGTGCAGCGTGCCCCTGTACAGATGTGCAAACGGTGAGACAGGCTGAGGGGGCGTCCGCCTCCCCAGGCCCAGTGGCCCCTGAGCCTGAGCCTGGCTGTCTCCCCACCCCCAATCCTGCAGGGCCCTCTACAAAGGTGTCCCACGTGCTGTGCAGCTGGGGGCAGGCTGGAGAGAACGGTGGGAGGGGAGGTCCCGGGACTGGCGGATGGGACGTGGCCAGCGACATCTGGATTTGTCCTTGGGAGGTGGTACCACCTCCGGGACGTGGCCAGCGACATCCAAGTTCAGCTGCCCCACAGTCAGCCATTTTGTTGGCCAGGCCGCACTGTCAGCCTGCAGCCACAAGGGGGCGCTTGCTGGCTTCAAATGATTGAGCGTTTTGGGCCCAGCAGTGAAAGGCCAGATGTTTTCCCAGAAAGCCCTTTAAGGTCTCCCCCAGTGTCTCCCCGACTACTGAACTCCGCGGTGACGTGAGCCCAGCTGTTGGAGAAGCCTCACCGGATCCCTGCCCTGGGTGCCCAGAGGTGGCCTCTTTCCCTCCCTGGGGACTCTTCTGGGCCCCAGGGGAACGGGGAGGAGTTGACAACATCACAGGGGTCTGTGGGGCCGGGGTCTCCCTCCTGGTGTCACCACCATGTGCAGGTGGGAGGGCCTGGGGTCTGCTGGAGGGGCGGGAGTTCCCTGTGACTGACAGGCCAGCGCCATCTGGGGGAGCGTCTGTGATGCATCAGATCTTAACGCAAGCGTCGCCACGTATGTTTAATGTGGGAAGTTTACATGTTCATATTTATTTATTTTTAAAGATGAATTCTTATTTTTATGAAAGGCACAGTTACAGAGGCAGAGAGAGGTCTTCCATCCCCTGGTTCACTCCCCAGATGGCTGCAATGGCCGGGGCTGGGCCAGGCGGAAGCCAGGAGCTTCTTCTGGGTCTCCCACGCGGGCGCAGGGACCCAAGGACTTGGGCCATCTTCTACTGCTTTCCCAGGCCACAGCAGAGAGCTGGATTGGAAGAGGAGCAGCCGGGACTAGAACCGGTGCGCAGGCAATGGCTTAACCCGCTGCGCCCCAGCGCCGGCCTGTGTTGTGGCCTGTGTTGTGGCACCGGAGCAGTGAGGCAGACAAGCAACGTTGTTTCAAGCAAGAGGAAGCCGCAGGTCATCCTGTACACACACAAAGTTCTCAAAACTGTCAGTGGGAAAAGCAGCCGAGTCGGCAGAAGGGTGGCAGTGGTCACCGAAGCAGGCTCCTGGGGGCGTAGTGGCCTGCTGGCACACGCTGCCTCCCCCTCCCCCTCCCTCAGGTTAAGATGCAAATGTCCCGCTGTGAGGTCCCCTCTCCTCACTGCACACAGCCAGCCCCAGGCTGTGGATTCGAGGCAGCGCCATTTCCCACTTCCGGTGTGACCTGACTCTGCTCCCCTAGAATGACAGGAGGAGCAGGTGCACGCCAGGCGCTGGCCACCGTCCCCGGCACACTCGGTGTCGCCGACACGGCCCTGCCTGGAGGGGGCTCCCGGAACGTGGAGCCCAGCCGGCGAGCTGTGCTTCGTTCATTAAACGAAATCGTCCACGTTCTGTTGCCGCAGTGAGATACCGGACGTCTGGCTACTTTATGAAGGAAAGAGGTGACGGTCATGGCAGCTTGCAGCATGGTGGTGGGCGCACGTGCAGGAGGAGGGGGCTCTGGTGGGGGGGCTCTTTGTCAGGACCCTCGGGTGAGAACTTAGGGTCCCCGGGGCCCCCAGGGATCTCCCACTCGGTGGACCTAGAAAGTCCCCACACCTGTCACCATCAGCAGTGGGGACCACGAGCCCTCGGGGGACACAGACAAGCCGTGCCCAGGGCCCAGCAAGCTGCAGCGCGGCCTTGAGCCTGCTCCTGGGTAGCGGCCATGCTGCTGGGACTGGGAATTCTGAACGCCTGGTGTGGACGCCTCGGTGTGCAGCATTGAGCCGCGGCTTGGGTGCCCAGTCCTGCCCCTGTGCCGGGTTTGCGCCCTGGCTGCGTGGCCTCCCATCTGCTCCTGCTGATGTACCTGGAGGCAGGGTGTGTACCTGGCACCCGGCTCAGGCGCTTCGGCCCCTGCCACCCAAGTGGGAGACCTGGATGGAGCGCCTGGCTCCTAACTTCACGCTGCAGAGTTACAGGGAGGGGGGGTGTCTTCCATCTGCTGGTTCACTCCCCAAATGGCCGCAACAGCCAGAGCTGGGCCAGATGGAAGCCAGGAGCCTCCTCCTGGTCTCCCACGCAGGTGCAGGGGCCCAAGCACTTGCGTCATCTTCCGCTGCTTTCCCAGGCCATAGCAGAGAGCTGGATCGGAAGTGGAGCAGCTGGGACTGAAATTGGTGCCCTTATGGGATGCCGGCAACTGGCACAGCAGGTGGCGGCTTTACCCGCTACAGCGCCAGCCCCCGCCCAATTTCTAAAATCTCTCAGTGCTTTGTGTGTAACCCTCAGATGTTAGAGAGCGAGCGAGGGCGTATAAATCTGGGAAGCAGCTTCTGTCTTCAGAGCAGCAGAGGATCAGCTCCGTGGGCGATGGGGCCCTGACTGTGGGCCGTGCCGGGTGCAGCCACCTTCTCCCGTCTGGGAAACACCCGCCCACGGGACCGCTCACCAGGGGGCTGGGGCCCTGGGAGAACAGGAAGGGAACAGGAATGAAACCAGCAGGCTGGCAGGAGAGGGACGGTTCTCTGTCCCGCGGTGTCAGCCGAGCCTCGGGGGAACCGGAATGAAACCAGGACGAGCGTTGCTGGGGAGCGCCCCTTCCCAGCTGGCCGTGTCCCCACGGAGCAGGAGCGGTCTTCACAGTGTGCGTGGACATCACGCGTTACAAGAGAGCGATGCACGGATTTGCCAAGTGCTTTGCACCGAAGTAGGCTGGCCTCTGCGTTTCCCGCGGATTTGGGCGGCTCTCTTGTCGCGCCGTGGCAGCAGCTGACCGTTTGCAAAGCCTGGGGGCCATTTCTCCGCAGGCTCAGCCTCCGTGCACAGGCCGCGGGCTGCAGGAGACCAGAGAGGAGCCCTGGAGGCAGATCCAGCCAGAATTCCTGCTGTGCCCTGGGAACCTGGGGGTGGGGGTGGGGGTGGGGATGCCCAGGCAACCTCTCCAGCCCGGCACGCCCTCCAGCGCTCTGGGGCAGCAGTGGTCCCGTGGCTGCCCCAACCGAACCCCAGACGCTGGGTGTCTTAAAGCCACAGCCGGGGTGCTGAGCCCCCTTCCTCCTCCTCCTTCTCCTCCCTGCACCTCCCTCTGCTCCCCTCCCTGTCTCCCTCTCTCTGTCAAGATGTGGCTTTGTCGCTACTGAGAGCGTCCACCAGGGGGCAGCCAAGCGCAACACCCCGGAACATGGGCACCCCCCCACAAGTCCTCTTCCTTTCAAATGCACCTCTGATGTTTCAGAATCAAGAAGTCTCCTGCAACACACTGTCCTGTTTTTAAATGTCTTTCCCATTAGCCAGGAGTAAAGAGTGGGGGGAGAGGATGGACTGGAAGGTGCAGAAGCCCGTGGAAATCTCTTACAAACCACTGGGATTATTTCGAGAGTCAGAAGTGGCCCCAGGGTGGCCTGAGAGAAGGACTTGGAAAAGAGGCCCTCAGCTTTCAGTGGCTGCCGTGGAAATCCGTGGCTCGGGCTAAGCGGTGGCTGTGGCTGCTGTTGGCTTTCCTCGGCTCAGTAAAGATACACCGGCCGCTTGCCATCCGCGAGTGGGGCAGACCGAGGGGAGGCGTCGAGGCGCATCAGGCACAGTCTCTGTCTCCGAGAGGTTTGGTTCACGCCGACTTAGTCGTGAAGCGCCAATCAAGAGCCGGGGGCAAGGCCCGTCAGGGTGAGAAAGAGAGAGGAGAGATTGCACCTGGCTCACCCCCCAGATGCCCACTACAGCCAGGGCCGGGCCAGGCCAAAGCCAGGAGCTGCAGCTCAGTCATGGACCCAATGACGAGCTGCCTCCCGGAGTCTGAATCGTCCGGGAGCCGGGGCAAGGAGCGGGGCTGCGCTTCGAGCCAGGCGCTGCTCGGTGGGACGCGGGCGCCGGGACTGCCAGGGACCCCTGTGCTTTCCTGGCTGGCACTTCAGCCTTCGGGGGCTTCCATGGTTGCAAACATTCCGGCAGATGGGGGGCCCCTGCGTGCCCGAGGGCCTGCTCGGGGACATCCCGCGTGCAATCAACGAAGACCTTGAACTCGCAGTGAGAGTCTCTGGGCGTCAGGAAGACGAGGGCACTCTGCCCGGGGCACCACGCGGGAGCCACCGTGGGCATGGGCTGGGCTCTCGTGGAGCCGAGTTCCTGGGCATTGACCGGAGCAGAGGAATTGCGGGGGGCCTGGCTGAGGCCCCCCAAGGTGCTGGTCAGAACCTGCCTGGGGCAGGGGCTGTGTTTCTCCAGGGTGCCTGGCCGCCCGGACGTGACTGTGCTGACGAACAGCCATGCCTCCGCAGGCCCCAGGGCCAAGGCCTTTCCCTCTCCCCTCGCTGCAGGCGACAGGTTCTGGGCGGGCGTCTCTGTACCCCCACCCCCGCTGTGCCCCCGGGGCCTGCAGCCTGCCCAGCAGAGCAAGGGCCAGCTCCCCGCGGTGTGCACGGGTGAGCTCTGGGAGAGGGAGGGAGGTGCCAAGGAAACAGCCGGGCCATGGACAACCCACCCCCCCCCCCACCCAGCCACCCACCCTGGGCACTGCAGAGCTGGGCTCAAAGAAATGCGCATTAAACCAGACTCCAGGGGTCGCGCTGTGTGTCATCAAACTTAACGCTCACAGCGGCCCCTCTGAGAGCAAGGAGGGAGGGGCAGAGCGAGGCTAAGCCGTCTGCCCCCCCATTTCTGCCCCCAGGTGTGTGCGGCCCGGGCAGAGTGCACTGCGCAGAGAGAGTTCACACAAGCTCCTGCCATTCAGACGTGCGCCTGAGGAATACAAAGCACAAAAGACTTTAATTGAAAGGGAGAGAGAGCGAGAGCGAGAGCGAGAGCGAGAGAGAGAGAGAGAGAGAGAGAGAGAAGGTCTTCCATCCCATCTGGGTCACTCCCCAGATGTCCGTAGCGGCAGGGCCTGGGCCCGGAATTCCATCCCGGTCTCCCAGGCGCTCGGGCCACTCGCTATCCACTGCCTCACCAGGCGTCCTAGCAGGGAGCTGGTTCGGATCCGAGGGTACCAGGTGCCGGCACTGCAGGCGCCGGCCCTAACCGAGCCTTTCCCTTCTGGTGTCTGTGGTCAGGCAGAGCTGCGTGACAGCACAGGTGTGCCCAGCGTGGCCGCAGGTGCGCTCAGGTGAGCCAAGGTTCCCTTCGGCAGGGGCTGAGCCACCCTCGAGGACGACCTGAGCGGAGGTCAGCTGGGCTCTGTGGATGGGCACCCCTCCCCTCCCCCACCCAGCCATGGAGCTGAGGCTTGGCGGGAAGGCGTCTGTACTTGTCAGAAGTCAAGGTCGACCCCCATGCCGGCTCACACGCGGTTCTATTTATGGCACCTGCCAGAGTGTGAGAGTCCCCGGCTCACGACCTCTGTGCTGGGCTGAGAGCTGACATGAAGGACGCGGCCAGGGGTCAGCGCTTTTTCCAGAAGGGGCAAGGCGGTGACGGCTTCCCCTGGTTTCCCGAGCTCTGTCCTTGAGATGCCGACGTGTAGCCCTGGCAGGGGGACCACACAGCAGAGTGCCAGGCACCTGCGGTGGGGGGAGTGACTGGACTGACTGGGAGCAAGGGGGCAGGCTCGCTGGGGGAGCAGCCCCTGTGCCCCGTTGTGCAGATGCTCGGGGGCCGCCGGCCCTGGCGTCTTCTTGTGCGAACCTGAGCGGTGGGCTCGTCTTGGCTTGGGGACACTCTGGGTCACGCCAGGTGGCCAGATTCCGGCTTCCACTCTGGCTCCCGCAGAGCCTGGGGCCGAATCGCTGCGTCTGGGGGCCTGTGCGGCGGCTGGTTTTCCTTCTCCGTCTTCTCGATGTCTGCCACCATGACGGGACGTCTCCTCGTAGCTGCCTCTAAGGCAGGAGATCCAGTGCAGCGGGTGTGACTCCGAGGAGGGCGGGAGAGAAGCGGGGACGTCCCTGTCACCCCTGGGCACCCCGCTGCCACGTGGGAGGTGACCTACAAGCCCCGCCTTCCGCAGGCACCTCGGCCGGCTCATTTCTGGGCACTCAGTGCCACAAACCCATCCCCACGGACACCCGGTGGCCTTGACGCATCCCTCAGGTCCCCCGGCAGGCAGGACGTGGGGGCAAACATAGGCCCGGGGACACTGGGAGAGGCGTTGGGAAGTTCTGGAAAGAGAGCCCGGCAGACGGAGGTGTGGGGCTGGATCTGGCTTCCGGTGCGGGAGCTGACGCCCAGCCACGGCCTCTGCCCCAGCGCTGGCCTCTCCCTCTGCCCGGCTGCCTCTGAGGGGTGGCCCTCGCGTCCCCCGGGCACAGTCTCGCGTGGACTTGGCTCCCTGCTCTCAGCGCCCGCTGCCAGATGGGGTTTGTTGGTGCTGGGTGTACCAGGCTCAGCTGTGGGAGCAGGGGCCCGGCAGGGCCTGCGGGAGGCCTGGGGTCCGGGGCTCCGCTGGGCGAGGTGAAGAGGGAGAGCGCGTGGGGGCTGCAGGAGGCGCGCGCTAAGGAAAGAGGGAGCCCCGATCCTCGGGCCGAGCCCTCCGTGCCAGCGTGAGGCGGCATCAGCGCAGTGGAGTCCACACCGGGCACA
Source organism: Sylvilagus floridanus (assembly GCA_949820135.1). NCBI lineage: Eukaryota > Metazoa > Chordata > Mammalia > Lagomorpha > Leporidae > Sylvilagus > Sylvilagus floridanus. The sequence goes on from OX463233.1 coordinate 177,772,431, forward strand.
CTCGGCCGTGGAGACGACCGTGCTGGTGCTGGGCACCTCGCGCCGGGCCCCTCTTCCCGGAGGCCCCAGCTCCGGGGTGGCCCCCTGCCTCCGAGTGCTAAGCTTTGCTGGTTGTCTCCAGACTTGGTGCTGTGTGGGGTGGGGAAGCTGGGGGAGCAGGCAGAGGTGCCAGGTGCTCCAAGACTCCGCCCCTGCGGGCACGCCCCTGCCCCCCATTACTCAGCCCAACGCTGTCCGCGTGGGCCGGACCGGCTCACGGGGCGGCTTCTGGGTCTAGCGCTCCGAGCTGTTGGCAGTCAGAGCCCTGAGGTGACGGCCTCCAAGAAGCACTGGCTTGGAGACAGAGGGGCCGTGTGGCAGCCGCATGACCGTGGATGGGGCCCACGCTTCGGATGACCGGGCTGTCAATCTCGCCCTGAGCCCAGGGCCCAGCCGCCCTGTGCCCGGTCTGCCGAGCCACAGAGCCGGGAGCTCGCCAGCGATGCCGGGCTGAGTCGTGGCATGGCACAGACAGGGCCGTCGGTGTCACGGCACTTGCTGCCCCTTGTGCTCCCCGCCAGGCGGCTGCGCGGCTGCCCGTGTCCCTCTGCCGGCCACCACGGCAGAACCACGGCCTGGGTGCCTCACAGGCAGGTCTTCTCGTCGGCTGCAGACAGCTTCGGTGTCCAGGCTGCTATGGTCTCTGTCCCAGCCGCACACTGCAGGCCACGGACGGCCTGTCAATGCGTGGGCATGACCGTGTGCCAATAAAGCTTTATTGACACAAAACAGGCTGCGGGCCCAGCCATCCTGCAGGCTCCCATTCTGCCCCACCCCCCCACCCTATGGCCGCTCCTCTCACCAGACCTCCCCTCGGCTCCCCGTGGATGGAGAGTGGTGAGGGGAGGCCCGGGGGGGTCTCCGGGTTTCCCACTTCTCGTCAGTGGTTTTTGAACCGGGCTGCTTCTGTCTGATCCTGCGCAGGGGAGAGGCGGAGGCCCCGGGAGGGGGAGGACTCGCTGTCGGGCTGCGTGTCGTGTTCGAGCTTCCTCTAAACAGACGCAGACCCGTGCAGCCGCGCGGAGGGTCACAGCTGGAAGCGTTTCCATGGGAAATTCCGAGCTGTCAAGGGTGTTTAGCCGGCATCGCGTTGTAACTGGGGATTTATGCTTTATTTACCTTGTGCATCTGATCTGAGAGCCCAGGCTGGATCCTGCAGCCTCGATCCGTTCCACGCGGTCTGGAAACTATGCGTCTCCCCAGGCTCAGCGTTCCATTAAATGGGAAACGGGGCTTGGGAATAAATTTTCGGCTGGTCACGGTGGCAGCTCCCAGTCACCGCGGCCCGCGTTCTTCTGAAGTCGGATGGAGCCGGTTCCTGCCCAGAACGCGCGCAGGTTTCACCTTGGGCCGCAGAATCTGGAAGCCGTCCCCCAGGCCAGCGAGGCTCCGGCTGGCCTTGTTTGTGACTGGCCGGAGGGGCCAGGCCGGAGGGGCCAGGCCGGAGGGGCCCGCCTGGGCAGCTTCCCCCTTCACGCAGCCACGCGTCAGCAGCAGGGGCGCCGTCCGGCCTGGCGGCGAGGCACCGCTCCTCGTTTTGTTTTCTCCGAGCAAGGCAGGCCTCAGAAGGGGTTTTGTCCCCCGGGGGCGGGTCTAGAATAAGCCAACAAGAAGAAGCCTGCGCCTCCCAGTGCTGCTCGGAAGAGCCCTTCATGCCCAGCGCCAGGGAGCTCGCCGGAGGGGGTCTTCCCGGTGCACGCCTGCAAGGGGGCACCCCAGCCCTCCTCTTGGGCTCCGTCTCCCTAATCCTCCTCCTCCCTCCCTCTCCCCTTCCTTCTCTCCTTCTCTGGCAAAGCCCTTCACCTTAAAAAAAAAAACAAAAACCTTCGACCCGGCCACCACCGCAGACTCTACGGGAGGTTGGGAACTAGTGCCCTCGGCTCAGCTTCCCCTGGGGTTGCGCCTCACACAGCCACGCCCGCCACCAGGGCCAGGGGATGCGCGTGGCCGCCGTGGGCCTGCCTGCTTCCCTTCCCACGCTCGCCTGTTCCCGGCTGTTTGTCCTACGCGCAGGGTCCTCACCCTGCTCTGAGCACACAGATCTTAGATTCCGTCTTCCTCTGGACGGGGGCCCCATCTTTTCTCCACACCCCCGTTTCTGGGCCATCTTGGGGCCTGGTGCTCCCGTGGGGAGCAGCGTTTGGAGAACGGGGTCCCTCACCCTGATGCGCCCTCACGTCCTCACGGCCGTGGTCTCCGTGAGAGGAGGCGACACCTAAGCGGGCCCGGCTCGCTCCTGGGGCAAAGCTCCGAGCGTGATGCAGGCGAAGGCAGGGGGGGGCTGTCCTGGCTGGCTGCACGTGTCCTCACACGGGGCCTCCTGCGCCGTGGGTAACTGCGCCAGCTGCTTTGCAAAGAGCCCCAGGCCCTGCAGGAGCGCCAGGAAGCAGACCCTAATGTCGCCGAGCCTGGGCATTTTGGCCTGCGTGGTTGGCAGCGTGGGATTGGCTGGAGAGCTGGGAGCCAGGTGGAATTCATTTTTCTGCATTCGAGGGAACAGAGGTTGAATTTCTGAGTTCCCCAGAGATGTCCCTGGAGTGGTGGACACAGCTTCTGCCCCTTTGGCATCTATCAGTGGTCTGTGACTTTAAAGGAGACTGGCAGCTGACCAGGAGGCCCAGCGTCCTGACCCATCCAAGCGCTCATGGAAGTGCGTAGCTGCGCCTCAGCTCTTGCCTTTCTTTCTTCCTTCTTCAATCCACTCCCCCACCCACCCCCCCATCCATTCACCCCCCCACCCCCATCCATCCATCTCCCACCCCCACCCACCCATCCCCCCAACCACCCCCCACCCCCATCCATTCACCCCCCCATCCATCCACCCCCCATCCATTCACCCCCCACCCATCCATCCCTCCAACCATCCCCCCACCCCCATCCATTCACCCACCCACCCCCACCCATCCATCCCCCACCCCCACCCACCCATCCCCCCAACCACCCCCCACCCCCCTTCCATTCACCCCCCCATCCATCCACCCCATCCATTCACCCACCCACCCCCACCCATCCATCCCCCCAACCACCCACCCCCTCACCCCGCATCCATTCACCCCCCCATCCATCCACCCCCCCCACCCCGTCATCCGTTCCCCCTCCCTCCCTCTCTGCCTTCCTCCCATGCATCCGTCTGTCCACCCACCGCCCATCCTGGCTTCACAGTTTCTGAAAGAGCAGAAGAGACAGACGGGCGACGTGGCTTATCCTAGGTCAAGCTTCATGGGACTTGCAGCTGTAGAGGGGAATCGGCTGGCAGTTTTCTGTCTTCTTCAGAGCAGGCCGTGTGGACAAGGGCAGACAGCGGGCCGCTGGGAGACGTGACTCAGGATCCGACCACAGGCCCAGTGTCTGCGCTGGGGCGGCAGGATGGCTGCCTGGACCGGGCTGGCCAATGTGGGAGCCCAGGCCCAGGACAGGAGCCTGGGGTGACCGCCGGCGCGGGAACGAGCGAGGGGTCGGGCCGAAGGCGTCTGTGCCTCAGTGCAGGTCCAGGTCGGCAGCGTCCAGTGTGAGCATCTGCATAGCCCAGCTTGGGGCAGGAGATGAGCCTGCGCCCGGGTGTTGCTCAGCTGAAGTACCAACTCGGCCAACAATTCGGCCGCACCGCGACACGCCCACGGCAACGTGCGCAGGCGCACTTGGGCTCTCATGAAGGCTTTCTCCTCCTCGCTTCTCCCCACCCAGGGCAGGGTGGCCGCAGACAACCTGGGAATCCGGAACTCCACTTTGGAAGGTGGATGGGCACGGAGACCAGCCGGGAGTTTCTAGAAGTCGCAGAGACGTCGGGGTGAGCGGTGTCCAGGGGTGGCCGGCAGTGACTTCCCGCTGGGTCGCCTTGGGCGTGCTGCGTGACCCGTAAGGGGGTGCGGTGTGCCAGGAAACAGCTCTGCACCTGTGAGTGGGCGCCACCCGTGGGACCGAAGCTGCTGGGCAGTGGGGGGATGCTGGCTCTTATCAGGCTAGGCGACACTGTTTATTAAGCCAATGCCAGCTCTTTCTTGTTCACACGTGGCCTACTGGGGACGTTTCAACCGCACCCGCAGTCACATTCAGCTTCTGCGGCTCAGAGCCGGGCCAGGCCTGACTGTCCCCGGACACGGGTGTGGTGTGGGACAAGCCCTCCTTCCCCTCGGCGCCCATGTCCCCTGCCGTGCAGGCAGGTGCTCTCCAGGGCCCGTGAGGGCAGCGGGCAGCCTGGCGAGGACCGCTGCCACACGGTGGTGTGCATGGGGTCAGGGGGCGGGGAGACCAGGCTCAGGGGGCGCCCCCACTGCCCCCGCAGACGCTCTGACCCGTGGAGGGGAAATCTGGGAGGGAGAAGCGATGGAGGGGGCTCCTCGGGGCAGCGAGAAGCCTGAAGGCCTGGGCGGGCACTGACCTTGGAGGACACAGGAGGGAAAGAACCTACGCCACCAGCCCAGGCAGCCGAGCCTTCTCAGGACACAAAGGAAACAGGGTGAGGGGCCAGGAGGGGTGCAGCTCACAGCTGTGGGGGGAGCTGGGAGAGCGAGGCCCTCTGCTGCAGGGGGGAAGCTGGAGCTGGTGGGGGGAGACGTGTGCACTCGCGCCAAAGGCGCCATGGCGTGGGGCCGGGCACATGTCAGCCCCGGGGCCGAGCTGTGGAAGACCTGGAAGGTCAAGGGCAAGGGCATGGCCACCCCAGTTCCAGAGGAATGGAAATGAAAGACACAGCGAGTGTGCTGTGCCCACTGGCTCTGCTCTTCAGGTTGGGGTTGGAACCGAGGCCGCAGGGAGGCCACACCTTGCTGAGGGCCTGGGCGCCATGTCCAGTGGTGGCCGGTGGTTCCGGGGTGCCGTGTCCAGTGGTGGCCGGTGGTTCTGGGGTGCCGTGTCCAGTGGTGGCCGGTGATTCCGGGGTGCCGTGTCCAGTGGTGGCCGGTGGTTCCGGGGCGCCATGTCCAGTGGTGGCCGGTGGTTCCGGGGTGCCGTGTCCAGTGGTGGCCGGTGATTCCGGGGTGCCGTGTCCAGTGATGGCCAGCAGTTCCAGGGTGCCGTGTCCAGTGATGACGGGGGGGCCTGGGCACTGTGTCCAGCGGTAGGGGGGCCTGGGCATCGTGTCCAGCGGTGGCCAGTAATTCCAGGGCACCATGTCCAATGGTGGCAGGGGGACCTGGGCGCTGTGTCCAGTGGTGGCCGGTGGGGCCTGGGCACCATGTCCAGTGGTGGTGAGGGGCCTGGGTGCCGTGTCCAGTGGTGGCGGGGGGGCCTGGACGCCATGTCCAGCGGTAGCCAGTGGCTCCAGGCCGCCATGTCCAGTGGTGGCGGGGGGGGCCTGAGCGCTGTGTCCAGTGGTGGCCGGTGGGGCCTGGGTACCATGTCCAGTGGTGGCGAGGGGCCTGGGCAGGGACATGAGAGTCCCCAGCCCTCCTGCTTCCTGCTCCTCACAATCTAAGCCCCGTCCTTCTCCTGTCGCCCGGCACTGGGGACAGTCCCTGCGCCTTCTGCTGGCCGCCGGCCTGGGACTTGGACAAGCGAGCCTTTGGGGTTTGTGGGCCAGAGGAGGGAGGCGTCGTCTGGTTGCCCTGCTCTCTCCTGCCCCCTTTCATGGGAGCCCAACCCGAGGCTTTTCCTGCCGCTCCAGGTTGGATTTCAGGCCGGGGCCGGCTCCGGTGTGGCTCAGTCTGTTTTGAGTCACCCTGAAACAGGAGAGCACTCGGAGCCCCGGCGTGTCAGCCGAGGCTGCTCCAGGTCCAGCCCCGGCCTTGCGTGCCCGAGTGGAAAAGTCCAGCCCCGAGAGCGCCCGCTGTGGGCGCCGCCCTTGGCTTCTCTGGGGATCTCAGTTGATCTTGCAAACCCTGCCGGTTCTCTGGGAGGTCACTTCTGTCCTGTGGGGGGCAGCATTCTGGCTGGAGGCTGCAAACACAGAAAGTAACAGCGGCACCAGGTTCCTGATGGGCTGGGACACACGAGGAAGCTGGGCGCGGCGTGGGGACGGTGTGGGCAGGGGGAGCCCAGGGCCTGGGACACCCGGGCGCAGGCTCGTCCCCTGCCCCAAGCCGGACTATGCAGACGCTCACACTGGACGCTGCCGACCTGGACCTGCACTGAGGCACAGACGCCTTCGGCCCGACCCCTCGCTCGTTCCCGCGCCGGCGGTCACCCCAGGCTCCTGTCGGAGGTGGCCGCGGCCGGGGATGGCCGTTCGCTGTGGCGTCCTCAGTTGCTGGCTTTGTACGAGGGTGCTTCAGAAAGCTCGTGGAACAAAAATGGAATTAAAAGATAAGCTTATTATTTTAATTTCTAAAGATTTATTTGACAATAGAGGGAGAGACAGAGAGAGGAAGATCTTCCCTTCTCCAGTTCACTCCCCAAATAACCACAGAGGCTGGGCTGGGCCGAGGCTGAGGCCAGTCCAGGAGCCAGGAATTGAACTGGGGGCCACCTTTTTATTAGGGCAAACGTCAAACATAATCATTTTATTTTTCACTTATTTAAAAAAATTATTAGGAGGCAGGGAGGGAGACACAGAGCCCTCCGTCTTCTGGTTCGCTCCCTAAATGCCTGCAAGAGCTGGGACTGAAGTCAGGAGCCAGGAACTCCTCCTGGGTCTCCCACACGGGACCGGCACCCACGGGCTCGAGCCCTGGCTTGGCTGCTCTCCGACTCAGCAGGAAGCTAGAACTGGGCACGGAGCTGGGATCGAGCCCAGGCACTCTGGGCGGGATGTGGGCGTCCCCAGCAGCGTCGTAACTGCCATGCGACGCCCGCCCATGGGTAACCGCTTTAGAGGGGTGTCCACAGTCACAGCCCTGCACAGCCCCGCCTCTGTCCGTTCCCATCACTCCAGCGTCAGCCCCGAATGTTAGCTCCTGGTGTGTTTCCTTCTAGTCTTTTTGTTTCCTGTTTTAATGTAGCTACTATTGTATTCCAAGACTGCATGGTCATTTTGTGACTTAGCTTCTAAAAGGTTTACTTGATTCCAACATGCTGGTATAATTGACATACGCGGGAACTTCAGGGACTCCGTGGAATTCGGAGATGTGTTGACTTTGTTGCGCAGATTTTTCTCGATCTTTCTGTGACACACAATTTCCGTGAACTTTTTGAAGAACCTCACGTGCGTGGGTCGCAGCAGGCTTCCCTCAGTCCCCAGAGCCCAGAGCCCTGGAGTCTCAGTTGCTCCATAAACCATCAGAAGCCGCCAGTGACGTGAGGCAGGCGTGGAAGGTGTGGGTGAGGCCACTGAAAACATGGGCAAGGTTTGGAAAACAAACAAGTTTTTTTTTTTTTTTTAAGCATTTATTTATTTAAAAGCAGCGTTACAGAGAGGCAGAGAGAGAGAGAGAGAGAGAGAGGTCTTCTATCCACTGGTTCACTCCCCAACTGGCCACAATGGCCGGAGCTGTGCTGATCCAAAGCCAGGAGCCAGGAGCTTCTTCCAGGTCTCCTACGTGGGTAGAGGGGCCCAAGCACTTGGGCCATCTTCTGCTGCTTTCTCAGGACATAGCAGAGAGCTGGATCAGAAGTGGAGCAGCCAGGACTTGAACCGGCGCCCATATGGGATGCTGGCACTGCAGGCGGCGGCTTTGCCCTCTACACCACATCACCGGCCCCAAGAGCCACTTCTAGCAGGTGCGTCTGTCTGTCTTGATTTGGTCAGAGCCTGAGCAGTGGCCTTGTGATTCCTGGAGCCCCTTTCCCTCTTGAGAGGGGGTCAGATTCACCTTGTTTCTTCCAGAAAATCGCTTAATGAATCCCTGCAATTGAGCTCACGTTCCCCATCCACCGGGCACACACTGACCCACGTCCTTCTCCTGTGGTTTATTAAAAGCTTTTTCCTGCACATTAAAAATGCAGAATATCTACCCAAGAGCAAGTTCCAGAAAGACGCCCACAGGAGCAGGGCTGGTTTCTGAAGGTTTTCTCATGACAGCTGCCCGGGGCCATGAATATGCAAATCCGCTTGGCTGGGAAGGTCGCCTTGGGTCACACATGAGCTCTTTCCTCCCCACAATCTCTGTAGCTGCCTAGACAATGGAAAAATTAGCACCGTGGAACAGAATGGTTTAAAAACCCATGGAGCCAAGTCCTCCGCAAAAATAGTCGCATTCCACGGTGAGAGAAGTGAGATGCCAGGGATCCCTGTGGAGAACCGGCCTGGAACAGTTAGAGGCGCTCCCGGAGCAGCTTCCGGGTGCGGACAGCGTACCGTGACTGTTCTTCTGGGACCTTGTTCCCTGGCTCACAAGACCCCCGAGACACGCCCCTAGCGCTGCCGTCCCAATCAATGTCTTCTGAGAAAATGGGTCCTTCAGTGTCCTAGTTCAGAAAAAATCTTTTCCAAATTTCTGTTTTAGCTCTTAACAGCCTTCACTGGTTGTTCATTGCTTTGGGAATCAAAACCCCAGAATGTAAAAAAAAAAAAAAATTACTTATTTTATTTGAAGGGCAGGGAGACAGAGGTCTTCCATCTTCTGGTTCATCCCCCAAATGCCTGCCACAGCCAGAGGTTGGCCAGGCCTAAGCCAGGAGTCAGGAATCCAACCCAGGTCTCCATGTGGTGGCTGGAACCCGTGCCTCCCAGGATGCCCGTTAGCAGGAAGCCGGAATCAGGAGCGGAGCTGGGACCGGGACTCAGGCGACCCCAGCAGCGTCGCAACCCCAAAGCCCCTCCTGGGAGCCCCAGAAGCTTCGACACGGCGGCCAGGGCCCCCCTGGGCGTGACCCCAGTCTCGTTTCTTCCTGGTTCCCCTTGGCCCTCGCTCCTCTGGCCAAGCCCGACTCTATAATGTTTTCGCTGTATTCTTCAGAGATCAGCGTCCCCGCCCTCTGTTTATTTTAAATAAAGCCTGTGCATTTGTTCCTGCGCTGCCTGTGGCTGCTGTCTCGACACAGCGGGCGGAGTTGATGCGCGGCTCTGCTGGGGAGGCTCTCTGCAGCGCCAGAGCCTGGTCCCGGCTCCTCCCCCCGAGGCGAAACACCCGCGGCCGTCGCCTTCCTTCGGCCCAGGATCCCGGAGATTCCCAGCCAGTCAGGCCGACTCCCCGGGCTGGCAGAGCCCCAGGGTGCACTGAGCTGTTGTTGATTAAGCAGAAAGATGGATGGAAAAAAGAATGAGTGAAAGAAAGGGCAAGGAAGGGGGCAGGACCCGTGGTCGGCGTGCGCAGCTTTCGGATGCGCTGTCTGATTTCCTTCTGAGCTGACCCAAACCGTCCTCAGGACGGGCCAAGGCTCAGCAGATGGGCCCTGCCCTGGACGCTGGACAACCACTGCCGTCCTGGGTGGGTTTATTCTTGAGAACTAACCTGCCCACCAGAGTTTTTCCGGGAAGTCCTCCCACCATGTCCTTCTTCCGTCTGGGACGGTAGAAGATGGTTCAAACCGGCAGTGTGCGTGCCGTCCATCCCCCCTTCCAGGGAGACCAGGGCCACCTCTGCAGAACCACAGCCCACTCGGGCCAACAGAACGTGGTTAACACCTGGCAGTAGCTTTAGATCCACAGATTCTTCTGCCCTCCCGCTGTTGAGAGCTGAGTCGTTGTCCTCATCCCCAAACCCTGGGTGGTGGTGACGCCACGTGACTGCAAAAGCCCCGAAGCATCCGCTTGTGCTTGGAGCCCTGCACTGCCACGTAGGAAAATGGACTACCCCCAGCCTGCCACGTGTGGCGGTGGCCACGTGTGACCCTCGTATGGATAAGCCACCTGGGACCAGCCTTCCAACCATCCCCTCAGATGCCAGGCAGACAAATGGACCCATCCTGGGGTTCCCGGGCCAGCCCGTCTGTTGGCAGGGCACCACGAAGCCACCTCTGTGGATACCACATGGAGCAGAAGAGCCACCCAGCCAAGCCCTGAACTCCTGACGCCCAGGACTGTGGAACACGAGGACACACCGAGATGGCTCTGGCTTCCAGACTGCAGGTTCTGCACTTGCTTGCTGTGTAGCAACGGCTCACAGCGACCACACTGTGGCGGGGTGGCCGCAGGGAGGCAGCCTGCCAAGGGTAGCAATACATTGGGAGCTACTGAAATGTCCTCTTTGCAGCCCGGCCGCTTTTCACGTGTACCTCATTTTGTCATCACTTTAACCAATGTGGCGAGGGGCGCAAGGGGCAGAAACCCCAGCTGGTGGAGAGACGTGCGTTCGGAGGGCAGAGGGGTTGAGTCTTGCTCCATAGCCCTCCGCCTCTCTCTTCCTCTCTCTCCCTCCCTCTCCCTCTGCCTTCCTCCCTCCAGACCGGGGAGCCCATGGCCTTCCACGATTTTAGTAGCACCCTGAGAACATTTGACAGGCAGTCTGCCGTGGACGGGACTATGCCCTGGGAGGGGGCTGCCGGGCGTCCCTGGGTGGACAAAGGTGAGCTTGACCAAGACCAAGACACTGCCCGAGGCTCCGAGGTCTTCTCCAGAAAGCAGCCCTGGTTAGAGTGCGGGTTCCACCCACACTGTCCCCGGCCCGTAGAGACCCTCTTCCCGTGTTATCTTCGTACGTAGTGAGGGGACGACTGGGTTCCAGAGATTGTCAGGCGGGAAATGAGGCTTCTATCCGGGGATGACCTCAGGTTCCTGGGACGGCAGATCACACCAATCCGATGTGACGGCCAGGGCTGGGCCACGCTGAAGCCGGGAGTCAGGAGCCGGGTCCAGGTCTTCCACACGGCTGGCAGGAAACCGTCCACGTGAACCATCAGTGCCGCTTCCCAGGGTGTGCACCCAGGTACCCCGATGTGGACCACAGACGTCCTAACCACCAGGCTAGCCACCTGCCCCTTAGGAGTAATTGTTTCGAAAGATTTATTTTATTTCTTTGAAAGGCGGAGTTACAGAGAGAGAGAGGGAGAGAGAGAAAGAGGTCTTCCATTCACTGGCTCACTCCCCAAATGGCTGCAACGCCAGGGCTGGGAAGACCCCAGAAGCCAGGAGCTTCCCCCGGGTCTCCCACGTGGGTACACTTCGGCCACCTTCCACTGCTCTCCCAGGCGCAGTAGCAGGGAGCTGAATTGGAAGTGGAGCAGCTGGGACTCGACCCAGCACCCACACGGGATGCCGGTGTCACAGGGGACAGCTTTGTCAGCTACACCACAGCGCCGGCCCCAGGAATAACAGCTTCACTCAGGCCTTGTTAATTTTCTTGACAAACCAGTTTATGAGTGGCAGAAACCCCCAGTGGAACAATCCCTGTGGAACCGGTCGTCTTGTTTGCCGGACGTTGCAGGCTTTGGGCACTGTTGGATACGGGGGGGGGGGGGGGGGGGCAACAGTGTCATCAGGGTGTTTCGGGCCCTCTCTGTCTAATTCTCTGCCCCGTCTTCTTCATGTGGAGTGTGCCTGGGGCTTTTCCACGTGCACCCCGAGGGTCACGGGATGGGGGTGCCACCTGCAGCGATGTGATGAGAAGAGCCAGCCGTGCTGGCCACCACCGTGCCGTCTGCAGTCCCCGCTCTGCAGGGGCTCCCGGAGTCCCCTGCCCATCCCTGACCCGACCAGTGGCCCTGGCTCCCTGCAGCCAGGATGCAGACCTGCGTCCCCAGGGGGATTGGGGCAGAACCCAGCAAACTCCGTGGTGATGCAGGAGGGCTGATCAGGCTTCCAAATCCTCCTGACCCCGGGGCCACCCCAGGTACTGATCAGCAGCCTGGTTTCAGGGTTCATGGTCTATCTACCCCATGTCTCCACGTCCTTTGAAACTCACAGACGCTTTTCACAGCCAGGACAGGAGGGGGGGCAAAATCACTCTTGTTTAATTAGATCTGGGACTGAGCGCCCGCCCTAAAGCCTGGTTGTACCACACAGCACAGACGTCCATGGGTGTCCATGCAGGGCACGAGGCTGAAGAGGACCCGGCTTTTGTGTGAATCAAAACGATGCGCAATTCCTTAGCAATCCCAGCAGAAAAAAAAACCCACCCCTCTTAGTTCCAAATCATTACCAGTGGAATTTTAAAAATTATTCCCGCACTTAGCCGGGAGTCCCGTGGTACCTGGCGGGCTTGGCAGGGCGGCCTACGGCGCTAATTGGAAGCAGAGGCGGCTGTGCGTGGGAGGCGCTGCCTCGCTCCTGCACTGTGGATGTTCTGTGAGCTCTACGAGGAGGAGCCTTCGGGCAGCCGGGCCTCGCACAGTGATGCGCTGGGACGCCAGGCGTCCCTCGGCCCAGGTCCGTGGTCTCTGGGGTTAGGTGGAACCTGTGCAGGGAGCGTGCGTTGGTCACTGTCTCCCGAGACTGCACACTACAGTTCGCTTCTCAACATCAGGAAGACTCTGTCCCCTGCCCGCCAATGTGCCCAGTTCCAGGGTGACCAAGAGCAGGTTGCCGGGTGGGGGTGGGGCATCAGGGGAGGGGCCGCCATTGAATGGTTGGGGGTATGAAGACCCTTCAAAAAGTTCATGGAAAAGTGGAAACGAAAGGTTCATTCTGGTGTAAAAAAAAAAAAGTCGTAATGCAGGTAGCAAGAGGTCTTCAAAAAGTTCATGGAAAGCGTGTATTAGAGTTACCATTGAGAAGCGTTTGGAAGGGCTCTGTGGCGGGGGGCGCCCTGGTCTCTCCTGGCTTCAGGAGTGGGGGGGCGCCCTGGTCTCTCCTGGCTTCAGGAGTGGGGGGGCACCGTGGTCCCTCCTGGCTTCAGGAGTGGGGGGGCGCCCTGGTCTCTCCTGGCTTCAGGAGTGGGGGGGCGCCCTGGTCTCTCCTGGCTTCAGGAGTGGGGGGGCACCGTGGTCCCTCCTGGCTTCAGGAGTGGGGGGGTGCCCTGGTCTCTCCTGGCTTCAGGAGTGGGGGGGCGCCCTGGTCTCTCCTGGCTTCAGGAGTGGGGGGGGCACCGTGGTCCCTCCTGGCTTCAGGAGTGGGGGGGGCGCCCTGGTCTCTCCTGGCTTCAGGAGTGGGGGGGGCACCGTGGTCCCTCCTGGCTTCAGGAGTGGGGGGGGCACCGTGGTCTCTCCTGGCTTCAGGAGTGTGGGGGGGCACCGTGGTCCCTCCTGGCTTCAGGAGTGGGGGGGCGCCCTGGTCTCTCCTGGCTTCAGGAGTGGGGGGGGCACCGTGGTCCCTCCTGGCTTCAGGAGTGTGGGGGGGCACCGTGGTCCCTCCTGGCTTCAGGAGTGGGGGGGCGCCCTGGTCTCTCCTGGCTTCAGGAGTGTGGGGGGGCACCGTGGTCCCTCCTGGCTTCAGGAGTGGGGGGGCGCCCTGGTCTCTCCTGGCTTCAGGAGTGGGGGGGGCACCGTGGTCCCTCCTGGCTTCAGGAGTGGGGGGGGCGCCCTGGTCTCTCCTGGCTTCAGGAGTGGGGGGGGCACCGTGGTCCCTCCTGGCTTCAGGAGTGGGGGGGCACCGTGGTCCCTCCTGGCTTCAGGAGTGGGGGGGCGCCCTGGTCTCTCCTGGCTTCAGGAGTGTGGGGGGGCACCGTGGTCCCTCCTGGCTTCAGGAGTGGGGGGGCGCCCTGGTCTCTCCTGGCTTCAGGAGTGGGGGGGGGCACCGTGGTCCCTCCTGGCTTCAGGAGTGAGGGGGGCACCGTGGTCTCTCCTGGCTTCAGGAGTGTGGGGGGGCACCGTGGTCCCTCCTGGCTTCAGGAGCGTGGGGGGCGCCCTGGTCTCTCCTGGCTTCAGGAGTGTGGGGGGGTGCCCTGGTCTCTCCTGGCTTCAGGAGTGGGGGGGCACCGTGGTCCCTCCTGGCTTCAGGAGTGGTGGGGGGTGCCCTGGTCTCTCCTGGCTTCAGGAGTGGGGGGGGCACCGTGGTCCCTCCTGGCTTCAGGAGTGGGGGGGCACCGTGGTCCCTCCTGGCTTCAGGAGTGGGGGGGGCACCGTGGTCCCTCCTGGCTTCAGGAGTGTTCCCGAGGCTGCCAGGGTCCTGCCCATCACGCCTTCCCCGCGGGGCCTCGGGTTGCTACAATGGCCCCCTCGGTCCTCGCCTGGCGGCTGTGGGCAATGAGTGCCAAATACCCCAGCACCCAGGCTCCCCACACGCCTACTTCTCCTTGCCAAAGCAGCTTTGATTTTGAAATAGTTTTAGATTTGCAAAAAAAAATAGCTAAGAGTTTCCACGTGTGTCCCCCCCCCCCCCCCCCCCGTTGAGATTCTGCACCAGCCAGAGCCAGGCTCAGCTAGGAAATGGCACGGCTGTGACGCCTGAGCTGGCTGTAGGGCTCCTGTGGGCGTCCGGGGACCCCGGTGGCGCTCCTGCCCCATCCGCAGCTCCCGCCCAGCCCCCCGAGCCTTTGGTGGCCGCCAGCGTTAGTGTCCTCCAGGCCGGGATGGCTTCTCAGCCTTGAGGGCCCCGAGGGTCGGGGACGCTGATGCATTCTGCCGGATCCACACGCGGGGCCGTGCGCCGGCTCGGCAGCCGATGTCCAAGAGCTTCCTGCGCGGTGCTGGCCCAGCCCCGTGGTGTGGGGTGACCCCTGCCCGTGTGCACCCCTGTGTAACACTGGCTTTCCTGGGGACAAGGCGCCTCCCACCCTCTGCCGCTGACTGCAGCGAGCGCTGGCTGATTGGGCGGCGGTGGTCCCTGCTCGGCTTAGTTGGGATGCATTTTGCATCGCTTCATTGTATCTATTGCCACTTAAAGGGACGGACACGAGTATTCGTGGGTGTTGTATGTATTCATCAGAGCGCTGTCCAACGCAGTGCTGTCCGTCCAGCTGGGGTAACTCAGGTGTCGCCTTGCACCGCGGGCCCGAGGCCCCTCGTGGGGCTGAGCCCCGGGCCCAGGTGGCGCTGGCGGGCAGGAAAACCCTTGCGTTCTCCTCCTCCCCCTGTCGCCTCCTTTGCTCACTCCTCAGCGGTCTAGCCGGCAACTTCCAAACAACACAGCTACGCTCAGTCCTGATCAGACTTGCTTCCAGGGGGGGACCTTCACCAGAGACCAGGCTAGCCCAGGCAGAGACCAGGCTAGCCCAGGCAGAGACCAGGCTGGCCCAGGGAGAGACCAGGCTAGCCCAGGTAGAGACCAGGCCACCCCAGGCATAGACCAGGTTATCCCAGGCAGTGACCAGCCCACCCAGGGAGTTAGGATAGGGACCTCTTCAGTGGGGAGGGTGGTTATTTTGCTCCCACAGTGCTAAGCCCCAAGGTGAGGCCCAGGAGCAGACAGAAGACGTGAGAGTGAGGAGACTAATGCAGGGCAAATAAAACCAATCCTGGCGACGGCTAACAGCGGGAGGCTCACTCGGTTCCACAAAGTTGATGCTACTGGTATGCCCATTTTACAGAGGAGGCAAATGAGAGTTTTTTTTTTTTTTTAAAGATTTATTTATTTTATTTGAAAGCAGAGTTACAGAGTGAGAGAGAAAAAGAGATCCTCCATCCGCTGGTTCACTCCCCAAATGGCCACAATGGCCAAGGGTGGGCCAGGCCGAAGCCAGGAGCCAGGAGCTTCTTCCGGGTCTCCCACGTGGGTGCAAGGGCCCAAGGACTTGGGCCATCCTCCACTGCTTTCCCAGATGCGATAGCAGGGAGCTCAATTGGGTGTGGAGCAGCCAGGAACCGAACTGGCGCCCATAGGGATGCCGGTACTGCCGGCTGTGGCTTTACCGGCTGCACCACAGCACCGGCCCCAGAAAACAAGACTCAGAGAGCTGTGCTCTTCCACACGGTAAACCCCGGCTGCCAGTGACCGTGAAGTCTTCTTCCATGGAACCAGTGAGCGCGCCGGACTGCACGGATGCAGGCTTCCCCGAGACTCCGGGAAGGTCCTCTGGGGAGAGAGAGCCCTGTCCTCAGGGTGGAGACGGGGTCAGGGTTCGAGTCTGCGGCCTGGAGCCTCTGTATTATCCGGACGGCCGTGTGCGTCTCTCTACCTGGGTCTGGGAGCTCGGACACGGCGCCCGCGCTGGGGGAGACCCTGTCGCCTGCCCCTGGCGCCCTCCTCCCGCCCCTGCCTAGGAGCGCAGGGCCCTGGCGCAGAGGGCGCGTGAGACCCAGCACCTCCTCTTTCCTTTCCTGTTTAAGAAAGCCTGCCTCACTCCAGGATGGTTAGAAAACCAAAACCCACCTCTTTTCTTCTCTTTATTTTATGTATTCGATATGTGTACACACACATGCTTTCCTGGGTATTTTTTTGCTCTTCTATTTATGTATCTAATCTGTATTTTAAAACAGTGGTAGTTTGGGTTATAAACAATGTGAAAGTCCACTTCAATGCATTTACCCGTGAAATGAACCTGAGGCTGCAGGGTCACTGCTGGCCGGGGCAGCCCCCCGGCTCGGCTGACCACTCATCTCTGCATCCTGGGCTCTGCCTCTTTTGTGTTGGCGCCGTCTTGGTCTGAAGCCAGGAGCTCCAAGGACGCCTGGTGCCGTGGCACATCCAGCAGGAGACAGAGGGGACTGGAAGAGGAGCAGCCGGGACTAGAACCAGCGCCTGTATGGGATGCCGGCGCCGCAGGCGGAGGATTAACCTACTGCGCCGCGGTGCCGGCCCCTCATTATTGTTCTTTTACACAATGTCAGGGCTTTTCGTTTTAGATGAACTTTAGAATCGGCTTTCCAAGTTCTGCTGCAAATCCTCTGAGGGGTTTTCTTGGAATTGCAACTAAGTCCTGGGTCAGTGTGAGGGTGAACCCCGCCCCTGTGCAGGTCGGACTTCCTCCCACTCGCGCAGATCTACGCCAGTTCTCAGCACGGTTCTGTGGTCGTCCTGACACAAGTCCTTCTAGTTTCCTGCCCCAGCGTGCTCTGTGGCCCTGCCCACGGCTGCGCATTTAGCATTTATCCTGTATCGGCCACCCTCCGGAGCCTGCCCATCAGCTGCAGTGGTTTTATTTATTTACTTATTTACTTGAGCAGCAGAGTTACAGAGCGGGAGAGGTCTTCCATCCCTCTTCGTTCAACTCCAAGAAGGGTTCCCCTGGCATTGCTTTGAGAGACAGGGCACCAGCGCTTCCCCCGATTCATTAGATTTTTACAGAACAAACCAGGCATCAGTTACTCTGCAGGAGGTGAGGAGGTAGCATGCAAGCAGCTTGCTCGTTGCAACAGATCTGGTGACGTGGAAACGTAGCAAATGGTTCCTCATCTCCCCCGCGTCTGTGCCACCCTGAGTCCCTCTGTGTCCACACAGACGGACCTGTTGCCAGGCTGCGGTTTCTATAAAATAAATGAGAGTTGTACAGGACACACAGCAGGTGCACAGCGTCACGCCGAGGCGGGCACGTGTGTGGGCTCTGCGCTGGGGCCTGCCTGCGACCCTTCCTGGCCGGCTGGCTTCACGCAGCCTCGTGGTTTTGGGGTGCAGCCACGTTGGAGCAGGAGTCGGGGCGTCACGCCTTGTGACAGTGGGTTGTGTTTCATTGTGTGGCCCACACTCATCTGTGTTGTCAGTGGGTGGGCATTCATGCTGCCTCTGGGCACCTGTGGACCTTTGTGTGCCTGTGTTTGTGTGAGCAGCGGGCGTTTCTCCTATTTCTTAATATGAAGAATTTAATTTTAATGCTTTAAAGTATCCACAATACATTTTGGTGAATGGTGTGTATTTTTTAAAAAAGGATTTATTTATTTATTTATTTGAAAGGCAGAGTCACCGAGAGAGAAGGAGAGGCAGATAGAGGTCTTCCACCCACTGGTTCACTCCCCCAAATGGCCACAATGGCCAGGGCTGGGCCAGGCCAAACCAGGAGCCTGAAACTCTGTCCAGGTCTCCCACGTGGGTGCAGGGGCCCAAGGACTTGGGCCTTCTTCTGCTGCTTTCCCAGACCATAGCAGAGCTGGGTCAGAAGTGGGGCAGCCGGGAATTGAACTGGCATCCATATGGGATCTCAGAGTTGCAGGTGGCAACATAACCCAGTGTGCCACAACGCTGGCCCCTAGCATGGTTCTTGAGACCATGGGGGCCAAGAGGACCCCCAAGGAGAGGTCCATGTGCACCATTCTTGCCTGGGTGTTCACACCCTGTGCCACTTCCCTGCAGAGCTATGCCCTCGATGATGGTAGTGGTGGTGGTGGTGGTGGTGATGGTGGTGATGATGGTGATGGTGATGATGGTGATGGTGGTGGTGATGGTGATGGTGGTGATAGTGGTGGTAATGATGATGGTGATGATGGTGATGGTGATGGTGATGGTGATGATGATAGTGGTGGTGATGGTGATGGTGGTGATAGTGGTGGTAATGATGATGGTGATGGTGATGGTGATGGTGGTGGTGATGATGATAGTGGTGGTGATGGTGATGGTGGTGGTGGTGATGGTGATGATGGTGATGATGGTGATAGTAGTGGTAATGATGATGGTGATGGTGATGATGGTGGTGGTGGTGGTGGTGATGGTGGTGGTGGTGATGGTGATGATGATGTTAGCAGCACTGTCACCCAGCCTCTCCTGGGATTGTGCTCCCTGCCACCTCCTTCCTGCACGGCTGGAAGTCAAGTGCCCAGCTGCTGTTACACTGGCTCTGCCACCGGCTGGCCGCTGACGGGCACTGCCAGTCACGGCCCCACAGGGTGAGAAACAGGAGCCCCAGGAGCATGCCCACCCACGCGTGGTGGCCGCTCTGCCCGAGGGCTAGTGAGGGCAGGCTTGGTGCTGGATCTGCGCTCCCACCTGAGGCTGGCGTGGGACTCTGCCGAGGGGGCTTGTGGCCTGCGTCGCGGGCTGACCAGGGTGGTCCCGGTCGCATATGCAGGATTCTGTGAGCCCCTCTGTGTCTTGAATGCAAGGGTCCTTGGGGCAGTGTTTGCACATCACTGCGTGGGAAGCTAACGGCCGTGAGGGCTCCCGCGTGCCTCCACCTCTCTCTCCCTCTCTCTCCCTCTCCCTCTCCCTCTCTCCCCCTCTCCACCTCTCTCTCCACCTCCCTCTCTCTCCCTCTCTCTCTATCCCTCTCCCTCTCTCTCCCTCTCCACCTCTCTCTCTCCCTCTCTCCCTCTCTCTCTCCCTCTCCACCTCTCTCTCTCCCTCTCCACCTCTCTCTCTCCCTCTCCGCCTCTCTCTCTCCCTCTCTCTCCCTCTCCACCTCTCTCTCTCTCCCTCTCTCTCTCCCTCTCCACCTCTCTCTCTCCCTCTCCACCTCTCTCTCTCCCTCTCCACCTCTCTCTCTCTCCCTCTCTCTCCCTCTCCACCTCTCTCTCTCTCCCTCTCTCTCTCCCTCTCCACCTCTCTCTCTCTCCCTCTCTCTCCCTCTCCACCTCTCTCTCTCCCTCTCCACCTCTCTCTCTCCCTCTCCGCCTCTCTCTCTCCCTCTCCACCTCTCTCTCTCCCTCTCCACCTCTCTCTCTCTCCCTCTCTCTCCCTCTCCACCTCTCTCTCTCTCCCTCTCTCTCTCCCTCTCCACCTCTCTCTCTCCCTCTCCGCCTCTCTCTCTCCCTCTCCACCTCTCTCTCTCCCTCTCCACCTCTCTCTCTCTCCCTCTCTCTCCCTCTCCACCTCTCTCTCTCTCCCTCTCTCTCTCCCTCTCCACCTCTCTCTCTCTCCCTCTCTCTCCCTCTCCACCTCTCTCTCTCCCTCTCCACCTCTCTCTCTCCCTCTCCGCCTCTCTCTCTCCCTCTCTCTCCCTCTCCACCTCTCTCTCTCTCCCTCTCTCTCTCCCTCTCCACCTCTCTCTCTCCCTCTCCACCTCTCTCTCTCCCTCTCCACCTCTCTCTCTCCCTCTCCACCTCTCTCCCTCTCCACCTCTCTCTCTCCCTCTCCACCCCTCTCTCTCCCTCTCCACCTCTCTCCCTCTCCACCTCTCTCTCCCTCTCCACCTCTCTCTCTCCCTCTCCACCTCTCTCTCTCTCCCTCTCCACCTCTCTCTCTCCCTCTCTCTCTCCCTCTCCACCTCTCTCTCTCTCCCTCTCCACCTCTCTCTCTCCCTCTCCACCTCTCTCTCTCCCTCTCCACCTCTCTCTCTCCCTCTCTGTCCCTCCCTCTCTCTCTCAGCCACTTCTGCACCAGCTGGACTTTGTGTGACCCCTCACTGTAATAGGCAACGCAGATCCTCCAAACACAGGTGGAGCTCAGAATCCGCCGCAGAAGCCCGGGAGGCCACGCCCGCTTTTGTTTCCAGCTCCACTTGCTGGCGCTGGGTGAGGCGTGGCCTGGCGAGGCGTCACGTTTGTCAAGGCCGAAGACCAAAGAAATCGGAAAAAAACGAGGTTCAGATTTCAGTTTAGAGCGAGTGGTTTCGGGCGTGTGAAGAACCTGGCCGTGAACTTGCAGTGTAGGGTGGGGGTTGGGGTGGGGGCATAGGAACGAGTCACTAGGGAGGGTGCCTGCCCTCTGCCATGGTTGCTCCGCCCCTCCAGACATGGCCAGATTCTGATTGGTTGAAGCAAACAGGTGGCCCCTCCCCTTTGGGTGCTTTTTGGCCCAGTTCTGGCCAGTGAACAGTGAGGAGAAGCCTGCTGGGGGCTTCTGGGAAACGATTCTCAGCCCCCAGAAAGAGGCACGAGGAAGACAGGGCTCCCTTTTCACCCCTGGATGCTGTGTGTACCTGGAGCCGTGGCAGCCACCTCAACACCCCGAGGAGAGAGACGGCAGTGAAGACAGACGGGACCGAAGCGGCAGGTGGCATCAGCCGAGCTCTGGAGGCGTCGGGAGACGCTAGAGGGCCCCCCACGGAAGCTGTGTTTTCTGTCATCGGCCACCAGGTGCGTTCCAGCTGACTCGTGGCTGGGCGTGCCGTGGGTACGCCGGCTGGGTAAGTCCAGGCAGAACCCGCTGCTTCCTAACCCATGGCCTGGGCCCCACCGCGAGAGCTGCCCCTGCCCTTCCTCGCCGCAGCGGGGACGGCACGTGCCTCTGAGGACGAGCCCCGGCTGCTCCACTTCCGCTCCAGCTCCCTGCTGATGCGTCTGGGCAAGCAGCAGAGGACGCCCGAGTGCTCGGGCCCCTGCACGGCCTGGGAGACCTGGAGGAAGCTCCGGCTTTGTTGCGGCCCCCTGGGAAGTGAACCAGCAGATGAAAGGTGCCTCTGTGTCTGCCCCGTCCCTCCCTGTGACTCTTTTCAAACTTTTCTACTTAGAAAGGCGGGTTTGCAGCGCCATTGGCTGCCTCTCTTTCTGCAAGTGCGTGTGCCCCGTGCCCTCCTCGCTCATGGCCCCCTGGCCGCGGCTTCCTGCTCGCGCCGCCAATGTGGCTATGCACCGCTTGCTCTCCTGTCCAGGAGGCCCGAGTCCAGCAGCGCCTCCTTACCCATGGCGAACGTGTTCTGAAACGCTGTGGGTGTCTGCCAGCCCTGGCGGTAGCCTTCTCACGGCCACGTCCCCTGGCCGCGGCTTTATGAGCACGCCGGGGACCCAGGAGTCACCATATCCAGTGGGTGTCCCCACGCAGGGTTGGTGGTCTTGCCCCGGCCAGCGCCCCCCAGGCTGCCCCTGCAGGGCTCCTGTATGGCTGATGCCCCCCACACCCAGCTCCGACACCTCCAGTCTCGTCTCCTCTGGGACTCCTGGGGCCTGGGCCGGGGAGGGGTTTCTGAGGGTGGGCTGGGGAGGTGGCGTCTGTGTTGCCAGCCGGGGGAGCCCAGGAGAAGCCGTGTGTGGGGGCAGGTGGCAGAATCTGGGCCGGCTCAAAGGCTGGGGCCCCAGGAGCCAGTGGGCTGGGCTGTGGGGGGCAGGAATGGTGCAAGGCAGGTGGAGTGGGTTCAGCCAGGGCTGCGGTCACCCCACGGTGAAGAAGGGGTCCCCTGCCCTATGCGGGACACCACCCGGCACAAGACACAGGAGCCCAGCGGCCACTGTTGGCCACCTCCACCAGCGACCCAGGAGGGGAGGACCCCATGTGCTGCTCAGGACTGTGCTTGGTGGGGAACCCCAGGGGCCGGGGGCCCAGCTTTGCAGTAAGGAGCAGGTGGGTGACCCTGGCACCAGGGCAGGGTCCTAGTCTGGGTGACGTGGGGACGGGGTGCGAGTTTGCTGGTTCACCCCCAGATGCGTGCTATGGCCGGGGCCAGGTCGAAGCCGGGAGCCTGGAACCCCGTCAGGGTGTGGCACGTGCCAGCCTCCACTGCCTTTCCAGCACATCAGCAGGAAGCTGGGTGGCTCTGTCCCAGGCTGCCTCTGCCGGCCCCTGCCCCTGGCCTGGGCACACCTCTCTCTCCCCGCCTACTCCACTTCTTGTTCCCATTGTGATGTGTCGCTCGCTGGAATTTAACACCATTGATTTACTGGGTGGTGGCTTAGCTCCCTGTTCCCAGGTTCAGTGGGTTCCATGAGAACGGGGCGAGGGTGGGGGTTGTCTGGTTTCGTTCTGCCGTAGATCCCAAAGCCTGCACCTGGGCAGCGTTCAGCAAGCCTGGGGTGGGCGCATGAAGGGGTGGCTCCCCGGGGCCTCAGCCCAGCTGTCGGGGGCCCTAAGCGGGACTATGGCCATCACCGACAGCCGCCGTGGCACGCCAGTCCCCTACAGTCCCGTCCCCTTCCATTAAGGACTGTTGGGGGACACTGGCGACCGCCTGGGCATCGTTTGCTGGAACCTAAGCAGCACAAGACCAGGGAGCGCCGCCGTCTGACACCAAGTCTCTAAAACGGCAGAGCCCAGCATGCGGCAGATATTTTCTGGAAGTTTCCACAGGGCGCCTTGCACTATCAGCCTGCCTCCCGATGAAAGCGGGCGCTGTGGTCTCAGCCACACCTCATAAAGGAGCTGTGTGCGCGGCCCTCCGTCAATATTTGCTGAATCCCTGGCATTTCCCGTCGCCTGCCTCCAGATAGGGTGCTGGCTGGGAGGCTCGCAAACCCTCCGCCCCGCGCTGCCCACCGATCAAAGGGGCTGGGCGCCCGGGCCCCTCCCGCGCTGCCGCCTGCACGGCTGCCTTCCTGCGTCGGGCCCACAGTGGGGCCTTGTTCCCCGCAGCCTCCATGTGAACCCGGCCAGCAGCTACAGCCTCCCCGGGGCCTGGCAGACGTGTGCCGTGGGGGTGCAATGGCCCGGCCACGCCCTCCGCCCAGGCCTGCAGGCCCCGCCAGGTGCCCCAAAGTCTGCCCCATCCCCCCTTCCATTCCTGGGGGTCTCAGGGCATCAGAGGAGCCTGGGGTCAGCAGCTCCCCCCATTCTGAGTCCTGCTCCCTGCCTGCCGCCCCCCAGGGCTCCCTCCACCCCTCACAGAACACGACCAGACTTGGCGGGAGGGCCCAGTGAGCGTGGCTTCTCTCTGCCCTGCAGTGTCTGGGCGGCAGCCCGGAAGACCGGTGAGCACTCCGGCCAAGAGTAACAGGAGGTGCCCTTGCCCCCACGTCTGAGTCGGAGCCGCGATGGGCTGGGAGCTCGGCGGGGCTGGACTTGCACTGGGCCTGTCCCCTGGGCGTCTGCACAGCGCGGCACCTGGTGGCCAAGGACGGTCTCCAAGAGGAGCCGGGTGCGAGCCAGCTTCAGGGGGGCTGCTGGCTCCCGGCTGGGACACCGCCCTTCCCCACGGCCTTGCAGTGGGCGTGCCGAGTGCTTCAGGCCTGACACTGGGAGCCAGGCGGAATTCCCGCAGCTTTCGATGGTGTCTTTGCGGGAACAGGTCACTCTGCTCTTTGTCCATCCTTCTTGCTGGCTGGAATGAAGGTTCCATGGCTGGAGCTTAGGCAGTCATCTGGATCTTGAGGAAGAAGCCCAGCGCAGAGTGGCAGAGCCTCGGCCGCTGGCATCCAGGGTACCGTGCAATCCGGATTTCCTGGCTGCGGGAGAGAAATGAACGCTCAGCCGTCAGAGCCCCGTTCCCTGCACTTCTGTGCCGTGATGCGATCCAGCGCACCAGGGCCAACTGGGCTACAGAAAGCCCAGCGTCCGTGCTCAGTGACGCCACTGCGCTGAGACCAATAGCGCCCCCTGGGTGTCCAGCGTCTGGGGAGCCCTCCCGGCAGAGTGTGGGGCCCTGGTCTCAGGCCGGAGGCGGGAGCCCAAGTCCCCTGGGGCTGTGCCCAACCTGCTTGAGTGGCAGCGTCTGCCCTATAGATCATGGCAAGTCCCCGGCTGTGAGATGGCCAAGACCCAGCATGCACGCTGCTCAGCTGAGCCCCTCTCCATGCCGGCCAGGGCTTTCCCCAGCCAGTTCAGTGCACACATGTGACAATACACACACATGATGGAGCACACTTGTGATGATACATATATGGTGATACACATGACACACATGTGCGATGATACAGGGGTGTGATATGCGCACATGACAATGCATGTGATTCACATGAGATGGCACACATGGTGATGGCACACATGATGCGCATGTGATTGCATGCATGACACAGTGTGTAATGGTGCAAATGTGATGACATACATGACAATGCACCTGATGGTGCACACTGATGGTACACATGTGGCGACACACATGACGCACATGTGGGATGACAGGTGTGATATGATGCACCCATGGCAACACACGTGATGCACATGCGATGGCACACATGGTGATGGCGCACACGATGCACATGTTTGGTGATGCACATGTGATGATACATATGACAGTGCACATGTGATGGCATGCATGACACACACGTGTGGTGACACACACGTGAGAACACAGTGGGGCCCACATCCTCGTCCCCAGCCAGACCTGACACGTGGGCTCAGAAATCCTCCTGCAAGAATCCCAAGACAGCCCGGCCCAGCGGCCCAGCAGCAGGCACCCATGAGAAACAGCAGAGAAAACCCATCATGGCCTCATCGTGTGCCGGTCGGGGCGACGAGCAGGGTGGCAGAGGGCGGCGTCCCAGCACAGGCACGAACGTCCCGCTCACCCTGGTCTTTGTGGAGTCGGGCCGCCCCGGCCATGCAGTCGCAGTGACGAGAAGACGGGAGCGTGAGTTCTGTGGGTGTAGAACCCCCGCACCCAGGCAGGGAGGGTGCTGTGGCCAGGGGGCGTGGCCTCCTGCTCTGGGAGGAGTCAGGGAGGCAGACGCCCTCCTGGCCCCTTGCTGCCCCCCCCACTCCCCGCCCTCACTGCTCCACCGTCCAGGCACCTCTGCCCGAAACAGCCAAAGTCACCTTGCACAGACATCAGTCTGTCCCCAGCTGGCTCCGGGCCTGTGACAGTTCCCCGTCCCCCTTACCATCAAACCCAGAGCTTCAGCCGCAGCTGGAGGCCTGGCTGGCTCCAGCCCCTCCAGCTCCTCCTCGGCTCCCTCGGGCCCCTCTGAACTCTGACCTCCGCTGACACCGGCCGCTGGGGCTGCTCTGCCGTCGGTCCGGAGCGCCCCTTCCCATCTCTGCTCGGAGGTCCCTGGAGCTGCCGGGTGGGGAGCAGCAGCTCCAGCCTGCTCACCAGGTTCCGAGAGTGAGGCCTGGCGCTCACTGTGGAGCCTGGCCACACCCTGGCACCTGGCCGGCCTCCATCACGTGGCTTCTCCCTGCACCTGCGCACGGCCTCCCCCCACCCCTCCAGGCATGCACCCGACTCTGCGTCTTGTCTCTTCTCATGAGGACTGCGGCCACCCAGGGACCTGCTCTCAGCCTCGCCCCGTCCCGTGTCCCTTCCTCCATAGCACGCCCCGGCTCTGCGCCCATCAGCCGTGTCCTTCCTGCTCGAGTCACGTGTGCTCTGTGGGTCACAGGCGGAGGTTGAACACACGGCCACCCAGTCCGGGCCTTCTTCCCCTCGGCCCCCTCCCCCGCCCTCAGCCCCAGCCCTGGAAACACCCAGCGCCTCCTGCAGTAGCGGGCAGGAGCTATGCCGCCATTCACAGGAGTTCGGTCGCCCTCATGGAGGTGTGGGGCCGTCGGAGGCGGCTGGCCGAGGCGTGGGGCCCCGCGTGGCCTCTGTCCCCGCCGCATCTCAGCAGGCTCACATCCCCGTCGCCACCCTGGAGGCGGCGTCAGGAATAACGTGGGCTTGTCTGGGCCACGAGCAGCACAGATGTCGGGCAGGGAGACAGACGGCTGTTCCAGGAGACGTGTGTGTTTTCCTTTCTGACCAGAGCGCTGTGAGAACTCAGAGTCGTGTTTGCTTTCCCTGGGCGATGTTAGCATTTGCAGTCCTGGGCCTCGGGGAACTGGGTCAGCCCGACGCACACAGCTCCCACCTGCCATGGAGACTGCGTTCATCCGCCTGCCCTCTCCTCTCCTCTCCTCTCCAACACAAAACTGGTTTTTGGAGACAGCTGACGACAAGAGTGTCTTTACACGAGACAATTAAAAAGGATTCGCGCCCCAGAAACAGCAGCTGCGGTGCAACCGTGACAGCAAGCAGTGTGCACCACGGAGCGTCTGATTCGGCCCTGAGCTTCGGAGTGGCCAGGCCATAAAGGGAACCCCGCGAGTGCCATCTCCCTCACGACAGGAAGTGGGAAACAGCCGCCCTCAGTTCATCCTGAGCCATGTTCAAAGCAAACTCCTTACGCTGGGATTTCATAAAGCAGTGGATTCCAACGTGCTACAGCCTGGGCCTCCCACGACAGGCTCTTTTTTTTGAAGATGTATTTTTATTTATTTTAAAGACAGAGTTACAGAGAGAAGTAGAGACAGAGAGAGAGGGCTTCCATCTGATGGTTCACTCCCCAGATGGCTGCAACAGCTGGAGCTGCGCCAGGAGCCAGGAGCTTCTTCCGGGTCTCCCACGTGGGTGCAGGGGCCTTCTGCTTTCCCAGGCCACAGCAGAGAGCTGGATCAGAAGAGGAGCAGCCGGGACTAGAACTGGTGCCATATGGGATGCCAGCGCTTCAGGCCAGGGCCTTAACCCACTGTGCCACAGCGCTGGCCCCTCACGTCAGGCTCTTGAAATCAGCATGGGTAAAAGAGAATCCAGGGTGATGGCTCCTTAAGGAGCTACCCTGGGGGCCAGCGCTGTGGCACAGCAGGTGAAGCCGCTGTCTGCAGCACCAGCATCCCACATGGGCGCTGGTTCGAGTCCCGGCTGCTCCACTTCTGATCCAGCTCTCTGCTGCGGCCTGGAAAAGCAGTGGAAGATGGGGCGGGTGGCAGTGTGACCAGGGCCTGGAGGGCACAGCGCCCTCTCTCCACGTGGCATCAGCAGGGCAGCGCCGGCTCAGGCCACGTGGACAGACACTGCCGGGGAGTGGCAGAAGCCGAGGGACGAAGGCTACGGGCCTAACACCGGCCCTGCCCTCTTCCCTGATGGCCACAGCAAGGCACGTGGCCAGGACAGATGCTGCCCCAGGTGCTGTCCAGCGGAGGGCGCGTCAGCAATGATGATCTCGGCCGAAGCAGGTTTGGGAGAGACTGAAAGCCCGGGAGTCCGTGCCCGTCTCTCCGAACGCCTCGCGGGGCCGCTGACCCGGAGGTGGGCGCCATGCTGGCCGGGCCCTCACCCGCGGGGCCTGGCCCTGGCCTTTGCGGAAGTGGCGGCGGCTTCTGCTGGAAATGGGGCGTGGTCGGCACTCTGGTCCGTGGGGTCCCCTGGGCTCTCCAGGGGCGGCAGGCAGGGCAGGGCTGCACATAAAGAGACCTGTGTCCGCCCAGGCGCCTCCCGCCACACTGGGCCCTTGTGCTCAAGACTTGGAGCAAAACGAGAGGCAGGGTCCCAATCCGGGGGCCCAGGCCAGCGCGCCCTGAAATCCTCAGACTCTTGTTCAAACACCGGGGGCTTGGGCAGCATCCAAAGTCAGTTTTTCCAAGTTCTGCTTTTTTTCCCCTCGATTTAACCCAACGTGTAGCTCTGTGGACATGGAATCTTGGTGCAGGCCTGGATGTCTGTGTGTGCATGTGTGCTTGTGTGTGTGCACGTGTGTGCATACTGGAGTGTGCATGCCTGTGCCATGTGTTTATCGTGTGTGCAGTGTGCATGCATGTGTGCTCTGTGTTGTGTGTGCATGTGTGTGGTCTGTTTATTGTGTGTGAATGCGTGTGTGCATGTGTGATTGTGTGTGTACATGTGCTTGTGTGTGCATGTGCGCGCTCTGTGATTATTCTGTGTGCATGTGTGTACATATGCTTGTGCACGTGCATGTGTGTGCTCTGTGTTTACTGTGTGTGCATATGTGCAGTGTGTGTATGTGTGTGTGCATGTGTGTGCACGTGTGCTCTGTTTATTGTGTGTGCACATGTACAATGTGTGTATTGTGTGTGCAGTGTGCGTGTGTGTGCTCTGTGTTTATTGTGTGTGCACACAGTGTGCATTTGTGTATGTTTGCACACGCACCATAGGGAACATCACAGAGGATGAGAACTGGGGCCTGGGCGCCTGTACTGAAGAATGAACTCATCGCAATCTCTGTGGCCACTGGGAGCCAGCAGGGAGCAGCCGGGGGGGTTTTCGAGTTGAAACTGTAGGCAAGGGTGGGGGTCACGTGTGCCTTCTCCCCCCTCATCATACGTTGTTCTTGTGTTGAAGTCTAAACCCCAACACCCTAGCCTGTGACCCCAACTAGAAACATTTCGTTGCAGATAAGACCCGAGGGGAGTAGGGAAGCCCCCAGCCCAACATGATCAATGTCATGGTGAAACGGAGAAACTGGAATAGGCAACCATACACAGACGCCTAAACACATGCACACATGTGCACATGCGTACACACAATGCACACTCATACACACATGTTCACATGCGCACCAACACATGCACATATATTACAACATGCACACTCATGTGCACACAGGCAAAACACACGCACATGGACATGCATGTATGTACACATGCACGCTCATGTGTGCACACATTTACGTGCAGGCACATACACATACATGCATTTCAGTATAAAATGTAGAGAGTGGATTGGTAATATCTCTCTAGCTATATAAAGCACCACGCACAATTCCACTTCTCAGAATTTGTCCTGGGTTTATCAGAGCAGGAGTGAGATGCATACAGGAGACTTTACTGTTCCACCGTTTGTAACAAAAACCTGCAAACAACCTGAATGTTCATCAAATCCGGAAGTGTGCGCTCTCCCTCTCCCTCTCTCTCTCACTCTGCCTTTCAAATAATAAAAAAAATCTTAAAAAAATAAAAAGCAAGACTCACCCTGGGGGGCAGGTCCCAGTGCTCCCAGCTCCCGCGCCTCTGCCTGGTCTGTAATTATTCCCTGGCTCTGGCTTCCCGCATGGCGGGATCCCTCCTCGTCCCGTCACCAGGAGTGGAACCGTGAGCCACGCTCAGCCACTCAGCGTGTTCCTAGCCCATGGCCAGGTCACCACATGGGAGTGTGACTGAAGCCAAGGGCGCAAGAGCCCTCCACGGGACTCTGGTTGCCAGTTTGGGCAAAGCATGTGGACTGCTGGCCCCCGAGGGAGCGCAGGCTAAGCTGGGGGCATCTGGCCATCCGGGAAGGACGCCAGTGTGGGCACCCAGAGGCGGAGTAGGGTCAGTCCTGGGAGCGCGGGGGGCCCGCAGCTGCCTGCTCGCACGGCCCCCATTGCATAGGCAGCAGCGTCCTCTGCTTCGCTCGGTTAGGGCTGGATTTCTGTCACTTAGGCTAGAAGGGTCCACGCCCAAGGCGTCCCCAGAGCCCCAGGCACATCCGCTCATCTACAGCGATGACCTGGAGGTGCGGGGGTGGGAGACTGTTTTCGTTCATATCTGTGTTCTTTTCAAGATTTATTTTGCGTATTTGGAAGGCAAAGCTCTCGGAGGGCCAGATTTACCCCTCACACATAGAAGCTGCATAGAAGAATTGATCGATTGAAACGCACTCCCTACAGAAGCTCCCGATACCCGGACCTCGACGTGGCCCCGCCCCGTCCAGCTCCAGGGCCCACCCCGGGAAGCAGGCTCTTGATTTTCAATCCTCTGTGATTCTCCATAAAATCTGTCGCTCACCCCACCCCGCCCCGCTCATCGCCGTGGGACAATCCTGGGACGAAACCGCTGGAAGAGCCCTTGGTAGCAACCAGAAAGCTCACACCGCGTACCTGGAGCCCCAGGATGCATTTCCTGGGGGAGCGTTGCTCAGACGTCCCAGGTCATGACCCATGGTGAGGAGCCACCGGCACCTCGCGGCGTCAGCACCCACGGCTCAGGAGCGGACCTGGCTCCAGCCGTAGGAACCGTGTGACGCACTCTGCGGCTCTCCATGACATGTGCTTCAGTGCCTGGGGGCGGTCAGGACCTTAGAGGAACAAGGGGACCGAACAACGGCACCGATTCCCGCAGCACTGGACGCACCGCCCGCACCCACCAAGGGGAGCTCCAGCTGCTAACCGCAGGGCCTCCGCGCCGGGGACAGAACGCACACAGCAAGCACAGGAGGCCCTGCGTCGCCCCCCTATGGACACCGGTTCCAGTCCCGGCTGCTCCTCTTCCCACCCAGCTCTCTGCTAATGCACCTGGGAAAGCAGTGGAAGATGGCTCTTGCACCCATGTGGGAGACCCGGAAGAAGCTCCTGGCTCCTGGCTTCCAATTGGCCCAGCTCCGGTTGTTTTTGGCCATTTAGGGAGTGAACCAAATGGAAAACCTCTCCCCCCACTCTGTAACTCAGCCTCTCAAATAAATAAATAAACACGGCACATGGCGTGGATGGAAATTCTCACACGCGTGTAGACGTGTGGGATTGTTCACACCAAATGCAAGGTACCGGCCACGCTGGTGGGACCCAGGCTCCCCTGTGGCCTGGGAACGTGGTCTTCCCTCCCTGGCAGAGGGTGGGGGGCTCACCATTGCATTCCTCTCGAAATACCTCTGATACGTGTGGACGCTTAATTTAAGAAGAAATTCCACCGGAAGAGGACAGGGTGGACGGGAAGCCACACCTGCTCCGCCTTCCGGGGCTCCGCCGCCCAAGTGCCCTTTTCCTGTGGTTTCCGTCGCTCCTGCACACTCCAGCGCTGTTCAGCACCTGCCCTTGAGACAATCTTGACTCCCCCGCCCGCCTCCCGCTGCGCGTCTCCGCAAGGCCAGTTACGAGGAAGGTCTGGCTCCTTAGCGCAGTCCTCTCCCATGGCCCCGCCCCCTGCCTTTCCCTCAGCCATCGTCCCACTCTCAGAAGGTTCAGGATGAATACAGACCCCAGCGCAGGTGGGTCCTGCAGGGCAGTGAGGCTGTGGGTGAGTGACTGCCTGGGGAGGGGACACACGTGGCTGTGACTGGGGTCGCTGAGAGCCAGTCCTGTCCCCTGAGCTGGGGACGCCACCCAGAGGCTTCCCTAGGACAGAAGCCGAGCCCCACCCCCGGCACTGAGGTGTACACCCCGGAGTCGGAGCAGGCATGCGGGGAGGTAGGGTGGAGGTGGGAAGCGCTGCACCTGCCCCTCTGCCTGGCTTCCTGGGGGCCAGAGGCAGTGCCAGCCAGGAGAGCCAGTTCCCCCCAAGTCGTCAGGACAACTGCCCGTCGGGGTTCCCGATCTGAGGGAAGGGGAGCAGCACCCGGGCCGCGTGGAAAATCCGCACTCGCAAGCTGGTCTTCCGGTGCGAGGTCCTCAGAAGTCCCTGCTCTTAAAAAAAAAAAAAAAAAAGCTTTATTTATTTATTTATTTGAAAATGAGAGAGAGTTAGAGATAGAGAGAGAGAGAGAGAATCTTCCATCCACTGGGTCGTTCCCCAAATGGCCACAACAGCCGGGACTGAGCCAGGAGCCAGGAGCCAGGAGCCCGGGACTCTGGGTCTCCCACGTGGTGCAGGCGCCTGAGACCTCGGGCCATCCTCTGCTGCCTCCCCAGGCCATTAGCAGGGAGCTGGATTGGAAGCGGAGCAGCTAGGACCCGAACCAGAGCCCATGTGGGAAGCTGGTGTAGCTGGCAGTGGCTTAACCCAGGGCGCCGGCCCTGGGGTCTCCACTCTTGAGGGCTCTGTCCTCACCGGCACAGGAGCCGAGAAACCAGGCTCTCGGGAGCAGCACAAACTTCCCAGCAGGCCGGGACTGGCACGTGGCGGGCCCCACGGTGCTGGGGTGGACAGAATCCTCCCGGCCAGACCTGCGGCCCGTCCAGCCTGGAGGAGCGCCCAGGGTGGCCTCGGGGTCCCCGGAGCCGTTGCTGAGGCCAGGGCAGCACTTCTCCATGCGCGTGGGAGACCCAGGCTCAGCCGGGTCAATGGCCCCTGTGTCCAGCGCGCCTCACAACACTATGGACACTGCACACATGTGGAGGGGCCCTGGGGACATCGCATCGAGTGGCAGGCACCCGGCACACGAGGCCACGTACTGTGTGAAAGACCCAGCACGGAGAAAGCCAGAGAAACAAAATGGACGGCCGCAGGCTGAGGGCGCGGGCGGAGGAAGCGGCAGCGCCGGGTCACCGAGGAGTGGCCCTACCCGGCACGGAGCGGGGGAGGGTGCCGAGTGCCACTGCGTTGTGCACACAAACGCTTGGTTTTGCATTACGTGGATTCCGCCTCCATGTTTGAGAAGAACACTTGGACAATCAGGCGGGGAGGGATCTCACCCGGGCCTTTGCTCCCACCCCCGGAGCTGGGACAAGCGGATTCTGGGGACCCTGACGCACACGTGGGCCCTGGGATGGATCTCCCCTCCCTCCTTCCTCCTGCCGAGCACAGAGTGGAATCCAGAGTCCACGGAGGGTGAGGCCCATGGGGCAAAAAAGGGGGCCCACCTGCAGCCCAGCGTCCCTGGGGCTCTGGGATGGGGCCCAGCCTCCGAGCTCAGGTGGGCACAGGGGGCGCAGGTGGGAGCTGGGACCGGGCGGGGGGGACAAGCAGCTGGCCACAGTCTGGTCTCCCAGGCGGGTCTCCCAGCGAGGAAACCACGGTGAACATGCTCTGTGATGCCGTTGAGCCTGGCTGAGCACGGGCAGCCCAGCCGATGGTGAGCTCGGCCAGCTGGCGCCTGCTAGCCTGCCTGCCCCCCCATGGGGAGGGGAAGACACCCCTCGCAATCACAGTGCGGAGGCGGGAGACTGGGGGGGAGGAGCCAAACGCCTCTCAGCATCTAAAGCCACAGTGGGGACCACGCGCCCACCATGGGAGTAAGCCACACAAGGAGGGGCTTGCCCGGAACCCGCGGCCGCTCAGAGCAGGGTGAGCGTTCGCGCAGGCGCAGGCGCGCACAGGCGGACGGCGGGGAGCGGCGGACACCCGGGCCTGTATCTCAGTAACCGCAGAAGACACAGCTGCCAACGAAAACAACGCCAGACGCTACCATTGCGAGAGCATCCGGATGGGTTAAAAATAGAAGTAATGTCCTAAAAATCCCGGCGCACCCACGCGCAGAGCTGGGAACGGGCAGCTGAGAGCGGGGAGGCGGCTGTGTCCCCGGCCTGGCTGGGGACGGAGACGTGAATGCGTCTCCCCCGAAGGCGCGCGTCAGTGCCACCAAAACCACTGGGCGTCACGCGTGTCTCCAGCAGACGCAGACGGCAGCGGCCACCTGGGCTGAACACCGCCCCCCGCCGCGGCCGGGCGAGCTGCAGCCCCGCGTGATGGGTTCTGAAACTCGGGGACCGGCACAGACTACGCACTGACTCGGAGACGCCCCGAGGACCCGCCCTGTGGGAGGGACACGCCTGGGGCTGGAGCTTGGGGCGGCCTTGAAGATGCTGCCTCGGCCACTTGCGTCCGGCATCCGGTTCCCGTCCTGGCTCCACTCCGCATCCCAGCTTCCTGCTGGTGCGCACCTGGGAGGCAGCGGTGAGGCTGCAGTGCGTGGGCCCCTGCAGGAGACCCGGATGGAGATCCCGGCTCCTGGCTTCGGCCTGGCCCAGCCTCAGCCATTGTGGGCATGGGGGGGTGGTGAACGAGTGGATGGAACAGCTCTCTCTCTCCCTCTCAGCCTCTCTCTCCATTTCAAATCAATAAAATAATCCACCAGACAGAAAGAAGCGCCGCACAGAGGGGCAGAGCTGCAGGTCCAAGGGACGCAGCAGGGGCAGCAGGGCGAGCCCGTGGTGCCCGGCGCGGCGGGGTCGCGGGGTTCTTGGGAGTCTGGGGAGGTGGGGGGAAAGCCGCCAGGCGTCGCCGCGTGCTCCCTGCACCCCCAGCACCAGGAGAGCAGCCGGGGCGCTGTCTCCCGCCCCCACCCCCGACTCGGGGCCGAGTGCGTGGCTCTCACCATGAGCTTCCTGTGTCCCAGGTCTTCAGCAGAAACCCTCCCAGGCACTGGGGGTGCAGAGCAGACCCCCCGGGGGCAGCGCCAGCCCCGCACTCGCCTGCGTGCTCAGTGGTGCCCTGGGACTGCGAATGCTCAGTGAACAGGATTCGGTCGCAGCAGTGGCCTCCTGTCCCGGAGCCAAGATGGAAATGACTGGCGTGGCCCCTGGGGCAGGAACAGGTAAGCGAGGTGCCCTCTCCCTCCTGTGGACCCTGGCTCAGCCGTGGGCAGAGCCACTGAGCCAGACGTGGGACACACGGTGCACGGCTGAACGTAGGAGAGGCACCAGACAGGTAAACCCTGGGGGACAGAGGTAACGGAGGCCCCCGGGGCGGGGTGGGGCGGGGCGGAGGGGAGCAGGTGTACTGCCCAGTGGGCACAGAGCTCCTGTTTGCGGTAGATGCTGCCCATACCGTGTCACCGCGGCCACGGAGCAATGTCCCACGTTGTGTGTATTTGCTGCATGTTTGTTCTAAACAGAGTGGAAGAAGGGAGGTGGCCTTTTTTTTTTTTTTAAAGATTTTTATTCATTTATTTGAGAGGTAGAGTTACAGTGAGAGGTGAGAGACAGAGAGAGATGTCTTCCATCTGCTGGTTCACTCCCCAGTTGGCCGCAAGAGCTGGAGCTGTGCCGATCCGAAGCCAGGAGCCAGGAGCCTCTTCCAGGTCTCCCACACGGGTGCAGGGACCCAAGGACTTGGGCCATCTTCCACTGCTTTCCCAGGCCACAGCAGAGAGCTGGATTGGAAGAGAAACAGCAGAGACTAGAACTGGTACCCATATGGGATGCCAGCGCCACAGGCAGGCAGAGGATTAACCTACTGCGCCACGGGGCCGGCCCCAGAAGATGGCCTTCTACTCACAGCACAAGGAGGCCCCGCTCCAGGGCCAGCACTGGGACTGCATCAGTGTCATGAGCCTGCTGGGGTCTAGTGAGCTCATCTCAGCTTTTTGGTGGAGTTTGGTGACACCGGTCCTCCATGGGGACCTCTGGCTTCAGACTCCAGGGCCACCTGCCTGGCTTGAAGCACACCGTGGCCTCCTATCTGCGTGGATTCACGCCATGGCTGCCCATCCACATGCATGGACACTGAGGCTACCTGTCCACACAGGCGCACAGTGAGGACGCTCATCTGCGTGGACAGAGAGGCCACCTGTCCACAGCCACCTGTTCACATAGATGCACACCATGGCTGCCTGTCCATGTGCATGGATACTGAGGCTACTTGTCCACACAGACGCACAGCGAGGCCGCCCATCTATGTGGATGCACACCTCAGCCGCCCGTCCATGTGGACACACACCACAGCCACCTGTCACGTGGATGCACACCACGGCTGCCCATCACATGGATGCACACCATGGCCACCTGTCACGTGGATGCACACCACGGCCACCTGTCACGTGGATGCACACCACGGCCACCTGTCACGTGGATGCACACCATGGCCACCTGTCACGTGGATGCACACCACGGCCACCTGCCACGTGGGCGGCCATTTATCGGGAGGGCCCCCGATGCATCGTTTCCCTGAGGCTGCTGTAGCCCGTCCTGCCCATCGGGTTCTTACAGCAACAGCAGCTTCTGCCCCCCCACGGCCCTGGACACCGGTGCGGGCAGCTTCAAGCCGACGCACCCCCAGTTCTTAGTGGCCCTCTCTCCTCGTAGCCCCCACTTCCCAAGCAAAAGTCACCGGCTTGTGGTCCACCCTCACGGCCGCCTCTTGTCCACACCTGCACAGCCCTGGGCAGGTGAGGCGGGGGCACGGCCGCGGGCTGGGGATGTGGCTGTGTCTCTGGGGGACAGGGGCCGGCCCGTGACACCCCCTTGCTGGGGAGTGTGTGGCTCCTGCTTAGCTTACACGGGGCTGCCCCTCCACAACCCTCGTCCTCAGCGGCAAATGCCGGCATTCGCGGGTTGCTGTCCCTGGATCCGCCAGGAGCTGAGCCGGCCCAGGCGTTTCCCTCCCCGTCTCTGACCCCCTCCACTTCCCCGTCCCCCCAGGAGGGGCCCACGCTGGCCACGCAGGCTCCTCAGCCCTGGGCGAAGCCGTGGGGACTGCCCGTGGCGGGCCCAGATCTTGCCTCCAAGGCCTTGTCTGCTCTCTCCACTGTCCACCACGCGGACGTGGTCTTTCCAGAACCTTCTTTCTCTTGGCTTTTGTGGCTCATGTCCCCCTCCTCTGCCCTCTCCTCACAATTTCTGCTGTTTCCAGGACTGGCCACGCCGCGGGAGTCCGGATGGAAAGTCACAACGGTGAAGCCCTTCCTGCTAGAAACTGCCTTCCCCCTCCCAGCAGTCCCTGGTCAAACCAGGCAGAGGCTCCCGCGTGTGACTGAGCACCGGATCCTGCAGTGCCGCCACGGGCCAGGCGGGCCTGGGAACCTGCATTTGAGACTCCGGTGGGGGGCGGGTGCCGATGCTGCTGCTCGGGGAAGCAGTCTTGAGAAGCATGGCCCAGAGCCAGTCCCCTCGGTCCTCCGTGTCCGTGACACCAAGCTTGGCCCCACTGAGTATCACTGCCGTCCCGGCCGCCCCCAGACCCCAGGCTCCATCCCTGGGGTGCTAACTCTGCCGGCCTTGCGGGGGGAGGGCCTGGGCTTTTACCTGCACTTGGGCAACTCTTGGCGTCGGGCAAGTCGGGACACGGCCCAGTGTGGTCACCGGGTGCCGTGTGGGCCCCTCCTCCTCCTGGAAGGCTTCCAGTCCTTAGGCTTGGGGCTTCCGCGGCAAACTCACGCGTTTGTTTCTCGAAGACTTGCTCACTCCTCTGCCCGTGCCCGCCCCGCATTCGCCCGTTCTAGGCTGCGAAGCTCCCCTCCCCTCGGTCCATGCCGGCACCTGCCGCCTGGTTCCTCCCGCGGCCCACTCTCCCACCTTGGTGCAGGCCTGGCTACAGCGGGGACCGGCGCCCCCGCCTCCGTCCTAACAGATTCTCCCCCGTTTCAGGGGTCAGCCACTTCCTCCACCAGAACCCAGGGTGCAGCCGAGCGGGCCCCACCCCACCCCACCCAAGTCCCAGAGCTTTCTGGAACTTTCTGAAGGATGAGGAGGGACGGGGTGGCCCTCTGCTGCAGAGCCCTCTCACTCTCTGAAGTTCCCATGCCCACAAGTGCAGGGCGGCCCCGGGTGTGTGCGTGTGTGCGCACGCGCTGTGTGTGTGGTGCCCTGGGGGAAGAACAGGGCGAGGGGTCTCGGGAGTCATTGGCGATCCGGCTGCTGTTCTTTCTGGCAAAGGCCAGTGTTCTGGCGGCCTCGGGGTGCAAGGCCGCCCTGACTCCAAGCCTTACTGTGTCCACCCCGCCTCACAGGCCCGCCGGAGACACAGGTAAGCCGGGGCCGGGGCCAGCGTGTGGCACAGCAGTTATGATGTCTGCTGGACACGTACATCCCATATCTGAGTGCCGAGTTCGAGTCCCAGCTCTGCTCTTGATTCTAGATTCCTGCTAATGCACGCTGGGGGGCAGCAGCGATGGCTCAGCACTTGGGTCCCTGTCACCCACGTGGGAGACCCGGATGGGCTTCCCGGCTCCTGGTTCTGACCTGGCCCAGCCCTGGCTGTTGAGGGCCTTTGGGAGGTGAACCAGCATTGGATGATCACTGTCTCTGTCTATCTCTCTGCCTTTCAAATGAGATGAAAAGGGGTCAGCGCTGTGGCGTAATGGGTAAGTCTGCCTCTGCAATGCTGACATCCCATATGGGCGCTGGTTTGAGTCCCAGCTGCTCCACTTCCAATCCAGCTCTGCTATGGCCTGGGACAGCAGTGGAAGATGGCTCAAATGCTTGGACCCCTGCACACTCGTGGGAGACCCGGAAGAAGCTCCTGGCTTCAGATCAGTGCAGCTGCTGATCTGGCGGTTGCGGCCAGTTGGGGAGTGAACCAGCAGATGGAAGATCTCTCTCTCTCTCTGCCTCTCTGTTTTTTGCCCACTCACGTACAATCGTCCCCCTCCCACAGCGCATGGGTGGTGGTGTCACAAACCCTTGATCCAGGCCTTGCTCACAGAGGCCAGGAGCCCAGACCCCAGACCCTGGAGCTCAGAGCCCAGAGCCTAGATCCCGGAGCCCAGAGCCCAGAGCTGGGAGCCCAGAGCCCAGAGCCCAGAACCCGGAGCCCGGAGCCCAGAGCTGGGAGCCCAGAGCCCAGAGCCCAGAGCCCGGAGCCTAGAGCCCGGAGCCCAGAGCCCAGAGCTGGGAGCCCAGATCCTGCCTTCCCAAGGCCGAGATCCCAGAGCCCAGAGCCCGGAGCCCAGAGCCCAGAGCCCGCCTTCCCAAGGCCCAGAGCCCAGAGCCCAGAACCCGGAGCCCGGAACCCAGAGCCCAGAGCCTGGAGCCCAGAGCCCAGAGCTGGGAGCCCAGATCCTGCCTTCCCAAGGCCCAGAGCTGGGAGCCCAGAGCCCACCTTCCCAAGGCCCAGAGCCCAGAGCCCAGAGCCTGGAGCCCAGATCCTGCCTTCCCAAAGCCGAGATCCCAGAGCCCGGAGCCCGGAGCCCGGAGTCCGGAGCCCAGAGCCCACCTTCCCAAGGCCCAGAGCCCAGAGCCCAGAGCCCAGAGCCCAGAGCCTGGAGCCCACCTTCCCAAGGCTGAGAGCCCAGAGCCCAGAGCCCAGAGCCTGGAGCCCACTTTCCCAAGGCCCAGAGCCCAGAGCCCAGAG
Organism: Sylvilagus floridanus; assembly: GCA_949820135.1. NCBI lineage: Eukaryota > Metazoa > Chordata > Mammalia > Lagomorpha > Leporidae > Sylvilagus > Sylvilagus floridanus. Next base: position 177,810,898 of record OX463233.1, read on the forward strand.
CCTGGAGCCCACCTTCCCAAGGCCGAGAGCCACACACACGTGGCCTGCGCTCCCTTCCTTCCTAGGGACCACTGAGCCACATGCCGGGGGTCCCTGGTCTCTTCAGCCACTCCAGAAGTCTCCTCTAACCCACCAGCTGCCACAGGAGTGGATTTGGGCATGGGATGGTGGTCAGGATCAGTGCCTGTGTGACAGGGCTGTCTCTGGAGGCGAGGGAGGGGCCTGGGAGCCGGGGCGGGGGAACGGTGGCCGGAGCTGCAGCACGGCCTGCGGAGTTGGGGTGGGTTTCCCGGGGCTGCTCCCACTGGAGGCATGGACCCCCCATGTACAAGCCCAGGACCAGGGCTGGCTGTAGACGTAGGCAACCGGTGCTTGGGTCCAAGGCAGATTTAAGGGCGACAACTCTGATCTCCATTGGCCTAAGACCGCGTGAGCAAACCACGGCGCGTGTGGTTGCCCGGAACACTCGACAACAGAGGACGGGCTGCAGGCGCCCCGAGAGCAAGCAGAGTGGGAGAAGCCGGCACAGCCTCTCCCAGCGGGGCACCCCTCGTCCTCATCAGAGGCGTCTTGACGCAGGGGCTGGCTGGCGCCTGCTCTGGGGTCCCCGGGGGCTGTAGCTGTGTCCTGCCTTGTGACGTGGGCTCCTCTCACCTGCGTCCCCTCCTGCTCCTCCTCACTCTGTCCCCACCTGCTGCTTCTGCTGGGTGCTGTCCTTGGGGTCCCTAGCACATCTGTCCCTCCAGCCAGGACTGCTGAGCAGAACGGTGAGCCACAGAGGCTGCCATGGCGCGAGGCCGTGGTGACGCCACGGTGGGTGCCTCCTGGAGTCCAGGGCAGCCGTGCCTGCCTGGGGCTGCCCTTGCCCCTGCATCCAACGCCTCGTGGGCTTTGCTTGAACCAGGTGGGCATGGGAGGGCGTGGCCAGCTTGGGGCGGCTCTCCGGGCTCATGCCAGAGCAGGTTCATAAGAACTCTCTGGAAGGCACGCCCAGCGTCCCCCTCCACCCACCCTGGAGCCAGGCACCAAGACCGACGGTGCCAGCGTGCAGCTGTTGGGCCGACTTTGAAGTGGAGCTGTCTAGAAATCTGGCTCCTGGGTTCCCAGTGCAGCCTCGGGGTGTGGAATGTGTCACGGAGGCCGCCAGGTCTCCCGTACAATGCGGCCTTGCAGAGCGAGTGCCTGAGTGTGCACACGCGTGCACACACCTGGGGACAGCGTGTTTGCAGACTGTGCCAGCGGGCGGGCTCCGTACATCTGGAAAGTGTCAGGTTTACTGCCCAAAGCCACGGGCCCCGGGCAGCTCTCAGCCCACGTCTGCTCCCCGCGCAGCTGCGAACCCCGCTGCCCGGCCTCGCTGGGCTCGGTCAAGTTCCCTGAAGCACACTGGCCCCTTTGTCCAACTCCATTCCGATCTCCCGGTTCAAAGTCGCTGGCCGGCCACGGGGCCGCCACAAACAGCTGCGGGGCAGCATCTGTCTGAGGCTGCATTCATCCAGCCTGCAGAAGGAAAACACGCACTGCGGGGCGGCCACAGCCCCCCAACGCGCCCCCCACCCTGCACCCCAGCCCCACAATGCGCCCCTGCCCCTGCTTAGGCCTGGCTCGGCCAAATACGTACTGTGGGGTGGTCACAGCCCCCATGTGCCCCTGCCCTGCTCAGGCCCGGCTCTGCTGACTCTGCACCCCCAGCCCCCGGCCAGGGGGCACTACGGCCCGTGTGCCCTCCTCGGGAGCTTCAGCACGCTGCTCACTGGCGAGTCCTTTCCCTGTGGACGCGGTCTGGTTTGTGTTCAGAGGCAGACTGGGACACAAGCGTGTGTGCATGAGTGTGTATGTGCATGTATTGCGTGTGTGCAGGAGTGTGTGCACACGGGAGATGGGCGCAGCTTGGGCATCAGTGGGAGGAAGCCAGAGCCAGCCTGGGCATCCCCCAAAAGCAGAGCTTGAGACGAAGGCCTGGAGGCCGGCTCTGTGCTGGGGGTGTGGCCCCAGGAGCCGCAGTGAGGGACCGGGAGGGAGGGGCTTCTGAGGATCCTGGAGCCCACCCTGGAAGCAGGAATGTTGGCACTCGTCCCCCACTGGCTCCAGCGGCCCGTGGAGGCCAGCTCCACACGTCTGAGGTCCCATGCCCAGCCCCAGCAGGGCCTGCAGCTGGACACACCCCGCAGCCTTGGGGAGGCCCTCCCGGAGCGGGGGAGGTCTGAGGTGTGCACTGGGGAAGGAGCCGCCCCTATGCACCTGCCTGGAGCCGTGCACACGCAGCAGTGGCTGGAAGAACACGTGGGTGGACAGGCATCCTTGTGGCCCCGAAAGGCCGGTGCCGGGCCTGAGCCCGCCTGTCCCACTCCATCCTGGGACTTCGTTGCTCCCACCGGCAGCCCCACAGAGCAGCCTGGGAAGGGGTCGGGCGTGGTCCCTCGTAATCCCGGGGACTCTGGAACTTTGCAGGAAGAGCCCTGTACCCCGAGACTGAAGGCCTGAAGATGCTACGCAGGGACAGTCCCCCTGGGTCCCCCACAGCTCGGTGCCGCCCATGCAGCTGCCCGGGCGGTCACTCGCGTGTTGCGGCTTAAAACTGCACAGGGGTGCGCGGTGGCTTCCTGCACTGCCCAGGTCACAAGCCCCTGTGACGATACCACAAAGGCAGCAGCTAACGCTTCGATGGCGCTCGCTGTGGAAGCTTCCAGAATGTGGGACCACCAAACCTGCTCCCCGGTGCAGCTGCATTGAGAGGCGGGGCTTTAGGAGGCCACAGGCCACAAGGGCTCCACCCCAGGAGTGCACAAATGCATGCTGGGAGGGGTGGGTTTGGGGGCAGCCGGGGGCGTGGCCTCTCCAGCACACCTGGTCTCCTGCCATGCCTGGTCTCCCAGGACCAGGAGGGAGGTGAGCGTCCGTTGGCTACTGGTTGTCCCGCCTGCTCGGGCCGCGGAGAAGCCGCAGCCGCCCAGCTCGGCTTCCTTCGCTCGGACACTTCCCCCACGGCTGTCCCCGGGTTCCTGGCGGGAGGGCGTTTCTGTAAAGGCCGGGTCAGAGCAGGGCAGGGCCTGGGCAGCGGGAGGGGGAGGCGCAGGGGTGACCGGGCTGGGGTTTGGTGGTGGCTCCTGCCTCCCGGCACTTCCTGTGTGTCCAGCCCAAGCTCACAGCAAACTGCAGGAATGGACTGAGGGCATCGGGATTTTACACACGAGGGCCAGAGGGCCTGAGAGGTGGGGACCTGCGAACTGTGGGTGGAGCCCAGGCCTGGACCCCTGGGAGCTGCCTGGGCAGGCCCGCCCAGGACCAGCAAGTTACACTGTCCTCCAAGGAGTTGGAGCATGGCCTGCGGGTCGGGACTGCAAATGGAGGGTTTGAAACAAAGCCAGGGTGGCTTTGTGCTGGAGGGTCAGGGACCCCTCAGCGGTGGGTAGAGCTCATGTTAGAGGCGGATCAGGGGCTAGTGACAGCCCTGGTGGGCAGTCGAGGTGGGGCTGGGGGGTGAGACCGGGGTCTGTGGGCCAGCACCAGGCTGAGACGTGGCGTGGCATCCAGCTGTGGTGAACACCAGCCAGCCAGCCCCAGGTGCACCAGCAGGTGACTCGCCCATAATTGCCCAGATTCTCTCCCAGAGTTCCCGGGTGCCGGGGAGGGCTGACCACACATGGCCAAGGCCAGCCGAGGGGTCTCTGGAGGTGTGCCATGGGGCTGCTCCTGCCCCGCGCAGGAGAACGTTGTTCTCAGCGAGCTTCCTCCAGGCTTGCAAAGGCATAGTGATCGCAGGAAAAGGTCCCCAGGGTTCAGAACAAGTGAAGAGGGACGGGCATGTGGTCCGGGGTGAGGACGCCAAGCAGGCCGTCCACACCGCCCGCTACAGCTCTGGCTCCGCTCCGGCTTTGGCTCCTGACTTGGGCTCCTGCTAGTGCAGACCCTGGCAGGCACTGGTGACGGCTCACGGGGCTGGACTCTCACCATCTGCTGGGGCTGGGGGACCCGGATTGAGTGGCAGCTCCAGCCGTTGCAGGCATCTGGGGAGCGAAACGGTGGACAGGAAATCACTCTCTCCCCTCGCATCACAGCGGTCTGGTGTTTGGGCCGAGCAAGAGGAAGTGTGACGGACGCCAAGCAGCGTCGGAGGACCCAGAGGGACCCAGCGGAAGGCGCGGATCGCTAGTGGCCTGCAGGAAGCACAGGCCCAGACACGGTGACCCAGCGGTGCCAGGATGCACGGAGCGCTCGGCACGCACGCGTTGGCAGCTCGGCAGCTCGGCGCTTCGCACAGTCGCCTCCGTGTGCTCCTGGCCGTGACCTTGGCTGCTGCACGCCGAGGAAGCTCCTGCAGGAAAGCCCAGCCCACGAGGAGAGGCAGGCTGTAGGCCACCACGCTGCTTCTCTGGCATCTCAGTGTGCGTGGGGACTCGCTGGCCTCCAGCAAATGCTCACGGAGCACCTGCCCTGCATGGGACAGACACTCCGGGGTCTCGGGATTGGTCGGTGAGGGGGGCCAGTGCAAGGCGTCCGCCCCAGTCGCCTGCTGCACGCAGGGTGAACCCCATACTTGCAGGTGCAGGTATTCTGCAGAGCAGCTGAGAGACTCAGAGGAACACGGGGTGACGGGTGGCCGGGGAGGGAGGCGCAGCCAGGAGCAGGTCAGGGAGGGCATCCCGGAGGCGGCAGTAAGCACGCTGGCCCTGAATGGTGAGAAGAATCCAGCCTTTGGGGCCGGCGCTGTAGGTAAAGCCACTGCCTGTGACACCGGCATCCCACATGGGCGCTGGTTCAAGTCCCAGCTGCTCCACTTCCAAATCCTGCTCTCTGCTAACAAGCCTGGGAAAGCAGTGGGAGATGGTCCAACTGCTTGGGCTCCTGCACCAGTGGGAGACCTGGAGGAAGCTCCTGGCTCCGGCCTGGCCCAGCCATTGCGGCCATCTGGGGAGTGAACCAGTGGATGGAAAATCATCTCTCTCCCTCTCTCTGTAACTCTGCCTTTCAAATAAACCTTTTTTATTTTATTTTATTTTTGACAGGCAGAGTGGACAGTGAGAGAGACAGAGAGAAAGGTCTTCCTTTGCTGTTGGTTCACCCTCCAATGGCCGCCGAGGCCGGCGCACTGCGGCCAGCGCACCGCGCTCATCTGATGGCAGGAGCCAGGAGCCAGGTGCTTCTCCTGGTCTCCCATGGGGTGCAGGGCCCAAGCACTTGGGCCATCCTCCACTGCACTCCTGGGCCACAGCAGAGAGCTGCCCTGGAAGAGGGGCAACCGGGACAGAATCCGGTGCCCCGACCGGGACTAGAACCCGGTGTGCCGGCCCCGCAAGGCGGAGGATTAGCCTGTTGAGCCACCACGCCGGCCTCAAATAAACCTTTTTAAAAAAGCACCTGGCCTTTGGTTCCCAGAAAGGCCTTTCCTCGCCTCCACCTCCCCACCAGGAAGCAGCCCGGGCACGAAGAGTGGCCATGAGAGAATGACCTCCGGGGCCAGTGAGAGAGGCCAGCGGAAGCTTCCAGACACCCTGGGCCCATCCGGCCGACATCGAAGCAGAGGCCCCAGCGTCTGGACGCACAGAAGCGGGCACACACAGAGAGCAAGTCTGGTGAAGGGGCTTCCCCTCGCTTGGCTGATTTTTGCGGCTGCCGACCGGCTTGTCTCGTGTGCTATGCAGACACGGGGCGATTTGCTTAGGGAGAACATTCGAGATTCCTCAACACTGCCGTTCTCAAATCCTTGTTTCCTTCTGCTCTTGTTTTTCTTCTCTTTGTTTGGAATTTGAGCAAAAACTTCCTACCCACTGTGCTATTCCCCCCACAGGTCTCTAAGCTAAGTAGGCTGGAAAAACAGTAGTAGGAAAAGTGTGGCTGGCCGAGAGTCAAGCTCCTGCGACCTTGGCTCCGGGCAGCACGTCCTCCAGAGCCAAGCTGCCCTCGGAGCGCAGACCCCGCAGACGCTGCTTCCCTAAGACCCCCAGGGGCGGGGGGTGGACAACTCACATCCTGGAGGGGATGCAGGCGGGGCCCGCCCCTCCCCCCCCCCCCCGAGCTGGTCATTGGCGCCCTGCTCGCCCAGCCGCAAGAAAACCTGGCGTGGGTCTGACGATGACCTGAACTTCCAAGGAGTCCAAGGAGCAGGGACGTGGTGATCACGCCCTTGAACCTGAGCTTCCTGAAGGTCATCTCTGAACCAAACACTGCAGGAAAGGTCAAACGTGCAGGACAGGTCTGCCGGGAAGGAAGAGAGAACAAACACTAAAGCAAGAAAAACCACTCTGTGATCTGCTCTAAGAATCAGGGCCCTCCGGGGCCGGCGCTGTGGGAAAGCCACTGCCCGCAGTGCCAGCATCCCACACGGGCGCCGGTTCAAGTCCCGGCTGCTCCTCTTCCGATCTGGCTCTCTGCTGTGGCCTGGGAAAGCAGTGGAGGATGGCCCAGGTGTTTGGGCCCTGCACCCACGTGGGAGACCTGGAGGAAGCTCCTGGTTCCTGGCTTCGGATTGGCGCAGCTCCAGCCATGTGGCCAATTGGGGAGTGAACCTTCGGATGGAAGACCTCTCTCTCTCTCTCTCTCTCTCTCTCTCTCTCTGTAAATCTGCTTTTCAAATAAATAATAATAAATCTTGAAAAGAAAACAGCATCAGAGTGCTCGGACTTGGTCAAGCTACGATGAAATCAGCATCTCAGGTTTTTATCATCTTGGATTTGTTTTTCCAGATGAAGTTCTTTTCTTCTCTCCTTTTTAAGCTACGGGGTTTGCAACCCCATGCCAAGCGGCCTGGCCTCACGTGCCCACCTTCCAGGCCCTGTGACCCCGAGAAGAAGCCCCGGTGGCCCAGTCTCTGTGCCAGGCTGAGGGCTCCTGGCCTGAGTCCCTGCTGTCGGCATCTGGACCCTACTGAGTTGAGATTCTCTTCTAGCATGTTCTGCATGAAGGAGGGGCTCCCACTCCTCACCTTCCTTGTCTTGCCGACAGGGGTCAGCACATCTGTCCATCCATGTATCCATTCACCCACCCACTCATCCACTGACCCACGCACCCATCCATTCACTTATCCATCCAGTACTCATCTATCCATCCGCCCACCCATCCATCCTTCCATCCCCCACCCCCCCTCCATCCGAGCCATTATCCATGCGCCCTGGGCTCTCACCTGGTCGCAGCGTCTGCAGTGTGCACGGGTGTCCCGCCTGCCCGTGTGCAGACCCGCGGCGCAGCTCCTGATCTCCCACTCTGACCGTGCCCAAGCCGCCGCGGTCCTTCTTGGACTCTGGGCGTGTTTGCTATGACGCCTTTTCATTCCTGCACACGCTACCTCGACAGGTGGCACACGGGCCTTGTGCTGCCCAGCGGGGAAGCCAGCAGGGAAACCATGCGACATACATGTGGATTCTGTGCCCCACGGGGAGGACCTGAGCCGCCTCAGGCTTGTGTCGGCACCTGCCAGTTGCGACTATGTCTCGGGGGGTGGGGGCAGCCCCTTGTTCTACAGGGGCCCCCAAATGATGACCCATAAGGACCCCCGCTGAGCATTCCCGCACTGGGCCTTGCTGTGTGGGTTTAGGAAAAGCACTTGCCCTCTCTGTGCACTGTCCTCCCCACAGCCTGCCGATCTTTCCAGTGCAGCAGGACCGATGACGGGAGTCAGCCAGAGCGCCCCTCCCTCGGGACTGTTTGGGGGTGGGGTAAGTACAGGTGCAGGCCTTGGAGGAGTGCGGTGTGCACACGGCACCCCAGGAAACAGGCGTGGCCTCAGGACCCTGCGGCAGCATGGGCGAGAGTGAGTGTTCGTCTTTGCATGGCCGCTGTGTCGCTGTGTCACATGGCAGGAGCGCGGCCCCCGGCCCGGCCCACACACCGGGGTCTTGGGCACGTTTGCGTCAGAGCCTTCTCTGCAGGTCGCCAGCCCGGGGACAGCGGGCAGCAGCCTCCCCCGCCCACCCCAGTAGCCTGCAGTCGGACCTCAGACGGGGTCGGGCCAGAGGACCCCTGGCAGACTGACCTGCCTTCCCAGCTCTCCGTAACCCGGCCCTGGGAGCAGCGGGGATTAGGCCATCCCAAAAACTGCCACGGAGTGCCCCTGGGCCGGCCACCACGGTGCACGGCAGCCAGGCCTTCCTGCGGATCGGGTCTGTCGGACCCCTTTCCGGACTTGCAGGCTCAAGACCCCTCCCCTCTGGAGCCAAGGGAGCCCCACCGCCACCCCCACGCCCTGCCCTGGGCTCAGGCCTCTCGGTGACGTCTGCACACCATGTAGCACTGTGACAAACCAGGACATCCACAGCACAGCTGTGACAGCAGAGCCAGACGGGTCGGAGGTCGCGGTCACGGTCACGGGGGTCACGCGGGCTGTCCTGGCGCCTGCAGCACAAAGGGCCTGTGTGGTGGGGCAGGGGCTAAGCCACTGCCTGTGGCACCAGCATCCCCCATGAGCGCGGGTTCGAGTCCCGGCTGCTCCACCTCTGATCCCGCTCCTTGCTGATGGCCTGGGAAAGCAGCAGAAGATGGTCCACGTGCTTGGGCCCCTGCACCCATGTGGGACATCCAGATGGAGCTCCAGGCTCCTGGCTTTGGTCTGGTGCAGCCCTGGCCGTTGAAGCCATTTGGGGAGTGAACGAGCGGGTGGAAGATATTTCTCTGTCTCTGTCTCTCTCCCTCTCTAACTCTGCCTCTCAAATAAAATACAATGAATAAATCTCCCAAGAAGAAATAGAGCCTGGAGAACCTGTCCTTGACCTCTGGCCTTTGTGTGAGCTGTTGCTGCCACAGGGTCACGGTCGCTTCCCAAGACAGGCAGCATGGCCGTGCGCCGGTAACCGCACTGGCCGAGGGCAGCCACATGGACGCCCGGGCCCGCGTGAGATGAGGCTGCAGCCGGAGGATCCCCACCGCCTGGCGCTGCGTCACTGTCCTCACATCAGGGCCTGCGCCGAAGCGCATGGAAACACCGCACGGGGGGCGGGGGAGGGGACCTTGCAAAGGTCAGGGGTGGGGTGGGGGCAGTGAAGGATCAGCAAACGGCTGCTGGGATCTCAGGGTGGACCTTTGGCACCGCAGTTACGACGACGCCATGGGCCGCCATGGGCCGCCATGTCCCGCACTGCGGGCCTGCGTCTGGGCCTGGAGTCTCCCCCTGGGGCTCCTGCGGGAGACATGGACGGAGCTCCCGCCTCCTGGCTCTGGCCTGGCCCAGCCCCAGTGGCTGTGAGCACCTGGGGAGTGAACCCGTGGATGGGAGACTCTCCCTCTCCCTCTCTCCCTCTCTCTCTGCTTTCAAACAATAGATCAACATCTGAAAGCCATTTTGAGACCCGAGCATGGTTTTCTCCTTGCACGCCCCTCCCTGCCCACGCGGGCTGCAGCCCACAGCGCAGGACCGTGCTCCTCTGGCTTACTCCACGTCTGCTGTCCTGAGCGCGAAGGAGGAGAGCAACCCGGTCAGTCCCACAGGCCCCCGGGGCAGAGGATCCAGGCCTCCCAGGAGGTGCAGGTGCAGGAGCAGGGGCCCCCCGCTGCGGCCCACGGTCTGCCGAGGCAGGAGGCTGGAGCCAGGAGCTGGGGCTGGGAATGGACCCCAGGCCTCCGGTCCGGGCTGTCTTAACCAGCGGCGTAAGGGCCCGCAGAACACCCAGCTCCACGCTTACAAAGCGGCTGCCGCCCGGGGCCCCATGTCCCACCAGCAGCAGCCTTGCCCCGCGCTGCTGAGCTGGGCCCGGCCCTCCTGGGACCCGGGTGACTGTACACCGGAGACGCAGCGAGAGCCACGCCCCCATCGTGTCCCGGGAGAGGACAGCGGGTCAGCCAAGCAGGCCAAGGCTGAAGAAAGCCTGCCTACCTCCTCAGCATGTCCCAGATACCCGAACCTCTGCTGATCCCCCTCGGGCCCCAGTCCTCCTTTCCCGGGTCACCTGGAAAAGCCCGTGTGGTCACCCCAGGACGGGGCCCAAGGTCGCCACCCCCCGGGGGCTCTCTGGAGCTGCCAGGTGCCCCGCTCAGTCTCTGGGGCACCTGGTTCCCATGGCGGCTGCCGTGTCTCAGCCACTGACTATAGCTTTCTTCTCCTGCAAGGCTCTGTTCAGCCCAAACTTAAAACGTCACCTCCTCCGAGCAGCCCTCCAGGGACAGCTGGGCTCTCCACGGCCCCAACGATCAATCCTGGCTGTGTGTGGCACTTTGGGAAGCTGACTCCTGGCCTCCTGGTGTCTGGACCAAGGCCCTCACGGTGCTCCTAGGGGACAGGGGCCTCGCGTCTGACTCTGCCTGTTCCGGGGTCTGGCGGCAGCTGGGTGCTTGCTCAGCCGTGATGGAGCGCAAGTTTGGGGGTGCAGGAGAGCAGAGCCTGATCCTCCCCTTCCCACCCCAGGTTCGGGGCCGCACCTTGGGCAGACCCAGGCAGGTGGAAGGACGCTTGCCCACACGCCCCCTGACTCCACACCTGGCGTCTCTGGCTTTCAAAGCAGCCTGCAAGCAGCCCCAGAGCTCGGCTTGCAGAGCGGGAGGGCTGCATCCCCGGGTGCGGCTGCAGCCCTGTGAGTGCCCGGGGGCTGGAGGCAGCAGGAGGGCAGCCAGCGGCCCTCTCCTGGGAGCGCGAAGCCTGTCCCCCGGCCACGTGGTCCCTGCCTCAAAGGCCCAGGTGTCGGGCACTTGAGGCACGGGCAGTGGGCAGTGGCGGCTTCAGAACCTTCGAGGGGGCCGCACGGTCTGGTGGGTAGGCGCAAGGGGCTGGGGCTCCGCGGCTTGGGAGGCCTTTAGGGTCCGGCGCAGTCACAGATCCGAGCCAGGCCCGGCCTTCCGACAGAAGCTCCCGGGGGAGCCGCAGGAAGCCCCGGGTTGGCCCCGCGGGCGGGGACGCGCACACCTTGCCCCCGCCGCGAGCGCGGTGGCGCAGCGCCCTGGGGAGGCGCCGGCCGGGGCGGGGAGAGGAAGGGGGCGGAGGAGGCGGCTAGAAAGGGAGGCGCGGGCCGGGGAGGTGCGGAGAGGCCGGCGGCGGGAGCGCGGCGCGGGGTGGAGGGCCCGGCTGGAGCGCGGCCCGCGGCGGCGGCGGCGGCGAGCGGGGCAGGCCCGGTGCGGCAGCGCGGCCCCCGGGAACGCGGGGCCGGGGCGCAGGGGCGCCAGGCCCCACCGCCGCCTCTGCGGGGGCTCCCGCAGCTCGTCCCGCCGCCGCCGCCGGCCCCGGGCCCCGAGCGCGGTGGAGGAGCCCCCCGAGGAGCCGGGCGCGCGCGCCCCGCGCCCCCCAGACATGGTGGGCCACCTGCCCCTGCAGGCCATGGAGGGCGGCCTCCAGGAGCAGAGCCGGGAAGGCATGCTGGACAGTCCCGACTCCGGGCTGCCGCCCAGCCCCAGCCCCAGCCCGCCCTTCTACGCCCTGGCGCCTGCCCCCGCGGAGCCCCCCGGAGCCGCCCAGGCCCCAGCGGTAAGGACGCGCGCTGCGCACCGACGGGGCCGGGTGCGGGCGGCGGGCGGGTGGGGGCTGCGCGTGCGCCGCGCCCCCGGGCCGGCCGCTGCGGGACGCCGGGGCGCCGTGACAGCCACGCTCCCCGGCCGCGGGCCCGCCGCGCTCTCCCTGGCGGTGGGCTTCTCTCGCGAGTGCTCGGCGGCGGCCGGCGGGGAAGCGGAGCCGGCTGGGGGGCTGGGGGGCTGCAGCCCTGCCCCGTGAGCTGGAGCCGCGGGACCCCGGCCCCGCGCCCCTCCTGCCGCCTTCCCAGCTCGCTGCCCCGCCGGGCGCTGCCAGAGGGAACTATTTTTTTTTTTCCTAACCAAAGCCAGACAGGAACCCTTCCTCCCAGGGCTGTCGGGTGTTGACGTGGAGCTGAGGCCGCGCCTGGGGAAGGCTGCAGCCCCAGGTCAGGAGCCTCCGCCGTGCGCGTGGCCGCCTGCCAGGCAGCCCGGCGGTTGGGGTGCACCGGGGGAGGGAGCCGGCTTGGGGGCGGCCTGGGCAGTGCGCAGGGGGAGGAGGCCACCAGTTGCAATGCATGGAAGTGGCCGGCAACCCCAGGACGGTCCCACACCTCTGCCGGCTCCTGCTGTGCTGTGCCTTCCGAGCGCTGAGCATTGCACCCCTGAACCCTCCTGGGGGAAAGAAATGCCCCCGGGCTAAATCCTTGCGCTGCTGCTTCCGGCCTGGTGCCTCCCTTGCTCCTCCATCGCCCTGGGGCCCACCCGCTGGAATCCCTCACTAGGGGGATCCTAAGAGACCCCTGCCTGCCCGCCCACCTTCCCCAGATGCTTTGTCCTGAGGGGTTCACCCCTCCCTTGGAAACTCCGCAGCTTGGCGAAGTTGGGGCCACTTTTAGCCCCAGACCGAGGGGCGAACCCGAAGGTTGGCCTCTCCGCCGGGGGCTCGTGGGCTGGGGGGGGGGGGCGTGCACTGTGGGACCAAGCCTGCTGCCTCCACCCGGCAGCTCTCCCGCGAGAACGCCTGGGGCATGGCATGGTCCCTTGCGCTGCACATGTGGGGACTGCACCCCCAGGGCATCCTCCACCCTGCACGGGGGGGGGGGGGGGGGCAGAGAACAGAGAACGGCCCAGAGCCTGCAGCAGGTTTCCCACGGCCACGGCCACCGTGGACCTGGCTTGTGTGCGTGGCCGATCGGCTCTAGCTTCCGCACCCCCGTCCTCACTGACGAGAAGCCAGCGTGGAGCTGTACCGCCCGGCTTTTAATTTGGCTGAGAAGCAAAGCCGGGCCACTGTTGCACACCTGGGCGTGAGGCACCCACTCCTGTGGTCCCCAGTGGGGGCACAGAGAGCGGCAGCCACTCGCCCAGGGTCGTCCAGCAGACACGAAACTGTGCTGAGGGGTGGTGGGACCTGCCGTGTCTGGGGCCAGAATCTGCCCTGGAAACACGTCCCACTTTTCTCCATGTAGCTCATTAACTGCGTGCATGCGTGTGTGTGCAGGTGTGTGCGGGTGTGTGCATGCGTGTGTGCGTGTGTGTGGATTGAAAACCAAGATGTCCATGCACCTACCGCTTTTCCCTGCCTCTCAACTGAAGGAGAGGACGTGGTCGGCCCAGGGCAAACCCTGCTCAGCTTTGGGGCCTCCCGCCGTGGCCCCACCCCCCCAGGCACCCCTTCCCTGCTCAGCACTGCGGGTCCAGGGTGAGCAGCGCCCTGCTGGCCAAGGACTCGCACAGGGCACTTTCCATGCAAGTCTCATCCGGGCACCTGGGGCGTTGCAGCTCCAGTCTCAGGGCTCCTGGTCTCGAACACCCAGAAGGGGCTGGAGGCGAGCGGGGCCGGGTTTCCCCAGCTTCCCTGTGCAGGCCGGGTGTCTTCGTTCTGCCTTCCGATCAAAGCTGGTGGCACCCGGCTCTGCCTGTCCCCAGCCCCGGCCTCCGAACTCCACCCTGGGCTCGTCGTCCTCCAGGGTGCTGGACGGACAGAGTCCCCCGCTCGGTCTTAATGAGCGGGACTTGCCTTCCGACGGTCCCTGTGCTGCGGTCCGTGTGGGCAGGGACGGCCCCACCCCGTGGGAGTGACAGCCTCGGTGGCCAGCCTGGGGCTGAAGACCCTGCTTCCCCCAGGGGCCTTTCTTGTTCATTCTTGGATCAAAGGTGGGGACGTAGCTGATGCCCCACAAACCCGGTGAAATGCTGGGACCGTGTCCCTTGTCCCCCAGTACTTGTCGAGCACCTGCTGTGTGCCGTGCTCGGTAAGTTGGGGACCATGGAAGGCACAGCAGTGAATAAAATGGCAAAGGTTGGCCGGTGCCGCGGCTCACTAGGCTAATCCTCTGCATTGCGGCGCCAGCACACCGGGTTCTAGTCCCGGTTGGGGCGCTGGATTCTGTCCCGGTTGCCCCTCTTCCAGGCCAGCTCTCTGCTATGGCCCGGGAGTGCAGTGGAGGATGGCCCAAGTGCTTGGGCCCTGCACCCCATGGGAGACCAGGAGAAGGCACCTAGTACCTGGCTCCTGCCATTGGATGAGCGCGGTGCACCGGCCGCAGCGTGCCGGCTGCGGCAGCCATTGGAGGGTGAACCAACGGCAAAGGAAGATCTTTCTCTCTGTCTCTCTCTCTCACTGTCCACTCTGCCTGTCAAAAAATAAAATAAAATAAAATGGCAAAGGTCTCTGTCCTCGTGGAACTAGCATTCTTTTTTATTAAAAGACATTTATTTATTTTTATTTTTTAAAGATTTTATTTATTTATTTGAGAAGTAGAGTTACAGACAGAGAGAGGGAGAGACACAGAGAGAGGTCTTCCAGCTACTGGTTCACTCCCCAAATGGCCGCAGTGGCCAGAGCTGGGCCCATCCAAAGCCAGGAGCCAGGAGCCTCTGGTCTCCCACGTGATGCAGGGGCCAAGCACTGGGGCCATCTTCTACTGCTTTCCCAGGCCACAGCAGAGAGCTGGATCAGAAGTGGAGCAGCCAGGACTCGAACCGGTGCCCATATGGGATGCTGGTGCTGCAGGTGGTGGCTTTATCAGCTACGCCACAGCACCAGCCCTGGGACTGGCGTTCTAAGGGGGAGCCTCAGCGCCAGCTTACACGTGTGTCTGTGCCAGGTGGGCCAGAAGGGCGCCTTAGACGCTGCGTGAGATGGGGGCAGTTGGAGGAGTGAAGGGCGTCTCAGCCCCAGCGAGTGCAAAGGCCCTGAGGCAGGAGCAAGGTGGGTGCAGGCAGCTGGGGCCACCGGAGTGAAGGGCAGGAGGGGAGGGGCCTCTGAGCTGAAGCCAGAGAGGAAAACTGCACTGTGGCTGCTGTGTTGTTACTTTTTCAAAGGCTTCCTGGGGTCCTGCACTCCCCAAGTTAGAAACCCAGTCAGGGCTGGGGCTGACTGGGAGGGGCACAGGTGGGACGCGGGGGCCTGCCCTCGTGCGTGACCCCAGGACTGCCGAGCTGTCAGCCAGGCCGGGGCCACCAGTCAGCTGCCGTCACACACGCTCAGCCCGGTGACGCCGTGGGCTGAGAACAAGGCAGCTGCTGGCCCCGCGCCCCGGAGCCCCCAGGGCAGGAAGCGGTGCCCCTCCTGTCTGCCCTGGTGTCCGAGGGAGGGCCGGGGAGACTAGGGCTGACGTCGGCAGAGTGGGGGGCCAGCCCTGCCCCGTGCGACTGCTGGGGAGCTGCAGGGACACGCGGGGTCTTGGGTGGTGTTCTCTGGGTGCCAGGCGAGGGATTCCCCTGCCCCGGAGCCGTGAGCGGAGGTGGCGGGCTGAGCCGCTGCAGCCTCAGACAGGTGCCCCCACCCTGGCCCTGGGCTGGCGCCGCGCCACTCCCTGTCCTGTGCGTCTGGGCACCCGCGGGTCTCGAAGCATCCTGCAGGAGGATTCCCCTAAGGCCAGAGCCCGATTCCGAGAGAAGCCCCCATGGGCTGGATCTGTGGACTCGTGGCTGGGAGGAGGGGCCTTTGCCCATCTGTGAGGATTTCTGGGGCTGCCCGGCCCCTTGAGAGCGCGGCCACGTCCTCGGACCTCGCTGTCCCCACTGGACTCCTGGGTCCTCTCATTTCCCTGTCCCTGGTCTGTGACGGTGACACTGAGAGTGAGAAGAGAGGAGAGGGGGCTCTGGGGTCAGCACCTGGGGCCTGGGAGGACAGACGGACGGATGGACAGATGGGTGAGGAGACACGGATGGATGATAGGTGAACGAGTGGACGGACAAGTGGACAGATGGCTAAGCAGACAAAGATGGACGGATGTGTGGATGGGTGGATGGGTGAGCTGACCCGGATGGATGATGGATGGATGAGCGCAGGTGGCTTATACATGGTTGGATGGACAGCTGTCGGACGGACAGACTGCTGCCCCTGGCAGGCTCCCAGGTGTGTACCTGAGCTTTGAAGCTGTGTGAGCATGCCCAGATGGAAGAGAGCCAGGGACCTATTTACAGACAGGGCGGCAGTTCACGGTGTGTGTGTGGGAGAGAGTGTGTGTAATTGTGAGTGTGTGAGTGTATGTGAGTGTGTGTGAGTGTGCATGTGAGTGTGTGTGTGTGCATGTGTGTATGTGTGTGGGGTGTGAGTGTGTGTGGGGGTGTGTGAGTGTATGTATGTGAGTGTGTGAGAATGTGTGAGTGTGTGTGAGGGTGTGAATATGTCAGTGTGTGAGTGTGTATGGGTGTATGTATGAGAGTGAGTGTGTCAGTGTGTGGGAGTGACTGTGTGGGTGTGTGAATGTGTGAGTGTGTGAATGTGTGTGCGGGTGTGTGTGAGTGTGAATGTGTGTGCGAGTGTGTGTGAGTGTGAATGTGTGTGTGTGTGCGTGTACCAGACACTCTGGCGCCTGCTTTCAGCCGCGTCTGCCGCATCCCGGGTGCAGAGGCTACAGCAGGACTCAGGCTCGGCCAGCCCCTGCTCTGCGCAGGCGCACCTGTCACACCTTGAGTGGGATGGAAGACTAACAGGCCACGCCCTTCCAGGGCTCCGGGGCGAGGGAGGGGACCTGCAGGGCCCCCGGGCAGGCGTGGTCTCGGACCCCCCCCCCCCCCCCCCCCCCCGCCTCCTTGGTGACATCTGCATCCGAGGATGCTCAGAGCCCGCAGTGGGAGTGTTGCCTGCCAGGGCTTCCGTGAGGCTGAGCTCCGTCCCCTGGGTTGCAGCCCCCTCCTCGCTCAGGGCCGTGGCCCCCTGAAGGCTCCGGGCAGAAGCTGTCCCCGCCGCTGCCCCAGTCCCTCACCTGGCCCCACGGCCCCATGTCCACATTCCCCTCTTCTATTTAAAGATTTATTTATTTGAAAGGCAGATTTAGAGAGAGGGAGAGAGAGAAGGAGAGATCCTCCATCACTGGTTCGCTCCCCAAATGGCTGCAGCGGCCATTACTGGGCCAGGGATGGATTCCATTCTGATCTCTCACGCGGGTGCAGGGCCCACGCACCTGGGCCATCCTCCTCTGCCTTCCCGGGCCACAGCAGAGAGCTGGACTGGAAGAGGGGCAGCCGGGACTCGAGCTGGCGCCCACATGGGATGCCAGCACTGCAGGCCGCAACTTAGCCGGCTGCTCCACAGCGCCGGGCCCGCCCCTCCTCTGACAGGGCGCCAGTTATGGCAGTGAGCGCCTGCCCCAGCCCAGAGCGAGCCATCTTCTCACAAGCAGGTGCCGGGGTGGCCTGGCAGGTGTGTGCTCGCTCCCAGTTCCACCGCTCTGGGGCCAGGCCCTGGCGCCCCTCGAGCCGAGCCCGAGAAGGATGAACGCTCGGATATCTGCGTGCGTGCCTTGCTCCGCCGTGTTCCCAGGGGAGGGTCAGGGTCAGCCTTCGCCCGGTCTGGGAGCTTGTGCCCTGAGAGCGCATTCCGGACGCGCGCTCAACGGCGAGGCTTCCTTCCCCACATCAGGGGACAGTGGCTGTGGTGACAGCGTCTGAGCCCATGCAGAGGCCCCGTGTGCCCTGGCCTCCTTCCAGAGTGGGGGCTCCCTGGCTGGCTGGCTCTGCCTAGCGGCAGCCACAAGCACCCTGGAGTGCCCCTCCTGCCACCCACTGCTCCACTGAGGGGTTCACGGTCCGTGTGCCCATCCTGTGTCAGCTGTGGGCTGTCTCCCAGGCCCCTCGCCCAGCCAAGCATGGACCCTGCCAGGGACCCAGGCTCTCCCCCACCCTGGCCACTGCGGCTGTGGGCTGTGGCTAGGGAGGGTGGAGCCCCCACAGCACCCCCCGCCTTTGCTTCCACTGGCGGGGAGTATCTCCCCGGGCTCCTCCCGCAGTTCCCTGCCCACCGTGCCCCGGGCCCTGTGCCCTTGGAGGCCCGCCTGGCCCCACACCTGCTCAGAAGACTGCGGAGTGGGCCCAGGCAGGTGCCCTGGGGCCCTGCCCAAGCCCCACCTGCAGCTTCCTCCCTGCCAGGAGCCCCCTAACCTGACTTCCAGGTCTGGGGCCCTCTGGGCTGTGGGAGGTGGCCCCCTCTGCCTCCTGGCCGCTTGGTGGGCTTCCGGGACCCTCCGGCGGCAGGAGGGCAGGCTCCCGGCGTCCAGGGGGCCTTCGCAGCTCCCCAGCCAGCCTGGGCAGATTTGAGGTGCTTCCCCACTCCAGGCCCAGCTTTCTCTGCCCACCTGGCAGCCCAGGGAGTGAGGCGGCTGGGCTTGGCCCTGGAGGATAGCCCCACAGAAGTCCCCGGTCTGTTGGCTAGGTGGAGTCTTTGCCCTGAGGGCCTCGTCCCCGCCTACCCGGTGCTGTCCTTTCCCCTCCCCATGCCTCTCCCAGGGCAGAGCAGGGCAGGGCTGTGCCAATCCCACCTACCCTGGCCAGTGCACAGCAGGTGTTCAGCAAAAATCTGGGGGATGCCATGCTCTGGGTCGCAACCCTTGGGGAGGGGCTTCTTTCTGTGAGCAGCCAGTCGTGGGGCTGCGCCATAGGGGCAGCCTGGGCTTCAGCCAGTCACAGAGGCTGCTGGGCACTGTGGGCGTGGCGCTCGGCAGCCTCGGAGCAGGCAGCAGCCCAGAGACCAGGAGCCCTGTGCTGATGTCCCCTGGGAGCCAGGTGCACCGGATGCGGCGGTGGGGAAGGGTGTGGGGAACGAGCCCACGGGCGCTCTGGGTGCGAGTGGCTGCAAGGCTGGGGCTTGGACGGTCCAGAGGCTGGCGGGGTCCGGTGGGGGGTATGGCTGCCGCAGCCAGTGCCCGCCAGCCCCGGGGAGCTGTCCTTGGGGGAATGGGAGAGTCCAGCAGCTTCCTCCTACCCTGGGGACTGCTCCCTGTGGGGTCAGCATGGGCCCTGGCCTCACATGGCTGTCCCCCTCACCATGGTCCCAGTGTCTGCTGGAACCAAGTAGCCCCCAGACCCCGTCTGCTCTGCCTGGTCCTGTGCCTCCCGTGATAAAGTGCGATGGATAAGTCAGGCACAGGAAGAGACGCAAATACATATTCTCTAACAACTTGCTGTAATAAAAGCCTGGGAAACTGACGGACTGGTTGTTTCTGGAACTTTCCATCTAGTGTGTTTGGACCGTGGTTGTTGGATCAGGGGTACTCCTGTGGTTGCTGAAGACCTGGGATAGATTTTACAGGGCTTTCCGGGGCAGGGGGTAGGGAGGCCCCGGCGCTGCGGAACCTGGGGTGCAGAGCATGGCAGGAGTGGGAGGTCTGTACTGGGAGGGGCAGGGACCCCCAGGCCACTTCCTGCCATCCTAGTGGTCTCTGTTTCTGGGGGGGGGGGCAGGAATCTTGGAGGAGGGGCTTTGAGACAGAGCAGAGACTGAGCCCAGCACGGGGCACGGGGGCCTGCACTGTGCTGACTGCATCCTGGAGGGGTGGTCCCGCTCAGAGGCCTGTGGGAGCTTCCCCCTGCCCACCAGAGCAGCTCAGCCGCTTTGTGCGGTGGTTCACCCTCAGGGCTTGGCTTCAGGCATGGCTTCGTCCAGGCGTCCAAGTGACGTCAGCAGGACTTGGTGCTTACCACGCTCCTTGGTGCCGCCAGGTGCACCCACCTCCCCTCCCACTTAACCATGGTGGGGGGGCTCTTCTCACTGCTGCTCCACCAGAAACCCTGAGCAGGGCTCTCATTGGCCAGTGTGGGTCACACGCCCATGCCTCAGCCGATCCCTGTGCTCAGGAAGAGGTGGATGCTGGGTGGACAGGGCTGGGAGCCCACACGGGGAACTTTTGCCACCCTGGGCTCCTGTGCCCCTCCGTGGGCTGGGCCAGCTCCCTGTGTGTCCCAGCTCTGGGGGTCCCAGATGCAGGTGTAGCAGGGTCTCACTGCCCCTCTGGTGACAGTGCCAGGGGGGGCTGGGAACTGTCCCTGGGAGGAGTGGGCTGCAAGGAGCCCCAGTTCTGCAGAGCCTGGTTCTGGGTCTGGGGGCTGCAGGAGGAGGCCCCGCAGGCTGACGGGCAGGTGTGCCAGAGCCCACACTGGCCTAGCTGGCTTCCAGACATGCCGGGGCTGGGAGGGTGGCAGGTGGTCCTGCCGTGCCCACAGCCCCCTCCCCTCCCACAGGCAGCCCCCGCGCCCGAGAGGAGGCCCCGGATGCTGCCCGTGTTCTTTGGGGAGACCATCAAGGTGAACCCGGAGCCCTCGCAGGAAGTCCGGTGAGTGTGCGTGGGCTGGGGGCGGGGGGGGCGGGCTGACCCCCGCGAGGCAGCAGTGGGGAGCGGCCGTGGGAGCTCTGCAGGCTCCCGCTCTGCACTCCAGGTGGCTCCTGCGCAGGGACACCCCTGCCGCGGCCGACACGGATGTCAGAGGCGCTGACCCCGGCAGCCCCCTGCCCCCTGCCCGGTCCCAGCACCTTCACCCCTTCCCCCGGGCCTCACCTGGCTTATGTTTTGGGCCATGCTGCTGTCATTTCAGTGTCCCCGTGAGCTCACCCTGCCGGGTGGCGGCCCCCTGGCCCCCACGGCTGAGCCCTAGGGCGTCCTCATCCCCGTAGTGCACAGGCCAGACTCACAAAGGCCACCTTGGGGACCGTCCACTGCCCGCCCAGCACCCCCCAGTTCAGGCTGCAGCGGGGCCCCGCACCCCCAGAGCCAGGCGCCTCCATGGTCTCCCGGGCACTGGGCTGGTCCCTGGACTTCGCCATGAGGTCACCAAGCCTCTGTCTCAGGAACGCGTGCCCCCTCTCACGTTCACGGCGCAGGGGCAGCGGCCAGCCCCACCCCGCCCCACCTGGCCTCACCTGCGCCCTCCCTGCCCTTCCCAGCTGCAACTCGGAGGTCAAGTACGCCTCGGAGAAGCACTTCCAGGACAAGGTCGTCTACGCGCCCGTGCCCACGGTCACGGCCTACAGCGAGACGATCATGGCGGCGCCCAACTGCTCGTGGCGCAGCTACCGCAGCCAGCTGTCCCTGGAGCCGCGCCCGCGTGCCCTGCGCTTCCTCAGCACCACCATCATCTTCCCCAAGTGCGCCAGGAGCACCTTCCGGACCACCCTGCACTGCAGCCTGGGCCGGCCCAGCTGCTGGTTCACCTCCAGTGTGCGGCTGCAGCTGTGCGGGCACCCCGCGCCTGGCCCCGCGGTGCTCTGATGGGCGAGAGCCCTGGAGGAGGCCAGCTGGCTCCCGACCAGCGGGGAGCGAGGCTGCTCCTGGCCGACTGCCCCGCCCCCGGCTGGGCTGCCGGTGCCCCATCCCAGGGCGGAGGAGCCGATCAATGCGTCCATTCTGTTAGGCCCCGAGCGGGCCAGGCAGTCTGGGCACGCCCGGTGGCGAGCTGGGGGAGGAGCGTGCCAGGCCTGGCTGGGCCTGTGAGTGAGGGAAGCCGCCTGCCCCCCAGACCCCTGCTCCGGGGAGGGCCGTCTCCAAGTCGTGCGTGTCCAGCTGCCTGGGGCTGCCCGGAAAGTGTTCAGACATGGTGTCCCAGGGTCCTGGGGCCCCACCTGAACGGAAGCCTCTGGCCACACCGCGGGGTGTCCCCAGCCAACACCGTCACATGACACCTCCAGGACCAGGACTCAGCTGTACCGAGCCCTTGCGCCAAGTGCCCGGGGGAGCCACGGGGACGCTGGGAAATGTCGCTGCCACTTGCTGGAGGCTCAGTGATTGGCTTAGACACAGCGTGGGGGCCGGCCACCTGTCCTCGGGCCTGGTCGCCTCTGCAGGAGACGTGCCGGGCCCTAGCACGGACGGCTGTCTCTGGCACGTGTGACACTGCGGGAGGCTTCCCGGGCTGCTTGCTGAAGGAGCCCCCGAGCCACGCACATCCCCATCCCCGGGGCCACCCACCCTCTGCCTGCCTCCCTAGCTCAGATCTGGATGCATGCAGCGCCCCCTGCTGGCCCCCAGGAGCCCTGGGGAGCTGCTCCAGGCTCACCATGAAGAGGCAGAAGGACTGAATATTTTGTATCTACTGGGAGAGCTTTTCTGATAGACTTAACTGATAGACAACTTAAGTTGCCTGAGTTTTAAATAAAACGCACAGGGCCTGGTGCTGTGGCGTAGCGGGTTAAGCTCATCCCATGGGGGCGCCAGTTCGAGCCCCGGCTGCTCCACTTTGATCCAGCT
Organism: Sylvilagus floridanus; assembly: GCA_949820135.1. NCBI lineage: Eukaryota > Metazoa > Chordata > Mammalia > Lagomorpha > Leporidae > Sylvilagus > Sylvilagus floridanus. The sequence goes on from OX463233.1 coordinate 177,832,731, forward strand.
CTCTGCTAATGGCCTGGGAAAGCAGTGGAAGACGGCCCAAGTGCTTGGGCCCCTGCACCTGTGTGGGAGACCCGGAAGAAGCCCCAGGTTCCTGGCTTTGGCTTGGCGTAACTCCGGCAGTTGGAGTCATTTGGGGAGTAAACCAGCAGATGGAAGACCTCTCTCTGTAACTCTACCTTTCAAATAAGTGAATAAAGAAATCTAAAAGTAATAATAAAGAATAACGGGACGAGCAAATGCACAGGAGCTGCCGTCTTCCTTACCACACAGCGTTAGCCCCGAGGGACCCTGCTGGGCACAGGCTGGACCTGCGCCAGCCCAGAGCCCTGGTCCTGGGTCGGGGCCAGCTCTGCAGAGGGGAGAGCTCTGCACGCGAGAGCTCTCGGCACCCCAGACCCTGCTGCCCCCTCACCCTGGAGGACGTGCACAGAGCTGCCAGCTGGGATGCCCCCCCCGGGGGGGCTTCTGGGCCCTGGGTGGGGACTCTGGGCTGCCGGCAGAGCTGGAGAACCAGCCTGGGACTTGGCCCAGGGTCTGTGGTTGGTGAGGGTGGGGCCTGGGAGTGTTCCAACACAGAGGTGGTGAGGTTGGCATGGCCCGCCGCGGTCCAGACCCAGCCGGCAGGACGGCACAGAGCACAGGTCCCCTCACTTCCACCCTGCCCACCGGGGGGACTGCGGTTCACTCCCCAAATGGCCGCAGTGGCTGGGCTAGTCCAGGAGGAAGCCAGCAACCCGGGACTCCATCGCAGGTCCCCTCTGTGGGTGCAGGGGCCCAGGGACTTGGGCCATCTTCCCCAGGCACATTAGCAGGGAGCTGGATCGGAAGCAGAGCAGCTGGGACGTCACCAACATGCCGGCAGCAGCTTTACCCGCTGCGCCACAGCGCCGGCCCCCTGAGGCTGAATCCTGAGGTCTGTGGACGAGGGAGACACAAGACTGTCCAGGAGCCGGGCCTCATCCTGTGCCAGGCGTCTGCGCAGACGCTCGGGGCTGCATCCTTGACAAAAGTTCAACTCCGGCCGGCGCCGTGGCTCAACAGGCTAATCCTCCGCCTTGCGGCACCGGCACACTGGGTTCTAGTCCTGGTCAGGGAGCCGGATTCTGTCCTGGTTGCCCCTCTTCCAGGCCAGCCCTCTGCTGTGGCCCAGGAGTGCAGTGGAGGATGGCCCAAGTGCTTGGGCCCTGCACCCCATGGGAGACCAGGAGAAGCACCTGGCTCCTGGTTTCAGATTGGCGCAGTGCCGGCCGTGGCGGCCATCTGGAGAGTGAATCAACAGAAGGAAGACCTTTCTCTCTGTCTCTCTCTCACTGTCCACTCTGCCTGTCAAAAAAAAAAAAAAAGTTCAACTCCAGCTCGATTTCCAATCACAACCTCGATCTCTTCCCCGACCCGGAAGGAGACGTGGGTCGGGCGGCACCAGCGCATCTGGCCAGCGTGCGATGCCCCGCAGCAGGCTCGGCTGAGATGGAGTGTGCATGGCGGCCACGCCCCCCACCACTGTCACCCTCCCACCCTGTCCCCCTCTCTGTCTCAGCGTCCACCTCCCACAGGACCCCCCCCCAGCAAGGTGCCATCTTCCGTGGGGGGCCCTGGGGTCACTTCCCTTCTGATGTTGTTGTGTCTCCTGGGGGCGCTAGAGCCCAGACAGGGGGAGGAGGTGGCAGGGCTGGGAGCCCCAGCACCCCCGGCTGTCGGCAGTGGGCCCAACGAGCAGCAGCAAAGGTGCCCGGTGTGTCCAGCTCCTACCGCAGCCCCGGGACTTCCAACTCCCAGACAGCGGCTGGACGCTCGGGCCCCGCTGCCCAGCCACGCACTGCTCACCAGGGCTCCGGGTGCCTCCAGACTCTCACGCCTGCGGCCACACTGAGTGTGTGATGGGCTCACGACCCAGGCAGGTGCTGTCATTTGCCTCACCCCTGGGTGGCGCCACACCGGGCCAGCTTGGGGATGCTGGTGAGGACCAGGCCACTCCATTGCGCATCCGTGAGCTGTGTGCAGGGCCTTGGCCTCCCTGGCCGAAAACTTGGATGTACAACCTGCCCCCCCCGACAGGTGTCTCCCCGCCTGCCATCTGTTGGGCCCTGCACGGCCCCACCCCCTGTGCTAGCCCTGGGGTGGGGAGTGGGTCGTGTGCATTTTACCCCTTGGGAGGGGAAGACGAGGGGCCCACGGCCCAGCCCTCACGCTGCCGTCTCCGGAAGCCCCCCACTTCCCTCAGCCCGCCGGCATCTGGGTGCTCCCAGACGCACACATCGGTGTCACTGCCGGCTGCCTCTTGCCCCTTGCCTTCTGTGTGACCCCAGGCTGGGCCCAGGCCGCCGTCCGACTCTGCCCGTGGAGACCCATGGCCGGCCGATGGCCTGACAGCAGCCCGCCCTCCCCTCAGTTCCATAGGTCCCGGCCACTGCTGCCCCCCACTCTGGCCTCACACTCATCCCCCTCAGCCCGCCCAGGCCCACCTGCCCTGAGCAGAAAACCAGCTCCTCTCTGCCCGGAGACTGACCCCCCCAGCTCCGCCTGGCTCCCCTCCCGCCTTGGCCCACCACAGGGTCTCCCTGCTTGGCCTGTGCTTCCCTGGGTGTGGGGCCAGCTCAGCCTCAGGTTCAGGCTGCCCCTCCTCCCCACCCCAGAGACACCTGTGCAAACACGATTCCCAGGGTGCACCCTGGGCAGCCCTGGCCGGCAGCCGCCCCTCCCGGTGCAAGCGTGCGCTGATTGCCGCTGTACATGGTCCACACAGCAGCAGCGCAGGGGACAGTGGGCACAGAGAGCAGGCGAGGGCGGCAGGAGCTCTGCCCCCAGGTGGAGCAAGCCTGTGGCCCACAGCCACATTAAGAGGGACTGTGGCTGAGGGAGGTGCCTGCAGGAGGCGCCTGGGTTCCGGGTCAGGACAGTCTCTGTGCGTGTTGGAGGGACGGGGCTCGTTGCCGCCTCCAGTGCCACCTGCTGGTCAGTCTCAGTACTGCAGCAGCACGTTAGTACTGAGTTGGGCACATCCCTTAGGATCTGCTGCGTGGAGACCCCAAGGCACCCACCAGCAGGGACCCTGAGGATGCAAACTCCTCTCCCAGTGGTCACATCCCAGGACCTCCCAGTCCTCACTCCAGGAGAGGCGGGGCTCCAGATGGACTGGGAAGGTCGGAGCGGTGCACCCAGGTTCTGCCCCAACTCCTACAGAGCCAGACTCTTCCCCTGAGCAAAAGGGGGGGGGGGTGAGACACCCGCACAGGACAGGGACCCTGAGTCCTGGAGGGCCAGGCCCAGCTCGTGAACAAGGGCCCTTCAGCCCCCAGGCAGCCGGCGGACCAGGTCCCCCTGGGGGCAGCTGGGGCCACCTGTCCTTGGGGGGTGGAGACTAGTGCCTGTGAGCTCAGGGACCACAGAGCGTGGCAGGACTCAGAAATGCCTGCCCAGGAAGGAGACCTCACTTGGACCATCCCCAAGGCCTGAGGGCAAGGCAGCTGCCTACACACCCTGCCGGTTTTGGGGAGAAGCGGGGGGCGTGGGCCGCTGACAATGGCTCCAGGAACATGGTGAGGGCAGGGGTGGGATTGGTGGCCACACTCTTGCCAGCACGTGGTGTTCCTGGAGGGCTGTGGTGTGGCTCAGGGGGCTCCGCCCGGGGCTGCTGGGGGCCTAAGGGCAGAGGGAGAAGGGCCAGGCACGTGCCCCATCCTCCAACAGCTTGAGACACCGCACGGGGGCAGGAGGGGACACAGGTGGACAGGGGCCTCCAACCAGGCTCTGGGCAACACCCTGCAAGTGGAGGCCTGGTGGCTGTTGTACAGGGAGGGAGGGAGGGGGAGCCAGGCCACTGCGCCCAGGGACAGGGCCACGAGGGATGCGGGGCAGGCTCTGGGGGCAGAGCCCTGGACTCCACAGCAGGGCCACAGTGGCTTTGATCCAGGCTGGCAGGTCAACTCTCCCACAAGGACAGCAGGGGGTCCCACAGCGACTGCGCACTGGTGGCCAGGGGCCGGCGCTGTGGAGCAGGGACTTGAGCCACAGACAGCGACGCCAGCAGCCCACATCTGAGCTCTGGTTCACTTCCAGGCCAGCTCCCTGCTAATGGCCAGGGAAAAGCAGGGGAAGATGGCCCAGGTGCTTGGGCCCCTGGACCCACATGGGAGACCCGGATGAGGCTCCTGGGTAGGGCCTGGCCCAGTCCTGACTGTTGCAGCCATCTGGGGAGTGAACCCAGCAGACGGAAGCTGTCTCACCCCTCTGTCTGTAACGGGGCCTCTCAAATAAACAAGTCTTGTCCCCTGGGTCACTTATCTGCCCGCCTGGGCATCCGGTCTGGGTAGAGAAGACACCGGGGAACTCGAGTATAATTCGCTTTTTAATTAGAACCACGTGTGTAAATGACAGAATGCCACGGCCGTGCACAGACGGCGGCCACGGAATACGCGTCGAATTCATTCTGCCCAAGGAAGGGAGGGAGGCCGCGGGGGCTGGGGAGCCCTGCGGACGCTGGGGTCACCGCCTGTCGCCTGCACGCGCCCCCCCGAGCGGGAAGCAGAGATTGACAGCACAGCAGCAGTAACACTGGGTGAGTCCTTCCTCGCGGGAAACATCTGAGTTAATTCATCGAAGGTATCAAAAATATACCCTGTAAACCAATGCATCATGTACACCTGCTCCCTCCCACCGCGCGGCCCGCCCACCTGGCCTGACTTGGTTCCCAGCAGTCTCAGGGGCTGGAGCAGCCCACGGCGGGGAGGGGGGCCTGCACGGCACCTGTGTCCATCTGTCCAGAGTGCTAAGCGGGACGGGAGGCGGAGGGAGGGGCGGGGCTGCCAGCCCGGTTTAGACTTTGGTTCCAGATGCGTTAAGGGGGGAGGCGGGGGCGTGGAGGTGCGTGGCCGTCCTGCTTTGGGTCCCTGGCCGCCCCGGCCGTGCGCGCGTGGCCCCTGCTCTCCCCTCCCCTCCCGAGCACCAGGTAAGCATCCCCTGAGTAAGGTCACTGCACAGGGCCAGCCCGGGGCGGGGTCCCAGTTAAGGCTTCAGACAGGCAAGGATGCCAGCGCTGCATGACGGATGGACGGATGCGCAGGCGCACTCGGGGCTCCTTCCTCGGCGGGGGGCCGCCCCTGCCGCCCCAGCCCCGTGCGTGGGGAGGGGGTCACTCGCTGTCGGAGAGCGTCTCGTACTGCGAGCAGAGCAGCGGCTTGGGCTCCTCGTCCCAGGCAGGGTGGGGGCCCGCGGGGAGGCCAGGCGGGGGCGGGGAGGCCATGACGCCCGCCTGCAGCCGCATGATCAGGGGGTTGTAGGGGAAGGGCGTGGAGCCTGCAGGGGGACAATCCTGTGAGCCGGCAGCCGAGCAGGCCCCACCAGGCCTGTCCCCCGGGGCTGGGCAGCACCCCCATCCCAGAGGCCCGCCCTGCCCCACCCCGCCCACCTCCACAACACACCATCCTGACACTCAGGAGAGAAGGCCGGAGCACAGCTGCACCTGCCCCGCCCTGCCCCCCGGGGCTCCCCTGGACATCCCTGGTCACACCCCGTCCTCCCGAGTGGCTGGGAGCCCAGGTGTGCGTGGGCAGCCCTGCACGCACGCACCTGCTGACGAGGGCCGGTCCTCCCACACGCGGTTGGTGAGTGGCGTCCGGCGGTTACAGTCTCCCTCCGAGTGCACCGAGGAGACGGAGGGTGGCCGGTCCCCGGACGCCAGGCCCGGGGCCGGGGACTTGGCTTTTCGGCTGCTGGGTCGGCCAGAGAGCTTTGTCTTCCCGCTGCCCCCTGCAGGGGCACAAGGGGGGAGGGGCTGCGTTGCACCCTGCACATGGCCCCCGCATGGACGGGAGGTGGGGACATCCTGTGGTGGGGGGGGTGGCAAGGAGGGCGAGACCTGGCCGCGAGCCTGGGACCCGGAGGGGTGGGCCTGACCTTCAGCCACCCACCCAGACCCCGGCTCAGCGTCCAGTTCGGACAACTGGGCCAAGACCGCTTTGCTCGGCTCCTGCTCAGGCATGGAGGCTGTGGCTGGGCCCGGGCGGCGGGCTGCTCTGCTCCCTGGCCCTGGGTTGGCCCTGGCTGCCGCGCCCTCCTCTTCCAGGGGCCTCCCCTCCAGCCTGGTCTCCCCCCAGGGAGACCCCAGCGGGCCAGGACGCGGGGGGCTCAGCGGGGGCGGAGCGGGCAGCGGAGTGAGCGTTCGAAGGAAGCAGCAGCGTCTGGGGCCGCGTGGGCAGGGCCGGGACACTCCGGGGTGTCGGCCCGGAACGAACGTCAAACAGGCACAAAAACAGTCACAGGCTCCACAGAGGGACGAAGAGGAGCGGGGTGAGTGACACCGGGGGCGGGGCCAGACGGGGCGGGCGGGGCCTGCAGACCTGGCGAGCCGAGCGCGTGGTCGCTCCGTCCGTCAGCAGTGGTTATGGGCATAGCAGCGGGCAGGCTGGCGCTGGCATTCAGAGGGTTAAAAGCGTGGGCGCCGAGTGGCGGGGGGTCGGCCCCCGGGTCATATTTACCCATGAGGGCCTTTCTAATAATGGCCTCCAGCCCCATGTTGGCGCCGGCATGCTCCTGCAGCGCCTGGCTCCTACAGGTCATAAGGCCTGGGAGAGAGATGGACACACAGACACACACAGGGGCCGGGAGGGGAGCCAGAGAGGGAGGAGGGGGAGAGAGGGCGGAGGCGGGAGGGGAGAGGAGAGGAGAGAAATTCACATGAGCGCATTTGGCAAAGCAACGTTTCCTCCCCTCCCCCACTGTCCTGCAGGTGGTGACCGGGGCGGGGGGGGGGGGGGCTTCTAACAGGAGCCCGTGCCCCAGCCTCCTCCTGACTGCCCTCTGCGTGGCCGTGGCCGCAGCCCCTGCACCCATGCCCAGCCGGGGCTGTTTGCATTTGCTAATCTCAGGTGGCCTCAGGGCTCCTGTTTGGGGAAGAGGCTGCCGGGAAACTGGGTCAGGCCAGAGCCCATGTCCAGCCCGTGTCCCTAGGGGCTGGCGGGGACTCACAGAGGCAGGGTGACTGGGATGCACCCCCAGCTGCCCCTACACCGGACCTATCTCCTCTCTCCCGCCCCGCCCCCCCAGGAGGCAGTGGAGAAAGAGGCGCAGAGAGGGGACGTGAGGTGAAGGTCGCAGCCATGCAGTTATGTGCGTGCAGGGGACAGGGCAGAGCTAGAGACGTGTGCAGGCCGCCCCCGGCCCGGCCCGGCCCGGCCCTGGCTGATGGAATCCAGACAGGCGGCCCCTGGCGCCGCCCCTCCCCGCCAGGCTCACTCTCCTCATCTGTCTCCTCGCCGCCACTCTGCGGGCCGCAGTGCTGGGGTCACACCACACTGTGCTCCCGAAACACCCCAGGGGCCCTGGGCCGGCCTGCCCCGGGCTCCGGCTCAGAGCCAGGACCAGGAGTGCCAGCCAGCCCGCCTTCTGGGCTCCAAACAGACACGGAGCGAAGTCTCAGCCACCTGTCGGCAGCCCCCCAAAAAGCAGCCAGCTTCACCCATGACGCCTCCCACTCGGGGAGCGGAAGTGAGGCCGTGGGCAGTCAGCTGCCGCGACGGCTGAGCCACCTCTCGGTCTGAGCTGGGCTTGGGGCCCGAGCAGCCCCGCTTACGAAGAAAAGCAGGTGCCGCAGAACGGCCGTGGGCCTGGCAGGTGCACTGCGGAAGGAACACGGAAACTTTCCTGGTGCCACCGCGAGAAATTCCGCACACATGTACACCTGGCTCTCGAGCGCCCACATCAAGGTCTCGAACATTCTGGAAACGCTCGTTTCTAACCACCTTGCTGTTTGGACCAAACTCGGTTCCCTCTGTAGCCTGAGGCTGTGTAGTTTCTGGGTGGACAGCTGCCCTGATGACCCCCCAGCGAGGGACCTGGGTGAATGTTCCTAGGGCGTCCCAAGTCCCACCCCAGCCCCTCCCACAGGGGCAGAACAGACGCACGGTGCGTCCAGCACCCAGGCCTGGAATGCTGAGCACCACAGAGGTCAAGTTTCAGCTTAAAACCGCATGGGGAATTTTGTACTTGACTTAGCAAAAACAGACCAGCGAAGTCCCCCCAGCTCCTGGCGAGAATTTGCAAGTGGAATCGATGTTCTCGATACAGTAGGGCCCACTCCCTGCTGGGACATGCCACTCTCCACCGAGGGCCCCAGTGAGCGTCCAGGCCGGCGCTGCCCACGCAAGGGCGCCGTGGCGTCTGCCTCCGAGGAGGGGCTCCCTGCACGGCCACCGCCGCCTGCCTGCGGTGTGGCTCTGGACCCACACACAGCCAGGTGAGACCCAGAGCAGGGCACCTATGAGTAGGAAGGGCCCTGTCCCCACGCAGAGGGCCGGGCGGCATGGTCACCTGCTCCGGTGATGGCGGGCATGTTGAAGATCTCCGTCCCAGGCTGGCCGACATCTGGGGGGGAGGAGAGGAGGTGAGGCCAAAGCCTAGGGTCTCCCATGCCCACCCAGCCCCCACATGGCCCAGGCCAGAGGACCTGTTCCCCACAGACTCTGATGTAGGGGTGGGGCCTGAGACCCTGCACCTGCAACCAGCTTCCGGCACGGTGGTGCTTAGCCAGCTCTGGAGTGTGTGCAAGGGTCTGCTCTGGTCCTGGAGGGGAAGAAGCCCCTGGGACCTGCAGAACGGGGGTCCCGAGGTCAGGGCCCCAGCTGCTCCTACATCTGCTGGCCGCCGTGCACACGGGCGTGACACAGTACGTGGAGGGCACGAGCCCGAGTGTCGCTGGGTGCCCACCGCGGCGGGCGCTATTCTAGGCACATCTGTGCCGGGGGCACCAACGGCAGGAGCAGCCAACAGAGACGCCCCGCGGCCCACTCGGCCCGGGCTTCCCCTTACTGTATTCCGGCTCGTTCCGGTTGTGGGTGTTCAGCTTCTTGTTGATTTCTTGCTTCTTGGACTTGACCATGGCAGAGTTGCTCTCAGTCAGCTTGCTGAAGAAGGCCGGTGGCTGGCTGGTGTTGCCGGGGGACTTGGAGCCCATCCTGCTGGGGGGTCACGCGCCCCAGTCAGCTGGCCCGAGCTGCCTTAGCAATGCACCCACACCTGCCCCAAATCTCTTCTGCAGCCCACTGGTCCTGGGGCCCAGGTGGGACACGCCGACATCCGTAAAGAACTCCAGAAACCCATACCAGGCTCCCATCACAGCTCCCTGGGGCTGCTGGGCGTAGCTCCCCCAAGCCCCGCCCAGGTCCAGTCCACTCATCCCTCAGACCCCACCAGATGCCAGAGGGCTGAGCCTGAGGGAGGCTCCCAGCCCAGCGCCCACCCCCCAGGCAGTGGACTGGCAGGTCTGTCATCACCGGGCAGGGCCTCGAGCCCTGGGCACCCCACACTAGAGCGGCGGGCTGAGGCCGAGCCTGCCAGGCCGGCGTGGGGGAGGCACCTGGGCTCTGCCTGCTCCCCGTCCCGATACAGCAGTGGGTACACAGCGCTCCGCGGGCGGCCGGGCTCGGCCACGCCCTCCGGTGGGGACACAGGCTCCACGGCGTCCTCGCTGCTGCACAGGGCCGACGTCTTGTTTGGTTCTGGGGACCTGGGCAGAGAGAGGGCCCCGGCTGTGGTCAGGGCTCTGGCTCTCAGGGGACGCTGCCGTGCGCTCAGCCAGGGCGGGGCAGGCTTTCCCGTGAGCGGCCAGACAGCCAATGCTCTGCACCGAAGACCACCCAAAGGCTCCCCCACCCCCAGCGAGAGCAGGTGGGGCTGGTCCAGGCCGAGGGCCAGCACGTCCTGCTGGGGTTCTGATCGGACCCCCGCCCCTAAAGACTTCCTGCCAACTGCCTGTGCCTGAGCTGCTGTCACCCAGCCCACGGTGGGCCCCGGCGCAGCCTGGGCAGGGAGCACACTCGAGCTGGGAAGTGGCTCTCTGGCCACACGGCTTTGGCTCAAATCTCAGCTCTGCATCCCAGTGGGAAGAGAATTCGCTTCTCCAGGCTGTAGTCTCTGCAACTGTGCAATGGGCACACAGCCGCCTCTGCCTCTCGGGCTGTGGCCAGAGGCGGAGACGGTGCCCGCTGAGCCTGGCACCCTCCCAGCCCTCCAGGGTCGGCCCCGCAGGGAGCCCCCCAGCCTGAGCTCACCTCTTGCCCCCCTCGCTGTGTGGGGAGCTGCGGGCCGGTGGGCCGTGTTCTGGGGTTGGGAGGTAGAGGTCACTGGGCGTGCGGCGCAGGTCCAGGACGGGGCAGCTGGCCCCGGGGAAGGAGTAGAGGGGGGCGGGCAGGGGCGCGCTGAGCTGCTGCGGGTGGTGCCGTGTGTAGTCCTGCGTGATGACCTCCTGCAAGCCAGGGCGGGCGCAGGGTCAGGTGGCACCCTTCCAGAACCTTCCGTGGGGCTGGGGCTAGACTAAGCTTTGGGGCTGGAACCCTGGCTTGGTTCCCAGCTTCTTGGGCCACTTGGGACCAGCTCACAGCCTTCTGGGCCTCGCGGTCCCCATGTGTAACAGAGCGGAGGCCTGGCCTCTGCAAGGGGCTGGATCGCACCAGCCAGCTCCAACCCAACCACACAGCCATTCTCAAATCACCGGGCCACATCCCAGGGTAGGGGACCATAGCTTGGACATCCGGGCCGAGACTCAGGTGGCGGGTACACCCTCCGTGCCCCCAAGTCCACGGGGCCCCTGTGAGCCCCCCCCGACCTCCCCTAGGTCCAGTCTCTGCCCTGGGTGCCAAGATCAGAGAGGTAGTTACACTGATATGCTGGGCGAGGGTGACGACCCGCTGGTGACCCTTGACCCCGGGGGTGGGCTGCAGCAGGGAGCTGGAAGAGGGCTGGCTCTCGCGCAGCGGCCGCAGGTGCGGGAGGTGGGCGGCTTCCCCGCTGAGCTTCACGGGGCCTGCGGATGGGGCGGAGCCGGTCAGGGAAGAGGAGACAGTGGGCGGCACCCCAGCTCTGCCCTGCGAGCTGCGTGACCTCTGGGTGCCTCGGTCTTCCCATCTGCAGAATGGGGCAGCGGCTGGGGGGGGTACCTGGCTGCTTGTGCCGCAGCTCCCCCTCCAGGTGGCTCTTGTCGAGCTCCTGCAGGTGCTTGGGGACCGCCTTGTCGTGGCTCAGGCTGGGCGAGCTCACGGGGCTCACGGGTTCCACCCCGTCAGGGCTGTAGCTGCTGCCATGGTAACCTGCAGCAGGTGGGGCCCGCGGTCAGGAGCCGGGCCCATGGGTCCGAGGGATCCAAGGGCCCCCCAATGTGGGCTGGGAACCCGAGCTGGGGCTGGGATTTGGGCCTCTGCAGGAAGTCAGAGGCCCAGAGGGAGAGGCGGGACAAGCGCAGAGGCAGGGGCACGGACGGATGGACGGACGGAGACAGGCCGGGGTGAGCGAGGGTCGGATGCAGAGACACGGGAGCAGGAGAGCTGGAGGGGGGGACGGGGGTGGCAGGACGGGGCCGAGTGAGGGCACTGGGTCGGGGTGGGCAATGACACTCGGGCCCGGCCCCACCTGGGCCACAGCCTCAGGCCCTGTGTGCAGCAGGGACGCCGCCCCTCGTCCCAGGGCACAGGGCCTGGGCACGTCCAGTACCCTCGGCCAGAGCAAAGATGTGGGAGCGGGGTTCCCGTCCCCTCGCTGCCCACCCGCCCCACCTCCTCAAGTCAAACTCCAAGGGCAGGCGGCAGTGGCAGACACATGGCATCGCCCGAAGCCCTCGCGGCGCCACCCCCTGCTCCCGGAACCAAGGCTCGAGGGGCGGGGGAGGGGACTCAGAATCACAGATCCACTCGGTAAAGGGAAAAAAAAATAAGGAAAAATCCCAAAACCAAACGAAAACGAAAGAAAACCACAGAACTCATGATGGGGCGGTGTGCGCGATGAGGTGGCGGCCGTGGCGGGGTCCCCGGCGTGTGCTCAGAACCACAAAGCGGGCGAAAACAAAACGGGCAGTCTGGGAGGGCCTCGAGGGCGCGGGGCCGGGGGTCTTACCGTCGCGAGGGGACTCGGCGGCCAGCGAACCTCCTCCTCGCGGCCCGACATCGCGAGCAATTTGACGCATGATTATCGCGTCTATGAAGCTGGCCGCTGTCAGGGTGGTCTTACCCAGAGATCGGAGCTCCAGTTCCTGGATGGAAAAGGGTTTACTCTGAGTCTTTTCCCGGTGCAGGTCGGAGGCCGAGGCCGAGGCGGGCGGCGCCGCTGGGTCCGGGCTGGCGTGCTGGGGTGCGAGGCTCTTCGCCGGGGTGCGGGCGATGGCCGCGTGGCTGGAGCCGGGGGGCGCCAGGGGCCGGGGCTCGGAGCCCTTGCCGGGGGAGGAGGCGGGCTCGCGGGCTGGGGGCTTGGCGAGGAAGGTGTGGCCGGCGTCTGCGCGGGGCCGCTCGGGCCGGGCGCCCCGGGGGGCTTCCTTGGGCAGCAACACAGGCTCCACGAGGGTCGGGTAGACCCCGTCCAGGGCACCACCCAGCGGGCAGTGCGTGGCGGGCGGGAATGTGGCAGCCGGGCGGACAGGCGAGGAGGTGGAGGTGGACCTGCGGGGGGGGGGGGGGAAGGGCGGGTCAGGCAGCTGTGGGAGCCCCTCCCTCACAGCAGCGCCCGCGGTCTGCCCCAGGCCCTGGACAAAGTCCACAGTTCCTTCTGCTCCCAGGGCCACGAGAGGCAGGCTCTGGCCTCCCAGCCACCGCTCATTCGTTCATTCACGCGCCAGTCTTCCCTGCCCACCCCACCCACTCGTTCATCACTCACTCATTCATTCACACACCTGGCCTGCCCCACCCCACTCATTCATTCATGCCACTGCCACTCCTTCATTCATTCACACACACCCGGCGGCTGCCACACCCCGTTCGTGCATCAGTGTCCCTGCCCCATTCACTGGCTAACCCATTCCACTCACGATTCCCCCCACCCCATACATTCGTTCTCCTTCTCCCCACTCACTTTCACTCACTGCATCCTCCCAAAGCTTTTCACCGGCACCTACTGCTACGTGGGGGCAGCAGAGCCCTCACCCATTGGCCTGCTCCTCCACCCACCCGAGCGTCGTCCACCTGGCCACCAGGGTCTGCTGCCTCTGACCGCCATCCAGCCCCCCCACCGCCGTGAGCCCCGCCTGCTCACTTGGTCCACTGGCCACCAGCAACACCCGCGCTGCTCGCCCGGCCCCGCCCCCCGGGCCCCGCTGGTGCCAACCTGGCCCACCTCAGGACTGTGGGCGTGCTGGGCTCCCCGGAGGCGGCGGCGCCCTTCACGCCCGTGTTGTGCAGCACACTGGGCCTCTGCTGCAGGACGTCCTGGGTCCGGGGGGAGATGGGCGAGTGCTGGTGGGAGTGGGAGTGGGAGGCGGGGCGGCTGCTGCTGCCCCCACCCCCGCCGCCGCCGCCGCTGCTCTGCTCCGTACCTGGCGACAGGCTGTGGTGTCAGGGTGGGGCAGGCCTCACGCGGCCCGCGGGGACCCCGGGGCTCGGGGCGGGGGTCCCTGATGCCTCACCCGGTCTCCAGATGGGCGCGTGCTCCACCGTCGTGGTGGACGTGAGGATGGACTTCTCCCGCTCCCGCTCCCGGTCTCGTTCCCGCTCCCGCTCCCGCTCTGATGAGGACGCGCTGGTTGCTTTAGTCAAGTGGGTGGGACCTCCTGGGAAATCCATCAACTGGGGGCTCAGCCCAGGCTCTGGGAGGGCTGCCCAGGCTCCCCCCACCCCCGACAGCGAGACACCTGCTCGCTCGCTCCCAGCGCCCGCCCGCCCGCCCGGGCCGCAGCGTCACCTGGGGAGAGCGGGGAGCTGCTGTGCCGGCTGCTGAAGGGCTGGGGTGCAGCGGGGAGGTAGGCGAGGCGGTCCATGGCGGTGGCTGGTGTGCCCGGCGTCGGGGGCACCAGCACGGGCAGGTGTGGCACTTGGGACAGGTCGATGATACCTGTGGGGGGGTGGCAGTGTGCCCTCAGGAGGCCGGCTCAGCTGGAGTGGGCCCCTCCCCCTGGGGTCCCTGGCCCCGGGAGGGGTTGCTCCCTAGTAGGCTGCCCCTGCACACCCTGGCCGGGCGGCTGGCTCTGCTTTCTGACGTCAACTAGTATTAGTTCTGACGCTAATTAGTACTGGGCGTGCACCACTATGCCGCCTCCCGTCGGGGAGCCCTGGACCCAGGGGGTTCCGACAGCCCGCGCTGTGCCCCCGCCACCACCCCGGGCTGGCACCACGCACGCCTGCCGGCACCTCGGTGTGCCCACCTCGCGGGCCGGCAGCGTAGCTGAGCGCCAGCGAGGGGTCGCGGGGAGTCAGGCCCCTCAGCATGTCGGCGCGCTGGGCCATGGCGGTGGCCGCGTTGTGGTGCATCTGCTGCGAGGTGATGTAGTCGTTGATGATGGTCTGGCGGTTCTCCAGCGCCGCCGTGTCGGGGTAGCCGCGGATGAGGTAGGGCGGGTACAGGTGCGGGTAGCTGGGGTTGGGGGCCAGGTGCCGGGGCAGGTAATACGCAGCAGCTGCGGTGGGGAGGTGGGGAAAACAGGGTCAGGCCGGGTGACGTCGCCCGAGCTCTGCACCTCACAGCTCCCCAGGGCACATGGCACAGAGTGGGGCGGAGACACTGAAACACACAGGGGTGCCTCCCGGGCATGGCGGTTTTGTCCCAAGTTAGCACCAGGACCCGGAGCGCCGCCATTCCGGGGAAGGTCTGGACTCCCGCCCACCCCAGCTCTGTTTCGTTCTGCAGGAAGCAGAGACCCCCCAGGCAAATGACCAGGTGCGACCCTCAGATTACAGAGAAACTGCCTCGGCTCCCGTCCAGGTGCCCCAATCACCTGCGTCCAGAGGGATCCCGCGGGGAATGGAGGTGGGGTCGAAGGCCAGTGGGATGTGGCCCCGGTACAGGTCCATGCCGCTCACTCCCCGGAGCAGGTGCTCGTAGGGCGAGATGGGGTGGGCGTGGTGCTCGGGCACAGTGCTATGTGGGGACTTGGCAGGCTCACGGGGCGTGGACGTCAGCTTCCGGTCCTGGGACGCCTTGCTGGACGACAGGCTGCCTGTGGGCCGGGCCGACGGGATGCATTGGACTTGGTGGCCCAGCCGGCCCTGCCCCCAACGCAGGGACCCAGGGCAGCTGAGCTGGCACTCACGGGAAGCCCCCTAAGGGTGCTTTGAGGGGAGGCCCCGCAGTCCCAAGGAGCAGTCCTTTTCATTCCCTTCATCTGCCTCTCCGCTCACTCTCAAGAATGACCGGCTTGTTTTCGCTTTCTAGTTCTTTCTTAAAAACCCAAGCGTTCTCTGTTTATCCCCTCACTTGATCACAAAACCTTTATGCAGTCCCCCCGCCCCCTGCGCAGTGAGCAGAGTTTTGAGAGCTGGGGTCGCCCGCGCGAACGGCCCCCACAGCGCTAACATCAGCTGCGGGAGACAGGGCACAAAGCAGCCAGCGATCGAGCAGGGAGTGGGTGGAGACCGGAGGTGCCAGCCTTGGGCAGGAGGGTGTGGGGGTGAAGGCAACCAGTTAGCCAGTGGTAGGGGAGTGGGGGAGGGGCCTGGGCCAAGGTCCCCGGGAAAGACCCAGCTGCCTGAGAGCGAGGAGGAGGAGGAGCCGGCAGACCGGGAAGCAGAGGCCAAGGGCTCGGCCGGGAAAGGGCGGGTTTGTTTCTAAGTGCAGTGAGAAGGAATAATGAAAATGTTTAAAGCGAGAGTCCTGCAGCCATGCGGGAGCCAGGTCAGGACCCGGGGGTCTGGGAGGGGGCAGGGACTCAAGAACCTCCAGGTTAGGCAGGTGGGGGGTGGGCGGAGGCAGCCTCTGGCTCCCAGTCAGCAAGGCACCTGCCGCAGGCAGGCGCCTGCACCCCAGTCCCCCAGCCTGCTCACCCTCCTGCAGGCGCGGCGTGGGCTCCCGCGTGGTCACAGGGGAGCCCCGCGGCAGGTGGCTGGCGAAGGGCGCCCCGTGGTCCTCATAGGTCAGGGGGCTCTGCCGCGGCTTGCCCAGCTCAGGCACGATGACCGGAGCCCCGCGGGTGATGGAGCCGCCCGTGCCGCCGACAGCCGCGGGCCGGCTCTTGAGGCTGTCATCGTAGCAGGCACGCTCCAGGGCCCGCGTGTCGGCCATGGCGTCCAGCGGGTGCACGGCAGGGAACGTCCGGCCGGGGCTGCCGATGATGGAGCGCACGTCGTGCTTCTTGGAGCCAGTGGAGGACGCGCCGGTGTCGTACTTGAGCGGGGTGCCCTGCGGGACGGGGCTGTGAGCTCGGAGCCCCGGTTTTCAGTTTCCAGGGAGCAGCCTCTTGGGCCACATGGGGCACACAGGGAGGGTGCGCTTGTCCCTGGAGGCCCCCAGAGCTGCCTGGGGTCTGCCGAGAGGGGCAGAAGGGTCAGCAGTCAGCTCTTCCCTGGGCAGGCAAAGCCCTCCCCCGGCTACTGTAGCGCCCTCTGCAGCCTGCCCTGCGGCAGCCATCCCAGGGCCACGGCTCTGGCTCGCTCGCTGGCCGAAGGCTGCAGAGATGAGGGGCATGGCAAAGGCTGGGAACTAAGTGGCCACGGCCCCCGACCCTGTCCCAGCCGCCAGGGAGACACTGGGCACAGTGCCCACAGCTCGGCCTGGGCTGTTGGGAAGCATCGGAGTTGCGAAGGAAGGAAGCTGCCCTGATGCTTTGCAAAGAATGTTCTAGTCACCCAACCGGTCCCATCCTGCACACACAGTAGACACATGGTGGACGCTCGCTCCCCGATGCCCGTGCTACTTGGACTTCCTGCTGCCTCCAACTCCCTTGCTGTAGGCTCTGCCCCTCATGGCCACACCCTGCTGGGGAGGGCTCCAGCCTCCATCCTGCCCACGCCAGGCCCCCGTGGCCCCGGGCAGCTCCTCAGCTGTCAGAGTAATCTTCCACCACTGGGCCAGGCTTCTTGTGGGCTGCAGCCCCCGGATTTAACCTAAACCCCTAAAAAGCTGCAGATTTTAGGGACTGACGGCTGCCACTGGCCAGCTCGCTGAGCCTGTCTGCTCGCCCGTGAGATGGGAACAGAACAAGAAGCAGAGGCTGAGGCAGGCAGCACCTGACCCACCTGCCTCCCGGGCCTGGACACTGGGCTGCTGGGGACGACCCTCACGGGGCCTCACGAGATCTCGGGCTGGAGCGCATGGCCTCGGGCCTCGTCTCCCCGCAGCCGCCTTGCCCGGGCAGGGTATGCACCTGCGTGATGGAGCCCTCCTTGAGCGGCCGCGGGGCCAGGGGCAGCTCGGGCGTGCGCCGCAGCTCCTCGCGCGGGATCTCATGGATGGAGCGGCCGGCCTCCTTGACGGTAGCCACCAGGCCCTCGGCGGCCGGCTTCAGCTTCAGGGGGCCCAGCGCCTCCAGGGGCCGGGGCTTGTAGGCCTCGGCCAGGTCCCGCGGCGGCGGGGGCGGCGGGGGCGTGCCCTCGCGCTTCAGGAGCTTGGCCTCACGCCGCAGGTAGTCCTCCTGGGCCTCCACGTAGGAGCGTGGGATCCCTGCGGGGTACACGGGGAAGACAGGGCCCGACCGTCAGCTCCCCTGCTGCCCTGCCCACCCCAAGGCCAGGGATTCGGGGCTGGAGCCCCGCGTGCAGACCCTCGCCTGCCCTCTCTGCACCTGCAGCGTTAAACATCGCCCAAAAGGAGACCATTTGTTAGCGACAAGCGCCTGGCCTAGCGGTCAGCAGCCAGTGAGCCAGGCAGGCAGGCAAGAAGGGCAAGGAGCCGAGGGTGACCTGGCCTCCATGAGCCTTCTGCCAACCGCACCTGCCTCGGGCAGACGGCTCCCTAACAGGAGACAGAGGCCCTGGCTGAGCTCAGGGGCAGAGCAGAGGTGGTGGAGGGGCTGTCACACGCCTGCGCTCCATGCCTGCACCGCAGCCGTCCCCAGGGCATCCTGGGCGTCTCCCCGCCTCCGCCCACCCGCTCCTGGCACAGTGCAGGGGTACCTTGCGTGATGGAGCCACGGATGTGGTGCTGCTCTTTCAGGTGGTGGGGGCTGTGGCGCTCAGGTGGGATGGCACGGCCCATGAGACCTGGGGGGAAGCCCAGGGTGTCACCCCGTGGGCCCCCGTCCCACCTCCCAACCCCACGGTGCCTCAGCAAACGCAGCCTCAGCCAGGTCCCCAGCCGGGCCACCCGTTCCATCTAGGGAACCTTCCCTCTCCACTGTGATGACCGGGTGAGCAGGGGGCAGGGAACATGTACCCTCGATGCTGGCCGAGGAGATGGCTCTGGCGACCCGGCCCTCCATCATGTCGTAGGTGCGCTTGGGGGCGGCCGGCTCGTGGGGAGGGCCCGAGCTGCTCCTGCCATCCTCTCTGGAGACCTGGGATGCAGACATACCACCTGGAAAGCAGGCGGAGCACAAGGTGACCATGCACACGGGCCTGGGAGCGCAGGAGCCACAGGCAGGCGGCCTGGTCACGAGGCCCCACGGGCCAGGCAGCTGAGGCCCCCTGATCCCTACCCCTGGGGGGCCCCAAGGGCTGTGACCCAGCAGGAGGGAGTGACCAGTTCTGAGGAGCACCCAGCAGCCACAGGTGTGTGCCTGTGAGCACCTGTAGTGCCCACCTGGGATGTGACCAGGCATGGGTGCAACAGTGAGGGTATGTGGGTGGGTGTGTGTGCCTACCCAGAGGACAAAGCCGGCCCCACACACAACGTGTCTGAGTACCCAGTGGCCCACGGCTCTGCCTGGCCACGCATTGGCATGCCAAGGCTGCCCACGGACACGCACTTGTGCAGGGGGAGGCGAAGGCACACCCGGCAGGCGGCAGGCAGGGAGGGTATGCCCTGGGGGAGGGGCCTGGCTCACTGCCCCCTGCCAACAGGCAGCCCGGAGAAGGCATAGGCTGGGTGTCCCCTGTCAGGCTGGGAGATCCTCCAGGGGACTGTCCCTGCCCCTGCCCTAACTTGGAAGGGTGACCAGGCTAACAGGGCTCTGGGTTCCTACACTAGCGACCATGGAGGCTGTGGGCCGTGTGCTGCTGCCCTAAACCATCTCCCGATCAGCTGCGGACGCTGAAGCACCAGGAGGTCTTAGCAACCAGCATCGGGAGCGCCGGACGGCAGGTGCAGGTGGCCTGGGCGCCCCCAGCTCCTGCTGCCCCGGGGGCCATGTGGTCCCAGCAAGCACGCGGGCACTGAAAAGCCCCCGGATAACCCATTTCACAGATGATCAACTTCAGGCCTGCAGGAGGGTCCCGAGCTGTGGCTGCACCCAGTGTTCTGGACACAAGTCCCCGCCCAGCACAGGGTTCCCTGCCAGCCCTGAGGGCGCGGGGCCCCTGTGAGGAGGCTGCTGCCGGGGTCCTGGACCTGAGCCGCAGGATGGGGAGGGCTCTTTCCGGGCCCCAGCACAACCTTGACCTCCACACCCAGGCCCACTCTTCCCCAGCACTCGATTCCCTCAACACGGGCCTCGCAGGGTTCCCTGCTTCCAGAGTCCAGCGAGGAAGGGGCGGGGTGGGGCCCCGGATGCTGGGTGCAGAGGCGGCAGGGTCACTCTGGCCAGCGCCCTCTCTCTGGTGGTGAGCCTTGGCTTTGGCCCTGCCCTCAGCCACCCACCACACTCACAGCGGGGCTGGCACAAGTCTCCTGCACCGCCAAGAGCTGGGTGGGGGTGGGAGGCCGCTGCCTCTCTGACCAGGCTTCCCGCTGTCCCACCCTGCCATGCGCCAAGCACCCTCCACCCTGACCCTCGGCTTCCTCTGGTGACCACGTGGAACCACAGCACGTGGCTGCCCCTCGGCCTGCTCATCTGTGAAAGTGAAAACCGCCGTCCTAGCTCCCGACCACGACGGCAGAGGCGCCGACTCCCCCAGGCTCGTGTGCCGCTCGCCACCACTTTCTGGAGTTCTGTTGACTGGCCCTAGACCCACCAGTGCCCGTGGCTTCCAGGACAAGTCTGGCGGGAGGCAGCAGGTGTCCAGGACTCAGAATTAGCAAGGGGACTTCCGGTCTGCGTCTCGCGGGGGCGTCACCTGTCTCAGCCCCTACAGTGGCCCCAGCTGCTGGCATTGGCCGGACAACCGGCTTCCTCCCGAGTCGCCACTCACCCTCGTAGGACAGCACGTGGCCCTTCTTGCCCTCGTAGATGACGTGGGCCTTGGGCGGGCCGTCCTCCCGGGCGCGCTCCAACCGGCTAGGGCTGTCTTCCCCAATGATCCTGGTGATGGTGCCCTTGTACAGGACGTCGGCCGGCGTGCCCTGCGGGGACGTGGGGTGAACTATAGGCCCTGAGACCCCCACCCCTGCCTGGGGCCGGGCTCTCCTGAGGCCTAGACCAATGGGGAAACTGAGGTAAGAGCAGTTGGGGACCCCGCCCAGAGCCCCGTGAAAGGCAGCGCAGAGCCTGGGAGCGTGGACCCTCGGGTGCACAGAACGGCACGGGGTGGAGGGAGGGGCACGGGGCCCAGCTCCTGCACCCGGGATGTGTCACCCGTCACAACTTTGGTTTCCAGGAACAGGAGGGACACCCCACCTCGGGGCAGCTGGTCTCACATGCTGACATCCAGAGCCACCAGAGGCGGGCTCAGTCCTCGCCTCCCATTCCTACCCCACCACAAGGGTGACAGCCGTTGTGGCCCCTGGGGACAAAACCACCCCAACGGGGAACCACTGCCTGGAAGTGAGCCCCCCGCTGGGGGCCATCACACGGCAGCTTCACCATGCGTCGCTGCTGCCGCCTCTGCCCCGCGCCTAAGTGCAGTGGCCGAGTGGGCAGCTCAGGGGCACCTGGCACAGACCAGATGGCCGCAGGTGCTGGCGTCCACTTCTCCAGAGTCCAGGACAGACCGGCGACACGAGCTCTACAGCGTGCCAGGCCCTGGCAAGGGACCCGAGTCTCCCGCCAGACTGGCTGGTGGCTGTGGGGGCGGGGCAGCCCCGGCCAGCCCTGGCCCCCATCACAGACCCTGCTCTGCCAGGAGAGCAGGAGCCGGGCGCCCTCAGATCAGGTGGCGTTGCCAGTCTCTGCGTCTCCCGGTCCCTCAAGGCAGTGGGGGGTGGGGGTGACAGCCCCGGGGCAGCGGAGCAGGCCCCCGCCCAGGAGACGAACACTGCAGGTCCACGGCAGGGCCGCGTGTGCACGGGGACACGAGCGGCCGACAGGCTGGCCCCGCGCGTGGAGGGCGGGGCTCCCAGCGCGCGCTCTGAGCTGTGCACTATTATAGGAGCTGCTCTCCCCGGCCCACAGGCCGGCGGCGCCTGAGGGAGCCCCAGGGACAGGGAGCGGAGACTCGGCGTGGCCCTGCGGGCGGCGCCCACTCTGTCTGCGTGTGTGATGTAGACTCTGGTCCGATCACAATCCAGCAGGGCAGCTTCAGGAGGACGTGGGACCCCAGAAACCTGGAATCCAGCAATTCCGGAACATTCTCCCGGGAACACGCCTGCCAAAGGGGACAGGGCCGCCCCTCCCTCACTGACGCCTGCAGTGGGGCTCCTGCCCCCAGCATCTGCTCCCAGCGCGCAGCCAGGCTGCCTTCTGGATCGCCCGATCTCAGAGCGCTAAGGGGCGCCTCCATGGCTGGAGCTGAGGCTTCCTGGATCCCAAATATCTCAGCGTGGACGTCCTGTTACCTGAGCCCTACACTCACCACACATGCCTGCGTGTGCACACATGTCTGAGCGTGTCCTCAGCACGGTGCATGCCTGTGCCCACGTGTCTGGGCGTGTACAGGCTCCCATCCTCTGCACGCTCGTGCTGGGGCAGACACAGCTGGCACCAGGCCCTGAGCCTCTGCTGCTGTTCCCAGAAGCCTCCTGGCCGCTTGTTCCCTCTCTTCCTGTTGGCCACAGCCACATCCGCTCCTGGAGATCTGCCCTGGAGGCCCAGGCACTGAGTCCTGGAGTTACACTCGCCTGGAAGGGCCACCCTGCTCCACTGTCACCTGTCACCTACCCACCAGCTCCCCGTGGGCAGTGTCCAAGCGCTAGGCTCTGTGCCGACCACACGGCCACAGCGAAGTGATGTCAACCCTGGGGCTGGGCCATGCGGTGGCCTTGAAGGCAAGGAAGCTGGCCTGGCCTGGAGCTGGCCCCCCTGTCCCCACGCCGCCCTCACTGGCCACCTACGTGGGTGATGGAGCCGCGGTAGCTGATGGTGCTCTCGGGGGGCACACGGGGGCCAGGGATGCCTTTGGTGATGCTTCCACCCGGAACGGAGCCCAGAGCTGTGCCTGGAAGACACGAGACGCACGCCTGAGGCCGCCTGTGATCCCTCCCCGAACCCAAGTCTCAACGCGGAGGGTCCCCTGCCCCTGCTGCTCAGCAGGTCCTGGGGGAGGACCCACTCCCACCCCGACTGTGCCGGCAGCAGAGGAGCAGATGTTGGGGCCCTGGGCACTCACCTCTCAGCACAGACGTCTCCTGTGCCGTGGGCACCCCCAGGCTCTCCGGCGGCCCAGCCTGGCCCCGTGGGGACAGCTGCTCCTGCTTCACCGCACTGAAGGGCGCTGAGGACCAGCGAGAGGTGAGCCCCGACCGGGCCCCGGGGCAGGCACGCGCAGGGGCAGGGTGGCCCCACCCAACACCAGGGGCCGCAGCCTCCCCCATCCAGGCCAGGGTCCCTCCCCCAGCCCCAATGCCAACAGCCGGCGCTGAGCCAGGGCCTCAGGTGGGCAGGGCCCACATCCTTACCCAGCTTCTTGGGGTCCATGGCAAGTGGCAGCCCCATGGTGATGGGGCCGACTGGGGCCTTGGCGTGCTCAGAGTAGGGGACGTGCAGCTGCACCGACATTCCCTGCAGGGCGGGGGCTGGGTCACAGGGGCCTGGCCAGAGCAGCAAGATGCCCAGCTCACCAAGGCCCCGAGGACGCGTGGGCCTCAGCCCTATGGCCCGGCTCTGTGACCGTGGGGATCCAAGCCCGTGCTGGGCCAAGGGCCCCTCCCATGCCAAGGGGCGGTGGAGGCCTGCATGGCTGAGGGGACATGGGGCACAGAGGGGAGCTGGGGGAGGGGCTGGCAGCTGGGGACCCAGCGCTCACCACCTGCTGGCTGTCCTGCTGACCCCTCTGGGCCTGCAGTAGCCACGCTTCCATTTCACAGAGGGAAAAACCAAGGCACAGCGAGGTCCAGCGACCCGCCGGCCCCGCGGTAAGACCACCCAGGAACAAGGCCCTCGGCCCTGAGGGGGCTCAGACCCAGCAGCACATAACAGCACTCCACCGCCCTACCCCAGACAGACAGGAAGAGCATGTCCCCAGAGGGGCAGGGGTGCTCCCGGGGCCACCCTCCCCTGGGAGATGGCCCCCACCTGTCTCTCGAGGACGCTGGGGTGCTTGGTGGAGGAGATGAGGGGTGGCGGGTTGGAGATGGCGGGTGGGCGTGGCAGGACGGGCCGGGCGCTGTCGTGGAGGCCCAGGGGCAGCGGGTGACCTGCGGGGCACACGGCTGTCATCGGGGGCCTCACAGCGCCTCTGCCCCCGCTGGATACCCCGGGCCATTTGCACGGCTGCCGCCCTCATGAGCCCCGCTGCTCCTGCCCTCAGCCTCCCCTGCCCCCACTGGCTGCCCAGGCCCTGTTCCCACCTGGACCCCGATGGGTATCCCTGTTCCCCACACTGAACCAAAGGCATCTTGTTAAGTCTGAGGGTTCACAGCCTCCCACAGCTGCCCACTGGCCCCCGACGTGGTGGTCAGAGCCACTGGCCTGGCGCCCACTGGGCTCTGAGCTTGGGCCACAGTAGCCTGAGCTGGTTCTCGGTGTCACCTCCTCTTTCCTGCGTCTGGACCTGGTCGTCCACCCTGCTCCCTCCCTAGTGCCCCTCGACCAAAGCCAGCCAGCCTCTGTGGATGTCGAGGCAGGGTCCACCCCAGCCATGCCAGGGCCGCCCACCGGCTAGCTCCACCCCCCCCCCCCCCCCCGCCTGTTATCCGGCTCTGAGCCACCAGCGGAACACAGAGCCCTCCAGGCCCGCCCCTCACCCGCTCAGTCCTCCCCCAGCCCCGCCCCCAGCCCTCTGCTGAGCAGGCTGTGCCACCCATGGTTCTGAGCCGGGCAAACAGTCAGTGCCTGGTGATCGTGCACTGGGCAGTCCAGCGTGGCAGCCGCGCTACTCACCAGGGGGCGCGTAGGAGAAGGCCGAGGGGTCCGGGGCGTGTGGCGAGGCCTTGATCAGCTCACGAGGGGGCACAGGGAAAGGCAGGCCCGACGCCCAGCACGGGGGCTCAGCGGGAAGCTTCTGGCCCTCGGCCGCAAACGCTGGGAAGAACGCAGGCTTCTCGGCTGAGGACGGGAGATGGGCGCTGAGGCCAGGCTGGGCCGCGGCCCCTACCACGCTCTGCTTGGCACGCGTGTGTGTCTTGGGGAGGGGCTAGCGGTTCTCGCCGGCCAGGGAGGGGCTGGCCCGCACTAAGGGAGCAGCAGAGGGTGGCCCAGGGCCCGCCGCCACCTGGCTTTCTCGGCGTTTGGGGCTGCAACCTAGTCACCTCTGTCTGCCCGTCTACACCCAGCAGAGCCGACAGACGTGGCCTGGCCCTCCACAGAACACGTGCACGAGCCGCGCCGTCCACGTGAAGGCTGCGGTTTGCTGACGGAGGAGGAGGGGTATAGAGGTGGCCGGAGTGGCCACAAGCCCACACACTCCGATAGCAGGGACCCCAGCAGCGGCCTCTGTTCACAGAGCACCTACTCAGGGCCAGGCTGTGTGCCAAGCACCAGAGCAGCCCCACCGAACCTCTCACAAGCTTGTGCGCAGACAGGTGCTGCGCCCACGTATCAGATGGCAGACTGAGGCCAGGCGCACTCAGCGACCTACCCGAGGTGCACAGGACATGTGGCAGTCAGCACTGGACCATGTGTGGCCGCTTAGAGCGCACAGCGGCCATGAGAGATGACACTCTCCTGGGCCTCCTGCTCCACGCAGCCCAAATGCGCTAAGTTAACGCCATCCCCGCGGCAGCCTGCAAGGCCTGATGGGTCGGCCTCCTCTCGCAGACAGCAAAGCTGAGGCTGAGACGGGCTAAGCCAGCCAGCGGGAGGCAGGTGGGAACTTCCCACCAGGGCAGCTGGGCTATGGACCACAGCCTTGACCTTGACCCAAGGCGGCAAGGCAACAGCTGATGCTGGATTCTCAGCCTGGGGGCCCCCTGCACAAGCCACCAGGACCCTGGGGGCTCAGGAGGTGGCTCAGCTCTGTCACATGGTGTCCCCTGCCAGCCTCCCCGAGGACCACCCCCTGCGGTGGGGGAGGGGAAAACTGGCTCAGAGGTGGGGCAACGACAGAGGATGGGAGTGGCAGGCTGTCCTCTCCTGGATGGCCCAAGGCGGCTCTGGGTTGATTAGTGATGCCTGCCGTGGGCACAGCAGCTGACGGTGGAGGCCTGTGTGCTACAGTCTCCATTTCTCTCCCACAAGAGACTAAGCGTCCACTGAACCCGTGCCCTGGCGAGGCTGACAGCCCGCAGGAGTGACGTGGCATGGGGACTCTTCATTCTCAGCTGCCCCTAGCAGAGGCGTCCCCACAGGGCCTGCCTCAGGCCAGGAAATTCCACACACTCCATGGACTTGGCTCGCCCAGCAGCCCAGCCCAGCGTGCACCTCAGCAGCTTTCTCCTGCTCAGCCTGGAGAGCCGGGCTGGGGGCGGAGCAGGGAAACCTGGGACTAGGCCAGGCCGGGCGGGCGGCCGAGAGCCTGGAGAGACAACCTGTTCCTCCAGCTGGGCCCGGGGGAGCCCGAGGGACCGGCTTGGCTGAGCTGCTGCACGCAGGCGCCAAGGCCAGTGAGGCCCGCCCGCTTCCTGAGACCAGAGAGGTAGTGCTGGGTGTCAGGTTCCCATGAGGCCCCAGGGCAGCTGCCTGCGGGCCAGACTGTGAGAAAGGCACGCGGTGCCTGAGGCCAGGTGCACCATGCCTGTGGGGAGCGAATCCAGATGCCAATGGGCGGGGAGCTAGTCCCAGATGCCCAGATGCCGCTGGCTGGAAGCTGCCTCTCCCCCAGGGCAGGGCCCGCACCCTGGCCCAGCAGGCCTCTGCCAGCCCTATGCGTCTCTGGCCCTGCTCAGAACCGAAACCAGCCCTCTGGGCCCCCGGGCTGGTGCCGAACACTGCAGTGTCTCACGTGCGCCCCAACCCCACGCAGCCTTTGTCACAGGGAGACACCCCTGTCCTTGCCCCACACTGGACCCCTGCAGCTTTGCTTCCGAAGTGATCTGCTCCTCCCGCCCCACCTCCACAGCCACTGGCCAAGTCCAGGCTGCCGCTGCCCTCGCCAGAAGCTATGGCCAGGGATTCCCTCAAGATGTCAATCACACACCACATCCAACCTCCCAGGAAGCACACTGAGTTCCAACCCCACCAGCAGCACCCAGGACAAAACCCACTCTCCTGAGGCCTAGGAAGCCGGCACATGCAGCCCCACTGCCCTCTGACTCCGTCCCTCGGCCCCCTCCCCTGCCCGCGACTCCTCACGCTCCCCAAGCCCAAGCCTGGTCCCTCCCGGGGAAAGCTGCAAGGTCCGTGGCTGTCTCCCCCTGCCCTCTGCGGAGACGCTGCCCCAAGCCCCCTGACACTGCCGGTCACGCTTCCTGCCCTGGGTGAGCCCGGCTCTCCCCTCGCCTCCCCTGTACAGAACACGCAGCAGGCCCTCCTCCTCCCACTGCCTGGCGCATCGCGTGGCCGTCACAGCTGCCCACCGATGGCCCTGTGCGCTGGCCCTGCCCCCGGGAAGCCTCCAGACTTTCTGACAGCAGGTGCAGGCAGCTGCAGGGGTGGGGTGGGCGAGGGGTCTCCAGGCCCCACTTCAGGGCCAGCTGGCTTCCTAGAGATGGAGGTGACAACCGTGGTGTGGGGAGGGCACTGCGGCCACCTGCCCTGGGCTGTGCTGCCTGTGGGACCCATCTGGGTCCTGCTGCCCAAGACCCCTGGAGCCACAGCAGGAGCCTGGGCTGGCCCGGGGGAGGCTCGGGGCACCATTCCCAGCACCTGTGACGGTCAGCACAGCAGCCACTGGGCTGGTCTGGGAAGGTGCCTCCTGGAGACACAGGACGGCGGGGCGGAGCAGAAGGTTCCAAGAACAGGAAACCCTGCCCACTGCTATAGGCACTTGGCCCGAGTCACAGCTGCAACAGGGCAGGGAGCGCTCCCGTCGGTGCCCCAGGAGCCTGGCCGGAAACACGGAGACCGCAGCCCCGATGCTTCGCTGCCGGCCGGGCCGGGGTCCTGAGCTCACATGCGGTGGGGAGTCGGTCCAGAGCTCACACGCGGCCTGGAGTCGGGTCCAGAGCTCACGTGGCCTGGAGTCAGGTCCCGAGCTCACACAGGAGGGGCGTCGGGTCCTGAGCTCACATAGGAGGGGCGTCGGGTCCCGAGCTCACGCTGCCTGGAGTCGGTCCCTAGCTCACACAAGGAGGGGAGTCGGGTCCCGAGCTCACGCTGCCTGGAGTCGGTCCCTAGCTCACACAAGGAGGGGAGTCAGGTCCCGAGCTCACACAGGAGGGGCGTCGGGTCCCGAGCTCACGCTGCCTGGAGTCGGTCCCTAGCTCACACAAGGAGGGGAGTCGGGTCCCGAGCTCACGCGGCGGGGAGTCGGTCCCGAGCTCACACAAGGAGGGGAGTCAGGTCCCGAGCTCACGCGGCGGGGAGTCGGGTCCTGAGCTCACGCGCGGCCTGGACGCCGCCCCAGCACAGGTTCTTGCGCAGCCAGCGCCTCTGGAAACGCCGAGAAGCCGACAAACTCCAGGGCTGGGCGCGGAAGGATGCCGTTCGGGCACCTCTGCCGTGTGCACCGCAAGCTGACTCGGCGGAGGCCACACGTGCCAGCCCACGAGACCACGAGGCCTGCAGCCGCCGCCACCACGTCACCCACCTGCCCTGCCCTGCCCTGCCGCGACCCTTACCCTCCTTCTCAGCGGGGGGCGCGGGGCTCCTGCTCTTGCCCCGGGGGCTGCTGCCGGGCTGCTGGGGACCGTCGCTCTCCGGCTGTAGGTGCTGCGGTGCTGGGGGGGCGGTGGGAGCCGGCTTCATGGGGGCAGCGTCCTCCCGGGTGAGCTGCTGGGGGAGCAGGACAGTGAGCGCCTTGTCGGGGGTCCCGGGGCGGGGGGCGGGAGTGGCCAGCATGAGGTCCACCTGCACACGGAGACCCGAGTGGAGAGGAGGCCTGGACCCAAACACTGGGGGGTCCTCTGAGCCGCTGGCTCCCAAGTCCCCATAGGCCGGGGAGGAGTTAGGACTGCGCCAGCCCCAGGAGGGGTCCTGCAGCTCTGGGCCCCTCCTCGGACAGGGGCAGCTTCCCCAGAGGCCAGGAGTGGGGGCAGGATGCTCCCGGTGTTGCTGTAGTGGGGGTCTGCTGTGGGGGCCCAGGAACACCCTCCCGTGGGGGGCAGAGGCTAAGGTGTCCCCTTCCCAGGGAGATTACTCGGGAATAGGGAGGTAGGGTGGAGCCAGGCTGCAGGTGCAGTCTCCCTCCCACAGTCCCCGTGGGCTCGGTGGGGAGTCCTGGGCGGGCACTCACGATGGGGGGGATGGCGGCCGCCCGCTGCTTCAGCTGCTTCAGGTCCAGCGGTTTCTGAGGCGAGGTGTTGGCCCTGGGGTCACCGGTGGGGCCCAGGAGACTGGGCCTGGGGGACAGCAGCCTGAGGAGAGACAAGCGTCGGTGCCCGCCCCACTCGGCTCTGGTGGTGGGGCTGTCCCAGCTCACAGCCACCTCCTCCATGTGGGGCTGGGAGGGGCAGGACCCCCAGCCAGTGCCGAAGGGTCTGCTGGGAAAGCCAGGCAAGATTTGGCCCTCGCCGCTCCGGCCTGCGCCAGCCTCAGGGGGGTGTGGGGGGGACCAGGATCACATCCAGCCCAGCGGAGAGGTGCAGAATCCAGTGCCTGCCCCAAGCCTGGGGTGAGTCTCAGGAGGAGACAGTGGGCGCTGTCGCCACAGCCCCGCACGCCACGGCCCCGCTCAGGCTGCCCGAGCTCTGGGCAGTGGTGCCAGGAGCACGCTCCCTTCTGGCAGACGGAGTGGGAGGACAGACCACTCCGCTGTGCCACGACCACAGGGCCCTGGGCACAAGACAGGCGGGGGCTGCGGGGACTAGCCCCCTGCCCACACCCGCCACGTGCAGGGCAGAGTGGGTGGAGCAGGCAGGAGCAGCAGGGGAAGCTCACCGGACGCTTGCCTGTCAGGGCCCTGAGCTCTCCCGAGACCCCCTGGGGCCTCTCCCTTGGCCCCGTGGCCCTTCTAGGCACCCCTGAGCTTGGTGCCGGCAACACCGATGTCACCAGCGGCCCAGCCGCCACCGCGCTGAGGTCCCCAGAGCCTGTGCCTGGCGCACTTCAGTCAGGACTAGTCCACCACGGCCACGCCGAAAGCAGAGGCCAAGGCCACAGACACCACTGCGTGGGAGGGAAGGCAAACGCCCAAGGCCACAGAGCGGACCCCCTGCAGACGGGATGGCCGCACGGGCAAGGGGCGCCATGCGGACAAACCCCGGGGACGCTAGGCTGAGCGGGAAAGGCGGCAGTTCAGGGATGGGCAGGAGGGGCGGCTGCCAAGGCCCGTGGGGTGGGGGCGGTGACTGCGCACGGCTCAGGGTGATGGACACGGCCGCCATGGCCCCCAGCTCACAGAGCGGGTGGAGACTCAAGGGCCTGGGGCGTGTGTGCAAGGAAGCCAGAGCTCGCTGCGCGTGTCAAAGCTGTGTGTGTGAACACAAACCCACAGAGACAGAGTTTGAGTTGGGGACACGCGGAACACCTGCATGGCAGGAGCCTGTGTGCCATCCTGCCTCGGTTTCCCCATGGCTCCTCACCCAGGCACCACCACACAGAGGCAGGTTCATCTCGTACCAATCCTAGGGGCTGGGTCACCCGTCGGGGGTCAGGAGCGGGCCAGCCCCATCCTCTCGTTCCCCCGGGAGGGGCTGGCAGCGCCTGTTCCCGGCCCCTCCCACCGGCCTCAACGGCCCTGCCCCCTGCGTGCTCGTCTTCCTGGGAGGACCGAGTGGGTAGGGCTCTCAGGGCCTGGCACACGTGGCCAAGGGGCCCCGCCCTGCCCACCCACCTCTGCAGGGCAGAGTGGGCTCCACTTCGAACCCCCGGAGCCAACCGTGCCTCAGTCTCCCCATCTGTAAAGGCAGGGGGAGCTGGCAGACGGGGGCCGGGCTGAGGGGCCCCTTCCTGCGGGCTTCTCTCCCCCAGGGCAAGCCATGGCCCAGGGCACGGGGCACCGCAGGGCCTGCCCTGGCTTCCCCACCACCCTACGCCGGGTCTGCTCTGGGAGCTGCAGTACTTGTGTGGATGCGGCCACACCCCTCCCCTGCCTTCCCGGGCGGGGGCTGACCATTCACCACCGCCCTCAGCCCGGGTGCCCCTCACCCCACTCGCGGCTGCAGGGCTCTGCACCAGCTACTGAGCCACGCATGAGCTCCTGAGGCCACAGGGCCTTTGCCCCAGCTGCTCCCCCACCCTCCAATGCCACCTCCTCCCACCTCCTCTGAGAGGCCCTCCAGGCCCGTGCAGCCCGTATCTCCGTCATGCACTTAGCCGGGGGGAGGTGAGTGTCACCATTTTCCCACCTTCTCACTGGAACCTGAGCACCCAGGGGCTGGGGCCCTGTCTATGCTGCTTCCTTGGTGCCGGGGCTGGCTGACATCCACCCACCACTCGTGCTATCGATGAGCAGGGGGAAGCCACTGTTGTGAGTCTTTAAAGATTCCGGGGCAGGGCAGAAGGAGCTGTGCTACAGCACCATTTGGGGGGACCCCTGTAGGGGGCCCCATGGAGCGGGCCCGGCATTTCATGGCTCGCTCGGTCACACTCATGTCAGGGGTGGAGGACCACGCCCATCCCACAGACGGGAAAACTGAGCCCGAGGAAGGGACTTTTCCCGAGGCAGGGTCCTGCCAGCAAGCACCCAGGCAGGCACCCTGTCTGGGAAATGGAACTGGGCAGGGCGGGGGGCAAGGCTCTGCCATCACAGCCAGGATCTCTGGCCGTCTGCCAAGAAGGCTCCCAAGGGGGAGGGGGAGGGGAGGAAGCGGAGAGGGGAGAGGGGAGAGGGTGAGGGGAGGGGGGAGGGGGGAGAGGAGAGGAGGAGGAGAAAGTGGGGAGCAGGAGGAGGAGGCTCTCCGCCCAACCTCCCGGCAGGGGCCCAAGCAAGACCGGTCCCGAGCCCATGCAGGGACGCCAGGCAGGAAGGAGGGCGCTGGGCGGGCAGCCAGGAGCCGGGGGTGCGGCGGGGGGGCCCTGGGGGCCTTGACTGCGGGCCGGGCTCTGACGCATCTCACTGTGTCCTCCAGCCCTGCGTGGCTGTGGCTGTGGCTGCGGGGGGCGGGCTGCCAGCCAGGAGGGGTCAGCAGGCTGGCCCAAGGCCAGCCTCGCTTGTAGAGAGGGCAAGGCGGCCCCCAGGGCGGAGGCCTGGCACGCCAGGTGCCCTGACACCCCCCGGGGTGAGGCGCTGTGGGCTGGACCCCAAGCGCAGGATGGCCAGATGCCAGACCCCACTGGGTGGGGGAGGGACGTGGCCTGGGCGTGAGGCTGCCAGGGGAGAGGGCGGGGAGCTCAAAGCACCCTCTGTGGCGTCAGGCCTGACCCCAGGGGTCCGGACTGGTGCCGCCCGAGCCAGCCCTGTGGCTCCAGCAAGGACAGGCCACGTGCACCCGAGACACAGACTCCGGGAGGCTGCGTATCAGTGCGGCGCCTGCGAGCCAGGGGGTGGGGGGAAGTGGGGGAAGGGGGGCAGCGTGCAGACCCCTGCCCTGGCGCACGGACCCTGGCTGTCTGCCCTGCTGGTGGCCACGAGCACCACTGTTGGTGCCGCACCTGTCGGGCAAGAAGCTCCGACTCCCCGTGTGCCCAGAACCTGCACTGGGCCTCTGCTGACCGGGGTGGCGGCCCGACCCCGTGTCCCTCTCGGTGGGCGTGCTGCGGGGGCAGTGCCTGCAGATGGCCCCGTCACCTGCCTGCCCACCTGCCTCACTAGGAAAGAACCCCGGGCGTCCAGTGCGAGCCGGACAGGGCTCCACAGCTCTGCCCGCAGCACCCTGGGGTCGGTCCCGACTCGTCTTTGGTCCTGCAGCATCAGCCAGGAAGGGTTAAAATCCAGCCTTTCAGGGCTAGGGGAGGGGCACCCCATGTGGGCCGTGGCCAGCCACCAGAGGACCCCTCCTCAACCCTTTGCCCAGAGCCCGGGGCCTGGATGGGCTGGGCCATGAGCCTCCAGGGTACTGCCCCAAATCTGAAATTGCAGCTCTCCCCCAGACCCATGTCCACCACTGGGACAGCTGTCTCCTGACCGCCCGTCAGCCCCACTCAATGCCCCCACACAGCAGCCAGTGGCAGCAGGTAAAGCAACCCCTATTGGTCAGGGAACCCCGAGACCACCACAGGCGTCTGCCCGGTCCCGTGCCCACCCCTTTCCTCCCGCCCCTCAGCACCTACACCTCACCGGGCCCCTCCCACCCCAGGGCCTTTGCACCTGCCCTCTTCGCCACACTGAGGATGGAATCGCGTCCCCCATTCTAACCCTGGGCAGCCGTGAGGCCAACCTTATTTGGAAACAGCATCCTGTCGATGTGACCACGGCAAGATGAGGTCACACTGGGCTGGGGAGCCCGAAACCAGGGCCTGGAGTCCTTATAAGAAGGAAACTTGGACACAGAGGCGCGGCGGGAGAAGCTGTGTGCCGGCAGAGCAGAGTGCACGGGGCTGCAGGCCAAGGCACAGCCCAGGCAGCAGCGGCTGGAAGGCAGAGGAAGGGGCGACCCGAGTCTCAGGGGAGCCTGGCCCCGCCCACACCTTGGCGAGGGACTCTGGTCTCCACAGCCCAGAAGAGACAGCCAGTGGAAGGCAGCACACACGGCCTGGCCGGCTCCCCCGGCCTTGCCCTGCTGGCCCCTGCTAGGCCCAGGCCTCAGCTCACAGGGCACCCCTGGGTGGGGAGAGGTCTCCCACCCCCAGTCCACCCCCCGACTCGGCCACAGTGTCAGCCTGCCTGCCGCCGCCTCTGCACAGCCGGTGCCTGATAGCGCGCGCGGGACGAACACAGACGAGAGCCCCCAGCAGGGCCCCGCCCACGCACCTGCTCTTGTCGCCGCCCTCGGGCTCGTCCACCTCGTCGGCGCTGCACGTGGCGCTGGAGTCGCTGTCCTGGGGCGCGCCTGAGCCCTTGGCCGCAGCGGCCTTGCTGACCCCGCTCTCCTTCTTCTCCACCTTGAGCGCCGCCTCCGGGGTGGCCTCCAAGCCGGGCTCTGCCCCCTTGCCCTGGTGCGGCCCCTCGTCCTGGGCCTCGTCCTTACACTCGCTCTTGGCGGGCTCCTCGGGGGGTGGCCCTGGTTCCTCCGTCTTCCCCGTGTCCACCACCAGCTCTGGGGTCTCGGGCACCTTCTGCTCGTCCCCCTCCTCTGCTGGGGGTGCTGCCGCAGCCTCTTCCTCTTTCTCCTCCTTGGGGACCCCCGGAGGGGGAGCCGCGGGCGAGGTGGGTGCCGGCGGGGGTGTGGGGGGGCTGGTGGCTTTGGGGGCGGGGCCGGGCTCTGTGGGGGCCGGGTTGTCTTCTGGCAGTGGGGTGGGAGGTTCCGGGGGTGGCGCAGTGACGCCAGGTGTGGGCGGGGGCGGGGGCCCATTCTGCCCCGTGTCCTTGGTGGTCTCAGTGCGAGGGGAGGGGACGCTCTCGGTATCAGAGCTGTTGTTGACGGCGGCTGTGTGGGGCGAGAACACACGTGGAAGGAGTGAAGGGGGCTGGGGGCGCACGAGGCAGGTGTGACCCCACGGAGTCCGGGACTCCATCCCGGCCCCCACACAGCCCTGAGGACCCAACACCCCTGGCATCACCTGCATGGGGACCGAGGGCCCGTGACCTGGCTAACCCCAATCCCCAGGGCATCCAGGCAGCCAAGCGAAGACCCCCGGGTTCTCAGCTAAGTTCTCAGACTTGCTCTGCCCCCCACTGGCTGCTCGTCCATGGCAGCTCTTGGGCCTCAGTTTTCCCATCCATACAATTGGGAGAACAACACTCCTAAATCCTGTCTCAGGGGATGAGCTTCGGGGCCTCACAGCTCACATGGGCCAGCTGATCAACCCCACCAGGCTGTATCGCTGTGGTCATCCAGCAGGACAAGGTGCACCTGCCTGTGCCTGGGCGGAGGCCACAGGGCGGGGCCCACATCGACCACACCCCCCTCGGGTGTAGACTGAACGATGGTGCCCCTGTGCCCCTGTGGAGGGCGAGCGGCCTTGGCTCCAGCCCTGGCTCTCACGCCCTAAAACCACGCCTGCTGCTGCTTTGGGGCTCACGTTCCGCCACTTCCCACAGAATGCAGAGAAAACCAAGTCAGGCAGGGTGCCGAGGTGGAGGTCTGGTGTGGCCACCTCGCCGACGGAGGGCCTGGCAGGAGTCCCAACCACGCTGCTTCTGACCCAGCTGCCTGCACATGCGCACCCTGGGAGGTGGCCAGTGGCGGCTCAGGTGCTTGGGCCCCTGCCACCCACGCAGGAGACCCCAAGGGAGCTCCTGGCTCCAGCCTGGCCCAGCCCTGGCTGCTATGGGCATTTGGGGAGTGAACCAGTGGATGGACTTCTGTCTCTCTCTCCCCTTTGACTCCCCCCCCCCCCCCCCGCAACATCTCTGTTGCTCTGCCTTTCAAGTAGGTGAAAACAAACACGTTTTTTAGAGTCCCAGGTGCAAACTGTAGTGAGAAACGTGGTTGAGGGCGCATGGGTGCCCAGGAGGAAGCCGGGAGCACCATGGCAGGGGGCACAGAGGGGGCAGCAGCCAGGTGCTGGTGCTCACAGGGGAGCGCGCCCCCCGCCCGGCCCCGCCTCATCCGTACCTGGACCGCCGCATTCCCCTCTGGGCACCTCACTCCCAGAGGTGTGTAAGGCTGCAAGGAAGTTAGACAAGAGTTAGGAGCCAGGTGGCAGTGAGCAGTGCAGTGGGGCGTTGGCGGGCAGGCCGCGGGGCTGGGGGCCCGGCGGGGCGGAGGTGGGCAGGCCGCGGGGCTGGGGGCCCGGCAGGCATCAGTTCTGCCCAGCCTGGTTACAGGGTCCGATGATGGGTCACAGGAGTCCCTGAGCCCTGGCCATCCTGCCCCAGCCTGGCGGCTATGCTGACAATAGGAATCCCCGGGACAAGCGGCTGAAGCCCCAGTTCAGCCATACAATGGGCAGTTTCACCACGATGTCGATGGCAGGGCTCCGGGGACGGACTGCGGGAGAAGCAGCTGGGGGCCGAGCAGGGATGTCCTGGACTTGAGGGATTAATCCCAGAACGCCTGTGATGGCCGCTGCCATTCCTGGAGGCGCACAGGCCACCTGGGCTCCTGCCCCTCAACTAGCAGATCTGCCACCTATACATGCTCAACCCCACGGAGAGGTCAGTGGCAACGTGGGGGCTGGCTGGGTCTTCTGGAAGATTCTGCCAGGCCCCAAGCCAACTCCTCCCTCCCCTGCTCCATCCTGGCAGCAGCATGCAGGTGCCCCAGTTAGTGTCCCTGGCCTAAGCCTCGGCTCCCTCGCCAGCGGGACAGCTGTGACACCCCGGGAACGCTGTCCTGGGGGCTGGCCATGTGGCCACAGAGACCTGAGCTCTGTCCCCTCCCCTATCTAACAGGACGCGTGGGCCCCGCAAGTGGCAGAGACTTCCCCAGCCCGCACCCTGCCCACCCAGGGGATGGGTTTTCTCCCTGGGTCTCCTCTTTCCATGGCCACAGACCCAGGGCCCAGCCGAGGCTGGCGGGAGGCTTCATGTAGACGCCAGCCAGAAGCAGGCTGGCCTGGGCCAGAGCCTGCTCCCGACAAGAACCTGCGCGGGGGGGGCGCGGGCTGGGCACCCTCGGGTGGGCGGGGCCCCACTGCGGGGAGCAGCAGGTGCACCTCGGGGGCTGCCACAGGTGACAAGAGGCCTGGGGCGGGCGGCAGAGTGTGGTCTGCTTGGGTGACCCGTGTTCAGTTCCCAGGGCCGGCTTGGGGGTGGGGAGTGGCCTCGGGTGCAGGGCGGGCAGGAGGCGACAGCTAAGGCAGATGTAGGCGATGGTGCCTGGGCTGATGTGGCGGGTTGGGGAACCCCGCGCCTCATCACGCCAACCTGGGCGCGGAGCACAACCAACAGCCCAACAGCCACCCGCCCCGAGCCGGCTGCCAGGAAGGACCAGCTTTGCTTACGCTGGGAGACCCAGCCATCAGCTCTGTGACCAGCGACACCCGACGGGCACAACAGGCGTCACTGGGCCCAGCCAGGAGCTCAGAAGACCCAGCAAGGCGCCTGGGGAAGGCAAGCCCACAGTCCCTGAGCTGCTGTCATAGCCCTGGAGCCACGGTCACCACCCCAGGGTCACTGTCGCCGTCCCCACGTCACCGTCGCTGTCAGCAGCGCTGAGTCACTGTCTCTGATCGCTCTGTTGTTGCCCTGTCACCACCGTGAGCCACTGTCACTATCCCCGTCCCCTACCTAACGGGAACCTCGGGGGGACACACGCACCCCGCTTCAAGAGCATGAGCCCCTCCTAAGAGGGCGGGAGGGGTCCGTCCGTCCACCCAGGGCCACGGCCCTGCCGGCCGCCCTCACCTTCCGCTTCCTCTGCCATCTCCTCCTCGTTGCCGCTGGCGCCCGACGCCTCCATCTCCTCGTCCTCCACGGCGGGCGGGAAGGCGGCCTCCTCGCTGGCCGCGGCCGGGGCCTTCTTCTTCTTCCTCCGCGCGTTCCTCTCCTTCTCCTGGGCAGGGACAGCGGGGGTCAGGGCCCGGCTGGGCCGGTGTCCCGGGGACTCCCCGGGCCCGAGGCCTTGCCACACTGCAAGGGGCAGCCGTCCCAGCCACAGTTATTTTTACCATGGCTTTACCCCTCCACCGTGTCCTGGGTACACCCCGGGCACAGCCTGGCCTCTCGCTGTCCCCATATTCTTGAATAGGCGAGAGGCTGCCTCTACCAGGAGGGCTCCCAGGACTGCTCCAGCCCTTGACTCCTGGCCAGAACTGTGACCACACCCCTGGGGACACTGCCAGCTCAGCCACGGGGGGGGAGGGGACCAACGAACGCCTGAACCTTTTCCTGGCACATCTCGCCTGAGCCCTGAGCCCCAGGCACAGGCCGGGGGAGAGCACGACATGGCAGCCCCAGATCCCTGCAGAGCCCCTGCTGGGCCAGGCACTGCACACAAGGCCCTGCCCTGGAGGGCTGCCGATCGGGGATGCAGCTTCTAAAGGGGGACTAAGAGGAGGCCATAGGGTCTGAGAGGGCGGGGCGGTGGCCAGGCACCGGGGAGGGCCCGGGGAGGGGCGGCCCTGGGTGCAGCCGATGGACCGACAGGAGCCTGCGTGGAGCCGACTGCCAGCTCCTGTCCTCGGGCTTGCCTGGGCTGGGCACCTCAGCATCCCCAGACCAAGCGAGGGCCGGGCTCCACGTCTGTAGGTTGACTTGCGGAGTGGCTGTGCCTGGGTCGCGTCCTTAGCCATGAACGTGCTGGGGTCTCGGGGTGACTGGGGACCCCCGGGGGAGTAGGGTGGGCCTCCCCAAGTCCGGTGTGAGAGGGGGGCAGCCTGACTTGCTGGGCTCTCTGGGCACATACTTGGAACCCAGAAGACATGGTGCCTTGGGCTGAACAGGGTCCCGCCAAACACACCCAGCCAGGACCAACGGCCCCTTAGCAGGAGGCATGGACCCAGTGGAAGGGTCAGCTTAGGGACGCCAGGAGCCTCCACAGGCCCCGAGTCAACCACACGACTCCTGTGCTGGAGCCGGCTGGCCTGGGGCACACCGCCATGGCGGCCGTGAGAACTGACTCGGCCCGCCCCCCGCCAAACAGGCACAGCTGCTCTCCGGGGCCAGGGCCACCCGGCCACCAGGCACCAAGCAGGCCATGTCCCTCCTGCCCTGGCTGTGGCCAAGCTGGAAACAGCCTCATGGGGGCCGAGGGGCTCACTTCCTGTCCTGCCGCCGCCTGAACAAACAGTGGGCCTCGGGGTGCAGCCGCCAGGGACAGTAGGAAGAAAGGGGAGTGGCCGCCTGCTCGCTCGTCACACTTTCCATCCCCTGCCCTGCCCGACGTCCAGGGCCTGGGCCTCAGCCCCGCCCAAACCCTGCTGCGGCTCCAGCCTGCGGAGGCGCGAGAAAGCTGTGGCCTGTGGCTTCCGTGGCTGTGGCCGAGGGATCCCCTTCTTCCCCAGTCTGTTTTTAGCAACAGGCACCAAGAGGGTGCTC
The DNA here is from genome assembly GCA_949820135.1 of Sylvilagus floridanus. NCBI lineage: Eukaryota > Metazoa > Chordata > Mammalia > Lagomorpha > Leporidae > Sylvilagus > Sylvilagus floridanus. The sequence goes on from OX463233.1 coordinate 177,870,698, forward strand.
GGGGTGGGGAGGCCAGCGACCGAGGCTTGGGCAGTGGGGGTGGGTGGGACGTGGGGGACATGGAGCACTTCCTCGGGCAGGGGTCTCCAGCAGGGAGGGCCAAGCCCCGAACGCCCCGCGCCTCGGCAGCAGGATGATGGTCATGACTGGAGGAACCCAGCTCCGGCGCTGATTCCTCTGCACCCCAGGGCCCGGCCCTGCCTGGTGCAGCTCTGGACCACCGCTGCAGGCTGCTCCCCACCCCGGCTCCTCAGCACCATGACAAACCCATCGCCTGCTTGCCGCAGGTGCCTGTTCTGCCCAGACACCCACGGGACCAAAGCCCTCATGTCATCTGAGACATCTTCCCCGACTGCCCTGTCAAAACCAGCCAGCTCTGACCCCGACATGCCCCACTCGTCCCGCTCTGCGCATCCGCAACAGATCTGGCTCCCTGAGGACTGGGGCCCCGCCTGCCCGTGCCCAGCTCCCTGCCCGCACCTGGGAACACCCTGGCGCAGCACTGGGGCTCTGTGACTTGCTGCTGTGGACCGAGCCCAGCAACATGGAGGTCGGCTCAGAGAGGCAGTGGCACCTGCGCACGACCATGCAGCTCACAGGTGGGACTCCCCACAAGGCCTCGCGTGGCAGAAGACAGAGGTGCAATGGAGATAGCCAGACGCGAAGGCCCAGGGGCCGGGTTCCACAGAGGGGAGAGAGGGTAACCTTCGGCCACGGAGGGGAGGGAGAACCTCAGTGGGGACGCAGTGCCAGGAGTTACATAACCCGGGACGCATTCTGGCTTCCTGCTGACGTCGCCGGCGGCCACACTCGGCCAGGCCCGGTGCGAGGTGGGAGGGGACACCCACTGGCCCTCCGCTTCCCCCACTCCTTCCCGCGCTGGCCGAGGGGGACGTGACTTCCTGTGCCCCAGACAGGTTGGGCCAGGGGCCAGGGTCGGAGTGGCTTTGCAGGGCTGGGAGGGGGCGGGGCAGGGTGGGAGGCAGAGGGCAAAGATCAGGCCCTAGTGAGGCCGACAGGTCCCGGTGCCTGCTCTTTCCCTGGCGCCCTCAGGCCAAGCCTGTCCTCACTGGGGACCGCCCTGGCCTCAGAGTCTCCCTCCTGCCCTCGCCCACCCACTGCACACTCAGAGCTGCGGGTGGGAGGCCACCTTCCTATCAGCTCCGTCTCACTGTCACTGAACCCAGGACAAACCAGTCCAGCCCGGGACGCAGAAGCAGTCAGCAGCCCCCGTGGTCCGGGCCCGGGCACACCTCTGCCTCTGGGACACCTGCCGTCACCGTCATCTCACTGGATACAACAGGTTGTCGAGGAAGGAGCAGAGTGGGGAAGCCACGTCCCCCAGCCGCCAGCCCAGATCCTGCTCTGAACCACCCGACAGTGAGTGAACAACGGTCCATTGGTCGGTCCCCCCATCCCGGTCTCAGCAGTGGAGGCGCGCTGTGCCAGCCGCGGCCCTCCAGCCTCGTGTCACAGGTGGGGAAACTGAGGCACAGAGCGGCCACGCAGTGAGAGAGCCTCAGAGACAAGATTCAGACTTGGCCCGGTCTCCTGCCCACGACCTGCCGCGGCTGCCCCGCACCGCGGTCCCAGGAGCTGCTCAGAGCGCAGCCGCCACGAGCACTCGTGGGGTGAGGGCTGTGATCGCCCCGCTTCACAGACGAGAAAACGGGCTCGGGCGGGGTGGGCAGGGAGCCACGGCCAAGGTCACACAGGCGCTGCGGCAATGGCTGGGGCCTGGTCCTGCTCTCGGCAGCTGACCACATTGTCCACCTTGCTGGGGCCTCAGGTTCTCCAATGCTGCAGTGCCCCAGGGAACCTGGAAAGCCAGGCTGGGAGGCCAGCAGGAGGAGGCAGCCACTGAGCCCTGGGCTGGAGCCTGGGGGTGGGACTGGCAGCCCGGGGAGGCCGGAGCACACGACTTTCTGTGCCTTGGGCAACATTCAGAGCCAGTGCCCTGACACCTGGCTGGTCCCGTGTGCACCGAAGACTCCTGCCCTGAGACCCTGGCCCAGGATGTGACACCTGCTTCTTCCCGCCCGGGGCCCCTCTCTGCTCTAAGGGAATTCAGCGGGCGGCGTTCAATGCAGGTGCCCCACACCTTCCGCCAGGGCCCCGCTGGAGCTCTGGGCTGCTGGCTCCTCTGGAGGGCCTGCAGGGGCCGGGGAGGGGGTGAGGGTGGGCCTCAGCCCTGACCACGGGCTTGTGGACGGGCTCTCAGATTCTCCAGAGTGTGAGTGGGGCCAAGGCTCTCCCCAGTGGCCCCTGGTGGAGACGATCGGCACTGCCCACAACTCACAGTGCAACAGGCAGCCTGGCAGGGTGGGGGCGGGAGCCCTGGGGGACACAGCTGTGCAGCCCGCCCTGTCCCCACGAAGCCACATGGGCGCTCGGAGCACACGCCTGTGGGCTCAAACCCCAGTTCAGCTGCTTGCAAGCCCGGCCGAGCCCCAGTTCCCCCGGCCCCCGGAGGGGAACTGAGGAGGAGGCTGAGGGGAGGAGGGAGGAAGGGCCATCAGCCACAGCTGTGGAGGAAGCCGGCCCCTCCTGGGCCTCCCCCAGCAGCCCCTGAACCGGGAGGTGCGGCGGGGGTGGGGGCTCTCACAGGGTGCACTGCCTCTTCATTCCAAGGCGCTGACGGCCACGATTCCTGGCTGAGTCAGGCACTGACCCACCAGGCTGCTTCCCCACCCCCGGTGAGCACAGAGGGGCTGGGGGAGGGAGGCGGAAGGCAGGGCCACAGGGCCGGTGTGGCTGGTCGCCCCGTGATGGCTGAGCCCCCCGCAGGGCCACGCACACGGGCCCCTCCCTGCAGGGGGCTCGGCCCCGCCCTGCGGGAAGCCCCCCGGGAGGCCCTGGGCCCGGCAGCGGCTCACCATCTTCAACTTGTGCTGCTGCAGGATCTCGTCGAGGTTCTGCCTCTTCTTGTAGTTGAAGTAGAAGTTCTTACACTGCGACACGGTCTTGGAGCCCACCATGCGGGCGATGGCCGACCAGTTCCGGCCATGTTCCAGGAGACCTGCGGGGCGAGGGCAGCAGGTGAGGCAGGGCCAGCGGGCCTGGAGCAGCAGCAGGGCCCCCGCCCCCACCGCCTCTGGAAACAGACACAAAAGGATGGCGTCGGGGGGAGGCTCTGGGGAGCCTGGGGTCTGGGCTCCAAGTCCAGAGGTGCCGGGGAGGGCACCCCCACTGAGGCCACCATTAAGGATGCAGGGGTCAGGGGTCTGAGGTCAGGGATGCAGATCCCACCCGGTCCCACCTCTCATCACGCCAGCTGGGCGGGGGAGCCGGGCGGCCGTGACCCAGCCCTGACACTCGCTCACAGCTGCAGACGAGGCCTCCGGAGACCTCCGGGCTGTTTTCCGGCCACACCGGGCCAGGGCAAGAAAGGAACGCGGCAAGCGAGGGATGGGGGGGGGGGGGGTCTGGGGGTGAGCTGGGGCCAGAGCCCATGCCTCGGTCACCTCGGGGCCACACGGAGCCCAGAGCCCAGCCGGCCTCGCTCGGAGGTGGGGAGTGGATCTGCCCCCAAATCACAGCCCCCTCCCACCCCATGCCCGTGGGCTCAGGCCAGCGCTGCACCCCCTGCCGCCGCCCCCACACTCTGCTTCCAAGCAAAAAGCCCGGGCTCAGCAGAAACGAGGCTCCTGCTTCCTCCCGAGGCAGTGCCAGGAAGCCAGGCCAGGTGTCAGCCCACCTGCTGGGCGAGCTTGGCAGCGTGACCTCGTGTGGCCCAGGGCCACCCCCTGCCACACACCCCCACGGAACAGGCCTGACGTAGGGCTCGGTTGCTGGGATGGGCGGACCAGAGCCCCAGAGCTGCACCCCGGCAAATCCACTGACTTCCCAGAACCGAATCCCAGGCTATTTCCCTTGAACCTGCGGCACCCGAGACCACGGCCACTCTCCTGCAGGCGGGGGGCCTGGGGGCGGCCGTGTGCACGGGCACTTCCTGTCGTCACCCATCCATTCATCGCGGCGCGGCAGCGGCTGGCTGGCTACGCACAGGCACCAGCGAGCATAAAAGCACAGCGGAGACGTCAACAAACCACCCCCCACCGCCTCGAGGGGTCAGGCGCCAGGCAGAGGCCCAAGGCCCTTCAAAGCCCGGTTCCGTCTCACCCTCACAGTGTGGCCCTGACCACTTTCCCACGGCTGGTGTGGGCGAAACCGAGGTGGGGGGGTCACGCCAACTCCTCCCTGCTCTGGGGACCAGCCAAAGGGGCAGGGTGGGCGTGGGGCCCCAGCTTCCTGCCCTGCTGGCCTCTGGGCCCCAGCATGGGGGTGGCACAGGACGGACAGGCCACCTGCTCGCCTGCAGTGGCCACGGGAGCCACGTGGCTCCACAGGGTTCCTCAAGGACAGGCACGGGGGGGGATCAAGTGTAACTCGGCCTCCTGACCTTTCCCTCCGCCTGCGCCAGCAGCAGCTGTCACTCCCAGAACCTGGCGGACAGGGACGCGCGTTTATTTATATTTCCTCAGCCGGGGCCAAGAGCGTCCAGGCAAACACGTCGGGCCAGCGGGATCACAGGCCCGGAACCCAGGCGGCGGAGGGGGGGTTGGGGGGGGCAGCTCTCCCATCTGGGCCTGAGGGCTTGGGGGGGGGGGGGCGGGTGCTGAGAGCCCAGGCCGGCCGGACCCTGCAGAGCCTACCATTTCCAAACTCTGTAAACAAATAAAGAGGAGGCTGCCCCCCCCCCATAAACTCGGCTCCCGGAAGCGGCAGGAGCAGAAGTCGGGGGCAGGGTGGGGGTGGAGGGGGCGTGCGCTGTGAAGACAGGCTGGGCCGAGCAGGCTGCACTCCCCGCCTTCCGTCCCGCTGCAGTGGCTGTCCCGTTACCCCGCTGGCCCCTGGGGGGCCTCCCCCAGAACTGGTCTGGGCAACCCTGGCTGCTGCTGGGAGTTGGTGCGGCACTTCACGCCCCCCCCCCTCGGGGTCTGCCGGCCAGCCCCAAACACCCCCAGGGACCTGGAGACTGCCCCTGGGCCCGGGCCAGCAGGACCCCCAGTGCTGCGAGGCACAGACAAGGTCCTGCCCTTCCTCCCAGAAGCCTCGGCCACAAATGAAACGCAGCGAAGGCGGCCCACCCGGGGGGAATACACCCCCCCACCCCGCTACCCAGCCGTGATTTCCTGCCGGCCACGTCGCGGCCCCTGTCACGGTCCGTGGTCCCCCCACCCCTCCCCGGGGCCGCGCACTCACATCCTCTCATCTGCGTCTCCCCCTCGGCCAAGTTTTCCGGAAACATCCGGCTGGGAGGATGCTCCGGGGAGTGGAGCTGGGAGAAGTGGGCTGGAGGCTGGGCGGCCGCGGCTCTGCTGGGGCTCCGGCTGGCGTCTGCCGCCGGCTCAGCTCCTCACATCCTTCTCTGTCCAAGGCGAGGGAGGGAGCGCGGGCGGGCGGGAGGAGGAGGAGGAGGGCGGGCCGCGCTGACTCTGGAGGGCGGGAGGCAGCTCCGAGGAGCGCCGCCGCCGCCCGTGGTGGTGGTGGCCCAGGGCTCCTCGGCAGGCAGGCGGCCCTGCCACCTCTGACGCAGCCCCCCAGCGGCTGCTGGAGCAGGAAGCCCTCAGTCCTGTGCCTGGGGCACCCCTGTGCCGGGCGTCTATCAGCACACACGGCATCCAGCGTGGACGCTCAGCACCAGAGAGGGAGCCCCCTGGACCCTATGCGGGGATAAAATCCAAACACCCCAGGCTCCGGGCTCGGCACTGTCCCTGGGCAGCCTGGCTGCGCCCCAGGGCTGGGCTCTGCTCCTGCTGCTGCCTGACCCAGCGAGCCGCGTCAGGACTGAATGTGACCTCCAGACGGGGCTCGCGGGAACGGCGGGCGGGGGAGCCTGGCAGAGACCCAGGTTCAGGAGGGGCGGGCCAACTTGGCACCGGCTTCCCTCCCTCTCCCTCCATCCGTGGCGGTGGCGGCGTCAGCAGCGGTAAGAACAGATGAGGGTTCCAGAAAAACAGAGCTTCTCCACCCCCGGCAGACGGGAGCAAACAGCTTCTTCCGCTGTCACCCCTCCCGTGCCAGTTCCACCTGCGGTCTGCCCCCCCAGCCCTGGCCGCTCCCCGAGGGGGCCGCGGTGGGCAGGGCTGGCCTGGCTCGCAGGGAGGAAGTCTCTGCTTCCAGGGGCCTCTTCTTGCCTTCAGAGAGGGGAGGCCGCGGGCCCCCACAGGGCTCTCTGCTGCTCCTCCCTCTCAGACGGCCGGCTCCCCGCACAACCGCTAGCCTCCCAGGCAGCTCTGGAGGGAGGCAAGCTAACGGAGCTGGATCCAGGTCATGACCGAGTTCCCCAACCCTGGGGTCACTCTTTCACCCTAAGCCTTCTCTGTCCCGTCCACGGAAGCCGCGGAGTGGCAGGTGTCCGGGAGCGCCCCCACTTCTGAACGAGCCCCTCGCTCTTTGCAGGTCACTGAGCATAAAACCCTGGCCCGCCAATCCCAGCTCTCAGCCAGACTGCAGAGGCCTCGGCCAGGCCCCGGGCGCCACTGTGCCCACTCGCCGCAACCCGACCGCCTTCTTCCCGCACCCGTGCGTGCGCCCAGGGCACCCGCGCCTGCTGCCCTGCTGCCCACCTGGCGACGCCCCCCGGGACCACCCCTCCAGGCCAGCCCCAGCCTGTCGCCTGCCCTCTGAGGGTCTCCTGACCGTCCCCCCAGCGTGGACTGACTGCCCCTGAAAGCTCACTGACCACGTGCTTTCATCTGTGGTGCTGGGTGACGACGGTGCCAGGCACCTGGCACATCTGGGTCTGGCGCCCAGTAGCATCCCACAGCACCTTCGCCACCTCTCAGGGGCTCCTGGGAAGCTTCCCAGGGAAGGGGGCCAGGGGTGGCCCTGCAGGACGCCTAGGACCCTCCCCAGAGGCGGCTGGGGGTCCCCGCTCCACACGAGGGGCACGCCGTCCCCAGCATGTCGCACCGGGGCCGAGACAGCAGCTTCTGCAGACGCGCCCTGCGGCCTGGATTCCCCGACCCCACTTCTGATTTCTAAGGAAGGAGTTTCGTTCTGAAGACGCAGGGGGCAGGGACTAGGAAGTGAAATTGACGAGACAGGAAGTCCAGCCCGGAGGTCTGAGTCACAGACTAGGAGTAGACGCAAAGCAGGCAAAGCCGTCCCGCAGCTGGCCGCAGGGCAGGGGCTGGCGAGAGGGCGTCCATCTGTGGCCACGGGGGGCCAGGGGGCCTGGTCTGGGCTGCGCCACCGGGGGGGACAGCTTCCCACGAGGGCCTGGGACCAGCTGTCCTCAGAGGAAGAGAGACATGGCCGCGGGCTCAGGGCCAACCCACAGAGGGCCTGGAGGTCCCTGCCCCCTCCCAGGACACCTGTCCCAGGTCCGTCAGTGTCCTGGGAAAGCCGCAGTGGCTGGCTCTGGAAACCGGCCCCTACCCCAGACACGTGCGCTCCCCACTCCTGCCAGCCCCAAAGGCTCCAGCTCTTTCCACGAAGGCTTCCTAAAGAGGGGCGCAGCTCCCACCCACCATTCCCCAAGCCCACGCACAGCCGTTCTCTGAGAGGCTCCAGCCGGCACTCAACATCTCTGCCCGGGACGCCCAAATGAGGCAGGAAGCCCACAGCTCTCCCGGGCCCGAGGCCATCGCCGCCTTCCTCCGGAGACCCCGAGCCCCGGTGGGCTCCGCGGGGACGCAGCTGTCAGCTGCCGTGCGGGGGCCTCACATCAGCCAGGCCCGAGGGCCAGCCCTTTCCCACCGGATCTCATCCTTCCCTGCCTGGGCCTCACACCCACGAGCCTGGACGGCGGCGATTCCACCTGCCAATCACCCACGTGCGCAGCTCACCTGGGTGCTGACGCCTTCCGCGTGGCGCTTCCTAAGAGCAGAGCCGAGGGGAAAGCCGGCCCGGGGCGGTGGGCTCCAGGCGCTGTACTCCGGTCTCCGGGCCTCACGAGCACGCGCGAGTGTGTGTGTGTGCCTGAGTGCCGGCCACAGGACACCGGGCGTCCCCGTCAATCACCACGTGCCTCCCTGGGTCAGGACAGGTCTGAATGCTGCCTCCTGGCGCCCCGGCGTCTCCCAGGAAGCTGACGGCCCCAGGATCAAGCAGAGACCCTGGCTTCCCGGACGCTGCTCCAGCCACGGCTGCTCATGGTGCTCCCTCCCCTGCGGCCCCCCAGCTGCCCCGCCAGTGCCTCACGACTCGCTCTGACCACGGCCTGGCCTCCACCTGCACGGGACCCTCGTGGTAGCTGAGGCCAGTGTGCGTCCAACGTCCAGGCCAGGCGTGCAGGCTGCTCCCACACGGGGCCAGCAGGAGGCCGTGACGAGGGCCACTTTTCCAGGCCTGGTGACGCGGGCTCACAGCTCCGTCCCCAAGCCTTGGATTTCCTCCACGCAGGGCACTGAAGCAGCCACGCCTCCCACTCGCTCCCTCCCCCGGGCCACGCCCCCAGGCTCTCTCCTCCCTGGGGAGGCAGTCGGCTCTTCCTGGTCCATTATGGTGAGCCCGGAGCTTCCCCACCCTCCTGCACAGGGGTGGGGCCAGGACGAGCTGCCAGCTGAGCCCGGAGCCTTGGGTCAAGATTCCGAGCCGGGCCAGGCTGGCCTTCCCCGGGGGAAGCGCAGGCCCCCAGCCCAGCCCTGCCCCTCCCTCCCTGCGCAGCAAGGGGACACGAGGGCAGGGGAGGCACAGCTTCCCTTGTCCTCTACGAGCATGCAGACAAGCGAAGGCACCCGGCTCCTCCTCCTCCTCCTCTGGGCTCCACGTGCTTCCCACTTGACCTCACGGACGCTGCCACAGGGCCTTTGCCTGTGCCATGCCTGCTTCTGAGAGGCCCTTCCCTCCAGCCCTGCCTGGGCAACAGCAGCTGGACCCCATTCCCACTCTGTAGCTCGAGCGCCAGGTGCCAATCCCGGCTCCACCTTTCACCACTCACTAAACACCCCCAGGCCTCGGTTTGCTCATCTGAGTAAGGGAACCAGGAGGTGTTAGCGTTACTCTGCGCTCTGAGCGTCTGCCCCAGGGCCCCTCCTCTGGAAACCTCTCCCAGGGCCATCACACACTTGTTTCGCCCCCACCCACCTGCCCAGGGTCAGGGCCCCACAACAGGCAGGACTGGGACTCGAACCCGGGCTGTCCCTCATGTCTGACCGTGCCCCCAGGCGATGTCTCTGGCGGGGTGGCACCCCAGGCTCACATTAGGGAACCAGAGAAACAGTGCAAGGGGCTGGGCTGGGCCAGGGTCGTGGATCTAGGGAGCCTGGGATGGCGCCAGGGCAGGCAGGACCAACACGGCAGTCTCACACCAGATGGGGGAGGGGCCTGACAAGATGCGGCGGGATGAGACTCGAGGGCAGAGGCCACGAGGAGGTGGAGGCGGACAGCAGAGAGACGCTGGGCGCGAGCCCCCGCAGGGCCCGAGGCCCAGACCACAAAGGTCCTTGCCACGCAGCCTCGGGACACGGATGCAGTGGGTGTCGCTCTCTGGACCCCCACGGTGCATATGGGGAAACCGAGGCACGCATGGGCTGGCTGACTGCCTCTCAGGTCACAGAACTGGGGAGTCCATAAGCTGCGCTCTGGCTTCCCTCTGGGATGGGGCCTGATGGGCCCAGCCCTCGGCACACCTGGCTGCCTACCTGCCCACAGCAGGCCGAGCACCAGGTCCTTTAAGGCGTGCCGGCTGCTCACCGGGTCCTTTCCCTGTCTCCAGGATTCCGAGGGCTGGCCGGGGGGGCTTGGAGTACTCCTGGTCTTCTCCCCCACCGGCTGAGGAGCAGCAGCCGCTGGGGGCTGCAGCACCTGCCTCCCCGCCCGCGCCCTCCCTCCCGCAGCCGCCCTGTGCGTAATTGGCCAGATTGCTGGAATTCACGGCAGACGAGCACAAATGTCACCGAGCAGGGCTTCGGCAGCACAGCCCCCAGGGGCCCTGCGACGCCGGCTCCGTGGGCAGGGCCGGGATGAGCTCACCGACCTCGCTGAGGACCAACCTTGAGACGGAGGGGCACGCTCCCGTCTCAGCCGTGACTCATCCCGGCCTCCGGCTCTGCCCTTCCTGCAGGGAGGGAGGGAGGACAGGCGGCCGCCCGCCGACTCCAGGGCAACGGGGATGGGGCTGCAGCGACAATGGAGGCCCGGGAGGCCGCGGGGCCGCTGGCTGCCCGTCCCGGCACTTGCGCCTGGAGTCCTCGGTGGACAGAACCCTGGGCAGTGTCACAGCCAGCGGGGCAGAGCAGGGGTTAAAAATCGCACATGAGTTCCCAGCAGCCTCGCCGACCACGGCCCAGACAGAAACAGCCCCACATCCACCAACCAGAGGACAGACGCAGAACGCCGGTGCACTGGGACATCACTGGGTCACGGTGAACCCCGGACACGCGGTGCTGGGAAGCAGCCGGAGCCCACCGTGAGCGATCCCCAGAACAGGAGTGTCTGCGGGCTGTGAGCTGAACAGAGAGGTGCAGACGGGAGACACGGGGCTGCTGCCTGTGGCCATGGAAGTTCTGGAACTTTCCGGCAATGAGGGCTACACCCCCATGGACGGCGCTGCTCACTGTCAGAGGATTTAGTCTTAGTGTTTTCCCAAAGCGAAATAAACGAGGCAAAGTTCACCCGGTTCCAGTGAGGGCTCTCGCGCTCCACGGTGAAGCTCAGGAAGACAGGAAGCAGAGGCCAGCAGCACCCGGCCCCGCCAGCTGGAACGATGCCCACTACCCCACAGCCCCTCTGCCCCAGACTCAGGCTCAGCCGCAAGGAGGCAGGGCCCTGGCTGCCGCCTCCAGTCCACCAGGGAGAGATCGGTGCTGAGGGGCAGTGGCCGTGGGGCTATCGGGACAGTGACAGGCAGGGCGGGGGCGTGGGGCTTCCCGGGGCGGTGACAGGCAGGGCCCTCAGCTGCCCCCAACAGGGCTATACCCGACCCTTGGCTTCTTCCCAGCTCCAGGCACGGGCACAGGCCCCAGCTCTCAGCAATAGGGCGGGGAAACGGAGGCAGGCAAGATGGGAGTCGGGCACAGCCCCCAGCCCCAGCACCGCCTTGAGCCCTGCAACTGGGCATGGAGAGGGAGAGGCAAGCCAGCCCCGGGGGGGGTCAACCCATCCTCAGGACCCTCAATGCCAACCTAGACACCGATCCGCTTGGCAAACAGGGCCCTGACACAGGGCACTGGGTCCAGGAGCCAGGACACAGCACTTCCAGCTCCACGAACCGGTCTGTGGTTTCCCGACACTCAGCCTCCCAGGGGATACCTGTGAGCCAAGAGCCGTTTCGGCTCCCTGTGACACGGTGACTCCGACAACCGCCAACAGCCCCAACGTCCCCACCAGAGACACAGTCCCAGAGCCACCCGATGCTGCAGGAGGACCAAACCCCACCGGGCAGGGACCACAGGCAGAGGCCCCCACTGGCCCAAAGGAGCTGGGCACAGAGCCCTCCCAGAAGGCACAGTGCCCAACCTCGCACGCTGCACAGCCTCACAGCACAGCCACTCGTGCCCATTTCCTGGAGGGCAAAACCGAGGCTCCAGGAAGAAACGTCCAATCCAAAAGCACCGCGGCACCGCAGCCTGCCCCACCAGGTCTCGCCACTGTACCCGGGCCGAGGCCAATGTGTCGATTCTCTCAGCTCAGGACCGGCACCCAGGCCGCCCCAGGTCCCCAGCACCCCCTCACCTTTCTTGGCAGTCTCCATCTCCTCCTCGGTCCAGCGGGAGCTCTCGTTCATCTCCATGGAAGCTGAGAAAAGAGGCGGCAGATTGGCCGGAGCCCGTCCAGGAGGCGGCCCTCTGTCTTCTGGGTGGGCGGCTTTGCCCCAGAGCCAGGGAGGGAGCGGACGGGACCTCGACACTGCGACCTCGCGGCTCTGAGTCCCGAGGGGAGGCCCCGCTTCAGATGCCCGTCCCAGCCGGTACCCACTCCCCGCCCAGCCCCATTTCACAGATGGGCACACAGAGGCAGCCAAGAGCCTCAACCGTGGCAGTTGCCCCTGCACACACTTGGCTGGGAAGGGGCGAGCCTGGAGCTTCAGCTGGGCTGGTCACACCAGAAACGCCTGCGGGTGGGGGCAGCACCCACACAGAGAAGCAGCCCCTGGGCAGGTGCAGGATGGGACTTCCAGCTGACGCAGAGGGGACCCGGCCAGCCTGGGAAGCACCACTTCTGAGCACCCTCTGAGAAGGCCTGGCGTGGATCCCTACTCCTTCCCCTCGGGCAGCACAGGAGCGAAGCTGGGACCAGCAGCTCAGGCCCCGGAGGGGAGCCAGCGCCTGCCTCCTTCCCACAGGACCCCCAGAGAGAGGCTGTGCGTGTCTGAGCGGGGCTGGGAGGGGGCGTTGGGGTCTCTTCCACCCTGTAGCAGCAGCCCCGGGCCTCCAGGATGCACCGCCAAGTGGCAGACCCCACAGGGCCAGGTTCAAATCCTGGCTGTCCCAGAGACTTTCCGGAGGCCACGCCCTTTCTCCAACCCTCAAGGAGTCCATCCACGAACTGCATCCAGACCACGTCCACAGGAAGAGGAGACGGGGGCCCGGCACAGTGAGAATGGGAAACCCCATCCACGTCCACTGTGGGATGCAGCCCTGGGAGCAGGGCCCAGCCTGGGCACCAGAGGCCCCGGGTGGCTCCCAGGGTGGCTGCAAGGCTGACCCCAACCGTGGCTGCCCCAGGCTGCTGGCTCGGCGCCCTCTTCCCCCTGTGCGGGAGGGCAGCGGGCTCAGGGCACCCGGAGGGGAAAGAGCTGCTTAGGCCCAGAGCTCAAGGTGCGACCCGGACGCCCGGCAGGGCTGCGGGCACCATGTGGACAGACTCTGGGAGCCACGCCCTCCCTCGTGGCACAAAGCCAGAGCTGGCAGCGGCCTGGACCTGTGGCTGACACCTCCCTGCTTGCCAGCGCAGCCCCAGGCCCTCCCTGCGCCTCTGACCCCATGGTAACCTCGACGACGCCCCCTCACGGAGAGGCCGAGGGAGTCACCGCGGGCGCCACGGCTAATGCTGAGCTCTGAGCCGCGCGACCCGCTCCAGTGCCACAGGATGCCCGCACGGCCACCACCCCGGCCCGGCTCGCCCGGCTCACCCAGCTCGGCGCTCTGCTGCGGCGTGGCGGCCTCCTCGCTGTGCGCCTCGCTGGCCATGGAGCGCGTGATGCGGCCCTTGCGCCGCCCCTGGCTGTTGGCCGTCTTTCGGCCGCGGGAGGCTACGGCCTCCTTCTCATCGTTGTCTTCCCCCGAGGTGTCGTCCGTCTTCTCCCTGCGGCCGAACGGGGAGTCAGGGACAGGGTCAGCGGGCTCGTCTGCCCCGGCGCCGGCCCAGGGGCCCGGGGTCTCCCTCGGTGCGCCCACTTTACACAGCATGACCAGGGCGGCCGTGCCCGCCGGCAAGGACGCTGCCCGCTGGGTCCCCGCAGGCTGGCAGAGGGGCAGGGTGTATGTGAGCGGGACGCGGAGCTGGGCTCTCAGAAGCTGCCTTCTCCCCGCTCCCCATGCATCTCCCTGAAAGGCCCGGGCTGGCCAGATGTTCCGAGGCGCATTCCTGGGCCCCTCACGGGTACCTGGCGCCAAGCGAGCAGTGCTGCCCCCGGCTGCTGTGCCCCCTCCCCCCGACGGCACGGGGCCTGTCACAGCCACAGGTGCCCGCAGCCCCCGCTCCCCCTGCAGTGAGAGCCGACAGGGCCCGCGCACCTGGCCCCTCTGGTGCCTCAGGAGACCCCCTGGAGGCACCGCCCACATCCCAGCTGGGGGTGGAGCTCAGATGCGAGCTCAGCCCCGCAGGGCCCCGGGGGCAGCCGGGAAGGAGGAGAGGGGAGAGCAGTAGGAGGGGGCTGCCTGGACACACGGGGAGGACCCGGCAGCTCTTGCCCGGGCCGGCTTACTTGGCGAGCTCTTCCCGGTCGTGCTCCACGTCCGGCTTCTCCTCCTCCTTCTCCACCTCCTTCTCCTTCTCCTCCTTCTCCTCCTGGCTGTTGCGGGACATCTGCTGCTGCTGTTGCTGCTGCTGCTGCTGCTGCTGCTGTCAGGCCCCGGAGAGCGGGGAAGGGGGAGAGGAAACCCAGGCGTCAGCAGAGAACCTCTGCACCTGGGCTCGGCGTGCGCTGGGGAGGAGCTGCCGGAGGCGGCAGGCGGCTGGGGACCCGGCCAGCCGGTGGGGCGGGTGGAGAGGCCACGGCTGAGTTCTGGGGCCCGGGGGGCGTGCAGGAAGCGCTGGGCAGTCTCAGACACCCCAGGTTCCATCCCTTGCGCGTGGGGCTCAACCTGTCTGCGCAGATTTCTTCCCTGTAAACCGGGAATTCCGTGTGCTCACGCCTCAGCCAGGCGCTGGAGGCTCCACGGAATGCTGAGAATGGGGCGGCCGGCCTGGACCCTTCAGTGGGGCAGGCGCTGGGGACACAGCCCTGCCCCTGGCCCCAGGGCTGTCTGCAGGAGGTCACTGCGGCTGGCCTTGGTCCCCCACTCACAACACTCCCTGGGCCAATTTCACAGCAAGGATCAAAGAGGCTCAGGGCAAACCAGCCTCTGCCTCGGGCCCAGCTCTTCCCTCTTCTTCCCCAGCCGCCTCCTGACTTCCTTTGAGTCCCATCTGATTTCTGTGAAGGCACACATTGGGTCCTCCCTGCAGACGGTGCCAAACCATCCCCTGAGCCACAGGAAGTAAAAACCTGGGCAGCAGGAACAGGGGCCGGGGCGGAGAGAGGAGAGCAAGAGAGAGAGAAAACACGTGCTCCCCTCCCCTACGCGAAGCCCTCGGACCCCGTCTCCTGTGAGGTGGAGCAGGGCACGGGGACTGTGGGTGCTGAGATGCTGCCTGGCCTGGGCCTGCCGGGGACACTCCCAGTCTCCTACTACTGCAGATTCCTCACCCACAGCCTCGACCCAGACTGACCCCTGACCCCTGGCCTCAAAGCCCCAGGCACTCTGGCTTGACCCGGAAACAGCTGGAGCTGGCGTCACTCCCGGCCCCTTGTCCATACCCAACAGGCCGGCCTCCGCAGAGCTGGCCCAGCTTGTGGAGCTGGGGTGGGAGGGTGCCCGACAAGCGCCAAGGTGGGCGGGTCTCTGGGGCAGGAGGGTGTGGCTACCTCCTGTCAGTTGGCCCGGGCCATAGGATGTCTGGGCTTCCCCATGGCAGGGGGCTGGCGTCCCCAAGGCTGCGCCCAGCTCTCCCCACGGGGCGACAGCGGCTGTCACAGCCTTCCTCTCTGCCCCTCCAAGCAGGAGCAGTGGCTACTCTCGTGGCAAATCTGTCCACTGGCCCCGAGGTCTGGGATGCTGGGGCCCCATGACCTCTCACGACTCGCCCACGGCCCACAGCACAGACTAATGTCACACAGCACGGCCAGAGGCGGCCGTGGAGCCTAGGAGGCCGCGGGCAGCCAGGGCTTGGCGGTGCTGGCTGAGGGGGCAGCCCTGTCTGTCCTGCCTGCCCATCACGCCTGCCCTGAAGCGCACCTGTCACTGCCCCACTGCGCTCCCCAGCGGCCCTGCTCACGTGCTGCCCCGGGCCCCGTGGCCTCCTCCACCAGCCGACTGCACAGAAGCGGAAACCGGCACAGACATTGCGGCCGACAAAGCCGGCAAACAGCAGGGCCGGGACTCAAGCCCGGGGCCTGCAGCCTGGGCCAGCGCCTGAGCAGGCTGGAAGTGCCCTCGGCAGCAGAGCCAGGGCGTGACTCTATCTGTCCATCCAACAGCGCGAGGGGCCAGGCCCCATTGCTACCTCCTCCCTGGAGACACCCACCTCCCACCCTCTGCAGGGTGCACACAGTGGATGCAGTGACCGGCACTAACAGGAGCCAGGGCCGGTTTCCCGCTTCTGCCAGGCTGAACTCTGTCTCCCGCGGGGCCAGCGCCCACGCGCCCTAAGCGGGGTCACTCACAGGCGAGGAGAACAGCGTAGCCTAGACAACGGACGTGCGTGGCCTGGGACCTCCAACCAGGGGCTGGTGGGCTTCTTTCCCAAGAGGTCCCGGTAAAATGCAGCTCTCCCGTCTGTGGCCTGGGGCCGGCGCTGTGGGTGGAAGCAGCTCCCTGGGCTCCCCGGTGCCCAGACCACAGGGACACCCATGTCAGCCCACGCAGGGCCCTTGCCGCTGGCTGTGGATGCCACCCCCACCAGAGGGGCCTGGGCGGAGAGGAGTGGGGGAGAACTGGACGGCGCAGCGGGATGCCTGTGACGCAGACGTGGCCTCGGTCAGGGCTGCCAGCGAGCTCGGTGCCACCACGCGGTCGAGAGCATCCAGCCCCTGATCGGGGAGCTGCCAGGATCCGGTGCTGGCCGGAGCCATGGTTCAAGCGCTCGGGGGTCCCTGCTTCCGGAAAACAACACTAACGGCACCAGCTTGCTCACTGCACACAACGGGTGCTGGAGAGGCTGTCTTCCCTGAGCCGCCCCGGTCCCCTGGCTGAGGACACAAAGACACAGAGGTGAAGCGCCTCCCCTGAGGTCACAGCAGCTCCTAGCAGAAACCGGCTCGGGCTGGGGGTCGTATCCCTCTCTGTACCCATCCATTCTCTCCCTGATGAGCGGGTGCTCAGCCCCCAGCAGGGGCCCTGAGCCACAGGAAGATGTAATCCCCAGGGCACAAAGCCTGCCCCAGGGCCGAGTGAGATGCCAGGGACGGCACAAGTTCGTGGCAATGCAATCAATCACCCTTGCCCACAAGGGCTCTGGGCAGACAGGCCTCTGGGCTGCCTCCCTGGGCTGAGGTCGTGCAGGCCGAGAGATGGCATTGGCGTGGGGGGGGCAGGTGGTGTGGAAATGCCGGCTACACCCACAAACACCAGCATGGGCCAAGGGGTGGGCAGGGAGTCCAGTGAGGAGGCGGTGCCTGCCAGCCACCGGGGAGCGGACATCAAGTCCCTGAAGGCAAGTTCTGAAAAATGGGTGGGGGTGGGGCCGGTACTGTGGCGCAGCAGGTGAAGCCGCCGCCCACAGCACCACCGTGCCACGAGGATGCCAGCTGGAGTCCTGCCTGCTCCCCTTCCGATGCAGCTCCCTGCTAATGCAGGATAACCCACGTGCTGGGGGCCCTGCACCCACGTGGGAGATCCACATGAAATGCCTGCCTGCTGGCTTTGGACTGGCCCAGCCCAGGCCACTGTGGCCATCTGGAACCAGCAGATGCAAGATCTCTCTCTGTCTCTCTCTCTGTAACGCTGCCTTTCAAATAAACAAACGAATATTTTAAAAACAACAAGGGACGGGGGTCCTTCCAGGGCCCAGCCTCACTGGCTGCACCACCTCTCACTCATTCCTTCATTCAACGCACACTTCACTGAGCGCTACCACGGCTGGAGCCCCTCCTGGCAGTGGGGGGAGGGCACCCAGGGGCCTGAGGCTGGTGTGGGGAGCAGGGTGAGGTGGGGGCGGGGGCAGGACGAGGTTTCCTCGCCCAACACCTGCCCCTGGGGGGGACATGGGAAGGGCGGCCCGTCATGAGATACACGGAGCAGCACCTTGGAAGCTGGCCACGAGTGCAAACTGGGGGGGGGGGGGCCTCATCGTGGAACTCAGGAGCAAAGCAGAGGTGCAGGCCCTCCAGGTGCCTCCCCCCACGGCCATCACCCGCGGTCTTGAGGCCCCCTCCACCCGGAGCCTCCGTGGGGCGGGTGGAGCCTGGACGAGCACACCTTGGACATCCCTTCCCACTGCAGCCGGGGCTTCCTGCTGCCACCTGCACTCGGGGGGGGTGTGTCCACACCGCAGCCCCTGGCACCGGCAGCACACTGGGGGCCGCCCCACGCCACAGCCCCGCTGTGAGACACATGAGCCACTCACAACACATGGCACAGACCCCGTCCTGCGCCTGGAACACCATCCGTGTGACGGAGCCCCTGCCTGCCTCGTCCACCTCCCCTCGTCTGCGCTGCCCAGTTCACTGGACGATGCCACCCTTGCTCCTGGCCCAGGGCGTCCATGCTTGCTGTGGCTGGCCTGCGTGCCCCTGCCCAGCTCCGCCTCGCTGGCTCCTTCCCAGGGCTCAGCTCTGAGCCCCAGTGGCGCCTCATGGAAGCCCTCGGTCGGCTCCCAAACACCACCCCGGAGACTGCCCCTCCTGACTCCCGCCCACCTGCACGTGGTCTGTGTCCCCACGGGAGGGCCAGCTGCACGCTCACTGGGGAATCAGCCCGGTGACATCAGCGTGCAGGCAGTATGACAAAACCCCCTCAAACCTGGCCCAAGGACACGGCCCTGCTGTGGGCCAGCACCACACGGCTGGGATGTCCCCACTCCCCGCCGACCTGCAGGCACCCCACCCTCCCCTCCCCTCCCGCACCTCTGAGGCAGGCCTCCAGAGGGCGCTGGGGGCCCCACAAAGGCCCCATTCCTTTCTCTTCTAAACCAGCAGCCTGGCTTGCTCTACCCCTGGTGCCCCCCATCTCTGGCACCCCCTATCTCTGGCACCCCCATCAGGCCTCAGCCCCAAGAACCAAGAACACCATCCCCAAAATGTGTTGGTGGGCTGTGGGCCTGGGGGACCTTTGCTCCCCTTCCCCAACCCCATGCCCCCCCACAGGGGACAGCCAGCTGCTTCTGGAGGGCTTGGGCCACCTGCGCAAGCCGGCAGGAGCCCAGGCCGGGGGCCCAGCCCTGCCCCGAGACACAAGCATGTGCCTGGCGGACACGCAAATCTCGCCCAGCTGTCAGGGGCTTCGTGGGCCGAGCAGGTCGGCCAGGCCCTAGAAGCAGCGCCAACCACACACAGCCCCCCCACTGAGCTTGGCTGCCACCCGCAGACCAGTCCTGCCGGTCACACTGCTTCCCAAGCAAGCCAGCAGGGTGCCTGGCAACGGGAACAAGGTCACCCGTCCTTCGGCAGGGAGCTGGGAGAAGCGGAGAGGTGGAGGCGGCAGGGCGGGGAGAGGGTGACAGACACAGAGACACGGGACAGGGGGCAGGGCGGGGGGAGCAGGAGACAGACGGGGGATAAGGAGGAAAAGCGGGACACGGAGCCAGAGACGAGGGAGAGGAAGGCAGAGAAAGCACGAAGAGACAGCAACGGGGAGAGACCGAGCCAGGTGGAGGCAGCAGGCTGGGGCTGGCAGCCTGGGCAGAGCAGAGTGCTGGCTGAGAGAGGGACAGCAGCCCAGACACAGCTAGGAGCTCTGAGCGCGGGCCTGCGGGCAGGCAGGAGCGGGGCAGTGGGGTCTCCACCCGGGGAAGGGGCGGCCCGGACAGTGGGGGAGGACAGCCTCGCCCGTCTCCCGTGGCGTCTCTGTGGGAAGGGACGGCGGCCCTGCTCCATCCTCGACCTCCCAGTGGCCCTGGGGGCTGCAGGAGGAGCACTCAGCTCCAGGGACACATCCCCTTGGCCACTGGGCACCCTCATCACTGCCCCTCAGCCATGGCCACGGCCCGCCCCTCACGGCTCCCTGTCGGTGTGCATGGTTAAGCCGCTCACTGCCCTCGCATTCCTGGCCCCGGTGTTGTAATTCCGCGGGAAAACATGAGCTAAAGCCACTGGGCTGTCACTGGCAACCAGCCGGCACCCCTGTGCCTGCGATTCACCGGCGCAGGGGCAGGGAGGTGCTCGGGCTGCAGCCCAGCCTGGAAGCGCACCGGTGTGAGGTGCTGGCATCCCAAACGTCCCCGCCTGTGTGACCCACGGCTGGAATGTGGAGAAGCCTCTAGAAGGCACCCTCCATTAAGTCATCACCCAGGGGACTGCCCCTGCAGGTGACCAGGTCATGCCCCTTCCTCCCTGTTCTCTGGGCCGCCTCCACGGGCTACCCCAGAGACTTCACAACCACCCGGAACCACCCACGCGTTTACAACACCACCATCGAGACGCTGCGTCCACGAGAATGCCTGGGCTCAGGGTCCAGCTCCACTCCTGATTCAACTTCTGCCTAACGCACACATGGGGGCAGCGGGTGAGGCTTAAGTACTCGAGTCCCTGCCACCCACAGGGGCAACCCAGAGTGGGTTCTGGGCTGCAGCCTGGCCCGATCCTGTCCACGGCAGGCGTTTGGGAAGTGAACCAGTGGATGGGAGCCCTCTCTGCCTGCTTTTCAAATACACAGAAATTTTACATAAGGAGATGTTGAACAACCCAGCATCCGTGCCCAGGGCACACGGTGTGGGGTGGCGGGGTGGGGAGGGGCTGTGCGGCCGCTGTGTGCAGGTGGGAGGCCCTGAGCAGCGTGTGGCTTCCTGTGTGCCCATGGGGCGGCTGGGCACTGGGGCAGCACCAAGCGCACGGGCCTCCCTGGGAGCAGGGGCCCTGACCGGGCTCAGAGCTGCCCGCTGGCCCTGCCCAGGCGGAGCCCCCGCATGGCAGCCTGCGCGGTGGAGCTGCACCTCAGGGCCCAGCCTCCCCTAGGGCCACCCGGCAAGGAGGCTCCGAGAACGGTCCCTGAGCAGTGCTGGGAGCCTGTGAGGAATGCGAGGTCTCAGTCCCGACCCTGCTGAGCGGCACGGGCCGCAGCCCAGCGATCTGGGGCCGGTGGTCTGGCCCAGCCCAGCCCTGGGGCACACGCAGCAGGCCTAAAGCAGCTGGCAGAGTCTGAACTCAGAGAAGGGCTGTCCCGATGTCTCTGGAGAGCCACTGTCCCCGCCAGCCCCACGGGCTCCCCCTCCTCATGCCCACGGCAATCCCAGGAGCCAGGAACACCAGCACAGTGCTGTGACAAGCGGCCCCCGGGGCCTGCATCATCTACCAGTGGACGAGGGAGCACCACGCCTGGAAGTCCCACCTGGCATCCGCCTTCCAGCTCCGCATGGGGCAGTTGGGGCGTGGGCACCGGGGCCACTTCTCTGAAAGATGACAGTCGATCCGCCTTGGAGCGGGGACGGCTGGCAGCCCTGGGCAACAGCAGCTGCTCCGTGCCCGCCCAGGATAAACACACACACACTGCACAAGCCACAGGCACCTCCTGCGGCAGGCTGGGGGCACCTTGGAGAAACGAGGGGGGGCCGCCAGAGCAGCCTGGGCCCTGCTGGTGAGTGGAGCGGCCACTGGTGGCTGCCCTGAGCAACGGCGTGGCCCCGAGCCACGGGACCCGCGCCAGGACCACAGGCACCGCAGCCTCTCTGCGGCCACCCACAGCAGCCTCCGGCCACCCGGGAGCAGGGGCGTGCAGGGAGACAGGGCGAAGGCGAGGAGGGGAGGAGGAGGCACAGCCGTCAGGGGATCCCGGGACACGGCGGCAGCAGGGAACCAGGCAGAGCGGACAGCCAGGGCCGGGGCATCTCGGGGAGAACACAGACACAGGCCAGAGTCAGGTGGCCCCACAGCACCACATCTGTCCCTGCAGAAGGGCGGGCCCTCACGGGGACCCCAGCGGCCCAGCCTGACCAGCACAGCCCAGCACAGCTCAAAGCAACCCCCACGGGGCCCGCAAAGAGAACTTGGGCTGGATTCACAGCCAGTGTTACCCCCGGGGCCACATGACTGAGGGCCTGTGCCTCAGTTTCCCCTGGGAAGCACTTCCCTCACAAAGCTGAGGAACAAGCCAGCACCAGGCCCTAAGCACGGGGCGCTAGGGGCCCATCAGCCACCCCAGGACTGTCACGGCTGTCGCCGTCGCCATCATCCTCACACTGAGGGCCAAGCACGCCTGGAACCCTCCCTCGCCCCCCAACTCCAGACCCCCCCTAGGCCTTGTAACCACACCAGAGCTCCAGGGAGGCAGCGAGGCCCGGGCCTGTTCCCCAGAAAATGAATACCTAGGGAGCTGAGCCAGCGTCCAGCGGGCAGGTGGCCGGCCACGAGAAGGGAGCCAGAGTCCCTCCTGGCGGCTGCAGCCCACCTGAGATGACCCTGTCATCCACTGCCTCGGGGCTGCCTCGCAGAGGTGGGGCCAGGAGAGGGGGGCACGGGCCACCGACCCAGGGCAGCTGCGAGGTGGGGGCAGGGCAGGCCCATGAATGCACGCTAGGCCCAGTCCAACCTGAGCCCAGGTCCCGGGCTGCTGGGGGTGGACCGGGAGAGCATGGGTCGGAGAAAGGGACAAGCCTCAGGCAGAGGGAACCCATCCCCAAGGGGGCCCTGGGGCCCGGGGGGCCGGAGAGTGGGCCCAGCCTGCCTGGCCTTCCTCACGCCCACCCAGGAGCATCAGGGCTTGGGAATGCCCCGCTCATCTGCTGTGTGCAGCTCAGCCCAGCACTGGCGTCGCTCTAGGGGCCCAGCGGAAACCTCTGTGCAGGGCAGGGCCTGAGCCACCGGACACCCCTGTGGCAGCCCTGGCTGCTGGGAGAAGGCAGGAGCCCAAGACACGCCCTGTCTCCCAGCGTGAGGCGGGGCACCCGCCCTGCCTGTCTGAGGGGCAGAGCTCAAACACAGCTGCTCCCTTCCATTCCAGGTGCCCCTCCTGGGATGCCGTGGAAGCCCCCCACCCGCCCCAGAGGGAGCTCTGCAGGTCTCAGACTCGGAGACGGGCACACCCCTCCTGTGCTTTGGAGCGCTGGCCTGGCCTCTGTCCCCAGCCACCTGACCCCTGCTGGGTTCCACACATGGCACACGTGGCTCCCACACGCCGTCAGGACACGTGGGCCCTTCTGTCTCCAGCAGCCCCAGGACAGCCACCCGGGTAGGCTCCCCACAGAGGCTGCACAAGGGGCACCGGGAGAAGCAGCTGTGCCCAGCAAACACCTGCCGACTCCACCACGGTCAGATCCCGCCATCGCGCCAGTCCCCGCCCACCCCAGCACGCAGCCACTCTGCCTCTCGGGCCAGAAAACTCCAACACTCTAGGATTTCTAGAACAACACAACTGGGTCTGGAACGGCACAGCTCGCTGCCACGGAGCCTGGGGCCAGGAAGACCCTGTCCACACACCCGGTCGGCTGCTGAGCCACCCCCCACCCACAGGGAACGGCGAGGGTGGCCCAGCCCCTCCCAGACGTGCCTTCCTAATTCTGCTTCTATGGGGTGGGCACATGGCGGCCACTCCGCGGGCCCTGGGCTGACCTTGGGGCTTGGGAGTCCTGAGCCCTAAGGCTGGAGGACAGCAGGGCCGGGCATCCTCCAGAGGAAAACCCGGGGCCTTCCATCCGGCCGTGCCACCCTGGCCTTCGGCCCTGTCCCTGCTCCCCCAGGCCATGGCACCCTGGGGAGAAATGCTTCCCATGACTGGAGTGCAGCACCAAGGCCCCACAGGGTCCGGCCCACCCGCCTCTCCCCAGCCATGACCCCAGCACCCACAGCCCCACCTCCACCCCCGAGACCCCGGGGAGCCGGGCGCCCCCCTCGCTGTGCACCGAGGGTCTTTTCCTCTAGCTCAGAGACCAGAAAATCCGTTCTATAAAGTGCCAGAGAGCAAACACGGCGGGCGCTGCCAACCATCGGCTTCCGTTCCAATGACACAGAAGCCGCCAGGGGGATGTCCACGCGTGGCGTGGCCGTGTGCCAATAAAGCTTTATTCGCAAAAGCAGGCGATGGGCCAGACACGGCCTGCGAACGGCAGTTCGCCGACTCCAGCTCCCACGGACACCACCCTCAGGCTCGCTCTGGGCAGCGGCAGCCCAGAGACAGAGGGTCAAAGGGCAGGCTATTTTTCTCTCTCTGTATCCGCAAAGATAAACACACAAAACTACTCAAGTGTGCGAGATGTGAAGCCCGCAGGCCACCCCAGGTGGTCCCGGGAAGCCGGTGTGGGAACGCGGCCTTCTGACCGCGGGGACCAGGGCGCACACGGCTGGCGGCCCACAAGGCGCTGGGGCCCAGGGACACCAGCACGTGGGCGTGGCTGCACACCCGGACGACCCCCGCCCGGTGCGCCGCTCACCTGGCTCTTGCCCCGGCGCCGATAGCTCCGCCTCACCAGGCTCTTGTAGTTCTCGTTCTTCTTGGTCAGGTAGTAGTAGAGCACGCACTCGGCCACCGTCTGTGGACGGAGCAGGAGGAGGGGCTGACGCACGCGTGGGCGGCGTCAGAACAGGAGACCGAAGGCCGGCGACCCTGGGCCGGCCACCCAACCTCACGGGGAGGGGTTTGGGGGAGGTGCAGCTCACGGCGCAGGCTTCAGAGGATCCCTGAAGCTCAGGTGAGCAGCGCTGGGGTGGCCACAAGGCTGTTAACAGCGCCACCCGCTGTGACTGCGGCTGGGCAGGCTCCAGCCTTCCCCGCTCCTGGTCTGGGGCTCCCTGCACCACCCCTTCCCAGCTCCACGCACTGGGGTGGCGGCACCCCCGCCTCTCCCCTCTCCCCTGCCCTGGTCTTGCCCGTGTGGGTCAGGGTCGGAAGCCCGGCTGCCTCCTAGCCCAAGCAGGGCCAGGAGGTGGCATCCTCGGAAAGCCAGGCCTGGTGCCCCTACCCGCGTGGAGGAGCGTGGCTGGGTGCCCGAGCCAGTGCCAAGCCGGGAGCACCTTGGAGCAGCTTCCGTGACGCCTGCTGGGTGCAGGGCTCCTGGACACACCTGGAGCAGAGGCAGCTCCCAGGCTAGGCTGACCACGAGTGCGCCCACAAGGCAGCTAGGCACACCACCGGGCGATCAGACACCCACAGCTCAAGTGGGACTGTGTGGGTGACTGACTTCTCTTTCCCAGCTGCCTGGGACAGGCTGACCCCACGTGGTAGCTGTCCCCATGGACAAGGTCAGAGCAGCCAGTTCGGCCAGCTCCCCTGACACCAGCCGGGCTCACTGTCACCAGTTCCCAAGGGAGGGCACCTCCAGCCCAGACCTTCCAGAAACTCTGCGGGGGTCTCAGCCTGGGCCCCCTGGGTCCCCAGGGCGCATTCCCCGGGACAGAGACCTCGGGTCCCCTTGTGCCTGCACGGGAGTCCTACCCTAGCCTGGGCCACCACTGCCTGCCAGATGCTGTCACACTGCCAAGCAGGCGCTGTTTCCAGGCCCAAGAGACGCTCGGGGGTCAACTCAGCAAAGGGAGCCGCTGAGAACAACCGTGACCCTGTAACGTCACTGCTGTGGACAGGGCCGGGAGTGGGCGTGCCCCGTCACCCCGAGGAAGGCCACTGTCCCTCCCCACGACGATGCCGGGGCGCCATGGTCCCCTGCACATGCAGCTCCCTGCAGCCCTTGGAGCCATCTGCCCGGTGACAGTGAGCACCCACTGGGGACGCTTTGTGTCAGTTCTCCTGTTAGAGCCACAGCCTGGGGTAGGTGCGGGGCAAGGCAGGGTCCGGAGGGCGGGGGTTTGGCTTCAAGCCTGGCTCGGCATCGGGAGTGTTGGAAAACACACGGTGGCCGGCAGCAGGACGAGGCCGCCAGGCCCCGGGCAGCGCTGCCACGGCAGCCTGCAAGGCCCCGGCTGGGCCACCAGGCACAGCGCCACGGCCAGAATCCACGGGTTCTCAAGGACACGCACGGCCACAGCGGAGCAGCCGGCAGGAGCCCTGGGAGGCCTGTCCACGCCACGCTCGGCTGTCAAGGCTCCCCCTGTGGGCCTGCACATCTTCTCCCAGACAAGAGGGGAGGGAGGAGGGCTGGCAGCCAGAGGCACGGGCTGGGGTCGGGGGGCTCCACCCCCAGCCCCAGTGGCTGCCACAGACGTGGGCATCAAAGGGACCCTGGGCGGCACAGGGCGGCGGCTGGGCGGCTCACCTTCCTCTCCAGGAACGAGGCGATCAGGCCGAAGTTCTTAGGATGCTGCATGAACCTGTGGGATGACAGGGGCAGGCATGAGGCCAGGCCGCGGGGGCTCCTCTGTCGGGCGCTGGCCATCTCCACCAGCCGGCCGGCTGGGCAGTGCCCCGCGGGGAGCAGTGAGGCCCAGGGGGTGTGGGAAGGGCCGGGCGGGCGGGGTGGGGGTGAGGACCCGGGGCTGAGGAGGGCGTTCCCCGGAGTGAGTCACTGGCGAGAGCGTCTCGAAAATGAGTTTGTTTGTCCTGCTGAGGGCGGCTTCCAGGAAAAATGAGGACATTGCAGGCAGCTCGCGCAGGCCCCCTTCTAAGATCTGCTTGTGTGTCTCTCTCCAGCTGGGTCTGGGAAGCTGGGCCTCAGCCGGCCCCCATGGGCCCCCACCAAGAGGTCGCGGAGAGCTGGGGCACAGGCAGAGTGCCCGCGGGCAGGCAGGAGGAACCGGCCAGCCAGGCAGGCGGCAGGGATGGCCCTCAGCCGGAAGGGGTGGCGGGAGCTGGCGACGGGCCACGGGCTTCCTGCGAAGGCAGGAGAACCGCTGGGAAACCACGCGCTGCGGCTGAAATGTCAGGGCATAGGAGCAGGCTGACGGCAGGGGCGGGGAGGTGGGTCAAGGCCGGCTCAGGCCCAGGGGTGCCGGGCGGAGTCCCGGGCCCAGGCGTCCCCACAACGCACCACCACCACGACCTCCACCTCCCGGCCTTCCTCGGGGACGAGCCGCAGGGTCAAGGGCTGGTCTCGCCCCGCCCTGCTGCGGTCGACACAGCCTCTGGAACCGCCTTTTGCCTCTCCTCCCAGAGGAAGAGCAAGTGCAGGGCGGCTGCGCAGCCCAGCTGGGCCACCCGGAGCGGCTCCTCCCCAGCCCCAGGCAGGGACGGGCCCCAAAGCAACCAAGAACCACATGTGGGAATCGGTCCCAGCTCACCTGGGCCCCTGCCCGCGTCCTCTGGAAACCAACTCCATGGAGTACTGCGCCTGCCCCGAACACACACACACACACACACACCCAGCCTAACGCCACAGGCTCAGCAGGTGCGCTGGAGCCAACGCCAGTCACCTGGGCAGGACCTGAAGTGTGTGGGAGGGCCATGGGGTCACACAAAACACAAGCCGTGCAGCCCTGATCCGGACCCACGAAGTCCACAACGCTCCCCAAACGCCAAGCTTTCTCGTCGCCGTGGAAAACGCCACAGCTGCCTTCCCAGGATCATCAACTCTACTGGGCTGGGCGTGGACCCCGTCCGTGAAACACGTGGATTTCATGCCGGGCAGGGGTCCACCCCTGGGTACGCTGTGCGTGTGCAAATATTCCACTGTCGGAGAAAACCTGAAACCCAAAGCATGCTGGCCCCCAGATTTCAGACCAGGGGCCTCAGCCTGCACGGGGCCACTCTGCACAGGGACCGGAGCAGCCGCAGCTCTCGGCAGATGTGAGTGTCGGGCGGCGGCTGTTTCCTCTGGGATACCAAGGGACAGCCGTGTGGCTGTGCCCATTTCACAGGTGAGGATGCTGAGGCTCAGAGCGGGGACTGAGTGGTACACACGTGGCTGATTCCCAACAGCCCTGAGCGCCAGCAAGAGCTCCCACCGGAGCCACACTCCTCAGCAGGCACGCGCAGCCAGGCTGCATTGGCCCAGCCCAGGCAACACCCCCCAGTGGCGGTTGCCAAGGTAACAGAGTGTCAAATCACCAGGCCTCCGGACGGCCGAAGCCGCAGAGAGCTCCCTAGAACACACAGATGAAAACACTCGGCACACTAGCCAGAGTTCCCGCGCCGCCTGCCGCAGTGGCCCGGTCACCGACCACCGCATCAACCTCTCTGGCGGGAACGGCACAAGAGCACGTGTGTCCCTGTCACAAGGCCATCGGGGTCCCTGAGCAGCATCACCTGGCTGCACTCCCTGGCGCTGGGCCTAGGCTGGGGCATGCGAGGGCCTCTCTCCCCGTGCACCTTGGAGAGCTTGTCAGACGCCACTCTAAAAACTGCCCTTGCCCCCAGGACCGGCTCGGCGGCCCCTGTGTCCTGCCATCTTCACCCACGCCAGCCTTGCTGGGGCCGAGCCCATCTGACCTGCCTGGGCTCCGACCCTGCAAGGTGCGGGACCAGGAGTCACTTCTAGGGCGAAGCCTTCCCTGGGGGGGAGGGGTGTCGGTGCTCAGCAGGAGCTGGATGGGCCCTGGGCAGGGACCGGTACCAGCCCTGCCCTGCCCCGACACCGCGGCCTCTGTCCCTGCCCTGGTTTCCTGTCCTCCCTGGGAGGTCTCCCAGCCTTTAAGTGGCCGTAACTATGGTGCACGGTCCCCAACATGAGAGGCGGCTCAGCAGGACAGGGCTCCCCGGTCACCTGCACCCCGGCCAGGCAGCAGCCCCTGCAGCCTCGCTATTGAAAATCCAATTCCGTTTTCTGCCCCGCCAAAGCTCATCCTCCCTTCCACGGTGGGCACACTGTGTGGCTGTCCGGGCTGGCAGGACGGACAGAGGGACAAAAGCCCAAGGTCCCAACGGCACTGGTGCGAGGCTGGGGTTGAGGCCACTCCACAGGCTGCCACCTTCAAAGTCAAACGCAAACCGGGTGCCGCGGGGGCCGCCTGCTCCGCCACTCTCGGCCCTGTCCCGCGTGGGGGCCACCTTGCACTTTGCACCGGGCTGAAGGGCGCCCCCTTGAGACTCACACCCACGCACCTTATCTGGAAACGGGGCCCCTGAAGGCACGGCACGTGAAGAGGGTGGTGGAGGGCGGCTGGCAGCTGCTGAGGGCCTGGGCCGCCCCCCACCCCGACTCCGGACCCCCGCGCCTCCGCCCAGCCGCAAAGGACTCACTTCTCCCGGAAGGTGTCCCTCTCCTGCTCGCTCCACATGTTGGTGACCTGGCGGTCCTTGTACACCTTCATAGGGTCATCCATGAGCCCGTTCATGTTGATGAACTTGATGCGCTGCTGGTCGGCGTCGTACAGCATCGGCGGGATCACGGCCAGCTGGCGCATCTGCTTCTCCAGGTTCTGCGGGGACACGGAGAGGGCAGCAGGCAGGGCCGGGGTGCCGGGGGCCGGGGAGGCGAGCGGGCCCGGCTGTCGAGGGCCGGGCAGGAAAGCGCAGAAGCAAAGGGAAAGGGGAGAGCGACGAGCTTCACGCAGCATCGGCCGCAAGGGGGAGCGCGCGGGGCCAAGGTTGTAAACCCGGCCGGCAGGCGGGAAACACGTGGGGTCCTGGCCGGGGCACTGCCCAGTGGGAGGGCAGGTGGGCGCCTCGGCACAAGCACACAGAGGGGTCAGCCGAGAGCCTGGTGCGACAGCGGGGCCATGTCGCGCTGCACCCCAGCCCAGCCCTGGATCTGGATCCACTGCCTTTGATAGTGCCCACCGGGCCCAGCCTGCAGCCAGCAGGGGTGATGGCCACTGGCTCAGAGCAGGTTCTGCGTGGTCACCCCACCCCCCTTTCTGCAGTCACCCATTGCTGGAGGGCTCGGTGCAGCCAAGCTCGGCCACCTGCCACCCGCACCCAATTCCTTCACTCCACATCCAGGACCCCAGCTGGGCGCAAAGCCTCACCAGGGCCCTGGGCTCACCACGTGCCCGCAGCCCCCAGTGCCTGGCCTCTGACCTTCCCCACGAGATGCAGGAACAGCAGCAGCCCAGGCCCCACGGGCCCCTGCCCTCCCCTCACAGGCACTGCCTGCCACCCAGGCTTGTCCACACTGGGCACGTGCTCACATACCGGAAGTCCCCGGATGGCGTCTCCCCCTGCCCTGCCCTGCCCTTCCTCCACATTCTCCAGGGAACACCAGGGCCCCGCCCACCTGCAGCCCACACCCCGCTCCCTCCACGCAGCTGGGACCCGCGGAGGGGCCTGTGCGCCAGCGCGCGTGTGACAATCAGCCTGGAATGCACGGGGTGGGGGGCGCTGCCCTCCTCCTGCTGCCAGAGCCAGGAGGAGGAGCTGGGGGTGGAGCGAGGTGCGTGTGTGCCCCCGGCCCCTCTGCTGCAGTACCACTGGGGCCGGCGGGACAGCTGAGCCCCTGGGCTTGACCTGCCAGCCCACATCCTGTCTGCACTCGGCCCTGCGGGCCTGGAGACAGCTTCCCATACACACCCTGGTCCCGGGGCCCAGCGGCCCAGAGAGCTCCCGCACTGGAGCGGCCGGGGACTCACCTCCTGCTCCGAGAGGCCGTCGATGATCTCAGAAACCTCGTGCTCACTGCGGGCGGCCGCCATGGAGAGCCCGCTGCCCCGCTGGCCCACCCTGCTGGGGACCGGAGGACACACTCAGGACCGGAGCCGGCCGGCGCAGGCGTGGGGCGCGGGGCGCGGGGCGGGGGCCGGGCGCGCGCTCACCTCTGCATGCGCTCCTGCAGCTCCCGCTGCTTGCGGATCTCGGGGAACTGCTTCTCGTAGTACTCGCGCACCTTGCTCTCCTTGGCCCGCCGCCGCGGGTTGTTCTCGATGCGCTCCACCTTCTTCTCCCAGGCCTCCATGAGCTGGTCATAGCGCTGGCAGAACTTCTGCTCCTACACCAGCGCGGGACAGCGGGGACGGCGCTCGGCAGGGCTCTAGCCCGCGCATGCCCGAGGCCCCGTGGGCAGATGACAGACATGCACACACACCCACAGATGGACACACACACACCCACCCATGGACACACATACATACATACATGCACACACCCACCCATGGACACACACATACATGCACACACGCACACACATGGACACACATACATACATGCACACACCCACCCATGGACACACACCATACATGCACACACGCACAGATATCCATGGATGGACATACACACATACATGCACACACACACACCATGGACATACACATACACACACACATACACACACAGCCACAGATGGACAGGCACATACACACACGCACACATACCCATGGACAGACACACATAAACACACATACCCACGGACGGACATGCACGCACACATATCCATGGACAGACACATAGACACACTCCCATGGACACATACACACACACACACATACCCATGGACATACACACACACACACACACAATGTGGCAGCAAAGCCCACCACTGCCAGGATTCTCCGCGGTCCTGTCTCTGCCCCTCTTTCAAGTCCGACGCTCTGCCTTGCACCCCACAACAGACTCCTCACCAAGCTGTCTGGGATGTTCAAAGACCTCACACCCACCCCAGTCCTGCAGCCTCGACCGCCAGCCCAGGACCCCCGCCCCAAGCAGGGACACGGCAAAAGAGACTCCCTAGTGGAAGACGTGTGTGAGGAGGAGCCCTAGAAGAGGGGGCGGCACTCCTTCCTGTCTGGCGGGGAGGGAGGGACGGGGATTAGCTGGAAGGCGGGGCCTCTGCTGCCATGCAAGCCCACTCGAGCCCACGTGAGCTGGATGGATCCTAGGCATGCGGCACAAAGTGCTCCTCACCCTCTCAGCTGCTCTGCACAACCGGAAGTCTTTTCTTTTTTTTTTAAGATTTATTTATTTGAAAGGCAGGGTTATAGAGAGGCAGAGGCAGAGAGACAAGTCTTCCATCTGCTGGTTCACGGCCCAGATGGCCGCAATGGCTGGAGCTGGGCTGATCTGAAGCTAAGAGCCAGGAGCTTCTTCCAGGTCTCCCATGCAGGTGCAGGGGCCCACGCACTTGGGCCATCCTCCACTGCCTTCCCAGGCCACAGCAGAGAGCTGGACTGGAAGAGGAGCAGCCGGGACTCAAACCGGCGCCCATATGGGATGCTGGTGCTGCAGGCGGCCGCTTTACTTACTACACCATGGCGCCAGCCCCACAACCGGAAGTCTTACAAGACAGACTTCAATTCAGGTCCGTCATCCAGAACACGTCGACTGGGGCGGGCATCTGGTGCGGCAGTTAAGTCACCACGTGGGATGCGCACACCTCCCATCTCAGCGCCTGGTCCAAGTCCCAGCTCCTCCACTTCCAACTCAGCTTCTTGCTCATGCGCACCCCCTGGGAGGCAGCTCTAGCATGTGGGCCCCTGCCGCCCATATGGGAGACCTGGATGGAGTTCCCTGGCCCCTGGCTGCAGCCTGGCCCAGCCCTGGCTGCTGTGGGCATTTGGGGAGTGAACCAGCAGATGGAAGCTCTCCCTCTTTGTCTCTCTTTCAAATACAATGAACACAAATTTTAAAAGCACGTTTGCTTGTTAAGAAGAAACCAAGTGCCCCTCTGTGAATGTTTCCGGGTGATCTGATCCCTATCTCTACCCCTTGCCTATGACACTGTCCCCTGTGGCCTAAGCTGGCTCCAACCCGAGGGCCTTTGCACCTGCTGGCTCCTCGGCCTGCCGCCCTGCCCATCACCTGACCCTGAGACCCGCCCTGCCCAGCTCCCCCACCCAGCGTCACCTGCCAGGCACAGGCAGGGCTCAGTGACTGTTTCTTAACTCCACAAGCCCGTCGCCAGCCCTAGGGCCTCTGGTCACCACTGTCATCTGCTCACCCTGGGGGCCCCGGGTACTGCCGCCCAGCTGCCAGGCCCCAGCACGCAGTGGGAAGTATCCCGTCCCCCAACGCCCCCTCTTGCAGCAGGGACCTCCTGCCCAGCCCCGCCCTGCTGCGCCCCAGCTCCGCGCCCTCTCCGTGTGCCCTGCTCCTCGGCTGCCCCACAGCAGCCCTGCACTCCTTAGCAACCAT
This sequence comes from Sylvilagus floridanus, assembly GCA_949820135.1. Taxonomy (NCBI): domain Eukaryota; kingdom Metazoa; phylum Chordata; class Mammalia; order Lagomorpha; family Leporidae; genus Sylvilagus; species Sylvilagus floridanus. The sequence continues at coordinate 177,902,827 of OX463233.1, forward strand.
GCGCTCTGCCCCAAGCCCGCGGACAGGAAGGGCCTCTGCGCGAGCTCGGAGCACGGGCTCGGGAGGTTGGGGGCCTGGGTTCCAATCCTGACCCCACCACTTCCCAGCAGTGACCTGGGCTGTCACGTAAGCTCTCTGCGCCTCAGTTTCCTCGACTGAACGGCCACTTACAGGGCCACCCGCACAGAGACGCTCAGAGGGAGCACGGGGGCACCCAGCCGTGAGCTCCTGCTGCGCACGTTCAAGTCCTTGCAGCCTCAGCAAGGGCCTGGCACACAGCAGGCGCCCAATGACTGCACGGCATGGACAGACCCTGGGTCTCAGCAAGGGAATGCACACAGCAGGCGCCCAATGACTGCATGGCGTGGACAGACCCTGGGTCTCAGCAAGGGAATGCACAAAGCAGGCGCCCAATGACTGCATAGCGTGGACAGGGCCTGAGCCTCAGAAGGGTCTGGCATATAGTAGGTGCCCAGCGACTGCAAGCAAATGTGCCCATTTCTGGGCAATCAGCACTTAGCCATCACCTACTGTGTACCAGCAAGGTCCATGCTCAGGACACAACCTCAAAGCCCCTTCCCCCCAGCAGAGCCAAGCAAGGGCCGGGGCCTCCCCGGAGAGAAGCCCCACATCCGTCCACAGAAACCTCTGGTGGCTCGGGCCTCGCCTGCACCTACCCGAGGCCGAGACGGGCTGAACGTGGCCAGGGTTTCCTGCAGGGCCCCTGGATCGGAGCTGCCCCTGCCTGGCCCCCAGAGCCCCGGGGGCCGGTGTGAGGATGGGCGGCTCTCTCCGGATCTAGTGGACGCATACCTGCCCCAGAATCCCGTCCATGTGCTCGCACACGGGCTGGGCACAGCACAGAGATGGGAGGACTTGAGCGAGCCACGCCTGAGCCCTGCCCCCAGGCCACTGTCCCTTCCCTATCTGTCTGAGCCCGCTCCTACTTCCCTGGCAGCGGAAGGCACCTGAGCAGGCCTTCCCGCCCCCTCCTCCCACGAGTGAACGATGCACACGGCTCCCCAAACCGCACTACACCTGCGGGCTAAGACACAGGACATGGACACCATTTCCTGCTGAGATGCAGGCTCTGCCTGCCGACACAGGCCAACGGGCCTCCTGGCTGCTCTCCATCTTCCTGGTCCACAAACGGAGCTCCCTGGGGCCCTGCCGCCTGGCACACAGCCCCAGGCCCCCTCGAAGACCCTGCCGGTCCTCTGGCCAGCGCCCCCAGGCCTTCAGACCACGCATGCTTTCCTCCCCTCGAACTGGAAAGGAGGCGCTGGGCCCCCCAGCCAGGCCTCTCTGTGACAGCCTGCGCCGTGCTGGCCTGGGGCAAATGTGGCCTCGATTCTGTCTCTGGACCTCCCGGGGACCTGGCCGCGGAGGGGCTGAGCAGCGAGTCCTGGGAGCCCCGACGTACCCATTGCTTCCGCGCGTGGTTCCTCCTTTTGAAGTACAGGATCAGCTTCTTCCGCATGGCCTGGTTTCTGCAGCAGAGCAGAGCAGACGGGCGGGTCAGCGCCGCGCAGGGGCCAGCCCCCGCCGCCCAGCGCTCCCTGTCCCTGTCCCTGCCCTCACACTGCTACTGCTTCTCTGTGACCCACACCCTGCTGCCGTGCCCCCGCTGGCCCCCCAACATGTAGGCTGGGACCTTGGAGGCGCCAAGGGGCCTGTGGCTGCTGCCCCCGCCCAGCCCCCACGTGCACCCATACCCCATCCGTGTCACACGTCAGCGGCTGGGAGAGATGGCCACGCAGAAACATTCTCAGCCTCAGGCCAGGAAAGCAGGTCTGAGCCCATGGTCCCGGCCCTGCACTGTGCAGAGGCAGGGTCTCAGGGTTGCGCGGGCGCCGTGAGAGCCACGCGGTCAATCACAGGTCCACACGCGGCACCGGGGCAGTGGGCTCTTCCGGGGGAAGAAATGGGCACTCCGAGAGGGGTAGCATCACAGGAGGGGCAGAGAGGCCCAGGAGGCCGAAGGTGAGGGACACATGAGCCTGGGGAAGGACAGGGTCCAGAGGGCGGCAGCTTGAGACCCAGGGACAGGAGAGCCGGGGCAGAGAGGCCACGGGGCCACCCCAGTCCCTCCTCCCCGACACAAAGCAGGGCCGCGACAGGCGTCCTGGGGCCTGCGCCCACCATCTGGGGCCTGCAGTGCCATCGGCTCCCGGCTTCCCCATTGCCAGTGCCCCAAACCCACAGAAAGCACGAAAATCGGAAGCCGGGAGCCACAACTGCGCTGTGAGGGCTGTGGGCTCAGCTCAGCTGCAGCACCCTGGGCCTCCCCTTGCCCGGGGGCCCCCACCTTGAGGCTCTGCTGCTCACATCAGCAAGCGGCCAGCACAGCTGAGGGCCTGGGTCACACAGGCGGGGCCCAGACCCCCATGCTCCACAGAACGGCGTCTCCGAGCAAATCTCAGCTCTCCACGCCTCAGTTCTCCACCCAAAAAACCCACATCATCACCCACTCATCTCCACCACTCAGGCCCTGGGTACTGAGCTGGGCGCTGCGCTCAGGACACAGCAGGGAGGCGCTGCTCACAGGGGCCACGTGGCCATCGGCAACAGCTCTGGGTGCAGGGACCCAACTAGGAGTGTAGGGGAGAGAGACAGGGGAAGGAAAGAGGCTGGAGTTAGGGGAGGGGTGGGCTGGAGTGGTGGGGGTGGGCTGAAGAGACTGGGGAGGGGGAAAGGCTGGAGAAAGCAAGGGGTGGTGGGCTGCAGAGACCAGGGGGTGGGCTGGAGAGACGGGGAGAGGGATGGAGAGATGGGGGCATGCTGCAGAGACCAGCGGTGGTGGGGGAGGCTGGAAGATGGGGTGCCTAGAGAGACGGGGAGAACATTGGGTTGGAGAGCCTGGGGGAGGGGTGGAGAATCGAGCAGGGTGGGCAGCAGAGTGCCCAGCACTGGGATCAGGTGCCAGGGGCCTCCAGGAGACAGCCGAGAGCTGAGCTCCAGGACCCCAGGAGGGCCGCAGAGAAGGGAACCGGATGCAGAGGGCGGCACAGCGAGTGAAAAGGCCCTGCGGCGGGACGGGCTCAGCACAGCTGCCAGGCAGACAGTGCGCACACGCCGGCTCCACAAGCCACGTCAGCGAGCCGGCCGGGCAGGGGCGGTGAGCGTGGGCGCAGGACAGGGTTTGGACTTTCATGCAAAAGACAGGGAGCCGAGAGGGTGCAGATGCGGCGCTGGCAGCAGCCGTGAGCGCGCTGGCTTGGCTCTCCACCGCGAGGTCTCCGTTTCTATGGTGGACTCCTGGACCTGGCCAGCAGCCCGCGCGAGGAGCCCAGAGCCTCTCCGAGGAAAGAACTGGAGAAACACGGGAGGCAAATACAGCCAAGGGGCACAGGAGCAGAGCTGCAGCGCGCGCCTGCTGAGGCTGGGACGGCCTGGGAGGCAGGATGGACGGCACTCGTCCCGGATCGCAGACCAGAGTAAAACGAGGCGCGCGTCCACGCTGATGTAAATAAACGACTGCACAAATAAATGCAGAAGGGGAAACTTCCCCTCCTTGGCCCAACAAAGAGCTTCCCAAGGAACTGGAGAGAAATCACGGCTGCCGTGGCCAGGCTGCGCGCCGAGGGCGGTCGTGGAGATTTTAAGGAGACGGGGAGGCTACACGGTCTCCAGGTACCCGACAGCACCCGAGTCACGGGGCAGGGGAGGCGGCCCCAGCACAGCCTGCAAAGGGCTCCCCTCGGGCCTCCAGGAGGCTCAGTTCCGCTCTCCCCACGCCAGGGCCAGGGCCCAGGAGGGGTCCCTGGCAGACACAGCCATAGCCAACGACCGGGTGGATGGCGCCATGCCCCAGGTGCAGCCTTCTTCCCCAACGCCCCCACACATCCACCCCATCTCGCTGCACAAAACACCACCAGACCTCCAGGGGCGGCCCCCAACAAGACCCTGACCAGCCTGACCCCGCTCGAAATTGTGACAAACAAGACACGGCCACAGGCCAGGACACAGGGACATGGCACCACATGGGAACCCAGGTGGCATCTTGGCCCAGGGAGTGGATATTAGCAAAAAGCCTGGTAAATGCCGAGCACGCCTGCGGTTGGCTGCTGTGTCCGGGGCGTCTCCTGGGCACGTAGGATGGCCGCAGGCTCCGTGGGAGTTTGCTGCAGTCCGTTTGCAGCTCTCCAGACGTGCAGGGCAGAAACCCAAAATGCACGGTGAGGACAGATGCCATGCACTTCTGATGCCGCGGGCTCCTGCCACCTACCCCACTAGGACGCGTGTCACACCCAGCCGCTCAGGGCAGGAGCTCACTGGGAAACAGGACCTTCAAGGCAAGCGAGACAAGGCGGGCACGGGGACCTACAGAGGGGACACCTAGGGGCGGGCACTGGGGTCCGCTCTTGTCCCCGCTGGGAGGCGGCAGGTGATGGCTTGTGTGCTTGGGCCCCACCACCCACAAGGATGGCCTTCCAGGCTCCTGGTTTTGCCAGGCTGTGGCAGGCATTTGGGGAGAGAACCAGTGGATGGAAGATCTATTTCTGTCTGTTTTCCAATCAAAAGGAAACACATAAAGGATTTTATCTAAAAAAAAAATCTAGAAGGGAAATCTGGGGCACAGACGGGCGAGGACGGTGCCATGGGAAGTGGGGGACGATGGGGACAGTGAGGCGCGGCAACACGTGGACCTCCAGGAAAGCCGTGGACCCCGAGGCAGGCGAGCAGGGGGCCTGCCCAGCCCGGAATCCTGGCCCCGACCGTCCGAGGACGCTGGGTCACCAGGTGTGTGGCATGAGCAGCAGCCCCAGAAACAGCCTGGCACCTCAGTCTTCCACAAAAGGCGCACGCGGTCCGGCACCCGCACAGCCCTGCCACGGGCAGCAACCACAGGGCGCAGATTCTCCCCGGTGGATCCGAGCTGCCTTCCAGGGCCAGCACGGTGCCTGGCACCCGGAGACCGCCTGCACTGCCAAAGAGGACAGATGTCAGGTCCGCAGGCTGCAGCTGGCACCGGGCGCCGGCACTGGCCAGCGCCAGTGTTTGGACTGCGGTGCTTTCTAGAAAACCTGTACCCATTGCCAGCACTTAAAGCCCAACTCCAGACTTCTCTCAAAACATCAGACGATCGGCCACCCCTTTCAGGGCCACAGGCTGGGATCTGAGGTCTGGACCACCTCCCCAAGGGCCTGAGCTCTCGGCTCACCACAGTCCCCACCACCCCCTACTGCCTCACCCCAGCCCCTCGCTAACTTTCCTCCCCGCCCCTGGCGGCGTCCATCTGGGTCTGCAGCGCCCTCGACTCCTGGCTGAGGTCCGCGTGTTTAACATTCTCCTGGCAAACACGTTTGAGTGTTTATTTTGTTCCAAGCAGTGTTCTGGCAACAGAGATGCAAACAGCTTATTGTGGATGATATTCTGGCCGAGCTTTTTGTCCAGAAGTGTCGGCGAGGGCCCGGCAGGGGCCGGCAGAGCAGCGGCGGGAGGCGCCGGGCGAGCGCGGGCACGGGGCGCTCCGGGGTCCTGCAGAACCAGGCTGTGACACAGCGCCTCCTGGCGGGATACGGGGTGGGCCCTGGCCGGGGTGGGCCCTGTGACCCGGGGAAGCTCCCTGGCACCGTGGACCTCCTAGGAGGCACACAGGGGACCTGTGGACCATGGCCCAGGTCCTGACTGGCCGCCAGCCGCCGGACCAGAGCAGTGCAGGGCCGGGCCTGGCTAGGGAGGCTGAGCTTATGGCCAGAACTGGCAGCAGCCCCAGGCCTGAGCCCCGGCCCCCTTCACGGATCACATTTGGGCTGCACAGGGCGCCGGGTGGGGGCCCACACCCTGTCCCTCCCCGGGGCCCCACAGCAGGTGCCCGCGCAGCGAGAGCCCAGGCGCCAGCAGTGAGCACAGGTGACTCCCACATGTCCTGCCACCCGCCACCCGCACCGCAGGAAGCCAGGCGTGAAATTAACTTTAGCTCCAGGGCCGGCGCGCAGACACAGAGAAATTAAAGTGACAGGCGAGGTCCCGGGGGAGGGACCACCCCCACCTCTGCGCAATCACAGCGTGGCAGCAGAGCCCACAGAGCAGCCCGGGGACGCGAGCCACCGTCCCTGTCACAGCTGTCACATCGCACGGGCCACATGGTGTCCCCCACACACGGAGACACCAGGGCAGGGCCCGGCAGGCACAGACTCATAAATGCCTGTGGGACCACCGACTCCGTAGCCCTGTGGGTCCCATCCCTTAGCAGCAAAGCCATCTGCTCTGGGCCAGCCCCGGGCTCAGCACACGGGGGCAGACGGTGACTGCCACGTCCCCACGTACGCATTTCAGAGACTGGGGCACTGGGAGCGAGCGACCTCCTGCAAGGACTCGGGCAGAGCGATTCCAAGGCCACCACACGGTCTCAAAGACCAGAGCCTTCTGAGCCCAGCCCCAGGCTTCGCTGGCCCCCGTCCCCAGCAGCGGCCACACTGGGGTGGCATGAATGGGGCGTCCCCCCACACACTTCAGAGACGTCTTCAGGCACCCAGACTCTGGCTGCTCACAGCCCTGGCTAGTGTCCCCCAACCTGGCCGCCCTTGTCTTGGCTCCCCCTCCCACACAGCGACCCTGACCTCCCTGGTCCTCCACACCTCACCCCCAGCAGCTCCTGCAGGGCCCTCCCCATAGCCCCTGCCCGGGTCTCCCCAGGTGGCCGCTTGCGCCACCACCTTCTGGAACAAGCCTCCCTCCTGGCCTGTGCGGCAAAGGTAACTCACGTAGCCAGTGCTCCTAGCTGGTCCACGAGGTCCAGCCCACCCCGTCCCAGCCACGCAGCCCCAGGCATTCTGCACAGCCCATTCCACCTGCTAGGCCGCGGCTGCCCTGGAGGCCCACACGGCGGCCACTGCTCGGCCCGAGTCCCCTCAACCGCCACTGCCACCGTCCCGCGCCTCGTGGAGCCTTTGCAAGCGACTGAGTTGAGGACGACCACACTGCCCCTCACGCCGAGGACCGGGCAGTTCAAGCGATTCCCTCAGAGGTGCGCTGCTCCCCACGCACTGGCCCGCCTGCTGCAGAGCCAGCCGGGCTTACCCTAGGCTGCAAGCACACGATCGTGGGACGGTGAGTGGTTCTGTTCTAGCCCACCCCAAGTCTGGCCCCGTCTGCTGGACCTGCTGTCAGCCATGTGGGCGTCTTACTCCGCTCTCACTTGGACCCCGCGCTGTCTTATTTCCAGAAATCACTCACATTATTCCGCTGAAAACGCCACTCCCTTAAAGCGCTAAAACCCACCTAGGATGTCGGGGGAGGGGCTGACGTGGACAGCCTCGGTGCTGGGTGCGCTGCGTCCCACACAGGCCTCCCGCCCCACACCTGCGACCCCTTCCTGGCCGCAGCTGAGAACGGCAGTGCCACTGACCCCACGAGGCCTCTGTGGTAGGGGCTCAGGGCCCAAAGCCCCTAGGCCAGTCTCCAGGTTGTCCTGGCCATCGCTGGGAGCGTGGCCGGGCCGGTCACCCACGCCTGTAGGGTCGGGTCACTCCCACTACAGCCCTGGGCCCTCACGGGGGGTTGGGAGCACGCACAGCAGCTGAGATCATCAGGCGGTCTGCACCGACCACCGACCACTGACCACCAAGCACTGCTCTTCCAGGCAGCACGCTAACGCCTGCGCCCTCAGTGACCGGCCCGGGACACTCGGACAGCAAACCAGCCTGGCTCCCAGCTTACCTCCGCCCCGTGCACAGCCACGTCATCACAGGCCAGCGCAGCCCCTCTGACCGTGGCTTCCTGCCTGACCACGTGACGCCACACCCCTTCCACAGCCGAGCAGACCGCGCCCACTAATGCATCCCCGGAGAACGCCAGCCCACTCCCGGCAGCCCCCCACCCCGCAGCACCCCGTGCCTTGCACAGCCCTGGTGCCGGCCACGGCACTTACCTCTCCTTCCCCTCCTAGCATCCGTGCGATGGGGACCCTTGTCCCTGGGACACACCGGCCCCTGGGCCTGTGTCAGGGCTGCTAGCTGCCCCGGCTGGGCTGTGTCCCCTTGTAGGTATCCACGGGACCCCAGCTTGTCCCAGGCCACGACCCTTCACCTTGGCTGGCTCCCGTCCACCCGGTCAGGACGCGGATGCCCACGCTCCACCTCCCCAGCCCAATGTCTCTCTCCTGAAGCCTCACGGGACCACTCGTACCCCTGCACCCCTGCATCCGGTCTGTGGAACCCCATCCCAGACCCTGCCTGGCTCAGAGCTCCCGCCCCGCCCCCCAGCACCATGGCGCTGCCAGCACTCACATTTTGATGTTCTCATGGTACTGCCGGGTGTCGGAGGGCTGGTTGTACAGCGGCTGCAGGGTGAGACAGAGAAGCATGTCAGAGCCGGGTGTGAGGTGGACAGGCGCCAGGCAGCCCCAGCTGTGGGGCCCAAGGCCCAGGCACCAGGGCACATCTGCGGGGCTAAGCGTCGGGCTGCCCGCCAACCTCTGTGAGCAGGACCACGGGGCATTGTGTGGGCGCCGCCGTGGTGGCTGCCCTGGGGGTCCTGGGCAGTGCTGGCACACTCCCCCCAGGGTCAGCCCCGGCCACCGGATGTGTCTCGAGGCACCATGGAGACCCCCCTGCCCCGCCCAAACCCTGTGAGGTGTGGCTGCACCCTCCTGCCCAGCAAAGATGAAGTCCAGAACCCGGCCACGTCTGGGGAGCCCAGTGCCGCAGTGGGAGGGGTCTGAGCCCTGCACCCTGGCCCCCACACAGGCCCCAGGCACCAAAGGAGACGGGAGCCAGCTGGACACCCCTGCCACAGGCACCACTAAGGGCCGGGGGCTCGTCCCAGCTCACAGCTGCAACACCACGAGGACCGGGCTGGACAGCAGCATGAGGGCCGGAGTGAGTTCCCCAGGGTCTCAAAGCCACGGGCTATGAGCAGGGACCCAGCACGGCAGTTGGCCAAATGCTGGCCCCACCACTTTCTAGGGTGCCCGCGTGCACAGGGCTGCAGCAGGGGTGTGAGGGCTGCTCCGGCACGCCGCCCGCGTCCACCCGCTCCCTGGCCGGGGCCGCCCACGTCCACCCGCTCCCTGACCGGGGCCGCCCGCGTCCACCCGCTCCCTGGCCGGGGCCGCCCGCGTCCACCCGCTCCCTGGCGGGGGCTTCGAGTCTTTCTGCTTCTCCCTGCCAAGCTGTAGCCACCGTGGGGCCCAGCGCAGCGGCCGCCTTGAGGCCAGCAGGGAGGCCAGGTGTGCTGAGCTGTGTCCACAGAGCCACTCGGCCGGAGTCCACGCAGGGGAGGGAGCAAACGTGGCTGCTGCCCCATGACACAACAGGAGCCCTGGCTCAAGGGTCATCCGCTGCCCAGGTGGGGAGTTAACTCGTGGCCCAGGCTGCAAGACCCGAGCTCGAGGGAGGGTCCCCTCTCAACCCCAGCGCCAGCGGAGGGGAGAGGATCGCGCACTCTCTCGCCCACGCACGCTGCAGCGGCCAGGCAGCACCGCGGTGGAGTGGCGGACAGGTACAGGTGTGGGAGCTCGAGAACGGGAGAGACAGACGCAGCGTCCTGGGCCTCTGGCAGGGCAGAGAAGGGACAAGGAGGCCCACCCTGGAGTCTTTCCCCACCACTCGGCCAGGGCCACCCGGGCATTGGGACCCCAGGCCCCACCCCTTCCCAGCCCCACACCCAGTCCTCCATGGGCAGGGAGGCCTCGGCAGCCAGGGCTGGCGATGGCAAGGTCCCCACCACGTGACTGACCGCTGAGCTCCGGGCCCAGCTCCTCTCTTGAGCCGACGTCACCCAGTGCTGACAGGGAGGGATTCTCCCCGCACTGGGTCACGCTGCCCGCCCCAGGTGCTCGGCCGAAGCGGGGCAAGCATTGCCCACCCCCACCGTGGGGCTGAACAGGACAGGAGAAGTGAAAGTGGAGAGCAGAGAGCCTGTGGTCAGACCCGGGGCACAGCCCCCAGGGAGACACCGCTGCAGGGGGCTGCTGGCCCCTGAGGGCGGACGTCCAGCCTCAGGAGCCCCAGGGCCCTGGGAAGATGCCCAGCCCCCACCCTGGCTGACTCAGGCCAACAGAACAAAGACCCAGCCCCAAGTGCGGGTTCAGGCACAGCGGAGCCCTGATCCACAGGCCAGGTCCGACAGGGCCTCCAAACCCTGGGCCTCAGTGTCCTCATCTGGAAAATGGGCACAGGACAGAGCACCTGCCTTGCTGAGTAGCCCAGAAACTCACACTTGCTAGTGACCTGGCCTTGTTTGGGTTTTAAAGAGGTCGAGTTGGCCGCAGGAGCCAGGACAGGGTGGAAAGACCTCGGCGGGCTGGGCAGGGGGCCCGGGCTTCCACAGCACAAGAAGGGCCAGAGAAAGGAGACGCAGGGCTTCCAGGTGGCCAGCAGGGTCCTGGTGGAGCAAGCGGCCCCTTGCAGCGGCTCAAGGGGAAGACCCGGGAGCACCCTGCAGGTGCACTGCCCCTCCCCCAGGCAAGCCAGGCTGGGGGCCCCACAGAGCCCAGGTGTTCTCCTCCGTCCTGGACACAGCCCCCAAAGCAGCCAGGGCATGGAGAGGGGCAGTGACTCAACTCCGGCAGGCACAGTGCGGCCGGGGGGTGGGAGCAGGGCCCACACGGTCCCCCAGTCCCACCTCGCCCTCCACACAGGGCTGCACGGAGGCCAGGCAGCTCCCCGGGCCACGGCCTGCACTGGCACCAGGGGCAGGAGCCAACACCGTGGCCACGAGGCCACTCTGAGCCCCCTCCTTAGTGGGGCCGCCCTGGGGACGGGGAGGCCCTGGGCTGTCCCTGGCCCTCTCTGAGCCCTTCCTCCTCCACAGCAGGGCCCTGGCTGCCACTGAGGGCACACGGGGGGCACTGGCGGCGTGCAGCCGGGGCAGGGGCAGGCCCTGCCGTGACTCAGGCGGGGAGCGCCATGGCCCTGACCTCCAGCCAGCCGCGGTGACGGAGAGAGCCGGCAGGGCCAGGTGGACGGCAGGCAGCAACAGAGGCGTCAGCCCCGGCCTCAACCCCGCAGTGACACCACATGCTTAAAATAACTCCTCCGCGCAGGAAGGAAGCGGATGACTCAAAGCAGAGGGGCCGGCCGCTCCGAGCACACCCTCCGCCCACCCCAGCTGCAGCAGGGACCGAGGGGCGGCCGGCAGAGTCGGGGCTGCCTCCGCCCCTGCGGGGCGAATTCCACCGAAGCTCTCACTCAGGGACTGCGCCGTGGGCAGCAGCCGCGGGAGCCCCAGGAAGCCTCGCCTTGGCAGAGTGCCCCGGCCACGCCACTGGCCATGAGTGCGAGGGATCTGCAGCCCGAGACCCCAGCCGCTGGGTGAGCAGCACCAGGCCAGCCCCACCAGGCTGGGGGGCGCACAGGGGCCCCTGCAGTGTGGGCAACCCTGAGTTGTCCCGCCTTGGACACACTGCATACCTGGCTCCACCCTGCCCCTCGTCGCTTGCTGTGTGACCACGACAAGACACTGCCCTCTCTGAGGCCCAGAAAACGGGCAAGGCCTCAGCCGCGGTGCCCCGTCCTGTCCCCTCTGTCCCCACCAAAGGGCACCAAGCACCGGACACCACAAACGTGGCTGCCCCCCAGCTGAACACGGGCCCCTCTCCCCCGCAAAGTCTGGGGAGTCTGGGGGCTACAGGGCTCGAGGCCAGCAGACGCCCCCTCCCGACGGGCTCAGTGGGCCCCGGCCCTCAAGCCCTGCCTCCCCTCAGGCCCCTGAGACTCACGGGCCTCCAGCTCTGACCCCAGCAGGCCCTGGAGACGGAGCAAGGGGCAGGCGAGGGAGAACCGGGGGAATGGTCCGTCTGCTCTTTAATTTATGATTCCTTTCTTTTCGACCTTGACGCCCTGGGCAACGACCTGGCTATGGGACAGAGGCATTGGCTGCGTCCTTCCTATGAGCCGGGCCCTGGAGGGAGGGTGGCCGAGTCCCCAGCCAACGAGCGTTCTGGTGCTCGGCTGCCGAGGATGCAGTCCAGCCCTGTGGCCCTTTAAGAACGTTTACTTTTGAACAACAAAAGTGTGGGGAGGGGGCCATGGTTTCCGAGCCTCTCCCTGCCTGAAGGACACCTAACCACAGCAGCCCCGTGGGGCCAGGGGAAGGCCCCCAGTCCCCACACGCTCGCGCACAGGGGACAGCCGAGCCATGTTCTGCAGGGTCGGGCCCTGACTCGAGTCCCCAGGGGAGCCAGGTCCCTACGGGCAAGCAGCGGCTCACCCTCAGCCTCGACCACCCGGCCCTGCTGCCCACATCCGGCAAAAGGGGAAACTGAGGCAAGCAGCAGCTCCCTGGTAGGAACGGAAAAATGGGACAGCCAGCCAGGCTGCTCACGAGGCAGACACGGCGCCGCCATGCGGCCCGGCCATGCACCGCCGGGCACCCGGCCCAGGGTGAAGCGCCTGTCCACGCAGAAAGCACGCCCAGCCCAGGGCGGCTGCGCGCCCGGCACCCGAGGAGTAGGAGATGCGACACGTGGCCCATGCACAGGAGGAGGCCATCGACCAGAGGGAAGGCCCAGTCCGCCCGCCAGGGGACTGACCTGGAGACCCTGGCCCAGGTGGAACCAACACTGCCGGGGTGGGGTGGGGGTGGGGGTCCCGCACACAGAGGCCCGCGGTGGAGACAGGCACCTGAGGTGGCGGCTGCTTCAGCCACCGGGGGCATTGTGTGCCACGTGCACGGCGTCCCAACGAAGCCGGGGCCGGGGACAGCCCAGCGGGAGGAGCCAGTGCCCCAGCCCAGCCTGGGGGGAAGTCCAGCCAGGGAGAGAGGGGCAGCACCTGCCGTCCATCTCTGCCTCCTGAGCGGGCCTGGGGCCAGCAGCTCACTGCTCCCCAGGGCCAGTGCTGGGGGCAGCTCTCCTGCACAAAACGGGCAAACAGCCCCACGCTGCCGACTGCTCACCACGAAACTGAGGTCCTGGGGGCTGAGACCCGTCCCCCGGCTTCTCACCCGGGCAGTGAGTTCAGAACTGGGCTCTGAAGACCTGATGCCCCACGAGCACCCACAGGCTCCAGGCTCCCCCGACAGCGCCGGCAGGTGGGGCTTGAGCGGGGCTCCCAGGGCTGAGGCCTAGGCCTGCCACTGCCCCAGCCAGGCTCCAGGAGGCCCGGGTCTGCTCTCCAGCTCCACCGCGGCCCTGCCGTCCACCCACCACGGCCGTGAGAATAAAGGGAGCGACAGCTCACCAACACTCATGGCCACGGCAGGCAGCGCACAGAAAGCCACTCAGCAAACCTCCCTGTGGCCCGACGGAACGGGCGGGATCACTGTTCTCACTTTCCAAACGAGGAAACTGAGGCACAGAGCCAGAGGTGCACCTGGGCGGTGCAGGCTGATGGTGGTGTCCGCGCATGGGCTCTGCGGTCTGGGCTGGGACCCACGATCGCACCACAGATGCGTGCCCCTTCCTGCAGCCCGGCCAGCCGAGCCCTTGGCCACCGCTCCTCCCCTGGCCCTGCCCCCACCCGGCCTGGCGGCTCTTATCAGGAGCGAGTGCTTCCTGTGCCGGGCAGCGCCGCGGACTTCCTCCTCCTCCTCCTCACCCACCTGCTGCCCGCCCGCCCGCGCGGCTCCCCGGGCCCCAGCTCACCAGCTCCACCTGGGGCCCCAGGCCTTCCAGAATGCGGTGCGCAGCCTCGGCCTTCTTCTGCAGGACGGAGGGGCGGAGCGGTGAGAGACACAGAGAGAGGAGATTAGAAACAGAGGCCTCTCGGAGCAGCAGGCAGTGGCCAGCCCGCACGCCGGGCCACGGCCCCCTCCCGGCCCGCCCCACGCTGCGCCACGCACACGGGGGCCTCGGGACCCCGTGGCGGCCCCAGCAAGCCGGCCGAGTTGCGGTTTCTGGCGCCGTGCCAAGTGCCCCCGAGCTGGCGACGTGGGCGCTGCTCCCTGCCAGGCCCAAGCCGCCGCCGTGCCCTGGAAGCCGGCTGGGTCGCCTACAGTGATCCTGAGCTGGTGCGGCGAGGGGGCGGGAGGAGGGGACAGGGCTGGAGCGTGGCCTTCTAGGATTCCTGTGTTTCACAATCACATGACGAGGTCTGGGCTGCCCTGGGGCCTCCCCGCCTCCCTCCCCTCTCACCACCCGGGACTTATTAGGAAGCCGGGAACATGTGGCAGAGAGGACTCCCGGCTGCCGCCTCAATGGGCCAGGCCCCAGCCCCCGCCCCAGGCCCTCAGCCCTGAACGCAGCCATTGTGCCTCGGCCTGGGACCACCAGGCCCTCCTCCCAGGAGGCCTGGACAGGGCAGGGAGGCTGGGCGGGCAGAGGCGGCTTCCCCGTGGCTGGGGCAGGGGGCAGGACCCGGGCCAGTGCGGGCTGCGCAGAGAAACCAGAGCGGCACACTCGGCGGGCAGCCAAGCCAGGGGGACCTGAGGTGTCTGTCGTGCGCTGGGACCATCTTCACACGGAAACCGCCCGGTGCCAGGGAGGCAGGGAGTTCCCAGCAGAGGGAGGCGCCCAGGGCGGCCCCTGCACAGTGGGTTTGTAGGTGGGCTCAAGCTGGCCTAGAACAACCTCTGCCTAGAGCCCAGGGCCCAGCCCACCCGAGGCAGAGCCATGCTCTCGGCCCCGTTTGTGCAAGCCAAAACCCCGAGACCAGCATCCTCGGAGTGCGGCTGGGGGCCGGAATCAGGGGTGGCTTGTGTGACCACGGCCCCATTACTGTGGCCGCTGTGAGCCAAGCACTGGGCGCGTGGCACACGGCACACACGATCACACACAAGCACCACGTGAGGCGGAGACGGGCAGCAGTCCCACTTTACAGATGGACAGACTGAGGCACAGGAAGACGATACAGGGAAGAAGTCCCTCTGTGGTACACAGGCTCCGGGAAAACAGAAAGCCAAGGGTTGGGCTCCACGGGAGGCCTCGGCTAGGCTTAAGGCCAGCTCCTGCACAGGGAGGCAGGTGCCGCCGACAGTCACCGCAGAGCACCCTAGGGTGCCGAGGCCGTCAGAATCCAAGTCGGGCTGAGTACAGGACTGGGTACGGGGCAGAGTAGGGCTAGACTCCCTGAACATTCCCTGAGCACCCATTCGGCATCGAGCCTGGGAGAGATGGACGTCCAGAGAGATCCAGGAGCAGACAAGGGTAAGGTTGGGGTTCAGGCAGAGATGGGTCTGTGGGGGGCACATGGGGGCACAAGGTGGGCACGGGCCACTCTTCCAGAAAGGGACCAGGAGAAATCGGGAGCTGGGTTTTGAGGGGTGAACAGGAGTCCGTGTGTACCGTGAGGCTCTGGGGGACCAGCAACAACTGCTCACACGGACTAAGGGGTGACTCCGGAGCAGCCGGGCACGAGAGCTGCACGTCCCACAGTGGGCCTGCGCCTCGGATCCTCAGCCTGCGTCCCTCCAGCCCCGTCCCTCACCCCGGGTACCAAGCTCCCAGGCCTTCTGCAAGGAACAGTGACACAGCGCGTGCCATCGCTTTCCGCTTTCCGCCTTCAGGGGGCAGCAGGGCAGGACGGTGCAGACGCAGGCCACAGACCCGGGCCTGATCAGGACGAAATCCAGACTCCTGGCCAGGGTGCCAGGGTGCCAGGGTGCCAGCCCCTCACAGGGTCTTGGCCTCTGCTGTCTGCACCCCGCCCCCCCCATACACCCACAGCCACTTCCGCCCCGGGCCTTTGCACCTGCTGCTCCACCTGGAACACCACTCCCGCCTGCCCTCAGCCAGAGGGGCCTTCGCTGACCACCCCAGGACAGCCCATCGCCCTCTCGCCCTGGCCTGGCCGACTGTGCGGCGGCCGAGCAGCAGGACGGACGCAGAGCACCCGCCGTGCCTCTGCCGGAGGCTGTCTCCCCGGGACGTCAGCCCCCAGAGCAGCAGGGGCTCAGCTCTGCCCTCAGCCACGAGCACAGGACCAGCGCCTGGCACAGAGGGCGCGCTCGGGAATGCCTCTCCGACTGGGAGGGGCTCAGGCTGGGGTCTCCCTCTAGCGCCGGCTGGCGCCTCCGTGTTCTGGGTCCTCGGCACCTGCACAGAGCCCCCACGCTGAGATCCGTAAACGCCCCAACATCCGACACATTCATGCCTCTCCCCATGCGTGTGGCCCACGCGACCACGTGCATAGGCATGATGTGTAAATGTACAAGAAACCACTTGTGTGCCCCACACCTGCCACCTCACACATCACATGACTGCGTACCGATGCCCACAGGGACACAGGTGCACAAGCAGACACACGTGTGCCCACATGTGCTCACTCGTACACACAGGCGCTCGGCAGCCACACACACATGTCCACATGCACATGCAAGTGCCAAGAACCACAAGGAACCACAGTGCTCACATACCCACCCGTACTGACATGCCAACCACACACAGTCCTCCTCCAGGACGGAGGACTAAGAGCCCCCCCACACCGGGGAGCCGCGGGCCAGCTCCTCACTGAGCGGGCAGGCAGCGGGGACGGCGCCCAGAACCCCCGGCCGCACACCCAGGCTCCAGGAGCCGCTCACCCAGAGGTTCAGCCGTGTCTCTGGAGGAGCCCACGGCCCGGAACCCCCGCCAGGAGCCCTCCCCGGGGGGTGAGCAAGCAGGAACAGCAGGCAGTCTGGGAGCCACATGCGGGGCGTGGGAAAGGCAGGGGGGGCAGGACTGGGGTGTGTCCTGCCAGAGGACTCCAGGGCTGCAGGAGCGGGCCTTGGCCACTGCCCAGAAAGGCCCGGATGGCGACTGGACCCCCGAGTGCTCTGCAGAGTGCCCGGCTCAGCAGTCGCTGTCAGGATGCAGGCGAGCTGGGCGCTGCTCGCGCCAGGGTCTCAGGTCCTCACCCCTTACCAGGGGCAGGCCTGGCAGCCGCAGGTCCTACCTCTCCACCACCCCTGCCCCGGCCACCGTCCCTGTACTGGACTACCTCAGCCTCTCCCCAGCCAGGCTCATTTCTGCAGAGCTCACGCGAGTCCGCCTCCTCCGTGAAGCCCACCCCGGTAGCCAACCCACTGCCTGAAGTGCTTCAGCCTCACGCGGCCACCGCCCATAACTCCCCCGTGCTGCCCACGCGTGCACTCCACCCACACGCAAGGCAGGAGCTTCCAGTGAAGATCAAAGGAGGCCCCCCACAGCCCTCCAGGCTTGGCTGAGCGGTGACCCCACGCCCACCGCCTTCTGCAGGCACCTGCCCGCCCGCTGGGCCGCTCCCGCTGGCAGGGAAAGCCCCGCACAGTGGCAGCTCCCGGTGCGCGCTGCGTGCCTAACGAGCCCGAGTGAAGGCTCAGAAGAGCCGGAAGAGCCGGAGGCGGCGCGCGGCGGGGAGCTGTGCTTCCTAGGCGCTGGCCTCGCCCTCCCTCTCTCCCAGGAACCAGCAGGGAAGGGAGTGGGGAGGGATTAGAACAGAACCCTGCTGCTCCCGGCGGGTGTGAGTCCTGGCTGCCCTGCCCACCAGGTCTGCAGAGGCTCAGCCCAGCAGAGGCCCCCAGCGCCCCACGGCCTGGGAAGACCTGGCCTCTCACCCCCCCACTCAGCAAACACGGGTCGGGCATCGGCGCCAGGCACTCGGCAGGTGCCAGTGATACAGCCGGGCCAGCAGACGGCTCTGGCCCCCAAGGGGCTCCTGTTCCTGTGAGCAGGAAGTCCGGAGAGCCGACTCCTGACCTTGGAGGGGACAAGGGATGGGGAAAGCAGGAGCCGGGAAGGGGACAGAGCACTTCCAGGGGACAGAGGCTTCCAGGATTCAGTAGGGGCCTCACTGAGCAAAGAGTGGGGCAGGCAACAGAGACCTGGCGTGCAGGGGCTCTGAGCAGAGGGCCGGGCCGAGGGTGTGCCGGCCGGCAGGACCCAGGGCCACCGACGGCCTCCACGGAGAGGCCACCTGGGGGACCCTCGCCGTCCCCCACACCACAGGCCCCTAGGGCCAGCTCAGTCTTGGCGCCACACCTGCTGTGGTGTCTTGGGCAGCTCACCTGCCCCCTCTGAGCCTGAGCTTGCTGAGTAACGTGGAGAGGACGCAGGCACCCGTCGCATACAGATGTGGACGGCATGAGATGCAACGTGCAACACATGAACAGCAACAAGAGCAGAGAGCCAGCGACAGTGACGACAGCCCCAGCCGGCACTTCCTGGGTGCCAGGCACTGGCCCGGGGGCACGCAGCCGTGACCGCATGAGCCCCAGAGCAGCTGCACACAGTGCGTGCCGATGTCATCTCGTCTTAGCCAAGGAGCAGGAAGCACAGGAGGATTGGCGAAACGCTCAAGGTCACAGGGTCAGGAGGTGGGAGAGATGGGATCGAACCCAAGACATCTGGCTGAGCCACACGTGGTCCCTTGGCTCTCCTATAGTCAGCCAGGGCAAAGGGGTGTGGGAGGGTGGCCAGAGCAAACAGGCCCCAGGAGCCCAGCAGGCCAGGGCTCGTCCTGCACCATATGACCACCTCAGGAGGTGCAGGCAGAGCCCAACTGGCCGATTGGCAGTTTCCTGCCACGCGCTCCCGTGGGCCACCGAGGGCCCAGCACCGCCATAAATGCCGCCAGCTCCCACTCGGACTCCGAGCACTGACTCAGCCGGGGGAGAAGCCATAGAACCACAGCCAGGAAGGGTGGCCGGGGCCGCAGCAGGGGAAGGACGGGAGGTGCCGAAGTCACTCTGTGCCCTCGGACAAGGACCTGCCCCTCCCCCCACCATTCACCCACCCATGGAATAAAGGAGGGACCCCGGCACATGTGGGTCCTGCCGAAATCACCAGAGCCCAGCTCTCCATGGCCTTTTGGGGTGCCGGGGAGCTCACCACCTCCCCAGCACCAAGTGCCACCTTCAGGCAGCCCTTGGAGAGAGAGCCTGCCCGAAGTACCTCATCCCCTTCCCAAGATCGAGCCCCCCCAGGGTCCCCAGAGCCTGCTCCAGGCCCCGTGTGTCCGTCAGCTCCAGCTCTGTGACCTGGACGAGGAACTCGCCATCTCTGGGCCTCAGTTTCTCCATTCGTGAAAGGGAAACAGTGCGTGTGAGCCCCTCCCAGGCCTGTCTGTCATGGGCTGACGGGCAGGGGCCGGGCAGGAGCTGCTACTGTGACCGCCGACGCGGGTACCGCTGCCTGCGCTCCACAACTTCCTCCACAGGGGCCTGCAGTGGCTGCCCTCGCACTGGGCCAGGGGGCCTGGGGCTCCCCACGCCCCACAGCCCAGCCACGGGCCCAGAGGCCACACTCAGTAGCCACCCCCCGCCGCCCACAAATCCGCCTAGGCAGGAGGGCCACCGTGCCCCCACCTCCCTGACGGGGACGCGCGGGCGGGACGTACCCGGTTCTCGTCGTAGATGATCTGCACGAGGCTCCGGTGCTTGGCCTCGCTGGGCGGCGGCGACACGGGCTTCTCCGGCTCGGCCGGCTTGGCGGCCTCCTCCTCCAGCTGTTGCTGCGGGACGGGACAGAGCGTGAGGGGAGGGCTCCGACCGCACGCAGGAAGTCAGGCCGCTCCCCGCTTCCTCTGAGTCACTCGGGCGCTCGGGGCTGCGCAGGGGCCCCGGCTGCAGCCTCCCGGCTCCTGGCGGGCCTTCCCGGGGTTCAAATCCCACCCCAAGACTGGGCAGCCAGGGGCTGGGGGCACGTCGGGCCTCGGTTTGCTCCTCCGCCGCGGGCACCGAGGGAGGTAACGGTGCACAGCAGGGGCCGGCTCGCCGACAGCCCCCAGTGTCACCTGCTGCGGCCCCCACAGGACCATCGGCACCAGGGCGGCTGCACGGGTCCAGAGGCCAGCGGCCCAGGCGGGGACGCTGCGCCCACTCCGGACCGGCTGGGCAGCCTTGGGCATTTCCCAAGCATCTCTGAGCTGAGGACCGCTCCGAGCCCCGCCCTCACTGGCTTCCCCTGCACTGTCGCCAGCACCAACCTCGTCTGCCCTGCGCTCTGCATGCTGGAGCCCCCCAGCCCCCACCACCTCCGGGAAGGCCGCCCCTTCCTGCTGCTGTCTACGCTCTGCCTGACAAGCAGCAGAAAAGTGCAGGGCTCGCGACACCGGCCCCACGCCATACAGGCAGCAGAGGCACGGTCTGCCACCTTGTAGGGCGACACGAGTGAGAGGGGACCCAGCTCCACTGGGCCCACGACACCCAGCCTGCCCGTGGCCATGAGGCAGACCACTAGGAACCCAGAGGCAGCCAAGAGGGGGCTGTGCAGAAAGCATCGGCAACCCCAGAGCCCTGGGTGGAGCGCAGCGGCTTCCAAATGCCCCCAAAGGTGCAAAACCAATGAAGCCAAGGAATGAAGCGGTCAGATGGGGCTGGCCATAGTCAGATGGGGTGGGCCCAGTCAGATGGGGCAGGCACATAGTCAGATGGGGTGGGCCCAGTCAGATGGGGCAGGCCATAGTCAGATGGGGTGGGCCCAGTCAGATGGGGCAGGCACATAGTCAGATGGGGTGGGCCCAGTCAGATGGGGCAGGCACACAGATGAGGTAAATACCCAATCAGACGGGGCAGTTACCTGGTCGGATGGGGTGGGCACAGTCAGATGAGGTGGGTGCAGTCAGACGGGGCAGGCACACAGTCAGATGGGGTGGGTGCAGTCAGGTGAGGTGGGTGCAGTCAGACGGGGTAAATACCCAGTCAGATGGGGCAGATACCTGGTTGGATGGGGCACAGTCCGATGGGTGGGTACAGGAGAGTCTCTTCCATCAGAGAAGTGGCCTCCCTGAGGCCCGCCTGAGGCAGGCAGGGACGTGGGGAAGAGGTGTGGGCTGGGCAAGCCTCTCTCAGACCCCCGGGAGGACCAGCGCCCCCTGCGAGGGTGCTGGCAGGCTCCAAGGAGACCCTGCACAAAAAGGGGGCCGCCCAGCAGGGAGCAGTGGCTGGAGCCCCTACAGAACGAGGGTGCCCACTGCGCCGCATGGCAGCACACTGCTGCTGGATGTGGGCAAACCTGCCGGGGAGACCGGCGGGCAGCCGCTCACCAAGTCCAACCAGAGAGCCCACGTGACCGCCGGGAAAGCCGGGAGATGACGGAGCCCCAGGGCAGCGTGCACAGCGACCAAAGGGAAGAAGCCCAGGTGCAGACAACATGGCTCTCCACGCCGCGGTCCGGAGCAACGCCCCGGGCCAGGCACCGTGCACAGGAACCTCGGACAGGTGCTGCGGCGCGAGCCTGACGAGAGGTCCCCGGTGCAGGATTCCAGCGGCACAGCATGCCCGAATAGACGGGGGGGCAGGGGGCAGGAGGGACTGCTGCCGGGGCCGGGGCCTCCTCTCGGAACCAGCTGAGGGGGCCTTTGCACGTGGGTGCACCGAATGCCTCTGAACTGCGCTTGCAAAGGGTTGGTTATGTTTGCAAATTTAGAAAAAAAAAACACAAAACCAAACCCTGACTGTGCAAGGCCTCTCTACACCACTGGCCTCTCTCTGATCCCTCACGGGAAACCCTCCTACCAGCCCCGCGGCCTCTGACCTCTAGCCAAGCCCCACTGACCGTCCCCCAAACCCGACCCCGAGGCCCCTCATTCCTACACAACCTCCTGAAACAAGGTGCCCCTTCCAGGAGGCCCTCTCTCCTCAGCCCCCACCCCAGGCCCTCGGTGGCTGGGATGGGCCCTGTGTCCCCCAGGCAGCCGCATGCCCTTGTCCGGAGGGACCCGCATGAGCCCGCCGCCCTGGCAGCCTCCCAGGGGTGGCCAGCAGACAACAGCGAGTACCTTCTATGCACCCAGCACTGCCAGGGGCACAGCAGTGGCCAGGGAGACAAGGGCTCTGCTTTCCGGCGTGGCCGGAGGAAACCACGGCTAAGCGAGCAGGACAACAGCCTCTTAGGATGCTGACGTCACCAACCGGGCAGAGGCTTCTGCCAGACCCATGCAGCCCAGGCGTTACGGACACAGCCAGGCACAGCTGTGTGCCAACCAAACTTCATTTACAAAAACCAGCAGCAACGCACATTGGGCTGGACCGGCCGCTCCGGGGACGGAGGCTGGTGAGGCTCGCGGTGCAGGGGACCTCAGCAGGGCCCGGGGTGGGGGGGCCAGCAGGGAGGGAGCCAGAGCGGAGCCAGGAAAGCAGATCAGCCATGACCTGACACCAACGGCCCGCAGGCCAGCGCCGTGAGGGGAGCATGATAACACTTCTTCACGTGGCCTGGTGACTCCGACAGCGACCACACGGGCTTGCTGTCAAATCACATGACCCTGCCCCTCCGCACAACCCCGGGACGGGGCGGCCTGCCTGTGCCCATCACACGGTCAAGGGGACCGAGGCTCCCAGAAGTGAAGCACGTAAAGCCACATGTGGCGGGGGAGGGGAGTGACAGCTGCCGCCTGAAAGCCGTAGCACCAGGACTGGACCTGTGCGGCCTGGCGACAGCTCCCACGCTCCGACAGCAGCAGCTCCAGGGCCCCAGCGAGTGTAGACTGACTTAGCCGACACACAGCTGAGAATTCCAATCCCGCAGCTACACCGCAGCGCACACACGGCCCGCGGCCACCATGCGGGACAGAGCCAAGTCCAGCTGGACGGGCTGGGCCTCCTGACGTGCCTATGGAACCAACTCAAATGGCGTAAGGAGGAGCCACTCAAGGGACAGCACCGCATGGTGCACCCTCCGGCTGCCGCAGGTGAGAGCAAAGGCGGCGCCCGGCACTGGGGGGCGTGGGCGCACGCTCACCACCACCGC
Organism: Sylvilagus floridanus; assembly: GCA_949820135.1. Lineage (NCBI taxonomy): Eukaryota > Metazoa > Chordata > Mammalia > Lagomorpha > Leporidae > Sylvilagus > Sylvilagus floridanus. The sequence continues at coordinate 177,925,361 of OX463233.1, forward strand.
TTCCGGTACCACCCTCGCTGTGGGGCCCGAGAGCCGCCCCGCCCCGCGCACCTGCTTCTTCTTCAGCTTCGAGATCTGCTGCTCCACCATGGTGATCTCGCGGTCCACGCGGTCCATGTTCTGGATCAGCTCCTCCTTGGACAGCCGTGGAGGGACCAGCTCCAGCTCGGGGTCAGCATGGGGAGGGCTGGGCGGAGACACAGGCTCCAGCTTGCCTGTCAGGCTGCGGTCCTGGGAGAGAGGGACAGCGGGCACGGAGTCAGCGCACGGAGCACCCCAGCTCCCAGCGAGGACTTCACAGCCCAGCACGCCAGGCGCCCGCCAGTCACAGCACGGCTCACGGGTGCCCCTCCTGCCACAGACCCTCCGAGGGTCAGGGTCCTTCGGATTCTTCCACGATGAGGCCCAAGCGCTCCCCTGAAGCCCCCACTTTTCCCGTAGCACCCCCTCTTCCGCCGGGTCCCACCCCCACACCCTCCATCACCCTTCACAATGCTCCCTCCGCCCATCCATGTAGACACAGCCCAATCCACCGCGGGCGGGCTGGGGATGTCCACACATGCGCAATGGCACTGCTGCCCATGGCCGGCACATGCAGAGGGACCTGCTCTGAGCGGTGGGCGGCAGGGGCCTCTGCTTTCTGCCTGTTACCCCCCAGCTACGTTTCTGATGCGCTTCCCCGAGGGCAGCTCTCCGCGGAAAAGGGCTGCTTTCAGAACTGCGTTTGCCACCCGAGGGAAGAGGGAGCCAGAGCTGTGTCTCTGGGGCTTCCTGGTCCCGCGCCTCATGGAGACGGAACACCTGCTCACGGGGCGCCTGCTCTGCCCCACGCAGCACCCTGCCTCAGGCTCCCCGTCTGTGCCACGGGGGAAGGAACAGTCCCAGCCGCCCCAGCAGTGGCGATCTTGAGCGTCCACGTGCGGAGCCCAGCCCCGAACCCATGCCAACCTCAGGCCCAGCCGCTGCTGCAGCCGCGGCCCCAGGGGAGTGCCAGGCCGCCACGGCCCCGCACCCACGGCAGCCGCACCAAGGACACAGGGGGCAGTATTCCCAGGACAACTGCAGCCCAGGCCCCCTGGAACCCCGCCACAACAGAGGCTGTGCCGTCTTCTCTGTACCCCCCACATCCACCCCAAGACCCCAGCAGAGCCCACAGGGGCCAGGAGCGCCAGGAACACTCTGGGTTTGCCTCCTGGCCTCACTGTCACCGTAGGAAATGCGGGGACACAGGAGCCGGGGCTGGACTGCAGAGTCTCCCTCCTCACACCCAGGAGCCCAGAGGGAAATGCAGGAAAAACCCAAGTCCCTTGTCGGCCCCAAAGTGTCCCCCTCACCAGAAATGCGGCCCCAGCGGCTCTGCTCAGCAGAGCCCAGCCCACCAGCGACTGCACCCCTACCGCAGAGACACGGAAGCAAAGCCTGAGGCCTGGCCCACACCAGGCAAAGCCTGTAGGCAGCAGGCCTTTCTGGGAGGAACCAGGCCTAGAAGTATCTCAGGCCCTGAGGGCCAGACGAGCTCACCCTGCCGAAAGCAGCCACCAGCCATGCACAGTTGTGTACCAATAAAACTTTATCAACAAAAGCAAGCCAAGGGCCAGATCTGGAGCTTGTGGAGCGCACTGTCCCCTGAGCGGAGCAATCCACAAGTCGTGACTCCGGTCACTGTCACAGCCACTGTTCTCCCGCTTTCCAGACATGGGCACTAAGGGACAGCAAGGATCAAAGGTGCCGGAGGCCACACGGCCACAGCGCAATGCAGTCTGCGGTTGGACGATGCAGAAAGGGGGGCCCCGGTCACACATTTGTTGGCCCCACAGAATCACACGTCTGGGCAGAAGAACCAAAGCAAGATCCCTTCTAGGGACCCAGGGCCCGGAACGCCCTGAAATTGAAGACAAAACTGTGTATGCAAGAATATCCCCTATAAAAATCCTCACAAGGGGACAGCGCTGTGGTGCAGCAGGTAAAGCCGCCACCTGCAGCGCCGGCATCTCAAATGGGTACAGGTTCGAGTCCTGGCTGCTCCACTTCCGATCCAGCTCTCTGCTATGGCCTGGGAAAGCAGTGAAAGATGGCCAAGGTGCTTGGGCCCCTGCACCCACATGGGAGACCTGGATAAAGCTCCTGGCTCCTGGCTTTGGTCTGGTCCAGTTCTAGCTGCTAATCGTGGCCATTTGGAGAGTGAACCAGAAGATGGAAGATCATTCTCTCTTGCTCGCTCACTCGCTCCTTCTGACTCTTTCAAATAAAAAATAAATAAATCTTTTTAAAAAATGCTCACAACAGAGCCAGCACTGTGGTTTAGTGGGTAAAGCCGCCGCCTGCAGTGCCGGCATCCCATATGGGCACTGGTTCAAGTCCTGCTGCTCCACTTCCGATCCAGCTCTCTGCTATGGCCTAGGAAAGCAATGGAAGATGGCCCAAGTCCTTGGGCCCTTGGGCCCCTGCACCTGTATGGGAGACCTGGAAGGAGCTCCTGGCTCCTGGCTTCAGATCGGCACAACTCCAGCCACTGTAGCCATTTAGGGTGTGAACCCACAGATGGAAGACCTCTCTCTCTCTCTCTCTCTCTCTCTCTCTCTCTCTCTCTTTGCCTCTGCCTCTCTGTAACTCTGCTTTTCAAATAAATAAATAAATCTTTAAAAAAAAATGCTCATGAGGGCCGGTGCCACGGCTCACTTGGTTAATCCTCCGCCTGCAGCACCAGCATACCACATGGACGCCAGGTTCTAGTCCCAGTTGCCCCTCTTCCAGTCCAGCTCTCTGCTGTGGCTCAGGAGGGCAGTGGAGGATGGCCCAAGTGCTTAGGCCCTGCACCCATATTGGAGACCAGGAGAAGCACCTGGCTCCTGGCTTTGGATCGGCGCAGTGCCAGCCATGGTGCCCATTTGGGGGGTGAACCAACGGAGGGAAGACCTTTTTCTCTGTCTCTCTGTCTATAACTCTACCTGTCAAATAATACTCATGAGGGTGCGTGTGTGTGCCAGTGGGGGTGGGCCCGATAGGAGGTCAGGGCAGGGGCCTGGGGACATCCGGTCCCCACATAGCAATTCAGCAGCAATTCACATCTACCACCCCAGGGCCTCTGCTCAAGCTGTGCCCTGTGCCCAGAGTGCTCAACCCCACTTCAATGCCAGGGAAACCAGAGCCACACCTCCACACCAGCTGGCCCCTCCCCAGTGCATCCACAGCACTTGGTGGTCTCCCAGGGCTGCTAGAGGACACTCCTCCCCCTGCTCTGCCACCGGGGCGAGAGGGGACGAGAATGCAGAAGGGCGGGCTCTGGGGCCAAGCGTCTACCCAAGCCAGGAGAGCGGCTGAAGAGCAAGGCTGGCACGGGACGCCCCCGGCCCCCCGGCTGGCCGCCCAGCTCCTGCCAGGGACGTCAGAGAAGTCCTGGAAACACTTGTCCATTCAGCTCCTGGGGGCTTCTTCGAGGCTCAGCTTCTGTTCTGAGCAAAAGTGCACATCTGTGTCCACCAGCCTTCAGAGAGAGAAACCACGCAGGCGTAGTCCGCGATTTGGCCGCGCAAGGGACCGAGGCACCAACACCTGCCACAGCTGGCCGCACCTTGCTAACGGGGTGCCGAGAGACAGAAGCAGACACAGGCCCCCGAGCTGGCGGCCAGTGTGGAATGCGCAGAGGTGGCCAACGGACGGGCAGAGCACCCGTGGCCGCTAGGACTGGGGAGAACGGGTAGGGACACCCCCCGCCCATGGGCCAGATTTCCCTCCAGAGTGCTGAGAATGTTCTGGAATGCGATGGCAGTGGTGACAGCCGCAGGTCTGTGGACAGCCTACGTGTCCACAGCCACCTGCCCACTGTAATGGGGTTGATCTCGTGCTACGTCGGGGTGAGTATTCGACACAGCACTTGGAGCACGCACACCCCATGTCAGAGTGGCCGGGCTCCAGCGCTGGCTCCTCTGCCTCCAATCCAGCTCCCCGCTCTGCATGCCTAAGGGCTTGGGCCCCGCCACCCACTGCGAGACCCAGGTGGAGCGCCTGACTCCTGGCTCCAGCCTGGCCTGGCCGGCGCAGGCAACTGGGGAGTGAGTGAGCCAATGGAGAGACGACCTCTCCGTCTCTCAGCCTTCCAAATAAAATGAAACAAATGAAAATGCGAAGCTCCTGGGGAAGCTGCACTTTGAAAAACCCACAGTACGTGATCCTCACCTCAGTTCCCAGGAAGAGGCGCAGCCGGATGGCAAGGAGCCAGGGACCAGGCCTTGAAGGCCGCCCAAGCCTGTGGGAGGCGCACAGAGGCCCCCGCCCCCGCCCCGGGCTGCCAGCGAGCAGCTGGCACCACTCTCCATCCGCGGCTGCCCGCCCGTGGCATGAAACCTCAGGCCAGCGCTGTGGAGCGGAGCTCATTACGCAAGACAAAAGACGTGGGGGCGGCAAGGGACTCCGAGGTCCCAGATCCAGGGAGGGGGCAGGGCCAGCCCCGGGCACCCGCAGTCTGTGCCTGGCCCGGCCACACTGGCAGGCTCCAGGAAGGCGGAGCCGGCGGGGGCTGGAGCTGGAGCGTGCAGAGGCGGAGGGGGCCCTCTGCTGCCCCTGAACCTCGGAGAAGCAGGGCTGAGCCCCATACTGCTTGGTTGCTGATAGAGACCACGTGACAAACGGCAGGGCTGAGGGGCCAGGGCCGGGGGTCTTGGTGAGCTGGACCACACTGTGCCCGAGGCCACGTAGCCCCTGCAATTTACTAGGTGAGCCAGTCTGATGGGGCAGCCTGGGGGCCCTGAACAACCCCAACGTGCCCTGGGCTTTGTGAGGGACGCCTCTGCCGCCACAGACCCCAGAGGCAGGGGCAGGGGCGCGTTTTTTCACACGAAATGAAGCGCAGCTGGCACAAGGACGAGCAGCAAACGCCGGCCCAGGGTGCAGCTGAATTCCACACGGCAGACGCAAACCCCGGCCTGCACCGCGGGCCTCCCAGGCCGCCTCCCGCCCAGCGCTGGCTCAGACTTTCCAATGGCTCCAACAGCCTGCAGCAATTACAGCAGAGGCCACGCCCCACCCAGGGGCCCCCCACAGGCCCTGGGAACAGGAAGAGAGGAGCAGAGACCACCAGAGCCCTGTAAAGCCAGAGACACGGAGCAGGCAGCCCGGGAGCACGGGAGGGGGAGGCCCATGCGGTGTGGAGGGGGAGCCGCAGGTAGTGGGGGTGGGGGCGGCACAGTGAGGGACACAGACCCTGCGGGCTGGGGCTCAGCCTCTGGCCAGAGCAGACGCCTGATAGGGACAGTTGGGGCAGGGACAGCAGTGCCTGGGGACAACAGTCCACAGGGGCCAGGAGCCTGAAATCCCCTGGGAGGCTGCAGGCAGCATTGGGAAGGCACCTGGCTGGGGGGGGGGGGGGGGCGGGGGGAGGTGCCAACAGCCAAGGCACCACCCCCATCTCGGAGGACCTGGCTCCAGCCCCAGACCTGGACTGCAGCATGAGCACCTCAAGCTGCAGCCTAGAGACCCCTGAAGGTCCCAGGGAGGACCTCCCTCAGCCATGACCTCAGGGGGTCGGAGCTGGCCCCAGGCTCCCAGGGGCAAAGAAGGAAGGCAGAAAGAACACGCCTCCCTGGGATTCCTGGGCAAGGGGGAACCACGCAGGCCTGCAGGGCGGGAGCTGAGGGACATTGGGCTGACCAGAGAGGTCAGGGCGGTGACAGGGCTGCAGCATGCTGACCTGCCGGCCACCCAGACGGCTCCCCATTCCCAGCGCCTGGCCAGGGTCAGCCCCGTGGGCACCCAGAAGGTGTGCAGGCGTCAGAGCTGCGAGCCCCGCAGAGCAGGAGGGGGAGGCCCGGACACGCCCTCCTGCCCTTGCCGCCCAGTCCTGCCCCAGGGCCCTCCAGAGTCCACAATGCTGTCATCCCTCCTCATCAGAAGCCCCGCCCACACAGCCACCAGCCAGGCACTCTGCTCCATGGCCTGCACAACACTGGAGCACTCATCAGTCCCCCATTGAACGAGGAGAGAACGGGGCACAGAGAGGCACAACCCCCTGCCTGGAGCCACACAGCAGCCAGGCTGGGGTGGCGGGGAACAGAGCCATGGAGGCTCCAGATCAAAAGGTGCTGGGTAGGTTAAGTGCGCAGGTGAGACCAGGGGTGACAGGGCCCAGCTCCCCCTGCCCAACGCCCACCCTGGGGTCCCATAGGCCCAGCAGCTGCAGATTCCCAACGAGGCCCAGGACCACTGCGTGGAGGACAGCATGCTGCCCCCAGCAGGGGCTCCGGGGCTGAGCAAGCATGGCCTCCCTGGTGCCGGCAGGATTTGGCCCACGTCACGCTGGGAGCACAAGCCCAGGAGGCTGCCCGCTGAGCAGCATTTCGGGGACCCTCTGAGCACCCTAGCCAACGCAAGCGACGAACGGAACCTCAGGGCCTGCGGGGGTTCAGTGCGGGGTACAGGCTGTCCTCAACCCCCGACCCCAGCACTCCGCCCAGCGCTTCCCCGGGACCCCCGGGGTCCCTGACACTCCCGTCACTCCAGCTGGCCACAAGGCCACTGCTCTGGCCACCTGGAACTCTTAGGTCGGAAGTTAGGAAGGGGCCTGTGTGTGCGAGAGGGGCCGAGGAAAACAGTGTCTACAGAAGCCCCCCCGGGAGCAGTCTGCCCAGACCCTGGTTAACTTGGGAGGCACTCGCAGCCCCCCACCCAGGGGAACCTCCCAGGGCCATCCTCTCTCCTCAGCACCACATGGGTGACCTGGCCTGGTGGCCTGGAGCAATCAAAGCTCCGAGGTGCCCTCTGCCCGTCCCAGCTGGGCTCCCCAGCCCGAGAGCACTGAGCAGTGAAACCCAGGGGGAATCTTCCTTGTCCTGGAGACGGGGGAGGAGAAACAGCGGGGAAAACTGGAGCCTCCCTTACACGCCGCGGTCTGACTGCGCGCTCGGCCCTCTGCTCTCTGCTGAGCGCCCACCTGGCCTGCCAGCTGTTCTCTCCGTGTGCCCACATGACCTTGCTGTCCCCAGGCTGATGGGGCGCTCTCTCTCAGCTTCTGTCTGATGCCCCACCCAATAAACCTGGCTACCTTGGTTACCGCCGCTCTGTCGCACGCCTGAACTCTTTCTTGCGCCAAGACGAGAACCCCACACTTGGATCTCCGCTAACAGAACCCTCTTCCCGATCTGGCCCGCTCTGGGGCGCTGCCAGGAGACCTGGCCTTGCCAGCTTCTGGGCACCCTGTGGGGGGCCCTGTCCCCCGCCTGGGCCCCTCCGCCCCGCACACCAACACCTTACCTTGGTGAGGTCGTCAGAGGCTCCGGGCTGGCCTGTGGCCAGCAGGGCCGATGGCCGCAGCAGGGGCTCGGGCAGCAGCTCCAGGCGCGGGCGCTTGCTCTCCATGAACTCCAGCTCCGACTTGCCCAGCTCGGGCAGGTAGGTGTGCGGCTCGGGCCGCAGGTGGAGCTCCTGGGACCTGGGGGCGGTAAAGGCACGTGTCACTGCACTGGGCAGCGAGGCTCGGGAGAGTCGGGGACCCGCTGACCCCACGGGGCACCCACGCACCACGCGCTGCGCAGCCCTACGGCTGAAGCTTGGGAGGAGCGCCCTCGCGCTGCCTCTGTGGAGAGGACACTGGGAGACAGCAGCCCCCCCCACCCCGGCTCAGCGGCAAGGGCACAATCTGGAGCTCCCCTCCCCCGCCCCGCCGCCCCGACCTGACTCAGACGCTGCCCGGGCTTTCTGAGCAGGCCGATGACCACACATCCTCATCACCCAGCCACGCAGGCATCACTAGCCAATCACAGCACGCAAGTCCCCTGTGCGGCCTGATCACTCGGGACCAGCTCTCTTTAACTGCACTTCGTTCTCCCAGGGAGGGGCCCTCAGCCTGCCCCCCCTCCCCCCGCACTGCCCTTGCCTGGGGGCTTCTTTAGCATTTCCTTCTTGCTTAGGGTGGGACCCAAAGTCCCCACCCCCATCCCAGAACCCCAGGCCCCCCTCCCTGACCCTGCTCACCTCACCACTGTGTTCCTGCCTCAGGACGGCCGCCCGGGCCAGGCCCCCTCCCCCGCCACCTCCCCCTTTGTGCAGAGTCCCTGGCCCCGCCAGCCCCCTCCCACCAGCCCTGCCATCTTTCAAAGTCACCGGTGTTTGCTGGCTGCCAGCTGGCCCCGGCAGGTCTGCTACGCCAGGGCACGGCCGTTCACCTGCATGGCTCACGGCGGTCTCCAAGGCACACAGTAGGTGCTCAGTCGGTGCAGACTGGCTGAATGCTGCCAAGCACGGTGCAGCTGGAGCAGCACCTGCAGGGAGGGGGCACCCCCCCGCTCCCTCCCTGGAGGCCCTCATGTGCTGGACCCCGACACCCCTTCTGCCCCCACCAGGAGCGTGGCCGGAAGCCAGAGGCTTTTCATTTAGACACAAGGCCGCCGCACTGGGCTGAATGGTGTCCCCAAACCCCAAGGGACCTGTCGGTGGCACTGAGCTAAGCTGAGGTCACACTGGACCGGGGCGGGTTCAAAACCCCACGACCGCTGTCCTCCTAAGAGCATGAGAGCAGTGGCAGGGGAGAAGCCCTGTGCAAGAGTGCGAGTGCAGGGGTGCGGCCCCGGGAGCCAGCAGAGGCAGGAGTGGCCTCCCCCGGAGCCCCGGAGGGAACAGAGCCCGGCTGACACCGCGGTTGCACACTCCTCGCCCCAGAACGGAGGGACGCGTCTGTCTGAGGTCCTGGGGGACGGCAGTCCAGGAAACCACCCCAGGCCCCGAGCGCGATCCCTGGGTCTCCCTGCACCTGCATCCGCTCCTGCCTGAGTGCCCTGGCCCCACCCACTCCCGGGGGACCCTTGGCGGTGGCGTCCCCACCAGGGCCCTGGGACACTTTCACGTGCCTGGGGCACTGTGACGGCCTTGGTCTCAGGGTGCTAGTTCCCTTCCCTGCCTCCATCTCAGCCTCCTCTCCCCCAGCTGCCTCCAGCAGCTCCTGGGGAAGGCAGGAGAAAGGATGAGGCCCAAGGCTCCGAATCTCAGCTCTGGCGTCCACGCTCCCCGCCAGGGCCTGCCCCCAGCTCCCCCACCTGGACAGGCAGGAAGCTGAGGGCCTCAGCCGGCAGCAGGAGAGCAGAGGACAACGGCGGGGAGGGCAGGGGCTCCTGGTGCCCGGGGCGTGCTCACGCCCCTCCCAGTCAGGACCCGCTCCTGCTCCCGCCCACGTGGATACTCACCCTCTGCCAGGGCCCCTCAGGCGCAGAGGCCCGTGGAGAGTCCACGCTGAGAGCCTGGGCCACACAGCTCTTCCCTCGGGTCACAGTGGCCCAGGACAAGGCAAATCCCCCCCCACAGACCCCGTTCCCCCAGGCGCCGCATGGCCCCGAGCCAGGAGTCGCCGGCGTCTGCTCACCGTTCATTCCCGGGCTGGAACTCGGACAGCAGGGAGGGCCTCCTCCTCTGGGGCTGGATGATGGAGCCGGGCGACAGGTGCGAGGCGTAGTCCCGCGGGCGGTGCTGGTACTCCAGCAGCCCGACATCCTGCAGACGCCGTGGGGCAGTGAGTGAGCGGGGCACGGGCTGCCCAGGCACGGGCGTGGCAAGGCCCAGCACACACACCCTCGTCCTCCCTGGGCCCTCCCAGACCCAGTGGTCAGGGCGCGGTGCTGGGGCCACTCCCCAGTAAGAACAGCACAGGCTGCCTGAGCCCCTCCCTGCCTCCCCGGGAGCCGCTGCGTCCTCTGCAGCTGTGCCCAGTCTACAGATGGAACAACTGAGCCTAGAGAGCTTCCATGTCCCCCCCCCCCACCCCGGCCACAGACAGGTAAAGGCTGGCGAACCTGCCCCAACCACTGCACATGCCTGCCAGGACCATGGCATCCAAGGACGGGCCAGGCAGAGGTGAGAACAGAAGCCAGCCCCCACTTCCCACCCTCCCACCTGCCACTGTCAGTAGCGCAGGCCCCTCAGCCCCCGCAGCCCCCTGGGAAAGCCAGCATTCGGGGGCAGACACACCAGCCACGTCTGTTCTCTGCACACAGACACGTGGGAGCACACAGCAGAGGACCGGGGACAGCGAACGAGGCGGCTGCGTGGGCGCCCCTTGTTGGGGCGGGAGGGAATGGACAACGCAGCCTGCGGTCTGGAGAGACCAGGCCGTATATGTAGCACCTGGCTCAGGAGACCCAGTCCTGCACCAGGACCGTGCACGTGGTCAGGAGGCAGGGAAGCCCCTCTGGGCAGACTCCAGCTTCCGGAGCCATCCTCACGCTGGGCCTTGGCCTCGGCCCCTCCAAGGAGGGCCCCAGAAGGAGTCAGAGCAGAGAGGGCCCACCCGGACACCTCCCTCCAGGAAGGAACTCTCCACCCAGGACCCCCCACCCCTGCTGGGCCTGGGGCCGAGCGCCACACCCCTCCCTATTGTGTGAGTCTGACCCCCCTGCTGCAGCAGCCCTGGACAAAGTCTCTCCTGCTGTTGGAACGATGGCAGAGTCAGTTTTTCTTTAATACATTCTCCATCATGCTCCAGGAGAAGCCAAACATCAACAAATTAGATGTTCCCCAATCGCCAAGAACACCTGATTTGAGAGGCGTTAAATGTTTCAAAAAAGAAGAAAGAAACATCAAACAAGAAAGGAGGCGGACCTCACGCAAGATTAGTTCCGTCTGCCTAGAACACGCAGTCATACGGTGAGTGGCAATCGATTAGTGATGTCTGACACGGGTATGGCTCCACAGAGAACAGGACTGCGGGCGACTTAGCTTCTTCCTGGCATCTACACGTAATTTTCCCAATTTTTTTTATAAAAATCGAGTCTTTCTTCAATTGTCTGGGTTTTCATTTTAAAGCCATTATTTTTGCTAAGGGGATCAGAGAGGACATGGGGTGGGTGTGTTTACGTATCTGTTTCAGGCCCTACACGACACAAAGGTGGGAGGCTGGGGGCCCGGGGGTGGCACAGCCTGAGTGACGGGGACCTCAGAAGCCGGACGCGTTGCGAGGAGGGCGTCCCAAGCAGCTTGGCGTGGAAGCAATCAGCTGCAGACGGGGCCAGTGCGGAGGTGCAGCGGGTCGGCCCCCACTCGCGAAGCCCACATCCCATATTGCTGCTGGTCGGAGTCCCGGCTGCTCCACTTCCCATCCAGCTCCCTGCCAATGCACCTGGGAAGGCAGTGGAGGATGGCCCAGGTGCTAAGGTCCCTGTCACACGGGAGACCAGGATGGAGTTCCAGGCTCCCGGCTTTGGCCTGGCCCAGGCCTGCCTGTACAGGTATTTGGGGAGTGAACCAGGGGATGGATGATCTGTGTGTGTGTGTGTGTGTGTCCTCGCTCGTTCTTTGCTCTTTCAAATAAATTAATTAAAAAAGAAAAAAGCTGTAAGACTTCAGGCTGGGTCCCTGTTATTCAACTCCTCTGAGCCTCAGCTTCCTCGTCTTTGAAATGGGTGCCTGACCCTGATGGAAGGAGGCCTCCGAACCTCCCACACCAAGCCCCCTTCTCGCGCGGGGGGGATTTGCCCGGAGACTGAGGGCAGAAAGGGAGGAGCCCTCCCTGTCCCAGCGTCCAGCATAAGACACCAGGTGCTCGCGAGCCCACGCGCGGGAGAAGAAAGCAGACGCAGGGGTGAGGAGGGGAAAGGAGGAGGCGCACACGCAGAGGTGTGAAAGGAAACCAGCGGGCCCTGCAGCCGCCGGAGACCGACAGTCCCGTCCCTGGAGAGGCTCCTAGCACGGTGCCTTTCGCTGCCAGCCAGGCGGGAGAGGCACGTGGCGCAGCCTCAGTTTCCCAGGTTCTGGAGCATCCGGGGGGCCCATACTGCGGGTGTCCACCTGGTCCCCACCCTAGGGCTTGACGCCGGTGTGGTGGGCTGAGCCCAGGACACTCCCCAGGGATGCCTGGAAGCTGTCCAGGAAACAGTCCGACAGAAGCTGGCCAAGGTGGGCACACGGCGTCCCGGGAACCTGAATTCGCCCAGGCTGGAAGCCCTCTGTCTCAGGGCTGGGCCCCCAGGTGACAGCCACGGCAACACCCGGCGCCTATAAACCACCTACTGCGCGCACCTGCCGCTGAAGACTTCCTTTCTATTAATTAGTGGATCCTGCAGCACCCCGCGAGGCGGCTGCCATGGTAACCCCAGCAAGGAGGCATGGCGAGCTCATATGGCAGGGAGGGCAGGTTCAGAGCCGGGAGCGGAGGCTAGGCAGCTTCCTGCGGGGAACAGGCGGGGGCAAACCCAACCTGGGGCAGGGGCCGGCCTCTCCGCGTGTGTCCAGAGCTGCTGCACAAAGTGGGTGGGAGGCTGAGCACGCCCGGGCGGCACCACCCCGGCCTCCATGGCCTTGGGAGCTGGAAACGGGGGCTGCTGGTCAGCAAGTCCCTCAAATCCTAAGGCGACCGTGGACAAGCCGCTTTCCGGGAGCAAGCCCAGAGGGTGCCTCCCCGGCCGGGCCCCGAGGGGCTGGGGCAGCTGGACCTGGGACGCTGGGTCTAGATTCTGGGGACGTACGAGCAGGGGCTGGAAGGACTCTCCCAGTGGCTGGGCTGAGAAAGGGGTACTCAGCCCAGAAGGGGTCTGGAAAAGGCCCAGGGGCACAGGCACAAAGGAAGAGCCCAGCCCTTCCCTGGACCTGGCCTCGTGGGCCCTCCCGGAATGATGGAGCTACCCCCACAAGCACGTCCACCTCTGGGCCTTTGCACGTGCCACACCCTCAGCCTGGCGCCCGCCCTCACCAGACATCCATGAGCCTGGCCCTTCTTCTGCCTTTCGATGCCAACCCCAACGCTGGCGTCTCCGAGAGGCTTCCTCCCCGACGCCCTCCCCGGCCTCGGCTCTCTCCTCCCGTGAGAACACGCTGATCTGCTTGCTCACTGCTACGCTCCCAGGGCTTAGAAGAGGACATGCGGTGCCCGCTAAACACCTGCTGAACAAACGAAAGAATCTCCCCCAGCGCGAGGCTCCCAAACCATCCCTCACGGCCTCTCCAGGGCGCCGCCCAGCCTGGAGCTGCAGGAGGGACCAGAGACCCCCCAAGGGTCCTCAGGACAGAGCGGAGGCCCCGAGTCTCGTCTCCCCCACTGCAGGAGAGGCCCACGAGGCTGCTGCCCCAGCGATGCCCACAACCCCTCGGAGCTGCGCCTGCCCGCAGCGTCCACGTGCATGGCCCACACACGGGCTGCCAAGCTCGGCCCCGGCCAGTCCCTGCGTGGACACAACAGCCTCTCCTCTCGGTTCGGGACAAAGGCAATGAAGCAGGCTGGTCCTTTCCACGGAGAGCAAACACGCACCCTGGGCAGGAGGCAGCAAACCAGGCCCAGGGCCAAAGCCAAGCGCAGTCCAGCGTCCAGTGCAACTGGCATGTGGCCACGCCCACCCGTGGCGGCTGAGACGGCGATGTTGTGGGCCATGAGAGTGTTTTGCCACCCCTGCCATGGGCGAGCCCAGATCACACCCTTGGGGCCACTGGGGAAAGGACACCACGCCAGCAGCACCAGCACGTCCTCCCCAGCACTGCTCCAGGGCCAGCTGCACCCAGCGCCCGCTCCCTCCACCCCTGCACGTGTCTCACGGCCTCCTAACCACCCCACCCGCTATGCAGACCGGGAAACTGAGGCATCATCACATGCATGCAAGCAGTCCGATTCCAGAGCCACAGTGCAATCGACTGCTCCTCTCTACTGAGAAACAGAGAGGATAACTAACCCACCCAAAGCCACACAGCAGAAGGGTTGGTGCTAGGAGCTGGTCTCAGGGTCCCTTGTTAACTGTGCTCATTCAGGCCAGGGCCTCCAGGAGCTCAGCAGCGTCCAGGGGCCCAGAGGATTCAGGGGGCTGGGAGGTTGGGGGGAGAGGGTGCCAACTGCATTGAGCTGGGCCACAGAGAGACTGGAAGGAGGCCGGGAGGGGAGGGGTGTGGGTCTCAGGCACCAACAACTCGGCAGCATTTTGTTAGCAGACCCTCGGCCCCCGGGGACCCCAATCCCATCTGAGAGGGAAGCTGGGACCGTGGGGATGGGGAGGAGCAGCAGGGAGAGGCTCTCCAGGGGGCCGGGACACAGGGAGGGATGCACGCAGCGTGGGTGTGGCTGGGCTGGGTCATAGCCTGGACTTCCCGAGGTTTGCAGGGGGTCCCTGCACTGCCCACCCAGAGCCCGGTCTTGAGCCCCACCCTGTCTCCTGTCACCCTGCTAGGAGGAAGGAAGTGACTCCCCGTGCTTAATGGGGACGGGGACCACCCCCCACTGCTCAGACCCACCCATGCCACAGGTGGGAAAACGGAGGCCGCTCCTGGAGCAGCCAGTGTCACCCGGCAAGATGGCATCAGCCAGGGGTTCAGAGCCACGCGGCAGCTCTCAGGCTCTGCGGAGTGGCACTTACAGAGCAGCTCCAGGCCAGAGGCGAGGGAGCCAGGCCTACAGGGACGTGTGTGCCAGACGTGGGGCCCGCACCCCAGAGGCTCCCGGCCTGAGCCCCCAGGGATCGTCTCCGGCCCTGCACGCAGTGGGGCTCCTGCCTCCTCCCTGAGCCCCCCCAGGGATCATGCAGCCGGGGCTCCTGCCTCCTCCCTGTCCGAGCCCCCTAGGGATCATCTCTGGCCCTGCACGCAGCCGGGGCTCCTGCCTCCTCCCTGTCTGAGCCCCCCCAGGGATCACGCAGCCAGGGCTCCTGCCTCCTCCCTGTCCAATCCCCCCAGGGATCATCTCCAGCCCTGCACGCAGCCGGGGCTCCTGCCTCCTCCCTGTCTGAGTCCCCCAGGGATCATGCAGCCGGGGCTCCTGCCTCCTCCCTGTCTGAGCCCCCCCAGGGATCATGCAGCTGGGGCTCCTGCCTCCTCCCTGTCCGAGCCCCCCAGGGATCATGCAGCCGGGGCTCCTGCCTCCTCCCTGTCCAATCCCCCCAGGGATCATCTCCAGCCCTGCATGCAGCCGGGGCTCCTGCCTCCTCCCCGTCCTCCCAAGGCTCAGGCCTCACAAAGACAGCAGCTCGCAAGCTGCACCCTGCCCAGCACAGGGGCCAGTGGGAAGGCCCGGGCGGTGGGGGCTGTCGTGGGTGTCCTCCACCCAACAGACCCCAGCACGCGCCTCCTCCGGCCCTGGACACAACCCAGGAGGACAAGAGCCCCTCCTCCGGTGCCCAGAACCGCGTCCCAGCCACCTGAGTGGCAGGCGAGGGAGTCTGGGGCGGGCGCAGGGGAGCAGGCCTGGCGGCTGCCCACACAAACACAAAGCACTCCGGCCTGCAGCTTCCCCCGCTCACCCCTGACCTCTGCCTCTGGCCTGGAGAGGGCAGTGGCCGCTTGGTCCTGGCCTACCATGTCCTGCGTCACTGAGGGCCCAGCTGAGGAGGGGGCGGCACCCACGGGCGGAGGCTGGGCCAGGGCGCAGGGCAGGGGAAGACTGAGTCCGTGGGGCCGCTGAAGGCGTCTCAGAGTCTGGAGAGGGAGCCGCTGCTGCCCCACTTTATGGATGACAAAACTGAGGCCCAAAGAGGCTAAGCCCTTCATCCAGCCTCCTCAGCCGCCCACTCTGGCACACCTGCCCTGCAGTAACCACCCCGTGACGAGCACTCGGGGCGACCACAGGGCTGACGAGGACAATACGTGACAACTGTGACAGCAATCCCGCTACGCTCAGTCCTCGGCCCCGGGCACACAGGCACGTGGACAAGGAGCTCGGCACGGCTTCAGCGGAACCTGCCGCCTGCGACATAAGCTGAGCCTCAGTCGCCACGCGTGCACGGGGCAGGGGTAGGAGGCCGTCGCGGCTCCGTTCAGGGTGCACTCCCCACACAGCGACCCCCGATGCTGGCACCTGCTGCAGCAGCCTCTGCAGGGCGCCCTGGGCCCCCACACTCAGCAGCCAGAGTGCCCAGAGCCCCCACGCTCAGCAGCCAGAGCGCCCTGGGCCCCCACACTCAGCAGCCAGAGCGCCCAGAGCCCCCACGCTCGGCAGCCAGAGCGCCCAGAGCCCCCACGCTCGGCAGCCAGAGCACCCAGAGCCCCCACGCTCAGCAGCCAGAGCACCCAGAGCCCCCACGCTCGGCAGCCAGAGCGCCCTGGGCCCCCACGCTCGGCAGCCAGAGCGCCCTGGGCCCCCACGCTCGGCAGCCAGAGCGCCCAGAGCCCCCACGCTCGGCAGCCAGAGCGCCCTGGGCCCCCACGCTCGGCAGCCAGAGCGCCCTGGGCCCCCACGCTCGGCAGCCAGAGCGCCCAGAGCCCCCACGCTCGGCAGCCAGAGCGCCCAGAGCCCCCACGCTCAGCAGCCAGAGCGCCCAGAGCCCCCACGCTCGGCAGCCAGAGCGCCCAGAGCCCCCACGCTCAGCAGCCAGAGCGCCCTGGGCCCCCACGCTCGGCAGCCAGAGCGCCCTGGACTCCCCAGGGCCAGGCCCCAGAGTTCACAAGCAAACAACTCGCTCACAGCCGAGGGCCTCCTACCCCACTTCCTCCCAGAGACTCAGGGAGCAGCCACACCGGCCACATGCTAAGCCGACATGCGTGCACACACACATGGAAAGGTCCCCCCACGCCACTTCCTCCAGGCATCTCACAGAGAAGGGCCAATGCAGGACACACGCATACACACACCCACACACGCATGTGCACACACAGGCCAGCAGGGTCAGCAGCCGCCTCAGCCAGGCCTCCTCTCCCCGTGCTACATAGCCAAGAGGTCAAACGGGGGAGAGTCAGGGCTCAGAGCCCTTTGGCAAACAACCAGGAACATGGCAAACAGTAGGAACTAAATAGATGCCAGCAGAGTGGACCCAGAGTGTTCCCCACCCCCTCCCCAGGTCACACGACGCAGCAAAGGTGAGGCAGGACACAGGGCCCCCGCTGGACAGCAGAGGAGGGCTCGAGTGAGGTCAGCAGCCAGGACACAGCACGGCCTGGGCCTCAGTGCCTTAGGAGGATGTGACTGGAGTCCCTGGGAAGCCACCACCATCCAAAAGCCTGGGGGAACCAGGCGTATACAACAGGCGCTCCACACTTGCGTGTGACCTCAAGAAGGAGCCAGCCGTAGTCTCTATCGTGCCAGCTTTAAAATGGGAGGAAGGAGAAGTGACCACGTGCTCCCGGGCCTGGGAAAGGCCCTAAGACACCAGCAGCCTCCGGGGAGGCTTTCCACGTCAGAGCCACGGCAGCCACGTCCCAAGGAGAGGAACCCAGAGGCGGGAAGAAGGCCTGGGGAGGGCCCCAGGCACACACACGCACCCCCTTACCGTGTGGGGCCGGGCGATCTGCACTGGGTAGGAGATGCCGTGGGGTGGGTAGCGGGGCTCCGTGGCCCTCCACGTCTGTGCCACAGGCTGCGTGGACCCTGACATGGCGACGGGGATCCAGGGGTGGGGACTCGAGGCCCCGATGAACTCTCAATCAGCAGCAAGGACTAAACACCAGTCCTCGGCATCTGCTCCCACGCGCCACACCACGGACACCTGCAGGAAGAACAGAAAAGAGAAGATCAGTCCTGGGGCCACTGGCTCCTCCTGAGACCCCAGGGAGCGCCGCACGTCAGAGCCTGCTTGGACCCACTTCCCTCCGTGGGCGCCTGCTCACCAGCAGCCCAGGGAGACAGGCTGCGGCCTTGGAGAGCCAGCCAGCAGAGGCCACCCGAGCCACATGACCCTTCCCAGCAAGCGTGGGAACCCTGACGTGGTGGGGGCCCCCTCCAGATGGCGCCCAAGCCCCCCTGGAGCACCCACCCTCCTTGCCACCACGGCTTCCAGGGCTTTCCGGGCCTCAGGACAAAAGTCTCCGACAGCACCTGCCGGCTCGGACGCAGGTACTCGGCAGGTCCCAAGAGGCAGGGCCAGCAGGGGAGGCGCACACAAATGACCTGGGCGGTGGCGGCCAGGACCAGTGCAGGCACAGGTCACAGCATGACCCCAAACCAGGCTGCGTGGGCCTCCCCGTTACCCTCAGCAGGAAGATGACGTAATCGATGGCGTGGGATGGATCAGACACGGGGTTGGCCCAGCGGCCAGCCACAGGTGGAGGGATCAGGACACCGAGGGCCACACACGGAAGCAGCTGAGGGCAGGACAAGAGCTGGGGCGGGGAGGGAGGGCCCCAATCAGCTCCCCGGGGCACACAAAGCTGCCTCGCAGAGAGAGGAGCACCCCAGCCACACTGGGCAGTCACAAGCTGTGGTCCACTGGTTTCATGGTGGAAGACCCTGAAGGAGGGAGGGTTCAAGACCCTCTAGGCCCCCACAGCCCTCCTCCCAGGCCTCTGCTCCAGGGGCCACGCTGGCCCCCATCCTCTCCGTCCCCCCACTCTGGAAAGGTGTGAGTACAGGGGGCCCTGCCACCTGCAGACTCCTCGTCACCCCCCACGTCCCCGCCCCCAGAGCCCAGCACCTGGACACGGCCATCAGAGACAAAGGCCGGGGCAGGGGTAAGGAGGGGACCAGAATGCTCCCCAGCTCCCCGCAACAGCGTCAAGACGCCTCCGCCCCGAGCTGAGCACGGCCCACTCCCGGGGTGGGCGTCCTGGTCATCAGCCGGCCAGGGAGCGCTTCGGCGATGCTGGGTGGCAGGAGTAAGAGGTGGTGGCCCCAGGGCAATGGCCATGTCCATTCCCCCCTCCCAGTGCACACTTGACTTTGCTTTCCTCCCCAGGTCCAGGACAGTCACATGATCCTGGCCTGGCCAATCAGCTTCCCATGCCCCACCCCCGGGCAAGCGACTGGTTAGGAGGTGAGCATGTGACCCAACGGGAGCCAATGAGAGTCAGTCTTGAGGCTTCTGCTGGCAGCACCAGGCACCCTCTGCTGGGAGACCTACGCTGGGAGCCTGCCCGAGAGCAGTGCCAGCCGGCGGGAAGGCAGAGCTAACGGGTGCACGGGGAGCGCCATCTGTGCCGACGCCAGCCTGGCTGGAGGCAGATCAAAGCCTGCTCGCGGCACTTGGGGCCGGGCACTGCTGCCGGTGATCTGGCCCCACCAGCCCAAGCTGGGTTTCGGTCACTTGCCACCCAGAGCCCGACTCCCGGGTGCACTCCTCCAACGCCAGCAGCCGAGGACCCAGGAGCACTGTGGGACGCAGCCACAGACACAGGTTCCAGCTGCCCAGCGTGGCGCTGGGCCTGGCTGGCTTCCCGCCCCCAGGGAGGCCACTGCCCACTCAAAGGGGTCTCCACCCTGTGTCCTCGCGAGGCCGCTGGGGACCAGGCGACTGGAGGCTTCCTTCACCCACTGCAAGCGCTCTGCCCAACCTCCACCTTCTAGAACCTCAGATACAATGTTGCCAAATCAAAAAAAAAAAAAAAGGAAACAGTTTGGCAGATCCTTCAAATCTTTTTTTTTTTTTTTTTTTGGACAGGCAGAGTGGACAGTGAGAGAGAGACAGAGAGAGAAAAAGGTCTTCCTTTGCCATTGGTTCACCCTCCAATGGCCGCCGCGGCCGGCGCACCACGCTCATCCGATGGCAGGAGCCAGGTGCCAGGTGCTTCTCCTGGTCTCCCATGGGGTGCAGGGCCCAAGCACTTGGCCACTGCACTCCCGGGCCACAACAGAGGGCTGGCCTGGAAGAGGGGCAACCGGGACAGAATCCAGTGCCCCGAGCGGGACTAGAACCCAGTGTGCCGGCGCCGCAAGGCGGAGGACTAGCCTGTTGAGCCACGGCGCGGGCAGATCCTTCAAATCTTAAACACAGTTACCACCGACCCCGACAATTCCACTCCTAGGCAGAGACCCAGAAGACCTGAAAACGGGGTTCAAACAGAACACCCCCGGTGTTCGTCACCGCACTGCTCCCGCAGCCAGGGAACTGTCACTCAGCCACAGAGGGAACCCGCAGCAAAAGCAGGCGCGCCTGGGAAACGAGCCGCAGGGACGCCCAAGGCACGGCTCCCCGGCGTGCTCCGTCCACAGAGGGAACACGCACGGGGTCCTGGCTGCCGGGCGGGTAAGGGAGCGGCAGGGAGACCGACAGTGATGGAAGTGTGCGGAGGGTGCACCACACGGGGACGGGAGAGAATGAAGCTTCGACTCTGCATGATCAAGGTGGGGCAGGAATGCCGAGGGGAAACCGCAGCATGACCTCCTCATAGGCGGGGTGCCGGAGGCCAAGGACACTGGGCCGGGCCCTGAGGGTGGGGTCCAGCAGGAGGGATGGGGGTGCTGTCATCTAGAGGTGCAGTCTGGGCCAGCACTCCTCCCCCACAGACCCGTCAGCACCCAAGCCCGGCCCCAGCTCAGGTGCTGGCGGCTTGATGTGACCGAGGCAGGGCCAGGCCCGACAGAGCGCCAGAGACCACTGAGAGTGAAGGCGGGGGACTCTGGAAACCTGAGTCCACCCCAGCCCCAGGGCAGCAGGAGGCAGCCAGGGAGGAGGGAGGGGAGGCGCTCCAGACACAGGATACCCCTGAGCCAGCACCCAGAGGCGAGACCAGGAGGCCCCTCCAAGAGGCCCCCTGAGGGGAGTGGGGGCAGGGCAAGGGCTGTGGTGTGGCCAGGTCTTGCTCTTAGAGCCACGGAAGGGGGGTGACGGGGATGGCAAGGGGCAGAGGGCTCTACAAGCAGGCACTGTGGGGAGCAGAGGGAGAGGGCGCGCGCGGGATCCGGAAGTGGCAGAGGCAGGAACGCTGGGCAGGTGCCGACTCTGCAGCTCCGAGCCTCAGCTGCGGACTGGCGCCTGGAGATTGGACCCCGGCCCGCGCGAGGTGCCTCGTGAACAGCAGGTGCTCAACGAGGCCGGCACAGCAAGGACGGGAAGACAGCAGTCCCGTGAGGGTGAGGAGACTGGTGCCGAGCCAGCCTCCACAAAGTCAAGCCACAAACCACAGCACCAGAGCGCCCCGCCGCCCACGCGTCACGTGATGGCCGCTGCAAACACTGGCCCACAGTGAGGGGTCTCCCGGCCACACCCCAAGCTGACCGCCTGGCCACCCCACAGCCCTCCCCAAGGCTGGCCCCCAGTGTCCTTGTGTGCCTTGCTTCTGGCTGCATCCTGGGGTCTCCCGCTGCGCCTGGCGCACAGTAGGCACTCAGGGCACGCACTGCCCAGGGGCACAGGCCAGCAACCACCACACCTGCCTCTGCCCAGCTCCGCCCCACCTGGGAGCCCTGGGAGCTTTCTCGGGCCCTCCGGCTCCACCTTCCTCCCCCACTCCCGCAGGACAGCCAGGGCCATGGCGCTTGGACACACTCCACAGATCTCCGTGTCACCAGCAGCAGCCTGGGTCGGGGGAGGTGGAATTCCACGGGGAGCGGCGGGTGGGGGCCTCGGCGCGTTCAGCCTGCAGCTGCCAGGACACGGAAGGCAGTGGAGCCGTCTGCAGCAAACGTGCCTGACATTTTCTCGGAACTAATGGGCACTGACATTGAACTTGTGGCAGGTGGGAGAGCCGCAGAATTAACAATCAGCCTGCCAGGAGGGGTGAGCACGCGGCACCTGCACGCTCGACAGAGCCCTCCCGGGTGGGAGCACCACAGCCCCTGGAGGTGCCAGGCGCACAGGAGGCACCCCATCACCACGCACTGGGTGGCTGCACCCAACAGGCCTCTCGTGTCCTGGTCCCGAAGGCAGTGCTCCCTCGGAAGACCCCAGGGGTGACCTCGTGGCTTCTCATGGCTCCCGCATCCCTCGGCATCCCTCAGAGCTCCCGCCTCTGCCTGGGCCCGTGTCCTCCCGTCCACTAATGACACTGGGCGGGCCTGTGGGTGCAGAGCCCACCGTAACCCAGGCCGACCCCCGGGAGAGGTTGCCTGCAAAGCCTCTTCCAAAGCAGGCCCCATTCACAGGACAAACTCACGTCCACTGCATGGGCGCCCGACAAAGCCCACTGCGAACGCCTGTTTTGCTGTGTTCACAGCTGTGCCCCCAGGGCCCGGCCCCTCGTACACATCCCACCCCTATTCACTCCCCAGGAGCAGCGCAGGCTGCCCCCAGAGAGCCCTGCAGGCACAGGCCTGATTCCCCGCCCCCAGGGGTCAGCTCCCGGTGTCCTCGCCTGCCTGGCTCCAGACTCAGAGGTAGAAACCGTCCTGGGGTGGAAGTCGAGACGCTGCAGGAATGCCAGCTACGGCATCTGGGCCGTGACACCTCGCAATGTCAATGTTCAGCACTGTAAAAACCAGGGAAGCCGCCAGGTGCTGGACGGCCACCCTCAGCAGGGACTCTGGGTGCTCTGCAGACACACAGAGGCCTGGCTCTCGAGAGAGTCCCAGGACACAAAGTACCCCTGGGACGTGACCGGTGTGCGCCGCAGCCAGCCGGGCGCGAAGGAGCCCCCACAGGGACACAGGCAGGGTGCAGAACGCCTCCTGCCCGCCATGGCTTGTCCCTGTGTGCACCGCGATTTCCAAGTGTCGACTGTGTGACAGGTGCTGGGACGAGAGTAATGGACCCCGATTCCTGCCCTCGAGAGGCCAACATCCCAGCAGGCGAGACTGGAGTGGTCACGCGGTGTTAGAGGGCGCCAGTGCTGCAGGGAGAAGTAGAACTGGGGAAGGGTGGGCCAGGGGTGGGGGTGCAATTTCAGAACAGGGGGTCAGGGCAGCCTCCCTGCAAGAAGCTGTTGATGCCGCGATGTGGAAGGGAAGAGGCAATGGTGCAGCTGTCGGGAACAGGTCCAGGCAGGGGGACCAGCAGGCGGGACTGCGCCCAGTGTGGGGAGACCACGACAGTGAGGGGAGGGAACAGAGGCTGAGGGGCCCAGGCTCCTGAGCTCCTGGGGGGTCACTCCAAGGGAGTGGGACAGTCACAGCAAGTGCACTCTGAGCAGGGCTGGCCTGGGCAGTGTCCTGTGCCAAGCCCACCTCTGGGTCTCTGTTGAAGGAGACCTGAGCTGTGCGCAGGCCGCCGTGGGGGCCCGAGTGAACGGGCCCTCTGTGACCACCACGTGAGCAAAGCCAGCAGCTCCAGGGCCTGGAGACGTGGCTGCACGAGGCTCAGAGCGTGGGCTCACTGGCCCAAGGTGTCACAGCCAGTCAGCCACTAGGCTCGAGCCAGGCCCCCCACGCCCCAGGCCCCGGGCCCCAGCCGGAGCCGGCGGACGGGAAGTGGCGCTGGCTGCAGCCAGCGGAGGAGGCGCGCCTGCGTTTCCGACGTACCCGATACATTAGTGCTTGCTGGGCTGTAGCCAGCCGGGCCCCCGCCAGCGAGGGCTGCTCAGAATCCCTTCCTCCTCCGCTCCTTCTTCTCCATTGAGTTTTGCAAACAAGAGAGCTGAACTGCAGCCCAGCAAACCCTTCCTGCTCTGCGGTTCCGGGCTGCCGCCCCAGGGCGGCCCCTCTGCTGGCTCCTCCTCGCTAAATTCTGGGCGCCCCCGGGAGGTCGTGGTTTCCATTCCATGCAGCTCCCCATCTGGCCTTGCTTCCCGGCAGGGGTGGGGGGGAGGGGCAGAGGAAGGGCTCCGCCCCTCATGGGGGTCTCAGCCAGTGTCAGTGTCTGAGTGGGGGCTGTGAATGCCCGACTGAACCAACAGCCCAGAACTAGAGACCCAAAACAGCCCGGACCTCCCGCCCAGGAACAGTGGCCAGGCACAAAGGACGCACACTGGGTGACCACAGATTCGGGAGCTGGCTCCCTGCATCCACACACACTTGAGTGGGACTTGGGGGCCGACTCTCTGCACCCTTGCACACTGACTGGGACTTGGGGGGCCGACATTGCATCAGTGCACACTGGGACTCAACTAGGGGGGGCCGACTCCCTGCATCCGTGCACACTGAGTGGGATGGCAGGCGGCAGCTGCGGCGGGTGTCCGGGGGAGCAGCACAGGGGTTCACCACTGTTAGAAATTTAGAAGCCCACCCCACCCCCCACCTCACACCTCCTCCAGAAAGACCTCTTGATTGCTAGCCACAGGCTCTTAGTTGGACCAATGTTGCTCTGTGGTGACCCCAAATGCCCGGGCTGTCTCCTGATAGACACCCAGCACTCAGGGGACCCTCCCAGCCCCTGGGGTATGGCCAGGAAGGTCCCATCCCCTGGCTTGCCATGACCTCAAGGAACCATTGGAGGGCCTGTCCAGAGAGGCTGCCCGCTCTCTCCCTCTGCCCACCGGCCTGCCTTCGCCCCCAGAGGCACCCAGACCTGGGTGGGAAGGAGGCAGCCCCTCAGGTTCCCGCGACACCAACATCTGGCCCACACATCCTCAGCTGCTGGAACACCGCCCATCCTCCACCACAGGCCCGGAGGACGACTTTCCCAGGAATTTATGGGGTCGCCCCAGTATTCCAGGGCAGGTCTCTGGGGGACATCAGCCACATGTGAACACGGACAAATGACGCTGCTGCTAAGAATAGCTACGCCTCCGGCCTGGCCGCAGCCCACCCACTCAACAACACCCACCCCCACCCCGGGCAACCTTCCAGGCCAGACTCCATGGAGCCTCCCTCCCTGACCAGCTGCTCAGCCCTGAGGCCACCCAGACACCCCGGCCAAGGGGGAAGGCCCCACCAGCCCTGCCTGTCGCTCAAAGGTGGGCTCATCTGGGCCAGGCAAGCACCCCCAGCGCTGACCACTAAGTGTCTGGCCAGAACGCCTGTGGCCATGGCGGCTACTGAGGGCCAGGGGCCCGGGTCAGTGAACACAGCAGTGTCCACCTGGGCCCGAAGCACCCGCCTGTGGCCAAAACTAGGTTATGAACCAGGCCGGGCAGAAGCAGGGTGTGGACAGAAAGGGACCCACAACCTTCCTGGGACAAAAGGGGGCCAGGCGGGACCTGTGCCAAGGAGGGGACTGTGTGTGAAAGGGCACAGGCCCCTCAGGTAGGGGCTGGCCGAGCTGAGCCAGAGCGCAGGGGTGTGACCCAGAACTCTTGAGTACCCCAGTCTTCCAGGTGGAGCCGGCAGGCCGCGTGCGGAGAGCCCTCCTAACACCTCGGGAAGCCACTGAGCACATGCGTCCCCCCCCCGCCCGTAAGTCATTGTGGCCCCCACAGCTCACAACATGCAGTCCTGGAAGCCACAGGAGGTGGCTCAGTAAAGCGTGGAGGCGGGGTGGGCAGGAAAGGCTTGGAGGTGGACCCAAGAGGCCCCCAGGTACCAGCAGGTGAGGGGCTGGGCCCGCTGACCCCCTCTGCCCCCACAGGACACAGCCAGGCGGACTCCATCTCAACACATGAGGCAAACCAGCCGCGGCGACACGGCAACCCCTGCACGCCGCTCGACGGCTGCTCCCTGGAATCTGGGGGAGGCTGACCCTGCCCTCCAGGTCTGGCCACTCAGGGCCAGTCCAAGGCCACGGTGATTGCTTTAGGGAGGGCCTCCGCTCTCAAGCCAAGCAGTGAGACTCCTCCTAGGGCTTCTGTTGGAGCCTCGGGACGGCAAGCTCTCCTTCCGCTGGACGGCGAGCCTCTGGCTACCCAGGACTGAATGGGGACAGTGCCTGGATCCAACTGTGCCTGAAGCCTCCCCTGAGGTTTGGTTTGGCTTGGTTTACTGGAAGCTTCCTGCTATAAACGTGAGAGGACCAGGGGGAGTGTGCCCATTGCAGCCAAGCAACCCCTTCCACCAAAATCCCACGCTCTCCTCCCCTTCCCAGAACCTCACCTTGCAGGTGGGGAGAGCTCTAGCCAGCCAGGGGACAGGCCTGCCTGCCTCCTGCCCTGGGGGCAGAGGCGGTCACCCAGCCCAGCCTGAGCCTGCAGCCACTCTAACGGGCAGAGCTAGGCAGATAAGGGCAGCCAGCTTGGCCTAACCGGCTCCGGCCAGATCTGGGTCACTCCTGGGCGGCAGTCACACCCCGCCCACGGCGCCCCCAGCGGTAACCGGAGCCCCAGCCGGGGCTTCTGGAGGAACATCCCGATCTCAATCGCTCTGTCCCCGGGCATCTGCTACCAGGCCTGCAGAGCCCAGTGCCTGCTGCTGTGATAAACAGAGGCCAGGCCAGAAGAAAGGGGCATTGTCTGCAGCCCGAGGCTCCAGGGGCCAGACCCTGCACGGCCTCTGCTTCCTGGACTGTAAAATGGGCGGCCATCCCTGGCCTGGGGATGGCCAAGGCTTCCCCCTGCACTCCCCTGCTGGCCCCGCAGGTGTGGGCCCCCCTCAGCCCCCTTCCCCACAGCCCTGGGCCTGTTTCTGCTCCCATTCCACAGCCTGAGCTCTGCCCACAGGCAGGGACAGGCTCAGCAGCAGGAAGATTAACAGCGCTGTTTCCTGCCCTTGGGTCCCGGGCAACCCCAGAACCAACAGATCCAGGGCAGGTGCCTCACAGCCACAGCCACGGCCAAGGCCAGTGGTTGCCGCACCAGTGACCACCACACCCATGTGACAGGCTCCACTACTATCCCCACTCCCCAGGCAGAGAGACTGAGGTACATGCAGGCTGATCAGTCACTTGCCTGAGGTCACAGAGCTCCAAAGTGGCCCAGCCTGGAGGCAAACCCAGGAGAGTCCCCTCCAGTGCCCACTTCAAACTGTAGCCGGCGACCTGTCAGGCTACAGGGACCCCCGCCTCCCTACCAGCCAGAACCAGGCACCACGGGACCAGGCCCAGCCTGCAGCGGGAGGTGGCCCAGGCAGGGCACAAGGGCTGTGCCATCCCCACGGCCTCTGGGCCAGGCCCTGGGGCAATTGCTGCCCCCAGGCTCTGCCACCCCCCTCGCCAGGATCCAGGGCCCTGGTTCCAGTCCTGTCCCTTCTCCTCAAGCCCCCAGCCTAGGGACCACGAATGCAAGAGCCACACCTGCTGTGTCCCCAGAGTCCCCACACCCCGCACCCAGGAACGCTAAGTGCTGTGGAATCCACGAGCAGGCCAAGCGCAGAACCGCAGGCGGCTCAGAGATGCTCGGCAAACAGAAACACGCGAGGGACCCGGCAGGGCCTCTCACCGCCAGACTAGCCAGCAGGTTCATCACAGGTGGCCGCACGTCCCCAGACATCGGGTGACAACCCCACGTCAGCAACACACCAAGGCCCCAGACCCTCATCCCTGGGAGCCACGATGCCAGGCCACCCACGGCTGGGGCCTGGACGGCTCTGTGCGTCTCAGCTCCCAAGGTCCCGAGTGCAGAGCCAGGCGTGTGCAGCCTCTGCCTCCCGGTGCCCGGAGGCGGGACGGCCAGCAGCAGGTAACGAGCAGGCTTCAGGGGGCGCCAGGCCTTGCCAGCTGGTGGCCACTCAGTCCAGGCTCGGCCCCAGCTTCCACACAGCCGTCCCTTCTGCCTCGCCCAAGGACCCTGGTCATGGACTTTTGTTAGGGTCCACCTGTGTAAGCCAAGATGACATCGTCTCCGTACAGGCACATAGACAGGGCCCGCATCGGAAGAACACGCTTGAGGCTTTGGGCGCCATCGTTCACCCCACTGCGCCAGACCCGGCCTTTCCTGTGGTCACTCAACCAGAGTGCTCAATCGCTGCCCAGCCCCGCAGCCGGGCCCAGGGCAGTACCCAGCATGCAGGGGGGAACAGACAAGAAAGCCGAGCCACACGCCAGGGGGCCTTCTGAGCGGAGCCGGCAGCCAGGGCCTCCCTCCAGCCTCCGGGAAGCCAGAGGCTCCCACGCCCACGGCGATGACTCACCCCCACTTCCCAGGCCAAGAGGCGGCTCAGAGCTGTTCCTAGGGAGGAGGGAGGCATAGACAAACAGGGGGTCGGGGACCACCCCCCAAGGCCTCTGTGATTCGCTCCACTGCCAAATGGGAACAAAACCCATCTGGGAAGCCCCCTCAAGAGACAAGGATAGACAGGAAGGCAGCAGCATGGCCCAGCCGGCACCAGCTCTCCGGTGGTTAGCACACAGCTGCCCGCCCAGCTCGGACCCTGGCAGAAAGGGCCTATTGTGACATCACAGGCCGGGAATTCTGTGATTAGCCAGGGAAGGGGGACAAAGGACCCAGTGTCATGCAAATAGGAGGGGCAGCCGCTCCTGGAGAGGTGGGCACCTCTGGGCCTCTGACCTGGGCTGGAGCCACGCCCCCGGGGGTCAGAGAGGGGCCTCTGTGGGTGAAGCGGGCAAGCTCCTGTGAGCTCCCAGCAGGGGAACCAGATGACACAGAAGTACCCCAGCCCGCTGGGACCCCAGCACACTGCTGCGTGTGTGTGGGAGTGCTGCCGACCCTCTCTGCGCCCAGGCTGGGGGGCTGTGGGGGAGACACAGAAGCCGGGCAGAGGTGTGCAAGGCGCCCCAGCCATGCGGTCTGCACCTCCCCCATGCCTGACCCTATCTGGGAGGCCAGGACGCCCTGGGATGGCCATGGACATTCAGCAAACACAGGACATCCCTGGAGGGCCTGTCTGAGGCCCTGCCCCCACCCCGCAGAGCGGCAGTGGCCACGAGTTCCAGGGTGGGGCTTTGTGGTGGGGAGAGGCCCAGGCCCTTGGGGACACTGAGCAAGCACAACCACTATGGAGTGGCCACTGTCCACTGGGGACACAGCGGTGCCCACGATGGAGGGCCTGGGCGGGGTGCTGTGGTCAGCTCACCATGTGAGGGCATCAGAGGGGCCTCTGGAGGCGACCAGCGCCCTAGCAGGGGACCCCAGCAGGCTCTCCCTCCCACCTCACCGTGAGGACACCAGATGACGTCATCCACGAGCCAGTACACAGACCCTCAGCAGACTGCAGTCTGTGGCCCCTGGCCCACGGCTCCCAGCCTCTGCCACTCGTGAGGTGCCCTGGGACAGCCACACCCACAACAGAACACGGGCAGGTGGCAGATTCCAGTGGTGAGCACCACAGGATCTGCCCAGGTGGAGCCCAGAGGCCTGCGGCCGCCGGGGTGGGCAGCTCAGGGAAGGAGTGCTGAGCAGAGAGCACAGCGGATAACAAGGCCCTGAGGCAGGACCCCGGGACAAGGAGCAAAGAGGCTCCCGAGGGTGCACCGGCCCCTGCAGGCTCCCTCGGCAAAGCCCAGACCCGAGACCCTAAGCCGACAGCCCCCTCCCCACAAAGGCACACACATGCATACACACGCTGCAGGCAGGCACACAACACACAGCCATGTGCACACACACGGGTTTGCACATGTGCACACATACACTCAACACACCTGCATGCATACACTGACACACACCCCACACATGTGCATGCATACACACACGTGCATCTCCGCTAACACACACATACCCACACACACGTGCGTGCATACACACACGTGCATCTCCACTGACACACACATACCCCACACACGTGCACGCATACACATACGTGCATCTCCACTGACACACACACATACCCCACACACGTGCACGCATACACACATGTGCATCTCCACTGACATACACATACCCACACACACGAGCACGCATACACACACGTGCATCTCCACTGACACACACATACCCCACACACGTGCATGCATACACACACGCGCATGCATACACACATGTGCGCACATACACACATGTGCAGACATATACACACGTGCATCTCCACTGACACACACATACCCCCACACACGTGCACGAATACACACATGTGCACCTCCACCAATGCACACACATACCCACACACGTGCACACATATACACATGTGCACACACATGTGCACGCATACACGTACACGCACACACACATGTGCACGCACACACACAAGTGCATCTCCACCGACCACTCCCCTGTGATGACAGAAGTCCCTGGGAACAGCTCTGGGCGGGACCACCTGGCTGCCCGGTCTGCTGAGGAACCCCCAGCACCCCCAGGTGTGAAGCAAGCCCTGCCTGGACCTCCCGGGCCACCTGAGCCCACATCCAGCCCCAGGCCACTTGTGCCCCTCCCCCCGTCACCTTGGCCGGACAGAAACCCGTCCCTGGAGCTTGCGTGCTGGGGCGCCACGGCCCACAGCAGGGAGAGCTCCTGCGCCCCGGGGCCTGCTCACCACCGGCGCAGCCAGAGAACACGCCGAGAGGAAAGGGAGGGGGGCAGTCCCAGAGGCTGACCTGGGACTGCCCTGGACATCCCAGGGCCCAACCTGGCTACCCAAGACCCCTCCTCAGGGCTGCGAGCGGAGGCCTCTGAGAGAGCAGAGGTGGGCGGCTCTGGGTGGGCGCGCCCAGGCCCTGTACCTGCCCCAGCCTGGCCCACACGTGGGGCAGGAAGGAGACGGCACCTGCAGCTCAGGGCGAGTGGGGGGCCTCCCCGAGCCATGCCTGCGATGACCCAGCTCCCGGACCTCAGGTTCCTCCTCTGCAGGGTGGGACCACCCACGGCAAACCCACACAGGCACCACGCCCACGCGAGCGCCATCTTCATGGCTCCACAGGCTTCCCCGAGCGCCCGAGGAACTGCGGGACGGCATGAGGTTCCAGGTAAGGGAGTGGAGGCCTGGGGGCCCGGAGCCACCAGCTGCAACCTGGGTGTGGCCCCTGCAGACTGACACGCAGTGGGGAGACCCCAGGATACCACAGCCCAGCAGCAGGTCCCACCCACTGGGGACCACAGCCACGCCAGTGCCACCACAGGGGCCATGGCACACTGTCACGCGGCAGAGCCCTCGGGTCCACCGGGCCACGTAAGTGCACGTGTTCCCATGAGTGCACATGGGTTCCACACGCTCTGACACGCAACAGAGCCCTCGAGTCCACTGTGCCACATGGGTGCACACGTGTTCCCATGAGTGCACACGTGTGCCACATGCTCTGCCATGCAGAACCCTCGAGTCCACTGTGCCACGTGAGTGCACACATGTGCCACGTGCTCTGCCATGCAGCAGAGCCCTCGGATCCACTGTGCCACGTGAGTGCACACATGTGCCACATGCTCTGACATGCAGCAGAGCCCTCGGATCCACTGTGCCACGTGAGTGCACACGTGTGCCACGTGCTCTGCCATGCAGCAGAGCTCTCAGGTCCACTTCGCCGTGAGTGCACACACGTTCCACATCTCCACGTGAGTGCACATGCATTCCACACGCTGTCACATGGCAGAGCCCTTGGGTCCGCTGGGCCACGTGAGTGCACACATGTTCCACACCTCGCCCCATGAGTGCACACGGGTTCCACACGCTCTGTCACCCCTCTGGTCCACACAGGGCTGCTCACTGCAGGGGCTCAGCCTGAACCCCGCGCCCCACCGTAGGTCTGTCACCGGTACCACGCTAGCAGCAGGGCGAGGGTGGCCGCAAGGCAGCTCCACGGCTGACCCGAGCAGATGCACGTGGGGTCACAGCACCGGGGCCTCTCCCGAGGTCCCCGGGGAGGCCCATCGGACAGCGTGCAGCTGGCGTGGGAGCCTGGACACTGGGGAAGTCCCCTCTGGCTCCTGCTCGCCCAAGAAGGGAGGCCCCAAGCCAGCCAGAGCCCGGCATCCGGTGTCACTTACACTCACAGGACAGCTGCCACGCCGGGCAAGCCCGCGGCCCCTCCCCCCTCTGCCCCCAGGACACAGTCGTGGGCAGAGTCGCGGCTCCTGGCCCGGGGCCAGCGGGAGACAGGGCAGCAGAGCCCCCTTGGGGGAGCTCTGAGGACCCAGGCCCAGCTGAAGACAGAGCCTGAGGCCCCTCCCCTCCCATCCCTGGGTGTGGGTTCCTATAAAGCAGAACTCTCTCCAGGGAAGAATAGGAACGGCAGGAGATGGGGTGAACTCAGCCCGCCTGCCGTCTACACTGGGGAGCTGCACACAGCAACACTGAGGGCCCCCCGGCACCCCTCCCGGCACCCTGACACACACCTGCCGTCTACACTGGGGGAGTTATGCACAGCAGTGCCAAGGGCCCCCCGGCGCCCTGACACACACCTGCCGTCTACACTGGGGGAGCTGCACACAGCAGCACTGAGGGCCCCCCGGCAACCCCCCCCCCCGGTGCCCTGACACACACCTGCCGTCTACACTGGGGGAGCTGCACACAGCAGCACCAAGGGCCCCCCGGCAACCCCCCCCCCGGTGCCCTGACACACACCTGCTGTCTACACTGGGGAGCTGCGCACAGCAGCGCAGAGGGCCCCCTGGCGCCCTGACACATACCTGCAGGCCACACCCCCACCTGAGCCATACACACAAGGAACTGAGGCCAAGATCCAGGACTCACAAAGTGCCCAGCCTCACGGGGCCCAGTCGGGACTAGGACCTCGGTTTGGCCACTAAACCCTAGCTGTAAGGGACCAGAACCTCCACAAGCCCCTCCCACCTCAATTCAGGTTTCTGGGGGCGGGGCAGGGCAGCATCCTCCTCCTCCTCCTCACTGTTGAGCCACAACCGCAGCACCAGCCAACACTGACCACACACCCACGCCAAGCCAGCATGCCCAGCGAGTGTGTCCACTTGTCAGATGGGAAAACTGAGGCCGAGGGACGTGAAGGGACTCGTGCAAGGGCATCCGACCCAGGTGTAAACCCAGGTGGTCTGCCCAGAGGCAGCTACAAAGCTACAGCTACAGCTCTCTAGTGACGGCCCCTGCCCATCTGTGTGCCCCTGAAACTTCACCCCATTTGGGGAAACTGAGGCTCCTGGAGGAGAGGTGCCCAGGGCTACACAGTAAAGAAGGGGACGGAGCCGAGACGCCACCTGGGAACGCAGCGCCGTGGCCTGGGCTCAGAGGTGCCCCGACACAACACCCGCTTCCCGGCACGCTCGGCTCAGGACAAACGGCTCCCTCGCAACTGAAGGCCCCTTGTGAGCCCGGGAAGCCCTTCCAACTTCCCAGCATTTATCCCGGCTCCTCGCTGCCAAGTCCCGGGCAAGCCTGGGCCGGTGGCCCTGATCTCAGACCAGCCCCGGGCGCCCGGCCAAGCGCCAACCTCGGTGGGGAGCCGCCTGCACCTGGCTCTCGGGCCCGAGCCCACCCCCACATCCCCAGGCCTCGAGCCCATGCCCTCCCGCACCCAGTCCCGAGAACAAACTCCTGGGCCCCAGGGCCCTGTGGCTCAGCACACTCTAGGACAAGACACCGGGCTGTGCACAGGCTCCAAGCAGAGGGGCACGGCGTCCCTGGGACGTCCACTCCCCCAGAGGGCCGGCTCCGGAGTTGCCCCAGCCAGGGCCTCCGAGTTCTTCCCGTGACTGCAGCAACTCTGAGCGTCTGCAAAGACGGGGCCCATTGTCCCGCGAGCACAGCCTGACCCACGTCCGGCTGCCCCCGCCGGCTAGCCAGCATCCCCGCGGCCCCCAGCCCTGGCCCAGGGCCACCAAGGCCAACGGCGGGCCCAGGGCCCCAGCCAGGTGACGCCAGGGGCCCCCCGGCGACACCCCCCACCCGCGTCTGGGCACCACGACCCCTGTGGCACCCACCCCCACCCCAGGCCACAGCGAGCCCGGCGCCTTCCCTTACCAAGCACACGCGCAGCCTCCCGCTCAGGCCAGCTCCGCACAACTTGCGGGAAGTCTCCCACAAAGAGGACAGGAAGAGGCCGGGAGACGGCCTCGGCACGCACCAGCCACGCCACGGGCTCCCGCCAGACACCCCGCGGCCGACGGCGAGCCCATCCTTCCTCCAGGACGGACACGGGCCGAGGGCCGGCCCCGCAGAGCGGCCGCTCCGCCTTCCCGCGAGACTTCGGGCTCCCACCCTGCTGAGGAGGCCCTGCCGGGGGCCGGCAGCCCAGCAGCCAGGCCAGGCTCCCCAGGCTTCCGGCGCGACGTCCCCCAAAACTGGGGCAGGCCGGGGCCCACCGGGGACAAGCTGCCGGGGCGCCCGGGCCCACGCGGGGCGGCGAGCGAGACGGCGGCCTCCAGCGACGGGCTCTCGCCTCCTGCCACTCCGGGCCTATAAACACAGGGAATTACATAAGTCCACTCCTCTTGTTTGGAAGCCAAAAGTACGAGCT
Source organism: Sylvilagus floridanus (assembly GCA_949820135.1). NCBI lineage: Eukaryota > Metazoa > Chordata > Mammalia > Lagomorpha > Leporidae > Sylvilagus > Sylvilagus floridanus. The sequence continues at coordinate 177,958,942 of OX463233.1, forward strand.
TTTGCTCTGAGCCTTGGCAGTAAGTAATAATTCCTCATCGCCATGGTAACCCTGGCGGGCTTCCAGCCGACACTCGGGAGCTCAAACACTGTGGGGCCTTTTTATAGCTCGGCTCGAAAAACCTCCCCAGTCTGCTCGCTGGCAGGCGGAGCGAGCTGCAGCCCCGCGTCTCCGCCTTTAACCCGTTTCCTCCCAGCTGGACGTCCCCCCACTCCTGCCAGGCACCAGAGCACGTGGGCCTGGCCTGTCCCAGGGTCAGAGGGCTGGAGAGTCAGGCTTCGCCTGGAAAACCCATCCGTCCCTTTCACCTGCGGGAAGGAAACGTGGCACCCTGGGCCGGGGTCACCGCGGGGACGGGCCGAAGAACCACGCACGCACACACGCACCGGCCCGAGCAGATGGCCCGGTGGCCAGCAGGAGTCTGGCCCTCGGCTCTGCTGCGCCTCGCCGTGTGACTCAGCCGAGGCTCAGCTTCTCCCAGGTCAGGGCTCTGGGCAGGGGAAGAGGGCTGGGGCAGGCCGCCAGGAGGTGGGGTCTCGCACGCTGCCAAGGGTGCAGACACAGGGGAAATCCCTGGGAACCGGCTCAGCAAATGCCAAACTGCAGGCCTGGTGCTGGGAGCTGAGCAGAGGCCGAGTGAGGGTTAAAGGAGTGGGGGGGGGGGGGGAGTTGGCAGGCCCCGAGGGCTGTGGGCAGGGACGACTGCAGGAGTGAGGGCAGCCCCACTCAGGGCCCACCAGGCGCCCGTGCTGGGCCAAGCTCCTCACCTGCGGACCCTGCTGTTCCCACCTGACAGACGCAGGTACAACCACGGTGCAGGCCCAGAGAGGGCAAGCGCCTGGTCCAAGGTTGCAGGCTAGGAAGTGCCTGAGCTGGGGCCTGAACCCAGGTCACGTGGTGCAGTCAGCCAGCAGCCACGGAAGGGCTTTGGGAGTAAGATCAGATCTGCAGGTGACAAGGGTCTGTGGCTGCCGATTTGGCCAGGGCCCCAAGTGGCCACCGGGAGAGCAGGGCACCTCACCACCCAGGGCAGCTCACTCCTCCAGCCCTCGCAAGGACAACAGCCCCTGGAGTTCTGCCCCCACGTGGGTGTGTTGCCCCTCGGAAGCCTCCATGCGCAGTGGGGAAATCAAGGCATGGACAGAACGAACCGGGTGACTGAGAACCAGCGTGTTTTTAGCTCACAGATCCGGGCACAGGTTTCCCGCCTGCTGGCTCTCGCTGTAACCACCAGGAGGCTAGGAAACCTGGAAAACAGCACCAGGAAGCGGTGCGGAGCAGCCAGGGCAGGACCCGCCAGCTCCTGCTGTCCTGTGATTTTTCTGGACACAAACCTGCACCCAGCTCCTGCCACAAGTCAGACGGTCGCACCCAAACGCCCTCCAGTGACCTCAGGTCTCGGGCAGGTTCAGGCTGCCCCCCGAGACGCTGGGCGGCAGAGTGACAGAAACGACTTACCAAAAACCAGGAATGGCCAGCAGCACTCCTCACCAAAGCTAGAGCTCGGGTTCGGAACGAGTGAAGTCTGCAGTCATCTGTCCAGCCCCGGAAAATCCCCCACCCTCCGAGCCGCCGCCGGAGACCAGCGTTCCTCCATGCCAAGGAGCCCCATGCCGCAGGTCTCCCAACTCAGCCCGTCCAGGGCCTGTCTGCTGAGCACGGCTCGGGGTTGGGGGAAGGGCCGACTCGGTGGGGGCCACAGGGCAGGAGCACGTGGGTGAAGAGGTGGCAGCAAGCGGGACCCTTGGGCTGAGCAGTCACGGCCTGCCCCCCCACCCCGCCTCTCCAGGGTGAGTCTGCTCAGCCCTCCAACAGGGGCGCACCTGCCACCACCCCCTCGGGGTCCACAGAAACGGGACCTCCAAAGGACAGCTGTGGGCCCACAGCCGAGGCCACCGCTCGGCGCCCAGCGCCAGCAGGAGGGGACGGTCAAGGGGAAGGAAAAGACAGCATCAGGAGCGTCTCCGCCCCCTGCCACCCTGCCCCGGGCCCCAGTGCTCAGGCCTGAGCAGCCTCAGTTTCCCCGACACACGTGTGCTTGCGCCACAGGAGGGAAGGAAGCCCCGGGCCACAGCGCCACACGGATGCTGAGAAGGCACCGCTGGGCTGAGTGCGAGAAGCAGGCGCGGGGGCACAGAGCGCAGGTGCAGCCACGGGAGCTGGGCTCACAGGTGGGCGGGGAGATGCGGGGGCGGGGCTGCCTGCGGGGTGGTGAGGACAGTGTGGGCGGGGCTGCCTGCGGGGTGGTGAGGACAGTGTGGGCATGGGTGTGGATGTATGGCTTGAGGGATGCGCTCAGAGCTCAAGGACTCACTTGAAAATGGTCCGGTTCCCGTGGTATGGGTTTCACCTGGACGTGAACTAAAGCACACAGTGGTCACGTGAGACGCACCGTCCAGCCACCCCCAGCCGGTAAGAGCCCTGATCCCCCCCCCAGGCCTGGTGCCGTCAGCGACGTTTATGAAGCCCCTACTGTTCGCGCTGGGCACTGGAACTACGGCCATGAGCGAGATAAGAACAAGTTTCACCCTTGACGTGCGGTTAATGTAAGGTCCCCAAGGCTTCCCAGGTCCCCGTGGCAGCTGGACACACCGGCAGGAATGGGGTGCTCAGGGCAGCTTGGTGGAGGCCAGTCAGAAACCGGGGTCCACAGGGCCGTGCTCCCCCTCCAGGCTCAAGGGGAGGCCGCCTCCCTCCCGGCGCCAGCCCTGGGCTGGGGGGCGTTTCCGATCCTCCCCTTAGTACCCGGGCAAAGGCCTCTGTGCAGTGAGCACCCCGCCACAACCCAGACTGCGTCCTGCACCGAACGTCCATTACAGGGGCCCCGGCTGGAGCCCCCCCACCGAGTGATGACAGTGGGGTACAGACACCCCCTGCCAGCCCAAACCAAAGACAGCCCCAAGCGCCCTACCCCCGCCCGAGGGAAGCGGCTGGGAGGCCCGAGGGCACCTGCAGGAACGGTGCTGTGACTGGGGAGAACACAGGCCCGGCTCTGCCCCCAGAGGCGACACCGCCAGACCCAAAGGCACAAACATGTCAATGGCAGAGCCCTGGACCCAGCGGTGGCGACGGCAGATGCCAGCGGGACATCAGCGCGTCCTCCTCTGGTGGCCGTTTGCATCTCAAAGGGGCCGCTGGGAGCTGGCAGCTGGCAGAGCTAACTGCTCACCAAGACTGGCTGGCCGGGATGCCAGGGGCGGCGAGGGCGGGGCCGGGGCCCTGGGAAGCCACGCCACGGCGGAGGCAGCGACAGCAGGAGGGGGCGCCAGGCAGCAGGTCACAGGGCGCCTGCCAGGGAAGACCACCGGCACCTGCCCGCTCAGGCCAGACGGAGGCACGGGGTGGGGGTGGTCTGTGATGCCCCCAACAAGCCGGTGGGCACTGTGACGCGGGAGGTGGCAGAGCCGGTCTCCGAGCCCACAGAGCACGACGCCCCGGCTCCGCGTCGCTGACTACCGGGCGTCACTGTCTCAGAGCAGGCCAGCCCCCCCACCCCCGAGACAGGGAGCTCCCTCCCCCCTAAGGGACTGCTGCAGCCCCAGGCCCCAGACACCACGTCCCACGACCTGGGCCTCCGGGCGCATTCGGTGGGACGATCTGCCCAGGCCACAGGGGAAAGACCTCTGAGACAGAAGTCACAGCTAAGGACAGAGGCCACAAAATGGTGACAGCCAGCTGCGGCCGACCGGGAAGCTTTCTGGCCCACATAATGTTTTTCTCAAAATTGGGGCATTTCTTATAAAATCCAGACTTCCAGTTTCTCTTGGCCAACGACCGGCATACCTGCCATGCCAGTCACCCACAATCCCGCCTCCCTCTCGGCTGCCTCTGACTCACCCCCTCCCTCGCTCCCCACGTCTGAGACACCCCCTCGCTCCCACGCTGGCCACCTCCCTCGGCTGTGGCAAAGAACCAAACCGGGCTGGGGGCCGGCGTGAGGCGCCGTGGGTTAAAGCCCTGGCCTGCAGGGCCGGCATCCCATATGGGCGCCAGTTCAAGTCCCGGCTGCCCCACTTCCCATCCAGCTCCCTATTAATGCACCTGGGAAAGCAGCAGAGGATGGCCCAGGTCCTTGGGCCCCTGCACCTGCGTGGGAGACCCAGAAGCTCCTGGCTCCTGGCTTCAGATTGGGGCAGCACCAACCATTGCGACCAACTGGGGAGTAAGCCAGTGGATGGAAGACTTCTCTCTATCTCTCGCTCCTTCCCAGTGTAACTCTGCCTTTCAAATAAATAAAATAATTTATCTTTAAAAAAAAGAAAAGAAAACCAAACTGGGGTGCAAGGTCTCATTGGGGCTCAGCTGACGCTGGTAGGAACGTGCCCAAGAACAAGGCCACACAGAAGGAGGCAGAGCTGAGACAGTCAGCTCCCCAGTGCACCAATTCAGCTCCAGATCCAGCCGTACCTAAACTCCTGCCCCGCACCGTGCCTCTATCCACCCAGATGAGCTTCCATCCACCCACTCCCCATGTGATTCAACCCAGGGGAGTACGTCTCGGGCATGCCTGCCCCTAACTAACCACCCTTGGGTCTAGCCTCAAACACCAATGTCCCAGGACACCCATCCCAAACCGCCTGGATGCTGCCCCAACCCTCACCCCCGACGGCCTGCTTGGGAACCAACACCTTCCTCTGGACACAGATCAAAAGCACAGACAACTAACGGCTTTCCACGGCCGTGACCCCGAGGGCCAAGCCCGTAACCATCAACGAACCACCCAGTACCAGAACAAAAGGCAAAGGCAGAGCCATAAAACCAGACGGGCCCAGCCCCAAGGCCTGGGATCCAGAGAAGCCCTGCGCCGGCCAGGCCGGCCTCCCCCACGTTCCTGAGAGAACACAGCTGCGGGGCCTGTGCACCTGCCACCCCAGATCTGGAACGCCTTCCCCTTCCTGTCTCAGAGCTGGCTGCCTCTCACCATCCCACTGCCAGCTCCTCAGATTCCGTGCCCAATGCCCCCACCGACGACGAGCCCCCCCCAAACCCAGCGTGCCCCCCACCGCCCCTCCAACCTCACACCTGTGCCAGTCCACAGGCAGGGACCGCCCTGGCTAGCAGGAGTGGGTTTCTGCTTTTGGCTGCACGCACGGCAGGCCCAGTGTTTGCTGTACGCTCCCCAGCAGGCCGCGGGCTCTCCAGGCTGCAGGGAGGCAGGAAGCAGCTCTCCCATGCAGCCAGCCCCGGGCAGCTGCTGCATGCCTGGGCCCTACGTGGCACACGGAGCCCGGCCCACGGCTGGCACGGCCCTGCCAAGAGATCCCGGCTGGCTGCAGCAGGGCCTGGCACAGCCAGGGGGCCTTGGGGGGGCGCCTGTGCCGTCCCCATTGTCCGCGGCAGGTGCTGTCAGCGTGGGCTCCTGGGTTCAAAGCCCAGGCCCACCAGCGGCCAGCTGCACGGCCTTAAACAGCTCTCAACCCCTGTGTGCCCTCGGCACCCTGACCACAGCACAGGCCTGGGAGGAGGAGCGCCTGCGTCCCAGGGCCGATGGGGGCTGCAGGGCGGGGTCACGGGAAGACCCTGCAGGCCACACAGGCGTCTCTGCACCACGGTGGACTCCCTCTCCCCGGACATCCTCAAGTCCCTCCGAGTGTGGCTGACTCGGCCTCGCAGGAACAGCTGCTCAGGGGCCGTCAGAAATGAGGGCACACGGGGCCGGGGCCGTGGCGCAGCGGGCAAGGCTACCGCCTGCGATACTGGCACCCCATCTGAGCACCAGTTCGAGTCCCGGCTGCCCCACGTCCAATCCAGATCCCTGCCGATGCACTGGGAAAGCAGTGGAGGCTGGCCCACGCGCTTGGGCCCCCGCACCCACGTGGGAGACGCGGATGAAGCTCCTGGCTTCAGCCTGGCCCAGCCCCGACCATCCCGGCCACTTGCGGGGTGAACCAGCAGGCGGAAGATCTCTCTCTGTCACTCTGCCTTTCAAATAACTCAGTCTGAAGAACGATTAAGTGCAGGAACTTACAAAAAAGAAGGAGAAGAAACAGAGCTCAGGTTCGCAATGACAACAGTTGCCACAGCACCAAGGCCGCTCGGCGTGGGGAGGCTCGCAGGGGTCAGCTGGTGCAGTAAGCTCAGTACCTGCCTGGGACCCGGCCTGCGTGAAACACTGGACGTGCATTATTCAACCCTCCAGGGCAGGTTTGCTATTACTACACGTGCTTACTCCACCTCTTCCAGGCAGTCCCCCGGGATTGCTCCACCCCCCAGGACAACCAGGGACATGCCACCCTTCAGGTGGGCCTGTCCTTAACTCCCCTCACTCCTGCAGGCTGCAGTGAGGGACAGGGAGCGCACCCCACCCCCCACACCTCAGGCCCTGCCAGGACCCCCGAGACAGGCCCCATGGGGTGCTGGGTACATGAGCGCACCCTAGAAAGGGAAGGGTGTCCTTGTCTGCATCCAAGGGCAGTCCCCACTGTCCCTGCACAGGCTGAGGTCTGGGGACCCGAGGGGCACCCAGGAGGAACGGGCGGGACTCTGGCTGGGAGTCGGGAGTTTGCAGGGACAGACGTGGGGACAATGCTGCCCCTCGGCCCCCTCTCCTGCCGTCCCCCACCCCAGCGCCTACTGCACGTGGGCACAGCTGCTCCCCACCTGAGAGACAGACAGCTGGGCTGGTCACCGGGCCTGGCAGGGGCCCGGCAAGGCCAGCCCAGGGCACACGTGGCCCCTGTACTTCCCCGTCAGGAGAGGCAGCCCCCTGACACCAGGGCTGCGGTGGCCTTAGCTCCCAACCAGGCGCCGACAGCCAGACAGAGCCCAGGCCCATCACCCCCCGGGCCTCCGGGTTCCCATCTGGAAAATGGGCCCAGCTGTCATCATTAGAGCCGCGGAGGGATGCAGCTGCCTGAAGAAGAAGCAAAGCAGAGCCACCAAGAGAGAGGGGAGCCGTGAGGAGAGCCGGCGTCCCAGCCGACGGCGCGGCCCAGTCCCCAGAGAGAGAGGGGAGCCGTGAGGAGAGCCGGCATCCAGCCGACGGCGCGGCCCAGTCCCCAGAGAGAGAGGGGAGCCATGAGGAGAGCCGGCGTCCAGCCGACGGCGCGGCCCAGTCCCCAGAGAGAGAGGGGAGCCGTGAGGAGAGCCGGCGTCCCAGCCGACGGCGCGGCCCAGTCCCCAGAGAGAGAGGGGAGCCGTGAGGAGAGCCGGCATCCAGCCGACGGCGCGGCCCAGTCCCCAGAGAGAGAGGGGAGCCATGAGGAGAGCCGGCGTCCAGCCGACGGCGCGGCCCAGTCCCCAGAGAGAGAGGGGAGCCGTGAGGAGAGCCGGCGTCCCAGCCGACGGCACGGCCCGGTCCCCAGGTGGAGCAGGAGCCGTGAGGAGAGCCGGCGTCCCAGCAGACGGCGTGACCCAGTCCCCAGGGGGAGCAGGAGCCGTGAGGAGAGCCCGCGTCCCAGCCGACGGCGCGGCCCAGTCCCCAGAGAGAGAGGGGAGCTGTGAGGAGAGCCGGCGTCCAGCCGACGGCGCGGCCCAGTCCCCAGGGGGAGCAGGAGCCATGGAGGAGAGCCCGCGTCCCAGCCGACGGCACGGTCCAGTCCCCAGGGGGAGCAGGAGCCATGGAGGAGAGCCGGCGTCCCAGCCGATGGCGCGGCCCAGTCCCCAGGGGGAGCAGGAGCCGTGAGGAGAGCCGGCGTCCCAGCAGACGGCGTGACCCAGTCCCCAGGGGGAGCAGGAGCCATGGAGGAGAGCCCGCGTCCCAGTCGACGGCGCGGCCCCGTCCCCAGGGGGAGCAGGAGCCGTGAGGAGAGCCGGCGTCCCAGCCAACGGCCCAGTCCCCTGAGAGAGAGGGGAGCCGTGAGGAGAGCCGGCGTCCCAGCCGACGGCGCGGCCCAGTCCCCAGAGAGAGAGGGGAGCCGTGAGGAGAGCCGGCGTCCCAGCCGACGGCGTGACCCAGTCCCCAGGGGGAGCAGGAGCCATGGAGGAGAGCCCGCGTCCCAGTCGACGGCGCGGCCCCGTCCCCAGGTGGCACGCAGCCACACTACCCGGTTCCCAACGGTTTCTGGGGGTTTATGGCCATCAAGGCAGCGGCCAGACCCCCGGGCACTACAGACTCTCACACGGGGGGCCATCCTGAGCCAAGGAGCCCACCACACACACACACACACACACACACACACACACACACTATACGATACACACAGCACCCAACACACACAGATACACACAGCACCTGGTACACACACAAGTGCGCCTACACACACGATACACGCACACACACACAAGGATACACAGAGCACCTGGTACGCATGCATGCACACACACACACACGATACCTACAACACCCACACACACTCTACACACGGTGCCCCGCCCACACAGCAAGCTGGAGGCTGAGGCTGGGGAGACGCCGGACCCCGCTGCCCACCAGCTCCACAGCATGCAAAACTCACACGCGGAGAGCGACTCTGGGCAAACCCTGCTCTTCCCGCGGCTGCCACTGGCGTCGCCGCCCAAATTCCAAGCAGGAGGGGCAGGCTTTGTCACAGCAGCCAAGTCACGTTTGGGACATCCACGGCCCCCAGCGCCTCCTATGACCCAGCCCCCTGCGAACGTGCGTTCTGGGAGGCAGCAGGTGCCGGCCCCAGCCACACGTGGGAGACCCGGATGGAGCTCCTGGCTCGGGCCTGGCCCAGCCCTGGCTGTCGCAGGCACTCGGGGAGCGAACCAGCAGAACAAGAGTCATCTGTTTCTGTCTCTCTGCCCAAATCAAATGAAAACAAACAAACAAAAATTGAAAAGCCAAAAGCCAAGGAGGTTTATAAACCCCACTGCGGTATCCTAGCCAAGTCCGTCTGGATCCCTGGGGTGCGGCGCGGCACCCGGCCCTGCGGGGACCCCACCCCGGCCCCACCAGAGGCGCCTCCTGCTCCCAGCAGGCCAGGCACTGCTACGCGCACAGGAGACACGTGGCAGAGCGCAGACTGCAAACAAGGGCAACGATCGGGCAGGCATCCATCCATAATTAGGAATCTGATGTAATTAGGCACCCCGCTAACTTCATTACTTATTTATTTACGGGATTGCTTATTTAATTTAGGGGCCTCCTTCCCCGAAAAGCCATCTTAGCCGACACCCCTGGGGCAAGGCAAGAGGAGGGGCCCCTTCTGTCCCCACCCCCACTCCTGGCCTGCCCGAGGGCCTGCTCCTGCCGCGCCCCCAAACAGCTCTGGCAGCTCTGGACAGCGAGGGTAGAGCAAGGGGGACCCCTGACAGGGTCCCAGAGTCCCTCATCGGTGCCCAAGCCAGGGACAGGGCTGGCGGGGAGGCAGAGGCTCTCCATGAGGGGTGGGGGACGCACCTGCCCAGCCACCAATGCAGGCAGACCCCCAGGGCCAGCCACACAGCCCTCAGAGCCAGGAGGAGAGAGCATGCAACTCACAGGGCGGTTTCAGTTCTCGTCCACAGCCTCGGTTTGCTCATCTGTCAAATGGGCACGTGAAGGCACAGCTGCCCTGGAAATCCTCGTGGCCGCAGCCAGAAAAGGCGGCAGGAGCAGAGAGCTGGCACCGCAGGCAGCCGCGTGGCAAGCTCCCCCAGCCAGCAGATGCCAACAACTGAGCAGACACAAACGCATGGACACACGGCGAATGGCGGAACACCCATGACGCAAACGCCGGCGAGAGCGGGGGCACCTGTGCGCTCACATGGCGCCGGAGGAAACAAACCCCACGGTAACCACGCGCCCAAGAGCAAAGCAGCCCCTCAGCTGGCTCGCACAGCCATGTCCAGAGCAGCTCTGTCCACGCAGCCAGAAACCACAAGGCTTCCACACGGGCAGGACTCCCAACGAGCAGCGGGAACTCGCGGGAACACTACACGGCACACAGGCGCATGTACACTGGGACTCGGTATTCTTATTTTTTATTTATTTATTTATTTATTTTTGACAGGCAGAGTGGACAGTGAGAGAGAGAGAGAGAGAGAGAGAGAGAGAGAAAGGTCTTCCTTTGCCATTGGTTCACCCTCCAATGGCTGCCGCGGCCGGCGCACCACGCTGATCGGATGGCAGGAGCCAGGTGCTTCTCCTGATCTCCCATGGGGTGCAGGGCCCAAGCACTTGGGCCATCCTCCACTGCACTCCCGGGCCACAGCAGAGAGCTGGCCTGGAAGAGGGGCAACCGGGACAGAATCCGGCGCCCCGACTGGGACTAGAACCCGGTGTGCCGGCGCCGCAAGGCGGAGGATTAGCCTAGTGAGCCACGGTGCCGGCCTGGGACTCAGTATTCTTACAGGCTTCTAGAAGACTCTAGAATATCTGTGATCGGCAGCAGATCGCTGTGTACTCCTGGTGGGGAGGGGCCTGGAGGAACTTTCGGGACAACAGAAACCCTGCGTGTCCATCCTGTTCAGGGTCATGTAAAAGGTCATCTTGGTCAAAGCTCATGGAGCTGGCGGCCAGTCACCTGCGCCATTGCCTGCAGTGCCCACATCCCACACGGGCGCAGGTTCGAGTCCCAGCTGCTCCACTTCCAATCCAGCTCCCTGCCAGTGCACCTGGGAAAGCAGCAGAAGATGGCTTTGCGCATGTGGGAGACCCGGATGGAGCTCCTGGCTTCGGCCTGGCCCAGTCCTGGCCACTGGGGAGTGAACCAGCAGATGAAAGATCTCTCTAACTCTGAGTTTCAAATAAATAAATAAATCTTAAAAAGCCAGCATCCTGTATGGACGCCAGTTCAAGTCCTGGCTGCTCCTCTTCCCATCCAGCTCTCTGCTATGGCCTGGGAAAGCAATGGAGGATGGCCCAAGTGCTTGGTCCCCTGCACCTGTGTGGGAGACCAGGAGAAGCTCCTGGCTCCTGGCTTCAGACCAGTACAGCTCTGGCCATTGCAGCCAATTGGGGAGTGAACCAGCAGATGGAAGACCTCTCTCTCTCTCTCTCTCTCTCTCTCTCTCTCTCTCTCTCTCTCTCTGCCTCTCCTCTCTCTAACTCTGACTCTCAAATAAATAATCTTTTTCAAAAGAAAAAAACCTCATGGAACTGACGCTTAAAACAAGCGCACCTCCTACCTTGCAAGAGGGCAGCTGACTTTTACGTGAACCAGAGAAACACACGCTGCCTCGCACCGCCAGCTCCGACTCCCCACTTGTCAGCTGCTGGCCCTGCCGCCGCCCGGAGCTTCCCCAAGGCCCTGACCTCTGAGCTCAGGCCAAGGCAGGTCTGGGTGGAAACCCCGCCCCCCAGCAAGGCCACACCTACCCTAGGCTGAGCCCCCGCTACCTGCAGCCCCGACCCCAGCGGGGCCTCACCGCTACTGCTGGAAAGGGCCATGCAGGCCGGCACTAGGCCCGGCACACGCGGGACGGACCAGGATCCTCGGAATCCTGATGAACAGACACGCCCACCCCCGCCCAGTGGGGCTCCCGGCTCAGGCCCCGCACACCCACGGCAGCCTCCGGTTGGGGGCATTTAACTGATGCCTGCTGTCCAGGAGAGGGCCTGATGCTGGGTTCCTCCCAGGAAGACACAGACAAAAGACAGGGGCCTGCAGGGAGGAGCTGGCCTGGGGGCTGCACGGTGACCTGAGCGGAGACTCAGGTGGAGACGCCTGGCATCCCTTCGCCACTCCTCCCCAGAGCCCGCCCACTTACACAGCAGAGAGACAGTGATGACAGAAAGCCGAGGCGGCCCCGGAGCCCATGGTCATGCCGAGTGCTGTGAGTGATGGGGAGGGCGGGCGACAGTGTGGGAGGGGTGTCCCCGGGCTGATGAGCCAGGCGGCCACAGGCAGACCCCGGCTCCCCACCAGCCTCCTCCTCCCCTCCGCCAGCCACCACAGGCACCATTAATTGCTGTCATTTGAGGGTGGCCTGTGGGGAGGAAGGGAGGTGGCGAGGGGAGGGGGAGAGGAGGAAGGAGGGGGGCACTGGCCAGGGCCGAGCATCCTGGACCAGGAAGGAACGGGAGAATCCACCGGGGGGAGGGGGGTCCGTGCTCTCTGCCCACCCCAGGAAGCCCCAGGCACCCACAAGCCCCAGCGGTGTGACACTGCGCCCTGCCCCCACGGTCACTTGACTGCTGCAGGTGGCCCTGACCCTCCTCCCCAGCCGCCCCCACCTCCCATCTGTCACCCTGATTTACAAGCACCCCATTCCCCAGCTGAAGAAAGCTCCAGGGTCAAGTCCAGGGCGAACTCTGCCAGGCAGCCCCCACCCAGCCACCCCCTTGGGGGACCTCCAAGCACTGCCCTGTCCCCTCCATGTACCCCGGGGACGTCCCGTTTGGGGGGCGGTGTGCATGTGGGTAGCAAGGCGACGCTGAGCCTACACCTGTCCCGGCGGCATCACAGGTTCCCCAGGAGGGAGGGTGGGGGGGCAGCAAGGAGCCGCCGGCCAGGAGCTCCGCCCTGCCGCCACGACCCCGCCGCCCCCCAGACGGGCGCAGGGCCCACCCCACGGCTGCTGCCTCCCTCTGCCGCCTGGCCATGATGGATCGGCCCAGGGAGGAAGCTAAGTGCTCGCAGACAAAAAGCCCTTTTATCGTCCTCGGGAGGTCACCAGGCTGACAAGCAGATAACTCAGCCGTCCCCATTAGACCCAGAGGGGGTCACAGAGGAGCAGAGAGGGGGAGGCGGCGGGGGGGGGACTGCCAGCTGGGCCTACTGCCTCCCCTCGGCTGGCCGGGCGGCTCACCTGGGGGACCACACCACCCCCACTCAGGGTGGCCCAGGCCTCCCCAGCCCTCGGGCCAGGCTCAGAGAAGCAAATCACCTCCAGGGAACCCCAAACGCTCAGGACAAAGGGAACCTCAGTGACAACAGGACCCAGGGCCTGGTCACCCCTCAACCCCCGATTCCCACAAGCCCCCTCCTCAGTCTTCAAACAGCCTGTGGGGGATGGGCACTCTGCCCGCCGCACCCACAATGGGGCCTGGCGTGCAGTGGGCTCCTGGGAGAGTCCCCCTGCAGAATGGCCAGGCGCCCATTTCACAGACAACGAGACTGAGGCACAGGCAGAGCCACCTCGGGAGAGCTCCCCAGAGAGTCAGGCCAGGTGGGTGTCAGGGTCGAGGACCGGAACTCGCCACCACGCCCCTCGGGGCTGTGACCTCAGTGAGCCCCTCTGCAGAATGGGGTCGCGCAAACTGACCTCCCCCCGACCATCACACCCAGGACACAGCCAATCCCCACCTGCAGAACACAGTGCTGGGCCCCACCCCAGATGTCGAGGTCAAAGGTCAGGGGCTCTGCTGGCTACTCCCGGGACCCTCTGGGAGGCCTGGCCTGGCTGACACCCACAGAAGTCACTGGAAGTGCAGGCGCCCGGGGCTCCCGCTCGTGGGGGACAAACCACGCCACACTGGCCACATGGAGCTGGAAGGGGCCCGGCGCTCACCCCCACACCCAGGGTGCCCCCCTCCCCGTCCCCGGCGGCCCAACTCCACACCAGGCCCAGCTCAGCCCCACGACTCTGGGGACAGACACAGGGACAGGAGCCATGGGTTCAGGTTCCCCTCAG